>JAWHQI010000450.1:0-1469725 GCA_033032865.1 Dactylorhiza incarnata
TCCCTTTTTATCAAAAAAAGCACGACGAACTAAAGCGACTTGTATGAGCGGACAGCACCACCAACCAACATAATTGCCTTTCAATATCTCGCTTTTGAATGCGTGTATGTCAAGATGACGGTGGATGTGGTGGACTTAGTGTGACCACCGGTTTAATCAAGAGCGATACGAGTTAAAGTCATCTTATAGTGTGGTCCTTAAGAGAGAGAGGTAGAGAGAGAGAGAGAGAGAGAGAGAGAAAGAGGTAGAGAGAGAGAGAAAGATCAGTATAAATTTAATATGAGAGTGGTAGGATGAGAGGGACAATGATTTGTATAGAAATATCATTTGCCCACTTGGCCAAAGTATTGTTTTCAAGGTGAAATTGTCTCAATTTCAAGTGCTTAAAACTAATTATTTGATGATTTTTTTTAAGAGGAGATTAAAATTTTCAAAGAAGTCGTCGCAATCAAATGAAATGAGGAGAGCGAAGAAAACTTGTGAAACGACTTCCACTAGTCTTCAAGGATGATGTTCATTTTCAAGGAATTCTCAGCCCTCATCTTTGCTTTGCTTTGAAGACCAAGCTATCTCTTTCTTTTCTTCCAAAGGAAACTAGTGGCTTCTTCGACGGGCGATTGTTTTTACGAACAAAATTAACCGGCGAGCAGTGCCTTCCAAAAAAAGAAACTGCAGCCTTCCGTCCGAGACTCTCTTTTACGAGAGAAAAAAAAACGACGACTTTCTTTGATTCTCAAAGAAAACCAATAGGTTGATTTTGACCGTGAAATGTGAAAATGAAGTAGTTGAATGAACTAGTGATACAATGTAATATAACAAAAAATGAAGTACAAGGATCACAAATATGGTTGGAATGATTAGGTGAATCAAAAAGCTTCTTGTTGACAAGTGGAGCGAGGCCGGAATATCCCAAATGTCCTTATTTTTTAGGTTCACAATTTGAAAAAATGATATACCTAATATATATTTATTTCCCCATTCAAAAATGATGGGCGAAAGTAAACGCATAAAGACAAGAGTGTAAAACTCGTGTAACAGCACGAACTAGCATGGAAGGTCAATGTAATTATTCGTATATTTTATTGTCGCAATACATGGTTAGTGGGCCCCTCCATGCACAAAATTATTGTGCATTGCCTGACCCACAAATTTCTGTATAACATTGGTCCCGAACGCCAGGAGGCGTCTGGGACCCGTATACATAAATTTGGCGGAGGCTCACACCATAAGATCTCAAAAATGATTAATTCTTGTTCTAATGTATTGCTATGCATTTATAATTTAAAAAGAAAGTAGCAATAATGCATCTAATAACAAAAAAATATTAGCCATAATGATTTTAAACTTTTATAGTGTTATGCAAAAATAAAAGCTCAAATTTTAGCTTAAGCCCACAATGCTTGAAAAATTCTAGAGTATTTCAGAGGACTCTAAAATATTATGAAAGAGTCTACAATAAATACAGAAGTCCATACAAAAGATAATAACAATGACAGGGATAGAATCTCAATTACAAGTAGAAATACATGGAATTGCAAATATGAATAATCTCATAACACTAAAATACAAGAAATGAAAAAGAGATTTTGAATGAAAACTAGGAAACCCTTGTTTAGTGTGAACTTCTTCTGCGGATAAACATTTTGGTGAAGAATCCCTTCCTCGAGATGGAGTGGTGGGGATTTTCCTTCTTCATCTTTTTCCTTGAGTTCATGAGAATTATATGCGGATCGAAGGAGAGCTCCCTCAAGTCATTCCCCTAATTAATGGGAGATTAGTTTGATTCTTCAAGCATTGAGGGAGATGAGGAGGATGATGGCTTTGATAATCACCTTCAATGGATTGACACACCTTCTTCAATCAAGGAATCATTAAATGCCCAAGTCATCCTCTATTAGCTGCCTGGACTTCTTGCTCGAATTTTGGTCAATATGACATGTTTATTTGGACATCTGGGATCCTAGTTTCACCAAGTCTATTGGTGTAAGAAGTCTATACTTTGTAATATTTATTGATGTTTTCTCAAAATGTACTTGGGTGCATCTTTTACAAGAACCCACTGAATATATTTCTCTTTCTCAAAATTTTATAACAAAATTCACACTAAGTTTGATATACCTCTAAATTTTTTTCGGACCGATAACGCGAACAAATACATGAGACAACCGTTTCCATCTTTTTGCACCGCCAATGGTATTGTTCATCAAACCAGTTGTGTACATACGCCAACAAAATGTAATGGAGGAAAGGAAAAAATTGGCATCTCCTCGACGTTACTGGGACGCTCCAGTGTCAGATGAATGTTCCCCGCTCATATTGGGGTCATGCAATTCTCATCTCTTATTTTCTCATCAACAATCTATCTTCTTCTACTCTTCAGAGTAGACACTTTTTTCTTTTCTATATCCGATTGGTACACCTTTCCCCTCACCCCGCGTGTGTTTCATTGTACTGCTTTCGTCCAAAGTCCTACATCTAGTCACGATAAATTTTTGCTCGGGACACTAAATATTCTTTGTAGGGTGCTCTTTAACTCAAAAAGGATATCGATGTTTCGACTTTCTCTCTAAATGCCAATATGTCTATGTTGATGTCACATATTTTGAGTAGCACTTATTTTTCCACCAACGGAGGGACTCTCGAGATCCCTCCTCATACATCTCCCACTCATCTTCTCTCATCAATGTTTATTGTTCCCTATTATTCATTCTCCTTCACCAGATATCCATAATCGCCACCACTTCCTTAACATCTACCTCCTCTTTCATCTTTTTCCTTATCATTATCGTTGCCGCCCTGCTTCCCCACTTATCCTCACTCCATCCACTTCGAAGTCCCCACTGTCATCTCCTATACATGTACTCTTCTCTTTGAAGGTTATGTCATCTCAACAGACTTAGAACTGGATGTTCTCATTGCTCTGCGAAAGGGTCAAGGGTGGGTACACAACATCCTCTTACTAATATTGTATCACATGCAAATCTCAGTCCTAATTGCAGCAAGATTTTCTTGGCACTCTTTACCAATACCGTCCTTACCTCCTATCATGAAACCCTTCGCATAACTTGTTGGAAGGCAGTTATGAATGATGAAATCTCTACTTTGGCATCGCGAGTAACTTGGACACTTGTTCCTACCCCTTCTCGAGGTGATATTATCGGGTTTTTTTTGTTCTTTGTCATCAAATTCTCCCTAACTGTATCATGAATCACTACAAGTGTAACATCCCCCAGACAGCTAGACCCCCCAGGTGAATCTGTCCTGACAAGGTCATGACAAGGCCTTGGTAGTGTAGAAATCCTTTGACTTAGGCAAGATTAGGGTTGAAAGTGCCTTGGACTGCAAATAGCAATTTCCAATGACCAAGCTTAGGGTTGGACTTTAGGGCCTCAACTTGACCATTTGGCCCCACCATGGTATCCCTAACCCTTTAGGGGTCCCCTTAGGGCACCAAGGACCCATTGGGGTCAACCAAAGAGGCCAAATTGACCAAAGTCAACCCTAACCCTAAATTGGTCAAAGTAGCCTAATTAGGGTCAATTAACCCTCACCATCCCAAATTGACCTCTTGACCAGCCTAGTAGACTGATATTAAACATGAGAGAGAGGTAAAATCGGCCATGATGAGTAGGAGAGAGAAAAACCCAATTTTGGAGGAGAGAGAAGGTGGTGTTCATGGCCATTAAGAGGATACACCCCTTGGAATCCCCATTGATGTCCCATTTCATCTCCCCTGATGAATGTGGAGGGAATTCCAGGAGTTTTCTGGAGGAATTGAAGGCAAGGGGGATGCATTAGGGTGGCCGGCCATGGGGGAGTGGAGGGGTCACATGGTGATCTCTTGATGGAGCCCTCCTCCCATTAAATTGAGGCCTCCATTAGCTTCATAAGGGGGAGAGGAGTTGAAACCCCATTTTCCCGACCCTATCAGTGCTCAGAGGATGGCTTTTCCATGGCACCCAAAGCTCCAAGGAGGAACAATGGCGGCCGGCAATCGGAGCCACGATTCACACCAAATGAGGTCCGATCTCCTCCTCCTTACTCGTGCTAGTATCTTAGATCGAATTAGGAGAGAAATCGGGCTCAAAAGAGCCCGATCGGAGAGTTGAAATTTCAGATTTTCCATGAAAATTGCCCCTTGAGTTCGCCGGAAACCGCCCCTCCGGCGGCCGTGCCGCCGCCCGGCGATAGCCCTCACCTCGACGGAGGTGGTGGCGGTGGTGGCCGGCCAGGGAGGTGGCCGGGTGGCCGGGAAATGACCTTGGAAAATGCTACAGGAAGTGGCGTTTTTTTTGATGTTTTTCGGCCTAAGGAAGAAGATGAACAGTGCCTTGTTTTATATTAAATGTTATTATGTGATTTTTTTAGGTATTATTTTTACCAGAACTTGATTTTAATTACTAAAAATACTAGATGCCCTCTACAGAAAAAGTGCCCAACATGAAAGTTGTAGGCCTTGACCCCTAGAGTCATACAAAATTGAGTTCACCCAATTTGGAGTCCTGGTTTGACCTCAGCACCCATTTTAGTGCAAAGTTTGTCTGAACTTTGAAAGGGTGCCCACACCAATCCACTTGTCCAAATGACTTGAGATTTGGACCAGTGGTGAGTCATACCTAGGGCTATGTAATATCCAAAAATCAGATTTTTTGGAGAAACTTTTCCTAAAGTTTTTGTAGAAATTTAATAATCCTTACATAAATTATTTGGAGGGTCAAATGACCTCCAATCACCACCAAATTTTGGTGGGTGTTATTAGGGTCATGATAAAACCCTGGTTAAAATCTCAACTCCTTTGGAGTTCTTTTGATTAGGTAATCATTAAGCCAAAAATTTGTCCATTTAGGGGAAATTGTGAATAAGGGCTATTTGGGACTTTTCATGGTCAAACCACCTCCAATTGGAGTGGGATTTTGGCCACTGCCCTAATATCACCCAAATCACCTCTAAGAGAGTTTTGGGGTCATGGGGAGTTGGTTTGCCCTAGGACTTGGAGTAAGAGCACCTTGGGGTGCAAATAGCCAAGTAGAGAATCTTTGGCCAATAAGGTCTTTTGAGACTTGATACTTCTTAGGAAGATCAGTGGGATGAAGTTGAGACCCCATGAAGGGTTTGGTGAGCATTGGAGTTGTTTTGCTCAAGGTCATAGGGTTGACCCCTATGGAGTGGAATTTGGGGTTGTGAAGGACATATGGGAGTTTGTCCTTGGAGAGGGGTGTATTGGACTCCTCTGACTTTTATAAGTGATAGGATACCCTCACAAGAAGTTTGGGTGGATTTGGAGAAGTTTAGACCCTAACCCTAGGTTAAACCCTAATGGGGTGCAATTAGAGGTCAATGAAGGGAGTGGGGTCAAACATTATTGGTTTGACCTAAGATTTTGTATGGTAGGTCCTAGTGACCAGAGGAGCCTCCCTTGTGAATTTGAAGAGGTTTGGAGTTGTCAAACCTAGGTAATAAACCCTTGGGTAGATTTGTAAATAATTAGGGTTTTGGGTTTTAGGGAGAAATATTACTTAATGGTTTACCATTTTCTGTCACAAACTTGGTTTTAATGCTATTGATCTCTGGAAGAATCTGTTAGACCATGAGAAGACTTTTTGGGGTTCAAAGTGTAATATTCCATATTGTAGACAACTTTTGGGAGGATCAATATTAGGGTGTTAAATTACTGTAATTGCATGAAACTTTGCAGGATGTCTTTTCATACCAATATGTACCCACTGTAATTTTCTCATAATTTATGGATTAATATTTTTGGTATCTCTAGTTCATTTTGGAATTATTTACAAATATCCTTTGAGGAAATTACAAAAGTAACTTCTGTGTTATGTGGTCAAACTTGGTAGACCTGAATATTTTAGTATGATTCACCACTGTATGAATTTGCATAAGATTGGGAGTCCATATGAGGGTACCTCCTTTGGAATTTATTGGTAATAAATGAGTTTTGGAATTTTTAAAAATAGTAAATCTTGCAGTATTTCCCTAAGATTTCATGACTACTGATTTTTAGGTACCCTTTATTTATGTAAGAATTTAGGCAGGCATTGGATGTCAGGAAAGCATACTTGCAGTTCAAACCTTAGGAAGTGATATTTTGGAAAAAAATGATTTAAATACTATTATTATTTGGAAAATTATGAAGCTCTGGATTTGGTCTTAAATACGTAGTATGGACCTCCAATAAAATTGTTGAATCATAGGATCGAGTATTTAGTGTACTCCCCTTCATGAGCATCAAAGCGTTGAGGATGGTCTGCGTTTAGCAAATTGGTAATTTTGGGGTTGTAGGCCAAATTGGATCATATTGATTGGAAAGTGAGGGCCTAATGGTAATATATGGATATGAGGGGACCCTTGGAGAGAATTAAGGTTTGATGGGTCCTAGGGTGGTGGGGTGCCATCCTTGGGGTAGGTCGTCCTGTGGATGACGAAAGATCATCTTTTGTCTATTAGGACCTAAAAGCTCTTAGGTTTAGACCGGGTGAAATGTTAAGAGGGTTTCTTATGGGTAGTAACTAAAGACATTAAGTGTCTTGGGAATGGGAACTTCGGGGTGTCATCCCGTAGTGGTTCCTAGTACCGTAGCGAGCCCCTCACAGGGTAACCCTCGGGAAGTCCAAGACTAACCCTAACTCATAGGAGAAGACATTGTACAAGATTAACTAATAACACACTCATCCACACCCTGTGGTTACGGAAGTTTAGTTGGATTGGTTGTCCGAGCGGTGGGCTCGGTGGTTGTTGCAGCAGACTAGTTTGTCTGGTGAGCTTATGGCTCGGAAGGTTATTGAGGACGGGCAGGTTAGCCCGGGGAGCTTTTGGCTCGGAAGGTTATTGATGACGGGCAGGTTAGCCCGGGGAGCCTTTGGCTCGGAAGGTTATTGATGGCGGGCGGGTTAGCCCGGGGAACTCATGGCTCAGAGATAGAAAGTAGAACATGTTGCATGTGCACTGAAGGTGGTGGGTCTTCGGTATTGGACGGTCGTTCACACCGACGTCAATACGTTGACTCGGCGAGTGTGGTTTTACACTTAGCCTTGATAGTCTGGCGGTCCAGTCAGCAAGAGTACGCAGACGCTCCGCGGGTATAGTGGAGGCGTACAATAGGTCTAGGTTGGGTAGTGTGAATGCCAACCTAGAGGTGGGCGGGGCCCAACCCACCGCTTCCGTTTGCCACTACGGGAGTATCCTGGGAGTCTAGCTCGCTCCAAAAAGGGGGAACTAAAGGTCTATGCGCATAGAGTCGTGGTGGGTGAGTTGCACTTGTATGAACATAGCATAACAGCATACCCTGCATGTCATAGCATAAACATTGCATTCAACCTACCCCTAACGTATAAGTCGGTTATGGGACTTCTTATACGGTAGGCCCTGCTAAACGACCCCTTGGTCTATAGGTTTGTATGGGCATTCCTATAAATCAATGGTTACCGTTATATTTACTTTACTTGCCAATTATATATACTGCTTACTGTTCTTTACTGTGCTTACTTAATGCTTCATATATATATGCACCTGTGTAGTTCTAGTTCCGCTGTCACCTGCTTGTTTCCACTCTGCCTTTGGTCCTCCTTTTCACTCCTCCCCGCTCGGTGCCTAGGAGCCACGGGTTTAGGGGCGGGGGATTGTTGACTTAGTCTTTTTGACTAACGGTCGGTGGACCATATCATTTTAGGAAATCGAGGAGACGCAGCAGCACCAGAGGCCGGAGCAGTCGGAGGCGGGCCAGTCTAGTACAGGAGCACAGGATTCAGAATCTGTGAGTGACTAGTAGTTAGCTTCCGCGAGTGATCTTGTAGTGAGGAAATGATGTACAGGGCAAGAGCCCCTTTTATTATTTGTAACCTTTGTCTCTTTATTCAGTTAATATATGTGGACATTTATAATTCATGTGATTTTGTGGACTTGTCTTACTCTTTATTGTACTTTTCTTCGTGATCGATTTGGCCGGCAGGATCGGCGTTTTGTGGTGGCGACCTTCCCGAGCGAAGGTGTCACCGCAAAACGACGGTTCTGGGCCTAAGACCCGGATGTTTAAAAGAGAAAAAAAAATGGGGTCTTACAAGTGGTATCAGAGCCCTCGATCCGAAGAAAAGAAGTCCACAAACCCTGGGCCACCCCGCGCAAGTTTAGTTTGAGGACAAACTAAGCAGCGGAAGCAGTGGTGTGCCCATATGGGAATCACATTGAAAAAGGTCCACTTTTAACTGAATCTTCTTAGTCAAATCTCTTTACGAGTGTTAAGTTTTCTTTTGTAGCCTGCGGCGAACCCTGCCCCCAGCAGAGAATACCTCCGGCTACAAGGATCTTTTTAGATAATACCTTAGTCAATGAGTTAGACTCAACCCCACTAGGACACGTGACTTACTAGGACAATTTATACCATGACCTAGTTTGAACTAGACCGTATGTATAACTTTTTGGTGAAGATACGAGGATACCCAAAGAGGCTAGAGAAGGAGAGACTGACACATAAAGCAGAATGGTATGGGACTCATAGGCTCAATCATCGTATTTGTGACAAGATTATATTAAGACAACCACTGTGACAAACACCGAGGGTCGGATAAATTGAAGTCCAGAAGGGACCCGTTTGGGATTGGGTGACATATTGACCCTGATAAGGTTGTCGTAGAAGGTACCTAGAAGAGCCTAAGGTATGGAGTACACCATTGAGCCCCAAGATAGAACCCCAAGTCTAAGGTTGTATGCCCTAAAAATTGTTTGCATATTTGGGATGAATATAACTTGGTGATATTGAAGACACTTCGCCCAAAGATAGATAGAGGCTAATCTTTTGTTTATTGGGGGCTTGTCCTTTGTTTATTGGGGCTTACCTTTTGTTTATTGGGCAAATTATTGGCAGACTTAGATTTCCTTTAGACCTAAATTAGAGAATTTTTGTGGCGTGAACAAAATAATTTGAAGTCGATCTTACTTGAGAAAAGATGAGACGGTGAAACAGTATGATGATCGATGGTAGTACCAGGGCAATGGTTAGACATCAGTTGGGTCGGACAACAACTTGCCCTTAGTTTTGAATCTTTGGAAATGTAAAGTCACTAGGATTAAGCATTTAAGGATGTTGATGTCCTACTATAGAAGTTAAGGGTGGAATTTAGATCTTATGAGTTGTAGTTAAATTGAAAACTCTTGTGACTTCGGGCATTTGGAAGTGATCAACTTATGCTTTGATAAAAATCATGCCCCGTCATGGTTGAAAATTTTGTCCACATTAATAGCTTTATACCTGGTGAACTTGGATGATAAATAACCAGAGATCTGAGACGATGACTTGTTAGTTGTGGAATATAGAGTTGCTTTCATTATGGCAAGAATGATCTGAGTTTGTCTTGCTTAAGACCATTTGAGAGTGATCAAGACTATCATAAGTGGAAGTGACAGGACTTTGATGAAATAAGCGTGATATTATTTCCTTGATGAAATTGAATTGTGAAAAACCCCAAGGTGTCAAAATTTTGTCGTTATGAATAGAATTTCATGAAGAAAGCGATTGAGAGTCATCTTATCATCGTGATTGGTTAGCATATACTCATAAAAGTTCACAGGTGCACCCCCATTAATATTTAAGGATGGGATTGGGACGCTAAACGATTTGATTAGACCCGTCAATAGTAAGAACTAGAAAAGTTGTAAATTGGAAATGATTGGTTATGCGGACGTACCTGAAAGAGTAAGAATGTGAATGCGAGAAGAAAACTTTAGAGGCATAAGAGTCTGCCCAGGTTAGAGTGGAAGTTCGAGGATAGATTGACCAAGGTATCTAGGTCACCCCGGTCAGGATAGATGATACGACGGTGCGAGTCTTGCGGCGCAAGAAGATTACAGAGGTTAAGACATGTGGTTATTTAAGGTCAGGAGGAGCACAACTTGGAGCCACCAGAGATGGTGTGGCATAGATAGTCGGTGCTCTTCGAGCCAGGAATAACTTTGATTCTTAGGGGGATGTTACGTTAAGTCACTCTCGGTGAAAACCCCGCAAGCCTAACCTGAATTTCGAGGACGAAATTATTTTTTTTGTTTATTGGGATTTGTAACATCCCCCAGACAGCTAGACCCCCCAGGTGAATCTGTCCTGACAAGGTCATGACAAGGCCTTGGTAGTGTAGAAATCCCTTTGACTTAGGCAAGATTAGGGTTGAAAGTGCCTTGGACTGCAAATAGCAATTTCCAGTGACCAAGCTTAGGGTTGGACTTTAGGGCCTCAACTTGACCATTTGGCCCCACCATGGTATCCCTAACCCTTTAGGGGTCCCCTTAGGGCACCAAGGACCCATTGGGGTCAACCAAAGAGGCCAAATTGACCAAAGTCAACCCTAACCCTAAATTGGTCAAAGTAGCCTAATTAGGGTCAATTAACCCTCACCATCCAAATTGACCTCTTGACCAGCCTAGTAGACTGATATTAAACATGAGAGAGAGGTAAAAATCGGCCATGATGAGTAGGAGAGAGAAAAACCCAATTTTGGAGGAGAGAGAAGGTGGTGTTCATGGCCATTAAGAGGATACACCCTTGGAATCCCCATTGATGTCCCATTTCATCTCCCCTGATGAATGTGGAGGGAATTCCAGGAGTTTTCTGGAGGAATTGAAGGCAAGGGGATGCATTAGGGTGGCCGGCCATGGGGGAGTGGAGGGGTCACATGGTGATCTCTTGATGGAGCCCTCCTCCCATTAAATTGAGGCCTCCATTAGCTTCATAAGGGGGAGAGGAGTTGAAACCCCCATTTTCCGACCCTATCAGTGCTCAGAGGATGGCTTTTCCATGGCACCCAAAGCTCCAAGGAGGAACAATGGCGGCCGGCAATCGGAGCCACGATTCACACCAAATGAGGTCCGATCCTCCTCCTCCTTACTCGTGCTAGTATCTTAGATCGAATTAGGAGAGAAATCGGGCTCAAAAGAGCCCGATCGGAGAGTTGAAATTTCAGATTTTCCATGAAAATTGCCCCCTTGAGTTCGCCGGAAACCGCCCCTCCGGCGGCCGTGCCGCCGCCCGGCGATAGCCCTCACCTCGACGGAGGTGGTGGCGGTGGTGGCCGGCCAGGGAGGTGGCCGGGTGGCCGGGAAATGACCTTGGAAAATGCTACAGGAAGTGGCGTTTTTTTGATGTTTTTCGGCCTAAGGAAGAAGATGAACAGTGCCTTGTTTTATATTAAATGTTATTATGTGATTTTTTTAGGTATTATTTTTACCAGAACTTGATTTTAATTACTAAAAATACTAGATGCCCTCTACAGAAAAAGTGCCCAACATGAAAGTTGTAGGCCTTGACCCCTAGAGTCATACAAAATTGAGTTCACCCAATTTGGAGTCCTGGTTTGACCTCAGCACCCATTTTAGTGCAAAGTTTGTCTGAACTTTGAAAGGGTGCCCACACCAATCCACTTGTCCAAATGACTTGAGATTTGGACCAGTGGTGAGTCATACCTAGGGCTATGTAATATCCAAAAATCAGATTTTTTGGAGAAACTTTTCCTAAAGTTTTTGTAGAAATTTAATAATCCTTACATAAATTATTTGGAGGGTCAAATGACCTCCAATCACCACCAAATTTTGGTGGAGTGTTATTAGGGTCATGATAAAACCCTGGTTAAAATCTCAACTCCTTTGGAGTTCTTTTGATTAGGTAATCATTAAGCCAAAAATTTGTCCATTTAGGGGAAATTTGTGAATAAGGGCTATTTGGGACTTTTCATGGTCAAACCACCTCCAATTGGAGTGGGATTTTGGCCACTGCCCTAATATCACCCAAATCACCTCTAAGAGAGTTTTGGGGTCATGGGGAGTTGGTTTGCCCTAGGACTTGGAGTAAGAGCACCTTGGGGTGCAAATAGCCAAGTAGAGAATCTTTGGCCAATAAGGTCTTTTGAGACTTGATACTTCTTAGGAAGATCAGTGGGATGAAGTTGAGACCCCATGAAGGGTTTGGTGAGCATTGGAGTTGTTTTGCTCAAGGTCATAGGGTTGACCCCTATGGAGTGGAATTTGGGGTTGTGAAGGACATATGGGAGTTTGTCCTTGGAGAGGGTGTATTGGACTCCTCTGACTTTTATAAGTGATAGGATACCCTCACAAGAAGTTTGGGTGGATTTGGAGAAGTTTAGACCCTAACCCTAGGTTAAACCCTAATGGGGTGCAATTAGAGGTCAATGAAGGGAGTGGGGTCAAACATTATTGGTTTGACCTAAGATTTTGTATGGTAGGTCCTAGTGACCAGAGGAGCCTCCCTTGTGAATTTGAAGAGGTTTGGAGTTGTCAAACCTAGGTAATAAACCCTTGGGTAGATTTGTAAATAATTAGGGTTTTGGGTTTTAGGGAGAAATATTACTTAATGGTTTACCATTTTCTGTCACAAACTTGGTTTTAATGCTATTGATCTCTGGAAGAATCTGTTAGACCATGAGAAGACTTTTTGGGGTTCAAAGTGTAATATTCCATATTGTAGACAACTTTTGGGAGGATCAATATTAGGGTGTTAAATTACTGTAATTGCATGAAACTTTGCAGGATGTCTTTTCATACCAATATGTACCCACTGTAATTTTCTCATAATTTATGGATTAATATTTTTGGTATCTCTAGTTCATTTTGGAATTATTTACAAATATATCCTTTGAGGAAATTACAAAAGTAACTTCTGTGTTATGTGGTCAAACTTGGTAGACCTGAATATTTTAGTATGATTCACCACTGTATGAATTTGCATAAGATTGGGAGTCCATATGAGGGTACCTCCTTTGGAATTTATTGGTAATAAATGAGTTTTGGAATTTTTAAAAATAGTAAATCTTGCAGTATTTCCCTAAGATTTCATGACTACTGATTTTTAGGTACCCTTTATTTATGTAAGAATTTAGGCAGGCATTGGATGTCAGGAAAGCATACTTGCAGTTCAAACCTTAGGAAGTGATATTTTGGAAAAAAATGATTTAAATACTATTATTATTTGGAAAATTATGAAGCTCTGGATTTGGTCTTAAATACGTAGTATGGACCTCCAATAAAATTGTTGAATCATAGGATCGAGTATTTAGTGTACTCCCCTTCATGAGCATCAAAGCGTTGAGGATGGTCTGCGTTTAGCAAATTGGTAATTTTGGGGTTGTAGGCCAAATTGGATCATATTGATTGGAAAGTGAGGGCCTAATGGTAATTATATGGATATGAGGGGACCCTTGGAGAGAATTAAGGTTTGATGGGTCCTAGGGTGGTGGGGTGCCATCCTTGGGGTAGGTCGTCCTGTGGATGACGAAAGATCATCTTTTGTCTATTAGGACCTAAAAGCTCTTAGGTTTAGACCGGGTGAAATGTTAAGAGGGTTTCTTATGGGTAGTAACTAAAGACATTAAGTGTCTTGGGAATGGGAACTTCGGGGTGTCATCCCGTAGTGGTTCCTAGTACCGTAGCGAGCCCCTCACAGGGTAACCCTCGGGAAGTCCAAGACTAACCCTAACTCATAGGAGAAGACATTGTACAAGATTAACTAATAACACACTCATCCACACCCTGTGGTTACGGAAGTTTAGTTGGATTGGTTGTCCGAGCGGTGGGCTCGGTGGTTGTTGCAGCAGACTAGTTTGTCTGGTGAGCTTATGGCTCGGAAGGTTATTGAGGACGGGCAGGTTAGCCCGGGGAGCTTTTGGCTCGGAAGGTTATTGATGACGGGCAGGTTAGCCGGGGAGCCTTTGGCTCGGAAGGTTATTGATGGCGGGCGGGTTAGCCCGGGGAACTCATGGCTCAGAGATAGAAAGTAGAACATGTTGCATGTGCACTGAAGGTGGTGGGTCTTCGGTATTGGACGGTCGTTCACACCGACGTCAATACGTTGACTCGGCGAGTGTGGTTTTACACTTAGCCTTGATAGTCTGGCGGTCCAGTCAGCAAGAGTACGCAGACGCTCCGCGGGTATAGTGGAGGCGTACAATAGGTCTAGGTTGGGTAGTGTGAATGCCAACCTAGAGGTGGCGCGGGCCCAACCCACCGCTTCCGTTTGCCACTACGGGAGTATCCTGGGAGTCTAGCTCGCTCCAAAAAGGGGGAACTAAAGGTCTATGCGCATAGAGTCGTGGTGGGTGAGTTGCACTTGTATGAACATAGCATAACAGCATACCCTGCATGTCATAGCATAAACATTGCATTCAACCTACCCCTAACGTATAAGTCGGTTATGGGACTTCTTATACGGTAGGCCCTGCTAAACGACCCCTTGGTCTATAGGTTTGTATGGGCATTCCTATAAATCAATGGTTACCGTTATATTTACTTTACTTGCCAATTATATATACTGCTTACTGTTCTTTACTGTGCTTACTTAATGCTTCATATATATATGCACCTGTGTAGTTCTAGTTCCGCTGTCACCTGCTTGTTTCCACTCTGCCTTTGGTCCTCCTTTTCACTCCTCCCCGCTCGGTGCCTAGGAGCCACGGGTTTAGGGGCGGGGGATTGTTGACTTAGTCTTTTTGACTAACGGTCGGTGGACCATATCATTTTAGGAAATCGAGGAGACGCAGCAGCACCAGAGGCCGGAGCAGTCGGAGGCGGGCCAGTCTAGTACAGGAGCACAGGATTCAGAATCTGTGAGTGACTAGTAGTTAGCTTCCGCGAGTGATCTTGTAGTGAGGAAATGATGTACAGGGCAAGAGCCCCTTTTATTATTTGTAACCTTTGTCTCTTTATTCAGTTAATATATGTGGACATTTATAATTCATGTGATTTTGTGGACTTGTCTTACTCTTTATTGTACTTTTTCTTCGTGATCGATTTGGCCGGCAGGATCGGCGTTTTGTGGTGGCGACCTTCCCGAGCGAAGGTGTCACCGCAAAACGACGGTTCTGGGCCTAAGACCCGGATGTTTAAAAGAGAAAAAAAATGGGGTCTTACAACAAGGCTCATTTGGTTACCAAGGGGTTCACTCGGACATACGGTGTTGATTTCTTTGATACTTTCTCTTCGGTGCTCGTATCAGTATTATCCGGTTACTTTTCTTCGTCATTGTCAACCGAAATTAACAAATGTCTCAGCTTGATATTAAATGTCTTTACCCACGGTGACTTGCATAAATAATCTATATGGAGAAACCTCCTGATTATGTTGCTCAGGAGGAGTTCTCAAGTGTGCAAACATGGAAGGTCATTTATGGTGTCTTAAACAGAGGTCGCGAGCAAGGTTTGACAAGTTCAAGCAAGTCGTCCTTTGCAATGGCTTCTCCGTAAGTAATGCTAATTTATGCGGAACGCCGACAAAGAACTGGTTGTTCTTGTTGTTTGCATAGATGTCATTCTTCTTACCGAAGATGACTCATCTGGAATAGAGATAACAAAGAAACATCTCAAGAACACTTTGTTACAAAAATATGAGTTCTACAAAATACTTCATGGAAATCGAAATTGCAAGACGCAATAACAACATAGTTCTTTTCCAACGAAAGTATGCCCTCGATCTACTCAAAGAAAAAGTCTTCTTTAGAACAAAGCCTGCTGAGAATCATATGCATATGGGCACATTGGATGAGACATCCTCTTTTCCACATGCATTACTCGATACAAGCATCCGGTCGATAAATCCATCTATCTTATCGTAACCAGATCTAACATATCATATGTTTTTAGGAGGACCAGTCAAATCACGCAAGCTCTCATAGAGTGTCAACTGAAAGTTACTTTAAAAATATTAGAATACATCAAAGGGTCACGAGGAAAAAAATATATTATTTCAAAGGAACATTCGTTTACACATTGAGCAAATTCTGATGCAAGCTATGTAGATGATAGAGCATATCAAAAATCCACTTCTGGTTCTGTACGCATATTGGAGGAAATGTGATCACTTGAAAAAGTAAGAAACAGGTAATAGTGCAGAAACTGAGTACATAAGTATGACTCATATTGCTCGTGAGTTTAAAGCGCTTGATAATACTTCTAAAGAATTGAGAGAAATTTATGATTATCCTTTATCGATATTTTGTGATAATAAAGTAAGGCGATTGTTAACCGCAACCCATATTTGGCTAACCGCAACCGATATTTGGCCTGTCGCACCCCGTTATTAACATGTACATCAATCGGCGTTCCCCCTCCCACTTCCTCCACAGCACCTCCGGCGCCCGCATCCGCTGCCACTCCGGCAAACACCAGCACCCTCAACTACATCTACCTCTCCTCCCTCGAGGACGACAAGAACCAGGACGAGATTGACTTCAGTTTCTCGGCAAGGACAATACTTCTGTCCAAACCGTGGGCGGAGAAGCCTTAGGTTCATATTGGGCTTCTTTGCGACGACGGCTTAGGAAGTAAAGGATTTGAGGTTGCCCTTCTTCGCGCGAAAAGGCAGAAACAGAGAATTTCTTCATCTTCCTTTGTTTCCTCGTCGCTGCCACAGCTTGCATGTAGCCTTGGCGTGCCGCTTCTATCTAATCCAGTCATGGTACTAATCTGGTTCTGCATCTCATCAAACTCCTCGGCCTCATAGCTTGAAGATGGGGAGAGTGGAAATACATCAAAGCAGAGGAGGTGGGAGAGACAGCAAGGCGGAAAAGTAAAGGCTTAATAAATGATAATTAGGCGTGAAGGTGGCTTGGATCAATTCCCAATACCCCCTCTTGATCCAAGCCGTCGACGACATTTAGGGCTTTTCTTAACTTCTGGAAGCGAGTTCTCCCGAGGGGCTTCGTCAAGATGTCGGCTAGTTGTTCTTCAGTGGGGCAAAATTTGACTTGGATCTTCTTCTTCTCTACCATTTCTCTGACATAGTGATACTTCAGTTCGATATGTTTGCTCTTATTGTGAAAACAGGGTTTTTGGCGAGAGCTATTGCAGATTGATTGTCGCACTGGATAACTATAGCTTTTTCTATGTTCTTCTCATCCCCTTCTTTTTCTCCTTCGATCTCTTTATGGATTCTTTCAAGCCAGGCGGCTTCACAGGTAGCAGAACATAATGCCATATATTCGGCTTCAGTGGATGAAAGAGCTACAGTGTTTTGTTTCCTGGAGGACCAGGAAATGGCCTTGCTTCCTGCGAGAAAACGAAACCTCCTGTGCTTTTTCTGTCATCGCAGATCCACCCCAATCAGAATCACTATAACCTGTGATGGAGTTGCTGGCTTCATGTTGATATAAGAGACCGTAATTTTTTTGTTCCCTGGATGTATCGGAGAATGCGTTTTGCTGCTAGGAAATGACTGATTTTGGGGCGGCTGACGAAGCGGGAAACGATGGCAACCGCGAGTTCGATGTCAGGCCGGGTGTTTGTGAGATATAAGAGGGATCCAACAAGACTTCTGTAGATTTCTTCATTCACATCTTCTTCCTCTTCTGCTTTGCTCAATCTTTCACCTTGAGGCATGGGAGTGGCAGAGGAGTTACAGTTTTCCATGGAAAATTTCTTAAGTAAATCAGTGACATACTTAGTTTGTGAGATAAAGATATGCCCTGGTCTTTGCATAACTTGGAGTCCGAGAAAAAACTTCAGTTGCCCCAGATCAGTCATTTCGTAGTGAGCTTTCATTTTCTCTTTGAAATCTTCTATCTCTCCTTCTTCCTCCCCCAGTGGACAATGAGATCGTCGACATACAAGCAAACAATGAGGGTTTTTTCTGCTCGTTTACGGATATATAGAGAAGCTTCATTGCCGCTACGAATGAAGGATTCTTTGCAAAGGTAGGAGTCGATGTGTTCATTCCAGGCGCGCGGTGACTGTTTCAATCCATAAAGGGCTTTGTGGAGTTTATAGACCTTGTGCTTTCCTTCTTTCTCGTAGCCCTGGGGTTGATGAACATAGACCTCTTCGGTGATGGTTCCGTTGAGAAACGCGGATTTGACGTCAAGTTGATAAATCTTCAGTTTTTGCTGCGCAGCGAAAGCAATGACGGATCGAATTGTTTCCATTCTGGCAACAGGAGCATAGGTCTCGTCGAAATCCCTGCCGGGAATTTGAGAGTAGCCTTTGCGACAATTCTGGCTTTGAATTTATCGGCACACCTTCATCATTTACTTTCGTTTTGAAGATCCATTTTAGTCCGATGACATCCTTTTCTGGAGGTTTATTTACAAGGCTCCACGTTTTGTTTTTTTCGATCATGAGCATTTCCTCATCCATTGCTTTTCTCCATTCTTCTTCCTTGGCTGCTTCTTCATAGCTTGTGGGGGTTTCTGAAAGTGTGGCAATGTTACAGCTTTCATAAATCTCTTTTAAGCTTCGAGTCTTTTTTGGCGATGATGAGCAAGGGCTTTGATCCACGGAGGGATTAATGGAATCCGAGGATTCAACAGAAAGAATAGGAAGGATGGTTTCTTCGGGAACAACCACTATTCCAGTGTTGTGCTCTGTGTCTGACAGCCATTCCCATTGTGAGAATTCATCAAAAACAACATCTCGTGAGATGATGAGCTGCTTTGAGGGAGGATGGTATAGGCGGTATCCTTTTGTTTCTTGGCTGTAGCCGATCATGATGCATTTTTTGCTTTTCTTGTCTAATTTCTCTCGCTTGTCTCCTGGAATGAATGAGTAAGCAAGGCAGCCGAAGATCTTGAGGTGAGAAAAGGATGGTTTTCTGTTGAAAATAGCTTCGAAAGGGGTGAGATTTGGTAGAGCTTTGGTAGGAGATCTGTTGAGGAGATAAACTGCAGTGTTGCAGGCTTCTGCCCAGAGGGCTTTGGGCAGCTGTTTGCAGTAAAGCATGGACCTTGCCATTTCCAGGATTGTGCGGTTCCGTCGTTCGACAATGCTGTTTTGCTGAGGGTGTGTGGAGCAGTGAGTTCCCTGCGAATGCCATGCTCAGAGCAAAAAACATTGAATTCATTAGATAGGAATTCCCCTCCCCTATCACTCCTTATGGCTTTTATTTTTTTGTCTAACTGATTTTCTATCAGATTTTTGAAATGAACAAAATGCTTGAAAGCATCAGATTTGTGAGAGAGGAAGAAAATCCACATGAAACGAGAGAAATCGTCAACAATGAGAAAAAAATATTGGCCCCTTGTTGTGTGGGTGTGGAGGCCGGCCCCCAAAGGTCAAGGTGGAGAAGGTCGATAGGATTTTTGCTTCTCCTGGAGGATTTATGGGGAAGGGAAGACGATGAGCCTTTCCAGCTTGACAATCCTCACAAAACTCAGAGGTAATTTTGATAGAGGGGAAATCTGTGACCATTCTATTGCGGTATAGGCTTTGCATAGAAGCGAAATTTAGGTGGCCTAACCTTTGATGCCAGAGCATAGAGGTGGAGGATGAATTGCAGTAAAGGGCCATCTGAGTTTGAGTTGGGAAAATGATGGAGTAGACTTTGTTTTTTGGTCATTGGCATGGATAAAATGAGCTTATTACTCCTTGGGTGAGTAATGCGGCAGCCCTCATGATCGAAAATGATAGAGTATCCTCTCTGAGTAAGTTGCCCAACGCTGAGAAGATTCTGAGTAAGATTTGGAACAAGGTTGACATTTGTGATGTACATGGGCTGTCCGGATGAGCTCAAAATTGAGATTGTTCCTCTCCCTTTGATAAGTTGGGAGGTTCCATCTCCCAAAAAGACTTCTGATCTATATGACTCATCAAGATTGATGAAGGAGTCTTTGTTGTGTGTCATGTGATTAGAGCATCCGCTGTCGACATACCATGTTTCATCTTGCCTGAGATCTCCACTGTTGGAAGTGTACAACATAGTATCTGGTGGCCCTTCTTCAAAAAATTTTCCATTGTCTTTGGGATAGGACCAACAGTCCTTCTCTGTGTGAGTTGGTTTTCTGCACCTTTTACACCTGAACATACAATCCTTGTTTTCATGATTGTTCTTTTTGCACAGAGTGCAAAAAGTTGGCCTTGGTTTTGAGATGAACGACCTCTATCTCGCCCCTTAGAGGTTGAATGCCACAGATTTTGCTGATTTGTATTCCACGGGTTTGTTGTGTTGTTGAGGGTATGGTAGAAAAGGTGGTTGAGGTTGAGTGGAGAAGAATTGAGGTTGAGTGGAGAAGAATTGAGGTTGTTGGTAGGGAGAGGAGAAAGGGGTTTGTAGTAAGAGAGGAGAGGAGTGTGTAGTTGTTGGTAAGGGAAGGAGTATGGTTGAGTTTGAGATGTGGCCTGTTGCTGAGAGGAATAGGCAGCATATTGGTGATTTGGGTGTGTTGTGGCTGATGATGAGTACGTTTGAGAAGTGAGTTTGGGGCTGGTCTTTGTCATTTGGATGAGAGAATGTTTGTTGATGATCAGGAAAGGTCAGGGTGTCAGGTTTTGAGCTGACTTTATCTTCTTTGGTGCAGGAAACAAAAAGTTTGTTTTGAAATACATCTTCAATGGGCATTTTACCTTGGTTGAGACGGTCTTCGTGAGACTGTAATGAGCCAATGAGGGCACTAGTGGAGAGAGTTTCAAGGTCGTTGGCTTCTTCAATGGCTGCAACAACGTGGTCGAAAATTTTGGGCAGACTCCTCAGAATACGAATCACAATTTGGGCGTCAGTGATGGTAGCTCCCAAATTACGAATTTGGTTGGTAATGTTGGTAATACGAGCATAGTATTCTTGGATTGTTTCGCTTTCTTGCATTCTGGTGGAGTCAAACTGTCTCCATAACGTGTTAACTTTTATGGATACAACCTTTTTTGACCCCTGGAATTCTTCTTTGAGGGTGTTCCAGGCGGCTTGAGCAGAGGTGGCGCCCATTATCCGGGGAAAAAATGGAGTTGGCAACTCCGTTTTGGATGAGCATGAGGGCACGGGCATCCTTCATAGCTTCTTCTTTGCTGGGTTTAGGGGGAGTGCCTTCTGCACTTTTGCCAGAAGAGGAAGTGCCATTTTCTACAACATCCCAGAGGTCTTGCGAGATGAAAGCGGTCTTCATTTTGATGCTCCAATACTCGTAGAATTCTCCGGTGAAGGTAGATATGGTGGATGGGGTAGATGATGAAGCCATGGAAAGGTAGAAAAGACGAGATAGATGATGAACCTAGCTCTGATACCACTAAAAGAAAAGAACGGGAAAAAGGAAACAGGGAAAAGGAAACAGTAGTTTTTTTTCATTCCATTACTTAGCACAAAACATTACATATATAGATAACAGGAAACTAATAAATGCATATTTAAAACTTAAACTGGTGGCAGGTGGCAGGCGGAAGCAAGACAGCAAGGCGGAAAAGTAAAGGCTTAATAAATGATAATTAGGCGTGAAGGTGGCTTGGATCAATTCCCAATAGGAAATACCTCGGAGTAGAATAAAATATCCGAGTCGATAGAGATGAGGGTGGACTTGTGTCGTCGGAGCTCACATTGCCTGAGTTTAGGGTTGGAGAGAATAAAAGTGCACACAGTTAGAGAGAGAGAGAGAGAAGAGAGAGAGAGAGAGAGAGAGAGCGAAGAGAGAGCGAAGAGAGAGTGGGAGAGAGTGTATGATGTTGAAATAAGGCGCGGAAACAGAGCCGAAAGAAAAGCTCAGCGGGATTCAATTTTTCGGCATCTGGAAGGCAGTGGAGCGGCCACCTGACTGAGATGGAGTTTCTGGTAACGGACATGAAGGAGAAGGAAACAAACATCTACGTCTTGATCTATTTGTTTTATTGATGTTATTTGTCTTTTGTTCTATAGATTCATTTTCCAAATCAAATTCAGGTATTATTCTAAATTGTAACTATTAAGGCTCTGTTTGGGACAGCTCTGGCTGATGGAAAATCTATTTTCCAACCGTCAGAGCTTTTTTAACTGTTTGTGACAGCTCTCTAGTCCAGCTTCTTGAAAAGCGCTTCTTCAAATATGTTGTTTTAGAGGCTCTTTGAGAAGCCAGTCCAACATAGTTTTCTAAAAACTATTTTTTTTCTGTTTTTAGCTTGTTATCTTTTATTAACTCCACGTCGTTGCATACCACTCCAGCATTTTCGTCAGAGCGCGCATGTACAATCCTCATGTTTTCTGAGTCGGTGTGACCCAACGCAGATGAGGCCGGGACAGAGAGGGTGGCCGTGTCGCAGAAGATCGACCAATTGGAGGCCGTCGGGATCAAAGATACAGTCCCAGGGGAGAGGAAGTGGACCGGAAGCCCACTTCTTGGACGAGTGGACCTAGTGGTCCACTCACCCAAGCCCCGGGCGAGTGGACCTATGGTCCACTCACCCAGGGGTGGCGAGTGGACCATGGTCAACTCGCCCAGGGTGAGGGGCGAGTGGACCTGTGGTCCACTCTCCCCAGGCACTCAGGGGAGTGGACCTGTGGTCCACTCGCCCCGGGCACTCAGGGGAGTGGACCACGGGTCCACTCGCCCCTGAGGAGAGTGGACTGAGTGGTCCACTCGCCCAAACCCAGGCAGTGGACCATTCGGTCCACTCTCCTGACCCCCGACAAGGGGGGAGTGGACGTTCTCAAGCTCCACTCGCCCCCTCCTGTTTTGGTCGTTCAGGTCAGTTTTTGAGCTGCAGATAGTAGATTTTTGGCTATCCGCAGACCAATTTGGGGAAGTCTATAAATAGACCCCCATGGGCACCTTGGGAAAGGTTGTTGATACCCTCCTCCCTCGCGTGTGTGTTGTGAGCAAGCACTACCCCTCCCCTCCCCCTGTCATTGAAGGTGGACGGTGAGGTGATCTTTAGTGCCCTCCAAGGAGCCCAGGCTCAGCATTGGCTTAGGAGGGAAGTTCCTTGTGAGCTTCCAGGTATGTGGTGGGACCTCCACGCTGCAGCTTAAGGGGTCCGTTTGTGCACTTAGGTGTTCTTCAAGGGCCAGGTTCTTCGGTTCTTAATGACTGGTCAAGGGTCTAGCTCGGGTCAAGTAAGGGTTAGCTGCATCTCTCTTTCGAACGTCGAGACCAGTTCTCTGGTTTCAACATTCTGGTGCGGTGAGCGTGGACGCTGCTCGTCGGAAAGCTCTGGACAAGTCTCATGGCTGGAAGCGAAGAGCTAAGGAACTCACCACCTCCCAGCAGGTCGCGACCGTTGACAGGGGAAGATGAAGCAGGGAAGGCAGATCAGGTGTCGGATGATCGGACCAATTTGGAGGTGGCAGAGGAAGTGAGAGAGAGGGAGGTCATTAGCGACGGTGGAAGGCTGGAGAAGATACGAATCAACGGAAGGCTGAGCGAGCAGGATCAAGAGAGGATCCGAAGATGTGTCCAACAGAGTATGAACATCTTCGCGTGGAGTGCTGCAGAGATGCCAGGTGTCGATGCGAATATGGCATGTCATCCCCTCAACCTCGACTCAAACGTCCGCCCCATTCGCCATAAGAAGAGAAATGTATCTTCTACCCTCGCCGGGCCAATCAGAGAGGAGGTAGGGAAGCTGCTACAGACAGGATTCGTGGAAGAAATACAGTACCCAGGATGGGTTTCTAACGTGGTAATGGTAAAGAAGGGAGACGGGAAGTGGAGAATGTGTGTGGACTTCTCCCTGTTGAACAAGGTTTGTCCTAAGGATTGTTATCCTCTGCCTCGGATTGACGCGTTGGTAGATTCGGCTGTCGACTTCCCGGTGATGAGTTTCTTGGATGCGTTCTCGGGCTACCATCAAATCTGAATGCATCCGCCCGATGTTAAGGACGTTTCTTTCATCACGGATGACGGGTGTTACTGTTATAAGATGATGTCTTTCGGGCTAAGGAACGCAGGAGAAACGTACCAAAGGATGATGTACCGAGTCTTCAAGGAGCAGAAGGGGCGCAACCTGGAAGTCTATGTGGACGACTTGATGGTTAAAAGTAGGACGTAGCATCTCATCTGCAAGACTTGGAGGAGACCTTTGCCACCCTTCGTAGGTTCAAGATGAGGCTCAACCCTTCTAAATGTGTCTTCGGAGCAAGTCGAGGAAAGTTCCTAGGTCACCTACTCACCCCGGTGGGGGTCGAGCCCAACCCTGACAAGGTCAAAGCCATCCTGGAGTTGGAGTCGCGAGGAATGCGAAAGAGATTCAAAAGTTGACAGGGAAGTTAGCAGGGTTCAGTCGGTTTCTCTCCAGAGCAGGGGAGAAGTGCTCTCCCTTCTTTAGAGCCCTACGCCAGGGTCAGAAGTTTGAGTGGGCGCTGGAATGCGAGAAGGCCTTTCAGGCGTTGAAGGAGCAGCTGACGTGGGCTCCTTTGCTCCAGGGACCGAGAGAAGGAGAAGACCTTTTTCTTTACCTAGGGGTAGGAGTCGAGGCAGTTAGCTCGGTCCTGGTCTGGGAGGAGGGGAAGAAGCAGCTGTCGATCTATTACGTCAGCCGAGTCCTGAAAAAGGCGGAGCTCAAGTATCCTGTCCTGGAGAAGCTGACATTCGCTTTAATCATCTCAGCGCGGAAACTTCGTCCCTATTTCCAGGCTCATTCGATCAGAGTAGTGACCGATCACCCCCTTCGCAACATTATGAAAGGAGTGGAGCACTCCGGGAGATTGGCGAAGTGGTCAGTTGAGCTTAGCGAGTTCGATGTCACCTTCGTCCCTCGGCTGTCAATGAAAGCGCAGGCGGTGGAAGATTTCCTGGCAGAGTATGTGACCGAGGTGGATGGTTTGGAACCCACTGGGCTGGTGGCATGGGAGCTGTTCGCAGACTGGGCATCAGGAAAAAATTCCCTCGGCGGAGGGGTAGTCCTGTCAGTCCGCAGGGGACGAGGATCGAGCAAGCGATCGACATCCGATTCCCCGTAACCAACAACCAGGCCCAGTATGAAGCAGTGGTGGTTGGGCTTCGTCTGACAAAGGAACTAGGAATCTGGGATGTGAGGGTTTTCACTGATTCGATGGTGGTGGCCTCCCAGGTCCGAGGAGAGTTCGAGGCGAAGGAGCCGACCCTCCAGAGGTATCTGACGAAGGTTAAAGACCTCATCGGGGGGTTCCGCACTTTCTCCATCCGACATATTCCGAGGGAGGAAAATGCCCGAGCAGGTCAGTTGGCAAAGTACGGTCCTCGCGCGGGAGGAACGGTGACCGAGTTGTTTCGCCCGTCCATCGAGGAAGGGGAGCTTATGGAGATCGATCAAGGGGCCTCGTGGGTGGACCCGATCCTTACCTTTCTGACCTCAGGCAAGTTCCCGGAGGGGGTCCCAGATAAGAGGCGGTTCAGGTACATGTCTGCATACTACCTGATCCGAGAGGGGAGCTTATATAGGAAGACCCTAATCGGGCTCCTAGAAAGGTGCGTGGTGGAAGATGAAGTCCCAAAGGTCTTGGAAGAAATCCACTCCGGAGAATGCGGAAGCCACTCCGGAAACCAAACCTTAGAGAAAAGGGTGTTGAGGCAGGGATACTTCTGGCCGACTCTTCGTAGGGACACCACAGAGTTTGCGAAGAAGTGACAGAAGTGTCAGCTCTTCGCACCGCTCCAACTCCAACCTGCGCAAAGGCTCAGGACAATCACAGCACCCTGGCCCTTCGCCATCTGGGGGATGGACTTCGTCGGCCCATTCCCTCAGGCCAGCGGTCAAAGAAGGTTCCTGCTGGTCATGATAGAATACTTCTCCAAATGGGTGGAGGTCAAAGCTTTGGCAAAAACAACCTCGCAGGTAATAAGAAATTTTATTTGGGGAGAAATAATTTGCAGGCACGGACTTCCCCTCGCCATAGTGATGGACAACGGACCGCAGTTTGCGAGTGAGGAGCTCATTAGCTTCTGCGGTCAGTTGGGCATCGATCTCCGTTTCGCCTCCGTTCATCATCCTCAGAGCAATGGACAGGTCGAGGAAGCAAACAAAGTCATAGTCAACTTGCTGAAGAGAAAAGTGGAGAACTTGAAGGGGAACTGGGTGGAGCAGCTTCCCTCGGTCTTATGGGCCTTGAGAACGACGCCCAACACCGTGACGGGGGAAACGCCATTCAAACTCTCCCATGGGTCTGAGGTTTGTACTCCCCGTGGAATTCGAGGTCAGATCCCCCCAGGTCGTGGCCGTCCAGGAGGGTGACGAAGACTGGAGGATGGACAACGAAGAAGAACAACGACTCTCGCTGGATGTGGTTGAGGAGCTCCGAGACCTCGCGTCGATTCGGCAGGAGAAGGTGAAATGTCGAATGGCCAGGTATTTTGATAAGAACATTAGGATCAAGCAATTCGTCCCAGGAGATCTGGTCCTCAAGAAGGTCGACACCGCGGGAAGATCGGCGAACGTAGGAAAGCTCCAACCCAATTGGGAAGGACCCTATGTAATCCTGGAAGCCCTGAAGTCAGGGGGGTATCGCCTTCAGAATGTTGAAGGAATCCCCCTCGGCAACACTTGGAGTGACGACGATCTAAAATGTTTTTATCCTTAATAAATATTGATTTTATCCTTGGAAATACCTCTTATTTCAGCTCATAATAGTTACTCTAGCCCATGAGGGAAGAGGTTGGTAAGCATTCAAGGGCTAGGACCGCATCCCGAAGGTGTTGAGTTCCTCTGCCTCCAGGTGAAGGTAAGCACCTAGGACGTGGATGGGTACTCCGCCCCCGGTTGGTAAGATCCCCGACTAGAGACCATTCTCCGGGCTCAGTAATGCCGGCAGATGGGAGACTCATCGGGTCGACTCGCTACTTGACTAAGTGGCTTGGGAAGGTGTTGAGTTCCTCTGCCTCCAGGTGAAGGTAAGCACCTTGGACGCGGATGGGTACTCCGCCCCCGGTTGGTAAGATCCCCGACTAAAGACCATTCTCCGGGCTCAGTCATGTCGGCAGATGGGAGACTCATCGGGTCGACTCGCTACTTGACTAAGTGACTTGGAGAGATGATGAGCTCCTCCGCCTCCAGGTAGGCTAGGCCCCTAGGACGTGGATGGGTATTCCACCCCCAGTTGGTTTGAAAAGTGTTGAGTTCCTCCGCCTCCAGGTAAGCTAGGCCCCTAGGACGTGGACGGGTACTCCGCCCCCAATTGGTTTGGGAAGGTGCTGGGTTCCTCTGCCTCCAGGCAAGCAAAGCCCCTAGGACGTGGACGGGTACTCCGCTCTCAATTGGTTTGGAAATGTGTTGAATTCCTCTGCCTCCAGGTAAGCTAAGCACCTAGGACGTGGACTGGATCTCTGCCCCCAGCTGCTTTGATACGATGGTCGAGTTCCTCTGCCTCCAGGTGAAGGTAAGCACCTAGGACGCGGACTGGATCTCTGCCCCTAGTTGCTTTGATAAGATGGTCGAGTTCCTCTGCCTCCAGGTGAAGGTAAGCACCTAGACGCGAACTGGATCTCTGCCCCTAGTTGTTTTGATAAGATGGTCGAGTTCCTCTGCCTCCAGGTGAAGGTAAGCACCTAGGACGTGGACTGGATCTCTGCCCCCATCTGCTTTGATGCGATGGTCGAGTTCCTCTGCCTCCAGGTGAAGGTAAGCACCTAGGACGCGGACTGGATCTCTGCCCCTAGTTGCTTTGATAAGATGGTCGAGTTCCTCTGCCTCCAGGTGAAGGTAAGCACCTATAACGCGGACTGAATCTGTGCCCCTAGTTGCTTTGATAAGATGGTCGAGTTCCTCTGCCTCCAGGTGAAGGTAAGCACCTAGGACGCAGACTGGATCTTTGCCCCTAGTTGCTTTGATAAGATGGTTGAGTTCCTCTGCCTCCAGGTGAATGTAAGCACCTGGGACGTGGACTGGATCTCCGCCCCCAGTTGGTATGGGAAGATGTTGATATTTCTCCACCTCAGGTCAAGTTCAATTCGACCTAAGGTGTTGAGCTTTCTCCACCTCTAGTTGAGCTCGGCTCATAGGAGGGTTGTTAAGTGGAGAAAGGTTTGCCTTCCACCTCAGGTCGAGCTCGGCTCGACTAGAGGTGTTGAGTTTTTTCTCCACCTCAGGTCAAGTTCAATTCGACCTAAGGTGTTGAGTTTTCTCCACCTCCAGTTGAGCTCGGCTCATAGGAGGGTTGTTAAGTGGAGAAAGGTTCGCCTTCCGCCTTAAGTCAGGTTCAACTGAAAAACTCGGCAGGGAGTATCCCGTTGGCGGGGCCTTTCGTGGATTCCCCTAAGGTCTCACCTACTCGTCAAATAGGTGGGTTGGACTTTCTTTCCGAGTTTAAGGCAAGCTCGAAAAGAGCGGAGATTGTGAACAACCCTCATATTTTCCGAGTCGGTGTGACCCAACGCGGATGAGGTCGGGACAGAGAGGGTGGTCGTGTCGCAGAAGATCGACCAATTGGAGGCTGTCAAGATCAAAGATACAGTCCCAGGGGGGAGGAAGTGGATCGGAAGCCCACTTCCTGGGAGAGTGGACCTAGTGGTCCACTCGCCCAAGCCCCGGGCGAGTGGACCTATGGTCCACTCGCCCAGGGTGAGGGGCGAGTGGACCCGACCGAGTGGTCCACTTGCCCAAGCCCAGGCAGTGGACCATTCGGTCCACTCTCCTGACCCCCGGCAAGGGAGGGAGTGGACGTCTCAAGCTCCACTCGCCCCCCCCCCCCCCCCTCCTGTTTTGGTCGTTCCGGTCAGTGTTTGAGTTGCGGATAGTAGATTTTGGCTATCCGCAGCCCAATTTTGGGAAGTCTATAAATAGACCCCCATGGGCACCTTGGGAAAGGTTGTTGATACCCCCCTCCCTCGTGTGTGTGTTGTGAGCAAGCACTACCCCTCCCCTTCCCTGTCATTGAAGGTGGACGGTGAGGTGATCTTTAGTGCCCTCCATGGTGCCCAGGCTCAGCATTGGCTTGGGAGGGGGAGTTCCTTGTGAGCTTCCGGGTATGTGGTGGGGCCTCCACGCTGCAGCTTAAGGGGTCCGTTTGTGGACTTAAGTGTTCTTCAAGGGCCAGGTTCTTAGGGTCTTAGTGACTGGTCAAGGGTCTAGCTCGGGTCAAGTAAGGGTTAGCTGCATCTCCCTTTCGAACGTCGAGACCAGTTCTTTGGTTTCAACAACGCATTTTCGGTAGGGCACTCGTTTTCGGTCGGACACTCATTTTTCGCCCGAGCGGCCATTTTTGGCATGGAATCTCGTTATTTTTGCCCAGGCGCACATTTTTCGTCTGGGCGCGCATTTTTTCGCCCGGGCAGTCATTTTTTTGCCCGGACGCGCGTTTTTTCGCCAGGGCGCCAGATTTTTGCCCCGATCGACTGTTTTTCATCTGGGCTGCCATTTTTCGCCCTGGAGCTTGGTTTTCGCCTGGGCAGATATTTTTCG
The DNA here is from genome assembly GCA_033032865.1 of Dactylorhiza incarnata. Lineage (NCBI taxonomy): Eukaryota > Viridiplantae > Streptophyta > Magnoliopsida > Asparagales > Orchidaceae > Dactylorhiza > Dactylorhiza incarnata. The sequence goes on from JAWHQI010000450.1 coordinate 29,034, forward strand.
CCCGGGCGGCCATTTTTTGCCGGGCACGCTTTTTTTCGCCTGGGCGGTCATTTTTCGCTCGGACGCGCATTTTTCACCTGGTCGGCCGTTTTCGCCCGGGAGGCCTTTTTTTCGCCCGAGCGCGTGTTTTTCGCCCGGGCGGCCGTTTTTCGTTAGGGTGGTCGTATTTCGCCCAGGCGAGCATTTTTCACCCGGGCGGTGGTTTTTCGCTCAGGTGGACGTTTTTTCGCCTGCTCGGCGATTTTTCGCCCGTGCGCGTGTTTTTCGCCCTGGCGGCCATTTTTTTGCCCGGGCAGGTGTTTTTCTCCCGGGCGCGCATTTTTTGCCCGGGCGTGCGTTTTTCGACCGTGCGACCATTTTTCGCCCGTCCGGCTGTTTTTTGCCTGGGAGTGTGTTTTTCCCTCGGGCGCCCATTTTTCGCCCATGTGACCGTTTTTTGCCTGTCACCGTTTTTCGACCGGTCGACCGTTTTTTACCCGGACGGCCGTTTTTTCACCCAAGCAACCATTTTTTGCCTGGACGCGCGTATTTGCCTGGGCGCAAGTTTTCACAACTATTATATTTCAATATTTGTGTTAAAAAAAACAGTTTCCAAACAGTTATTCTACCTTACAGTTTAAATAAAAGCTATATTTAATCAGCACTTATGCAAAGACTCTCTAAACAGTCTGCAACTCTCTTATCAGTGTTTTTCTGAAAGCTATATTCTAAAAGCTCTATTCAATTAGCAGATTTTTCATCCGCTAGAGCTGTCCCAAACAGAACCTAAACCATAGTTTGACATCATGAACTTGATGAATTATTAATGGTGTAAAGGGTACAGAAATAACTATCCTCTATGAAATTAAGAGCGCGTTTGGCGCAGCTTTTTTGCTCCCGTAAGTTTGAACAAAAACTCCATCATAAAATATGTTTGACATGACAATGGTTATAGCTGTCACCAAGAAAAATCATTAATTTGAACATAAAAGTGAATGGAGTTCCTTATTTGTTTTCGGGCATTCAAGAACGAGGGTTCATAACCGTCGTGTTCACGACCACCACCGCCTTGCCAAACGAGCCATAAACATTAATTACATCCTTAATTTTCATAAGAACTTGCTAGCATGCTAGTAATATATAAATAAAATCATAATAAACACCAAATTTACTTAAATAATCATGGGCTATTACTGACTATTGGTAAGAAAATTTGCTAATTATCTTCAAATTATAACATAACAATGAAATATTAAAAAAAAACTTAATAATCTGACCAAGTATAATGTTCAAATATTTATCATTCTTATAGGGACTGATTCATGTTCTCCAATACTCCAGTGACAGAACAACATTTGATGGCATAACTGTTCTTTCAACATAACATTACATCCAGATTTACATGTGAAATGTTAGAACTTTAAAAAAAAGTAAAGTACACCATTTTCAAAGAATTCTCCATTTTTGCCTTTCTTTTCTTTGAAGATCAAGCTCTCTCTTTTCTTCTCTTCCAAAAGAAACTAGCAACTTCTTCTGCGATAAAATACAACGGCCGAATGTTTTTCGAACAAAATTAACCAGCGCGCATTGCCTCCCAAAGAAAAGAAATTGTCGCCTTCCGGTCGAGACTCTCTTTTACGAAAGAAGAAAGCCGTCTACTTTCTTTGATTCTCAAAGAAAACCAATGGGTTGATTTTGGATTTTGGCCGCAAAATGTGCAAACGAAATAGTTGAATGAACTTATGATACAATGTAATATAACAAAAACGAATAAATAAATGCAGTGCAAGGATCTCAAATATGGTCGGAATAATGAGGCGAATCGAAGGTCTCATCGGTAATATTGGTGATCCCAAAGAAGCTTCCTGCTGACCGGTGGAGCGAGTCCAGGAATATCCCGAATGTCCTTATTTTTCGGATTCACAATCTGAAAATACAAGCAAATAATGTTAAGAATGATATACATAATACATGCTTAGGCTCCTTTTGGCATGGCGGTAGTGGTCGTGAACGCAGTGGTTATGAACCGTCGTTCGTGAACTCCCGACCTCACCTAAGGAACTTCATTCACTTTTATGTTCAAAACTAGTTTTCCTTCTGATGCAGGACTGGCGTCCCACCTACTTGCCACCCTGGCGCCTGGCGTCACACCAGCCCAGGGGTCCCACTGGTAGTCCACCCGATAGGCCTTATTAGGTCCGCGGACCGTACACCCCAACCCTTCCCCGGCCCCACCACAGGGCCGATAAGTTATTGAGGCCGGGGCTCGATCCCCCGACCTCCTTGATCAGAGTCTTTCAGCAATGATCTCATCAGCAACTGATCCGCCCCGGCCTCAACAACCTATCGGCCATGTTGTGGGGCCGCGGATGGGTTGGGGTGTACGGTCCGCGAACCAATAAGGCCTATCGGATCAGTTGGTGATGAGAGCTCTGCTGAAAAACTCTTATCAAGGAGGTCGGGGGATCGAGCTCTGGCCTCAACAACCTATCGGCCCTGTGGTGGGGCCGGGGATGGGTTGGGGTGTACAGTCCGCGGACCTGATAAGGCCTATCGGGTGGACTCCCGGTGGGACCCCTGGGCTGGTGCGACGCCAGGCGCCGGGGTGGCAGGCAGGTGGGACGCCTGTCCTGCATCACCTTCCTTGGTGACGGTTATAACCGTTGTCATGCCAAACATACATTCTATGGCGGTGGCTTTTTGTCCAAACTCACCGGAGCAAAAACATCTTGCCAAACGGAGACTTATTTCTTCATTCAAAAGTGATGGGTGAAAGTCAACGCATAAAGAGAAGTGTAAAAGTCCTGTGTAATGGCAGGAACTCACACGGAAGATCAGTATAATTTTTCGTATATTTTATCTCTACGTTGTTGTCATGGGTGAGGAGCTCACACAATAAGATCTCAAGAAGAAAAAAATCGTGTCATAGGCATTATTCATTCTTCTTCCTTCTGGGTGAAGAGTCTTGTGCGCAGACACAAGAATGATGTAGAAAAGAGAATAATGCTTGTAGATTTATCCTATGTATGGAGGGGTCTTGATTCTAAAGAGTACTGTGGCCTATAAAAGGGCAAAATTTCTCGCACTTGCGATCATCTAACTGTGAATCGAGTCATAGGGTCCGTTTGGCACGGTGATGGAGGTCGTGAACGCGGTGGTTATCAACCGTCGTTCGTGAACGCCCGACCGCACCTAAGGAACTACATCTACTTTTATGTTAAAATCTAGTTTTTTTTTTGGCGGCGTTCATAACCGTTGTCTAGCCAAACACATATTTTATGATTGCGGTGTTTTTGTCCAAACTCACCGGAGCAAGAAAAGTGGCACCAACGGGCCCTTAGAGTCATCTATTACTCACGTTGTAATATTCCTTTTTAACTTTCGTCTCTAACTGTATATAGATTTTGATGAAAGTTTCTGAGTGTTCTCAATTCTCAGTCCTTTTGTGTAGTTCGCAGTGTGCTCGCTCCAAGAACAAAATTAAAAAAAATCTAACATCTCATTTATTGAGCGATTGTGCTTGGTCCAATCTTCTATTATGGACTTGTACGCAAAATTTGTTATTAGACGTAAATCTGAGAGACATAGCTGTAGTTGTTTTAGCTGGTACAAAGCATTCAACGGATAAGATCACAGCAAAGTCGAAATTGGCATCATAGTATAAGTCTACAGATTGTAATTAGTCATCAACTCTTCTTTCCCAATTGTTCTTCTCTCTCTCTCTCTCTAGAATGTCATATCTAACAGAGATTGATTAGTACATGTATAATCAGAAAGTCAACATATTTATGTAAATGTAATATTTTATTCTCATTTATTTCTACAGTTTTTTTAAACTAATCAATTTTCTAATAGCCAGTTTGATGACCGATTGTGCCTGGTCCAATCTTCTGGTGGACTTTTATGCGAAATTTGTTATTTGTTATCAAATGTAAAGCTTTGAGACGTGGCGACAGGTGTTTAGCTAGAATAGAGCATTTTAAATATCACGGGGTACTAAGGAACTGCAAGGAAAAATAGGAAATTATATGACTGGAAATTCAGAAGCTACAAAATTCACCTTTACGATAATAATAGCAATTACTCCGACCACGATCAAGAAAAGCAAGGCCATGATGCATCGGTCGGTTGCGACCTGATTCCATTAGAGCGAAGAGGGATTGAGGAGAGTGGTGCAGGATAAGGAAAAAAGAGGAGGGGCAAGGTAACGAAAATAACCTGTCTGCCTATTTCCTTCACAAGTTGTGATGCCTTCTTCATTGAAAAGTGGATGGAGTCTAGTTCATTAACTATCCTGCTCATTTGCTCTGTCTGAAAGTAATTAAGAATTGAAAATTTTAACTCTCAGATTTGCTTAGACAGTTAGCTTAGGAGTCGGCATAGAGAACTAATCAAGTTTAAAGGATAGCTAACCTGCGCCTTGAGAGCAGCAGCTGTCTCGGCGCCAACATTTACAGTATCTTCTACAACCTGTTACATTTATAAAAAATTAGAAAGAAATATATTCTTGATTGTTGCATGCATGTTAGCATAGGTTTACATAGTTCGCTTTGCATGTTTTTTTATTGTTGCATTGCTGATAAAACTTCACTCGAGCATATAAACCCAAATAAAAAAGGCATTGCCACTGCTGATAAATTAAAATTGTGTTTGTTGGTTGTGCTGCTGATAAAAAAAGGGTGGTATTGATCTATGCTGCATAGAAGAATTATATTCAAGGATATTGTCTTCTGTGAAAATGTTTCCTCTTACTCTGATTAAGGAATGAGCATCTTCCTTACCATAGAGCCAGACCTGTCTTCAAATGTTGTTCTTCCCCTTCTCTTTAACCCAGACATGGACCTCACCTCCTCCAATATGAAGATCCTACTAAGACGCATGGCATTACTCCTATGGCTATCGGCACGACTATGTCTAAAGAACTGCAAATGTATCAACGACAAGTTGAAGCTCTAGACGGTAACTGCTTCGGCTCTTTCACCGATCTCTCCTCTCCATATTCCTACTTTCGAGTTAGTGCCTCCTTTTCCTTGCAGTGGTCGTACTTGTTATCCCATTGGTTAGTATATTAGTTATCCTTTCTTTTCACCCTCATTGTGCGTTTATTTTACTTCTATATCTTATATTCATATACTTCATAAATATACTGAAGTTCTGACTGATCTAACTGAAGGCTGTCATGGAAGTTAAAAGGGAGGCCTAAAAGCAGCAGGGAATCTTGAAAGTAAGAATGTTACCAATAGGAAGCACGTGATTGGGTACGGTAGAGTTTTCATTCATTAAATATCACCAAGATGGCTCAGTTAAAAGCTATAAACACAATTGGTGGCAAAAGGTTTAAGCAAAAATCATGTGGTCAAGCTCAAACTCGTTCGAATCCTCTTGTGGTTTAATGGTCAAAAATCATGTCCTCCACATCAACTTGAGGTAAAAAGTCTTTCTCCAAAGCGAGTACAAAAAGAGATCTAAAAGTCCTTCCTCCCATCTTTCTCATTAAAGCAGATCTTAGGCATGTATATCATCTTTAAGAAGGCTATCCATGGTTTTAAACTGTAGGGAAATGATAATCAAGAAATATAATCTCTTAACATTCCATTAAACATCTGGGCATATTTATATACATAGCACAACTAGGAATATAAAAGACATAAATAACCTCAAAATTAAATACAACTCGTACAAGAATAGTTATAAGAATAGTATTTACAACACTCTACCTCGAGTTGGAGAATGGATGTCCATCATTCCCAGCTTGCAAGTAAGATTGTAGAATTTTTCTGGTGGTATCACCTTTGTCAGAAGATCGGCAATCCGTTATTCAGAAGAAACATGAGAAGTATATATCAGCCTACTGTCTAGTTTCTCCTTCATGAAGTGATGATCGGTTTCAATGTGTTTTGTTCGATCATGCTGAACAAGATTATAAACCGTGTGTGATGTAGGATAGGAATCCACATGCTTGCCACACCAGGGGTCCCACACTGGAATCCACCAATGGGGCTTTCATCAGGGCGGTAGCCCGTACAGCCTAACTCGTCTCTGAGCCGGCCAAAGCGCGGCGGGTTGTTGTGGCTGAGAATCGAACACCCAACCTCCTAGATAAAGAGCTCTCAAGTGAGCTCTCATCACTAATTGAGTTACATATCAGTTGGTGATGAGAGCTCACTTGATAGCTCTTTATCTAGGAGGTCGGGTGCTTTTATGATGCAGGATAGGAATTCACCCGCCTGCCACCCTGGCACACCATGGGTCCCACACTGGAATCCACTAATGGGGCTTTCATCAGGGCGGCCCGTACACCGCAACCCGTCTCCGAGCCGTCCATAGTGCGACGGGTTGTTGACGCCGGGAATCGAACACCCGACCTCCTAGATAAAGAGCTCTCAAGTGAGCTCCCATCACTGTCAGATGTTCGATTCCCACCCTCAACAACCCGTCGCGTTGTGGCCGACTCTGAGACGGGTTGGGGTGTACGGGTTGTTGCCTTGATGAAAGCCCCATTGGTGGATTCCAGTGTGGGACCCCTGGTGTGCCAGGATGGCAGGCAGGTGGATTCCTGTCCTGCATCAGTGTGTCATGGCCCTGAATCAGTTTTTGTACTAGATCTGACTAGCACATTTTGTTTCTTACTCTTCCAGATGATGAGGTTGCCACCCAAGAAGGTACAGTAACCAGAAGTAGACCTTCTGTCCACCAAAGATCCTCCATAATCAACATATGTATAAACAATAATCATCTCCCTGGGGTGTTCTTGAAATACTAAAGGATCATGCATAAACTGGCGGGCAAAACACTGACTGCATATGCTAAGTCAGGTTTTGTATGTGGTAGATATATTAGTTTACAAACCAATCTTCAATATTGAGCTCTATCAAACTTCGGACTTTCTTCAACATTCTCTATTTTGCGATTCTACTCAATATGAACATTGCTAGTCTTGCATCCCAATTTCCATGTCTCTTTGAGAAGATCTAAAACATACTTTCGCTGAGAGATAAAGATTCTTTCTTTAGAGTAGGCAACTTCAATTCCTAGGAAGTACTTTAGTCTTCCTAGGACTTTTATCTCGAACTCAGCAACTAACATTTCCTCTAGTAATTTGCCCTCAACTATGTCATTCCCTAAAATGATAATATTATTGGCATACACAAGTAACAAGGTGGTTGTGTGGTTTTGTGGGCATCCCTTTTACTTGGACTAATCATCGAACTAGGCCTTCTAACATCCTTCAGAGACTCGATAGGGTGTTCGTCAATCATTTACGAACCACCATGCCTGGTCTGGCCATAACACACTTACATCGTACTTGTTCAGATCGTTCCACAATTCTTATCAATTGGAATCTCCCCTCCCATCTGGTTTTAAAACATTTTTCGTCTTCCAAAATACGTGGAGTTCTCACCCCTCTTTTCTTGAGGTGGTTAGTGTCAATTGGAACCCCCCTTGTGGCACCTGTAATCCTCTCATTACTCTTCAACACATGCTTCAAAATATAAAAAAATTCTAAAAATGGAACATAGACACATTTGGTAATATACATGAAAAAATTAAAAACTTAACCTTAAAATTTGGGAAGCTGAAAATGCCTTTGATCTCCTCCCTTCCCCTGAAAATCTACAACCTCTAACCCTTGTCAAAGATGAATATTTACACATTCTTAATTTAGAAGCTACTTTCTAGACTCAGAAGGCCAGGGATCAGGCTTTATGGGAGGGAGATAGGTGTACTCCCTATTTCAAGTCAATTCAAAAAGATTCAAAAACAAAATAATCCAACTTCAGGATATTGAAAATAATATACTGACAGACATATACATAAAACTATTATAAACCACTTTCAAAACATCATGTAAAATCCCTCTACCAATTGCTCTCCTCTAGAGATGTCAAATCTCATCTCCCCGGTTATCTCGGAGGAGGAAAACAACTATCTAACACCCTCACGATATTAATGAAATAAAAAATGTCGTCTTCTCCATCCATAAAAACAGTGCCCCTGGCCCGGATGGTTTTAATGGTGGATTCTTTCAAGGATGTTGGGAAACCATTAAGAAGACCTCCTAATGGCTTTCCAGGATTTCTTCAGTGGAGGCTATCTTACTCATTTTTATGCTTCTAATAACATCATTCTTATCCCTAAAACATCAAAACCCATCTCTCCCGCAACTTTAGGCCCATTAGTTTATCCAACGTTACCACAAAAATCCTCGCCAAGATCCTAGCCATGCGCCTTAATTCTCTAATAAATAAATGTATTTCCAAAGAACAAAGCGCATATATTAAAGTAGAGACATTCATGAGAACATATCTCTGGTTAAAAAACTAATATCTCTGGTAAAAAAACTATCATATGAAATAAAAAAGGTGTGGTGTGACAATATCATACTCAAGCTTGATCTGGAAAGTTTTTGATGGAGTGAATCGGGATTTCCACTTTTCTATCATGGCCAAGTTTGGAATTTCTAATAAAATGATCGTCTTAGGCTTCATTTGGATTAGCGTTTTCCCTCCATTGCGTTTTCCGCAAACGCAACGCGATCTAAGTTCGCGTTTGTTTTTCCGTTGTCTTTCCGAGCCGCACGCAAAATCCCCGATGTGTTATTCCGCGCGTCCTCAAACCGGCATGATGACCTCCAGTCGATCGCGTTTAGGGTAGCGCGTCCTCTTCTTCTTCTTCTTCGTAGCACATCCCCGCAGATCCAGCGCCGATCCATCGGAGATCAAGCGCAGACCCCTCGAACATCCATCGCACATCCCTCTCGCAGATCCAGCCCATCCAGCGCAGCTTCCCCTTCCTCGCACAGATCCAGCGCAGCTCCTTCCTCGCACAGATCCGGCGCAGCTTCGAAGCCCCTTCCTCGCGCAGATCCCTCCAGTTCAACCTGTTCTTCTTCTTCCTTGTTGAACCCGAGCAGAGGTCTGATCTATAGGTACGATTTTTTTGGATTCAATATTTTTTTTATTCTCCTAAAAACCCAAGCAGAGGTCTGATCCATTCCCCTCTGATTTTCCAGCATGCCAGAGCTCTGATCTTCCGGCAAGGCAGTGCAGCTCCACTCTTCTCCGAGTTCAGATCCTGCTCTGATCTGGTATGCTCCTAAATACCCTACAGCAATCATGATTTTTTCAATTTGATATGCTCCTAAAGTGGTTTGGATTTTTTTATGTGGTTTGGAATGGTAATGTGGACTTCTTGTTTTGTTTTTCATGCATTGTGTAACATGAAATGTGTGTGTTTTGATGATTGTGTATGTAATGTGGAATGTGTTGTGTTGTATGTGTGTGTGTTGTGTATCTTGTGTGTTGTGTTTGTGTGTGTGGAATGTGTTTGTGTTATATGCATGTGTTGTATGTTGTGTGTTGTGTTGTGTTGTGTGTATGTTGTGTGTGTTAAGTGTTTGTATGGTGTGTGTGTGTGTGTGTTAATTGATTGTGTATGTTTGTATGTTGTGTGTATGCATGTGTTGTATGTTGTGTGTTGTATGTGTGTTAAGTGTTTGTGTATCTTGTGTGTGTGTGTGTGTGTGTCAATTGATTGTGTATGTTTGTATGTTGTGTGCATGTGTGGTATGCATGTGTTTGTATGTTGTGTTGTGTGTATGCATGTTGTGTTGTGTGTATGCATGTGTTTGTATGTTGTGTGCATGTGTTGTATTTTGTATGTTGTGTTGTATGTTGTGTTGTGTTGTGTGTATGTTGTGTGTGTGTATTGTGTTGTATGTTGTGTGTGAGTTAAGTGCTTGTGTTGTGTGTATGTTGTGTGTGTTAAGTGTTGTGTTGTGTGTGTGTATTGTGTTGTATGTTGTGTGTGTGTTAAGTGCTTGTGTTGTGTGTATGTTTGTGCTTGTATTAATAGTTTTTTTTATTGTTTCTTCATCCAGTTGAGTTAAGTATGGGTAAACATCGAGAAGGCGGTGTTTGTGCAAATTGGGAGGTCAGCGATGCTATGATATTTTGTGATCTGTGTTTGAAAGAAATTGAGTTGGGTAATCGCCCTACAACACACTTTAGCAAAGAATGGTGGATTAACCTGACAAATAATTTTCTTGCATGCACGGGGAAGTCATATGATCGAGCTCAAATGAAGAATAAGTGGGATCAGTTAAAGAAAGATTGGAAGTTATGGCGAGAGTTAAAGGGACGTGAAACAGGCTTGGGCTGGGATCCGATCCGCAAAACTATTGCTACTTCTGAAGAATGGTGGAAAGAACGACTCAATGTAATTATATGTATATTTTTATCTTTCATTCTTATACTATACAGCCATTGTGGATAATTAATCAAATATATTTTTATATTAGGTATTGCCAGGTGCAAAAAAGTTTCAGTATGCCGGTATATCCCCCGAATTAGAAGAGAAGCTAGATATGATGTATAGTCAGGTCGTAGTAACTGGGGATCTTGCATGGGAACCAAATTCTAGAAATATTGGGAATGAATCAGTTGATGAACATGACTTATCTCATGAAGATGACATACAGAACGTAGAGGAGTTACCAACTTCTGTAGAAAGAACCAAAAAAGGAAGGATAAAGGAAAATATAAGGCGACTACCAAGAAGGCAATGAGTTCCACCATGGATGAGATAGCAGAAACATCACGCATAATTGGGCGTTGCATGATGGATCCTCCTAGCATCAAGATAACTTCATCCTTATACACAATCCCTGAAGCTATTACAGAACTCGAAACATATCCAGAGGTTATGGAGGAGTCCAACTTTGCGTTCTACGACTACTGCACCATGTTTCTAAGAGAGAAACATAACAGAGAAACTTTCATGAGCATTCGAGCGGATCGGAGACTTAAATGGCTACAGATTCGTTATGAAAATAATTCAAAATAGTTGTCCTTTATGTTTTCTTCTGCGGAGCACTATATTATAGGACAATATGCTGGACTTTATTTTTCTGTGATGCACGATATGTTTCTTTTGTTGTATTTTCTATTTCTATGTTGTACTTTCTATTTCTGTGATGGATGATATGTGTGGTGTGTTTCTTTTGTTGTACTTTCTATTTCTATGTTGTACTTTCTATTTCTGTGATGCAAGATATGTGTGGTGTGTTTTTTAGTTGTACTTTCTATTTCTATGTATAATTGGTACTGTTTTATTAATATGCGCAGATATACCATGTCTTCATCAGATCGCACTGACAGTTCTAATGAGGAGACTCAGCAGGTAGTAGGTGGCCGGGTTAATCGTAATAGAGCAATCTGTGGCCAACAATATTTATCATCAGTTGGTTATCAGTTTTTTGAGGCATCATCGTCCAGAAATAGACCTTGCATGACTTCAACACAAACAGGGGCTAGATGGGTTGGAGAACTTCTTGATGGGCACCCTAGTAGGTTATTCAGTTCTTTTAGAATGTCGAAGCTCATATTTGGAGATTTGTTATTACTTCTCACACAACAATATGGATTGCAAGGATCCAGGAGAACTCTACCAAGAGAAGTGTTTGCAATGACATTGCACATTTTAGGTCATAATGTATCTATGCAACTTGCAAGTGAACGATTTCAACACTCTACAGAAACTATCAGTAGATATTTTGCAAAGTGTATCACTGTCATTAAGAGATTATCTTCTGATGTGATTATGCCTGTAGATCATCTTTTCAGTGATATTCCTCCACAAATTCTAAATGATGCTCGATACATGCCGTTCTTTAAAGATTGTATAGGAGCTATTGATGGAACACATGTAGATGCTCGAGTTCCAGCTGATCAACAAGTTGCCTACATTGGTCGGCATGGTACAACAACGCAGAATGTTATGGCAGTTTGTGATTTCAATATGTGTTTCACATTTGTAATAGCTGGTTGGGAGGGTTCTACTCATGACAGACGTATATTTCAACGTGCCCTTATGGATCCGAGTTGTAATTTTCCGTATCCACCACCAGGTAAGACTTCAATATTTTGAGATTTCATTAGTTTTTAATCCTACTATTTAGGTAAATATTATTTGGTTGACACTTTAAATAATTTTGTAGGTAAATATTATTTGGTTGATGTCGGATATCCACTGCAACGTGGTTTTTTAAAACCATATTCAGGTACACGGTATCATTTATCAGATTTCAGAAGGGGCAGTAGGCCTATACAAGGACGTCGTGAAGTATTCAACAAAGCTCACTCTTCCTTGCGTAGTATAATAGAACGGTCATTTGGAGTATGGAAAAAGAAGTGGAAGATACTAAGGGATATGCCGTCATATACTTTAGCAAAGCAACGGGACATTGCGATTGCAACAATGACTTTGCATAATTATATTCGTCGGCACCCATCCCGCTCAGACGCTCATTTTCGAGTTTGTGATGAAGACGAGCAGTTCATTTACCCTGCGGGCCTTCAAAGAAGAACAAGCTCAAGTGGAGATCATGTAAGAGGGATTCGAGTAGGTGTTGATGAGATGTCGGCGCTGCGTGACTCCATTGCCGAACAACTACACGGAGCTTGAACGGAGTTGGGAGTTTTTGCGTATGTTGATGTATATGTGTTTTTCTACGTATTTCGAGTTTATGCAACGCTGATGTTATATGTTTTTCTATTTTATGCATGTGTGTATTTTTCTAGTTATGATAAATTGTGTATTGGTACCATGAACAAAAAATAATAACAAGAATATCACACCGCTGTTTTGCCAAACGGTTCTCCGTTCTGAACAGCTCTGCAAACACAGACTACCCAAACAGACCTCCATTTCCAGCAACAAGTTTCCAACAGCTCCATTTACAAACCTTCATTTACAACAGCTACTTTTACAACCGCAACCGCTCTCCCAAATGAAGCCTTAATAAAAATGTTTCAATGTCACAATATGTTCTTTATTATCATTAATGGAGTTAAGTGTGGCCTCTTACCCTCATCCCGAGAAGAAAAAAAAGGAGATCTCTTATCCCCTCTTTTATTTCTAACCTCCCAAGAATATTTCAGTAGACTCCAAAACAAATGTTTTATTGATTCTGAAACGCTTTGGTTTCATGGTAGCAGCAGATGTGCTCCCATTTCTCATTGCCTTTGCTGATGACGCCATCATTTTTTTGCTAGGGGAAATTTATCCACCATTAAATCCATCAGTAAAGTCATAAAATGTTTTCAAGTTGCCTCAAGGCAATGGATAAACTGGCAGAAGAGCAGCATACTTCTTTCAAACCCCATTCCTCATGAAAGGAAAAGACTCATCCTAGAAATTCTTGGCGTTCAAACGGGTTCCTTTCCCTTCACTTATCTAGGAATTCTGATCTTTTTTGGTAAAAGTAAGCCGCTTACTAAGAGTCTATGGTGGCTACAATCCACTCATATGTTGCTAGTTGGCCAATCAGTTTACTTAACATGAGGGGTAGAATAGCTATCATTAAATCTAACATTCTCTCATCTTGCATACACCTTGTTGTTTGCTCTAATATTCCTAAATCCACTCTCAACATCATTGATAAATGCATCGCTAAATTCTTATGGAACAATTTAGACAATCAATTTAAACACCATTGGGTTTCTTATAAAAGCCTGTAGCACCAGTATCGCTTGTGGAGGACTAGATTTTCATAATCTAAACTTCCTTCACAATTGTTTCAGGTTTAAAGAAATTTGGCGGGTTCACAACAACACTTCATTACTATCCAGCTATATTAAAAATAAATATTTTAATACCCATAAAATAATATATCTATTGTTCCTTCGTCTAACTGACCTTGGAAAGGTGATGCAGTGGTAGACCAATGGGGGGTAGACACGCTAAATGCAAACCTAGGTGTGATGAATCGTGAAGAATGCACGAGACGGTCCACGCAAAAATTACAACAATAATTTATTATTATAAAATAAAACAGGCAGAGGCACAAGCTATCACAAGTTTTAATTAAAGAGAGCGAACATCAATTCACAAGCGAGCGAGTTGCAATTATTTAAGCGCGTGCGGAATAAGCCCTGCAAATCACACGGGGTACAATACTAATACAAAGCGAGATAAACATTCACTACAAGGTAAGGGTGTCAAATGTTCAACAATAGAAAATAGAACTCCAAGTACAACTTGCGAGTGCATGCGGTGGGGGGCGAAGGCTGATCACGCACACCTAAGGGTATTGCAGCTGAACGGCGGCGAGGAGGGACTCCGAAAGGTGAAAGGGGGCTGCTGCGGGTAGCGAAAAGGGGTGGGAGGGCTGTTGTAGGTAGAGGGGGGGCTGAAGAGGGGGAGTTGGCTGCAGGAAGGTGGAGGGGCGGCGGATCTGGGCTGAGTGAGGGGCGGACGAAAGTTGGGGGGTTGGCTGGAAAAGGGGAGGGGAAGGAGGAGGCGTGTGGGGCTGAATGTGGTCTGCTGGGTGGCTGCACGAGGAAGAGGAGGGGAGGTGGTGCGGCTGGTGGTGGCTGCACGAGGGAGAGGAGGGGGGGGGGGGGGGGGGGGGGGGGGGGGGGGGGGGGGGGGGGGGGGGGGGGGCGGCTGGTGGTGGCTGCACGAGGAAGAGGAGGGGGAGAGGTGGTAAGGTCGTCGGTGGTTGCACGAGGAAGGCCGCACGGTTCAGAAGAGGAGGAGGCAGAGGGGTTCAGAAGAGGGCTTACCGGAGAGGGAGAGGGAGGCGGAGGAGGGGCTTATTGGGTTTATTTTTAGTTGTTTATTATTATGGCACACGGATTGATGAGGTGTCACAATCCTACCATCCTGTATTCTCTATATATTGCCCCAATTGGGGCCTAATAATATACGACATGATCTTCTCCCATTTAATTTGGTATCAGAGCGAAATTCCGATCTCGCCTCCTGCCAGACCCTTCTTCCCGATTCCGCCGGTTTGACCTCTATCGACGGGATGTGAGGACTCGTCTTCCCGATCACCACGACGACGACGACCCGATCTCGCCTCCTGCATCTCATCCCGACCTCGCCTCCTGCGCCCGACGACGACGCCGCCTCCTGCGCTCGACGACGACGCCGCCTCCTGCGCCCGACGACGACGCCGCCTTCTGCGCCCGACGCCGACTCCGCCTGCCTTCTGTTCCGCGGCTGCTATGATGTGCCGCTACTTCCAGGACTGATGCTTCGCCTCTTACCGCCTGCCTTCCTTCTGCTGCTGGTGCTTCGTCTCTTCCAGGGCTGAACGCCTTCCGCGGCTGCTATGATGTGCCGCTGCTTCTTCTTGGTCGGACCTTTGTGATGGGATCTCCTCCTTCCATTTAAGGATTTCCTTTATCTTGATTTCATTCCATGGATTCCACGAATGATGGCTTTGCTCGTCGCATCACCACCACACTTCTTAATGAGAAGAATTTTATTGCTTGGTCCAACTCCGTGCGTGTCTATCTCGCCGGACATGACAAGCTTGATTGGCTTGAACCTAATGGGGTTCCCAAGCCTGCCGAGAAAGACGACAAAGCTCTCCGTCAATGGCGCACGGAAAACTTCAAGATTCTTGGGTGGCTTCAATGCTCCATGGAGCCCCGCATTTATGAGCAGTTTATGCGCTTCGAATCTGTTCCGTCTCTTTGGGCCGCTCTGTCTCGCACCTATGGGCACACACGTGTTGATACGCGGATTTACTCCGTCTTCCAGGAGATTTCGACTGCTCGTCAGGGTGACCGGTCTGTGCATGAGTACTTCACTTTTCTCTCTGGGAGATTCCAGGAGCTTTCCGATCTCGAGCCACTGAGTGCCTTTCCTCATTCCGAGGATATGCTTATTGCCAAGCGGAGACAGGAGAAGCGAGAGACCTATCAATTTCTGATGGGGTTACGCCCTGAGTTTGAGCAGATTCGGGTTCAGATTGTCAGCATGAACCCGCTTCCAGATATTTTAGATGCTTACTCCATGGTTGAGGAGCATGAGCGTCGTGCTCGCCTGACTGCTCCTTCTGTTCCAGCGCTTACTTCTCCACCAGACCAGATGGCCCTTGCTTCGGGTCGTACTCCTTCTGTGCGAGGGGGGCGTTCTTCTACCCATAGGGGCCGCGGAGGTGGCCGAGGGAGCCCGTTTGCCTCTATTCAGTGTCAGCACTGCCTCCGGACCGGTCATGAGAAGTCCAGATGTTGGCTGCTTTTTCCTCACCTACGCCAGCAGTCTTCCGCTCCCGCTCCTCGGGCCGCTGCCGCCACTACATCTGACTCTGGGACTCCTTCAGCTGACTGGAGCCAGCTTATGGCTCAGGTTCAGGAGCTTCAGTCACAGCTTCAGCACTATGCTCTGTCACCTCAGCCACAGACCACCTCTGATCCTGGACCCTCGTCATCGACTTCAGCCGCTGCATCAGGTACTCCGACGGCCTTTCATGTCACTAGTAAGGGATCTGCCTCTCCCTGGGTGATAGACACTGGGGCCACTGATCATATGACGGGTGAGCCACACTTGTTCTCCTCTCTTGTCTCTCCGACTGACCATCAGCAAGTTCGCCTCGCCGATGGCTCTGTGACCCCGATTCTTCACCAGGGCACAGTCTCTCTTTCTCCTTCTTTTTCCTTGGATTCTGTACTCCATGTTCCCAAACTAGCCTTAAATCTTCTTTCTGTTAGTCGATTGACTCGTGCTTTACATTGCTCGGTAACTTTTGATCCTTCTGGTTGTGTTTTTCAGGACCTGACCACGAGGAAGACTTTTGGCTCCGGCCGTGAGCGCGACGGGCTTTATCTGCTGGATCTCCCACCTCCTGCACCATCGTCTCCGCCATCCAGTTTTGCCACTACTACCACCACCACTCCTGCTATTTGGCATGCCCGGCTGGGACATGCGAGTCCTAAAATTGTATCTTCTATTTTTCCAGATGTCTCATTTGAGCACTTTTTTCAGTGTGATGTTTGTCAGCTAAGTAAACACACACGCACTTCATACCCTACTTCTGTTTCCCGTACTTCTGCACCTTTTGATATTATTCATTCTGATGTTTGGGGTCCTGCCCCGGTCGTTTCTTATGATGGTTTTAGATATTTTGTCTCCTTTATCGATGATTTTACCCGTTGTTGTTGGGTCTATCTGATGCGTGCTAAGTCTGAGGTGTTTGACATATATACACGGTTCTCGAGTATGATTCGCACCCAGTTTTCATCCCCTATTCGGATCCTCCGATCTGATAATGGAGGGGAATACACCTCTTCCTTGTTTACTGCCTTCCTTGCTAGCCAAGGAACTCTCCACCAATTCTCCTGTCCCTATACTCCGGAGCAGAATGGAGTAGCGGAACGCAAGAATCGTCATCTCCTAAATGTGACCCGTTGCCTCCTTCGTGGGGCTCATGCTCCCAAATCCTTCTGGAGTGCTGCCCTTCTTACAGGGACTTTCCTAGTCAACCGTCTCCCCTGCCAACCTCTGGCTGGTCGTGTCCCCTTGAGTCTCCTTTCCCCCAGCCGCCCGTTGTTCCCTATTCCTCTCCGCGTCTTCGGGTGTGTGTGCTTTGTTCAGGATCGCCGTCCGACTCGGACGAAACTGGATGACAAAGCCATCCGTTGTTTATTTTTGGGCTATTCCTCCTCTTCAAAGGGGTATAGATGTTATGATCCCTCTTCTCGTCGGACCTTCCATACTATGGATGTCACTTTCTTTGAGGATGTTCCCTTCTATTGTGACTCTCCTACCTCTACTCCTTCCTCTCCTCCACCATTCTCATCTCCAGTTCCCCTGCTCTCCGAGCCAGACTCTGCTCCTCTACAGATATATACTCGTGGCCCCCGTGGGCCTTCCCATGTTCACCCTATTCTTCGTGATCCACTGATCGAGCCCAGCTCACCGGACTCGGTGCCACTTCCTCTGGCAGGTGATGTTTCTTGCTCTTCCGACTTACCTATTGCTATTCGCAAGGGTAAGCGTTCATGTGTTACTGATCATCCTGTGGCTAGTTTTGTGTCCTACCAGCGCCTTTCACAGGGGTACCGAGCTTTCCTCACCGCCACTGACCAGATCAGAATTCCGAGTTCGACGACTGAGGCTTTTCAGCACCCTGAGTGGGTGGCAGCCATGGAAGCTGAGATGTCCGCTTTACAGAAGGCTGGCACCTGGCGGTTAGTTCATCTTCCCACCGGCAAGAAGACTGTTGGTTGTCGCTGGGTGTTCACCGTCAAGTATAATGCTGACGGATCTTTGGATCGTTACAAAGCTCGCCTTGTTGCAAAAGGCTTTACTCAGACTCCAGAGGATTACGGGGTGATATTTGCTCCTGTGGCCAAGCTTTCTACAGTTCGTCTCCTTATTTCCCTCGCTGCCTGCCACGGGTGGCCTCTTCATCAGCTGGACGTGAAGAATGCCTTCCTCAATGGCGACCTCGTTGAGGAGATTTACATGGATCCGCCACCTGGTTACAGGCTTCAGGGGGAGTATTTGGGTCGTGTTTGCCTCTTGAAAAAATCCTTGTATGGGCTGAAACAGTCCCCTCGAGCCTGGTTTGAGCGGTTCGGTACAGTTGTTCTTCAGAGTGGCTTCACCAGATGTCATGCCGACCATACCTGCTTTGTTCGGACCTCTGCTGATGGTCGTAGGGTCATTATTTTAGTCTATGTGGATGACATCATCCTTACCGGTGACGACAGCTCAGGGATAATCCAGATCAAGGGGGAACTTCAAAAGGCTTTTGAGGTCAAAGATTTGGGGCCTCTGAAGTACTTTCTTGGGATTGAGGTTGCCAGATCTCACCAGGGGATCTCTTTGTCTCAGCGGAAGTATACACTCGACCTTCTGAGTGATACTGGCCTTCTTGGGTGCTCTCCAGTCTCTACACCCATGGACCCGAACCACCGATTACACGCTGAATCTGGCGAACCTCTCCCTGATCCGAGCAGATACCAGCGTCTTGTTGGAAGACTTATCTACCTGACCAATACTCGCCCCGACATTAGCTTTGCTGTGAGTATGGTCAGCCAGTTCATGCATGCCCCCCGGACTTCTCACATGGATGCTGCTTTTCGGATCCTTCACTACTTGAAGGGATCACCTGGCCTCGGGCTCTTCTACCGTTCATCTCCATCCTCCGATCTTACCTGCTACACGGATTCTGACTACGCTGGCTCCCTGACTGATCGACGTTCCACTTCGGGGATGTGCACTTTCTATGCTGGCAATCTTATTTCCTGGAAGAGCAAGAAGCAGAGCGTTGTTTCTCGCTCCTCTGCTGAGGCTGAGTACAGGGCTATGGCCCATGGCGCCACCGAGCTTCTCTGGATGCGGACTCTCTTGACCGAGCTTGGTTTTCCTCCTTCTAGTTCCTCGACACTGGTTTGTGACAACCAGTCTGCTCTCATGTTAGCATCTGACTCAGTTCTGCACGAGAGGACTAAGCATATTGAGGTGGATATTCACTTTCTCAGGGAGCATATCCGTTCAGGGACTCTTGCAGCGTCCTATGTCCCGTCTGCCGACCAGATTGCTGATGCCTTCACCAAAGCTGTTGGGCCTTCCCGGCTCCTTTCTACACATGGCAAGCTGGGCTTGCTTGATATCTTCGCACCAGCTTGAGGGGGAGTATTGGGTTTATTTTTAGTTGTTTATTATTATGGCACACGGATTGATGAGGTGTCACAATCCTACCATCCTGTATTCTCTATATATTGCCCCAATTGGGGCCTAATAATATACGACATGATCTTCTCCCATTTAATTGGGCTTCCCTGAGTCGAACCAGGAGGGGAGGGGGCTTCTGATGTCGCACCAGGAGGGGAGGGGGCTTCTGACGTCGCACCGGAAGAGAGAGACCGACCAGTTCAGCAATCCAGCAAAACCATCGATGTAGTGAACAGCCAACACTCCCACTTATTTATACTAACTAGACCTAGGGCATCCCAAAATGGACGGCTCATATCGTCCGGTCCAATCAGGAGCCAAATAAAACTCAAAATACATAAAGTAATATAGCAAATCGACTCGCAACGACGATCCGTACGCAACTGCGGACTCGGATCGCCCGGACGGGCGAGGGTTCACCGCCTCCTGCGGGAATACACGTGTGTAGGGCGTTGCGCTCCATCAACTCTCCTCGGCTTGAAAACACTCATCTCCGGTGAGTGAAGATGATCGTACTCTCGACGTAGCTGCGGGGCGAGTCTCTCGAGCTCCTCTGAAGAAATCCATGTAGCGTTGTATATCGAACGACCGCTCCAACGAACAAGATAGCGCATAATAGCTCGTCCGCCCACGGTGAAGAAGTCATGTCCCAATATCTGGCATAAGTCGTCGGTAAGAGTGGGTGGCTCCGAATGCGATGTATCTCCGTCCGACTACTGGATTGGTGGAACCGTCGTTGGTGCCGGGTGAACCTCCTGGAGTGACTCCTCGAGTGGGGATGGGGTAGGGCTAGAAGGGACCGAAGGTGGCGAAAGCTCAGGTGTGGGTGTGGAGAGAGGGTCCACATACACGCGCTTCTCGTTGTATGGAGTCAAATCTTCTACGTTGAATACTCGGTTGATGCCCATACCATGAGGAATGTCGATCTCATATGCGTTCGTACCGATCCGCCGCATGACTGTGTAGGGGCCCATTCGACGAGCGCTTAGTTTCATTGCGGGCCCTTGTGGGAGCCTCTCTGGTCGAATGTGAATCAACATCTGCTCTCCCGCCTCAAAAAATTGTTCACGTTTGTGTTGATCTGCTAGGTCTTTATAATAATCATTATTAGCCGCAATTTTTTTAAGGACCGACTCATGAAGTGCATGCACATGCTGGATGAAGTACTCTGCAGACTCATTGGGTCGGGACTCAAGGGGAATATTGATCAAGTCAATAGGTTTTCTAGGTTCATATCCTAACATGATATGGAATGGGCTCAAACTTGTGGACCTATTGACGGAACTATTATAGGCAAACTCAGCTAAAGGCAACACCGAATCCCAAGTGGACGGGCTATCCCCAACTAAACAATGCAAGAGGGTCCCTAAGCTACGGTTGACAACCTCAGTTTGTCCATCCGTCTGGGGGTGGTAGGCGGAGGAGAACTTCAAGGTTGTACCCGTTTTTTTTTCCCATAATGTCTTCCAAAAATAGCTCATGAACCGCACGTAGCGATCCGAGACGATGGACGTGGGTAACCAGTGGTACTTATGAACCTCCCTAAAGAATAAAACCGCCACATGCGAGGCGTCAATGGTCTTTCGACACGGAATAAAATGGGTCATTTTAGAAAAACGGTCCACCAAAACAAAGATCGAGTCGAGCTTCTTCAATGTGCGAGGGAGCCCGAGTACAAAGTCCATGTTAATGTCAGTCCATGGTCGCTGAGGGACAAGTAATGGAGTGTACAATCCAGTGGGCTGGCGGGACCCCTTCGCAGTCTGACAGACTCGACAATGTTGGACAACTCTAGTGATGTCCTTCTTCAGGCTAGGCCAGAAGAAGCGATCCTAGACTAAGGCAATCATCTTATCACGACCGAAATGACCCGCTGCTCCACCTGCGTGCAGTTCCCAGATGAGAAAATCACGAAGGGACATCTGAGGAATGCAGAGGAATGAGCCAATAAATAAGTACCCGTCAGAGATCGTGTAGCCCTCACGAAGATCAGGCGGGTCCCGTGATAGCGCAACATGAATCTCACCTAAGTCTGGGCAGTCAGGGTAATCAAAGACTAAGCGCTCAAATCCCACTACTCTGGAGCTCATGGTGTGCAGGAGGCTGACTCGGCGACTCAGAGCGTCAGCCGGCTTGTTCTCAACACTCGCTCGGTTCTTAAGAACATAATGGTACTCCTGCATATACTCCACCCATTTTGCGTGACGGTGGCGTAATTTCTTCTGTGAGTCAAGATATCGCAGGGTCTGGTGGTCAGAATACAAAACGAACTCCTTATGTAGGAGATAGTTGCGCCAATGGCGAAGAGCCTGTACTATGGCATAAAACTCCCGATCGCAGTTGGAGTACCTTTGTCGGGCGTCATTCAATTTCTCACTGAAGTAAGCAACTGGATGACCCTCCTGACTAAGCACTCCACCAATGCCAACGCCCGATGCGTCGCAGGCCACCTCGAAGGGTTTGGAAAAATCTGGTAAACGGAGAACAGGAGCGGACGATAGTCTCTCCGTGATCTCCTCGAAGGCCCGCATGGCGGCCTTTGTCGACACAAAATCACCATTGCGGAGGCAGCTCGTAAATAGGGCCATGATAGAACTAAATCCTCGAACGAACCTCCTATAGAAGGTGGTTAATCTATGAAAACTCCGGGCCTCGTGGATATTCGACGGGACAGGCCAATCACGAATAGATTTGACCTTGTCCGGGTCGACTGAGATGCCAGATGCGGAAATGATATAACCTAGAAAGTGAACCGAAGCAGACAGGAATGAACACTTCTTTAGATTGATACAGAGATGCTCTTTCCGCAGAAGATCGAATACGAGACGAATGTGGTGTAGGTGATCGGTGCGGCCCTGGTTATAAATAAATATATTGTCAAAATATACTACCAGGAACTTGCCCATGTAGGGCCGCAAGACATGTGTCATCACCCTCATAAATGTACTGGGCGCATTCGATAACCCAAATGGCATGACAAGCCACTCATACAAGCCGTCCTTTGTCTTGAAGGTCGTCTTCCACTCATCCCCCTCCCTAACTCTGATCTGGTGGTACCCACTGCGGAGATCAATCTTCGAGAAAATTTGGGCACCATCCATCGAATCCAAGAGATCATCAAGGCGGGGAATGGGAAAATGATACTTCACTGTGATTTTGTTAATGGCACGACTATCAATACACATGCGCCAGCTCCCGTCCTTCTTCGGAGTGAGAAGGGCTGGTACAGCACATGGACTCAAACTCTCACGAATGAACTTCTTTCGAAGAAGTTCATCAACTTGCCGCTTCAGTTCGGCATGCTCAGTAGGATTCAGACGATAGAGTGGCAGATTGGGCAAAGATGCCCCGGGAATCAGATCAATAGCGTGTTGGATGTCCCTCAAGGGAGGGAGCTCATCAGGGAGCTCCTCAGGCATAATGTCTACGTAAGCATCCAACAGCTGGCGAACTCCTGGATCAGTGATCTCGGTCACGCTAGGGGCCTCGAGCGACATAGTGGCTGCCACCACAAACATAACCCCTGCCTCCAAACTCTCTCAGAAAATCACCCTTCCGCAAAATGTGGAGAGGTCTCGATGACCCCGCGCTAACGGAGGACTCAACCTTGCCCTTGGGAGGGTCCCTGGGCTAGGTCGGGGTAAGGGTAATTTTTCGACCTTTGTCGAAGAAGACACACGTGTTGGACCGACCATAACACATGGCATCGCGATCGTATAACCAGGGTCGACCGAATAACATGTGCGACGTCCATAGGAATGACGTCACACCAAACCTGATCCTCAGTGGATGCTAGGCTAATGGGAACTAGACACCGCTGCGTCACCTGGATGGTGGATTTGTCCACCCAAAGGACACGGTAAGGGTGCGGATGTGGCTCAGCGGTGAGTTACATCCTCTCCAACCCTTTCTTGGTGATAATATTTACGCAGCTGCCACTATTAATGGCGAGCATGCAGGGGCCTCCTGTGCTCGGGAAATACGTGAAGAAAATAGTGGTGTGTCGCCAATCCTCCTCGGCTCGTGGGGTGTGTAAAAGGCATCGGAGGACTCCCAACTCTAGCGATCGCTCAGCGTCGCTCTCCCATCCCTCCTCCACAACAGCTGTAATCTCCTCAACGGCGGCATCCTCAGCCTCAGTGTTGGGCTCGCCTGACTCCTCGATTAGTAAATTCCTGGTTGGGCACTGCGCGGCAAAGTGCCCTCTGCCCGAACACCTATAACATTGGGCGCCCCCAGGTTTGGGGCCTCCAGGAATAATAGCTTTCCCCGTCGCATCGGCAGGGGTGCGAGGGGGCAGTGGCTGTGGTAGCAGGGTGTCTCCTGGCTGTGGGGTGGCATCAGCCCGTGAAGTGAACTGCCTAGGGGCAGATGTGTGCAGATATTGCTCATACTCAAGCGCGAGCTGAAAGACCTGCTCAACCGTTTCGATCCTGTGGGGAATCAGTCCCTACGGATATCAGCCCTAAGTCTGGTCTGAAAGCGTGAGGCAATGACAATGGGCTCCTCGTAAATATCACTACGAACCACTAACTTGTCAAAACGGGACATGTACTCGGCAACAGAAAGGGTCCCATGTCGCAAGGCATTCAACTGATCGATGAGCTGATCGCGATATGAGGCGGGGAGGTATTTATCTCTCAAGTGTTCCATCATCTCATCCCATCGGGTGCGGGGTAATATCACTCACTCTCAAGTGACCTCTCCACGCTCAACCAATAAATCTTCGCCTGCCCTACTAATTTCATTTTGGCAAAGCGCACGCGCCTCTCATCACTCATCTCAAACCAGTCAAAGTAATGGTCCATCTCCATGAGCCAATCACTAAATGCCTTCGGGTCCAGGTGACCGTCGAAGGAAGGCGCGTCAATGCGGATGCGTCGAGTGATGTCATCCTCCTCGGGAGTCATCCCTCGACATGGCTCGCGATAGTCGTCATACTGGTCATCATCATCGTAATCGTATCGCGCGGGAGGGGCTCGACCCCTCCGGCCAGGTGGAGGTGGTGGTCGGGGATTCCTCTCTGGATCCTGGTGATACTGGTAGCCACGATATAGATTTCCTCTCGCAGGAGGGGGGTCTCTGCGGGGAATGTCCCTACCACACCTCGCAAGGAGAGGTGTGGCTTCTCGGGGATCCTCGAGCGGCTCGTCAGCAGGGGGTGGAGCCGCTCGACCTCTTGGGGTTTCTAACTGACCGACTCTAGTACTCACCCTAGTAATATCGCCCCTAAGGGTCTCAAACTGGGCCCCAATCTGATCAAATCGATCGAGAACCAGTTTCTGAAATTCCGCAGACGTCATGTCTGATTGGGTGGTACTAGCAGTCCTATCATTGTTGGCATTACGATGCGACATATCTCGGCGAAACTCTCTACCACTACGTAACATGCAAGGGGTCATAACCTAGGGCTCTGATACCAATTTGATGCAGTGGTAGACCAATGGGGGGTAGACACACTAAATGCAAACCTAGGCGTGATGAATCGTGAAGAATGCAAGAGACGGTCCGCGCAAAAATTACAGCAATAATTTATTATTATAAAATAAAATAGGCAGAGGCACAAGCTATCACAAGTTTTAATTAAAGCGAGCACCAATTCACAAGCGAGAGAGTTGCAAATATTTAAGCGCGCGCGAAATAAGCCCTGCAAATCACACGGGGTACAATACTAATACAAAGCGAGATAAACAATCACTACAAGTACAACTTACGAGTGCATGCGGTGGGGGACAAAGGTTGATCACGCACACCTAAGGGTATTGCGGCTGAACGGCGGCGGGAGGGACTCCGGAAGGCAAAAGGGGGCTGCGGGTAGCGAAAAGGGGTGGGAGGGCTGTTGTAGGTAGAGGGGGGCTGAGGAGGGGGAATTGGCTGCAGGAAGGTGGAGGGGCGGCGGATCTGGGTTGAGTGAGGGGCGGCCGGAAGTTGGGGGGTTGGCTGGAAAAGGGGAGGGGAAGGAGGAGGAGGCGTTTGGGGCTGGTGGGCTGTTGGGTGGCTGCACGAGGAAGAGGAGGGGAGGTGGTGCGGCTGGTGGTGGTTGCACGAGGGAGAGGAGGGGAGGTGGTAAGGTCGGCGGTGGCTGCACGAGGAAGAGGAGGGGGAGAGGTGGTAAGGTCGGCGGTGGCTGCACGAGGAAGACCGCACGGTTCAGAAGAGGAGGAGGAGGGGTTCAGAAGAGGGCTTACCGGAGAGGGAGAGGGAGGCGGAGGAGGGGCTTCCCGGAGTCGCACCAGGAGGGGAGGGGGCTTCCGACGTCGCGCCGGAAGAGAGAAACCGACCGGTTCAGCAATCCAGCAAAACCATCGATGCAGTGAACAGCCAACACTCCCACTTATTTATACTAACTAGACTTAGGGCATCCCAAAATGGACGGCTCTTATCGTCCGGTCCAATCAGGAGCCAAATAAAACTCAAAATACATAAAGTAATATAGCAAATCGACTCGCAACGACGATCCGGACGCAACTGCGGACTCCGATCGCCCGGACGGGCGAGGATTCACCGCCTCCTGCGGGAATACACATGCGCAGAGCGTTGCGCGCCATCAAAAGGTAATCTTAAATTCCTTAAGCCTTCATATCGAACATATCCTTCCACCATGGAGTTATACTCTGGAGACACTCAAAATGGCCTTTTCTCCATATAGTCCCTTAAGAAATATCTTACGGAACCCAACTCTTCTCTTAATACATGGTCATAGATGAGGTCAAAGTTGACTCCTAAAATGAGCATTTTAATGCGGCAGGCTTACAAAAAAAGATTAAGTTGTGATAACAATATTCAACGGATTGGAATTTCCCTACCATCCAAATGTTTTTGGTGTACGGACTCTCAAGTGGAAACATGTGATCATCTCTTTTCAACAAATTCCTTAGCTCTGATGGCTTGGAGACATTTTGATTCTCTGCTTCTCCCGAATCAATGCACCGCTCTGACTATCCAGTATAGATGTTAAGTTTGACTAGATTATGCCAAGTGTTTTAGAAAAAAAAAAAATGAAATGAAAATTTTAATGGCCTTCATATGTTGTTACTGGGAGATTTGGCGTGAAAGATGTTCAAGATTTTTCTCGGGCTCTTACTATCATATTAATCAAATTATTATGAATATTACCCCTGACATTAAGTCCTGCCTCCTGAAAGATAAGCCCTTTGTTTGTCTTACAAAAACTGATTGGTCATTTACCCAGACATTTAAGCTCCATGGTTATGCCTCCTGCCCTCGGTTGAGGACCATCCATTAGAGACTAAATTGCCAAGGTGAATATTACCTGCACTCTGATGCCTCTTGGGTCTTTTGGCTATGCAACGGGGGCATTCATTATCAGAAACTTTAATGGGGATCTAGTTTATGCTGCTTCATTCCCCCTTTTGGCCAACTCTGCCTGCATTCTGAATTTTTGGCCCTGTATAATGGCCTTTTATTTTGTCAACAACGAAGTTGGAAAAAAGTTAAACTCTATTCAAATTCTCAACTACTCTGCTCCTCACTGGCTAACAATTCATTTTGTTAGAGCACTTTTATGTGTGGTACTCATACCCAGCAGCTCATTTCACGATATGGTCATTGTTTAAACCACATTTTAGGGAGGGTAATTTGGTTGTAAATAGACTGGCTAATTATCAGAAACAATTTTTAACCCTGTCATAATTCTCCAACTGCAGGTATTTTCCACCTTTAATTTGTGGCCCGTTTCTTTTGGATAGATTGTTTTCTTTATGCTATGATTTGGTTTTTGATATACAACTCTATGCTCCTAAATATTACTACTATTTTGCCTAATCCCCAACTGGGAGTTTGCCTGGTGACTGGTTATGGGGCAGGGCCTCTGGTTGTTTATCCTTTGGCTTCTGAGTTCGGCTATTGGGGGTCTGCCTTGCGGTTTGTTTTTCCTCTGCCCTGCTATTTCATCACTTGTTGGGTCTGCCTGGTGATTATTATTGTTATCGGCTGCTATTTTTTGTATTCTTTTGTGGGATGGAGGTTCCTGGGATGAGCCATCCTGATATTCCAGTATGCTTCATTATATTCATTATTTTCAGTTTGTATGCGTCGGCTTTGGCAATTGTGCTGGTACAAGGCGTTTTATGGCTTGCTGTGCTGGTTTTGTAGCTTTCCTTCGAGACATGCTAAGTGGTTTTTGATATTCTGAATTATATTCAGGTGCTGGGTTTCGGTTAATTTGGCTCAGTTTTGGCAGTTGTGCTGGTGTGGGGGGTTTTAAGGCTTGTGTGCTGGTTCTGTTGCTTTATTTCATAACATGTCATTTTGATTATTGAGATGTTGGATTGGTAATACTCACTTTGTGCCTCTAAGGTGGTACTATTGGGGTCTTCTTATCTTTACTTTTTTTTTAATTCTGGCCGGTGATTATTTCTTGGTTTCTTTTCGAGCGCTTGTTGTCGCCTGTTTTCCTGGTAGGTCACGTGTTGGATGTTGGGCACTTTACTTGAGTCTGTTTTATGGACTTTCTTCTTTGCATAAACTAATGTCCTTATTCCTTTTGCTTCTACTTGTAATGGGTTGGGTAAGTTGATGGTAATAATCTGTAGTGTGAAATGTATTTTTGGTAGTTTTTTTATGTGTAGACTGGAAACCAACCCTTTTGCGTGTTGTAACTTTTTTTAATAATAATAATAAGCCTTTCATTAATAAAACATATGTATGCATATATAAATATATATATAGGGTTATTTACCGGGAACTCCCCTCGAAGTTTGCGTAATTACAGCTTGCACCCCGCTAACTTTCGAAATTACAAAAACCTCCCCTCAATGTTTACATTTCATAACATCCATACACAAAAGTACCCCATTGGAGTAAACATCTTCAGGGGGTCTTTTTGTTCATGGAATATTAAGGGAAGCTTCCATTCGGTGAAGCATTGGGGATTCTTATTTTACCCTTTTATATTATTACCTACGAAAAAAGGACAGAGAGAAGGAAGAGAGAAAAAGTATATGGGGACCACCGTGCATGGTGTTAGTGTGTGTTACTATGTATAATATGTGTATAAATACATTATGCAATCATTTTAAACCGTAATGGATTCTCACCTAGTCATCAAGAAATATATTAACTATAATGGATTCTCACCTAGTCGTCAAGAAATATATTAACTATAATGGATTCATCGCACCACTATGTAAAATTATATTATATATACTTATGTATATATATATATATACATGTATGTATATATACATGTAAATATATATAGGGTTAATTACCAGGACCTCCCTGGGAGTCTGCATAATTACAGGTTGCACCCCTCTATCTTTCAAAATTACATTTACCTCCTCTCTAAGTTTCCCTAGTTTCCAAAAATGCCCTTCCGTTAGAAATATGGATGGAAAATGATAAAATCAGCCAAATTATTTTATGATATTTCACTTTTTATCCTTTTACAATGTTTTTAGATTCATTGCGAAGGGTAAAATGTAATGCACTCTTTCAATGTAGAGTTATTACAATGGGTAAAATTGGAATATCATAAAATAATTTGGCATATTTGATCACTTTCCATCTATATTTCTAAAGGAAAAGGTTACACCTTTCAATGTAGAGTAATTACAAAGGGTAAAATTGAATATAGTAAAATAATTTGGCTGATTTTATCATTTTCCATCCATATTTCTAACGAAAGGGGCACTTTTGTAAACTGGGGAAACTTAGAGGGGAGGTAAATGTAATTTCAAAAGATAGAGGGGTGCAACCTATAATTATGCAAAGTCCCAAGGGAGGTCCGGGTAATTAACCCTATATATATATATATATGCATGTATGTAATTCTCACCTACTCATCAAGAAAATAGTAGAACTCCATATATGCAAGATGTTGTGTTTATTCATCCCAGACACGGGCTAATCAGCAGATCAGCAGGACGAAGAGACCAAACTTTAGGCCAACACATTCTAAAATATGTTTTTGATCGTGTAAGATTACATCTACAGTAATAGAAGAAAGCAGCTAACCTTCTTGGACCTCTCTATAGCGTGATCAGTTTCATTCATCATTCTATCTCCAGTATCCATTAGTTGTTGGTTGTTCATAGCTGTAAAAGTCGGTACTTCATAAAATTATCATCATCGTCATTACAATTATGCAACTATTTGAAAATAGTCATATGAATCCTTATTCTCCATTGGTAATATTTTCGAAGGAATACACATGTTAGCTTTTATGAACTATGTAAATGACTTAGAAGATCCAAGGAATACATAGATCTTTGTGCAAGTACTAATTATTTGGATTCCAACCATTTCCTTCAAAGGAGATTTACAAATAACTACTTTGATATTCCTTCATTAGATAGCAGAAAAGTGGGTAAAGGCCTACTTGCAAATTTATAGATTATACCAGTGCAAGACATAAATATCAACTATGCATCCAAAACTTTCACGAAAGAAATGAAATTGTTGGGTAAGAATAAAAATTAAGAGAAGAAAACCAAGTAAAAAAATTTGCTCTCCAAAATGAGAGAATTGTGTGTATATGTGCGCACGCGCGCACACGTCTCTCTCTCTCTCAAACTGGAGAAGGCTTATCACATGTAGTTTGAACTTGAAATTCAAGAACTATTCTGTTGGTAAGGCGTTGATTAAATATCAAGTATTGATCTATTGTAAATATGTATTTAACCGGGTCATGCCTTGCAACCATCTCTCTAACTGTTGGGTGTGGTTCTCATCCGATGTGGAGAAAACCACCGGTCTAGCTCGACGCGAGCTCGTGATTCTTTTTCGAGCGCAATTTTTTATCGTGACCAGGCAAGGAGATTCACGCGGCTAATGCAAGTTGCAGGAGATAAGTCAAAGAAAGGCGGCTGCATAAATACTTTGATAAGGTTGCATGACACATGCTCCTACTCATGCATCAGTTATCATTATCAAAGAAAAAAAACAATAAAATAAAGCCTTACCTACCTCCATAAGATGGAAGCCCACGTGACTCCAAGTAAAAAGAAAAGGTGATGGGGAAGAAAGGTGAAGCACGCAACCTTCCATTATAAAATGACTCATGTACAAAGGAAGCTTAAGCAGATCCAAGAGGTTCAGACCTCCGAGAGTTCAAGTATCTTGCCTCTATTATTCGCCGAAGTTGTGGCGTGCAAGTAGCGTCGAGGTTGTGGCATCCGTGGAGAAGTGTCGTCGACGCTGAAGTTGGTGCTGCCGGCCATTGGACTTGTGGGCCGCAGAGGAGGACCGTGAATGACGACTCTGTTCACGTCAAAGAGCAGCTTCGCTAAAGACACAAATTTGGAGAAACAAAAATTACGTGTAAACTACATCTGTCTCGATAGTCACTGCGGTAACTTATATTTATTTAAAAAACTTGTGTAATTTATTGCGTAGCGAAGTGGAGCAGATCCTATGTGGATTGAGGAGGGATAGCATGTATTTTTTTTGTGTTTTATAAACGTTTTGATGGTGGCTTTCCGGTTTGGACTCCGATCGTCTTGTGGTTTTCACCCCATTGGGTTTCCACATTAAAATTGTTTGTCATGTCTCTATTTTATCTTGCTTGGTTTGCTTTCATCCGCTAAAACCATCGCGTAGGTGATCTCGCCGAATTAATTTGCATGTGCTCAGGTCGGGTTTGCGCGTTCTCAAATCCAACAAGTGGTATCAGAGGGAGGTTCTTGTCAGAGCAGTTATCGGACTGACTTATCTGAGATTTGAGACGAGTCGATCAGATATTTCGGGTTGATGGTCAGGTGCGGTAGGTGACGCTCATTGGTCCGCTCCTTATCCTCTTTGATTGCTTTCTTTGAAATAATCAGCTCAAAGAAATGAGGTCAGTCCGATTAGTGACAGAGCACGATGGAATCTACTTCAGGTTCAGGCTCGGAGCAAATGGTGAAAATAACCGCGCGAACTACCACAAGTGGCACTTACTGATAGACGATCTCATCTATGTCAAGGATTGACATGTTCCCACCTTTGAGGAGATGCCTAAAGACATGGATCCAAATAAGTGGAAGGTGGAGCATCGGCAGTTATGCAGATTCATCAGACGATTCGTGGAGCCGAACGACTACAATCACGTTGTCAGTATCGTTGATGCAATACCCTAGAGACGTATAGCCGAACGTCTACAATACCCTAGATACGTATGCCAAAAGCACTGGCATCAACAAATTATATCTACTGAAGAAGTTGGGGGAGTTCAGATACAGAGAGAGATCCCCCATCTTGGATCATGCGAACGAGTTCCAAGGTATTATTGATCAACTGACTGTTATGAAGGTGACCTTCGAGGACAAAGTCCACGCATTGTAGCTGCTGAAGTCTCTTCCAGACTCTTGGAAGATTGTTAGAGTTTCTCAAATTAACTCCTCTCCCGAGGGCATTATTATTATGGAGATTGCCAAGAGTGGCATCCTGAACGAGAAGGTGTGAAGGAAATCTCAAGGACATTCAGACTCTTCTTCACGAGATGATGTCCTCTACATTGAGCTCAGGGGGAGAGGCAGGAGCAAGAGCAGAGAAAGGAAGAGCAAGAGGTGCCAAAGCTGGGGGAAGTCTAGACCCCGCTACTAGAATGTTGAGTGTCATTACTGCCACAAAAAGGGCATATTCAGAAGTTTTGTTACACTCTGAAGAATTATCAGGAGAAGAAGGGGGAGTCCACAAATGAGAAGACGGACATTCACACGCCAGCCACCGCTTTTGCAGAGGAGGATATCATCATTGTAGGAGATGACGTCATTGTTGCACTCTCGTGCGATGATAAGAGTTGGATTGTGGATTCAGATGCTTCTGCACATGTCTCCCACAACAGAGAGTTGTTTAGCACCTACACCACTCACGATTGTGGAGTTCTTAGAATGGGCAACGGTGACACTTCTAAAGCCATCGGGAAGGGAGACATGCATCTGAAGACGAACACGTGAGGTTTACTGATTCTAATGGATGTGCGGCACGTACCCGTCATCTACACCAACCTATTTTCAGTTGGGAAGCTGGGTGGTGAGGGACACCTCAGTGCCTTTGGTGGAGATTTCTAGAAACTGATTAGAGGATCGCTCGTAATCGCTAGAGGTTGGAGAGATACTGGTCTATACTATATGGAGGGAAGGCCTGAAGTCGTTCAGGCTAACACCGTCAGGGATGGAGCATACACCTCCTTATAACACAGAAGATTGTGTCACATCAGTCAGAAGGGACTAAAATGTCTCGCCAAGAAAAAGATGATCAATGATCTATCTGAGGATCAGTTGGAGAGATATGATCACTGTATGGATGAGAAGCAGAATAGAGTTTCATTCCAGAGCCACAGTTCCACCAGAAAATCCAAGTTGTTAGAGCTCATACATACTGATGTTTGTGGGCCGCTGAAATTCCAGAAGAGAGGAGGAATGTCTTACTTCGTGACGTTCATTGATGATCATTTGAGAAAACTTTGGATCTATGCTTTTAAGACCAAAGATAAGGTCTTCAACACTTTTCGGAGATTCCACGCTGAAGTGGAAAAACAGTCTGGGAAGAAGTTAAAGTGCATCAGGTCCGATAATGGGGGAGAGTATATTGGTCTTTTTTATGAGTATTGCAGAGATCAGGGGAGCAGACATGAAAAAACTCCACCCAAGACGTTGCAGCTGAATAGCGTAGCAGAAAGAATGAATAGGACATTGACGAAGAGAGTGGGGTACATGCTGTCTGAGGCAAAGTTACCTGACATGTTTTGGGGTGAAGCTTTGCATACAGCGGCACACGTCATCAATCTCTCACCCAGTTCTGCATTAAGGATGACGTTCCGATAGAGTATGACACGGGAAGGAACCTTCATAAAGTCACCTAAGGGTCTTTGGTTGCAAAGCCTTTGTGCACGTCACGAGGGACGAGATATCAAAGTTGGATTTTAAAACCCGGCAATGCATCTTTTTGGAATATGGACATAGCAGCGAATTTGGTTATATGTTCTTTGATCCAGTTGAGAAGTTTGTACGGAGCCGAGACGTTGTATTTTGTGAGGATCAGACTATGGTTGATCCTGAGAAGACTGATGAGGCCGACTTTCGCACTGATGTAGAGTCTCATATGATTGGAGGTGACGACACTCAGGAGGTCGCAGAGCCTGAGCCGATACAAGGTACTGAGCCACTTCCAGATCATGAGGACACTACTGATGGTGAGCCTGGAGTTGAAGAGGACATCACTGATGATGTGCATACACCAGCTACTGAGTTCGCTCTATGGAGATCAGATAGAACTAGACGCCCTCCTGCTAGATATTCAACATCTGAGTTTGTACTTTTGATTGATGCGAGGGAATCTGAATACTTTGATGAGGAAGTACAGAGCTCAGAGAAGAGAGAGTGGATAGTTTTCATGCAAGAGGAGATGCAATCTCTGCGGGGAAACCATATTTATGAGTTGGTGAGATTGCCTAAGGGCAAGAAGGATCTAAAGAATCGGTGGATTTCCAGAGTAAAGCAGGAAGACCCCTAGGCACCACTCAGATACAAGGTCAGATTAGTGGTGAAAGATTTCAGTCAGAAACAGAGAGTTGATTTTGATGAGATCTTCTCTCTAGTTGTGAAGATGTCGTACATCCGGGTCATTATTGGCCTCGTTGTGAGGATAAACCTGGAAGTTAAGCAGATGGATGTCAAAACCGTCTTTCTGCATGACAATCTTATAAAAGAGTTGTATATGGAGCAGCCAGAGGGCTTCATGGTGAAAGGGATGGACAGTCTAGTATGTCACCTGAAGAAGAGTTTGTATGGCCAAAAACAGGGACCACGACAGTGGTTTAAGAAGTTCGATGCTTTTATGGGGGAGATTGACTTCAGAAGAACCACCCTTGATCACTGCGTATTTGTGAAGCAGTATGCTCCAGATGATTTTATTATTTTACTTCTATATGTGGAAGACATGTTGATAGTCGAGAGAGCACTGCGCGCATTGTGGAGTAGGAGCGGCAGTTGAGCTCCACATTTGCGATGAAAGACTTGGGAGCAGCAAAGATCAGCTTAGGGATGCATATTCGAAGAGACAGATACTCCAAGTTACTGTCTATCACAGGAGAGCTATATCAAGAAGGTGTTGCGGAGATTCAGTATGGATCAAGCGAAGAAGGTGAGCACGCCGTTTGTAGCTCACTTCAGACTTACCGCTGACTAGTGCCCAAACACACCTGAGGAAAGTGAGGAGATGCAGAAGATTTTGTATGCCTCTGTAATTGGTAGTCTCATATACGTTATGGTGTGCACCCGCCCAGACATAGCACGCGCAGTTGGCACTGTTAGCAACTTTCTCTCCAATCTTATGAGAGAACATTGGAACGCTGTGAAATGGATTCTGAGGTACCTATGGGGACGTCAGATTTGACGTTGAGGTTTTGAGAGAGTAAGCCAGAGTTATTGGGTTATACTGATGCTGACATGGCTGGAGACTTAAACTCCAGGAGATCGACCTCTGAGTACCTGATATTATTTGTTGGAGGAGCCGTTTCATGGCAGTCGAGACTCCAGAAGTGCATTGCACTCTCGACTACGGAGGTAGAATTTATAGCGGTCACTGAGGCAGGAAAAGAGCTTCTTTGGATGAAGCGTTTCATCAAGGAGCTGGGTTTCACTCAGGAGCGCTACACACTCCTATGCGACAGTCAGAGCGCAATTCATTTAGGGAAGAACCTCATCTTTCACTCGAGGTCTAAGCATATTGATACGCGGTATCATTGAATATGCAACATTCTGGAGCAGAATGAGCTGGACTTGCAAAAAGTACACATTGATGACAACGGGGCCGATATGCTCATGAAACCAGTGCCGAGGAGGAAGCTCGAACATTGTGTGAGGATCGCCGGAATGGCGGTTTCCTCCTCATCGTTGTGAAGGGGGAGATTTGTTAGGTGTGGTTCCCATCCGATGCGGAGAAAACCAACGTGCTCGCTCGACGCGACCTCGTGATTTCTTTTCGAGCACAATTTTTTATTGTGACCAGACAAGGAGATTCAGGTGGCTAATGCAAGATGCAGAAGATAAGTCAAAGAAAGGCGGCTACATAAATACTTTGATAAGGTTGCATGACACATGGTCCTACTCATGCATCAGTTATTATTATCAAAGATAAACACAACAAAATAAGGGAATTGTTAAAGGCAAACCAAATTTGGCTATACGCAAAACATTGTTAACAACAAACCATACATTTGAAAAATACTTGGTGCAAACCAAAATGTTAACCATAAACCAACATTGTTAACAACAAACCAATAATATAAATTACATAAACAAATTTTCTAGACAAAAAAAAAACTAAATTCATGACATTTTCAGATTTGTATATACAAATTTGAAATAATATATATAAATTTGAAATGAAATATCATAAACAAATCTGAAACTAAGAATTGAAATCAAATCTGAAATTGAAAACAAAAAAAATATGAAATAAAAAGTTATATACAAATCTGAAATGAAATAGCATATACAAATCTGAAATGAAATAGCATATACAATTTGTATATGCTTTTTTCAATTCAAATTTATATATACCTTTTTATTTTATATTTTCTTTTTGTTTTCAATTTCAGATTTGATTTCATTTCTCAATTTCAAATTTGTATATGGTTTTACATTTTGGTGTTTCTATGTTATAAACATGTTATTTTGTTGAACTGTTGTGCTGAAAATGTCATGAATTTAGTTTTTTTTTCTAGAAATTTTGTTTATGTAGTTTATATTATTGGTTTGTTGTTAACAATATTGGTTTGTGGTTAACATTTTGGTTTGCACCAAGTATTTTTCAAAATATGTGGTTTTAAATGTCAGATGTCGGAGACATGTCGGATTGGGTTTTTAGATGTCGGATGTCGGATGTCGGAGACATGTCGGGACATTTCAATATGTCGGATTTCTAAAAAATATTTATATTTCTATCGACCACCCAAATTTATCACCATAATCCTCATCTATACTGAGCATTTTACTCTAGTTAAGTAAAACTTTATTATGGGAACCTGAAAAGGAGTCTTTTTTATGGCTAAACATTGAGCTGCAAAGTAGAAATAAGAAACGAAATCTACAAAGATATAACACCAGCTCAAAATTTTATTTTCACACAGCTATAACTTCTGAAATAACATTTCATCAGAACTTATAAGAAGTATAGAAAAACCCTAAACAGCGATGGACATCGCTAAACAGCAGTTCACTTTAATTTAATTCAATTTAGGCGACATTTCAAAATGTCGGGCTATAATGATTATTGCGTGTCGGCCGAAATGTCGGGTTTTATAACAAAAGTCGGCCGACATTTTCGAAAACGCCATAACCTATATATTTTGATTATGCAAGTCGTTTTCTTATCAAACAGGACATGTCGGCCGACATGTCGGACATGTCGGCCGACATTTAAAACTTTGACTTGTTACAATGATTTGCGGATAGCCAAATTTGGTTTGCCTTTAACAATTCCCTAAAATAAAGCCTTACCTACCTCCATAGTCCTGTTCAAAAAGCCCGATCGGGCCGGGCCGGGCTGGGACCGGGCCGATCGGGCCTGGGCTTCTTGCCAACCGGGCTCCGGACCTCTCTCAAGGAGGGGGCTTGATAAGGCTCTCCAAGCCAGCCCAGGCCGGGCCGGGACCAGGCCGAGTCGGGCCCAGACCGGACTGGGACCAGACCGGGTCGGGCCCGGACCTGCCTGATTTCCCAATATGCGGGATTTTAATCCCACCTAGATAAGGCGGGATTTTAATCCCGCCTATTAATCCCGCCTAATAGGAGAGATTAAAATCCCGCCTAAATCACGCCACTGGCGGGATTTCCATCAGGAAATCACGCTAGCTGGCGGGATTTCACTGGAAATTCCGCCAGGAGGCGGGATTTCCCGCCGGCCCGGGTGCCGGGCCCAGGCTAGGCCCGACACCCGGGCTTTGCCCGGCCCGGCCCGGGCACCGGGCCGAGCAACCGGCTGATATGGGGGCCCTGTAAGGCCCCCAAGCCCGGCCTTGGCCCGGGCCGGGCTTTTCCCAGGCCGGGCCTAGCCGGGCTTTTTCCGGGCCGGGCCCGGGCATTTTGAACATGGATATACCTCCATAAGATGACAGCCTACGTGACTATAAGTAAAAAAAGAAGGTGAAGCATGCAACCTTCCATTATAAAATGACCCATGCACGAAGGAAGCTTAAGAAGATCCAAGTATCTAGCCTTTATTATTCGTTGAAGTTGTGGCATACAAGTAGCGCCGAGGTTGCGGCGTACATGAAGGAGGAGCGTCGAGGTTGCGGCATCCGTAAAGAAGTGTCGTCGACGCTGAAGTTGGTGTTGCCGTCCATTGAACTTGTGGGCCGCAGAGAAGGACCGTGAACGACGACTCTGTTCAGATCAAAAAGCAGCTTCGCTAAAGACGCAAATTTGGAGAAACACAAATTAAGCGTAAACTACATCGAAGAGGATCGTATTGATCTGTCTCGATAGTCATTGCGGTAACTTGTATTTATTTAAATTGTGTAATTTATTACGTAGTGAAGTAGAGGAAATCCTGTGTAAATCGAGGAGGGAAAACCTGTATTTTTTACATGTTTTACACACGTTTTAGTGGTAGCTTTCCGAGTTAGACTCTGATCGTCTCATGGTTTTCACCTCATTGGGTTTTCACGTTAAAATTGTGAAATGTCTCTATTTTATCTTGCTTGGTTTGCTTTCATTCACTAAAATGATCGCATAGGTGTCTCGCCGAATTAAATTGCAGGTGCTCAGGTTGGGTTTGCGCGCTCTCAAACCCAACCCTAACAAAGTGAATTTTATCTCAACATGTCTATTCCTTGCATTGAAAATATGAGTAATTGTCATGTAAGTAGACATATGTCATCACAACGTACTAAGGGTGGAGATTTCAAAAAAACTGTCACAGACGGTGTAGGGTCCACCTCATGCAGACACGGGCACAATAACTGAACGGACTTATCCAAGCCACACAAATCTATAAGCATGTGAACTTGCATGAATATAAACTGGGAATTATATGTTTTGGATCCACTAAATCCTCGATACGTTAGAAAAGCGCTAGTTTGTGAAACCAAGCTTTATTAGTTTATTTCAATCTACTACTACAAGTTAAGATACAGCAAAATTAAAGACATGCGAAAAATAAAGATAACATGATGCACTCAATCCTTGAGCGTCTTTGTGCATCATTGACACATCGGATAACAACGTGAGTCCATAACATCATCGTTCCAGTTGAAATCCAGCTTGTCCTCAAGTTGTGGTGGTAAGGCGACCAATGGCTTGGGCGAGGGGTTCCCCAAGAAGGCCTTCGGCTGAGAATTATGGAAGACAATGTGAATCCTGCCTCAAGTGATAGCTCCAATTGATAGGTCACTTCGTCGATTCGTTATGTCAAACGAAAGGGCCTATAGTATTTGGGACCCAATTTGTTGTATAGGGTCTTAGTGGCCAACATCTGGCAGTAAGGATGGCATTTCAGCCATACCCAGTCATGTATGATAAAGGAGAGCTCGTGGTGTCCGTGGTTGTATGCGATCTCCATACAGACTTGGGCATGGAGGAGGCGCTCCTGAGCGATCATCGGGACTAAACCACAGTCAACGAGATCAAGGTCAACAACCTCATTGTGGGTGGTGCCACCGCTATATGACAACAGTCGAGGAGGATCCCTTCTGTATATGAGTTGGGATGGTGTAGTCTGCAGAGCAGTGTGGTAAGACGTGTTATACCAATACTGCACACGTGGAAGCTAATGAGCCTAGTCCTTAGGGAAATCCCATGTGATGCAGCGCAAGTACATCTCCGTAGTGTGGTTGACCACCTCAGTTTGCCCGTCCAACTATGGGTGATATGTTAAGGAAAAGGCCAGCTTGGTGTCGCTAAGAGTGAAGAGCTCCTTCCGGAACCGGCCAGTGTGAACTGTTACGGGTTAATCCATATCATGTTGATATCTCATCGGAGAGGATAGCCGGAGGTGGAGATAACGTCAGGAAGATACTATGGAACCAAAATTGTGCCTGCCTAAGCGGAGTGTGCTAAGGGAAGAGAGAAAGAGAGTGAGAAATTGTAATCGCATTCAAAGGACAAGTAATGGATTTGATACTTGTTTCCCTTCATTCAGACATCCATATACATTTAAATAGGCTTACATGACAGTAATGACTACTAAAAACTCTTAGCAACTAACATCTTAATGACTCATCATTTAATTAATAACATAAAAAGACAATTTGAAATAATCATAAACACAATTGACAAAAAAATAACTTAAAGATAACTAGGCATGAAGCCCATAACATCACGCTCGCCTTTGAAAATGAGTTTATCCTCAAACTCAGAAGCAGGTCAAGTTCTTGTGTCAGATTCACCCAATGCCCTCTTCGTCATAGTCATTGAAGTCCAGGTAGAATAGTCATTTGCAGCAATCACAGTGAGCATAGTGCAACGATCAAACATTTATGTACGAGACATACATCAAATTTGTGGGGGTTGGTTACCCTCGGTTCTTCCGGCATGATTCCCTGAAACGATACTTATCATTGACTCATTGTATAGTCAATTTGATCCAGATGTAGTCGACGTTTGCACAGTCCATCCAAACTCATAGTCGTAACGAAGTCTCGTGGCACCTCAAACTCGACGCCTAGTCGAAGTCGTTCGTGAACACAAGAACAACAACAACACTCAAGCCTTTATGCCACCATAGTGGGGTCGGCTATATGGATCCTTTGTCGCCATTGCGCCCTATCTTTACGAAGTCGTTCATGAAGCAGCCATAAAAATGGCGACTACTACTCGGGTTGTACCGACGTAACATGAGCTAGGAGGCTTGAAATTGTTCCAGATATGCATTTACAGATAAAGTTTGTCGTAATGTGGTTAGCACACCGAAAAGATTACTTCGAAGGGGGGACCGAATCGTTGCAGAACCCTTTAAATTCTTCTCAAGACATCCCTGGTTTTTCGATTTGCAAATGGGCAAACCAAAGTTGTGTTGAACCCATAAGGTGGAAGGATGTCAAAGCTATTGGTGTTTGTTGATGACCGAAAAATTACTCACACCTGGTGAGCCAACCCAATGGATCTGCCATCCCATCATAGCATGGGAATTCCAACTTGGTTCAGCGGGGAGCAATATTAGTTCCATGGTGTGCATAGGTCAGGGGACAATGCATATAAGGGATGGCAGTGGTT
The DNA here is from genome assembly GCA_033032865.1 of Dactylorhiza incarnata. NCBI lineage: Eukaryota > Viridiplantae > Streptophyta > Magnoliopsida > Asparagales > Orchidaceae > Dactylorhiza > Dactylorhiza incarnata. The sequence goes on from JAWHQI010000450.1 coordinate 69,653, forward strand.
CCTGGCTACTACTGGCGTAATTACGTACTAGAGCAGTAATGGTTTGGATGGCTGGTGTGAGTCTAACAGACCTGTTGGAGAGTGCGGCAAGGGCAATCTGTTGTGCTTCAGTTTCTTGGTGTCGTATTTCAGCGGCGACTTGAGTCGTCATGAAAATGCACATTATGTTCATAAGCTGGCTCATTTGGTCTGTAGAACCCCTCATATTGTTGATACTGGTAGAAAGCACAGCAAAACACCACTGTTCCCTTTTTTTAATAATTAATTACAATAAATATATTTTTCCATTAAAATAGAATTAATTAATCAAGTGATTAAGAAATAATCAATCAATTATTAATTTACTCTTATTATTAATTAGTACTCACTTGGGTAAGTAAGTAATAGTAGCTAGGGAAGAAAAAAGGGGCGGGACTTGGGCGAAAAGGAGGTGTGGGGCTCAATATGAGGCAGAGTCGTGCAGCTCAAAAAAAAAGACGTGTGCGGCTGGATGGAGAACTTGCAAAGTTCGAAAAGGACTAAGGCATGCTCGATGGGGAAGGAAGCAAGCAATGGCAGGCTCTACATGCAATGTGGGGTTCAATCATGGAGCATGGTTAGACGTGAGATTTGCGATGGGCCTGTTTCTATTAGTACAACGATTTCTTCAAGGGACGCATTCGTCAATGATGAAGACGATGAAGGAACATGAATCGATGATGAAGATGAAGGGACGCATCTCGAGTTTCATTGTCAGAGGTGTTGGTCGGCAAAGCTTGAAGATGTAAAAGGTGAGATGATGATATCTCTCTACGTTCTAATAAGATGGATTGCTACTTGTTAATATCACCACCATTAAAATTGCATATCAAATTCTGACCAACCACTTAATTTCTAACCAACTCTTCCAATTAGCCAGTTTATCGGCAAGCATGAGCCTAGCACAGAGATCAATGAAGAAGACAAATAATTCATCTGTATTTTTAAAATCAAGTTACTGGCACAAGTATTACTTAAACGGGATTGATACACACATTCTACATTTATTTCTTTCAATCTATACAAAACCGCGGTTTTGTCTGGAAACAGCTTAACCCTCTCTGTTTTTCCAGAACTCACTTTCAAAAACTATTTCATTTGGCACTTTTTCTGTTGTTGCCCATAAGCAACATTATGTTGGCAAATTGTGCAAACATAACCAAAAAAAGCTGTCCAACATTTTCATCCAAAGAACACCTGCCTACTTTCTATTATCCTATCCTACCACAAAGCTAGTAAAAGCTTAACCAAATGAGGACCTAATAGAACATCCTGAAGCAGATTAAACTCTGAACAGCTTTATGCTAAATGATCTTCTTTATAAGATACGGATCAAATTTAAACACAAAATATGAGAAGAAAATCATACATGAAGCCAAGAATACGTTCTCTTCACCAGGCCCATTCCCAACTTCAGATCTATCAAAAAGTTCAGCACGCTTATTTCCAAGACTACCTGCATACCTATAGTTCCATGCACAAGCAAATTAATACATATACTAGAACAGCAAAGAAAAAAACTATTTCCAAGAAGAACCAGTTATTCCCAAACTACGAAAAGATAAAAGAACAAATAAATCAGAAAAGGAAACACATTAATAAAAGATGTTTATTACAAAAACAAAAGTCTAGTAAGCAACAATCCAATCACCGGAACTTAATGGCCATATTTGTGCTATAATCACAGTTGAAGTAAGATTGAAACTTGTTAACAGAGTTCAACAAACTTCAACAATCCCAGTATTAAAGTTCTGAAAGTGTAACTTCCCAAAAGAGCTAATTATAAATTTTGCATAGCTTTACTACTGAGTGATAATGATTAGTAGGCAGGTGTTCCTTATCGTTGTCTAAGCCTGGACAAAAATTACTTTAAAATACATCATAAGAACTATTAACAAAGATCTGCTATAGCAAATCTGCACAAACCAACTCAAAAAAGGCTTGGTTAGGATTCTGTTACAATAGACATTTAAGATCCTTTGTTGCTCAATATTCTCTCAGGCACACTAGACTTCCAGAGCCAGATTTTCGACAAAAGTGCCAATGATGAAAAAGACCATATTATAATTCACTGATCATTAAAAAAATCATAAAAGACCACTGCATTATGTAAATATTGAGGCACTCAATTTTAAATTATTCATCTTGAATTATTTTTCTGTCCAGAGAATTAAGTGGAAGGAATAACATATCAATGTTAATATGGAGAAACTGGAGAAGTACGGCAAATCAAGTTGGCTAAGCATGTTGACAAGATGTAAATGAATGTATGCTTGCAAGAAGGTACAAAGGCCAAATTTAGACAAAAAAGCTTCATACATATTCATGAATTAATCAAAACAAACTAATATGAAAGTGCGGGATATAAGAGAGTACTAAGAGATTACACTCTTAGGGGGTGGGGTGGGGTGAATGGAATACTTAAAATTTCACCAACAAATTACAATCACTAACATAGATTAGAGCAATATAAAATGTGGCTAAACAACAAATAGAATATAGATCTAACCTATAGAGAGAAGACACAAAAATTTATCAACTGTCTTCACTAGACCCGAGACTTTTGATAAGAAAACTCTTAGAACCACTGAATCTTTTGGTGAGATTCTCAAAAGTCTTTTAAAGCAATTTGTTGTGAGCAATAAACTTTTCGACAAAGAGAAATCTCAAAAGTAGACTGCAATCTCTTATCAATTGTCATGGTGTGGATTCAATCAGGAAGAGTTCCCTAGCTTATACCTCACGGGAACAAGAGATAAATTAGGGTTAGAAGAAGAAAAGAATAGATAATCAAAGAAATAATTAGAGAGATTAGTAATTGGTCTAGTGACTAGAAAGAGAGAGAATAAGAAATATGTATATATTTTTATTCAAATCCTATCAAAAAAAGGATAAAAGGGATATTTCCTTAAACTGATATCTTGGGAAAGAATGTCATTATTTCAGCAATCTCCTTCCTTAATTTCTTTATATTTTCCAAACGGCTCTGAAGAATTCTTCAACGGCTATATTCTTCCAGAATTATTGTTCTCTTGATTTCACTTATTAGTCGTATTGCATTCGACTATCAGCTTTTATAGCTTGATCTTGAATAAGATCTCATTCAGAGATTTTACTCATTAGTCGAAAAGAATCCGACTAACGACTTCTTATAGTTGTTCCTTTGTAAACTTGGTCGAGCTTCGAGATTCATTCAGCTATCGTCTACTAATATACATATTTAGCAATTTTGCTTCAGTAGTCGAATAGGATTCAACTACTGCCTTCTAATAGCTATCTCAATGGGAACATATTGGGAACATATTCAAACGTCGAGAGGCATTCAATTATCGACTTCTGAAATATTTGTTATTTGACTAATGCCTACTAATGATCTTCCAGTTACGAAATGTAACTTGTGCTCTGAGAGTAAATCGATCTTCAATACTATTGCTTGCTAATAACATTCTTAATGAGATCAAGCTCTGACTTGCATTCGACTAAAGGCTTTTAATAGCTATCTTGCGTGCTTCTTCAGTCTTTGACTATATTCGACTAAAGGTTTCTAATACCTTGCATTGCTTGCTTTTTCAGAGTCTCTAACTTGTATTCGATGAACACCTTCGGAGAAAGTCTGTTATCGTCAAATGTCATTCGGCGCACATACTCTGTATTTCAAAACTCAAACATTTCTTCAACTTTATCACTGCTTGCATAGCTTTTCTATATATTTGACGAAGGAAAACCGATCTCTTTCTATAAAACTTGTTTTATCAAGTCTAAGGAGTTTTCCCAACAATCTCCATCTATTTAATACAACGGATTTTACATAAAAGATAAAGTGATTAACATAAAGACAATGAAAGAATAAAAGGATAAAGAATTAGACACGTCTTTGGGGTGAATAGTGAGATTCTATTTCCACACAAAATTGTCTTAAAACTTTCTCAGCCAATTACATTTCCAGAAAGAACGGAAAAGCTGGTATAAGGAGTAAGAAGAATAAACAAAGAAACGGTTTCCAAATCCAGATCAGTTGGGGAATCTTTACTCTAAACCATATGATATGCAAGAATATGCTAGGGGCATCCAGAAGCCTTTCTTGTGTACTTCCAACAAATTCCGTATAACTTTTGGTGACTTTATCAGGGTGATCTTTCAAAATTTGTTTAATGCTCTCCAGCTTCCTCAAGTCCTCTGAAGCTTTGGTATATACTTCATTCAAACTATAACTTCTTCTATGAACCTCTGAGATCATGCTCTTGATGGAGGCCATTTCGGTTCCAGGAAGAAAGATATTCTTACCCTTCTTGAACATGGCTTCCTCCTTTGTGATAGCATCTGAAGATTTCTTTGAAACTTTAATCTTCTCTAGAATAGGAGCAGTAGCAGCATCACCACTATATAATTGTAAAGTATCACTAGGCCTGATAAAGGAGGAGCCTTCATATTTACTCTTATATTTCTCATATAGATCTGTGGTATAGCCTAGACCCTCCTTTTTACAATGATCAGATTCATTTATAAACTATGCTTAAAGATAATTAGCCATATATGATTTTACATCTCAATCTCTTGCCTTAATCAATCATACCTTCAAAAGTCTCTTTCCTATTTTCAAGGATTCAATGAAATTATTTTTATTTTACTCTATTTTTTATCTAGCTTCCCCTCAAGTTTAACTTAGATACTTCATCAATCTTACATTGTACAAGCTTATTAGCCTCAATTTCAGACTTACTAGATTCATCAACCAAAAATTTAGGAAGTCCTGCTCTTATTATGGGCATTGAAGCATTCAGAGCCTTGACCTGTTTATACAACTTCTTTTCCTGTTTAGAACCTTTCTCAGATGGGTCTAGTATATCTTCTTCCTCTTCCTCTTCCCATTTTCCTTTGGAAGGTAAGGGGGAAGTCAAGATTTGGAGACTTCACAATTTTCAACACTGGTATTTCTTTTGCAGGAGACAGAGGAATAGCTTCAACATTTATTTCTTATATCACCTCAAAAATTACTACCATGGTCTCTACTTCAGCGGTGCACTGCACTGGTAGGGGTTGTACAGGGACTTGAACCTCAGTTAAGGTGGCAGTGTCCCTGTAATCCTCAGCCTTTGAACGTTCTTCTGGCAAAGAATACGAATGACTAACGTAGTAAATCTTCTCCTTTGTTTCAGAAGGGGAATAACAGATAATGTCATAGAATGGCTATCTTCTCAGAGCCCCATAGATTTTCAGGGAAAGAACCACTATTTACAATTGTCTCCCAATGAATTATTGGCTCTGATGGAATCTGTACACCTAGGATCTCTTCCGCAATAACTGTATCTACAAACTCTCCATAAAGTCCAACCTCTGGCTCTTGCAGATCAAAATCTATCCTTAATGGGATGTCACTAGGTAGGCAACTCTCTCCCTTTTTGAATTCATTAGGCAAGGAGATCAAAACTTCCTTATGAAATTTTGAGCTGAGGTGAAGGATTGAGAGAGAGATTCAACAATGGTGGAGATGGAGGAGATTTGATTCTAAAGAGAATCAAATCAAGAAGAAAAATCCAAAGATAGAGAGCCTATCTTGGAGTGGAGTTTATTAGAGTTTGGAGGATGTGAGCTAGAACATCTGACACGGCTTGGAGGGTGTCAGATGTTGTGAAGGAGGTAGAGGTGGATGGTAGTGCATGGAGAGGTTTAGTGAAATGATTACTGAATGCCACAGGGATGGGGTATGTGGGAGGAGTAGATATGTAAGAATTTACATGGGGTTCTGAAGTGAGAATGAGAGATGATAGTGGTAGGATGGTTGTTTTGGGGGGAATGACAGTGGGTGGAGGAATGACAATGGGTGGAAGAGTAGATATAGAGGGAGCATGTTTGCCAGGTCCCTTCGAAATGAACCTCTTCAACTTGAAAAAAAAAAGGTGTGGACATCCTCTTTCCAGGAGGAAATGACAGTCCTTTGGAGAGGGAGATTTGGGTGATAAGCAGCAGAAATGAGAATACTCAAGATTCGACCAAAAGGAATTATTTGAATTGCTAACTTATTCTCTAGAAGTTTGAACAGCAGCTTTCGCCAGTCAGCTCTCTTTCTTAAAACATATGCCATGGAGGTAAACATATCTCTATTAACGGCAACATGTGCATAGGTTTTACAAAAGATTACTGTTGTGGGCCTCCTGGGTTTTGAACCCGATTCCTCTACAACAGGGTTGCAGCCCGCACACCCCAACCAGCTCTCCACACCGGATACAATCAATGCGGCAGGTTGTTGCCGGAGGGCCTCAAACCCTTGACCTCCTTGAAGAGAGTCCTCATCTTGACTCCCTTCACCAACTGAACATTTGGTGAAGGGAGTCAAGATGAGGACTCTCTTCAAGGAGGTGTTCAGTTGGTGAAGGGAGTCAAGATGAGGACTCTCTTCAAGGAGGTCAAGGGTTCGAGGCCCTCCCTCAACAACCTGTCGCATTGATTGTATCCGGTGCGAAGAGTTGGTTGGGGTGTGCGGGCTGCCACCCTGTAGTGGAGGAATCGGATTCAAAACCCAGGAGGCCCACAACATTACTTTTCTCATTATGTTTGCTAAACACCTATATCTTCAGCACCTTCTTTAAATTTGATGGCTTGCTCCCAGTATATCTCATAATCTGTAAAGCTCTGCGCATATCCTCCTCAAATAAGACACCCTCTATTGCATCAGCTTCTAGCTCAAAAACAACGCAGATTAGGGAAACCCTAATCTCAAGTCCTTTCACAGAAACTTTTTATCACTCCAACCTCCATGATGTTCACGGCTCCATGGCATGCAGATAATTCAGCTTCTAGAACCCTTGACCTCACAGAAAGCACCTTAGTCAGCATATCCTCCTCTAGTAATTTCAGAATAGCTCTGAACTTGAACTCAGCAAGCTGGAAGGAATCTAGATCAATCTCATAACCAGTGTTAATCTTGAGAGCCATTGCAAAGAACCTGCACGAGAATAAGAAAGAAAGAGAGAGAAGGCAAGAGGGTTTGAAAAGTCATGGTGCAAGCGCATTTCATGAAAGAGGAGTTCAACAACACCCAATCGATATTTCTCTAGCCTCTCTCATGTTCCACCACCAAGCTTCCACAACACCCAACCTACAACCCCATTGCCACCTCTGCTTGTTCAAATTTTCCCCTCTACTTGACCCAACGTCATGAACTCTAATTCCGCAGCAAACAGTTATATTCCCTTGCACATAAATATCCAAACAAAGAAATAAAGTTGAAGATGAAGACGCTACCATTGCTAAATTAGAAATACTTGACCTTGATGATAGTTTGGTAACTAAATTAGAAATACTTGACCTTGATGATAGTCAAATCTGACTCGACCTTGAGGGCAAGGCAAAATCATTTTTCAAGTGGGTAGTTTTGATATGTGCAGCACGTCAATTCGATCAAAGAAACGTGTGAACGGTATATGTGCCTCCTTTTAAATTTCATTTTTTCAGCCTTTTTAAGTACTAGTCTTGAGTTTTCCTTGTTTAAAACCTCCCTATATAACGAGATAATGTGTTTTGGAAATGTTTATTTTAAGTTTGCCATACGGAATTTGAATTGAGCATTTGTGCTTGGGCGGGAGGTTTTTCTCTTTATTACATGAAAAAAAATTGGGAGAGAGGTACTCACCGCTTCTTGAGAGCCACGAATGAATTTAATTCTTTGATCTGTCGCACAAAAGGATATTACTATCAGTAGAAATACTAATAGAAGAAATAAAATGACTTACACTGGAAATTGAAGTTTTTATAGTCTCAGGAGTACAGTACCATCGACTGCTTTCTATCATTCAGCATTTTGTTAACGGAAGCAGTATTTTTGCTTTCCTCTGCCCTCCATTCTCTCTCAAACTCCTTAATGAGCCTGGCAAAAAATCAAATTAAAAATAAGTAAATGTTCAACTATACTGTAGAGAAATGGTATAAACCTTGTAGTATATTCACTTGAGAGGAAAATACAAGTATGAGTACAAATATATAGGAAGAGAGAGGAGGAAGAAATCCTATACAGGAGATGTGAGACTAAAAGAGAGAAAGGAAAATGGGCCTAATATATGGGCCTTTACATAGGCTTTCCTACATTTTCTAACACTCCCCCGCAAGCTGGAGCGTACAAGTCGTAGGCACCCAGCTTGGATAAGAACTGGTAGTATAATGGCCGAGGAAGAGCTTTAGTCATGATGTCAGCAACTTGTTTTGCAGCTGGGACATGTTCCAATTCTATCTTCTTTGACTGAACCTTTTCCCGGATGAAATGACAATCAACTTCAATATGCTTTGTCCGCTCATGAAACACGGGATTCTTGGCAATATGAATAGCAGCCTGACTGTCACAAAGAAGAGTTGCCGGAGAGGAGAGTTTGACACCTAAATCTCCCAAAAGTCCTTCAAGCCAGGTTAATTCAGATGCGACAGCAGCCATAGCTCTATATTCAGCCTCAGCCGAGGAGCGAGCAACCACAACCTGTTTCTTGCTACGCCATGTTATAAGATGTCCACCAAAGTACGTACAAAAACCAGTCGTGGAACGCCTGTCATCAGGAGAGCCAGCATAGTCAGCATCCGAGTAAGCAAGAAGAGATGGCGAGGTGGATGGTTTGTAGACAAGGCCTTGTCCAGGAGCAGTTTTCAAGTATCGGAGAATGCGCTCAACAGCTTGGAGATGAGAAGTCATCGGAGTGTGCATGAAGCGACTTACAACGCCGACGGCAAACGAAATATCTGGTCGAGTAACTGTAAGATAAATCAGCTTCCCAACCAAACGTCGGTAGTACTCTGGATTCTCAAGGAGTTGATCAGTCTCAGAACCAGCTGCACATAATTTTTGGTTTGAATCCATAGGGGTATTTGCAGGTTTACAGCCAGAGAAACCTGCCTCTTGAAGTAAGTCAATGCAGTATTTCCGTTGGGACAGGACTAACCCATCGGGTCGACGAGCGACTTCAATTCCGAGGAAGTATCTAAGATTGCCAAGATCCTTTGTTTGAAACGCCGAGTTCAGATGCTCCTTGAGTTGTTGTATCCCAGAGATGTCGTCCCCAGTGATCAAGATATCATCAACATACACAAGGAGGATCACAGTTCCCGTGGGTCCTTCTTTGATGAATAGCGAGAAATCAGCAGAGCTTCGTCGAAAACCAAGTGCCAGTAGGACCTTGCAGAATTTTTCAAACCAAGCTCTCGGAGATTGTTTGAGGCCATAGAGAGATTTCAAAAGGCGGCAAACATAGGCAGCACGAGACTCCCTCGTGGTCTCAAACCCGGGAGGTTGGTACATATACACTGGCTCCTGTAGATCACCGTTCAAGAAGGCGTTCTTGATATCTAACTGAAGAAGAGGCTAACGGCGGTGGACAGCAACGGAGATCACCACACGAACGGTGTTTAACTTGGCCACAGGGGAGAAGGTTTCATCGTAGTCCAAGCCCTGTTGTTGAGTGAAACCGCGGGCAACGAGACGAGCCTTTAAGCGGTCAAGAGTCCCATCGGCATTTTGTTTGACAGCGAAGACCCATTTGCAGCTGACACAGTGTTGGCCAGGAGGAAGAGGTACCAGCTCCCAAGTGTGATTAGCGCGGAGAGCGACCATCTCTTCCTCCATCGCAGCACGCCACCCCGGATGTTGTAGCGCTTCCTGCACAGAGTTAGGGAGGGAAATGGAAGAAAGAGAGGTAGCAAACCGGTGAAGAGGTGGAGATAGCCGGTGGAGAGACACATGGTTTGCCATCGGATGAGCTGTAGAGGCGGAGGCCGGATCAACCGCTGATGGAGAGGCATCGGTAGCAGAGGGCGTCTGACGGGGACCATCCTTAGATTTACGACGAGAGTATACTTGAATAATGGGAGGAGGCTGTTCAGGAGATGGAGATGGTGAAGGTACCGTAGGGGGCAGAGATGGTGAGGGTGTAGCGTCCGTCGGAACAAAAGGACGAACAGTAGTGGAAGGTAATGTGCTTGGAACGGAGGGAGAGTGGAATGATTGATCTTCACAGAACGTAACATCAGGTGAGACAATGGTTTTGCCGGTTGTTGGAGAGTAGCACACGTATCCTTTTTGGGTCCGAGAATAGCCGACAAACATATACTTGGCAGCTCGTGGGGCAAGTTTATCGATAGGCGGACCGAGAAGGTGGACGTAGCAGACGCAACCGAAAATGCGAGGTGGAATAGGAAAAAGAGGAGTGGAGGGGAAGAGTAGTGTAATGGGAGTGGCAAAGTTAAGAACAGAGGAGGGCATGCGGTTAATGAGATGGCAAGCAGTGGAGACGGCAAAGTTCCAGTATTCCGTAGGAACCCGCATTTGAACCATGAGTGCCCGAGCAACATCCAGAAGGTGACGATTTTTCCATTCGGCAACGCCATTTTGTTGGGGGGTATAGGCACAAGAGGTTTGGTGAATTATGCCAAACTCTGTGCAGAGAGTGGAAAAGGAGCGGCCAGTGTACTCGCGAGCGTTGTCAGTTCGAATTATTTTAAGTGTAGTGGAGAATTGTGTCTGTGATTCAGTTACAAAGGCACAAAACACAGATGGTAGCTCAGAGCGATCATGAAGTAAATATAACCAGGTAACACGGGAATAATCATCAATAAAAGTTACAAAATAACGATAGCCATTAATACTTGGGACTTTATAAGGGCCCCATACATCAGAATGTACTAAAGATAACGGAGTCGTGCTCCGGGTACAGGAAGGGGAAAAGGAAGAGCGATGTTGCTTGCCGTAGATGCAGGCTTCGCAGGTAAACTCGTGAAGAGGTACATCAGGGAGAGCTTTGCGGAGGACTGGAAGAGGAGCATGCCCAAGGCGGCGATGCCAGTCGGCTGTGGAGACAGTCAGGAGAGTGGTAGGTGGGAGATCCAAGAGATAGAGCCCATTCATCAGCCTACCGCTACCAATGATACTCCGTGTGCGGCGATCCTGAAAAACAAAAGAAGATGAAGAGAAGGTTACACAGCAATCAAGATCCTGTATCAAACGACTCACAGAGAGTAAGTTGAAAGGAGAGCCCGGAACATGAAGAACCGAGGAGAGCATTAGAGTGGGAGTGAGGTGCAGATCAGCAGCACCAGCAACCGGAGTAGTAGCGCCATTTGCAACAACAATAGACGGAGGGTGAGACGTCTGTATATACTGAGGTGGTTTCTGGGAGGTGATATGATGCGTTGCTCCAGAGTCTACGATCCAATGAGAACAGTGAGATAGGCAGGTTATACCTTCAGTAGAGAAAGAAGCAACGGAGCCAGGAGACCGGCCAAGACTGCCTTGAAGCTGTTGGAACTGGGAGCGTAGGTCATCATATTCCTGTCGGGTAGGACCAGGCTGATCGGCTGGGGAAGACGCGGCAGGAGGTGCTGAAGTAGCAGCAAGATGAGGAGGGAGACCATGCTTACGGTAGCAGGTTGTTTCACAATGACCGTCACGGCCACAGTAAGTACATTTTAAAGGAGGTCGGCCACCACGGCCTCGTCCCCGAGACGGGGGACGGCCACCGCGAGCAGAGGAACCAGGAGAAGGTGTTGGAAGGAGCGGCTGTTGGAGAAGAGCCGGAGAAGAACTTTGCAGGGCCTCTGATGGAGGTGTGACCTTGATAAGCATGGAGCAGACAGCAGACAGATACGGTGTAGTAGTAGAGGAGAGTATCTGAGCTCGAACGCTATGTAGATGAGGAGGTACGCTAGAGAGTAGCATAGCAATGGTCACTGCCTCTTTCTGTGATCGCTGAATAGCGAGATCCGGAGTGGGAGGCTGATGCTGAAGCCAAGCCTCATGAAGAGTCTTTGCCTTGGCGACATGAGAGAGCATGTCATCGGGCGCGCCAGGCTTAAGGTTCTGAAGGTCAGATATGATGTCATACAGATGTTGGAGACTGTTCTGCCCAGAGTAGAAAGCATGAAGTTCATCCCACATGGCTTTGGCGGTGTCATGATACATAGCCATCCTGTACGGCTCCGAGTCCATGGAGTTGAGAAGCCACGTTTGAACACGACCATCATCCTTAAGCCAGTCAGCAGTAGGCGCAGTAGTGACCTGGATGAGGTGATGAAGGAGCCCTTTGGTCTGTAAGACTCGACGCACCGAGTGCACCCATTCCACAAAGTTACGCTTCCCGGTAAGAGAGATAGTGGTAATTCGAAGTTCATCACGAACATCAGGGACCGGAGCAGCAGACGGAGCGGGCGACGGAATGGTAGTGGAGGAGGAATCGTCGAGGGCCATTGGAAGGGAAGCCGGCTAGAGACAAGGAGCAACGTCAAGAGAGGAGCCCGCAGCGGCAATGATGATGAGACCGGCTGCGGCTGGGAGCAAGACAGCGATCTGGAGGAGCTGCAGGTCTCAGCGAGGTCGCTGGCGGGACTGGGTTCGCACGAACAGCGGTCTGGAGGCTGCAGAGCAGCGGTCTGGAGAAGCAGGCGAGGTCGCGAGAGAAGCAGGCGATCTGGAGAAGCAGGCGATCAGGGCAGCGGTCGCAGCGAGCAGGAAGCTAGGCAGAGATCGCAAGCCGCAGAAGAGACCGAACGGTAGGAGATCGAACGGTAGGAGAGATCGCAAGGAGAGCTCGCGGAGACCGCAAGGAGAGCTCGCTTAGCAGAGAACGGGCGAGCTGTGGAGCAATGCTGGAGACCGCAAGGAACTCGCGGCGAACAGATCCGAGCACGGGGGGTTGCGGTTGGAGACCGCAAGGAGATCTCGCGGCGAAGAGATCGCAGCGCGGGGGATTACGGGAGACCGCTCGAGCCTTTGCAGAGAAGAGCAGAAGCGCGGGAGGTAGAAGGAGGTGGGTCCCACGAGCCAAAGTACGCAGGCTATAAAAGCCAAGAAGAGGAAATGCATAGGGGGGCAATGCTGGAAGCTGAGTTCGCAGCAGGGGAGCGGTCTCAGAAAAAGGAGACCGCGAGATTGCAGAAGGGGGGGGGGGGGGGGGGGGGGGGGGCGGTCAGAAAATTGGAGACCGCAAAAGTTGGACCGAGTCCTCTGATACCATGTAGAGAAATGGTATAAACCTTGTAGTATATTCACTTGAGAGGAAAATACAAGTATGAGTACAAATATATAGGAAGAGAAAGGAGGAAGAAATCATATACAGGAGATGTGGGACTAAAAGAGAGAAAGGAAAATGGGCCTAATATATGGGCCTTTACATAGGCTTTCCTATATTTTCTAACATATACATTAAAAAGTCTTTCATCATAGTCATCATTGTCAGAAGCAGTATCATAATTATTACTGGTCAACTATATGAATCCTCTTGCATTCATTCTCATGACTGCTATATAGGGTATTAACTCCATGCATGCAAGTATATTTGCACACATGTTTTTTTTAGATTATCAGTGGGGGGTTGAACGTCTTGTCTCTATCTTTTTTCTTTAATAATACTTCCACATTAATAATATCTACCTTGAATCCAATACCCTCTGTTGTACTTATGAAAAATAAAAATGTCTATTTTCTATTACATTGTCACCAACAGATTTAAATTGTCTAATTTAATCATCTTTCATTACCACATAACCTCCTTAACGTTATCATTTATTCCATTTAACTTGGCCATTGATAAGTTTCTTGCTACTCAGCATTGAGATTTATATAGCATTGGTGACTTAATTTCGGTTTTATAAAGCTTACTAAACTCATCGATATTCAATATCGCACCTTGAGATTACTTCTCCATTTTTATTAATAATAGATCAAAGATACCTAAAAGTGGGTCTACTAAGTATCAGTTGATCTTCCAGCATTATTAACATATACTTATCAAGCTCTAACTAAATTTAGATATAAACTAGTCCTTCATTATGCTTATTCTACACTCCTTGTTTATAGAACTCTCCGGCACTCTTAACATTTTACTTCAAAAAATGTGTCTTTTCTCACCTAAAAATACCATGTCAATTGCAAATAGCATACACACCAAGGTACATGACTCTTAATATCTACTGGCTACTGGAAGCATCTTCATCTATTGAAGTTATCGCATTTCACTTAATATTTTAGTCTATGTAACAGTCTTTAGGTATGTATGGGTTTAGTCCCACATTGTAAGTTTGCGGTTGATTCATTGTAAGTCCTATAAATTGCTTCTTTGAGGATGAATAAATCACATCTTCTATTTCTCACTAATTATTTCAACATGGTATCAGAGCAGAAAAATGATTCCTCCCTGATCCGCTTTCGCTCCCGTGTGCCTTAGGGCGCCTATGAGACAATTCGTCTCGCGTGTCCCCCCTCTGCAGCGGCTCCCGTACAGGGGGTTCTTCCGCTCGCCCGCTGCTGCCGATTAAAGAGGCGCTTCATTCTGTATGGCATTCCCGTCGATGATCCCGGCGAACGCACGGGACCCTTCGACGACACCTCTTCTAGTAAACAGATCTTGCTTCCGCGGTTGTTCCCTTTGTCGATCCTGCTCCCGTCGTCCGATCTCATCATCATTCCAGACGTCGCCTCCTCCTTCTGTTCCAGTCGACGCTCTCATGTGTCAATCCCGACGCAGCGCCACTGCATCAACGACTTCGTTGACTTCTGTCTACCAATCCTATCGACGTCCCCTTTCGTCTGAAGCGGATCCCGTCCGGTGAACCCGACTGGAGCTTCATTCTCGCCCAATGTGCTCGTTCGTTGTGTCGATGACGATCTACGGCCTCCAAATCTGTGCAGATTCCTACGTATATTTGTGCATGCGGGCTGCGCCTCCTTGACGTCGATCTTCATGCACTTCATTTTCTAATACGGCACTTCTAGATTTATTCTCTCATGGCAGAGTCGTCCCTGGCTGCGCCGAATCCAACCGCTTCTTCTCGTACGTCTATCGTCTTCTAGCCACTGCTACCCCTTCCGGGGTGTTGACCTTTCGCTGATGTTGGTGCTTTGTGTTTTTTTTTTTGTAATTATCTTTGTTTGGTTGTTGTTAGCATTTACTTTATATGGTCTTGTTATGCATGCATGCACGTGTGCCCCACGTGAAGGGAAGTGTTTGGGACGAAGGCGGCTTGGATGGTAGTTCTCGATTCTCGCCTTAGTCCCACATGCCCCTCCAGGCTTATGTCTTGTGTTGTTTGTGTCTCCCCAATTTTCTTCGTTGATTGGTATGCGGTATGGTCTTTGTTGGTTGACATGTATTCCAGTGGGTTGTGTCATGTGAGTCTGTGTCCCAGGTGGACCGTCTGTATTCCAGCGGGTTGTGTCATGTGGGAGTATGCCTGGTGGCCTGTCTGTTGACATGATTTTAACGGGTTATGTCGTGTGGGTCTGTGTCTCCGGTGGCCCGTCAGTATTCCAGTGGGTTGTGTCGGGTGGGACCGTGTCAGGTGGGACCGCCCTTTGTGTGGATTATCCCCGACGGATTATCCCTCTGACAGATTATCCCCGACGTTAATTTTCCCCGGTGACCCATCTGATGTTTTCTCTCACCTGCCTACCTCCATTACCATTACATGATGTTTTCAAGCTGGAGGTTTCTCCACCAGCTTGAGGGGGAGTGTTGAAGTTATCGCATTTCAATTAATATTTTAGTCCATGTAATAGTCTTTAGGTATATATGGGTTTAGTCTCACATTGTAAATTTGAGTTTGTGAGTCATTGTAAGTCCTATAAATTGTCCCTTTGAGGATGAATAAATCACACCTTCTATTTCTCTCTAATTATTTCAACATCATTACTAATATAAAAGAGGATTCACTGTTGATCCCTAAGGTATTGTACTGAATTAGAAACTCATTAGTCTCTACACGATTCTTTTAATATCATTCACTGCTTTGCATACCAAACTTTGACCCCCATCTTTCCTCAACACCCAACAATCAAACTCTCATATTACTTGACCTGTTGTTTCCAAAAATAATAATAATAATAATAATTTATTTGAACATCTTTATGCAGGTATCTATAATTTAAAAAAGAGTTGCATTAGAGACAAATGCCTCCATGATAAATCGTCCTAGCATGAAATAGAAGTGATACTTATGTAGGCATTCATAACCTAGTTCCCGATAGCCTTGATATAACTTCATTGAAGTACTCAGAAGTTTGACGAAGTGATACTTACGTAGGCATTCCTAACCTAGTTTTCGATAGCCTTGCTATAACTTCATTGAAGTACTCATAAGTCATCTCCTTTAATCTTAAATTATGGATCAGAAACATGGTTTTAACTTTTAAGTCATTGGTATCGCTTCAGCTTCGGTTGACATCAATACAAAACTAATTAATATTTTGGTTTTTTGCTAGTTTCGACTAAGTTCAGGAGTTTCGGACAAAACGTAAAAGTTCCATATGAAACAGATTTTGAAAGAAACTTCGCTAAAACTCTCTAGTCGTCAAAGTGCTATCATAAATATTATCAGTATGACCCACTAAGTTTCATATGTATTATAGTTATCCCAAATTAGGAAGTCATCATTCATTTGTATCTTCAACATATTTTCTTAAGTTTTTAATCACATGTTTGTTTGTTCTCTTCCACATCTTCATTGAAGTACTCATAAGTCGTCTCCTTTAATCTTAAATTATGGATCAGAAAGTTTTAAGTCATTGGTATCACTTCAGCTTCGGTTGAAATCAATACAAAACTAATTAATATTTTGGTTTTTTGCTAATTTCGACTAAGTTCAGGAGTTTCGGACAAAACGTAAAAGTTCCATATGAAACACAGATTTTGAAAGAAACTTCGCTAAAACTCTCTAGTCGTCAAAGTGCTATCATAAATATTATCAGTATGGCCCCACTAAGTTTCATATGTATTATAGTTATCCCAAATTAGGAAGTCATCATTCATTTGTATCTTCAACATATTTTCTTAAGTTTTTAATCACATGTTTGTTTGTTCTCTTCCACGTCTTCATTATCAATAGCCTTGTCTCAAGTATTTGTGTCGGCTTTATGAATCCTCATTTTTTATTCATTCAGAATGAGATGCTAATCATAAACTATGAAAATCATTTGAACGTTCACCAAAGTTTTCTAAGGTTTACCTCTTCTCGTTATTAAAATTAACATTGTTCTATCAACTCATTTTCCTTGTGTTCTGGTTTCAAACTCTTCCTAGATTCTTAAAATTTTTGTGACAATTTTGTGTTACTAGCCTTCCAATCCTTAAATAAACATTTTACTAATCATCTTATGAATACTACTAAGATGCATATATGTTAGAATGATAAGTTGATGCAGCTCATCTTACTATGCCTCTCATCCTGTAAGTAAAGGGGTTATTGCTTGAACATGGTATTAGAGCTTGAACATGGGTAAACCCTCTGCAGAATCCTCCATGTGCTTAATCAAACAGTAATCAACATTCGCTACTTAATTTGATGCCCTTCGCCCCCCACCCCCCACCCCACACACACACATCACCACCACACACAAAAAAACCTTGCTCACATTCGCTCGCTTCTCTGTTGTCCCATGTTTGTTCCTCTACTCGAATTCGTTAACAACTGCGCATAGTAGACCCCGCACTCACTCTATCATGTTCGTCAATCAATTTGGACGATAGTTCTCTTGCCCATGCTACTCGAGCCCCATTGTTGACTATTGTTCACTTAATCCAATAATAGATTGTCCAACAACTACTCCAACCCTAGTAGCTAAGTCTAGCAACAATAGTTCCTGAAAATTATGTGCCTGATCCAATAATAGACCTCCTTTGCGCAGAAATCTCCAATCAAATAGCACAAACATGGCCATTGATCCTTCCGCTACCACAATATTTTGCTAGGGTTTATCCCCATTAAATGTGAGTACTCGACTTGCTTTATTAGTATTTGATGGCATTGTGTGAGAATGTGTGTGAATTGAAGGATTGATCTGTGCTGGTTGAGAGTAGAAATTATATAGGTTATGATTTGTGATTTGTGAAGTTGGAGTAATTAAATGGGTGACTCAGCAAATTCCCACAAATCTCAAAATTTGACTGCATCAAATAGTACTTGTATAACCAATATTGTCCACACACAGTTAACAAATACAAAAAAGAGGTATGGAGGATTATTGCCAACTGAGAAATATCGTGATAATGAACCTAAAGGGGCATAGGAAAGGAGGATATTTGACCATGGATCCCCTAGATGAGACAAACTCATAAGGTTTAGATTGGCATTCTGATGATGGGAATTTGGTTAATATATTGTAGGAATGTACGAAACCTCGAATTGGGGATTTGGCATCTTAATATAAGAAGGCACCAGTAACAAAAATTTACTGTGGGTTTGTTAAATGAAGTGAGAATACCGGGGTGTTAACCTAGTAGAAAATCTTATAGATACAAACTCAAAATTTATGAACAATGAAGTAGATCCTTGCTATCCTGATGTTTGTCGATGCAGGAGACTAATAGGGAAACGAATTACTTAACCATTACATGCCCAGACACTGCCTTTCTGATCAGTGCGGCAAGTCAATTCAAGACTTATAATAGAGCAAGTGAGAAACACAGATGAATACAGTAGTTAGCATCCTCGGATAGGTGAAAGGAATCCTATATTCAATATAGTGGATCATGTGGAACGAGTGTAGAAACTCCCATATTTGTTCAATAGGAGATCAGGTACGATGGATCGAGTGGATCGATCAAACCATTATTAAAATATATCAACCTCAGAATATCTTCTCTTTAAGTGCGCTAATTGGGCGAACTCTGTTCAATAAGAGATCCACTACAATATTCTTTGTATTTGTTGTAGGAAATATGATATAGTGGAAGAGTAAGAAACAACACATTGTTATCAGATCTAATAGGGCGTCCGAGTAAAGGGCGTGGCACCACTAGAGTATATTGGTATGGGTTAAATAGTTGCCCAAGGAAGTAGGAGAGAATGTTCAGAATTCGATGTAATTATATTGTGATAACAAGGCAATTATGTACATTGCATCCAACCTAGCATTCCATGAGCATACATTGAGGTTGACTGACACTATTTTCGCGAGAATCTCTTGGATGATGTTCTTTGTACTAAATATGTTGATGACAAAACCAGTTAGTTGATATCTTCACAAAGGCTTTATGAGAGTATCAGTTATGTAACATCGAGGACAAGCTAAGCAGTTCATGTGTTATCTCTTAACCTACTCCCATCTTAAGGAGCGCTAGAATAACAAGTTATTGTATTACGTAGTTTTCCCACATAGCTTATAGCTCGTTGTATTAAGTCCCTCCTTTAGGCAGAGGGATGTTGTTCTTTTCAATACCAAGAAATAAAATTCCTTATCATTTATATTTAACAATATATCCATAATGACTACTCTAACATTTGTGGTTGAATTTTCTCCTTGTACTTACCGATAGTCTTAGGTATTTACTATGGCACTCAAACGTATCCATTGTTTCATATTTTCATACCAACAAATAATGGTACAATAATGGATATCAATCTAATCTAGGAATATGTTGGGAAAATCCCTATGGGTTTGATGGTTCAAAACCAGAATAAGACTTGTCAAACAAGGTGGAAGAAATTCAGAAGAAGATAGAAAGAAGCCTCAAAGAAGTAGTCAAAATAATGAAGGCAGAAACGTCGATTTGAAATCAACATACGTCGAATTGTATATGAACCAATTCGACGCACATCAACGAGAAGTCGAAGCGCAGCCAACTTAGAGCTCTGCTTTAAGAAGGCGCTAAAGGAAGCTTTGTAAGTCGATTTCTCAGTCAGAGCACACAGAAGAAATCGAAGCATGAAGAAGTTCTAAGACAGAGCACGGGGAGTGTGGTTAACAATTCAAGTTGATGCACGAAACTTTGCGTCAAATTGGAAATCGACGCAGAAGACTCTATGAGGAGATTTCTGAAGGGATTTATTTAGACCCATTAAGGTTTCTTTTCCTAAGGAAATTAGAGAATCTGGAAGGAGGTTTCTCAATTAAGGAAGTAGATTTCAAAGATGAAAAATCTGTCATTTTCAGAGGAGCATATATAGAAGATATACATAAGGATATTTCGACTCTTTAAGGAAAGAGATTTCATGATGTTGCCTTCCTTCTTCATCTTGGAGAAAGAAGGCCTATAAATACCTCTGTAAGAAGAAGAAAGATGCTCTCTCTGAATACCTCTCGTTGTCTCTCTATAGCACTTTTTTCTTCTTTCTTCTTTTCGAAAAATTGTGTCTCCCTCTTTTCTCTGAGACACGGCTAGAAGAAATACCCTCTCTCTCTCTCTTTGAACATTCTTATTCTTAAATTACTGTAACGGTTACAGGATCTCCTACCAAAAGATTTAAGAAGGTTTTGAATCTCATATGTGAAGAAATTCAGTAGGTTGGAGTATCCTATGCAAAAAGGCTCGTCGCTTTGGTAAAGGCAATGTAATCGCATAGGCTCTGAAAGAGAGTACTCATTTGATTAGGGGAACCTATATAAAAACTTTTGTGTCATCTGAATGCACCTCTCTATAGTTTAGATATTATTTTTGTCTGTGATTGCTCTGTGCTGAAAGATTTTTTATTGAGATTGCTTCTGCAAGAAGATTTTAATTTCTATTCACCCCTCTAGAGTAATATTCAGATTTCAGTAAATTCTTTTAATTGGTATCAAAGTGAGGTTCACCTCTAAGGGTTAAAACATTGATGAAACAAAATCTGAAATCTAAATATTACTTATTCGAAGGTTCTAAATCACAAAATGTCTCAACAAAGAGAATATGTCTCTATTTTCAGCGCCCCCCCCCCCCCCCCCCGGTGTGCAATTTGTCATATGAAACTATGAAAGTCTAAAGTATGACTTTATATGAACTCTATTGATGTGGACATATTTGAATCTATTTTAATAGGTCCCTTCGCTCTTATGATGCAGCCACAAAAGCCTAGACATCAATGGGTTGACGAAGATAAGAAGATGATTATCTACAATGAAAAAGCCATGAACATATTGGTTTCAACACTTTCCGATGATCAATATTAGAATATGACGAATTGTGCATTCACAAAGGGGATGTGGGAAGCACTCACTACTATGGTATAGGGAAGTGAGGATGTTAAGAAGGACAAGAAGGTTGGCCACATCAGCCAATATGAAAACTTCAAGATGAAGTCTGGTGAAGCAGTGGTGGATTGGTATAAAAAAATACACAGCCGTTATAAATGTTTAAGAACTTATGGATAGGAAATCTATGATGAAGAGCAAAATGACAAATTGCTCAAAAGCCTAACCAAGGAGTATCTCTCATACTCCTGGGCCATTAAAGAAGCAAGAAAATTAAGAGAGATCACCCCATATGCATTATATGAAAGGCTCCTATCTTTTGATTTCGCTGCCTCCCAGGATAAAGGAGAAAAAGAAGCAGTCATCCAAATCAAGCCAACTCCACAGAAGCAAGCGGCTCTTGCTGCCTCAGAAGAAAGAAAGTCACTGACCTCCTACATAGAAGAATAGATAAGCTTTTTAGCCAAAAATCTATTTGGCCGGAAGAAGAATCATTCTTCTAGACACAGGAGCAAGAAGAAAAGCTTTTGAAACTCAAGATATGATAATAAGAATAAAGATGATGAAATTGAATGTTATTATTGCACAAAGAGTGGACACACAGTCACTTAGTGCAAAAAAAATGAGCAGGACTTGAAACAGTTGAAGGGAAAGAATGGAGACAAAAAAAGGAAAAACGGCATGATTACAAAGAATTGAAGGGGCACTTCCACTAAGGAGAGCTCAGCCTCTGAGAGTGAGGAAGAAAAAGGTGTCTAGTAGCATGGGAAGAAACAAAGTGTCTAATATCATGGGAAGAAGAGGAGACAGCAAACCCAGGAAGAAGGCTGCTGCAAAATCACTGAAGAAACGAAAAATAGCAACTCCAATGAGGTACTAGATCTGGAATCTTTTGACTTTACTGCTCCACATTTTAGGAATGTATTTGAAGATATGTGTCTTGATAATCTTGAGTCTAGCAAGAGGATCAAGGCTCTTGAAGAAGAGGTTAGAGTATCTCTTGAGGAAAATAAGAAATTGGTCACGGATTTATCAAAAGCTAAGAAAGAGTTTGACAGCATAAATGGAAGAAGTGACAAACTGAAATCCATGACAAAACATTCAAGCAAGATTTTAGAAATGGGGATTAGGAGCTGACCCCTCCATTATTGCATCTCAGGAATCTCTTCCCTTGAGTAAAAACCATCCCATCTTTGTATTTGGAGGGATGCAAAATGAAGTAATGTCTCTGCCTGTAGCTCTAAATTCCATTAGAAAAAGAGCAAATCATCTAAGCCTGTGAGGATGCAAAAGCAGCACACTCACTGCTCTTCTCACCTTCTCGAGGACAGTGTTCCTCATCACTGCCTCATCTCCCTCTCAAAGATGAAGAAGTTCTCTGCTGGAGATGTGGAGTCTGATTGTACTGATAATTAATCCAATGCCTTAGCGGATCCAACTTTTAGTAGGGTTAATTATGTGCATTTACAGTTTCCCGATAGCCAAAGCAGGATGAGGTTTGCCTACATTTCACCCTTGTGGTGGGACCCTTCTGTAGACCCTCACTAAGCGGGGATGCTTTTTCATCGAGCAGCCCTTTTTTACTGTTTCTCGGTAACCCTAGACTTCAAGTATAAAGGGCTTCCTTTTGCATCTCGCTTTGTAATTGTAATATACAGGAAGAAACCCTAGTGCGGTTGTGGAGTAGGCAGATTGCTGAACCACGTAAATCTCTGTGTGCTTGTTCTTTTTTTTTGCTTGGTGTTTTTCTTCATTTTCTTCGATCTTCGTTCCTAAGACTCTGCACCGGAGAAAGGGAATGGGAAGGCTGCAGGAAACTATTTGTCTAAATTTGTTCAGCATCTAAGAATTCATATTGCATTCTCTATTCCTTCCTTACCTAAAAGGAAGAGCGGGTATAATAGATTTGAATATTTCTGTTGTGGAAAATTTGTCCACTTCATGGTTGATTGTTGGTATAACCACACAAACACATATTTCAAATGTAATTGGTACCAGAGGAAGTCAAGGGTTTATGTGCAATCTCTTGCTAATGGTCCCAAATCTATTTTGGGACCTACCCATTCTGAATGTAGGCACTGCAAGTCCAAGTATCACCAAGCTGGTCCTTGGACAGGAGAAACTCCAGCAAATTTTTGAGCAAGAAGGTCAGTCCCTCAGACTAATGTGCATGGAAGAGACCTTAAATTATCTCAAAGACTCTATTGGAAGTTGGCACCAGGAAAGCTGAAGGAGGTGAAGCCATAGCAGATGGAGCCAGAGAACAGCACACTAAGCATGCTGAAAGAAGAAAAAGATTAGGATGGGGATGTGCAACTCAGGGGGAGTTGCCCTCACTTGGCACTAGACTCAGCAGGAGTCTAACATAGCAAGAATTCAAAGTTGTTGAAGAAACTGGAAGCTGAAGAAGGGATCGACAAAATCTTTCAATTGGTGATGACTTTCAGTTGGTATAAGACTCAGGGGGGTGTCATGTGATGAAGAATCAGAAACTCACATGAAGGAAGAGAAGGAGAGTTCTCTTGTGAAGAATTCTACATATAGAAAATGAAAGTCAATGAGGCTAGAACAAGAAGAAGTATATACATGAAGACCCACAGCCCACAGCCTGTAAGCTTTCAAAATGGGGGAAAAGAAACCTCCAAACAAAAGGTGGAGAAGCCAGATGCTACCATCCCTATTTGACTAAGAACAAAAAGGGAAAGTATAAAAATAAGAAAACTGGTATCTTCAAAGTTTTGACAAGGGGAGAAGCCTATGACAAGGAAAATTAGACTCATATTCTGAATCTTTTCTTAAAATGGGAGAAGTTCTCTGTAGGGGAGAAGAATCCCGGAGGAAGTTCAAGGAAGCAAGAGGAGCAAAATCAGATGAATGAAGAAGCTGCTAAGGAAGTCCAATAATTTTTTTAGTGGTTTTGACCTCATCAAATAGGAGGAGATTGTTGGGAAAATTCCTATGAATTTGATGGTACAAAACCAGAATAAGACTTGTCAAACAAAGCGTAAAAAGCTTAGAAGAAGAAGCAATCAAAATAATGAAGGAAGAAACGTCGATTTGAAATCGACGTACGTCGAATTGTATATGAACCAATTGGACGCACAGTTATGAGAAGTCGAAGAACAACCAACTCATAGTCTGATTTAAGAAGGCGCTAAAGGAAGCTTTGTAAGTCAATTTCTCGGTCAGAGCACACAAAAGAAATCAACACATGAAGAAGTTCTAAGACAAAGCACGAGGAGTGCGGTTAACAATTCAGGTCGATGCGCGGAACTTTGTGAAATTGGAAATCGGCGCATGAAAACTCTACGAGGAGATTTCTGACCGGATTTATTTCGACCAATTAGGATTTCCTTTCCTGGAAGAAATCAGAGAATCTGGAAAGAGATTTCTCGATTAAGGAAGGAGAATTCTGAGATGAAGAATCTGCCATTTTCAGAGGAGCAGATATAGAAGATATACAGAAGAAGATTTTGACTCTTAAGGAAAGAGATTTAGTGATGTTATATTCATTCTTGACCTTGGAGAAAGAAGGTCTACAAATACCTCTGTAAGAAGAAGAAAGATGATCTATGAATCCCTCTCTTTGTCTCTCTATAACCCCTTCTTTCTCTTTCTTCTTTTCTGAAATTTGTATCTCCCACTTTTCTTTAACATACAGCTAGAAGCAATATCCTCTCTCTCTGAACATTCTTATACTTAAACTGTTGTAGGGATTACAGGATCTCCTACCAAAAGATCTAAGAAGGTTTAGAATCTCCAATGTGAAATGATTCAGGAGGTTGGAGTCTCATATGCAAAAAGTCGCCTTGGTGAATGCAGTGTGATCTCAGGCTATGGAAGAGAGGAGTACTCATTTGATTAGGGGAACTAAAAAACTGTTACGTCGTGTGGATGCACCTCTCTATAGCTTAGATCTATAATTCTTGCATCTTTCTGTTTTGATATTATTTATGTATGTGATTGCTCTATGCTAAAAAATTGTGAGATTTAGATTGCTTCTGCAAGAAGATTTTAATCTCTATTCAACCCCTCTAGAGTAATATTCAGACCTCAGTAAATTCTTTCATAATATTTATGCAAGCATATTTTATGTGTTCTTTACTTTTGGTTTCCTTTTTCTCCAAAGAGTGTGGTAGGGTAGAGTTAAGAAAGGTAAACAAGTTAAGCACATTAGTCCAATGCTATTATGTATCCTCTAATTTAAAACAAAAGAAAAAAAATAGTTTCATATAATCATATGTGAAGATATTGAATGCAACAATTTGAAATCAATCATAAACTTATGATTCTTGATAATGTCGACATGAAAAAGAGTAGCCATATGTACCTCTTGCATTCTCTCATCTTTTCAGTAAGTTCATCCAATTGCCTGCTTTGCCTATTTGGCTCTTTGATCTTCTCCAATTTTTGAAACCCATTTCTATAAAGGATGCAAGATCATGAGATAATTAAACACTACAATCACAATATTCAAGAAGACATATAATCAGCGATCAATACTAACATATCACACAAAAAATAAAAACACATTCGCCTTAAGAGATCCAGATTATAAAATATCGGTGGAACTTAAAGTTTCCAACAATGTCAATGAAAACTTTAAATGGGGGTCTTTATCTCCCTGATAGGGGAAGGAGATTCTCTTAATATATTGTATGAATGAGAAAATTGTCATTCTCTTAACAATTTTATGAATAGACAATAATCTACCAAAAATATATCACAATAACTATCTCGTTGACTTCCTATGAACATCCAATTGATGTTATTATATTTAAAAATGTAATTGTTTTTAAAATTATATATGAGTTCACTGGTAACAATTTATAATTATCTTGAGTAAATATTTAATATATCATATCCTAAAATCTTGTAAGTATCTATCCACGAGATAATATTGATACTGAGGCTTTCAAAAGAGCAAAGAAATCACTCTTTAAAAATTTAGGATGAATTACACCAAACGCTCTTATAGGTTGCAATTTAATTACCTAATAACTTGAAGATATGAACATTACACTAAGGTAAAAATTTATGAATTAAGACCCCAATGATTTACCTATAATTCATGAAGATTTACATGTATCTACCTTTGAAACAAGTAATTTTTAAGAAGAATTAATGTGTATATAACTATACACACACAAACAAAAAATAAAAGAATCTAAAATGTGATCCTGCAATTGACTTTTGTTTTTTAACAACACTTATACTATAAAAAAGACAACATCGTTTTTGATGAGAAATAATTAAACTCATCACAATTGTCCGACTGTTTCATATTTGAGTCTCTATAATCATGTGAGGGGACACCTCCATGCAAATTTATAGACTTTACATGTGTATGCTTATAGCACTTTATTAGAAAATATCATGTTAAAGACATTTTAGGTAGTTTCCTTCCTTACTAGCCAGTAGCCCCTCATTTAACTAGGTTTCAAACAGAGTGAGGATTAACAAGCCAAAAAGCTCTGATGGTAATGGATAAAAGGCAAAGTTCAAAACAGGTAAATTATAGGGGTACTTACGGTTGTGAATCGCTCGGGTGCTCTGGTAGACCGGTCGAATTGAACCACCTTAGCTCGGAAGCGAACCGAGCGAGCAAACAGTCAATGAGTGAATTAGTAAGTGACACAAGGACTTTTAACGTGGAAAACCCGGAAATGGTGAAAAACCACGCGGCCGGAGCTGTGCCGGCCAACTTCCACTATCTTCTGGTGGGTTACAATTAGAGATTGAGAACTCGAGTGTGACAGGTCGCTGCTCGTTACAATGATAGAGAGAGAGAGAACTCCGAGGGTGACAGGACACCTCTCGGAAAACAAAGTACTTCTTCTTCTGAGAACAGTAGTGAGAACAAAAGTGAGAATGTTGAGTTGTCTTTCGCAACCTTCGAAGGCTCGAAGGAGATCTTCGAGAGCCGAAGGAGATCTTCAAGCGCCGAATGAGAATTCCAAGGAAATCTTCAAAGGAACTCTCTCGAGCGAAGAAGGCAAGGTGTCTTGAAATGAAAGCTCTGGGCTCCTTTTATAGCTTTGGCCGAGGGTAGCCTGGTAATTTCGCCGTTGTAACCACCGTAACCACCTGACGGGCGAATCACGTTTTTCGATTCGGAGCACACGGATCGCCATTTTTCGTAAGTGACCGTCTCGCCCTTCTGGCAGCTCGGGCAGTTCGGGCAACTTCGTTGGCGGTGATGAAGGCGACAAACGGGTTCTGTAATTTGAGAAATTAGGAAACGTTACTTGCGCGCGTGTCGGGAACGCGGAAACGTTCTGAGCGCGCGAGGAAGTGTTCTGAGCGCGCAACGAACACTGGAGCGTTCTGAGCGTGCAACGAACACGGGAGCGTTCTGAGCGCGCAACGAACACGGGAGCGTTCTGAGCGCGCAACGAACACGGGAGCGTTCTGAGCGCGTAGTGAACACGGGAGCGTTCTGAGCGCGCAACGAACAAGGGAGCGTTCTGAGCGCGTAGTGAACACGGGAGCGTTCTGAGCGCGGAGTGAACACGAGAGCGTTCTGAGCGCGCAACGAACACGGGAGCGTTCTGAGCGCGTAGTGAACACGGGAGCATTCTGAATGCGGAGTGAACACGGGAGCGTTTTGAGCGCGGAGTCAACACGGGAGCGTTCTGAGCGTGCGAGGAGGCGTTCTGAGCGCGCAACGAACACGTGAGCGTTCTGAGCGCGCGGCGAACGGGGAAATGAGAAGTCGCGCCCCCAAAGGGGAATTGGGCGCCGGCCGCACCCGACGGGGGTGTGATTTCGGTCGGATCCTCTGTGAGACCCCCTGCGAAAGGGGGGAGGCTTGGCCGCACCCCAAGGGGGTGCTTGGGGTGCGGCTTGGCCGCACCCCAAGGGGATGCGGCTTGGCCGCACCCCCTATGGGGTGCGGCTTGGCCGCACCCCCATCATGGGGGGTGCGGTTAGGTCGTGCTCCGCCAAGGTGGGGGCGCGGTCTTAGTCGCGCCTGGCGCCGCCGGAGCACGAACTATTCGTGGAGGATTTTTCTATTCTCGCGAACATGGGTTGGATTTTGACCACACTAACTCCACTTTCCTTTAGTGGGGCTCTCTCTAAACGCACCTCATGGTTCTTATAAATTAATGGATGAACATCATCTCTACGGATGCACATCATAAGCCCCCCAAACCTTCGGAGTCCGGGTTACTGCGTGGAGGAGTTCGGAGGTTTTGGCTTGTTCGTGACAGTCCAGATTGTTGTCTTCGCGCGACGTGTTGTACTATGCTGGAGGTGAGTTATTTTCCAGTTTTTTGCGAGAAATAAGTAACAGGGAGTGAGACCGCGCCGAAGCGGCTTTGGCGGCGCGTGGATGACCGACTGAGGTGTTAACGGCAGCGCACCGGGTGGTTGGGATGTCGCACCGGGAGAGTGGGGGGGTGTCGGGCGCCGACCGGCCGGTGCACCCGCGGCCAACTCCCGTCCGACGCTCGCCCGGGCGGGGCGTGCCCGGACGGCGTGCACCCGGTCGGCCCACGGCCGGGGGCGAGCGACCAAGCCCGCGCGCCGGACGGGGCGTGGACATGGCGTGGACGGCGCGCGGTGTCGCGCGCTGGGCGGACACCCGGGGCCGCTTGCCGAGCGGTGCTCGAGGCTGCCCACTGGGCGGCGTTTGGCCGCGTCCGGGTGCGGCCGGTCGAGCGATGCTCGGCCGCGCCCGGGGGCAGTCGTCGAGCAACGCTCGGCCGACGAGGGCGTGCCGGTGCGTGGTCGGCCACACGCGCGGCCGGTGCGCATGACCGGTGCTCGGCCGGTGCCGGTCGCGCGTGCGCGCGTCCTGTGCGTGCGGCCGATGTTCGGCCGGTGTGCGGCCTATTCGTGCGCGGCAGGCGCTCCGCCTGCGCGCGTATGGCCGGTGTGGTTTGGTTGAAGCGGACGTCGGTTGGCATTTTTTCCGGCGTGCGGCCGGTGTGTGGCGCAAATGTGCACGCTGCTTGGCGGAGTTTGGGTAATGCGTGTTTATATATGTATATTTTGTTTTATTTTAGGCTTCGAAACGGAGTGGCCAATCGAGGCTGATGCGTCTGCACTCAACTCTTGACAGTGTGCGGATTGACATGTGGCGCCAGCGGCTTAGACTGCCTTCTAGTATTGAGGTGAAGATTCCTCGGGCGGAGGAGCGCGCTCAGAACCCGCCGACCGGCTTCATGACTCTTTCTGAGAGTTGCTTGAAGTCCGGGTTTCGCTTTCCTCCCTCGGAGGAGGTTATTGAGATATTCCGGTTCTACGACGTTCCGATTACCCAGTTCGCCCCTGCTGGGATGGCGAGGGTTATGGGGATGATCGTGCTCTTCCGGGAGCATAGTGCGCGACTTTCCCTGGAGGTGTTCAAGGATTGGTGCGAGGTCTCCACCGACTCAGGTGGTCGTATCGAGGTTCGGAGCAACAAGAACTGGTTTCGCTTCGGGGAGAAGAGCGACTATCAGCATAGCAATATCCTTTATGGGTATGTTCGGAATCGTTGGGAGCTGCCAGAGTTATGGAGGGCGCTTCCCGGTCGTTGTCGTCGGCAGACGGGGCGGGAAGATGAGTTTTCACCTCTTCCCAGCTTTCCTGGCCCAGAGGGGCTGTCGAAGGCCCTGTATTGTATTTCTAGTTGTGTAGAAGAGAGTAGACTGCTCTCGGTGGGACTTTCTTGGGATGTTGAGCGTGCAGCCATCGTTCCCATGGTTCGTGGGAAGAAGAGAAAGATTGTTTTCAAGAACGGAGATTCAAGTCCTGGGCTTATTCCGCCAGTACCTAGGAGCCACGATCGCGAGGCTGGTCCGAGCAGTCGCAGGGTGGAGCCGATTCCAGCCGATCCTGATGTCAAGATCTTGGCGTCTCATGTCGTCGGCCATGTCCCGCAGGGAGACTTGTCGCCACCTCCTCCTTTGCCACCGGCGAGACGAGTTTCTTCCTCTCTTCAGGTGATGACTTCTGCGGTGAGTGGAATTCTTTTTCTCTAGTTTTGGCCCTTCTTCTTCATTGTTGTTTATGTATATTAATTGCTTACTTTTTCCCCAGGCCGACGCTCTAACCAGCGTTGCCCTTACGTGGAACGTGTAACGCCCCGGTCTACTGTGGGTGCGTTACAGGTCTGTAGACCAGTGACCCCAACCCATCTCCACGGATCTGATCGGCCGTAGCCGCTAATTCCAGTGGCGGGTTGTTGAAGCCGGGATTTGAACCCCAGACCTCCTGAATAAGGTTGCTCTAAACTGTTCCTCATCACCAACTGAGTTGCATGGGTTGGGGTCACTGGTCTGCAGACCTGTAACGCACTCACAGACCACAGTAGATCGGGGCGTTACAGAACGACTGTTATGTGGGCCTCAAGGACAGTTACTTCACTCTTCAGGAGGAGCTGCGCGTGGCGAAAAGCGATTTATCCATCTTGAAGAAGAAGAGGGATCGCGATCTTGCCCATATTAGACAGCTGGAGGCCCACATCTCTTCTTCCCGATCGGAGGTTGAGAAGCTACGAGCGGAGTACGGTGGTGATAAGGCGCTTGCTCTGGATGCCCTTCGTCAGTTGTCAGAGGATCAGGGGGAGATGTTCCGCCATGAGGGGGAGTTGGGCTTCCTGAGGAGCGAGGTGGACTGGTTGTCGTCCGTCGAGCACAGCATCGAAGAGACCAAGGCGGCGGGGGTGGCTGAGTACAAAGACTCTCTGGCTTTCGTGGAGGAGCGGTTCCAGATGTCGGAGGAATTCGTGCCGAGATTATGTCGAAGGAGGTGGAGCCGCTACTGGAGGACGAATTTGGTGTTGCCTTTCAGATGGGCATTCAGAAGACTCTCTGTATGATGGAGAGGAAGTTCGGGTGTGGCACCGCCAGTCTCGGAGCTGGGGACCTCTCAGAGGATGATCGCTCGGATGTAGCCGAGGATTGATGTTTATGTTTATTGTTTTTTATCCTACTGTCTCCTTTCATTGTTTGCTATTATTTTTAGTTTATGTGCAGCGTTGAGCTGGTGTAGTCGTATTCCTTTGAATTTATTATACAACATTTATTTTCATGCTTCTTTGGTGACTTGGCTGTCTTACTTATTTTTGGAGTGGTGGTTAGGGGGACAGACCCCATAATGGCCGGTGAAGAGAGAATGCATTCAAACCATGACAATCGTAAGAGGGGCAGGCCCTTACGACGTCAGGAGCTTACTGCGGGGAGAAGGGCGGACCATCGATCGGCGGCAGTGTGAAGTCCCAGGGGCAGGGCCCCGGAGTAGTCGGTGAAGAGCGTATGCGTTCAAACCGTGACAACCGTAAGAAGGGCAGGCCCTTACGACGCTGGGACCTTACTGCGGGGAGAAGGGAGGACCTTCGATCGGAGGCAATGTGAAGTCCTAGGGGCAGGGCCCCAAAGTGTTAGAGTTAGAAACAAATAAAGAGCATTGAGCTAAAACAAACGTTGATACATGCACAAGTGTAATCTTGCGGCTTTAGTTGTTTTTAATACAAACTAAACAAGAGTGTAGATAGTGTCAGACTGCCTTGCCCGGCTCCTGGTCCTTCTGAGCGGTGCTTGCACGAGTTTTCCCAATCACCACTCGTGAAGCGCGATAGTGGTTTAGAAGCTGATCCCCTCGCGGGGATGACCCCTAGTTGCCGTCTCTCGAGCCACTTGCTTCTGAACTGCTTGGCGAAAAATCTTTAGGTATCCTGATTGGACAAGGCGCTCGATTTCGTCCTTCAGGCTGAGACATTGCCTCGTACGGTGCCCTAGACCTTTGTGAAAGTCACAAAACAGGGATTGATCTCCCGTATTTCGGGGGAGCGGTCTTGGCCACTTGACGATCCTGCTGTTGTAGATAACGGACAAGTTATGCTCGCGTGAGGCATTTAACGGGGTGTAAACCCGAGTTTGGTTCGCCAATCCTCGGGAGCCTGCTGACTGATTCTGGTTAGGAAGGACAGCTTTTGCAAGCGGGGGTTGATGTCGTCCTTTTCTTTTCCGATCAACGATTCCAGGTTGTCGTGGGTTTGTCGAAGTTGGGAGATCAGCTTCTGGCGCCAGTGCTGGGGCCGCACGGCTTTCCTGTGCGCAGTCTTTTTCAGAACTCGGACTTGGCGATGGATCATAGTTGATCCAAGGAAGCCCGGCTGTAGCGGCGTTGAGTCCAGAAATCGAATCTCTGAGGATTTTTCCTTTGTTGGCCATGCGGCTGTAGCGGCGTTGAGTCCAGAAATCGAATCTCTGAGGATTTTTCCTTTGTTGGCCATGCGGCCCGCCATGGAAGCGTCATGTTGTAGGGCGTCGAGTAGGATGCTCCTGAATATTGCGTCGTACGGCGAGTCTGCCTCTGCAATGATGAACTGGACGTTGTACTGGACCGGTTCCGGGAGCGTTCCTACTTGGACGAGGAGGATGATGACTCCTATGGTGGGTATCACTGTTCCGTCTGGAAGTTCTGCACTACTTACTCTGAGTTTGAGGTTCCCGCCAAGGAGTTTGAGTCGTATTACGGTTGTCATGAACAAGATGTTAAACGAGATGTGGTGGCTTATCAACGCCCTTCTTAGTTCACAGACTGGGTCGCCGATGCTTGCGTCGAGGCAGAAATCCAACCCTCCGCGGAGATGCTTTGGGTGGGAGCTTATGACGACTTCTTCTTGTCGCTTGTCATGTTCTGCCCGTCTCGAATTAGGAGATCCGTCCAGCTCGTGCTTTTCCCATGCTCGTCCATCTTCTCGAATTCTCCGTGTGTGGGCTTCGTACCATTCAGTGAATAACTGGGATAGCTCGGTGAAGTTGTGGATCACTCCCTCTGGCAGGGATCGATACCAGCTGAGAGCGTCTCCGCGCAATGTCTCTGTGAAGATTTTGCAGCTGATTTGGTCGGGAAGCCCGAATGTCTCCATCACTATCAGGAAGCGATTAACGTGCTCGTACGGGTCTTCCGCTCCGTGGAACTCCTTATAGTGTGGGAGCTTTAGCCATGACGGGATTGGATATCTCAAGATTGACCTTGACAGGGGGGATTGCCTTTGCTGGAACGTGACATCATTCGAACCCTGTTCCGCCGCGAGAGGGGCCGGTTTGCTGGTCATGCCAAGCCACTGGGGCAGGATGGGTGCCGCGATGACTGCTTTCTCTCCCGAACCTACAGGAAGGGAGGAACTGCACGCGTCTGAAATTGTCCGGGGGATATCCATTCCTGCCGGTTCTGAGTACTTTGGCGAAGCGGGTGTCGCATTTAGGAATCTTTTACAGAGTACTTAGGAACACATTTCCCACAGACGGCGCCAAACTGTTGTGGATCGCTCGGGTGCTCTGGTAGACCGGTCAAATTGAACCACCTTAGCTCGGAAGCGAACCGAACGAGCAAACAGTCAATGAGTAAATTAGTAAATGACACAAGGACTTTTAACGTAGAAAACCCGGAAAGGGTGAAAAAACATGCGGTCGGAGCTGTGCCGGACAACTTCCACTATCTTCTGGGGGGTTACAATTAGAGATTGAGAACTCGAGCGCGACAGGCCGCTGCTCGTTACAATACTAGAGAGAGAGAGAAAACTCCGAGGGTGACAGACCACCTCTCGGAAAACTAAGTAGTTCTTTTTCTGAGAACAAAAGTGAGAATGTTGAGTCACCTTTCGCAACCTTCGAAGGCTCGAAGAAGTTCTTCGAGGGTCGAAGGAGATCTTCAAACACCGAAGGAGAATTCCAAGAAAATCTTCAAAGGAGCTCTCTCGGGCGAAGAAGGCAAGGTGTCTTGAAATGAAGGCTCTGGGCTCCTTTATAGCTTTGGCCAGGGTAGCCCGGTAATTTCGCCGTTGTAACCACCTGACGGGCGAATCACATTTTTCAATTTGGAGCACACGGATCGCCATTTTTCGTAAATGACCATCTCGCTCTTCGGGCAGCTCGGGCAGCTTCGTTGGCGGTGATGAAGGCGACAAACGGGTCCGGTAATTTGAGAAATTAGGAAACGTTAACTGCGCGGGTGTCGGGAACGTACGTTCTGAGCACGGGAGGAAGTGTTCTGAGCACGCAACGAACACGGGAGCGTTCTGAGCGTGCAACGAACACGAGAGCGTTCTGAGCGCGCAACGAACACGGGAGCGTTATGAGCGCGGAGTGAACACGGGAGCGTTCTGAGCGCGTAACGAACACGGGAGCGTTCTGAGCGTGTAGTGAACACGGGAGCGTTCTGAGCGCGGAGTGAACACGGGAGCGTTCTAAGCGCACAACGAACACTGGAGCGCTCTGAGCGCATAGTGAACACGGGAGCGTTCTGAGCACGGAGTGAACACGGGAGCGTTCTGAGCGCGGAGTGAACACGAGAGCGTTCTGAGCGTGCGAGGAGGCGTTCTGAGCGCGCAACGAGCACGTGAGCGTTCTGAGCGCGCGGCGAACGGGGAGATGAGAAGTCGCGGCCCCAAAGGGGAATTGGGCTCCGGTTGCAACCGACGGGGGTGTGATTTCGGTCGGATCCTCTGCGAGACCACCTGCGAAAGGGGGGAGGCTTGGCCGCACCCCACGGGGGTGCGGCTTGGCAGCACCCCACATGGGGTGCGGCTTGGCCGCACCCCTCATGAGGTGCGGTTAGGCCGCACCCCCCATCATAGGGGGTGCGGTTAGGTCGTGCTCCGCCGAGGTGGGGGTACGGTCTTAGTCGCGCCTGGCGTTGCCGGAGCGCGAACTGTTCGTGACGGATTTTTCTACTCTCGCGATCATGGGTTGGACTTTGACCCCACTAAACTCCACTTTTCTTTAGTGGGGCTTTCTCTAAATGCACCTCATGGCTCTTATAAATCCATGGATGAACATCATCTCTATGGATGCATATCACTTACCAAAAAATTAAATAGCATGAACTGCTCAAATCTGGAAAAATCATAGGTCAGCGAATCTAATTACTATGAAGTTGGAAGAGATTCAGAAAACTTACGATAATGCTCGAAGGATATCTTCAACTTGCCCATCGATGGTGGCTAGATCCTGGCTGATCGATGACACGTCCATCTCGCAAACCAAAAGACAAAAAACAAAGTCCTCATGCAAATCCGAACGATCAGCTGGCGATGACGATAATTTGCCGAAACCAGACGTAAAAAAACATCTTCGCGGTCTTCGACGAGGTACTAAACTCAAAGTAACCCGGAGTAGCTCCAAATTTCTAGCAAGATCCGAACAGAGAAACCCGATATCTCCCAGAAGTAAAAGTCGGAGATTCTCGGAATGCCGCCTATATCTTACGTCGGCAGGAGAGGAACAAGGGCCAGAGCTGCCGCCTAAAATGCGGGACCGAAACAGGAAGAAGAACGGCCAGAGTTCACCTCTTGCGATCGGGTCGACGAAGTTGGGCAGGGTCGTCAACGCCTGCAATCGGGGCGGGGAATAACAGAGCCGTCAGCGCCTGCGATCGGGAGGACGAAGAACAACGAGGCCGTCAGCACCTGCAATCTGGAGAACGAAGAACAAAAGTGCCGTCAGCGCCTGCAATAGGGAGGAGGAAGAAGAACGTCCTCGTCTCCCCCAGCGATCGGGATGAGGAAGAAGAAGGGAGTCGATTTCACGGGAGAGTTATTTCACGGGAGGGAAGAGCAGCGCGAGAAATAGAAACGGAAGCGATTTCACGGGAGCGAAAAGCAGGTTGTTAGCTTCTCCGCCGACAAGATCCTTCGCCGGCGCCCGGACGGGAGGTTTCCGAGCTTACTGCAATTCATGGGTTTTAATTTCAAAAAAAACAGAGAAACCGTCCGTTCCCAGCTGTGAAAAGCAGATCCGCTGTCGGGCCCTAACAGGGAGGGGAAATAAAAGCCGATAGTCCCTCGACAAACGTCATGCTGAAGGTCCTTTAGAGGAATCATTCAGAAATAAACCCTTTTGGAGCAAGGAGACAATATATGTAAAGTTAATTTATATTAGCTACCATCTATAGATATTTGCACTTTATCTTTAAACACACCTCCTATAATTATATGTGTAGCTCAATCAATATGAGCAATTAAAAATTAACGAGCGGGGAGAGAGAGGGTTCTCTGAGAAGCGGGATCGTGAAGAGTTTGGGGGTGGGCTGTCACAGACTTGTCCTCTTGACAATATCGTGTGCGACCTTAGCTCATTTTTGCGCCCCTTCGTAGCTAGCTAAGTTAGCTTCCTTAAACACTAGTTGTGGCAAGAAGAGTATAAGAGCACTTCAAATGAGAGAGCAAGAGAATAATAGGGTATAAAGAGTTTTGAATTGGTTGAATGCTTGAATTCTTGGATTGGTTTTCTGCTTCTTCGGATCCCTGATTTTCTGAATGCTTGCAAATGTACACACATTCCCTTTTATAGTCTTCAATGTGTAATTCTTCCAACAAAGAAAAGACTCTAGAAATTCTCAACTTTAGGCTCATCTAAACTATTTTATACTCCTCTCATGGCTATGTACAAGCCTTCTCTCTATTATACAACATTCAAGAGTACTCTAGACTATTCTATGTACAACCCGTATTTAGCGAGCATGGGAAAGATGATTTTCGGCGGACCCAAATGAGCGGGTTCAGCCCATGATGCAGTGGGTGAGTTCAGAGGATGAATCCGACTCGCGACAGACCAGAAGCGGGTTCAACCCGCGGGCTAAAGGGCAAGGCCAGGCAGCAGGGCATACTCGCCGGTGAGTAGGCGAGGCGAGCCCAGGGCGTTCGGCCTTCAAGCAATGTGGTGCTTGCCATCAGAAAGGCGAGGTGAGTACAAGTTTTTTTATCCCTCGTACTCGCCAGGACAATGGGCAGCAGACTCTTGGTATTTTGGTTATCTGTAGACTGCCAGGGTCTGGGAATAGTATTCTCAAAAAGGCCGAGGTCGCTGTCTGCAAACTATTTAGATCTACGAATAGTACTTCCGTAAAGGCGGAGGAAACTATCAGCAGACTTCTTAAGAATTTTTTACCCTCGAGACGTTTTGCCTATAAATACGACCCAAAGCACCTCGGAGAAGGCAGACTCAGCCTGCTAGAGCTCGCCCCTTTTGAGCTTCTTCTCTGAGTCGTTCGAGGTGCCGAGCTCAGTTTTGACTTTGGGAGGGGAAGTTGAGAAAAGAACTTCTGGGTGTGTGGCGGAACCTCCTCGCTGCAGCTCGTGGGCCTGTGTGTAGGCAATCCACTCTCCACCAGTGAGGGTCGTCTATAGGCTCAGAATATCGAAGTCTAAAGTATTCGACATAGAGTCAAGTAACGCAAGCTACCCCCTCGTATTCTGAACTCCGTTGAACCGGTATCCGGATTCTAACATTTTTGGTGTGGTGAGCGTGAACTGATAGCTTGTGAAGAAAAAACTCACCCGACGACGCTATGACTGGATATGGAGAGCACGAAGATGGCCAAGATAACTAGCACCCGTCCTGCAAGTTCATCACGCAAAATGATTTCGCAGAGTTCAGGAGATCGATGGAGGAAACATTGTGAGCACTACTCGCACCGCGCGGCGAGGTGGCGGAACCTCCTCCACCAGTCGTTATCCCGCCCGGCGAGGCGAGTCATAGTCAGCGAGCCTGCAAGGGAGTCGCCCGGGAGGAAGAGGGTCAAATGTTGCACGCGCGAGTCCTCTTCGTGAATACTCCAGCAACTCGCTACTAGGAAAGCGAGTTCGAGCGAGCTCACCCTGCTAGCTAGGTCTCCCCGATGAGCCCATTTTGCGAGCTAATCCTTTCAGCCCCGGTGCTGGATGGATTCAGAGAGCCAGCGATGAGTTATTACTCCCGGAAAGACGATCTCGTCCAACACCTTCAATGTTTGAGGATGCCGTCTCAATCCATCAGATGATGGATGCTTTCAAGTGCAGGTTGTTCGCCATCCCCTTCAAGGGAAAGGCGAGAGATTGGTTCTACCAGTTTGCTCCAAGCTCAATCTACAGCTTCGAAGATCTCTGAAGGGGTTTCCTACGACATTTTGCAACCTCGAAGAAGAGGAAGAGAGATCTGGAAACATTGGTCCTCGTCAAGCAGCTGGGCCCCTAGGAGTCGCTCGGGACATACATAAATCACTTCCAGGAGGAAGTCCTCACCGTTCAAGAGGTGTCAGGTCACACCCTGCAGCTCGCCCCTCACTATTGGGTTGCAGGAGGGCCTCTTCAAGATGGAGATAGACCGTGACCCCCCCCCCCCCCCCCCGGATGTCGTTTGAAGATCTCATTGACCGTGCAGGGCGATACATCTAGAACAAAATCATGAACTGTGGTTTTGGGGCTAAGTTGGTGAAGCTGGCAGGTGGAGAAGAGAAGACGGTGGCTGACACCAGAATAATGGAGTTCAAGAAGAAAGAAGAGACAAGGAGGCAAGAAGAAAAGAGACCCTTTGGAGGTCGAGAATTGCAAGGGCGGGAGAGGAGGTTTCAAGGCCCGGCCAACAGACAAGTGTGGAGGCTGGCAGGAGAGCCACACCATGCAGATCATGGGAGGAGGTTTTCCCCCGAGCGACGAGCTCATTTTAATTCACCCGAGATGAGGCCGGGGCATGGAGACAGGACCAATTCCCTCTGAAGGAGGCGAATTTGATAGTTCAGGGTCGATGTCATGGTGGAAGAGCTTGACAGCTAAGGAGAGCGGAGGAGAGATGGGTGGCACCCTATTGTGACTTCCATCAGATGGAAGGTCACTCCACCGCAACTTGTCCAGAGTTCCTGGATTTGAGGAGAGGAGCAGAAGGAAGAGCCCGAGAAGGGCAGCAAGAGCGAGAGCAAGGATCCGGAGAGGAGAGGAGAAATGAAGAGGTTGGGGTCGAGCCCCGAGAGGCTGTGTAGATAGAATAGACCAAGGGGGTCGTGGCGGGATCAGAGTGATCCACTGTAACATCCCGATTCGAGCTAGACCCCTTGTGCGCGTTTTTGAGTCAAGCGAGTTGACTCGGGCTCGGGGTGTACTGAGGGCCAGGCTTGCACCTGAGCCGGGGAAGTGCACTCGACGAATGCGGCGAGTATCAGTTCTATTCTTTGTCCCGATGTTTGCTGTATCGGGATCCGAGCCGTCCGGAGAGCATAACTTGACTGATAAAACTTGAAGGAGGCGTACCGCATTGAAGGAATTATAGTGCGTACGTTAGCTCAAATGACATGGTGTTCAAATAACGTATATATGAAGTTGGCCAAAAGCAGTCGCCTCTAGCTACGCGACGCCTCAAATATGATTATTGTGCAAATGACCTTATAATTGGACTTAGTCAGTTTTGTTAGACTCGTGAAGCCTATACGAGTTCAACGAAACTGCCCGCGCTCGATTCGGATGAGAATCGGCAAAATTATAACGTGGTCTGCGAATAACATATTTATCCAAAATGGTGAAATTGACCAAACGATCTCGCAATTGACCCCAGTCAGTCTTGTTAAACTCATAATAATAGTATGAGTTCAACGAATCTATCCGTTCGCGATTCCGACGTAATTTGGACAGTTTTCACGTCTAAGTCAAATTTGGCCGCAAACACTCCGAAAAGCATAAAATGAGCAAACGGACTCGGAATTGACCTCTGATCATTTCGTTAGATGCGTGTCAGCGAGACGGTTGAAACGAGACCATCCAGGACAAATTACGAGTTCCCTAGAGCGAGATACGAGCGATTGAGTGTAATCAATTTAAGATAATAATAATCATAATAATCATAATATATTATATTTATATATGTATCTACTCAGTTAGGTTAGGAAGAAAAGGCCCGATCCCTCCTTGCAGCTGACGGCGGAAGAATGAGCGAGCCCTAGCTCTCCCTCCTCTCCTCCGATCTCTCTCTCTCGACCTCCTCTCCTCCTCCATTTCCGGCGAGATCCCCGTCGTGCCCTCCTTCTCCGGCGAGCTCCTCTCCGAGCAGCCCTCCAGCCATGGCCGAACTCCACCTCCAAGCTCCGGCAAACCTCCATGGCCGAAGCTCTCCCTCTAGCGATCTCTCTTCGACAAACTCCCCCTTGCCGATCCTTCTCCCCTCCGGCCAGCGCCACCTCCGTCGAGCTCTACTCCGGCAAGGCCCCATCCGAGAAGCTCTCCAAGGTCGACCTCCTCCTTCCATGGCCGAGCATCTCCGAGCAGCTCTCCTCACGGCAAGATCGCCTCGGCCGCAGCCTTGTCAAGCCCTCCCTCTCTCTCTCTCTAACCTCCATGGTCGAGCATCTCCAAGTTGCCAGGCCAACTAGCAACCCTCCTCCTCTGGCCGTCAGCTTCCTCCAAGCCGCAACGTCTTCTTCTCCACTCAAAATAGAGCAGCTCCAACTGTCCAAACAGTTGATAGTCGTCCTCTTCGATCTGATCTGATCTGATGGAGGCTCTCCAGAAGGTGGTAAAATCCATGAATGATGATGAGCTTGAGGAAGACATCAAGGAGAGGTATCTAGGTTCAGGATGTGGTTTATTTTGGATGATGAGCATGCAAGGATGGTTCGAAGTGATGAATGTCACTCTTTTCCAAGAAGGAAACCAAATTATATTACCCTTCAAGGAATGATCCTAAGAAGAAAAGGGGCAATGGTGGATTTCATCAACTCCATCTTCTTCAAGATCTGACTTCAAGAGATCGAACACCGTCTACATCGAATTCAAGCATGACCGGGAGCGACGGACAAATGCCGCATATGCGGCTATTGGGTAACATGCATGGATACTCGGTGAGCTTCCTCCCCTCTCCCTTGGTGCTAGTTTCCTTAGATCAAATTAAGCGAGATGTCGAACTCAATTGAGTTGATTTGAGAGCATGGAGGGATGACTAAAATTTGTTTATTTATTCCGGTCACCTCCGATCACCGATTCGCCGCCCGTCGATGCACCTCATATACGAGAAAGGGGCGGAGGTGTTTGTTGGTCGGATGGGAAATAAGGTGGCTGATGTGGGAGTTTTATTAGACTCCAGGTCGGGCAAATAACAGCCCCAGGCTGGAGGAAGAAGTTGACCGGACGTTGTTTGATAAACACTTAGATCCGTGTAGTTTATATTAGTTACTGATAAATAATATGTTTAGCGCGCGGCGAGGAAGGCGTACGGATTCATATTAAATTGGCGATTTACCTTGTTTTGTTTATCGAAAGATGTTTGTAATTGGTAGATAAATGTTTGATGACAATATGAACACCTCTCTTAAATTTCATAATTTTGGGGTTTGATGTGATTTTGTCGATTTTATGTTATTAAATTTTGTGTCGTAAGTTGTTATCATGACTATTCCGAATGAGCTGAGATATGGTGTAAACGCTCAAGATGCTAATCATGACATATAGTAGGAATTTTAGAAGTCTTGGGTTTGATATAGCCACTTGATTAATTACTTGTTTGGTGACGCTCTAGGACAATAAGTATGACATGAAACTTTAGGCAAGTAGTAATTTGAACAGTGCTCCGATTTACATTGTATGTAAAGGTTATTATTATGATTCTAATACGATATTGGAGGTTATCGATCTAAATAATGGGGCAAATCATGTAATGAACCTAAAACTTGCTAATTGGAGGTCGGTTGTACATGTTCTCATGATGGTAAGACACGACTTGACTGTACTCGTAGAAATAGAATACTTAACCGTCTACTTCATGGTTGGTTCTTCCATGTTATGGGACTTGTAAATATCAATGTTATGATCAGCTTTTTATACACCTATACCAGTCAACTAATGTTGACTTTTAAGACATACGAGTTGCCACTAATGTAGAGGAATATATTTAAACGATGTCGGGATATGCACCTGGGGATAATACTGTTCGTGATGTGTCGTTAGACGAATAACTACATTGTAAAACCACTCTTTTTACCTAAGTGTTCGGATGTTATAAACGATTGATGGCGTAGAATGAATTAACATTTAAATATATATGTTGAATCTAACAGGGTTGAGTAAGAAATAACCCTTGACTAAAAGTAGAGCTTAGTCATTGATCTTTAGTTTTGAGGACATGATATTGTGCTCAAGTAGTCCTTAGGTTAGGTTCGTAGGAAGTGAAATCTCAGGACTTGTGTGTCTCACTGCTTAGAGTATGTTAACTCCCTACGGGTAGCATTGAGGTCTTGGTTTAGTGATTGGGATGGGTCGAC
Organism: Dactylorhiza incarnata; assembly: GCA_033032865.1. NCBI lineage: Eukaryota > Viridiplantae > Streptophyta > Magnoliopsida > Asparagales > Orchidaceae > Dactylorhiza > Dactylorhiza incarnata. Next base: position 111,576 of record JAWHQI010000450.1, read on the forward strand.
ATCCTAAGTTAATGTGGGAAGGGACTCGGTTTGGAACACTTGCTTGCTTAAAGGCATGAGATAGTCTGACGAGCGGTAGACTCAAGATCCTATTGGGAGGACTGGGGTTTTCCTGCAAAAGGTAGGTTCCATGTTATATAAGGAGGACTGGTCGAGTCCTCCGAGCCAAGAGTTTGGTGTTTCACTTAGAGGCATTGCTGTATCAAGTAGTACGTGAATACCCTGTGTGTTCTTAGGGACGTACAAAGGTCTAGGTTGGGTGGTGTTACACAAGCCTAGAAGTGGACAGCCCGGTCCACTGCCCTGTTGCCTCAACTGGGTACCTGAGCGGAGACTCGAATAGAGGGCTAGAGGTGGTGCTTACCAGATAGTACGCGGATATCCTGTGTGTTCTTAGGGGCGTACAAAGGTCTATGTTGGGTGGTGTTACACAAGCCTAGAAGTGGACAGCCCGGTCCACTGCCCTGTTGCCTCAACTGGGTACCTGAGTTGACACACTCGAACAGAGGGAACTACAAAAGGTCTGTACGTACAGAGTCGTGTGCGTGAGTTGCATCATTGCATTGCACATCATGGCATAACATACTTGCATAAAACAGAGACCTCATCATATAAATTAGTATGGGCTCTTTTATACGATGAGTTTACTTCTTGCCAGATCCCTTAGCTTATGTGTTTGTGTGTATACACACATAAGTTGAGGTTACTTCCATAGCTGCTTTATTTGTTTCTTTACTTGATCTAGTTTACTTTATAACTACTCTGGTTTACTCTCCCAGCTGCTTAGACTCTTTTATAACTGCGTGTGTATACTCACTTAGACGCTCGTTTAGATATATACTGCTTGGCTTCATAGTAGCCCCTTGAATTATTATAATAGATTTGCTAGAAAGGTACTTGATGTATTTATATACATGTTGTTAGTTGTTGATATATAACTGCTAGGTTAGTAGTACCTCCTTGTCACCTGCATATTGTACATACTGTTATATTGCAGCTTTTCTTCCTTTCCTTCCACACGGTGCCTAAGAGTCGCCAGGGTGAGAGAATGTGAAGCCACTTAGTCTTTATGACTAACGATTGTTACACCACTATTTTTAGGAGCACACCCAGCTGGAGCAGTACCGGACAGATCAGAGTGATAGGACTTGGAGACTTGTTGCAGCTTTTGCAACAACACCTTCTGATACGGTTGTGAGGGATTGTAGTTCTTGTTGTAGACTTCCGCGATACCTTATTCTTGTATATTTGGGAGCTCTTTTTTCTTCCTGTCGTTTATATATTTTGTGGACATTTATATTTTGTGAATCATGGACTCTTGAAATATTAAATTTATTGATGGGTTGGCAAATGATATTGGTAATAGTCGGCAGAATAGGCGTCTTGTGGTACAGGTTAGCCCGTGTGCTGACGCTACCGCAAGGCGGCTATTCTGGGCATAAGACTTCCCTCGGTCGTGGTTTGTGTTCCGGGAGGGGGGTCTTACAAATGGTATCAGACGCAACGATCCTGAGATAAAGAAGTCCATTAACCCATGACACCACCTGTGCTCGGTCATTCAGTTTGAGGACAAACTGATGCAGCGGAAGCTGTGGTGTGCCCATATGGGATTCATTCTAAGTATGTCCATTAATCCTTAGAACGAGTGCCAACCTAACTAGGGCACCACCTTATTTTGACCTACCAACATGTTTTGTGGCGCATCCTAGTCTAAGAATCAACCTCAGGTATAGACTTGGTTGAGTTATGCGAATACTCAAGTGGTTCAGGGAAGAGTTTATTGCAAGAGTATGTGCTCAAGGCTTATACTTTGATATTCCTACTTCATTCATTAAGTGATATCATCATCTTACCCAAACTAATAGAACCATCCAGAGGAGAATTGGTGCCTATAATCTACTAACTAGAGTAGTAAGAGACTCGTAAGTCTAATTGATAAGTTAATACTCTCCATCTTGATCATAGTGAAGCTATTACATGATAAATACCAGAGGTTGAATAAGAATCTTAATCTTAGAAGAAGCCCATCTCTTTTGACTTGGTCACATGTTGACCAAAAAAAAAGTTGTTGTAAATGGTAGATCTAAAGGCCTAAAGAAAAGATTGTATCAGTAATCGTCTAGGTGAAACTCCAGGTCGAGAATTATATGCCCTAAGGATATGTGCTTATAGGGGATGGATGTACCACGTTAGTGATCGAAGAGATTCTGCCCAAGAATTACGGTGGGCTTATCTCTTCGTTTATTGGGCCAGTGTTACCAACTAGGGTTTCATTGGGATTTAAGAATCTTCACAAATTTTGAACAATTGATATTGATGGTACTTGATGGAGTAGTTCATCTTTGGCAAGGTGGACTACTAACGTCAAGTTTGGATCGATGAAATTTTACTAGCAGAATAACAAATGATAGTATGTCAAGGATGAGTATTTGCTCCCTACACTATTTTAAGACTACTGTGAATAAGAAGACGAGGAAAGTAGCAAGTTAGCCCTTTTGGTAAATATTTGTATCGATCTCTACTTAACTTTTGATGACAGTATAGCTTGATACTTGATGAAATTATGTACCCTTATGATGATATAATGAAGTTTGTATGGGTACGAGTGGTTTAATGATCAACCATCCCAGGAAGTTAGGAAATTTGCAATGACTTGTATGTTAAAGGGATGTTAGAGAAAATTAATAGATCCAAATCGACTAGTAAAATGCCAAAAATGAATGTGGCTTCAATGATTCGACTACGTTTGATTTATGAAGATGACAAAGATAGTATGACTTGTTAAGTGATTTAAAATCTCAAATGTTTATCATGGAATAAGCATGTCATTAGCAATCTCTAGCGGCGATTGTGGGCAACTTTGGAGTTTATACGCTATATACGAACAAGTAAGGTTATGTGTAATATTATTACCTTGGCAAGGTAGATTTCTAGAGGCTCGATATCATAACCCGACAATGAGACAAGGTTTAAGTTCACGATAAGAGACCCTTTAAATGGAACTATCTGGATCCCAAAAGAAATTCGGCACGAATTCTGAACTCGGTGCAAGTGTACTATGATCTAGGTTGGACCAAAGTAATACCTGACTCGGGTCCTTGTGCTCTTAGAAGGAAGCGATAGATATACCTTCCTCTAAGCCTGCAACGATGGTTCGTAATATCACTAAGATAAATTGTTAAAACAACACAAGTCGAACAATTGTTGATTTTTGGGAATCATTGAAAATATAAATTTGTCCAAGCTTAAATTCTTGAGGCAATAACATCATGTTGGGGATTTGCGGATTAAGATAGGATATCGTCGTGGCAAGAGAGATGAGGTGAATGCGAACTCGATTGTTTTATGAACTAAAAAAAAATTTAATAATAAATGGTGAAAATTCTTGATGATTAAACACATGAATATTTTGCCGTGACTTGACATTGGAATTATCCTTGCCTCCCAAAAGTTAAAAGTTAGCCAGTCACTTGCTAAATTTGGAAGATGTATACTATATGTATGAGTCGTTTTACTATAAATATGATGATATAGAGAGCCAAAACACATAAATCAAAAATATCATGATCGCCTTTAGAAAGATTCATGATTTTGGGAAATAAATTTTAATTATCAACAGTAGATATAGTGAAATCACATGATAAATGTTAAGACGCCCCTTGTAGTGAGAGCAACTCGTGACTAGTATCGCGGTTAGAAGTAGTGCTTATTGTCTACTGTTTGGGCAGTAAGAGACTTCTAAGTTTGATGTTCGTACCCACAATGTGGTGCTCCTCACTGTAGTTTACATCCAATAAGACTGCAAGTCCAGAAAGTGACCATTTTGTAGTCGGGAACATGCCGACCCCTACAAAGGTTGTTGAAAATGGTAGCTTTGATGGCCTAGAACACTTTAATAGGTCCCATGAACTGTTATTCAAGTGCTTATATGGTAGAACTCCTAATCGAGGACGGCATGCCCATAGGGCCGGTGTGCATACAGGGGGTGAAGGTACCATACTGGTGGTCGAAGAAACATAACTCAGGTGTATGGGGGCTAACCCTATTTCTTCGTTTATTGGCCTAGCTAATGGACCAACTGAGGTTTCACTGGGAGTTAAAAATCTTTGTAGACTGCTTCACTTAGCTTTGCTATAATGGCGTTTTCTCATCTAAGTCGTTACAAGTCGACGATATTAGAATTAGGTACTCCTTGATGAATGAGCATTTTAAGCAAGGTGGATGGTTAAACACCAAGTTTTGGATTACGTTGAGTCCCCTACCAGAATAACAGAGGTGGGTACCTAAAGGATGGTTATGTCTTCACTCTGATCGAAGGTTATGCGGAGAAGTAGACCAAGGAGAAATGGTGATCTAAAACCTTTTGGGATATACACCGAGCTTGTCGAGTTTTCATACATGAACTCCTGGATAAATCATATAGCTGGGTAATGGAGGACATGAAGACATCATGCTGTGTGCCAATTAGGACCTTTGTGGGTAACGTTGAGTAAAATTTAGCATGATTTTAGATGGATGTCAATACTATGTGAAGGATGCGATGATATCCTGATGTGATGGTAATGACTTGAATTGGCAGTCCTCGAGTGCTGCTATGCACCAGTCGGATCCTGGCAAGTGCTTGGATGACTTAAGGACTTGGTGGTAGTCATTGGGTTCTGATAGCATGAGTTCCATCATTAGAACCTCATGAGTGTAGTTAAGTGAAATCTTGAATCCTCTTGATAGTGTTGTAGTGCCTCTCAGTGATCAATGGTCGGTTAGACGGCCGCGTGACAAATTTTGGGGGACGCCTTGAAATTTGTTGAGTTGAAGTTGTATTTGATTGTTGATCAAAGAGGTGTATTTAAAAGTGACTTATTTAGGATAACTGATTTAAATCGTAGCACTCTTAGCGCCAAGGTTTTGCAACGTGGTTGTTAAGTTAACAAATTCACAACAATGGTGTCTATGCACTGGTTTGCGTACATATATAATGATATTGTAAACTAAATAAAATTACCGAGGATGTGTGTTGGAGACTCATGACAAACAAGTATGATATTGATGCAAGACAACTGTTGATGACACCTGCTATAGAGATATAGTGTTTTGAGATCTAGTCCTGCAAGGTGTAAACGAGCTGGTGGCTCGGCAGTCTTGTTGGTTTGCAGAACCTGTACATCGATATAGATGTTGGTAGTGGTAGACTGTGGCATCGTGGTTTTATATATAAATAGCCTGTTTGATGCCGTTCACACCAAGTCCTTGCTAAATGTTCCCTTGTATGTTGTGTGCTTGAGATTAAATCACAACATAATCAGTTAGACTGATGTAGTGGTTTTTGAAATAGTGTGTGTCATTATTAGTTCGCATGACTTCACAGGGCAAGAGTGCGCATGCAATCTAGTTTCTATGTATAAATCGCAACAATTGAGAATGCATATATAAGCTTGAAATTATTATGGACGAAGTGCCCATGAATGAATAGGATGAGTATATATTACTCTCGTTCAGAAAATCCTCATAGCCTCAACCTAATATTTCGGGAACGAAATTGTTTCTTCGTTTATTGGATTTGTAACATCCCGATTCGAGCTAGACCCCTTGTGCGCGTTTTTGAGTCAAGCGAGTTGACTCGGGCTCGGGGTGTACTGAGGGCCAGGCTTGCACCTGAGCTGGGGAAGTGCACTCGACGAATGCGGCGAGTACCAGTTCTATTCTTTGTCCCGATGTTTGCTGTATCAGGATCCGAGCCGTCTGGAGAGCATAACTTGACTGATAAAACTTGAAGGAGGCGTACCGCCTTGAAGGAATTATAGTGCGTACGTTAGCTCAAATGACATGGTGTTCAAATAACGTATATATGAAGTTGGCCAAAATCAGTCGCCTCTAACTACGCGACGCCTCAAATATGATTATTGTGCAAATGACCTTATAATTGGACTTAGTCAGTTTTGTTAGACTCGTGAAGCCTATACGAGTTCAACGAAACTGCCCGCGCTCGATTCGGATGAGAATCGGCGAAATTATAATGTGGTCTGCGAATAGCATATTTATCCAAAATGGTGAAATTGACCAAACGATCTCGCAATTGACCCCAGTCAGTCTTGTTAGATTCGTAATAATAGTATGAGTTCAACTAATCTATCCGTTCGCGATTCCGACGTCATTTGAACAGTTTTCACGTCTAAGTCAAATTTGGCCACAAACGCTCCGAAAAGCATAAAATGAGCAAACGGACTCGGAATTGACCTCTGATCATTTCGTTAGATGCGTGTCAGCGAGACGGTTGAAACGAGCCCATCCAGGACAAATTACGAGTTCCCTAGAGCGAGATACGAGCGATTGAGTGTAATCAATTTAAGATAATAATAATAATAATAATATATTATATTTATATATGTATCTACTCAGTTAGGTTAGGAAGAAAAGGCCCGATCCCTCCTTGCAGCTGACGGCGGAAGAATGAGCGAGCCCTAGCTCTCCCTCCTCTCCTCCGATCTCTCTCTCTCGACCTCCTCTCCTCCTCCATTTCCGGCGAGATCCCCGCCGTGCCCTCCTTCTCCGGCGGGCTCCTCTCCGAGCAGCCCTCCAGCCATGGCCGAACTCCACCTCCAAGCTCCGGCAAACCTCCATGGCCGAAGCTCTCCCTCTAGCGATCTCTCTTCGACAAACTCCCCCTTGCCGATCCTTCTCCCCTCCGGCCAGCGCCACCTCCGTCGAGCTCTACTCCGGCAAGGCCCCATCCGAGAAGCTCTCCAAGGTCGACCTCCTCCTTCCATGGTCGAGCATCTCCGAGCAGCTCTCCTCACGGCAAGATCGCCTCGGCCGCAGCCTTGTCAAGCCCTCCCTCTCTCTCTCTAACCTCCATGGCCGAGCATCTCCAAGTTGCCAGGCCAACTAGCAACCCTCCTCCTCTGGCCGTCAGCTTCCTCCAAGCCGCAACGTCTTCTTCTCCACTCAAAACAGAGCAGCTCCAACTGTCCAAACAGTTGATAGTCGTCCTCTTCAATCTGATCTGATCTGGTGGAGGCTCTCCAGAAGGTGGTAAAATCCATGAATGATAATGAGCTTGAGGAAGACATCAAGAAGAGGTATCTAGGTTCAGGATGTGGTTTATTTTGGATGATGAGCATGCAAGGATGGTTCTAAGTGATGAATGTCACTCTTTTCCAAGAAGGAAACCAAATTATATTACCCTTCAAGGAATGATCCTAAGAAGAAAAGGGGCAATGGTGGATTTCATCAACTCCATCTTCTTCAAGATCTGACTTCAAGAGATCGAACACCGTCTACATCGAATTCAAGCATGACCAGGAGCGACGGACAAATGCCGCATACGCGGCTATTGGGTAGCATGCATGGATACTCGGTGAGCTTCCTCCCCTCTCCCTTGGTGCTAGTTTCCTTAGATCAAATTAGGCGAGATGTCGAACTCAATTGAGTTGATTTGAGAGCAAGTCATGGAGGGATGACTGAAATCTGTTTATTTATTCCGGTCACCGATTCGCCGCCCGTCGATGCACCTCATATACGAGAAAGGGGCGGAGGTGTTGGTTGGTCGGATGGGAAATAAGGTGGCTGATGTGGGAGTTTTATTAGACTCCAGGTCGGGCAAATAACAGCCCCAGGCTGGAGGAAGAAGTTGACCGGACGTTGTTTGATAAACACTTAGATCCGTGTAGTTTATATTAGTTACTGATAAATAATATGTTTAGCGCGCGGCGAGGAAGGCGTACGGATTCATATTAATTTGGCGATTTACCTTATTTTGTTTATCGGAAGATGTTTGTAATTGGTAGATAAATGTTTGATGACAATATGAACACCTCTCTTAAATTTCATAATTTTGGATATAGGTTTGATGTGATTTTGTCGATTTATGTTATTAAATTTTGTGCCGTAAGTTGTTATCATGACTATTCCGAATGAGCTGAGATATGATGTAAACGCTCAAGATGCTAATCATGACATATAGTAGGAATTTTAGAAATCTTGGGTTTGATATAGCCACTTGATTAATTACTTGTTTGGTGACGCTCTAGGACAATAAGTATGACATGAAACTTTAGGCAAGTAGTGATTTGAACAGTGCTCCGATTTACATTGTATGTAAATGTTATTATTATGATTCTAATACGATATTGGAGGTGATCGATCTAAATAATGGGGCAAATCATGTAATAAACCTAAAACTTGCTAATTGGAGGTCGGTTGTACATGTTCTCATGATGGTAAGACACGACTTGACTGTACTCGTAGAAATAGAATACTTAACCGTCTACTTCATGGTTGGTTCTTCCATGTCATGAGACTTGTAAATATCAATGTTATGATCAGCTTTTTATACACCCATACCAGTCAACTAATGCTGACTTTTAAGACATACGAGTTGCCACTAATGTAGAGGAATATATTTATACGATGTCGGGATATGCACCTGGGGATCATACTGTTCGTGATGTGTCGTTAAGTGAATAACTACATTGTAAAACCACTCTTTTTACCCAAGTGTTCGGATGTGATGAACGATTGATGGCGTAGAATGAATTAACATTTAAATATATATGTTGAATCTAACAGGGTTGAGTAAGAAATAACCCTTGACTAAAAGTAGAGCTTAGTCATTGATCTTTAGTTTTGAGGACATGATATTGTGCTCAAGTAGTCCTTAGGTTAGGTTCGTAGGAAGTGAAATCTCAGGACTTGTGTGTCTCACTACTTAGAGTATGCTAACTCCCTATGGGTAGCATTGAGGGCTTGGTTTAGTGATTGGGATGGGTCGACATCCTAAGTTAATGTGGGAAGGGACTCAGTTTGGAACCCTTGCTTGCTTAAGGGCATGAGATAGTCTGACGAGCGGTAGACTCGAGATCCTATTGGGAGGACTGGGGTTGTCCTGCAAAAGGTAGGTTCCATGTTATATAAGGAGGACTGGTCGAGTCCTCCGAGCCAAGAGTTTGGTGTTTCACTTAGAGGCATTGTTGTATCAAGTAGTATGTGAATACCCTGTGTGTTCTTAGGGGCATACAAAGGTCTAGGTTGGGTGGTGTTACACAAGCCTAGAAGTGGACAGACCGGTCCACTGCCCTGTTGCCTCAACTGGGTACCTGAGCGGAGACTCGAATAGAGGGCTAGAGGTGGTGCTTACCAGATAGTACGCGGATACCCTGTGTGTTCTTAGGGGCGTACAAAGGTCTAGGTTGGGTGGTGTTACACAAGCCTAGAAGTGGACAGCCTGGTCTACTGCCCTGTTGCCTCAACTGGGTACCTGAGTTGACACACTCGAACAGAGGGAACTACAAAAGGTCTGTACGTACAGAGTCGTGTGCGTGAGTTGCATCATTGCATTGCACATCATGGTATATCATACTTGCATAAAACAGAGACCTCATCATATAAATTAGTATGAGCTCTTTTATACGATGAGTTTACTTCTTGCCAGATTCCTTAGCTTTTGTGTTTGTGTGTATACACACATAAGTTGAGGTTACTTCCATAGCTGCTCTAGTTGTTTCTTTACTTGATCTAGTTTACTTTATAACTACTCTGGTTTACTCTCCCAGCTGCTTAGACTCTTTTATAACTGGGTGTGTATACTCACTTAGACGCTCGTTTAGATATATACTGCTTGTCTTCATAGTAGCCCCTTGAATTATTATAATAGATTTGCTAGAAAGGTACTTGATGTATTTATATACATGTTGTTAGTTGTTGATATATAACTGCTAGGTTAGTAGTACCTCCTTGTCACCTGCATATTGTACATACTGTTATATTGCAGCTTTTCTTCCTTTCCTTCCACACGGTGCCTAAGAGTCGTCGGGGTGAGAGAATGTGAAGCCACTTTGTCTTTATGACTAACAGTTGTTACACCACTATTTTTAGGAGCACACCCAGCTGGAGCAGTACCGGACAGATCAGAGTGATAGGACTTGGAAACATGTTGCAGCTTTTGCAACAACACCTTCTGATACGGTTGTGAGGGATTGTAGTTCTTGTTGTAGACTTCCGCTATACCTTATTCTTGTATATTTGGGAGCTCTTTTTGTTTCCTGTCGTTTATATATTTTGTGGACATTTATACTTTGTGAATCATGTACTCTTGAAATATTAAATTTATTGATGGGTTGGCAAATGATATTGGTAATAGCCGGTAGAATAGGCGTCTTGTGGTACAGGTTAGCTCGTGTGCTGACGCTACCGCAAGGCGGCTATTCTGGGCATAAGACTTCCCTCGGCCGTGGTTTGTGTTCCGGGAGGGGGGTCTTACATCCACGGTGGGGTTGGTGTGAGGACCCTGACCACAGCCTGGCGCACCAGCTGCCTTTCGTCCCAGTCCCCCACATGGGCCACAGCTCAAATGGTGATGAGAAGTGAAAGAACTCTATAGTTAAGCGTGCTCATATAGGAGCAATTCTGGGATGGGTGACCTCCAGGGAAGTCCACGTAGAGGTGCTTAACTGGATCACTTCTCGTCAAAGGGAGGCTGCGGTCTCCAACAACCCGCCGTGGCCGAATAGGCGCAGAGAGGGGTTGGTGTGGAATGGGCTGCGACCCATGTGAGGGTCTGGGACGAAAGGCAACGCTGGTGCGCCAGGGTGTGGTCAGGGTCCTCACATTAAAAGGCCCCCACATGGGAGCCAGCTCAACTGGTGATGAGAAGTGAAAGAACTCTATAGTTAAGCGTGCTCAGATGGGAGCAATTCTGGGATGGGTGACCTCCTGGGAAGTCCACGTAGAGGCGCTTAACTGGATCACTTCTCGTCAAAGGGAGGCTGCGGTCTCCAACAACCCGTCGTGGCCGAATAGGCGCGGAGAGGGGTTGGGGTGGCATGGCTTGCGACCCATGTGAGGGTCTGGGATGAAAGGCAGCGCTGGTGCGCCAGGCTGTGGTCAGGGTCCTCACAGTTGGCCTAGAGGAAACCAAGAAGGGGAGTCTCCACGCGGTGTATCGTCGGAGCGTGTATTTCACATCGCAAACCACACTACTAATCGGAGAGATAAATTTCTTGGTAGAGGATATGCTGGGAAATGAGAATCCTTTCTACGACTCGGTGGTGATCCAGGCGGCGGTGGAGAACTTCATAGTGTCCAGAATCCTCGTGAATAATGGGAACTCTATCAATGTCGTCTTTAAGAAAGCGTTTGACACTATGGTAGTGGAGGAGAAGAGAGTCACTTCCACCGACGATGCCCTCTTTGGCTTATCTGGTGAGAGGAAGGAAGTTGAGGGAGGAGTGAAACTCCTCGTGACGTTGGGCGGGGGGGGGGGGGGGGGGGGGGGCTTCGAAGATTTGTCGTTTCTCCATCGTTCATGCTCCCAGCAGTTACAACGTTATCTTTGGGAGGCCCCTCATCAACGCCTTCCAGTGCGTGCCCTCATCGTACCACTAATTTTGAAGTACATTATTGGAGGCCTGCAGATCCGGATCCAGAGTGATATCAAGGTGGCGAGGTAGTGCTACCTCAACACTGTCAACACAGTCAGCTGGAAGAAGAAGGTCGAGGTGATCAACAAGGTGATGGAAGAAATGACAAGGCTGGAGGCCGCAGAGGAAGTAGAAGAGAAGGAGATTCAGGTTGAGGGTGGGAGGCACGAAAAAGTGAGAATCAGCGGGGAGTTGACGGAAGAAGGACAAAGAAAATATCATGTCCTGCATCCAAGGGAACGCGGACATCTTCACATGGAGCACAACGAACATGCCGGGCATCGACACTGATGTCACATGTCACCATATCAACCTCGGTCAGGAAGTCTGCCCCATCCGCCAAAAGAAGAGGGCAACAACCACTACCTTGGTTGAGCCCATCCGTGTGGAGGTGAAGAAGTTGTTGGATGTGAGGTTTGTCTCGGAGATCCAGTACCCAAGCTAGGTCTCCAATGTTGTAATGGTAAAAAAAGGATGGGAAATGGCGCATGTGTATCGACTTCTCCCTTCTTAATAAAGCTTTCCCCAAGGATTATCACCACTTGCCTCGAATCGATGTGCTAGTAAACTTGGCCGTCGGATTTCCTGTCATGAGTTTTTAGATGCTTTTTCTGGTTATTACTAAATCCGCATGCACCCGCCCGACGTGAAAAATGTATCCTTTATCACCAACGACGGATGTTATTGTTACAAGATGGTGCCTTTTCGGGCTTAAGAATGCAGGAGCGACATACCAAAGAATGATAGACATGGTGTTCAGAGAGCAAAAGGGGCAGAACCTTGAGGTGTACTTCAACGATCTCATGGTGAAAAGCAAGAGCTAGCGTGTGGGAGCATCTTCAAGACCTGGCGGAGACTTTTGCCACCCTCCATAAGTTCAAGATGAGGCTCAATCCGGAGAAGTGTATCTTTGGCGCGGGGAAAGGAAAGTTCCTTGGTCATCTATTGATCCCAGCGGGAGTAGAGCCGAACCCGAATAAAGTCAAGACGATCATGGAAATGGAAGCTTCGAGGAATATGAAAGAAGTTCAAAGATTGACGGGTCGGCTTGCGGGGTTGAGTAGGTTTCTCTCAAGGGCATGGGAGAAATGATCTCCCTTCTTCAGAACGTTGCGCGACAACAAAATGCTCAAGTGGACGACGGAGTGCGAAGAAGCTTTTCAAGGCTTGAAGCTTCAGCTGACAAGAGCACCTCTATTGCAAGGGCCATGAGAAGGCGAGGACATATTTCTTACATGGGGGTTGGGGAGGAGGAAATTAGCTCGGTTCTCATGCGCGAGGAGGGGAAAAGGCAGCTTCCCATCTACTATTTAAGCAGAGTCCTTAGAAAAGACAAGTTATGCTACCAAATTATAGAAAAGTTGGCTTTCACCCTCATCATCTCAGCTCGAAAGATTCGGCCTTACTTGCAGGCTCATTCAATCAAGGTAGTGGCGGATCACCCGCTCCGCAAATATCATAGAGGGGGTTGAGCATTCGGGAAGGCTAGCCAAGTGGTCTGTGGAGCTCAACGAGTTCGACATATCTTTCATCCCTCGATTAGCAATGAAGGCACAGGCGGTGGCCGACTTCTTGGCAGACTATACGGTGGAGGCAAGCGATTCAGGGCCGCAAGGGTGGGAGTCTTGGGATATGTTCGTGGAGGGAGCGTCGGGAAGATACTCGGTGGGAGCAGGAGTAATCCTGACGAGTCCTCAGGGGGTAAAAATTGAGCAAGCCATTAACATATATTTCCCGGTCACCAACAACCAGACGAAATGTGAAGTCGTGATTGTAGGGCTTCGCCTAGCCCGTAAGTTGGGGATACAAGACATCAAGGCTCATACAGACTCCATGGTGGTAGCCTCATAGATCTGAGGAGAGTTCGAGGTGCGAGAGACAATTTTGCAGCGCTACTTGATAAAAGGCAAGGTGCTAGTGGGCACCTTTCAATCCTTCTCAATCCATCATGTGTCAAGGGAGGTGAAAGAATATAGGTATGCTCACTAATTCACCTAGAGGGGGGTGAATAGGTCTTTTGAGTTTTACTTGATAATTATGGCCTGTTAAAACTATTCTAATCAGAGAATCAAGCAACACAGAAAAACACACAAGTGTTTATAGTGGTTCCCCAAGACAGTGTGTCTATGGGTAGTCCACTTTCCCCCTTCACCCTTCTAACAGTGTGTTAGACAGGTCCAACTCCTTCAATCTCAGCTCCAAGAGCTTACAACTCAGATCCCTCAGGATCTCTCAGGTTTTCCCAACCCTACCTCAGGCACAGCAGCCCTACAACTCAGATCAGCCCCTGATCCTACAGATCAGACCTCAGCAGATCCTACAACTCAGGCTAAACATCCCTATAACTCAGGCTCAGCAACCCTACCTCAAATCAGCTCCTGATCCTACAGCTCAGACCTCTTCCAGGTCTTACAACTCAGAGGAATCCTCCTCCTACAACTCAGGCCTTCAGCCCTACAACTCAGATCACTCAGATCCTACTTATCAGACCACAGCAGGTCCTACAACTCAGGCTGTTAAGCCCTACACTCAGAACCCTCAGGTTCCTACCTTCTCAGACCAACTGGTCTTACAAACTCAGGCAGAATGCCCTACAGTAAAATAGAGTTTGAACTTACTACAGCTGACAGCACAGTGAAGATGTCGCATGTAGTTTCTGCACAGATTGTGTTATCTTGTAGCTGATGATGTTGATGGCAGCTAGAACTTGATCTTACTCTTCAGTTGAAGGGTGGAAGATCACCTTGCTCCTTCTTGCACATGAGCAAACTTTATCTCTCAGAGTCTTCTTGCTTGTTCAGTGAGCAGGAGGAGAATGAGGAGAGCTTTTTGGCCGACAATGGAACAGGAATAGATAAGCACTCGACCAGTTGCTTCAAAGTTGCCCTAACATCTTCTTTTATACATCTGAGATCTTCAACGGCTCTTAGCTGACCTCCTATTAGGTATGGGAGTGATTGGAGGCCCCCACAATGCATTCCTGCAGCTTGCACCAAAAGCAGAACCCGCCAGATTAAGTTTGAACTGTCTCAGCGGTTGGGCTGAGATAGTCAGCCATCTTAGCGGTTTTCTTCTATCCCGTTCCAGCTGATCCGCTGAGACAGACATATGTCTCAGCGGTTTTCTTCTATCTACAGCCCAGCTGGCCCAGACACCTTCTCAGCGGCTCCTGGTCTTGTCTCAGCGGTTCAGCTGAGACTGAGAGCTTGTCTCAGCTGTTTTCTCACTAAACAAACTAAACACCCATGCAGCTTGTTAAATCCTAACCCTGCATGCTTATAAGATAGAAATAGGGTTTATCAAATACAACTTGTACTTAGTATTGAGCGTGAGGCCTTCTTCAAATCAAGAGAACATTGAGGGTCAATTTCCCAAGAGGAGGAAAATTCATAGGCAAGTCCTGAACTCGACATCTTCGGCCTGCGGATTTGCCAAAAGCTCCCGCAAAGGAGTAGTCATCAGAAGAGGAGGCGACCCCAACAGCGAGTCGATCGAAATGGGTTGCTCAGGCGAGGCGGACCGCTGACGACCTAAGAATCGAACAGAAAAGGAGTCAGCCAAAAAACAAAATAAGAGAGAGAAGAGGATGGAGGATGAGCCTAGACGAGTAGATACCAATAGATGGCATGGGATCTCCACCTCGCAGGTGAGGAGAGTCCGGTCGAAGGCTTTTAGCGAATTGAAACCTCCTTGGAGAAACGTGGTTTGGTCACGGCGGGACAATCAACAATGACTTCCCGCCAGAGGGTCGTCTAACGGGCTTGCCAGAGCCAAACTGTTCCCCAACCGCTGAACTCAAAGCTCTGTAGGAGGTAGGGGCGTGCTTTTGGAAGTCATTATGGCCCGCTGTGTCTCGGAGGGAAGGGTAGTAAATGTGGGAACTATTCAAAAAATAGGTGTTAGTACGTGCTTCGCAGCAACAGCTTGAAGGAAGTTCTGAACCTGGAATGTCGGGGCGAGCTGGAGAATGTAGGGTAGAGTTCACCTCTTCGCCTTGCTCACGGACATCCCCAGCTGGTGGACTCGGCTGCGCAAGTACGATGGTTTGAATAGCGCCAGCCTACTAGATGTCACGAAAATGTTAAGACAGTTTACTCGCGTATGATGTTCTAAAAGAAATGAAAGCGAGTTTGAGTTAACCAGTCCCACCGGGATAAGGAGGTTGAAGGTGGGTTGTTCAGCATTTGGTGGGTTCTCGAGTTCTTTAGAAGAGGCTTCACTCCTCAGTAGGAGTGTTGGTCTTCCTTTTCTTCTTTGATCCTTTCTCGTCACGCTCCCGATGATGCTTCGACGAGTGCCCGCCGACCATCTCAAAAAGAGACGATATCGCGAGTTCCTCGTCATTGTCCCAAAGCATCTCGCCAGCAGAAAGAATTTCGAAGGCCATGTTTCTGATGATGAGGGTGGCACTACCCCTCTATTTATTGATAAAGGATTAGGTGGACTCGCTGACCCATCCACTTGGCAGCCAGGGCTTGCTAAAAAGGGGGTTGACCATTTTTTTTCCAATGTCTAGCGAGCTCGCAAAGAGCGGAGATTGTGTACAACCCGTATTTAGCAAGCAGGGGAAAGATGATTTTCGGCGGACCCAAATGAGTGGGTTCAGTCCATGATGCAGTGTGTGAGTTCAGAGGACGAATCTGGCTCGCGACAGACCAGAAGCGGGTTCAACCCACGGGCTAAAGGGCGAGGCCGGGCAGCAGGGCGTACTCGCTGGTGAGTAGGTGAGGCGAGCCCAGGGCGTTCGACCTTCAAGCAATATGGCGCTTGCCATCAGAAAGGTGAGGCGAGTACGCGCCTTTTTAGCCCTCGTATTCGTTAGGTCAATATACAGCAACAGCCTCTTGGTATTTTGGTTATCCACAGACTGCCAGGGTCTGGGAATAGTATTCTCAAAAAGGCGGAGGCCGCTGTCCGCAGACTATCTGGATCTGCGAATAGTACTTCCGTAAAGGCGGAGGAAGCTACCCACATGCTTTTTAAGACATTTTTACCCTATAGACGTTTTGCCTATAAATACAACCCAAAGCACCTCGGAGATGGCAGACTCAGCCTCCTAGAGCTCGCCCCTTTTAAGCTTCTTCTCCGAGTCGTCTGAGGTGACAAGCTTAGTTTTGGCTTTGGGATGGGAAGTTGAGAAAAGAACTTCCGGGTATGTGGCGGGACGTCCTCGTTGTAGCTCGCGGGTCTGTGTGTAGGCAATCCACTCTCCACTAGTGAGGGTCATCTCTAGGCTCAGAGTATCTAAGTCTAAAGTGTTCGGCGGCGAGTCAAGTAATGAAAGTTGCCCCTTCTTAGTCCGAACTCCGTTGAACCGGTATCCGGGTTCCAACATTCTAAATTTCTCTCAACTTCTACAAAACTCGCAACCATTCTAGTTATCTCTACACATATTTTGAGTTCTCTAGAATATTTCACACCATTCTAGAATATTCTAGATTATTCAATACTCTTCTAGAATATTCTAGAAACTTCTACATACTTCTATAATATTTTAGAACATTATACATGCCTTTAGAATCTTCTAGAAGACTTCATACCATTCTACAATCTTCCGACATCTTCAATATTTCTCTCCAATCTTGTGGAGACTTTCACCATCTTCTGTGCCATGGAATATTTCTTCCAAGCCTAATTCTTGCACGTTGTGCTAACCCCTTTTGCACATGCATGGACTTAATGCAAGGCATGTATATATGCCTTGTAATGTGATCCTCTATTTGATGTCATGCATATCGTCTGGATTCATCATTTGTCATCCAAATACCAAGCTTGCACATGAGGTCTTCATACTACAGTTCTTTTCTCCATGTTCTACTGTGGCACCACCTAGATTGTCATCTTTTACCACAATCTTCCATCGCACCGTTACGTCTTGACACTAAGGTCTTGCACCTCATATCAAGTCTATTGCAAGCATGATCACATGGCCTCTTTCTTTGCTAGTATATGCGACACCTTTGTCACGCATCTTCTTTTTCAAGTTGTGGCCCGAGTCTGTTCCATCTTCGTATCATCCATGTCGTTCATGCCCCGTCATACGATTTTTGTTATAAACTGAATGATCCCATAATTCCCATGTGATAATCTTGTTGTGAGATGCTTTATTCTTACCGTGTTCTCTCTGTGCATGCATAACTTGAGTATGTAGCCATTCTTGTGCCAAGGGATTTCACACCCAAGTCTTTGACGCCTTCGAAGCCTTGTTACACCACCATGTGACTCTTCGGAAGGCCTCTTATCGGCGCCTTCCAATCTATTCCCTCCTCTTTCCACCAGTGCTTGACGTACAATCTAGAAGGAGTGTAGATCCGATTCATGAGTAATCACAAGGTAGCTCGGGAGTGCTACATAAATGTCGTCAACCCCTTCGGTTGGAAAGAGGATGCAAAAGAGATTGATATAGTTCTAGAAGAGATGACATGCCTAGAAGTTGTTGAGGAGGTGGAGGAGGTGGAAGTCGCAGCAATGGGTGGGAGGCCCAGTGTAACATCCCATTTTTAATTGGGACCCTAGAAGTCCAAGGGCACTCACATGTAGCGTCATTTCACTTTGGAGTTAGGGTGGAGCTCTTAAATGGTGAAATGAACACCAAAAATTGAAGTGACTTGACCAAAGCCCAATTGTCCTCATACCTTTAATCTAGCCAAAACCTACCCCATGTCAAGGCTAGCCAACCCACAAAAATGTTGACTTTGGTCAATCATGGTCAACCATGGTCAACCGAAATTAACCATGGTTAAATTAAGCCTAAATCTTAATTAGGATTTTACTTAACCTTACACTAGCCTAAAGGCTCATGAATCAAATTGATGCGCACTGCGACGCATCCTAACTTCGTTTACTTCGCATTTACTTATTTTATTTTTTTCGCGCCATCATTTTTATTTTGCGGTTCTTCGGGTTGACCTTCAGATGAGACCTTAAATAAACAGGTCCGATAATTTAGGCAAGTAGGACGGAAAAAGACAAGTTTAAGTTATTTAAGGAGCCATAAAATTAAAAATATACTCACATTAATTAGGAGATATTTGATGATGCTATTTTGGAAGGGTACAAAGGAAAATCAATTTTTTGGGAAGAAAATAAAAGAGGAATTAGATCCTCCTATTTTGGAAGGACGTAAAAAGCAAAAGAAAACGTATTAAAGCCATTCTGGATGGCGGAAGAAGGTAGTCGGATACACAGAGGAACGATGAAAATCGTTCCCTCTGTAATACCGGAACAATCGCGCCATTCCCGTCAGAAACTCCAGTCATCGTCCCTGTTTCTCGCGACGCCCCAACGACGCTGCTACCGGCGATGAATCCAGCAGACACCTCTGCCACTCTCAACGCTGAAACCCCCTCCATCGACGATCTGTCATCGGGTGCCGTCGACTCCACCGCCCTTTTCTGGCGCCTAACCACTTCGGTCGCGCAAGGAATATCGTCGACCTCAGCACCATATTCCGGTATTCCTCCCATTCTGCTCGTTGATCGGATCCCTCCGTGCTATTCTCGCCCTACTCAACCGATTTGGACTGGAAGGACTTCCGAGCCGTAAATTTTGGGTACTATTGTTCCGATCACTTAGTATAATTTTATGTGCTCCATTAAATAATCTTGAGATTGCCCGAACGTTCTTTTGCTTATATTATCGTATTTTCATAAGTTATTGCATGTGATATCTGCTTGTGGCCATAGTAATCTCGTGGAGGATTCGATTCGAAAAGCACAAGAGAGTTTCACTCAAACGAATTTAACGAATCTCTTGAAGCTCAACGTCGAGTTTGATTTTCCCACTGAAATTCGTTTGGCCCGCTCGACCTATTTTCAAAATAAAATCAGTTATAATTATAAATTAAATTTTTTTTTTTGAAACTCTAATTTTAGCCTACATCAGTTTGGTATCTGAGGAAAAATTGATTCGCTCCTATCGTGAATCAAGCGATCCCGGTTTTCTAATAATAATAATAATTTATTTTTATTTAATATTAAAAAAATTGTTATTCTTGCACTTCTAATTCCCAAAAAAGATGGAATTTGGCGTATGCGTGTAGACAATCGAGCGATTAATAAGATCACCATCAAATATCACTTTCTGATTCCCGGATTGGATGACATGCTTGATATGCTTAGTAGATCCCGCGTGTTTTCAAAGATTGACTTGAAGAGTGGATACCACCAGATTAGGATTCGACCTGGGGATGAATGGAAGACTGCTTTCAAAACTAAGAGGGTTTATATGAGTGACTGGTGATACCTTTTGGTCTCTTCAATGCTCCCAGCACCTTTATGCGAGTGATGAATCGGGTGCTTAGACCACTCATAAGAGTCTGTGTAGTGGTATATTTTGACGATATATTGATTTATAGTTTCGATCTTGATCATCACTTAACTCATCTTAGGCAAGTATTAGAAATCATGCGCACAAATAAATTATATATAAATTTGAAGAAGCACACTTTTATGACCGATAGTCAGGCCTTCCTAGAATATATCGTTTCTTCTGAAGGCATTGGAGTTGATAGAGAGAAGGTCAAGGTGATAGAATCATGGCCTAGCCTTAGGACGATTACTGAGGCTCGGGGATTTCATGGGCTAGCAACCTTTTATCGGCATTTTATTCGGAATTTTAGCACCCTTATTGCTCATGTTACTGATTTTCTGGAAAATGGATCATTTGTTTGGACTGTGGAAGTCGAACACACATTTTTATTAGTTAAGGAGAAACTAACTAGTGCACCTGTGTTAGTGCTGCTGATTTTGATAAGATTTTTGAGGTTGATTGTAACGCGTCTATTATAGGCATTGCCGCAGTTTTGAGTCAGGAGGGTCGACCTATGACATTCTTTAGCGAGAAGATGAATGATGCGAAGAATAGATATTCCACATATGACATAGAGATTTACACCATCGTTCAGGCTCTCCGCCATTGGAGACACTACCTGATTCAGCGCGAGTTTGTCTTGAATACCGATCACAAGGCATTAAAGCATCTGAACTCCCAGAAGGAGATCAGATGGCATGCCAAGTGGCCTGCTTACCTGTAGGAGTTCACTTTTCATTTGAAGCACAAACTCAGTGTCACAAATCGAGTGACCGACGCACTTAGTCGCTGATCCCATTTACTAGTCGCACTACAACCTTGTATTACAGACTTAGATTCACAACGTGACTTATACACCACTGATCTTTTTTTCGTGACATTTGGATCGTGTGTCAGTATAGTGGGACTGATCCTACGACACAGTACGTCGTGAGTGAGGGATATCTATTTATGGGCACCCGTCTTTGCATCTGCGAAGGATCACTTTGAGAGACACTACTTAGGGAACTCCACTCATCTGGGTTAGGTGGACATATGGGCCAGACCAAATTATTAGATCTCGCTAGTGCTCGTTATTATTGGCCGAATATGAAGCGTGACGTCATCGAATTTATTAGGCACTACATGACTTGTCAGTTGTATAAGGGACACACAAAATACGAGATTATATACCCCCTTACCGATACCTGAGCGACCGTTGGATGACATTTCGATGGACTTTGTGGTAGGAATTCCTCGCACTTAGAGGAAAGTCGATTCTATTTTTGTAGTTGTTGGTCGTTTTTAAAAAATGGCATATTTTATACCGTGTAGGAAACCTCGAGTGATGTACACGTCGCTGAGTTTTTTTAATGAAATCGTGAGATTACATGGAATTCCTAAATCGATCACTTCTGATAGAGATACATGTTTTATGGGATATTTTTGGAAAGCACTTTGGACCCGATTGGGAACCAAACTCGAGTTCAGCAGCGCATATCACCCTTAGACGGATGGGCAGACTGAGGTCGTTAATAGGAGTTTGGGAGACCTTAGGTGTTTGACAGGGGAGAATCTGAAGCAATGTGATCTTATACTACCACAAGCTGAATTTACATTCAATAATGCTATTAATCGCTCCACCAAAAAATCTCCTTTCGAGATTGTTTACGGGTTTCCCATACCCCATCTACTAGATCGCCACTCCATTCCGATCCATGAATGTGTCTCCTTTGAAGCGCAAGATCATATTGATTATCTAAAGGAATTACATAAAAATATTACTAATAAATTGCGAGCGACTTCTGAAAAATATAAATCCATGTCCGATCATCATCGTCGGGAGTTATATTTTTCAGAAGGAGATTTGGTGTTCGCTTATTTTAGGAAACAGAGATTCACTCCGGGTACATATCATAAACTACAAAGATGAAGTTTGGTCCTTTCCAAATCCGAAAGCGCATCGAGGAGAATGCATATCTCCTAGATTTGCCCGTTGAGTTCGGAACTTCGCCGATATTTAACGAGGTCGATCTGATGCTCGATCATATATGGAGATCCACCTAGTTCCGGCCCCAGTCCACCTGTTGCAGCTCCAGAGATACCACAAGACTTTGCACCAGTGCAGACACCCACCACTGAGGAGATAGACCAGGTTCTTGATGTTCGAGAATTTCGCACTCGCCTTGGGACATACCAGGGCTATTTAGTTTCATGGTGGGGACGAGATATCACAGACAGATCTTGGATTACCACTGACGAGTTGCGACGATGTTGTCCAGATCTCTCTGTCGCCAGTCTTTGCGAGTTCTCATTGGGGTCAAGCTCTCTCAACTCTAGGGGAATTGATGCGCCCTGCGACGCATCCTAGCTTCGTTTACTTCGTATTTACTTATTTCATTTCTTCGCGCCATCGTTTTTATTTTACGGCTTTTCGGGTTGATAGTCCGATGAGACCTTAAATAAAGAGGTCTGGTAATTTTGGCAAGTAGGATGGAAAAGGCAAGTTTAAATTATTTAAGGAGCCATAAAATTAAAAATATACTCACATCAATTAGGAGATATTTGATGAAGCTATTTTGAAAGGGTACAAAGGAAAATCAATTTGTTTTTGGAAGAAAATAAAAAGAGGAATTAGATCCTCCTATTTTGGAAGGAAGTAAAAGGCAAAAGAAAACTTATTAAAGCCATTCCAGACGGTGGAAGAAGGTAGCCGGATACACAGAGGAACGATAAAATCGTTCCCTCTGTAATACTGAAACAATCACGCCATTCATGTCAGAAACTCCAGTCGCCGTCCATGTTTCTCGCGACGCCCCATCGACGCTGCTATCGACGACGAATCCAGCAGACACCGATGCCGCTCTCGACGCCGAAACCCCCTCCATCGACGATCTGTCATCGGGTGTCGTCGACTCCACCACCCTTTTTCGGCGCCCAACCGCTCCTGTCGCGCAAGGAATACCGTCGACCTCAGCGCCCTATTCCGGTATTCCTCATGTGTATTCTGCTCACCGATCGGAGCCCTCCATGCTATTCTCGCCCTGCTCGACCGATTTGGATTGGAAGGACTTCCGAGCCGTAAATTTTGGGTACTATCGTTCCGATCACTTAGTATAATTTTATGTGCTCCATTAAATAATCTTGAGCTTGCCCGAACGTTCTTTTGCTTATATTATCGTGTTTTCATAAGTTATTGCATGTGATTTCTGCTTGTGTCTATAGTAATCTCGTGGAGGATTCGATTCAGATAGCACGTGAGAGTTTCACTCGAACAAATTTAACGAATCTCTTGAAGCTCAACGTCGAGTTTGATTTTCCCGCTGAAATTCGTTTGGCCCGCTCGACCTATTTTCAAAATAAAATCTGTTATAATTATAACTTATTTTTTTTTTAAACCATAATTTTAGCCTACATCACAAACCCTAACCTCATCTTGTGTAACATCCCTGGTCTGCAAATAGAATATAACATGGGTTCGGCCGGGACCCCACGACATATAATATTCACAAAGTCTAAAATGTTAATAATTGATACAAGAAAACATACTTAAACATCTCAGAGTAAACAGAAATGAAAGCTAAATAAAAGCCCAAAACTAAGGGGCCCGAATGTCCACAGCTAATAGGAATACAGTACTGAAATGATGCGGCCTTAAGACCTTACATGGTTTTCAAAAAGAAATGCAAACAAACTAAGAGGGAGCTTAAAACATGGGAGAGAAGGGTCTCCAGCTCCTTAGCAACACATGGGTTTTGACCCACTACGCTCCGCTACGAGCTACGCCACCTGAAACCAAGAACAAGCGGGCGACAAACGAAGGTCAGCATGGGTCTGACCAACACAATATAACAACTCCTCCCCCGCCATCCTAGCAGACTCTAGTGCGAGTACATCGCTCTCCTACAAGTACGCAAGCAAATCAAAATATACAAACAAGGAACGAAGGACAAAGAGCCAAGGGACACGCTAAGTGTCACCTTTCAAACTACCACGCGCGTGCCATGAACACATCAAAAACGCACAATCTAAGCTTCAATGCTAAGTATAACAGTACGACCGTGACTCAGTCAATCGTAGCGACAGGAGGGACCGAAACCTACAACTGTCCTATAGAATGGACAGAGGACAGTTTAGGATAAAAGACCTACAACTACCCCTTTTCGAAGCGGCAGAGGACTGGTTAGGCGATACACGACCTACAACTGTTTTTTTGACGCGGTAGAGGACTGGTCAGAAGCCAACTACAACTGTCCTTTATAAAGTGACAGAGGACTGACTCGGAAGAGTACGACCTACAACTGCCATTTTAATGTGGCAGGGGACTGATCTAAGAAAGCACAATCTACACAGGGGCGGGGATCCGCCCATCCAACAAAAGCCCACAAAAGCGTTGTTCTACCGGGCCCAACACAGGCCCGCACAGGAACGGGGCATTCACATATAAAGCCCATGAATTCCTGCAAACACTACGACGAATAGCACGGGGCATTCCCGTCCGCGTACCTAGGGCTAATCGTAATGCACATCACAGAAACACCACCGATCCGGGCTTACCGCCACGGGTAGGCTTCAGACAGCATGCCTAAATCCAGACTCGCGCGTCGGATCACTAATGCACATTTATGCCAGGGACGGACACAATCGACCCGGAGGTTCGAAATGAAGCGAGGGAAAACACACATCGCGTCCAATTGGAGGCGAGTGGCCCTCCTAAGCAAAGTACAAGCAGAAAAACTATACCAGGGTCGCAATCCCACACCCTGGCGGAGTTCCCGCTCTCCAACGCGTAGCGGGGGAGGGACTGTAATGCCCCTAAATGTTTGATAATTATTTTAATCTTATTAATGACATAATATTGTCGTAAGGGCGTTACGTTTGCGCGGAGTTTTCGGTGCGTTGTAATTCATGTGATTTTGCGTTCGTTCGGTCAATTTGATCGTATTTTGAATCTTGTCGGAATGAAGATTTTGAACTTTAGAAAATTAATCTAATTAATCTTAAGCAGGTCCGTGAAGTTTCATTGCGATACGATCCATTTGAGAGCCGGGTGAGTTTTTAAAGATTTTTATTATTTTTATTCTCTTATAAAAGTCGGCCAACCTTAGGATTAGATTTTTATTCTTCTTTTCAATCGTTCTCTTCGTTTCCGCCGAACCAGAGCACACGCGTGAGAGAGGATCGGTACCTTTTGGAAGCTTTAGTCGGTCGTCGCGGGAGCGTCAGAGTGCGAAATCATCGTCGGAGTATAGATTTGGAAAGTTCTCTCCGAGATCTACACGTGTGCGGTGAGTATTCCCGATTTTGTGGATTCTTAGTGTTGGAGTGTGTAGCCATAACCTTCATTTTCGTCCAAAACCTTTCAGAAATTTGTTATCGTGGTCTTCGGTCGGCCGATCCTTGGCGCGGGGTGCTTTGGAGGCCGAAAATCGAAAGATTTTGAGGCAAGTGGCGGTTTGCTTTCTTCTCCCCCGACATGTTTCGTTTCCTTTTATGAATGAAGTCAATTCCGACTTTGTTGTTAAAGTTTAGGTTAGTGAGGGATAGCGAGTGTCAAGAAATCATTGTCGAATCGAAGTGGTTATTTCTGTTGCGATACATTGAATTGGCTAAGTCGGAATTCGTCGAGTGGTTTCGTCAATTTGTCGAGTGGTAAGTCGAATTAGCTGAATCGTTAAGTTGAATTCGCTGAGTAGTTGAGTTAGATTCGTCGAGTCTTTAAGTCGAATTCGTCGAGAATTTAAGTTATTCGTTGAGTGACAGAGTTAAATTCGTTGAGTAGTTAAGTTATTCGTCAAGTAGTTTCATCAAATCATCGAGTAGTCAAGTTAGATTCATCGAGTAGTCAAGTTAAATTCATCGAATGGTTAAGTCAAATTAGTCGAGTGGTTAAGTCGAATTAGCTGAATCATTAAGTCGAATTCATTGAGCAGTTGAGTTAGATTCACCGAGTCGTTAAGACGATTCGTCGAGTGATCCCGCCGAATTCAACGTGTGGTCTCGACGAATTCGTCGTGTAAGGCTATTGATACTTGAAATTTTGGGATTTTGTTCTTCCTGTGTCGTCGTGGTGACCCGATGTCAAGCTTTTGTGTGGTGCCAAATTTTGTTACGATAAGTTGTTTTTGGACTGTTGGTTGGGTTGGAATGGATGATCACCACCACAGTGCCTGTTGGTGAATCATTGTACCCGATGGATTTGTGGCGGACTGTTAAGTTGGGTTGCAATGGATGAGCATCACCTCAGAACCATTTTATGTTCGGTATTAATGATTCACTTTTTGATCTGATTAGTCTCTTTTAAACCTTATGAATATTCATCGCAATTGGTGCAAGACTTCTCTCCCACATAGTCAATCCTGCTGAATTATTATACTTATTGTTCATGTGACTTTGTTTGTTGTTGATTCATAGTTGCTCTTGTTGGGTTGATAACCTCCTTAACTTATTAATCTTTTGATCTTTATTTTGAGCTGCCTTTTTGCGCCTTTTTGCTGAGGCATTCCTTTCTTTTGAATGTCTCAGGTCCGGACTAGTAGCAGTTAGAGTGGGCGTTACTCTTAACGCACTGCGGTAAGAGTTGATATATTCAATCCCGACGACATTCCTTTCTCGATGAATATTTCCTTTTCAACGATGTTTCTAAATATGCAGAAGCTAACACCAGCGGTAGCGTTAGCGTGTCGCGCTAGCAGCAGAGTTTTGACATGGTGGGGAATTCGTCGACTTTCTTTTTCGTACTTATAGGGTCTTGAAAGCTGAAGTTCCTACACACTATAAACACATGGAAAATATGATCAAATACAATGAGATTTGTTATTCTCAAACCAAGAGATGTGGAAAACATGTTCCAACAAACTCCCCCTTTTGATAATAACAAATCCTCTTAGAAAGAAAACATTCAACAATAAAAAAATGTGTTTATAGTAAAGGATATGCGTGATAGTTAGCACGAATATGCCCCCCCTATATAGATGCTCCCCCAATATGAGTGATCCCCCTACATCAAGGCATCCTATGTAGTTTACTCCCCTCACGTGTGAATTTCTTTCAAAGTTATTCTCCCCCTTTTGGAATTATCAAAAGAGGGTGGAGAGAAGGGAAAGAGCATGACAAAGATTTATGAGTTAGTGATACTACATGGTGAGTGAGTAAAGGATGGATTTCAAATTATTTAGGTATTCTCCCCCTTTTGTAGAAAGTTTGGAGTAAGAATGAAGTATCATTAGTTAATTTATCAATATCACTTGTTGGGTAAGAAAATATTCATGATCGAGCGTACAAGTAGTAAGGATAGTGGAAAGCATGTTTCAAGATAAATAAACATATTTATAGGAGTTGAATAATAGTAATTGAGTAAGAGTTTTGCTTTAGTAGAAAATAGATGTTTTAGCAATTTAAGGCCAAGAACACAATATCATTTGTTATCAAAATATAATAGCACTTGTTTAGAAAGTAAATAAGCAAGATTGAGTATACAAGACGTAGCGGAAGATAAGTTCACATATAATAAGCATTCTTAAGATAAACATCCTTTTTGAAATTTGAAAGCATTGAAAATGAATAAGAGTGTTAGTTTTTGAAAGAAGATGTTTTGAATTTGAAATACAAGATATGCTTGTGGCACACAAAAAATAATTCAAGCATGATTTTAATTTATCAAGACAAGATAGGAAACTATAACAAAATAACCACTTAGAATAGCGAAACAGATTAGATTTGTCGAGAAATGCGAAATGATATGGAAATGAGATTCATTGTGTCTTTTGACCAATTGTATTGTTTCTCCTATACGAAGTCCCGAGGATATAACAGCTTCTTTTAGATCTTTCACTCCAAGTAGAACACAATACGTCCTTATATTTTTCAATATTTTTTCATTCGAGAGATTAGTCCATCTTAATTGAAAAAGTAAAGAGTTTTTTAAAAGGGAATCTAGTTCTAAATTTGCAATTCAAGTATGCTTATACATTGTAGAAATCATGCAAAACTATCTAGTGCATCTACTAAAAAATTGTAGAAAAGACATGTAAATATGCATTAAAGTCCAATATATACTCATTAGTAGAAGGTTTATAAGAGATAATGATGTGTACAAGTAGTGTTTTTGATAAGAGTATACAAATGATTTAATCAAAATACATGACATGTATAATGAAATAAACACAACATTATTGAAATGCAATTTTAGAATTACTTCCACCCACAAAGCAATATTTTATTTCAATGCACATAGAAATAGTACAACTCCCAAGGTGCACTACACAAACAATACTCATTAAGACTTATCAAGATGCAAAGTAGTGTTTGTGGGATCACATATATTTTATCTTTTCTTTAATTTATTTGTGATCCGGTGTACAATAAGATGTCGTGTATAAAAGAGTTTGCACAAGACACTTTACAATTCTCTCCAAGGTGCTCAACCTCACAATGCTCATTAAGACTTATTAGGAGGGTTAGTAGTGCTTGGTGGAGTTATTTTTGTCATGTTTTCATTTGAATTTTAGTTTGGGATAAAGTTCTCTGAATTCATTTATTTTTGCAAACATAGAGTTTTTGATTTAAAAACACACTTCTTCAAAAATAGGTGCATGAAAAAAGATTTTTACGAGGTGTAGGTAAATTAAGCGCACATCTAATAATTTTAAGATGTTACACTACACAATCATGCAAGAGTAAGATTAAAATCATATGTAGATTATCAAAGAGGTGAGTGAGTAAATCATTATCAAATATAAAATTTTACCCATACTTAGAGGCATGTTAAGCAATTGTGCACACGATTTCTATAATCAATTTCATTGCACAATACAAGATAATGTTCAAGGTATGACACAAAACAATATTTTAAGATAGTTGAAATAGAGAATCTTCATTGTATTTTAATCTTCAAAAGATAACTCAAATCACCCTTGAAATATTTCAATGAATAATAATCAATTTTATAATTTTTGTTTATATAAAATACAAAATAATAAGCACACATAAGGAGACAAGAAGAAAAACATATTTTTGTTCTTTGAAATGATTTTGTAATTTTGTATTTGATTTTTTTGTATAAGGAAAAACTTGTTTTTAATTGATTTTGATTAGTTTTACATATTTTTTTAGTATTTAAAGAGTAACAGGAAATAAACATAAACACATAACTTTAAAAATATTTATTTTAGACTACCGCCAGTGTTAACAAACTACTGCCGCGCGTTAGTAACAGAAGTTGTATTTTCCAAAAAAATGTATGTTTTTGAAATTTTTCACCTGATTATGATTGTTCAGTGTAAGGTCTATGTAGTGGAGCCAAGAACTCAGGCAAGCATACACACAAGATGACGGATTTTGCAAGTTTGGTATAGACATCTGGACCCTTGTTTCTTACTTCAATTTGGTGTATGTACGTGACACATGTTATATAGCAAATAGTCTACATGAGCATAGACACTATAACCATAAGGTTTACTATCAACGATGTGACACTAGCTATAAAATTTATACTGCCGCCAGCGGTAGGACTTACCACGCCGCAGTAATTATCCTAAATATAAAAGCCCCCGGTTCATTCTGATTTCATTTTTACTAGGGTTTCTTGGCTTTTGAGGTTTTCTTCCATCGGGCGATAGTGAGAGATATGACCCTTTGTTCCATTTTCCTTCTTATTTGGTGATTTTGAGTTGAGATTTAGGTTAGATTTTGAGAGTTTTGAAATGATATCATGGATGAATGTAATAAAGGGTTTGTTTGATGAGTTTTTGAGCAAAAACTTTTTAGATCTTGGAGCTAATGTTTGATTTTCTTAGACAATGTGTTAAGATATGTTAGATCCTTCAATTTTATGCAATTTTTACCACGTTTTTGAGTTTATTTGAGATGAAGGGAGGAGGAAGACGAATAGGGTTTTCCGTCCGTTAGCGCTAGCGGTAGTTTCTACCGCGGTAGCCCCTGATTTAAGTTTTCTGATGTTTTTCTCCATTTTGTGTTGTGTTTTCATATTTTGGCTTCCTCCAGCTCACGTGCCCGTCGTACATATGTGAATATGGATAGGAATGTTCACGAAGTATATCCAGGTGTGTAGGATGTGACTATTAGTGTGGGGATGTTCATTGGGATAGACATGACCCAACATTCTCACATATATTCTTTAATGGATGATTCAGGGGTTTTATCAGTGAGTGTGGATGATTGCTTCTCGTCTGTACTGGTCAGAGAATTTTATAATAGATTGGAGGATCCAGATCGGTCTGAACTCTACGGTGGTGTGCGATCATATATCCAAGGCCACAAGGTGGTGATTTCACACGAAGATTCACAGGAGGAATTTGGCTTCGTGGAATGTGGCATGAGATTGGATATAGTGGAGAGATTTCGCACACTACGAGATTGGACTCCAATAAATATTGTTTTGCATGGTCAGGACGATGCTAAGGACCTGATCACCACGGTCACTACTCTGACGTCCGATGCATTTATTATCCAGGAGATTCTCCGTCATACGATTATGTATAAGGCTGTTGACACACGAATGATCACAGCCCAGCTTAGTATGGTTACTTACCATATATTGGAGAGAATCCCATTTAATGTGGTCGATCTTCTCTTATCAATGGTGAGGTATACTTTTAAGTTGAAGGATCCAAGGCGACAGAGGCTAAATACCCTTCCATTGGGATGGATTATTCAAAGAATTCTATTTAACAAGTATCCGGGAATCAATAGAGAATATTATCCTCTTGATTGTCGGCCTATAGTGTTTTCAACTCTCTCCATTCATCATCCAGGACATGCTAGGCTTCCTTCACCACTACGTCCGATCTGAAGAGGGTCTTCAGTTCGCTAGATGCAACATGATATTCGTGAGATGGTAGAGGAGCAAGGAGTCGAGATGAGGAAGAAGATGACCGAATTATCGAAGATGATGCGGTTCATCATGAAGGGTCTCAAGCTTAATCCTTCACCGGCCGAGGAGGCAGATTGGGACAATCTCGAGGAGGAGTCGCCTCGACGATCAGTTCGTCGAACTCGTCGAGAAAGAGATAGAGGAGAAAGTAGTAACATGGGTAATGATGATTGACTTTTTATTTTGCATGTAATAAAACAGATTTTTGGACAGGATTTCAATTTTCTGTTGCTATCGCCGAGCGGTATATACTACCACTAACGTTAGCAGTAGAAAACATTTCTGAATATTGATCTCTATTTTGGACTATTTGTTTTATGATTTTAGTTTATTTCTATGCTTATATATATATATATATATATATGTGTGTGTGTGTGTGTGTGTGTGTGTGTGTGTGTGTGTGTGTGTGTGTGAGGTAGGTTCTTTAGAACTATAAATAAGAAATTTTTCATTCTAAAGTTTAACCTAGGTCCCTTAATAGTTATTTAAATCCAAATTTTGAGTAACTAATCTTGCACATATTATATATATTAGCCATTTTGAATGGTCAATTAGAAACTTATGGAGTTTAGCTTTTAATACAACAAAATTACTTATAGGCATAAGTTTTTAAAGTGGAATGAAAGTGCAAGAGGGTAGTCTTTAGAATAAATCGATATATGAGATTTTTGGCATAATATAAATAATGATAAGACAAAAAATGCAAAAGAATAATATTCCTATTTTTATTTTTAGTAATGTGAAGTAGATTTTGAATAATTTACTTTAGTTTATTTCTACTTCACACGTTAATATGTATTAATGAATACGAGTTTTAAGTGTTTAAATATGACCATGAGTAATGGTTTCTTTGGGTACCCAAATATATTGTGATGACTTATGGGGAGACGAGTATGAATGGGCCCAGTCAAGTGGAGTTAATGTTTCATTTTTAATTCTGGGCCTTCATTCATACTTTGGTTTCATATTCATATATTTCAAATTTTCATAATGATTTTTAAAAGTATTGCTTATAGGAAATTTGTGAATATTTAAATTTAAGTTTGGAGAAAAAAGATGTTGTAACTGATAGTTATTTGAAATTTTATTTACACGTATTTGGTGATTTTTGCTCCCTTTATTTGGTTTAGCAATGGTATGGAAATTCATATTCAACTTGCTTTTTAATTCTGCTTTAAATTGTGGTTTTATGTTCTGAGAATTTCTATTTATGATTTCTTTAAGCAAGTTGATTTTTATTTCTAATCCTTTATTTTTAATCGTGAGATTTTGTCTAGCTTTAGTATAAGCGATCGTGCTATTTTTAAGAGTGTTGATTATGGAATCAATGTGACTTCTATAGTTATTTCTTAATTCCTCAAATGTTTCGTCCATCTATTTAATTTCAATTTTGTAAATTTTGCACATTGCACAGTCATTTTTCAAAGATGAATTTTCTAAACATAATATTTCATTATTCTCTTTTGTAGTAGAATGTTCTTTTTCAAATACCTTGAGTTTTTTCTTTAAGTATATTACAATCAAGACAAGGTATACAATTTTCAACTAAAGAGCAAGGTGGAGAATAATTAACCACATCAATTATTGATTCTTCACTAAAATTTGCTTTTAAATTTTTGTTTTCTAAACGTAGATTATAATTAACAATTTTCAATTTTTTGATTCTTCGTTTAGCCATTTCAAGCATATGAAATGTAGAGATAGACTTTGTTACAATAAAAGAAAATTTTGATTTTCTTACATTTCTATTGGATGAGACAAGATTTGGGCATAAGATTCCTTTGACATTTTCTTTACATTCCTCATCCTTAGTTAAGTTTTCATCTTCTCTCCCGCTTGATGTGTTGACATCATTTGTGTATAATATTATGATGTTGCTTTTTTCTCTTTTTGATAGATCTTCCTCCAAGCATGAGTCCTCATTGGATTCTTCTCTTGGATCCATAATGAATAGTTCTTGTTCATCATCTGCAAAGGGAAGATTATAAGAATTCTCAAGTAATTTCCAAACTTCATAAGCAGTAGGAAACATATAAATAAGTTTGAAAATATTTTGATTAAGTGCACAATATAGACTATTCATAGATTTTGCATTTAAAAACATGTCATTTATATTCAGAGTACTTGGGGGCATTTTAAAAGTAATATTCTGAACTTCAATATCCAAAGATTTAAGAAAATTTCCATTAGAATTTTCCATCATTTATAATTTTTTCCTTCAAATAAAGGTGGTGATAATAATTTTTCATTAAATAAAGATTATTCACTCTAGTGGATGTGAGATCATGAAGCGTCATTATTCCCGATTGTTAAACCATTTTGGAATAACCTCGCTTTGATACCACTTATTGGATCTGTAGGCGCCCTTAAAGGAGGGGGTGAATAAGGATTTTAAAACTTTTTATACTTAATTGAGTTTATTCAAATAAGTTGTCATTATTTATAAAAATATCTTAGTTTAAACACTGCAGTAAGCTTTTTATTAAACTGGGTTGTATTTGACACGAGCGATGTGAACTCCGTTGCTACCGTCAGTGGTAGCGTTACCACTTCGCGTTAGTGACAGAGAATGCCTTTTCGTTTAGATTTCAAAGATCAGAGATTGCGAGACAATATTAGAGAAAACAGATAGTATTATTACTTTAGAAATCTTTACAAAATCTTATCCAAATGACACTTGAGATTGAGGCGAATGCGTACAACCCTTTTGGTTTTCTATACTGACCCTTCTCCCAAGAACCGGCTGGCTCTAGTCTATCTCTCCCCAGATGAGGCCTCGAGCTGCCCCTTAAATCTAGCCCTAGACCTAGTCGCCACACCCACGTAGCGAATTCTCCCTAGTCCTCGCAAGGCCCCAGTCGTCAACCACGCGGTGAATTCTCTACCAATAAAAAGAGTTAGAAATCACAAAAACACAAAGAAACTCCCTCAAAGGTTGAACTTGAAGATGAAATATGCGTGATTGATCCTTCTTCAAGTCCTTTAGCGTTCACGAGCGTTGACAGAGTTCTCTTGGCTGCAAAGAGGAGTCTCTCACGAAATACATGAGTTGTGGATTAGAAGCGTCGTCAAATCAGTAAATCAAAACGGAGGCAGACCGCTCTTTAAATAGACTCAGATCGTAGCGTCGGCGGTAGTGCTACCACCGGGCAGTAGCCTCTTTAGGCAACAAGCTGACACGCAGATCGAGTAATCTTTGGCAACATTCTGGCTCCAAATTTGGCATCCCTTACTACTGCGCCGCGGTATGGTTAGCACATCGCGGTAGCGTTATCTCTTTCCTAGCCGTCAGATCTCCTTCATTTTTTGCTCCTCAATCAACATCATGATCACGAGACTTCAATAAGTTACCGTCGGGCGCTAGTCTTAACGCGTTACGGTAAGAGTTGATATATTCAGTCTCGACGACATTCTTTTCTCGAAGAATATTTCCTTTTCGATGATGTTTCTAAATATGCAGAAGCTATCGCCAGCGGTAGCGTTAGCGCGTCGCGCTAGCAGCAGAGTTTTGACTTGGTAGGGAATTCGTCGACTTTCTTTTTCGTACTTATAGGGGCTTGAAAGCTGAAGTTCCTGCACACTATAAACACATAGCAAGTATGATCAAATATAATTATATTTGTTATTCTCAAACCAAGAGATGTGGAAAACATGTTCCAACATTAAGGCCTTTTTACAATGCATAACACAACATGCACAGCATAACATATCATTAGCACACATGCCAAGTTAAGATCTACATGATGATACTTGTACACACATTATTTAAAATGAAGATTTTAAGCATTCATGCATTTGTATTACATGCACAAGAGTCAAGGGATGATGGTATATCAGCATAATTTAAACATAATATCATTCATAGAGAATCTCATGGCAAGGTAGTAGCAAGAGCAAGTATCTACACTTTTTTATGTCTAATCTAAGATAAGCAATTTTAGCATTTAGCTAGGATGCTCGTTCGTATTCGTAGGCGATGACTCCAAAGCGTCATACGTTGAGGTCGACTCCCTAATCCTAGGGTGAGTCTTCGGGTGCGCGCAGTGAGGCAATGATTGAGGAACTGCGTTAGAGAAATGAGACTTTGTCGAGGCAGATGGTTGTGATTTAAGCACAAATGCAGGTGTTGTTGACTGCCACCTTAGGGCATCAGCCTGCGGTGCAGGACCCTGCGGTGGGTCAGGTTGTTCCTGTCCATCCTACTCCCCTAGTGCCTCATGTTCTGTTGCTGCCTGAGATGAACTTCATCTCACATTTCTAGCGCTTAGGACCCCCGACCTATGATGTGAGGGTTGATTTTATTGCATTAGATGATTGGATCGTTTCTATTGAGGAGATGTTTTCCAATTCAGGAATTTTAGCAGACCAAAAGGTTATGGTCGCTGCTTATCAGTTGAAAGATCTTACTAAGGGCTGGCGGATCAGGGAAAAGGAAGGTCTCATGGATGGGTGCTCGTGGGAGCAGTTTAAGGGGTTGTTGTTGAAGAAGTTCCTGCCGTCGGTTGAGCAAGATAAGCTAATGAACAATTTTCTGCATTTGAAGCAGAGACAACTCACGGTTGGTGAGTATGAGATTGAGTTTAGCAAGTTGAGTAGGTTTGCTCCATAGTTAGTATAGTCACAGAGGAAGGCAGAGTTAAGCACTTTCTGGGTGGTCTTCGAAGTGACATCTAGCAATTAGCCAGCGCTTACCGATCCGAGAGTTATACAGAAGCGGTGGAAGCTGCCTTGTGTTGGACATGTGTGTCACATCCCTTTGTTTGAGAATAGCAAATCCCATATTGTATTTGATCTTGCTTGTTGTGTGTTTATAGTGTGTAGGAATTATAGGTGTAATACTCCACAAGTAGAAAGCAGCTTGGAACCAAAATCTCTGAACTGCAACACTACCGCCAGCGCTACTGATATCGCGGGCGTTAGCACTATCGCCAGTCGTTAGCGCTACCGCCGGTGTGAGCTCTTACAGCACGACCGCCAACGCTAGTGATACCGCAGGCGTTAACGTTAGTGCTACCGCCGACGTTAGCTCCAGTTCTTGCCACAATGTCATGCCTCCATGATCTCTACATGACCGCTACCGCAGGCGTTAGGTGTTACCGCAAGCGCTATCTCCAAGATCTATAAAATGGAGCTTTCTCTCTCGTTTTGCACACACATCCCAGAGAGAAATACCAGTGCCAAATTTCAAGAGATGTTACTCTGCCAAAAGTTGATCTCCCACTCAAAGATAAAGAAGATTTCTAAAGGAGGACGTCATCACGCTGCATCCGAAGAACGGCCGCTTCAACCACGCTTATGTTACAACGATCCTTCATCTTCAACTTCAGAAAATCTTATAGAGTGAGTTTTTTATTTGTGTTATTTTATTATCTTTGTGAATTTGTGTAGTTAATTCACCTTGTGTTGGCGACTAGGTCCTTGCGCGGCTTAGGGGGAATTCACCGCGTGTGTTGGCGACTAGGTTTAGGTGATTAGATCTAGGGCTGCTCGAGGTCATATCCGGGGAAGGATTGGATAGAGCGGCTTGAGGCCATATCCGGGGAGGATATGCTAAAGCCACCGGTTCGTCGTGATACGAGTCGATATAGAAAAGGAAAAAAGAGTTGCATTTGTACGCCTCCGATTTCTAGCGATATTGAAATCAAATTTGTGTAAACACTCATTAATATAAATATAATCATGTCTCTATTTGTGTCTACTTGATTTCTTTCATTTGACATAAAATTCTAATATTGCAAATTACAATATTCTCTAGTTTTGGCTAAATTGTTATTTCGCTCTCTTTTATTTTAAAACAATTTAGCAAATTGCTTAAACATATAAAAAGAATCTGTGTTCCCTTATTCACCCCCCCCCCCCCCCCTCCTCTAAGGGCACATATCGATCCAACAAGTGGTATCAGAGGCAGGTTGTTCCAAATCGGTTTAAAAACCAGGAATAATGACGTCTTATGATCTCGCTTTTTCCGAGGGTCAGGGAATTAGTAGACCTCCACTATTTACTGGGTCAGATTATAATTATTGGAAAAATAGGATGCGATGTTTTCATATGACCCTAGATATTGAGGTATGGAATATGGTAGAAGAGCAATACTCTCCTCCTACAATTGTAGTTGGAGAGGTAACATTAGAAAAATCTAAGGATAAATGGGATGAAAGGGATAAACTTAAATGCAAAAATAACGTCAAGGCCATGAATATTTTATTTTGTGTGTTAGATAGAAATGAATTTAATAGAATTTCAGCATGTACTACTGCATATGATATTTGGAATCATTTGAAAATTACTCATGAAGGTACATCGCAGGTTAAAGATTCAAAGCTTTTCCAACTGGAGTCAGAATATGAAAAGTTCTGGGTGGATGAAAGCGAAGATATTGATGCAATGTACACGTACTTCACCAAGATCGTCAATGCTTCCAAAGCTCTTGGAAAGACCTTCTCCAACGGAGACTTGGTCTGAAAGATTCTTCGATCTCTTCCTCCAAAATTCAATCCGAATGTGACGGCTATCTCGGAGTCGCACAATCTAAGAACGCTCTAGGTTGAGAGCCTCATTGGAAATCTCAAAACCCATGAGGTAGAACTCAAGATCCAATACGATGAATATAATAAGGAGCCAAAGAAGAAGGCGTTGGCACTAAAATCAAAGGAGTGCCATGAGGATGAAGATGAAGAAAGTCTCTTGGTAAAGAACTTCCGAAAGTTCATGCGAAATTCGGAAAGGAGAAACACCTTCCGGAAATTTTTCTAAAAGGATGCAAGATGGAAAGGATCATCTTCAAAGAAGGAAAAGGAGAGCGACGATGAAGAAGAAAGACCTCCACCGGAATGCTATCATTGCAGGAAGACCGGGCATATTCGGAGCCAGTGCCCAAAATACTTGAAGGAGAAAAAGGAAAAGTGGCACAAAGGGAAGGAAAAGCGGAAGGTACTAAAAGCTGAAACATGGGATGACTCCTCCTCCTTCGAAGAATCAAGCGGGTCTTCATCAAGCGACAATGAGGAAGCAAACATGTGCCTCATGGGACATGGAAACGACGATGACGACACTAGTGTTCTTAGCAACACTGAGGTAACTCCTCCAACTTATGATGAACTTTCTAATGAATTTCTTCAAACTTGCAAAGCTTTTGATAAAAATATACAAGATAGTATTTTATTGAATTGTGAAAATGAATCTCTAATTAAAGAAAATCAAAAGCTTTCCAAAAAATTAATTATTTTAGAAAAGAGAAAGGTTTCTTGCCAAGAGTGTGATCACTCCATTAAAATAGCAAAAGATATTGAAGATTCTCTTTCTAAAGCCCTCTCTCATGCCAAAACTCTTACAAAAGAGAAGGGGAAATTAGAAAGAAAATTAGAAGCCTCTTTTTTGCAAATTCAAAATAATAAAAAGGGTTTTGAAAATAGGTGTGTCATGCTTGTGAAAGAAAATTCATCACTTAAAGCACAAGTTCATGATCTCACCATGGCCATTAAAATTTTTGGAATGGGCCAAAAATTATTAGATATGATTTTAGGGAACCAGTGTTACGGTTCTGGAAAATTTGGGCTCGTATATCGAGGTGAGGGCTACCGCCCGACACTAGCCACTAACGCCGGCGCTAGCACCTAATACAAGAATTCAGTATTTTCTTTTGCAAAATCATTCTCTTCTACAAAACTGATTCCTTTCAGCAAGAATAACACAAAATTCCAGAAAAGGGTCTCAACCCCCTTTATTTCGTGTGCAAACTGTCACAGGATTGGTCACACATCTAGTTCTTGCAGGAAAGTGAAACAAAATACTTTAAAACAAATCTGGGTACCTAAGGCTTCCACTTATTCTATGGGTGGTACCGCTTGGGTATCTGGATCTTTACTCTCATCTTCTCTCTAGATGTGCAGGCAGGCTAAGGACAATGAAGACGTGTGGTACTTGGATTCTGGATGCTCCAAGCACATGATGGGGGCAATAAAGTAAAGTTCCTTAGCCTAAAAAAGAAGAAGGGAGGGATCGTGACGCTTGGCGATAACAGAAAAGGAAGGATCATGAGAATTGGTACAGTTGGTGACGAATCATTTACGATATCGAATGTTCTTTATATGAAAGGGCTAAAACATAATCTAATTCCTATTAGCCAATTATGTGATAAAGGATTAGATTATTTGAATCTTCTACTAACTTATGCAAAATATCTAATCATACTACAAAAGATATTTTACTAACTACACCAAGAATACATAATGTTTATATAGTTTCATTTCATGATCTTTCTAAATCATCTATAAAATGTTTATATAGGACATGCTAGCATAAAGCTTATTGTAAAACTTGCCAAAAGTGATTTAATTAGAGGATTGCCTAGGTTAAATGGAATTTTACCTTCACTTTGTTCACCATGTCAAAAAGGTAAATTTACTAAATCCTCTTTCAAAAGTAAAAATATCATTTCTACTACAAGACCCTTGCAATTAATTCATATGGATCTTTTTGGTCCCGTTAGCACCGCAAGTCTTGGTGGTAGATTATATACATATGTTTTAATAAATGATTTTTCAAGATATTGTTGGACATTATTTCTCTCATCCAAATCCGATGCGTTTTGTGAATTTTCAAAATTATGTACTCATATTCAAAATGAAAGTGATTTAAAAATTAAATGCATTCGCTCGGATCATGGAGGAGAATTTGAAAATGAAAAGTTTACATCTTTTTGTGATATGTTAGGCATTAAACATGAGTTCTTCGCACCACGCACACCACAACAAAATGGTGTTGTAGAAAGAAAGAATAGGACACTTTAAGAACTAGCACGCACTATGCTATGTGAATATAAATTGCCTAAGTCCTTTTGGGCCGAAGGCGTAAGTACATCATGTTATGTTATGAATAGAATCATGCTTCGCCCATCTCTTAATCACACACCATATGAACTTTATTTTCAAAAGAAGCCTAACATATCTTACTTCAAAGTTTTTGATTGTAAATGTTTTATTTTGAATACTAAATATAGCTTGAGAAAGTTTGGTGAAAAATGTGATGAAAGAATTTTTCTTGGATACTCTTCAACTAGTAAAACTTATAGAATTTTTAATAAAAGAACTAGTAAAGTTGAAGAGTCGATTAATGTGAAATTTGATGAGCTTGTTTCTTGTGTAGAAAGACTTTCCACGGGCAAAGAGGATGATCTCTTACCACCTTTGGAGCATGGTGACGAGGAACCTTCCAAAGAAGAGGAAGAGGAGGTCAAGGAAGATGAGTATGTGCCTCAAAGCGCCTTGAAATTTACAAAGAATCATTCACGGGAACTAATAATTGGTGAACCATCCATGAGGGTAAGAACTCGCTCTTCTCTTCATGAATCTTATTCAAACATTTATTTTGTTTCCAAAATTGAACCAAAAACGGTTTCAACTACTTTAAATGATGAATTTTGGTTTTTGGCTATGAATGAAGAGTTAGAACAATTTGAGCGAAATAATGTTTGGAAATTAATAGAAAGACCATCTAATCACCCTGTTGTATGTGTGAAATGGATTTTTAAAAATAAATTAGATAGTGAGTCTGGTGTTGAAACCGGCAACCGGTCTCCTGAGTTTGGACCCACTGGGGGGTGTAGCCAACGCTTACTTCTCCCTCACTAAACTCTCTGACTGGTGGATGCGGAAATTGGAATAGACCCAAGGCTGCAGCGAGGAGGTCCCGCCACACACCCGGAAGATCTTAGAGAGCTTACCCTCCCAAACCAAAGCTCAGTCGGGCACCTTGGAGGGCACTAGCAGCCAACCAAGACTAGCCTAGAGGATAGGACTCTCCAAGAATCGAATCTCCTCCAAGGTGCCCTTAAGGGTCTATTTATAGATTTTTCTAGGCTGGTCTGCAAATAACATGAATCCGCCTTTTAATTTTACTAACCGCACCCCAAATTGGTCTGCTTATAGCCTAACTCCGCTGTTCTGAAGGGCTATTTGCAGCCCATAAGGGGCATCGTGGTCATTTCCTCCTTAAAGCCCTGGGGGGCGAGTGGTCCATGAGGGCACCACTCGCCGAGCTCCCGCTCGGCTGGGCGAATGCATGCATTCCTAGGCGAGTGGTCCGCGAGGGCGCCACTCGCCGATTTTCTCCCTCTCGCCTGCGGGGGTCTTCCCACCTGTCTCAGCCTGGACGAATGATCTGGCTGACCCAGATCTCGCCAGTTGGCTTGAGGGACCCACTCCGCGAATACGGGTTGTACACAATCCCCGCTCTTTGCGAGCGGTTCCTGTGCTCGGAAAGAACAGTCCAACCTGGTATTCGGTGAGTGCTTGCTGACTGGACCCATAAGATTTTGTGGGTCCCACCGTCACCCTATATATACTTCTTCATGTCAGACTTTCCTGGAACGCTCTCATTCCTCGGCTCGGAGCCTTTTCTCTCCCTTGACCTTTCGCCAATTCCAATGTCTTTTCACAAGCCTTCCGCGAGACCCCTCTTGCAGGAAGTGATTGAACGCCTGGCTGCGGTTCAGAGCGCAACTGCCCCCAAGACGGCCAGGTTTGCTCCCTGGCTTACGTCCAAGCGTGACCCGAGTGCCCCTTACGTCTCGCGTTGAGCCAAGGCGATTCGGCTGAATCGTCAGGGAGGCGAGACTGCCTCGGGGTCTCCGGCGAACGCTCCTCCGGACCCCGGAATGCAGGTATGGGAATTCCTCCCGTCTTTCTGCTTAGTTCGTGCCCCCTCATCCTGCAATCACTCTGACCATTCGCAGGGGATTTCGGCGCTTGAGGACGGCCATGGGGCCGTTTCGAACAGTGTCGTGGTGCCACCTCTCGCGGATGCGAGGCTTCCTCCAGATCTGCATCTTGCTCCTCCACCTCCTTCGGGCGAGACCCCACGGCAATCTGGTGAGTTATGAATTCTCGCCCTGCACACTGCGCGTTACTGACCGCTGTTTTTGTAGCCCTCAACCGCGTCCTTCCGCCGCGGGACACCGTTCCTCCGAGATCCCCTGAGAGGGGACCCGGTCAGCAGGACCGTGCAGATGATCACGCGAATGTTCTGGATCCTTCCTCACAGCCCTACCGCCCCAGGAAAGGAAAGGTCTTAACTCCCGCTGCTGGATTGTTTAAAGCGCACCCCCATTCGTCAGGTCCTCCAGGTCATGGGGAACCCATACCAGGTTAGTGACCTCAACCGCATGTAGCGCATTCATTTTGTTCAACACGACTGACCAGCCTGTGATCTCGCAGGCTATCGGGTAGCCTCTCCCTTTGGGTCCTACCACGAGGGGGAAGACGGGATGCCCTCACCTTTCCCTTCTCCCGGGGACCTATCTGACTTCCTCGGCGACCCCTCGGACCACGCGACCCTGAAGGAGCGAATGACGGAGGTCTTGGGGAAGCTTATTTGTATGCAGCGGGACATCATCGACTAGGTGGATGGTGTGCGGATTGAAGTCTCGCGCGAGCTGAAGGCCCTTCTGAAGGACTATTCGCGCATCCTTGCAGCGGTGGAGCGCCTGGGAGGCGAAAGTGGCGAGCTATCTCCCGGGAGACATGCCGCGCGAGCCCGGGACCAGCTTCATCTGGCCTCCCATGAGATCACCTCCATGCTCGCGTACTATCGCCCGCGAATGCCTCCGGAGGCTGGGCCGCGAGGGCAGGGTCGGTGGAATTTTGAGGAGCGCTAGGCTGGTCATCATTCGCTTCTTTTACTATTTCTTTTTCCGTTTAT
Source organism: Dactylorhiza incarnata (assembly GCA_033032865.1). Taxonomy (NCBI): domain Eukaryota; kingdom Viridiplantae; phylum Streptophyta; class Magnoliopsida; order Asparagales; family Orchidaceae; genus Dactylorhiza; species Dactylorhiza incarnata. The sequence continues at coordinate 153,870 of JAWHQI010000450.1, forward strand.
GGTGTTGAGGACATTGGACTTATTCACGTCTGTAATAATTCTTACTCTGTGCCTTGCGAATGCTTTGCTTTTTGTTTATATTTCTCGCAGCTTGCCTGGTTATGCCGAATGATATCTTACTGCCGAATGTTTCTTTTCAACCCTTGCGCGTAGCCGTCGAGCGAGTAGACATATGGCATTTTCCATTAATGGGCGAGAGGGACCGGCCCGGGTTTCGAGGGGCCGGGAAGGCGCGATTGCTATCCGCACACCCGTTGCCCCGAAAGCCCAAGTGTTTTCTAGTTCTTCTATAAATAGGCGGTCCCAACTACCGTATTGATTATCCTGCCATCCGCTCCCTCTCTCTCCTTGCGCTAGCACACGCGCTTCTCTCTTCTTCGTGACTCCCGTCCTTCTCAGCATTCGCGAAATGGGTGGCGAGACCGAAGGCAGGGCGAAGTGTGCCAGCGCGTTTGTCAACCACGCCTTCGACTCCTGCGACCTCTCCGATGAAGCTTATTTAACCGCCGTCGCGGACTACGTCCCGCCGGGATTTGAAGCGCGAAAGCCCGGGCCGGAGGATCGCCTAAACTCCATCTCGCCATGTGCTCTCGCGATCCCGTTGGAGCACTTCGAGGTGGGTTTTCGTCTTCTCATCTGGCCGGAACTCCGCCAGACCTTCCGGTATTACGGGGTCGTGCCCGCCCAGCTCAACCCCAACTCCATCGCTATGCTGGTCGGGTATGCGTGCTTCCTGCGAGAAGAGGGGATAGAGTTTTCGCTACCCGTTTTCTGTAAGCTGTACACCTTCCGCTGTTCACACGACATCTCCTTCTTCTCGGGTCAGAGTCCACTCAAACACCAGGGTCTCCCGAACAAGAACCATGACTGGGTTCGCCGCTTCATCTTCGTCAGCGGGAGCCTCGGAAACATCCTTCTCGCCCCAGTGCAGGAGGAGGAATCAACCTTCCGGCCCCCGACTCTGGGGGGGCACGAGGCCAAACTGCACCAGTACATCCTGGAGCACGGGATGGACCTCGTCTACCTCCGGCGAAACGTCAACTCGCTCCCGCCCATTCCGCAGGGTGAAGGTGAGTTTTCTAAACCTTCTCCATTCGCTCGGTTTTGTTGATCTCATAACATTCGCTGAGCCGTTCGTGTTCACAAATAGGCGTGCGAGACCTCCCTCTTCATCCTCCGCGTCCCTCTGGGGTTTCCGTGTCTTTTGCACAAGCCGCCGCGGATGCCTGTCGGGAGGAACCCTCCTCCTCCAAGTCTAGCAGCCGGAAACGAAAAACCGGGGTGCCTCCTTCCTCCTCTTCCAAGAAGTCGAGATGCCCTCCTTTCGTCAAAGGGAAGGGGGTTTTGGATGAGACCCCAGGGGCGAAAGCTCCGGCCCAGATCCCGGGAACGGGTGCGTCGGACGGGAATGTTCTCCATGCGGGGCCGTCGTTGCCGCCGCCGCCATTGCCCAGGGACCACCGGAACTTCCCCCAGGGCGAGAAGTATGTGGACCCCTCAGGGGCTCCCTTGGTGAAGTGGGACAGGAACTCAAATAGGGTCTCGCTCTCCACCCTCCATCCATCATGGATAGAGAGCGACCTCGCCAGTGGTGAGGCTTACGCCATTGCGTATGACCTCTACGGTCGTGAAGATGCCGAGGTCTTCGATGCCGAGAAGACGCAAATTCTCGCCCACGAGACCGCTCGAGCCCTGCTGCGGGCCCTTGAGCTTGCGCATATGTCTTCGCGCCGGAGCATTAATCTGGCGCGGGGTCTGGTGGAGGTTGAGGAGACCAGGGCTATAGTTTCTGCCGAGGCGCGTGAACTCAGGGTGAAGCTGGAAGCTGCGGAGGCCCTTCTCGCCAGCCGCCCCGTCAGAGAGGTATATCCTTCTTCCCCCCCCCCCCCCCCAACCCCCCCCCCCCCTCCCCCCCGCGAATGACCGTTGCTGACTGCCGCACTTTCTTCTCACCACCTTTGTTTTTTCAGGACACTACGATCACCGAGATGCTTCGCGCGTGGGTGGTCAACCTTGAGGAGGAAGTCTGGCTGGCTAAAGCTGAGGCCCAACATTCGCGAGAAGCCGATGCTTTGGCACTCGCCTCAGGGAGTAGGGGCACTTTTACCCTCACCATGAGCTAGAGCAGTTGATGCAGGAGAACGCTTAAGGCGCCGTGAAGCACGCGCCGCAGGTGCTGCGGCAGGCTGGGTACCTGAAGGAGGAGGCCGAATGCCTCTCTGCCCGACAAGTCATCCCCGAGCTCTACATCCCGATCCCATTCCCGGAAGATGAGGACGGCGAGCCGCGAGAAGACGCCCTCCTCCCGGATTCGGGCGAGAGCGACGGATCTTCCGGCGGGAAGCTTGCCGACCCGTGAGAGGGGCCCTTGTGGTTTTTTGCTTTCTTTTTATCTTTCATTTTGGATGTAATCATGAACTGGGGCGAGTCCCCTTGGCATATATATTGATTACAGATTTTTGTGCTATCTTGATTTTTTCTTCATTTGCTATTGTATCTCGCTAGGCTTATTAGGACGTTGGGTCGTAGTGTAATTATCTTGGCCACTCGCCGGACGCTCGAAGGTGACTTAGGATGCCCTGCTCTTTCCGATATTCCGCTATTCGCTCCACTCGCCGCCTTTGACCATTCGCCTAGGTCAGGGGTCTCGCATGGATAGATTATAAGGGAGAGAGGAGAAACTTCCTCACTGGTGTGCAGTCCTCGCGAGTGCTCCAAAGGTCGACCTTTGAGAATCTAGGACTAGCCATCGAGTGAGCCTTCAGACCTGCCAGCTAGATGAAAGCCTGAACAGCGGGTCTGCTCGGGGCCATCTTCCCAAAAATTTAGAACATGCCACAGAGTGAGCCTTCGGACCTGCCAGCTAGGTGAGAGCCTGGACAGCGGGTCTGCTCAGGGCCATCTTCCCAAAAATTTAGAACATGCCACCGAGTGAGCCTTCAGACCTGCCAGCTAGGTGAGAGCCTGGACAGCGGGTCTGCTCGGGGCCATCTTCCCAAAAATTTAGAACCTGCCACCGAGTGAGCCTTCGGACCTGCCAGCTAGATGAGAGCCTGGACAGCGGGTCTGCTCGGGGCCATCTTCCCAAAAATTTAGAACCTGCCACCGAGTGAGCCTTCGGACCTGCCAGCTAGATGAGAGCCTGGACAACGGGTCTGCTCGGGGCCATCTTCCCAAAAATTTAGAACCTGCCACCGAGTGAGCCTTCGGACCTGCCAGCTAGATGAGAGCCTGGACAGCGGGTCTGCTCGGGGCCATCTTCCCAAAAACTTAGAACCTGCAATCGAGTGAGCCTTCGGACCTGCCAGCTAGATGAGAGCCTGGACAGCGGGTCTGCTCGGGGCCATCTTCCCAAAAACTTAGAACCTGCCACTGAGTAAGCCTTCAGACCTGCCAGCTAGATGAGAGCCTGGACAGCGGGTCTGCTCGGGGCCATCTTCCCAAAATCTTAGAACATGCCACCGAGTGAGCCTTCGGACCTGCCAGCTAGATGAGAGCCTGGACAGCGGGTCTGCTCGGGGCCATCTTCCCAAAAACTTAGAACCTGCCACCGAGTGAGCCTTCGGACCTGCCAGCTAGATGAGAGCCTGGACAGCGGGTCTGCTCGGGGCCATCTTCCCAAAAACTTAGAACCTGCCACCGAGTGAGCCTTCGGACCTGCCAGCTAGATGAGAGCCTGGACAGTGGGTCTGCTCGGGGCCATCTTCCCAAAAACTTAGAACCTGCCACTGAGTGAGCCTTCGGACCTGCCAGCTAGATGAGAGCCTGGACAGCGGGTCTGCTCGGGTCCATCTTCCCAAAAACTTAGAACCTGCCACCGAGTGAGCCTTCGGACCTGCCAGCTAGAAGAGAGCCTGGACAGCGGGTCTGCTCGGGGCCATCTTCCCAAAAATTTAGAACCTGCCACCGAGTGAGCCTTCGGACCTGCCAGCTAGATGAGAGCCTGGACAGCGGGTCTGCTCGGGGCCATCTTCCCAAAAACTTAGAACCTACCACCGAGTGAGCCTTCGGACCTGCCAGCTAGATGAGAGCCTGGACAGCGGGTCTGCTCGGGTCCATCTTCCAAAAAATTTAGAACCTGCCACCGAGTGAGCCTTCGGACTTGCCAGCTAGATGAGAGCCTGGACAGCGGGTCTGCTCGGGGCCATCTTCCCAAAAACTTAGAACTTGCCACCGAGTGAACCTTCGGACCTGCCAGCTAGATGAGAGCCTGGACAGCGGGTCTGCTCGGGGCCATCTTCTCAAAAACTTAGAACCTGCCACCGAGTGAGCCTTCGGACCTGCCAGCTAGATGAGAGCCTGGACAGCGGGTCTGCTCGGGGCCATCTTCCCAAAAACTTAGAACCTGCCACCGAGTGAGCCTTCGGACCTGCCAGCTAGATGAGAGCCTGGACAGTGGGTCTGCTCGGGGCCATCTTCCCAAAAACTTAGAACCTGCCACCGAGTGAGCCTTTGGACCTGCAAGCTAGATGAGAGCTTGGACAGCAGGTCTGCTCGGGGCCATCTTCCCAAAAACTTAGAACCTGCCACCGAGTGAGCCTTCGGACCTGCCAGCTAGATGAGAGCCTGGACAGCGGGTCTGCTCGGGGCCATCTTCCCCAAAACTTAGAACCTACCACCGAGTGAGCCTTCGGACCTGCCAGCTAGAAGAGAGCCTGGACAGCGGGTCTGCTCGGGGCCATTTTCTAGAAAACTTAGAACCTGCCACCGAGTGAGCCTTCGGACCTGCCAACTAACTCACTTAACTCTATTGACCACTTCGCGAGCCTCCCCGAGTGCTCTACTCCTTCGAAGATTTGGCGAAGGGGGTGATCAGTCACCACTTGAATTGAATGGGCCTGGAAGTATGGCCTGAGCTTTCTTGCCGCGATGACCAGAGCGAAGACCAGCTTCTCTAAAATTGGGTACCTGAGTTCCGCCTCCCTCAAGACCCTACTTACGTAATAGATGGGCAGCTGCTTCTTGCCTTCTTCCCGGACCAGGACGGAGCTTACGGCCTCAGTCCCGACTCCGAGATACAAGGCTAGGTCCTCCCCCTCCTTGGGACCCTGGAGCAGCGGAGCCTGGGTGAGCTGGCTCTTCAAGGCCTGGAAGGCCTCCTCGCATTCCTTTGTCCACTCGAATTTCTGGTTTCCTCGTAATGTTTTGAAGAAGGGGGAGCATTTCTCCCCGGCCCGGGAGAGAAACCTGCTCAACCCCGCGAGCCTTCCCGTCAAGCGCTGAACCTCCTTGGCATTCCGAGGCGATCCCAACTCCATGATGGCTTTGACCTTGTCCGGGTTAGGTTCTACCCCCGAAGGGGTGAGAAGGTGTCCCAGGAACTTCCCCTTGCTGGCCCCGAACACACACTTCAGGGGGTTCAGGCGCATCTTGTACTTGCGCAGGGTGGCGAAGGTTTCCTCGAGGTCTTGGAGATGGATGCTCACGCTCTTACTCTTCACCATGAGGTCATCTACGTAAACCTCCAAGTTCCTTCCTCTTTGCTCCTTAAAAACCCGATCCATCATTTTCTGGTAGGTTGCTCCTGCATTTTTCAGCCCAAAGGGCATCATCTTGTAGCAGTAGCACCCCTCCCGGGTGATGAACGAGACATCTTTGATATCCGGGGGGTGCATCCTGATCTGGTGATAACCTGAAAAAGCATCCAAAAAACTCATCACAGAAAAACCGACGGCTGAGTCAACCAGCGCGTCGATCCGAGGCAGGGGATAACAATCCTTAGGGCAGGCTTTGTTTAACAAAGAAAAATCAATACACATACGCCAGCGACCATCACCCTTTTTTACCATGACGACATTGGAAACCCAGCCTGGATACTGGATCTCCGATACAAAACCTGCTTCGAGGAGCTTGGCCACCTCCTCGCGGATCGGTTCTTCGAGCTCGTCGGCGAAGGTCCTCCTCTTCTGTCGGATGGGGCTCCTGGCTCAAGGTTGAGACGATGGCAAGCCACGTCCGCCTCGATGCCTGGCATGTCTGTTGCGCTCCATGCGAAGATGTCCACGTTCTTCTGGATGCACTCCAGCATCCTTACCCTGTCCTCCGGGCTGAGGCCCCCGCTGACACGCACTTTCTCCACCCTTCCTTCCTGGGTGATGACCTCCATCTCTACCACTTCCTCCGCCGCCTCAAGCCGGGCCGGCTCTTCCCATCTGCCCTTCGCTTCTCGCCCTTCTACCCGGGCCTCCTCCTCTGCCGCTCCTTCCTTCTCCATTGGTTCGACCTGCTCCTCCTGAGCTACCTCCATCTCCTTTCCTCGGGCACTGCCATCTTCCTCTTCTCCCCTCTTCTCCACTCCTTCCCCTGGCCCCTCCGGCCTCTTCATCTCTTCATCCATCTTCTCGGCCTCCGCCATCCAAGAGATGGTGTTGACGGCAGTCACGTAGCACTGCCTTGCCATCTTTGCATCTCCCCGGATTCGGATCTGGACTCCTCCACTATGGAACTTCAAGCACTGGTGGTATGATGAGGGCACACATCGGAAGGCACTGATGAGGGGGCGTCCGAATATGGCGTTGTAGCTGCTCGGAGCGTCAACGATGACGAACCGGCAGTTCCTCGGGACCCCTCCTAATGTCACCTGGAGGCCGACACCTCCCTCAACCTCCTTCCTTTCTCCTGAGAAACCGAACAGCGGCCCATCAGAGGCCTGCACCCTCTTCTTCTCCACCTCCATCGCATCGAAAGCCTTCTTGAAGATAACATTCACCGAGCTCCCATTGTCCACCAGGATCCGGGAGACCGTGAAGTTTTCTATCGCCGTCTGGATCACCAGGGCGTCGCAGAACGGGTCCTCATAATCGGGCATATCTTCCGAGGAGAAGGTGAGCTTCTCTGTGAGGGGTGGGGTCTGGGAAGTTGACGCGACGTCTCTCCGGAACATTGCCTGGAAGCTCCTCTTGCGAGAGGCCTCTATCCCAACCCCCCCCCCCCCCCATGAATCACCCCAATTCCCCCCTGGCTCCTACATCCTCCCTGTCTTCGCACCGGTCTTCCTCCCCCTCCGGGAAGACCTCTTCGATCCTCATTGGCTGCGGCCATGGCTGACCCCTTTCCCTCATCTCCAAGAATTCTGGGCAGGTGGCCGTCGCGTGACCTTCTTCTTGATGAAAGTCACAAAAGGGCAACGCCACCCTGCCCCCTCTTCCCGCTCTTCCCCTTCCTCCTCTGGCTCCTCTACCTCCTCTTCCTCGGCCTACTGCCATAGCTTGCTCCCTTGGGGAGTGAGGGGGTCTGGGGCCTTGCCTCCACCCCGGATTGATTCCCCCCGCCTCTCTTCCTTGGTACCCCCCTTCCTGACCCCTCGCTGGTCCTTCCTGGTGTCTCCAGCCCAACCTGTTGTTGGGCTCTTGATACCTCCAATTCCGAGGCGGTCTTTCGAACCCCTGACCCCTGGGTTCTTCTCGCCTTCTTCCTTCTTGCTGCCTCACCTCAGGCTCGCTCATCTTCGCCAACCTCTTGTAGAATTCTGGGTTGGCCGCCTCCCCTTCTATCTCCTCCGCTGCCCGCTCCATCAACTCCTCAAAGGAGAGAGGAGCCCTTCTCTTCAGGTCCATTTTGAAGAATCCATCTCGCAACCCCACGATGAATGCCATCTTGAGGGCGAACCCCGGCACCTCCTGCACGAGGTGTATCTCCTCTTGAAACCTGTCCACATAGTGTGCTAGTGATTCCCCCTCCCTTTGCCTGATCTTGAAGAGAGCCTCCGCATCCTTCTTTCTCTTCTTCGACGTCGAGAAGCGCAGCCGGAAGCTCCGGCGCAGATCGTCGAACGCGTAGATGGAACCTACGGGGAGCTGGTGGAACCAGTCCCTAGCTTTCTCCTTCAAAGTGGTCGCGAAGAGTCGGCACTGAAAGGCATCCGACATGGGCAGAATTGAAACCATGTCCTCAAACCATTGCAGGTGCACGACTGGGTCGTCCTTGCCGGTATAATAGGACATCTCCGGCCCTCGGAACCCCTCCGGCACTGGGGCCGAGAGGATCATCTCGCAAAAAGGGCTCCCTTCCCCTGCTCGGCGAGTGGTCCTCTCGCGCGGAGCCAACTCGCAGACCTCCGCACTCGCCGGGCTGCCGAACAGCTGCCGCCCGGGGAGATCTCGCGCGCTTCCTTCCGCTGGCACTTCCTTCCCAGGTCGCTGCCCCGGAGCATTCTCGTCGATCTGCTGGGGCAGAACCACGGGGACTGCCGGCGTCTCGCACTCGCTTCTCCCTGCGAGAACCGTCTGCAGGACTTCTCGCTTGAACTTTTCGAACATCTCCAGCCACTCCCCTGTCGCTGGTGGCTGCGAGTGGCCCGAGTCAGAACCGTTTCCCCCATCTCCTGTCATCCAACCTAGCTTGAGATTTTCCTTCACCGGCTACGGTCCACGCTCACCGCACCAAAAATGTTGAAACCGGCAACCGGTCTCCTGAGTTCGGACCCACTGGGGGGTGTAGCCGACGCTTACTTCTCCCTCACTAAACTCTCTGACTGGTGGATGAGGAAATTGGAATAGACCCAAGGCGGCAGCGAGGAGGTCCCGCCACACACCCGGAAGATCTTAGAGAGCTTCCCCTCCCAAACCAAAGCTCAGCCGGGCACCTTGGAGGGCACTAGCAGCCAACCAAGACTAGCCTAGAGGAGAGGACTCTCCAAGAATCAGATCTCCTCTAAGGTGCCCTTAAGGGTCTATTTATAGATTTTTCTAGGCTGGTCTGCAAATAACATGAATCCGCCTTTTAATTTTACTAACCGCACCCCAAATTGGTCTGCTTATAGCCTAACTCCGCTGTTCTGAATGGCTATTTGCAGCCCATAAGGGGCATCGTGGTCATTTCCTCCTTAAAGCCCTGGGGGGCGAGTGGTCCATGAGGGCACCACTCGCCGAGCTCCCGCTCGGCTGGGCATGCACGCACTCCTGGGCGAGTGGTCCGCGAGGGAGCCACTCGCTGATTTTCTCCCTCTCGCCTGCGGCTCGCCCCTACTCTCTCGGGGGTCTTCCCACCTGTCTCAGCCTGGGCGAATGATCTGGCTGACCCAGATCTCGCAAGTTGGCTTGAGGGACCCACTCCGCGAATACGGGTTGTACATCTGGAATCACTAGAAATAAAACACGCTTAGTAGCACAAGGATATTCTCAAATCGAGGGGATAGATTTTGATGAAACTTTTGCACTCGTAGCTAGATTGGAATCTATAAGAATTTTCTAGCATTTGCAAGCTTTAAAAGAATAAAACTATTTCAAATGGATATAAAAAGTGCTTTTCTAAATGGGTTTGTAAAAGAAGAATTTTAAGTTGAACAACCCCCTGATTTTATTAGTGAAAAATTTCCCAATCATGTTTATAAACTAGAAAAAGTGATTTATTGTTTAAAACAAGCACCCCATGCATGGTATGAAAGACTTACATCATTTTTATTAAAGCACGATTATATTATGGGAAGTGCCGATAATTCTCTCTTCATTAAGCACAATAATGATGATTTGATTATTTTATAAATATATGTTGATGATATAATCTTTGGATCTAATGAAGAGTTGTGTAGTTAAGTTATTTTAGTGATGAAAAATGAATTTGAAATGAGTCTAGTATGAGAACTTTCTTATTTTCTTGGTTTTCAAATATCACAAAGAAATGATGGTATTTTTATATGTCAAACTAAATATGTCCATGATATGTTTAAACGCTTTGAATTTGAAAAACATGTTTCTACACCAATGAGTGTATCACTAAAATTAGGAAAAGATGAATCGGGAATTCCAATTGATCAAACTTTATATAGAGGTATGATAGAATCTCTACTCTATCTAAGTGCGACTAGACCCGATATTATGTTTGTCGTATGCTTATGTGCTCGATTTCAAACCAATCCAAAAAAATCTCATTTGAAAGCGGTAAAATGAATTTTTAGATATCTAATTTGGTCATCCAGATTAGGATTATGGTACCCGCACAATAATTCATTTACACTTCACGGCTATTCTGATTCGGACAACGTCGGATGCTCACATGATAGAAAAAGCACTAGCGGTACTTGCCATTTTCTAGGACCTTCATTACTTGCATGATCTAGTAGGAAACAAAATTTGGCTACACTCTCTACCACGGAGGCCGAATACATTGCATTAGGAGTTGTTGTGCACAAGCACTATGGATGAGCCAAACTCTATAGGACTTTGGTTTTCATCTAAAAAATATTGAATTAAAATGTGACAACAAGTGTCATTGATTTTACAAATAATCCGGTACACCATTCTAGATCCAAACATATAGATGTACGTCATCATTTCATAAGAGATCACATTAAAAAGGAAAATGTTAGAATAAGTTTCATTGACACGGACTCTCAACTTGCTGATGTATTCACTAAACCTCTTCCCGATGCAAGGTTTCAAATGTTAAGGTTGGAATTAGGAGTCTTATACATCTTAGGACGATTTATATGAAAAACTCTAAAGTTTTATGCAATTTGAGCAATCAAGACATCTCCAAAAATTACAAAATTTTATCATAAGTCTACTCTTAAGACTCTTAATAAATATTAAAAGACAGAATTTTAAAATTCTCAAGATTTCACTCATTGTTTGTCGCGCTAGCACTAGCGCAGACGCTAGCGTGGGTGTTCAATTTTCCTATTTTTTAAAATTTCTAAGAATCAATAAAATTATGTTAGTTTATATGTACTACTTAGTTTTGTATTTCTGACATTTGTTATTTTTTGTTTTATTAATATTATGGAAAATCAACTGTAAAATTTCAAATTTCAAAAATATTTTTTTTTGGCTTTTTGTTTTTCTTTCATTAAAAATTTCAAAAAAACAAAAAAAAAACTGTATGATCTTTATTGTTAATATCAAACATGTATGAATTTTATTATTTAGAATTATTTACAATGTTAAAATTTATTACTTCAAATTAGTATGAACATTGTTTTGTTTATCATGCTTTGATATATCTAATTAAGTGCATCAATTGTATTGAAAAATATGTGTAGAACCAAGCTAAAAATGCTTGCTTGCTTGTGTAATGATACTTTTTCCCTCACTTATTTTGGTAATCTACATGTGTGTTTAAATCTAAAAATGCTTGCTTGTGTATTGTAATTGTACAAAGAATTAAAACTTGCATAAGTTTATTACCTACACTACATTTGAATTGCACTTAAAAATTAAGACAAGTGGTTAGAGTTTAAAAATTGTGTTGGGTTTGCAAAATAAGTGTATTCGGAGAATGTTGTCTCACAAAATTGAACAAAAATAAAAATAGACAAATATAACTCCACCAAGCACTACTTGAACCTCGTGATAAGTCTTCATAAGCATTGTGAGGTTGAGCACCTTGGAAAGAATAGTAAAGTGTTTTGTGCAAACCTTGATTATTACACCACTTTTTCTAAAATATGCGCATTAAAGTGTATAAAAGTTAATATACTTGTGTTTTATTGTGCACTTTACTCTACATATGTCTTGTATTTTGTGATTTAAATCACTTGTTAACATTGCTCAAAATACACTTATGTGCACATCATTATCTTTCATAACACTTCTTCTCATGAGTATTGGATTCTAATGTTTTATCTATACTACTCTTTATATAAGAAATGCACTAGATAACCTAGCATGATCTCTACAATGTTTGGTATCTCATAAACTTGAAATTAAGTAACATTGGAGTATATTTTTTATATGTTCATTTCATACTTGGTAACTTTATGTAAAACTATGAGATTTCAAAAAGGTTAAACATCTTTACATTTTGAACTTAAACTCATATTTATACTTATGATTTTCATGCTTACCAAAAGATGTTTCTTATACTCTTCCGCTTGTTTAAACCTCTTATTTATTTGAAATCTCTTCTATATTATGCTTAAACTCTTCATCATTACATATATTACAAAAGGTCGATCATGATTTATCATTTATAAAGACTGTCTCCTTACTTCCCTCACCCCACCTTCTTTTAATAATACCAAAAGGGGGAGATTCATTGAAGAAATCTAGAGGAGGAATCTAGAGGATTAAGGGGAGAATAATTCATGTAATCATTTAGGGGGAGTAAAACATAAATTGCATTTATGCATATAGGGGGAGCATTAAGATAGGGGGAGTATGCACTATTCTCATGCTTATCATATACTATAGTATGCACTATTATCTCGCTTATCATATACTATAAACACCATTGTTGATTTCTTGCTAAGAGGATTTGTTATTATCAAAAGAGGAAGATTGTTGGACATGTGTGTCACATCCCTTTATTTGAGAATAGCAAATCCCATATTATATTTGTTCTTGCTTGTCGTGTGTTTATAGTGTGCGGGAACTATAGGTGCAATACTCCACAAGTAGAAAGCAGCTTGGAACCAAAATCTCTGAACTGCAGCACTACCGCCAGCGCTAGTAATACCACAGGCATTAGCGCTATCGCCAGGCGTTAGAGCTACCGCCGACGCGAGCTCTTGCAGCACGATCACCAATGCTAGTGATACCGCAGGCATTAGCGCTATCGCCAGGCATTAGCACTACTGCCAGCGCTAGCTCCAGTTCGTGCCACAATGTCATGCCTCTATGATCTCTACACGACTGCTACTATAAGCGTTAGGTCCTACCGCGGGCGCTATCTCCAAGATCTATAAACTGGGGCTTTCTCTCTCATTTTGCACACACATCCCAGAGAGAATACCAGTGCCAAATTTCAAGAGTTGTTACTCTGCTGAAAGTTGATCTCCCACTCAAAGCTAAAGAAGATTTCTGAAGGAGGACGTCATCACGCTGCATCCGAAGAACGATCGCTTCAACCACGCTTATGCTACATCGATCCTTCATCTTCAACTTCAGAAAATCTCATAGAGGGAGTTTTTTATTTGTGTTATTTCATTATCTTTGTGAATTTGTGTAGTTAATTCGCTTTGTGTTGACGACTAGGTCCTTGCGCGGCATAGGGGGAATTCGCCGCATGTGTTGGCGACTAAGTCTAAGTGATTGGATCTAGGGGGTGCTCTAGGCCATATCCGGGGAAGGATTGCCTAGAGCGGCTTGAGGCCATATCCGGGGAGGATAGGCTAAAGCCACCGGCTCGTGGGGATACGAGTCGGTATAGAAAGGGAAAAATTATTTGCATTTGTACGCCTTCGATTTCTAGCGATATTGAAATCAAAATTGTGTAAACACACTTTAATATAATACAATCATGTCTCTATTTGTGTCTACTTGATTTCTTTCATTTGACATAAAATTCTAATATTGCAAATTATAATATTCTCTGCTTTTGGCTAAATTGTTATTTCGCTCTCTTTTATTTTAAAACAATTTAGCAAATTGCTTAAACATATAAGAAGAATTTTTATTCCCTTATTCACCCCCCCCCCCCCCCCCCCCCCCCTCTCTAAGGGCGCCTATCGATGCAACACCTTGAAGGTCGAAGCTATTGAAAATGCCAAGAATCGTGGCATGATGCTAAGAAAGGAAAAGAGGAAGGCTGAGGACAATGGAAGCCTTTGGGCATCTGGCCCTGCTCCCAAGAAAGGGGGCAAGGAGGTGTGTAGCTTTTGTGGTCGTGCAGGGCACCCTTTCAAAAAGTGTTTTAAGAGGTTGGGTGCTCAAAAGCAGCCTCAGGTGCTTGCGATTAAGAGCCACCTAAGAGTGATCTTACCTGTGCTTCGTGTAAGCAGAAGGGCATGATGTTGCCCACTGTTGGTCAAAAGATAAGATGTGTTTTCAGTGTGGATAGAAGAGGCATATGAAATCTAGGTGCCCGCAGTTCCATCCCCTGATGCAGCCAGTTCCACTTCAGGCTTTGGCGCTGCCGCAGCTGCAGCTGCGGGGCTTGGGAAAAGGGAAACTAAGTGCAGTGACCAAGGAAGATACTCAGTCTTCCGCCCAGGTGATCTCAGGTTAGGTTCTGATCTAGTTCCTAGCTAGCTGGTAATTGTGAATTTAATTTTGGTTATATTAGTTATGTGTATGATTTTATAGGCGAGTTTAAGGTAAAGAATCGTTAGGCGCACATTCTTTTCGATTCAGTTGCCACTCACTCTTTTGTGGCTAGGAAATTTGTAGACCGACATCGTTTGGTTATCGATCGAGTTGGTGATCCACCTTGCGTTAAGTTTCCATCTGGTGATTCGGTGGTGTCGAATCAGAGTATCCAAAATTGTCCTATTATTTTAGGAGGATTCCTAGCATATGCCGATCTGAAGGTGCTAAATTTGGAAGACTTTGATGTGATCTTGGGCATGGACTAGTTGTCCAAGTATGATGTTGTCATTCAGTGCAAGGTCAAGCGTTTGGATTTCTTGATGGGCAATGGCCAACCCATGAGCGTGTATGGTTTTCCGCGCTAGGACTCTCCAATCATATCTGCGGTATGTGCTCAAAAATTTTTAGAGTCCGGTGGTATTGCTTATCTTGTTTCTATTTTGGACGTTGGTTGCAAATTGCTGTGTGTCAAGGACTTTTCCGCGGTGCGAGAGTTTCCCGATGTTTTCCCCGTTAGTCTTCCTGGTCTCCCTCCTGAGAGAGATGTAGAGTTCGTTATAGACCTTGAGTCTGGTACTCGTCTTATTGTGAAGGCACCATACCGTATGACTCCGCGTGAGTTGGAAGAACTGCGTACCCAGTTAGATGAATTGTTGCAGTGTGGATTTATTAGGCCTAGTTCTTCGCCTTGGGGGTGCTTCATTCCTTTTTGTAAGGAAGAAGGATGGTTCGATGAGATTGTGCATAGGTTATAGGGAGCTGAATAAGGAAACTATCCAGAACAGGTATCCGTTGCCTCGGATAGACGGTTTGTTTGACCAGTTGCGGGGTAGTTCTGTGTTCTCGAAGATTGACCTCCGTTCAGGCTACCATTAGTCGAGGATCTGTAAATCGGATGTTCCGCGAACTGCTTTTCGTTCCCGATATGTGCATTTTGAGTTCTTAGTTATGTCTTTTGGATTGACGAATGCACCATCTACTTTTATGGACATGATGAATAGAGTATTCAAGGATTTTCTAGACCATTTTATGGTTATTTTCATCGATGATGTTCTAGTGTATTCTAGAAGTGCTGGGGAGTATGTTTTGTATTTGCGCTTAGTATTATCTACTCTAAGGGAGCAAAAGTTGTATGCAAAGTTGAGTAAGTGTGAGTTTTGGCTTTCTCACGTGTCTTTTCTGGGTCACGTTGTGAGCAAATATGGAATATCTGTGGACCCAGCAAAGATAGCTACTATTTTGGACTGGAAGAGGACTTCAACGCCTAAGGAGATAAGGAGTTTCTTAGGGTTATCGGGTTGTGATAGTTGGTATCAGAGGAATGTTCGTATTCGTGAGAAGCTTTACGTGGCTCATGAGCGTTATGAAAAGTATGCAAATCGGCAAAGGCTTGATCTGGAGTTCGCAGTTGGGGGCTTGGTTTTCTTGAAAGTTTCTTTGATGCCAGGTGTTAAGAGATTTGGAAGGAACCACAAGTTGGATCCCAGGTATGTGGGACCTTTCCAGATTGTTGAGCGCATCAGAATGACCGATTATAGGCTGGATTTGCCTGCTACTTTCCCTGGTGCTAAGGATGTGTTTCATGTGAGCCAGTTGCGAAAGTGTGTGCTTAGTGATCATCATGTCCTTGACTCTGTGCCCCAGTTGCAACCCAATCTTTCTTATGTCGAGGAACCTGTCTGTATTTTGTAGGAGCGGGATCGAGTGTTGCGAAGGAAGACAATTCCTATGTTTAAGGTTCTTTGACGAAATCAGGACGTCAGAAGCGGGACTTGGGAGTTAGAATCTGTTATAAAGGAATCTAATCCTCATCTGTTCTCTTAATTTTCTTCGGTTTGTATCTATCCAGCGAATTCTAGTTATCCCTCTGTCTTTTAAGTTCGAATTGCGTTTCAAGTTTCGGGACGAAACTTCCTTTTAGGGGGGTGACTGTAATGTCCCTGAATTTTTTATAATTATTTTAATCTTATTAATAACATAATATTGTCGTAAGGGCGTTACGTTTGCGCAGAGTTTTCTGGTGTGCTGCAATTCATGCGATTTTGCGTCCGTTCGGTCAATTTGATCCTATTCTGAATCTTGTCGGAATGGAGATTTTGGACTTTAGAAAATTAATCTAATTAATCTTAAGCAGGTCCGTGAAGTTTCGTTGCGATACGAGCCATTTTGAGAGCCCGGTGAATTTTTAAAGATTTTTATTATTTTTATGCTCTTACAAAAGCCGGCCAACCTTAGGATTAGATTTTTATTTATTTTTTTCGTCATTCTCTTCGTTTTCGCCGAACCAGAGAAAGCGCGCGAGAGAGAGGATCGGTACCTTTCAGAATCTTCAGTCAGTCGTCGCAGGAGTGTTAGAGTGCGAAATCGTCGTCGAAGCATAGATTTGGAAAGCTCTCGCCGAGATCTACGCGTGTGCGGTGAGTATTCCCGATTTCGTGGATTCTTGGTGTTGAAGTTTGTAGCCCTAACCTTCCTTTTCTTCCAAAACCTTTCAGAAATTTGTTATCGTGGTGTTCGGTCAGCCGATCCTTGGCGTGGGGTGCTTTGGAGGCCGAAAATCGGAAGATTTTGAGGCAAGTGACGGTTTGCTTTCTTCTCCCCCTACCTGTTTCATTTCCTTTTATGAATGAAGTCAATTCCTTCTTTGTTGTTCAAGTTTGGGTTAGTGAGGGATAGCGAGTGTCAAGAAATCATTGTCGAATCGAAGTGGTGATTTCTGTTGCGAGACGTTGAATTGGCTGTCGGAATTCGTCGAGTGGGTTCGTCAATTCGTCGAGTGGTTAAGTTGAATTAGCCGAATCGTTAAGTCATATTCGTTGAGTAGTTGAGTTAGATTCACTGAGTCATTAAGTCAAATTCGTCGAGAATTTAAGTTATTCGTTGAGTAGCATAGTTAAATTCGTCGAGTAGTTAAGTTATTCGTCGAGTAGTTTCGTCAAATCGTCGAGTAGTCAAGTTAAATTCGTCGAGTAGTCAAGTTAAATTCGTCGAATGGTTAAGTCGAATTAGTCGAGTGGTTAAGTCGAATTAAGACGATTCGTTACCGCCGAATTCAATGTGTGGGCTCGACGAATTCGCCGTGTAAGGCTATTGATACTTGAAATTTTGGGATTTTGTTCTTCCGGTGTCGTCATGGTGACCCGATGTCAAGCTTTTGTGTGGTGCCAAATTTTGTTACGATAAATTGTTTTTGGATTGTTGGTTGAGTTGAAATGGATGATCACCACCACAGTGTATGTTGGTGAATCATTGTACCCGGTGGATTTGTGGCGGACTGTTAGGTTGGGTTGCAATGGATGAGCACCACCTCAGAACCGTTTTATGTCCGGTGTTAATGATTCACTTTTCGATCTGATTAGTCTCTTTTACTATATAGATATATGATTAACCTTATGAATATTCATCGCACTTGGTGCAAGATTTCTCTCTCATATAGTCAATCCTGCTGAATTATTATACTTATTGTTCATGTGACTTTGTTTGTTGTTGATTCACAATTGCTCTCGTTGGGTTGGTAACCTCCTTAACTCATTAATCCTTTGATATTTGTTTTGAGCTGCCTTTTTGCGTCTTTGTGTTGATGCATTCCTTTCTTTTGAATGTCTCAGGTCCGGACCAGTATCAGTTAGAGTGAGCCAAGATGACTCTTCCAGACTTCAGTAGTTAAATTCTTTTTCCTCGTTGGTGAGGTGTAGTCTGTTGTGCTTACTTTTGACTTTGCGGTGTATTTCGGTTACTTTATGTTAATTTTATGGGTTCGTGTCAGATTGTTGGCGCACATAGCTTAGTTCTTTTGTGTAGACTGTTTACTTAATATCCCTGCTACTACAACTTACTGATGTTGTTGCATAGCTCTCTGGGAAGGTTTTATGTTATGATGCATAATAGTTATTTTACGTGTATAAAAATCTGCACCTTTACTCATACTCATAGCATTATTTCAATCAAATGCCACCCCTACTTTGAAGATCGTAAAAGCTCTTTTCCTACTTATACTAAAATTAGAGATTTGCATACCACTAGCATAATGTTGGGTCTCCATGCTCATATAGGATAAAACGAATTAAACTTCATATTTTCTTTTCTGCTGCGTATGTATATAATTTCCTACTTGTGGACTAGCTGATCCATTGAACCGAGGGACACAGTCTTGAACTTCAAATGTAAATCATATCTTTCAACATAATATATATATGTCTTTTATGAAAATAAATAAAGAGACGGAGATGCATGAGCGTCTGTAGTTGTCTCCTGCATGATGTGACATCACAATTCGTATTTTCTCTCTTTGATAATATATTTATAAATTAGGGAAATGCAGGCTGTGACATGGACTCTACGTGCAGCTCACACAAATATACGCCGGGGTGGCAATCCCAGCCCTGGCGGAGTCCCCGTCCTCAACCGGAACGGCATGAGGGGACTCTCATTACACGAAACATAATCATATGCACAAAAATACAGAAAATACTATCCTAAGAACGGAGAAAAGAGTCATAACCATTGACACGCATTTCGAAGCCATAGAATGATCACAACGGCTTTCTCTTGGCGATTTGAGCTCCCAAAGCAGTTTCCTCTCCACAGATTTGAACCTCTCTCGGCGAATCAAGCCCCAATTCGCTCTCCCGCAACGATTCCTTGCAAGGTCTCGACTAGGGTTTCTCCAAAGCTCCACTTGGCAAGGAGATCTCTTCGCGACGGAACTCTAAATCTCAGCAGTACTAAAAAAAACTCGACCAAAGGAAGACAATAAGGAGAAAAGCAGAGATGGTCTTCCTCCTCGAAAAACGGATAGCCCTAAGCGTAGGAATCTGAGAAGATCGGTTTAGGTGAAGGAGTACAGAGTTTCCACAGATCACACTCTCCTCCAAAGTCGACTACAAGGTAACGCCCTTCCTCCAGGTCGGCAAGTCGACGGCTCAGCAGATCGGGACTAACATCTGACAGTCTGTGTAGGCATTGGCAAGAGGAAACCCACGACAAACACCCATCCTTCCTCCTTCTCAGTCACCGACGACAGCAAGGGTGGCTCTTCCCTTGTCCCTACCGGTGGTGGCAGCGGCTGCTCGGTGAAGGTGGTGCAAGCAGACGACGCACGAGGGGGTTGATCTCCTCGATGTTCTCTCCCAGGCGGCGCAAGATCTCTCACGCGGAAAGGGGGAGGGGAGTCGGGAGAGGAATGAGGAGTATGAGGGTTTGTTCTAATTCTTTTATTCTAAAACCTAATGGAAATGCTAACCGCACCCCCGCAACCTCTATCCACACACCCACTAAGCTATCCGCACCCCACTCTAATTTAAAATTTCTGGGGCGTTACATCTTGATTCAAACCCCTTAGCCAAAATCAGATTAACCAATACTAGGCTAATTAAGCTAATTAAATGACTAAGCATGATTAATGAAAAAATTACCCAAAATGGAATGACTTTGAAAGGAATTCTTGGGATAAGCATGACCTCATACCATCTTAAGAAGGCATGGACTTTGCTCTAAAGTTATCAGGAGAGAGTGGGATAAAGCACAAAAAAGCTAAGTGGAAGCTTGGCCGACCATGGAGGAAGCGAGGGAAAAAGGTCTCTCCCTCCTCAACCTATAAACCCCTCTAACCCCGTAGTTAGCTCACCCATCTCCCAAGCAACTGTTCTAAGCAGAGAACATGAATTGAGAGCCTCAGGAAGCCTAAAGAGCTCCTGGTCGATCACCTCATCCACCACCATGTCAACTCAAACTGAAAACAAAAGGAATTGTCCTCTGAATGTGAGATTTCCTCCTCTTCCCCTTGTGTACTCATCCTAGAATGATTTAGGATCGAAATCCGTGCTCGATTGGGCTTTGATTTCACTCAATTTGGTGGAGAATGACCATCAGAATGACCTTGGAATTTCGGCCTCTGGCGGTGGCAATAGGCCATTGGCGACGATAATTGGCCACTGGACCACCGCGAAAGGATAGCCCTCATCACAACGAAACTATTGGTGGTGATGGTGATGGTCGGACGGTGGTGGAGGAGCCCTGAAAGCTCCGTCCAGGCAGGATAAATTGTCGTTGTTGGCTATAGGTTGTAGACAATCACGGGACCATCTGATTAACTTAATTTTGTCCAGCTAATGATTGGTTGATCCCCACAGCGGATCGACATCGGATCTGCTGTGGGGGAAGGTCATTTTACAATATGCGCATTTCTGTGTCGTTTGATGTAAACATTCTCCACAAATACGTAGTGGAGTGCACTTGGACCTCCTACGATGATAGTGAACGTGAAGCTTATGTCCTCCCGAGTGGATTTGGTGCATAGCATGAATGTGGTTAAACGAGATCAGGCTGAGGCGAAGTTATACCCGCGTCCTGTTTGCGACTAGGATGACTTGAATAACGAACAGTGACTGAATCGAACATGTACCATGGTGTTCGGCACCAGAGTGTGGTTGTAACCATGGGCGAGTCTGAGTCAGAGCTGATGCGCTTGACTAGTAAAATGTCCAAACGGAATCTGAGTTGACAATACTTGGATTACTGGAACTACACGTGCGAGAGTTCACCTAAACATGCCTTGAGAGCATGAAGACATGTGGACGTGCGTACCAACATTTGTGATTGATGTTTGTTAGTCTCATGCTTAGGCGGTTGAAGGAACCTTCGGGTTGACTAACCAACATCATGTGCATATCTAGTGTTGGGTATATTGCCCTCTATATTACCTTGATTTGAAGAGGCATCACTCTCAATGCTAAGAACATATTGTATTTAACAAAGCTATACTTGTGTAGGATATACAGGCACAGGTGACTCAAAAGGAAGGGCCAAACATGGCCTTAGATAAGAAGAAATCATCTACAAGAAGATGAAGATCTGTCTCAGCAGAACCACTGAGACGAAGGGTCAGAACCGCTGAGACGAGGAGCAGTCTCAGCGGATCCACTGAGAAGGAGACTGGAGCAACCGCTGAGAAGGGGACTGAAGCTACCGCTGAGACTGGAAGCTATCTCAGCCTAACCGCTGAGACTGGAAGTTGTCTCAGCCCAACCGCTGAGACAGATCCAAATGTGCTGACGGGATCTGCTTTTGGCGCAAACGTCAATAGAAAGGGAAAAGCAACTCCAATCTGCCCCATACTGTGTCAGGAGGATCGATATAGCCGTTGAAGCCTTCTGAAGGTATAAAAGAAGAAGCTAGGGCACAACAACTAGAACTGTTCAATTGGAAAGCTTTTGCTGCACGCCGCAATCGAGCATTCACGTTTCAGCCAGTTGAAGTTGTTCTCTGAAGCTGAAGTTAATCTTCTAAGGGAGATTAGTTAGCTCTTCCTGTACAAACTCAAGAAGGGCAAGTTGATCTTCTGCTTTGCTGAAGGAGAAGATCAAGGTGATTCAAATCTGAAGCTGCTGTTTTTCAGATCTGAAGAAAGGATTCAGAAGACCTAAGAGTAAATCTTTTGTCTTCTGTATTTAGTTCAAACTCTATTATATCTTTGTAAGACATTGTTGCCTGAGTGAAAGGTTGTTGAGCCTGTGTGTAAAGCTGTGTTGATAGCTTGAGTGGTAGGACTTCTTGATAGGTCTGAGGTAGGAAATCTGTGGGATTTCTGAGTGGTAGGAGTGTAAGACCCCAATTTTCATGTGCACAAAAACAACAAAAAATAAAAAGGATTTGATGTCAGGGAGCTAGCGCCAGGCGCTAGGGCTAGCGCCGGGGGTAGTGGCCCTAAGCGGTACCGACTCTGTCGCTAGCGCCAACGCTAGTCACTAGCATCGGCGGTAGCGGGAAAATTAGATATACCTCAAATCCCGACTCTTCTTCTCATTTTCGCTGAGAACCTCTGCATCTGAGAACAGTGGGCTGGGAGCTGGGAAGGAGATCCGTTGGAGTTGAGCCTTCGTCGTGCCAGGAGGGAGATTAGTGAAGAAGCATCTGCGTGCGTGTGCCATCGCAGATTCCAGCCAATCCCCTCTCAGTCTATGGCACCAAAATGACCAACTAGGGTAACGAATCTCATCCCTAGCCTTTGGACATGTGTGTCCTTTGGTTTCCATGTTTTGGAAGATTTCTACTAATTAGTAGATCGGATCTTCCGGTGGGTTGATGTGATTCCCCCATAAATTGCATATAGAGTCTGGAATGGAAGTACGGGCATAGGCATGCTGTGTGAAGCCCATCTGGACAGTTCAAGCCAGATTGGTGATGTTTATCGCGTGGAGAAGACTCCATGTATATGCTGTGGTTCGGGTCTTATGTACTGTTTTGTACAGCAAAATATCCTGGAGGTGTTTCCCAGGCAATACCCGAAGTTTGGTAGCAGAACTGAGTTCTGTTACTAGCATCGGGCGCTAGCGTTAGCGCCGGCGGTAGCTCCAGGTGAGCTACTAGTGTTGATTTCTGGAGGTGTTTTCCCAGAGGTATCAGAACGGAGTTCTGTTACCATTGCCGAACAGAACTAAGTTATGTTGCTAGCACAGGGCGCTAGCATTAGCGCCGGCGGTAGCGCCCAGCACACAGATTGTGTGATTCCGTGCTACCTAAAGTCCTGGGACTGGATACGTAGCAGGAGAAGCTGTGGAATTTGCAAAGCCCAGCTTTAAGTGTTGGGTATTAGGTGAAGCTTACCCGCATCGGGCAAAGTTGAAGCGCGATGATTGAGCACGGGCCTAGCTGATCAGAACCCGCCCATAGTGGTGGTGAAGAGGTCGCCCCTCGGTGCACCGGGCTATGGAAGAGTTCCAGAACTTCATGTGTACGGCCTAGCTCAAATTGCTTGTCTAAGTTGAAATAAGACTTAGCGTGAGGGCGTAACTCATGGAGTATGCCAAAGTGTGCCTTGAGAGAACGAAGCGGGTGGCTTGGTATGCCCCCGTTGGTGTTGTTTGCGGATATATATTTATATGTTGCTGACTCTTACTTGCAGGGAAGGAGCACCGCCACCCCGAGTGTGGGGTGGGGTCGTTATAAATCTTGGTCAGCTAAAGCTGACCGGTTACCTGTTTTACCACCGCTTGGTGGATTTGTTTGTACAGGTCCCGGCGAGACTAGCGGGAAATAGCGGGCTGAATCCCCTTGCTGCTGTGCTGTGCTGGCCCTAGAAGGCCAAAGCTTTTGTTTACTTTTGTTCATGTGTGGCTGTCCTGCGTGCCGATGTCTGGAAGCCACCTATATTATGTAAACAAACATTGTAAATAACCTTTTATGTATTTCATTCCTAGTAGCTTATGTGGACAATGTTATACACTGGTTTATAAATGAAATTACATGCTTCTGTTATGCGACTCTGGTGCTGAGATAGTTATATCTTTAACTGTTAAATGCTAATTTTAGTACCGCTCTCTTCTGTTCATTTCATATGGCGTGGGGTCCCGGCCGGACCTACTGTTATATGCTCTGTAATGGGGAGGGTGTTACAAACTGGTATCAGCTACGGGTTTCACTCCCTTTCTGTTCAAATTCGTGGTCGAATTCTTTTAAGGGGTGGTGAGCACGTGTGTGCGTCGCCTTTAACTCATGTAAATAACCAGTAATTGTCCACTTTAGGAATGAATTGCATGTATATGTGTAGCATTCGGATGGAACTTCTGTGTTCATTTGTTGATTTATGCCTTCTCCTAGTCGCTAATTGTGTTTTGTGCACATGTTTAGGCGGCTGGGAGTGGAGCGGGGCCTTCTCGACCCCCTCGTTCGACTGCAAGTAGTGCACCAACTCTGGTGCCGACTCCTCCTTCGGCTGAAACTGTAAGGATGGTCACTGAGGCAGTATTTGCGATGTTCACAGCGCAACCAGGAGGGCATGTCCCTGGACAGCCTCCTATTCCGGGAGAGGCTCCAGTGCAGGCTCCAGCAGCCGAACCTGCGGTGGAAAGGCCAGTGCCGTTGAGGGCACGAAGAGCTCCAGATCAACAGATGCAATACTTTTTGAGTTTCCGCCCTCCCACATTCATGGGGGCAGGAACCCCGACGCAAGCAGAGGATTGGTTATCAAGGGTGCGCAAAACCTTGAAGGCCACATATACAGAGGAATAGCAAAAAGTTACATTGGCAACCTTCCTATTGGATGGGGAGGCGCAGCTGTGGTGGGACGAGATGGAGTTACATCAGCTAGCGGGAAGGCAGCTGACAGATATCTCCTTTGATGAGTTTTCCAGACTGTTCTTGGTGCGGTATCTTCCACCGGCCCAACAGATAGAGATGGAAAATCAGTTCAACCATCTGACTCAGGGTGATAGAATGATCGACGACTATCTACATGAGTTTACACGGTTGGGGCGCTATGCAGGCGTGACATTTGCGGATGAAGCTCGTAAGACAAATCTGTTTTACGAAGGCTTGCGAGAAGAGTTGCGGGTCCTTCTGTCGGGGCCAATGACGCAGGGGTTTATGACCCTGGTCAACACGGCTCGTTCTTTAGAGAAAGATATGAAACGGTCCCAAAGCAGGAAGGAGCTAGCAGTAGTCAAGCCAGAATTCAAAGTAGCGAGCTCGACAAAGTCGGGACGAGACAAATGGAAGAAAGGAACGCGACCGTTTGGGTCAGCTCAATCTTCAGCATCGGGAGTGACTGGGCGAGGCCCACTCATTTGTTACAACTACGACAGACCGGGGCACTATGCTCGTGACTGTCGTAGTGGGAAGAAGCTAGTTGCGGCCTATGCGGCAGAGAAAGGGAGGGCGGCAGAGTCAACCGCATCCTACGCTGCTCCAGCACAGCCTAGAGTATACAACCTTGGCCAACAGGAGGCCATCAAACAGAGCGATGTGGTGACAGGTATGCGATAGTATATAACTTTTATTGCTTTTTATACTTCATACCTTATGCATTGCTTGTTAACCATTAATGTACTAGGCTTTGTCCTGATCTTTAATTATCCGGCAAGAGCACTGTTTGATACGAGTGCTTCACATTCCTTTCTATCGGAGGCCTTCATACAGCAACTTGGAGTGCCTTCATCGTTTAGACAGGAACGGCTAAGTGTGTTGCTACCCAATGGATGTTCTATGCGTGTGGATCGAGGTTGTGTGGTAAAGGTACGAATATGGAGTCAAGACTTTGATTTGAAGCACTGATACTCCCGCTTTCGGAGTTCGATGTAATCTTTGGTATGGACTGGCTGTCAGCGCAGTAGGCCTACATTGATTGCACTTCTAAGGAGGTCACACTGGGGCGGAATACCGAACGTGCGACTACGTGTGCTGGTTTGCGTGGATCGAGCAAGACACTGATGTCTGCTGTCCAAGTGGTCAAGGCAGTTCGGCAAGGCGCAGAGTTATGTGTTGTGCTAGTGGGGGTTGCAAAGCCTCAACCCAGTTTGAGTGATGTTTCTGTGATTTCAGAGTATCCAGATGTGTTTCCGAAAGATCTTCCTGGGGCGCCACCTCAGCGAGAGATTGACTTCACGATAGAGCTGGTGCCAGGTGCCAAACCTGTGTCACGCTCTCCGTACCAAATTGAGCCAAAGGAGATGGCGGAGTTGAAGGTTCAATTACAGGAGTTGCTAGAGCAAGGTTACATACACCCAAGTACATCCCCTTGGGGTGCTCCGGTCCTTTT
This sequence comes from Dactylorhiza incarnata, assembly GCA_033032865.1. Lineage (NCBI taxonomy): Eukaryota > Viridiplantae > Streptophyta > Magnoliopsida > Asparagales > Orchidaceae > Dactylorhiza > Dactylorhiza incarnata. The sequence continues at coordinate 179,367 of JAWHQI010000450.1, forward strand.
TGTGAAGAAGAAGGACGGAAGCCTACGTCTTTGCATTGACTACCGAGAATTGAACAAGCTGACCGAGAAGAACAAGTATCCGATTCCTCGAATCGATGACTTATTTGATCAGCTAGTGGGGTCAACTGTGTATTCAAAGTTGGATCTCAAGTCCGGCTATTACCAGTTATGAATTCGGGATTGTGATATCCCTAAGACAGCATTCAGTACTCGCTACGGACACTACGAGTTTACAGTGATGCCGTTTGGATTGATGAATGCACCGTCAGTATTTATGGATCTGATGAATAGGACCTTTTGAGAGTGCCTTGATCGGTTTGTCATTGTCTTCATTGACGATATCTTGGTGTACTCTCAGTCTGAAGAAGAGTACGCGATTCATTTGCGTGAAGTTTTGGAAACCCTGCGAGTTCTGGCTAACCTCAGTGGCGTTCCTTGGTCATGTTGTTAGTGGCGAGGGTATCGCAATGGATCCAACAAAGATTGATGCAATCCAGAAGTGGCCCGTTTTGACGACAGTAGCGGAAGTCAGGAGTTTCCTTGGATCTTGCCGGCTACTATCGGCGCTTCGTGGAGAACTTTTTGCGGATCGCTCTACCTCTCACCACCTTGACGAGGAAGGATCAGAAGTTTGTTTGGTCACTGGAGTGTGCACGGGCTTTTGAGGAACTGAAGAGGCATCTGACCACAGCACCAATTCTGTGTTTGCCATCTGGTGCAGAGGGTTATGAAATTTACAGTGATGCGTCAGGGAGCGGCTTAGGCTGCGTACTTCTTCAGCATGGTCAAGTGATCGCTTATGCTCTCGTCAGTTGAAAGTGCATGAGCGGAATTATCCGGTCCACGACTTGGAATTGGCGGCCGTGATCTTCGCTCTAAAGTTGTGGCGGCACTACTTATATGGTGTGAAGGTTGACATCTTTACAGACCATAGGAGCCTTAAGTATCTGTTACATCAGAAGGAGCTCAATATGCGACAACGAAGGTGGATGGAGTTCCTGGGGGACTACACTTTTGATATACATTATACTCCCGGAAAGGGGAATGTCGTCGCAGATGCTTTGAGCAGGAGGGCTTATGCACAGGCCAACTGGATTCAGATGTATGATCCGCGTATGGTCAGGGACTTGGAAGCCTTGGAGATCTCCTGTGTGGAGAGGAGTTCTAGTGCGAGTGCGTGCTTGAACTGGATGGAGGTGCAGTATGACCTCACAAATAGAATACGACAGGCCTTGGAGCTTGATTCGAGCATACAACGCTATTTAGCAGAGTCTGGGGATGGGACTGCTGCAGAGTTTGTATTAGACGACGGTCTGATGTGGAAAGACGGTCGGTTGTGCGTCCCAAATGTTGGTAAGTTGCGGGAGGAATTGATGTACGAAGCGCACTTTACCAAGTACTCAATTCACCCAGGGAGCACAAAGATGTACCAAGACATGAAAAAGCTGTTTTGGTGGCCAGGATTGAAGAAAGACATCGCCTTGTACGTGACAAAATGCAAAACTTGTGCACTGGTGAAGGCAGAATGTCAGAAACCTGGAGGTTTCCTGAAGTCGTTGCCTGTACCGGAATGGAAATTTGATGACATTTCGATGGATTTCGTGCATGGTTTGCCGAGATCACAGAATGGGAATGATGATGTATGGGTGATCGTGGATCGATTAACAAAGGTAGCCCACTTTCTTCCAAACCGGAGGGGCTATTCAGTTGAACAGTTGGCAAAACTTTATGTGGATAGCATTGTACGATTGCACGGGGTGCCCCGTAGCATCGTCAGTGACCGAGATGGGCGCTTTACTGCGAAGGATTGGAGACTAATCCACCAGTTGTTAGTTACAAAGCTGAAGTTTAGCACTGCCTTCCACCCTCAGACGGATGGACAGACTGAACGTACAAACAGAACTCTGGAGGATATGCTCCGAATGTGCGTCCTGGATTTTGGTAAAAAGTGGGAAGATCATCTCTACATGATCGAATTCGCTTATAATAACAGCTATCAGGCAAGTATAAAGATGGCACCCTTCGAGGCCCTCTATGGTAGAGCTTGCCGCACTCCCTTATCTTGGGCGGAGATAGGTGAAATGAAGCTGTTTAAGCGAAAGGAAGTCGAAGAGGCAAATGCGGCGATTCAAACAATCCGGGATAGATTGTTGATTGCACAAGATAGGCAGGCAAAGTACTACAATGCCAAGCACAGAAACGTCGAGTTCGCCGTGGGCGACTGGGTTTATCTAAAGATCAAACCTTTCAAGGGTGTGTCTAGGATTCGACGCTTGAAAAAGCTGAGTCCAAGATACCTTAGACCGTTTGAGATTCTGGAATGTGTTGGCGAAGCTGCCTATCGACTCACTCTTTCGACAGAGTTGAGTGGTCTGCACGATGTGTTCCACATATCGGTATTGAGGAAAGTTGTACCAGAGCCTAGCCAAGTGCTTGTGACTAGTCAGGTGCCGGTCGATGATGGGCTGAAGACGCTGGTCACTCCTATTTGCATCGAAGACACTGATGTCAAACAGCTGCGGAATAAATTGATCAAGATGGTCAAAGTCCGCTGGAACAACTGCGGCCGTGAGGAACTTACATGGGAGCGTAAGCAAATTATGCGTGAGGAATTCCCCGAGCTGTTCCGTTGAGGTACAAGTCATATTTTGTATCTTTTTGATTATTTGCACTGTTAGAATTTCGGGACAAAATTCTTTTAAGTGGGGAAGAATTGTAAGACCCCAATTTTCATGTGCACAAAAACAACTAGAACTGGAAGCTGTCTCAGCCCAACCGCTGAGACAGATCCAAATGTGCTGACGGGATCTGCTTTTGGCGCAAACGACAATAGAAAGGGAAAAGCAACTCCAATCTGCTCCATAATGTGTCAGGAAGATCGATATAGCCGTTGAAGCCTTTTGAAGGTATAAAAGAAGAAGCTAGGGCACAACAACTAGAACTGTTCCATTGGAAAGCTTTTGCTGCACGCCGCAATCGAGCATTCACGTTTCAGCCAGTTGAAGTTGTTCTCTGAAGCTGAAGTTAATCTTCTAAGGGAGATTAGTTAGCTCTTCCTGTACAAACTCAAGAAGGGCAAGTTGATCTTCTGCTTTGCTGAAGGAGAAGATCAAGGTGATACAAATCTGAAGCTGCTGTTTTTCAGATCTGAAGAAAGGATTCAGAAGACCTAAGAGTAAATCTTTTGTCTTCTGTATTTAGTTCAAACTCTATTATATCTTTGTAAGACATTGTTGCCTGAGTGAAAGGCTGTTGAGCCTGTGTGTAAAGCTGTGTTGACAGCTTGAGTGGTAGGACTTCTTGATAGGTTTGAGGTAGGAAATCTGTGGGATTTCTGAGTGGTAGGAGTTACATAACTCTGAGTTGTAGGGCTGCTGTGCCTGAGGTGTAGGGTTGTTGAGCCTGAGGTGTAGGGTTGTTGAGCCTGAGTGTAGGGTTATTGTGCCTGAGGTGTAGGGCTGTTGAGCCTGAGGTGTAGGGCTGTTGAGCCTGAGTGTAGGGCTGTTGTGCCTGAGGTAGGATCACTCTTGATCTGATAAGTTCTGAGGAACTTGTGGTGTAAGCTCAAGGAGCTGAGATTGGAGTTTGTGGCCTTGTCTAACTCACTGTTAGAAAGGTGAAGGGGGAAAGAGGACTACTCAAGACACCCTGTCTTGAGGAACCTCTATAAATCCTTGTGTGATTTCTGTGATTGAGTTTTCTGCAGCTAGATACATTAGGATTATATAAAGAAAATAAGTAAAACCTATTCACCCCCCCCCCCCCCCCCCCCCCCTCTAGGTATTATTGACTACACCTATATAAACTATCAAGTGGTATCAGAGGGAGATTGATCAAAAGGACTTAACAGTCTGATCAGATCCTATACAGGAGTAGTCAAATCTGAAATCCAATGGCCAACAGTGGAATGAAGAAAGAGTTGGGGTCAATGAAGTTGCCCATATGCTCCAAAGAAAACTTTGGTACATGGAAGCAAAGGGTAAGGCTATTCATGGAAGCCTCAGACCCAAGGATGTTTTTGACTGTCAAAAATGGTCCTTATACCTTTGAGAAAGTCTCCACTATTGACCCTACTAGAAAAGTACTTAAGGTATTTTCTGAGCTGACCAATGATGAGATAGCATTGTACACTATGGACAAGAGAGCCCAAAACATAATAGTGAATGTCATTGATGACACTACATTTTAGAACATGGTACACTGCCAAACTGCTAAGGAAATGTGGGACACATTGATTGTGTATATGGAGGGAACAGCTGAAGTGAGGGATGATAGAAAGTCACTCCTCAATCAGGAGTATGAAGTCTTCAAACAACTAAGGCGGGAGAATATCTCCATGTGCTATGAAAGGTTCTTTAGGATTGTAAATGAACTAAGAACCTATGGAAGGGTGTTCACAGATTATGAACTCAATGACAAGTTCCTTAGATCTCTAACCAGAGATTGGGACACTAAAATATGTGCAATCAGGGAAGGGGCAAGGCTTGGAGAAACCCCTACCCATACACTGTTTGGGAAACTGCTCTCATATGAGATGCAACTTTCTGCAAGAAAGGAGGAGGACACCTCCTCCAGGGCTCACACAAGGGAGAGATCTGTTGCTCTCAAAGCTGAAAGCTCTAAGAAGAACAAGAGTAGAGTGCAGTCACCTCCAAGAAAGGCTGCTGAATCTGAGAAGTCTGAGAGCTGCAATTCAGACAGCTCCTCTTCAGATGAGGAGTTTGCTGCCTTCACAAGGCAGTTCAAGAAGATGATCAGGAGGAAACAATGGAAGAACAAACTTTCCTCCTCTTCTCATCCCAAGAAGGATCATTACAGATCTGAGAGGCAACATCCCAAAGGGGACAGGTATGACTCCAAATCTTGTTAACATGTTTCAACTAACATAATTTGCTATTGTTGTAGTAAGCCTGGACATGTCATTGCTGACTGTCCAGTCAAAAGAAAGGAAAGAGATGACAAGAAGCCTCATCACCAAAAGGAGAGGAAGGGAGAAAAATCCTTCCTAGCTAAGAAAGGAAAAAGCTGGAGTGAATCTGAATCTTCATCTTCAGATTCAGATGGTGAGGAGGAGGCCTACTTGGGGTTGTTTGCTGATCAGAAGGAAGAAGATCTAGACTGTCCTGCTGCCAGGATAGGAATCAGGGCCCCTCTATCACATTCAGATAGTGATGTAGAGGAGGATGAGGTCACTCTAGAATACCATGGGCTGATGGCTATAATTGAAAATGAGGACAGCCACATCAATTCAGAACATGAGCAGGTATTAATACACTGCATTTCTTCTTCTTCTGATTATGAAACAGGTCCAGAATCTGAATCTCCTCCATCTAAAGTTGGAAGTGAATCAGATTCTAAGGAGGATGTCAATCAATTGATTGATAGGTATGGTGCACTCCTGGAAGCTCTGAAAAAGAGCAAAAAACTAGCCAAGAGGCAAGCCCAAGAAATTACTTCCCTAAAGCAATCAAAATCTGAGTGCATTGAGCATGCTACCCAGCTAGCTCTAATGAGCAAGGAGATTGGCAAGCTAAAGGGAATGTCAATCATCCATGTGGGCACCATAAGCCACAAGAACAAGATCATTAAGGATCTTGAAGAAAAGCTCCTCAAGGAGAGGATGCTGGTGGCTCAATTCTCCAAACCCAAATCTGTGCTACTTATTATTGACACCTTCTCCTTTCAAACCAATAGGAGAGGATTGGGGTTCAATAAAATGGAAGTAGGAGAAGGGAGTGGAGTAAAGAGCAAGGAGAAGGCTAAGCCTCAACCCACCTTTCAAAAGGTAATACTTCCCTCCAACAGGTATGACCATGAAAGCATTTATGGTCACTGGAAGAATGAGAGGTGTTATAGGAAGGAAAATGCTCCTTCATATAGTGGAAGAAAGGGAATGGGATTGAGTGTCATGAAGGCTCCCCATGAGGAAATTCAAATGGCCCAACATGGACCATTTGTTTTTGGTACTTCAGCCATATCATTCATGAATAAGAAGGCAAGCCCTTCTAAGGTTAAATCAGTCAAGAAAATGACTGCTGCCAAATCTGTAAACATGTCTGAGTGCTCAGTGTCAGATGCCATCACATCTTGTATGGCTACCAATCCATTACAAGCTGATTCCATCAGGACAAAGAGCATCAAGACAGCACACAGAATGACATTCAATCAAATCATTGCTGAGAGGAACAGGAAGAATGCTGTTGTATCTATTCCTGGACATAAGGACTGTGCTGCACAATGCTCAAGAAATGCTCAGAAGAGAAGATAAAACATTCATGAGTGTTGGTGCTGTGGCAAAGTGGGACATTTTGCAATTGATTGTTGGCACAACCCTAATGTGCCAAAGGCAAAGATTGAACCTCAAGCCAAACCAGCCCTTTCTAGGAATATCCCCTATGGTATTAACATGAACCTAGGACCCAAAGTCAGTTGGGATCCTAAGGTACATTAAATTTTGTGTTGCAGGTTAGTTCAAGTACCAGTCTCAACCAAATATGGTACTTGGACAGTGGGTGCTCAAGGCACATGACAGGAACTAAGGATCTTCTAAAGGATTACCATCCAGTGAAGAATGGACCCAAAGTTATCTTTGGTGGATCTGAAAAGGGAGTCACCAAAGGATATGGTATGATTTCAAATGGCATAGTCTCAATCACAAGGGTAGCTTATGTTGAAGGGTTGCAAAACAACCTTGTAAGCATAAACCAACTATGTGACTTAGGCTATGTCATTGAATTCCACAATGACAAGTGCTTGATCAAAAAGTCTAATGACTTGGAGACCATTCTCTCAGGCACTAGGAGTGGAAATGTTTATTGCTTAGACTTCATTTGCAATTATTCTATCTCTTCTGTGTGCCTTGTAGCTAATGAAAGTGAGTCACTTTGTGTCCAATGGCACAAGAGACTTGCCCACATTAACTATAAGACAATGTATAGATTATTTTCTAAAAACCTTGTTTGAAATAGTCCTAAACGAAAATGTGTTAAAAGTGGTCCCTGTCATGCTTGCCAAATGGGTAAGCAAACTAGGACCACCTTTAAAAGTATTGGCTCCAAGGATACTGAAAGGTGTTTATACCTATTGCACATGGACTTGTTTGGTCCTTTGCCAATTCAGAGCCTAGGTGGGAAGTTGTATACCTTGGTAATTGTAGATGATCATTCAAAGTATACATGGGTATTCTTCCTTAAGAAGAAGTCAGATACCTTACATGTCTTTATAAATTATGTCAAGGCTATTCAGAATGATCTACTATGTACTGTGGTAAGGACAAGAACTGACCATGGCACAGAATTTCAATCTGAAGCCATGACAAAATTTTGTCAAGAATTTGGTATCACCCAAGAGTTCTCCTCCCCAAGGACTCTACAGCAAAATAGTGTGGCTGAGAGGAGGAATAGGACCTTGATAGAAGCTGGGAGAACATTGCTTAGTGACTCCTCACTCCCAGAATACTTCTGGGCTGAGGCAGTCAATACAGCCTGTTATGTTCTCAATAGAGCCTCCATCAATAAGGTCCTTGGGAAAACCCCTTATGAGATTCTGAAAGGCAAACAACCTACAATTTCTTACTTTAGAATCTTTGGTTGCAAATGCTACATTCTAAATAATGGAAAATCTCAATTAACAAAGTTTGCAGAAAAATGCAATGTGGGGGGGGGGGGGGGGTTCTTGTTGGGTATAGCTCACATAGTAGAGCTTATAGAGTTTATAACAAGAAAACCCATGTTGTAGAAGAATCTATGCATGTTGTGTTTGATGTGACCAGCCTTCTCTACAAAGAATGGTCTAGTTCTTCTATTTTGACAGGAAAGGAAGAAGGGATGCATAAGCTGACTGTCCAAGACAGGCCCAGCAGCAACAAAACACAAACAGCTGCTGCAATTCCTGAAGAAGAAGAGGTACAAGAGGGTGAAGTCACAGCTGAACCAGTGGAACAACCACAGCCTCCAGAGGACCCTCTTTCAGCTGCCGCAAGGCACCTGAGAGATCATCCAAGAGATCTAATAATTGGAGATCATACCCAAGGCATATTGACAAGAAGCAGAGCTCATAATGAAGCACTATTCTTGAGCTTCCTTTCTCAAATGGAGCCCAAGAAGTTTGAAGAGGCCAATCAAGACACCTTCTGGATTGAAGTCATGCAAGAAGAGCTCCTACAATTCAAGAGATGCAAAGTATGGAAGCTGGTGCCAAGACCTCAGGGACACAATGTGATTGGCACCAAATGGGTATACAGGAACAAACTTGATGAGAATGGTACAATCATCAAGAACAAGGCCAGATTAGTAGCCAAAGGATACAGGCAAGAGGAAGGTATAGACTTTGATCAAACCTTTGCTCCAGTTGCAAGGTTGGAAGCAATTAGGCTATTCCTTGCCTATGCTGCCCACAAGGGGTTCAAAGTCTACCAGATGGATGTCAAATCAGCCTTCCTCAATGGAGACTTGAAGGAAGAGTTATATGTTGAACAGCCTTCAGGTTTTGTGCATCCAACTCTAACTTCTCATGTTTACCTTCTTAGGAAAGCATTATATGGTCTCAAGCAAGCTCCAAGAGCTTGGTATGAGACTTTGTCCAACTTTCTCCCCAAGAACAAGTTCATGAGGGGAATGATTGATATCACATTGTTTCTTAGGGAAACAAGGGGCAAGTGTCTCTTAGTCCAAATTTATGTTGATGATATAATCTTTGGGTCTACTGATGATAACCTCTGCAAGAGATTTGCCAATCTAATGCAGGGGGAGTTTGAAATGAGCAGTATGGGTGAGCTCAAATATTTCCTTGGGCTCCAAGTGAAACAGTCTGATGATGGAATTTTCATCTCCCAGACCAAGTACACTAAGGAGCTCATCAAGAAATTTGGGATGGAATCAGCCTCCACCATGAGAACACCCATGGGGTCTAATGTATCATTAGACAAGGATGAAAAGGGAAAGGCCTTTGATGAGTCCATGTACAGATGCATCATTGGATCCCTATTATACTTGACTGCTAGTAGGCCAGACATTATGTATTCTACATGTGTTTGTGCTAGGTATCAAGCATGTCCTAAGGAATCTCACTACACCTCTGTGAAGAGGATTTTGAGATACCTTAAGGGCAGCTTGCATCTTGGCCTTTGGTACCCTAAGAACAATGACTTTGAACAAACAGGCTTTTCAGATGCAGATTTTGCAGGTTGCAAAGAAGATAGGAAGAGTACAAGTGGTACTTGTTAATTCCTAGGGAGAAGATTGATATCTTGGAGCAGCATGAAACAAACCAGTGTGGCAATATCCACAGCTGAGTCTGAATACATTGCTGCAGGTAGCTGTTGTGCACAACTCCTTTGGACACAACATCAATTGGAGGATTACAACCTCGAGGTAAGGGAATCTCCTTTGTATTGTGATTCATCCAGTGCAATATCTATTGCTAAAAATCCTGTCTCTCATAGCAGGACTAAGCACATAGAGATTATGTTGGGGAAATGATTTATCTTAACCCCTAGAATTAAGAAGAATATAATTTCTAAGAATGAAAAGTTAGTCTAAGTAAATATGCGTCGAATAGAATTCGACGCAACGTCGAAATGTAGTCGACGTTTCTCTCAGAATAAGTCGAAGTAACTCTAAGAAGAATTCGACGTAATCTTTGTCGACGTAACTCTGACTTCTAGTCGACGCATTTAATAAAGTCGATGCACCTTAGTCGACGCACCTTCCTTATTCTCCTCTCGACGTCCAGACAGGATGAACTCGGCGCTTACGTCGAATAGTAATCGACGCACGTCGATTTCTATGTCAAATTCGAATTCACGCCATATCTCTTTCCTTCTTTCTAAAGATCTGAATTTTATGGAATGATTTTATTCTTTTATAGCTGTTCTGAGTCTGTCTTTCCTTCTAATTGATTCTTGGCTAATTTGATTAATATTTATTTGGATATTATTTGAAATCAGAATAAACTCTTTCCATCTACAGATAAAAATTAGTATGGAAACTTTTATCTCTTTCTAATTCTCTGTCTGCAAATTGATTATTCTCCTTTAGCAATATCTTTTCAAACAGAGTTATAAATAAGAAGGAAGTCGACAGAGAATAAAGAAGTGATCCACCATATACATTTGAAAAAGAGGAAGAGTTCCCAAGTGAAGAGTGAGAAAGCTGAGAAAAGAGATAATGTGCTGCAGCAAAGAAAAAGCCTTCATCTTCTCCTCCTGAGGCCATTCTGCTGCAAATTCTAAAAGCTCTCACAAAAGAGAGAAAATCTTACAATCTCCTTCTCACTATAGAAGAGAGATTACATTCACTATTCTTGTGCTTCTAATCTTCTTGCTAGGAAGAAGATTCCTTCTTGTTTAAATTACTTCTTCTCCTTATCTTTATTTCACTTTTAAACTGTGTAAAAGAGATTTTAGAATCTTTCTTCAAAAAATTCAGTTGTACTGGTTCTAAGAGTCTCCTTATCAAAAGACTCAGGCTGGTTCTAAGAGTCTCCTTATCAAAAGACTCAGTGCAAGATAGTGAATTCCTACCAAGGGGGTAGAAGAGTGGACTACCCAAAGTTTGAGGAACCACTATATTTCTTTGTGTTGTGCTGTGATTTTCTTCTTGTTATTTTCCTTCTTTACTTGCTTAATTCTCGTTGGTGTGTGGGAAGCTTAAATCTGTGATTATTACACATATATATATAATTACACAAAGTATTTTTAAATCTCTATTCACCCCCCTCTAAAGAATTCTAGTGAGGTTAACTGTGCACTTTTAATTGGTATCAGAGGGAGGTTGATCTAAAAGGTTAACTCCTTGATCAAAAAGATCCTACCTCTCATATATTTCTGAAAACTATTTCTTTTCACATGGCACAAATCAAAGATTATGCTTCCACTAAACCACCAATGTGCAATCTTGAAAAGTTTGCAGTTTCGAAAACAAGAATTAGGATTTATATGAATTCTATTGATGAAGAATTATTTAATGTTATTTTGTCAGGTCCTCCCAAGCCTTATAGAAGAGACTCAAGTGGTGAAGTGACTCAAACACTTGTCCCAAAGGCTGAGTGGACAGTTGAAGAGAAGAATGCAGCAACATGTGATGCAAAAGCTGTGAACATTCTTGTCTCAACCCTCTCAGATGAAATCTTTCAAAAGGTTGTTGACTGTGAATCAGCCAAAGAAATATGGGAGGCACTTACAAAGATGGTAGAAGGAAGTGTTGATGAAAGGAAAGATAGAAAAGCTCTATTGATCTCCCAATATGAGAACTTTCAAAAGAAGCATGAAGAAAGCATATCTGAGATGTATGATAGATTCAGTCTGATCATAAATCAATTAAGGAGTCTGGATAGAGATCTCTCTCTCACAGAGATCAATGACAAACTGGTAATGAGTCTCCCAAGTTCATGGGACTCAAGAATATGGGCAATAAGAGATACAAGAGGACAAAAGGAAATCTCAACAGATGCCCTCGTAGGAAAACTTAAATCCTATGAGCAACTGCTGAAAACCAGAGAAGAGAAGGAAAGAAGAGGAAGCACTTCAACCTCCTCAAAAGATAGAAACATTGCTTTGAAAGCAACAGAAGAAGAGACCCCTGTCACTGAAGAAGAATTATTCAGCTTCCTGGCTAGGAGATTCAAGAAATGGGTCAGGACAGATGGGTCTAGAAGGAGAGAATCAAAACCAAGGTATGATAAAACTCCTATTAAAGAAATCATTTGTTATTCCTGCAGGAAAACTGGACACATTGCATCAGAATGTCCAGAAAATACTGAGAAAGAGAAAGATCTGAAAAAGAAAGATCTCAAGAAAAAAGAGAAGAAGAAAGAAAGAGGCTTCATTGCAGAAGCTTGGAGTGAAACAGATTCTGAGGACAGCACCTCATCCAAAAGTGACAATGAAGAGTCTAAGCAAGAAGACCTATGCTTAATGGCTTTTCAAAGCTCAAAGGAAGAACATGGTGCTAAATCATGGAGTGAGATAGAATCAGAAGGAAGCATCTCTTCCGAAGATGATAAAGAAAATAGCCTTATTCTCATAGAGGAATCTGAGGATAAGGATGGGGTAAGCATTTTTGATGACATAGATTTTCTGTGTGATGATTTCAAAAATGATTTTAAAGGGTTATGTTTAGATCAACTAAAAACTAAACAAGAAATTAAGAATCTAAGAGAACAAATTAATGTCATTAAAAACCAGAGAAATATAGAGGACTCTTATTCTAAAAATTATGAATTAAGGGCTAACATCAGAGAAAAAGAAATAGAGAAGGCTAAAATAGAAAACGAGCTCCTTAAAAATAAGGTATCTCAAGCAAAAGCTTTTGAAGAATCAATAAAAATGAGAAGCCAAACACTCAAAGAAATCACAGAAAAACAAACAAGAAGACATAAAAATCTTGGACTAGGAGTTGATCCCTCAGCTAGTCTAATTCCATCCAACAAGCCTGCTTGGATGAGCCCTGTAAAATTCACTAAACCCACTAAATCAATAAACCAAGAAGAAGACTCACAAAATAAGGAAGAAGACTCCCTCAATGAGATAAACCATTTCGATGAAACATCATACTATACAGATGAAGACTCTCAAACTACTTCTAAGAAGGCAACTAAGCCAAGAGAAACAACTCATAAAGAAATAAAATCAGAAAAAGGGAAAAATAAAATTTGTGAAAACACAATTGCGTCGACTTCATATCGACGCATGAATGATAGTGCGTCGAATTCTACTCGACGCAATCTCTCAGATGCTTCGACCTAAACTCGACGCTTGAATAAAAGTACGTCGACTTCAAATCGACGCAACTTCTTCCATGCATCGATTCCAGATCAATGCAATCTGGAGAAAGCACCGAGTATAAATCGACGCAACTATCAACGTACGTCGAATAGATATCGACACATACAAACTCAGAGCAACATAAAGACAGAACACTTCCATCCTCCAAAAACCTTCCATCTTAACCCCCATTCAGGACCCATTCATCCAGATCATAATTTCTATCCTAGTCTAAACTTTTATCCAAACCAAAATTTTTATCCTAATCAAAATGTTTATCCTAATCAACACCACTATCCCTCTCTAAACTCAAAATCCCATAATCTAAAGATAGTCAGATGTTATATTTGCAATAAAACTGGCCACATTGCCAAACAATGTTGGTACAATCAATCTAATTGATTATAAAAATTAGTCCAAAACTGTCTTAGAAAATATTATAAGCAGAAAGAAATAATCTCTCAAGGGAAAACCCAAAATTTTTCAGGAAAATGAAAGTCACGTCGATTTTATAATCAACGCACCGTCGACTCCAATCGACGTATACGTCGATATGAAACCCTAGCATCTTACCTCAGACTGTATCGACGCTTACGTCGAATTCCACTCAACGTAACGTCAACTTCATGAAAAAGAGAGGCAATACTAAAATATTTTCGGGCACATCCACTGTAGTACCGAATATGCCTCGAATTGTGTCTCATTTCGACGTTTCACCTGACGTAAATAGACTCTTCAGTTAGAAATCCTCTCGCACTATGCATCTATCATCCCTCTTACCTCTCAGTCCAGCCATTTCTTCCTCTTTCTCACTGACCTACAATGGCTCCCAAGATAAACTCTGGGTTCGACATTAACCTTGAATCATTCCAAGCCGCCACAGAAAATTATAAGAGCATTATAGCTCTCTTCACTGAAGCTGGTCTGGATAAGCTCATCTCCACAAGATGCAAGCTCCTGGAGACAGAACTCACAGAGCTGATGACTCATGTTCAGATATCTGAATAAGGAGAAATCACAGGAACAATCCATGAGACACCCGTCTCAATTTCTGCAGAACACATTAGGACCACCTTTGATCTACCATCAGGTACAATCCAATATTATCTTTGTTCAAGTAGGGAAAGCAAATCATATTCTAAAGAATAACTAAAATAATTCCCCTATCAGGTGATGAACCTGTGGAACTTACCCCTGATGAAATAAAGAATCTGTTAATCACCATGAAGTTCTCCAAAGATAGACCAATCCACCTGAAGAAAATAGACTTCTCTGATGAGTATAGACTGTTGGCAGACATTGTAGGGAAAATATTACTATGTAAGATCTCTGCCCATGATGTAGTGACCAAGCAGCAACTGAACATCATGGGGGCCCTTGTGCTGAAGAAGAAGGTAGACTGGGCAAGCTGTCTGCTCAAAATGATAGGCTTTAAATATTCTCACAAAGAGAATGCCTACATGAGAATTATGAGCCAAGTACTCTTCCACTCCTTCCCTGACCTATGCAGGTCAAAAGGAATTCCCATCCCTCCTGGCAAAAGGATGTCCATTGCTCTCTTCTCAAAATGGACCAGGCAAATCCCCAAACCTGGTGCCATTCCTGAAAGGACTCCATCTCCTCCCAACTCTCCTCCTCATCCCAACTCTCTTGCTCATCCATCTTCACCTCCTCCTCCTCCTCCTCAAACAAACATCCCTTCTCTACCACCATCATCCACACCTTCACAAATACCAACTCAATCTATTGCTCAACCCTCCACTATTCCTTCACCTTTTCCATCAAATATACCTCATCACAATGATACAGTCCCCTCTCCACCTTCATCACATACACCTCCACCATTATCTCCTCCTCCTCCATTATCTCCTCCTCCACCACCACATTTTGAACCATCTCCATCCACTGAAAACCTCATCACTCAGTGTATCCAATCCACAGCCCAAAGATTCCAAGCAATGCTGGATGGGCACTGCTCCAAGATTCATTCCTCCATCTTGCACATGCAGACCCAAATAGATGGGGTCAGTGCCTCTGTGCAAAGCTTGAAGACCTCTATCTCTTCCTCTAAGGTCACCGAGTCTTTCTTAACCTCCTTGGCTAAGAAGGTCAAGAAGGGGGAGAGGTTAGATGAAGAGCAGCTCTCCAGTCATAAATCTCTCTCTCACAAGTCTCTTACTGCTTCAAAAACTGATAGTCTTGCACTGCTCAAGACCATTGGGAATGAAGTTGTACCTGAGCTACATAGTGAAGAGCACCTAACAGAGGTACTCAATATAGCAAGATAAGCTACTCAACAAGTGATTCTATTACAAGGGAAGGCATCTAGGGCAGAAAATGAAGTTGAAAAGGAAACTGAGGCTGAAGGAGAGAAAGAAAATGAAGCTGATACTGTGATGGCTGAAGTAGGAGCTCAAGAGCCAGATGCAGTTAAAATTGGAGCTGGAGATGAAAGAGAAACTGAAGAAGAAGTAAAAGGCTCAAAGGAAGTTCCATCCCAGGGGGAGCAAACTGCTTTGACTCAGGAGGAGCTGAGGGAATCACCTACTACTGAGAAGGAGCAACCCACAAAAGTATTCACTAGGAAAAGAAAAACTCCTCCTACCCCTGAACAATGATGATATACTCTATTTGAACAATTGTCTATGCTTAAATGCTGATTAGTCAACTGAACATGAAATTTGTTTATATAATTCTATCTTCTTCTGATTATTTAACATATTTCTAACCTATATGAATGTCTTGCTGAGTTGATTAAATACTGATACAATTTCTCTCTAAATAGGGTTAAGACAAATAGGGGGAGATTGTTGGGGAAATGATTTATCTTAACCCCTAGAATTAAGAAGAATATAATTTCTAAGAATGAAAAGTTAGTCTAAGTAAATATGCGTCGAATAGAATTCGACGCAACGTCGAAATGTAGTCGACATTTCTCTCAGAATAAGTCGAAGTAACTCTAAGAAGAATTCGACGTAATCTTTGTCGACGTAACTCTGACTTCTAGTCGACGCATTTAATAAAGTCGACGCACCTTAGTCGACGCACTTTCCTTATTCTCCTCTCGACGTCCAGACAGTATGAACTCGGCGCTTACGTCGAATAGTAATCGACGCACGTCAATTTCTATGTCAAATTCGAATTCACGCCAGATCTCTTTCCTTCTTTCTAAAGATCTGAATTTTATGGAATGATTTTATTCTTTTATAGCCGTTCTGAGTCTGTCTTTCCTTCTAATTGATTCTTGGCTAATTTGATTAATATTTATTTGGATATTATTTGAAATCAGAATAAACTCTTTCCATCTACAGATAAAAATTAGTATGGAAACTTTTATCTCTTTCTAATTCTCTGTCTGCTAATTGATTATTCTCCTTTAGCAATATCTTTTCAAACAGAGTTATAAATAAGAAGGAAGTCGACAGAGAATAAAGAAGTGATCCACCATATACATTTGAACAAGAGGAAGAGCTCCCAAGTGAAGAGTGAGAAAGCTGAGAAAAGAGATAGTGTGCTGCAGCAAAGAAAAAGCCTTCATCTTCTCCTCCTGAGGCCATTCTGCTGCAAATTCTGAAAGCTCTCACAAAAGAGAGAAAATCTTACAATCTCCTTCTCACTATAGAAGAGAGATTACATTCACTATTCTTGTGCTTCTAATCTTCTTGCTAGGAAGAAGATTCCTTCTTGTTTAAATTACTTCTTCTACTTCTTCTCCTTATCTTTATTTCACTTTTAAACTGTGTAAAAGAGTTTTTAGAATCTCTCTTCAAAAAATTCAGTTGTACTGGTTCTAAGAGTCTCCTTATCAAAAGACTCAGGCTGGTTCTAAGAGTCTCCTTATCAAAAGACTCAGTGCAAGATAGCGAATTCCTACCAAGGGGGTAGAAGAGTGGACTACCCAAAGTTTGGGGAACCACTATATTTCTTTGTGTTGTGCTGTGATTTTCTTCTTATTATTTTCCTTCTTTACTTGCTTAATTCTCGTTGGTGTGTGGGAAGCTTAAATCTGTGATTATTACACATATATATATATAATTGCACAAAGTATTTTTAAATCTCTATTCACCCCCTTCTAGAGAATTCTAGTGAGGTTAACTGTGCACTTTCAGATTAGATATCACTTTATTAGAGAACATGTAGAGTGTAAGGACATCTGTCTTGAATTTGTCCCCACTGACAAACAAGTAGCTGATATCTTTACAAAGCCACTGGATGAATCTAAATTCAATGCTTTCAAAATTAATCTTGGCATGCTTAGTATAGAATAGTCCTAAATGTATGAGTAGTAGCTGTCACTGTTGTTGATTATGAATGGTGAATTATCAAACTTTATATTATTGTACACTACAACTTAGTGACATGACTAGGACACATCTTCAGCCAAAATATCTACATTAGGTCTAAACCCTATGATCAGCTAAACTGCAGGAGTATGTTCAGCTGAATCAGCTGAGAAAAATCCCAGCTGAACCGCTGAGACGAGCAAACTGTCCCAGCGGTTGATAGTTCACTATCCCAGCTGAACCGCTGAGACAAGCAAAATGTCTCAGCGGTTGATAGTTCACTATCCCAGCGGCCTAGGTCTCTGTCTAAGCTGAACCGCTGAGACGGGGTATGTTCAATATTAAATCTGATAATTAACCCAAAACTCCTTAACATAATAAAGAAATTAAGTCTAAAAGCCTAGGGTTAATAAAAACGAAACTGAAATTCTATAAATAGATACACTGTAACTTAAAACACACCACAAAGCCAAACCCTTAGCCGCCGAGATGATTCATCTTCTCTCCCATCTCAGCGCCTCGAGTTTCTGCTTCCATGGCGCCAAAAAGCTCAAAAGATCTCCTGGAGGGCTATGAAATCGTCAGAGATGGATTCTCTCATGCCTCAGAAGAAATAAGACACGTGATTCATCTAATGGAAGCTCAAGGTCTGGAGCATATGTTGTCTGAACCTTGCTGCATTCTCAGAACTGAAGTTCTGGAATGGTTCAACCATGTCAAATTATCTCCCTCCAAAACCATCCTGAAGTCCAAGATAGGAAATGAGAAGATAAAGATTACAGCTAAAAGGTTGGAGAAGGGACTGAAATTAACTCCCTGCAGTAAAACTGAAGAGTAGGAGATATCTGAAAAGGATAAGCAGACTGCCCTAAAGTGGACAGGATACAGTGATACTAAAACCAGTTGTCTAAGGAGGAAGTTCTTCAATCAACAGGGGAAGCTGTTGTCTGATATAGTGGGCAAAGCTATCCTATGCAAGCCAGGTTCACATGATACTGTCTCACAGTTCATGTTTGAACTAATGACTAGGATAATTCTGTCCAAGAAAACCTCATGGGGAGAAGTTATTTTTTAAAGGATAAAGGAATCTCTACAAGCCCCCAATATGGGAAGAATACTATCTCTGTACCTACAGAATAGTCATTCAGAGACCTTTGCACACTCCAAGGGGTCAAATCTCCATTATCTCAAAAGAATGGACATTAAGACTCTGGCTAGATTCTCCAGAGTGCTCCCTATGAGCCAGCCATCCGTGGCTAAGGAAAAGAAGAAAGAGTCATCCCAGCAGAAATCAGATTCATCCTCAAAGTCAGATGGGTCTGACAATGAGGACATTCATGGGTCTGACCTTAGATCTGGCAGCAACCCAATGAACCTAGATAATGAATATGTCCCCAGGACAAGAAGGGATGAGGAGCCCCAAGGAAGAGTTGAGCCCAATCCTGAGGCAACTCAGATGAATGCTGATCCAGCTGTTCCTCAAGCTGAAGATGAATTTCCCAACTCACCTATCCATGGTAAATTAGGATTTCAGTTAGGCCTCTCTTCTCTATCAATAGTATAGTCTAGGTGTCTAATTCATCAATCATTTTTCAGGTGACCTTAGACAAAATTCTCTTCCTATGGATGCCCCAAGTGAGGGTGAGCATAGCCCAGCCTATGAAGGAGGAGGTGGGTATGCTAGTGGGGGAGAACAACAACAAGAATCAAACCCTCCAAATCTACAAGGTACACCTAATGCCCCATCTGAGGGGGAGCAGATCCCTGATGATGGAAGGGCTAATGCTCAAAGTGGAGCTGAAAAGCTGGTTGAAAAGGATCTGACCCAGGCAAAACTAGCTGCTGTTCTGGACACATCTGACCTGTTAAACTCAATACAAACCATGATTGAGGGTCAGATGTTGTCTATGAAAGAGATTGTTGCTGAAAAGGTCCATGATGTCTCTGCTCAGATAAGGGATGAATTGTATGCAACAAGAGCTGCATTGACTCAGGAGATCTAGGCCAGTGAGCAAAGAATGGAGTCAAGAGTGGCTGCAGTAAGAACTGAGCTGAATACCCAGGTTAATGATGTCAAAACTGCATCAGATCATATCCTTCTGCAGATGACAAGATGGTTTGAAATGGCCAAAAATACTGTTGCTGCCCAGCACACAGTTCTGAAGAATATTGCAGACCATCAAGGGGATTCCACAAAGGACATCACATATGTAAAGAATCAGCTCTACAAAAATAAAAATTTCAGGGAAAAAGCTGTTGCCAGAATGGCACAAGTGGTCAACACATCAAGCAGCCAAGTCAAGTCCCACATTGACAAGGCAAAGGAATACATTTTAGATGATGTGGACAGCACCTTTCAAACTCTCTCTCAATCCATATTGAATCAACATTCTGAAATAGAGAAGAAGATAGTGGAAAATAGCAAAGAAGGGAAGGAGAAAATTCTCAATCTACATGCTAAGCTGAAAGGAGCTCACATACAGCTGTATAACAATATAGAGTCCTCCCATAAACTGATACTCTCCAATCAAGAAGAAGTCAGCAAGCAACTGGTGGAAGTGGTCAACAATGCTTCCAGTGCTATTCAAGAAAATATCCTTATCATGGTCAGAAAGGTCACTGATAATCAATGGGACTCAAGCTTAAAAGTGCTGCAAGGAACAAGAATTGCTTTGAATCTTCCAGTATTGAACCCTAACAGAGATGAAGACTTTGACTTCCAAAGTCAATCAAATCTGATTGCTGATGAGAGAGCAGCAAAGAGGAGGAGGGTATAGGGTATTCAAACTGCTGAAGAATACATGGCACAGAAAAGAATGGAAAGATTAGAGGATCCACTCCATGAAGATGACAATCTGGAGTTGGACACAATTATTTTCAATACCTGGGTGAGTCATGCTAATCCAATGAAGGACATTGACCATGTCTATTCAGCTGCTGAGTGGATCAAACACCTTGAAAGGGAATCTTTAAAGGAAAGGATTCTCAAAGAAAACATGGTAAGAAGGGAAACTCCTTTAAGGATTCCCACAAGATATCTTCCCAAGCCACTTCTGTACTTCAAAGTAAAGGAGAAGATCAAGCCTGCTGCTGAAGCTAGGAAAAGAAAGTCTACAGATGGAGAAAGCTCTTCCCAGGGTCCATCTTAGAAGAACCAGCCTTGAAATTTTTTTTTGGATTGAATGTACAACTATAAGTTGAATTTTTTTTTAATGTCTGTACTGAACATTTAAAGTGAAATGATATTTCATATTCTGATCATAATATTGTGTTTGTTACTATTGATATATGTACTCTGTATTTATTATCTTTAGTATTTAGTAGCTTAAATGGGATGTTCAAATTGAAATGGATCAGCTATTACAGAAAATAACTCTCCAATTGAGGGGGAGTAAATTCCCTGCTCAGGTTGAGGGGAAGTTGGCAAATGCTAAGAGTGTATAGGTTAGCTTATAGGTTGATCCAAAGGGATCTATAGATGTTGTCCATCTATCCATAGCAGGTTAAGGTTGAAGAAACCAGAAAGGGGGAGATAGGGCCAGTACCAATGCTGGAGAAAGGGGAGAAAGGGTCAGTGCAAATGCCTATGGTGTTAGGGCCTTTGCTACAGATCAAGATATGTTTTTGATGTTTATGTACCTTAGCATTGGGGATGTTCTGCCTTCTTCAAATAGGGGAGATTGTTGGGTATATTGCCCTCAATATTACCTTGATTTGAAGAGGCATCACTCTCAATGCTAAGGACATATTATATTTAACAAAGCTATACTTGTGTAGGATATACAGGCACAGGTGACTCAAAAGGAAGGGCCAAACATGGCCTTAGATAAGAAGAAATCATCTACAAGAAGATGAAGATATGTCTCAGCAGAACCGCTGAGACGAAGGGTCAGAACCGCTGAGACGAGGAGCAGTCTCAGCGGATCCACTGAGAAGGAGACTGGAGCAACCGCTGAGAAGGGGACTGAAGCTGCCGCTGAGACTGGAAGCTGTCTCAGCCCAACCGCTGAGACTGGAAGGTGTCTCAGCCCAACCGCTGAGACAGATCCAAATGTGCTGACGGGATCTGCTTTTGGCGCAAACGACAATAGAAAGGGAAAAGCAACTCCAATCTGCTCCATACTGTGTCAGGAGGATCGATATAGCCGTTGAAGCCTTCTGAAGGTATAAAAGAAGAAGCTAGGGCACAACAACTAGAACTGTTCCATTAGAAAGCTTTTGCTGTACGCCGCAATCGAGCATTCACGTTTCAGCCAGTTGAAGTTGTTCTCTGAAGCTGAAGTTAATCTTCTAAGGGAGATTAGTTAGCTCTTCCTGTACAAACTCAAGAAGGGCAAGTTGATCTTCTGCTTTGCTGAAGGAGAAGATCAAGGTGATACAAATCTGAAGCTGCTATTTTTCAGATCTGAAGAAAGGATTCAAAAGACCTAAGAGTAAATCTTTTGTCTTCTGTATTTAGTTCAAACTCTATTATATCTTTGTAAGGCATTGTTGCCTGAGTGAAAGGCTGTTGAGCCTGTGTGTAAAGCTGTGTTGACAGCTTGAGTGGTAGGACTTCTTGATAGGTCTGAGGTAGGAAATCTGTGGGATTTCTGAGTGGTAGGAGTTACATAACTCTGAGCTGTAGGGCTGCTGTGTCTGAGGTGTAGGGCTGTTGAGCCTGAGGTGTAGGGTTGTTGAGCCTGAGTGTAGGGCTGCTGTGCCTGAGGTGTGGGACTGTTGATCCTGAGGTGTAGGGCTATTGAGCCTGAGTGTAGGGCTGCTGTGCCTGAGGTAGGATCACTCTTGATCTGAGAAGTTCCAAGGAACTTGTGGTGTAAGCTCAAGGAGCTGAGATTGGAGTTTGTGGCCTTGTCTAACTCACTGTTAGAAAGGTGAAGGGGGAAAGAGGTCTACTCAAGACACCCTGTCTTGAGGAACCTCTATAAATCCTTGTGTGTTTTCTGTGATTGAGTTTTCTGCAGCTAGATACATTAGGATTATATAAAGAAAATAAGTAAAACCTATTCACCCCCCTAGGTATTATTGACTACACCTATATAAACTATCATCTAGGTTCACTTATTTTGAAGCAGATATAGAGATCAAATGAGGAAACTTTGAACATGAAAAATGTTTCTATTGGCAAGAGCTATGATCTGTAATTTTTTTTGGATTTTTCTGAGAAGATTGAGCAATTTTAAAATTAAAATTGATGAGGATTCATCACGGGCTCTCATTTATGAAGAAACGGATGGCGGTTACTCCCATAAAACACTCCCCCCACTACTTTAGTGGGAGAGAGTGGGAGATCAAAGCCGGAACCGCCATTCCCGCCACCAACCGCCAATACAAAAATACGCGTCAAGTACGCCAACCGCAACGTGCACGGCGACGCCGTCCCCTCCCGCCGGTGAGCGGGCCGCGTCAAACCGCGCACCCCATGGGGTACGGCCAAACCGCACCCCTAATGGGGTACGGCCGACCACACCCCACATGGGGTGCGGTCAAGCCGCACCCCACATGGGGTGCGGCCAAGCCGCACCCGCGGGGTGCGGCCAAGCCGAACCCATGGGGTGCGGCCGGCCGGGCCGCACCCCCTTGGGGTGCGGCCAAGCCACACCCCCTTGGGGTGCTGCCGGGCCGCACCTCCCTTGGGGTGCGGCCAAGCCGCACCCCCTCCTTTTGGGGGGTGCGGCCAAGCCGTACCCCTCCCCCCTTTTTTGCGGGGTGCACCCACACCGCGCCCCTCCCCGAGGCGGGGGACGGTCGAGCCCCCTCCTCCTTCCGCTTTCCTCACCGGGGGGCTTGCAAGGGGCCTTCCCATATTCGCGCCCTCGACAGAACGCTCCTGAGTGCGCTAAGGACGCCTCCGCGCTCACGCGCGCTCAGAACGCCTCTAAGCGCATTCAAAGCGCTTCCATGTTCGTCGCGCGCTCAGAGCGCTTCTGAGCGCGCTCGGACTCGCTCACATTTCCGACTCGCTCACATTTCCGACTCGGCTCGCTCACATTTCCGACTCGCTCACTTTTCCGACTCGGCTCGCTCACTTTTTGTCTTTTCAGTTTCTCACTTTTCAGGAACAGCTTGTCGCCTTTCCTCGAAGGGCGGGATGGTCATTTAAGAAAAATGGTGATTCGTGGGCTCTGAACCGGAAAATATGATTCGTCCTCCCAGGTGGTTATGGTGGTTACAACGGCAAAATTACCGGGCTACCCCCGGCCAAAGCTATAAAAAGACCCCCTAGGCTTCATTTGGGAGGAGGACGCCTGGATGACCAGAGAGAGCTCCTTGAGGATTTCCACGGATTTCTCCTTCGGCGCTTGAAGATCTCCTTCGTGGACTTGAAGTTTTCCTTCGTCCCGAAAGGCGACTCGGCAGTCTCACTTTCGTTCTCACGAAAGCGGACAGCGTTCTCGCTTTCGTCTTCACGAAAGCAGACAAGGCATTCTCACTTTTGTTCTCTCCCATTCTCAGAAGGAAAAGACTTACTTTTCTTTCGAGAGGTGGTCTGTCACCCTCAGAATGTTCTCTCTCTCTCCCTCTCTCTAATATTGTAATGAGCAGCGGCATGTCGCGCTCGAATTCTAAACACTGGATTGTAACCTCTCAGAAGATAGTGAAGTTTGGTCGGCACAGCCCCGACCGCGTGGTTTTTTTTTCCTTTCCGGGTTTTTCCACGTTAAAACGTCCAGGTGTACTCAACGAATTTCTTTGTGACTGTTTGCGCGCTTGGTTCGCTCCCGAGCTAAGGTGGTTCAATTCGATCGGTCTACCAAGAGCCCTAAGCGACCCGCAACAGTTTGGCGCCGTCTGTGGGAATGGATTCCCAACTACCGAACAAAGGATTTCCGAGCGCAGTTCCCGCTTCACCGGAGTTCATGGAATCGGCAAGGGTGGACTCCTCCCCCGAACTATCTGATGCATGCAGTTCCGCAATCCCTGAAGACCCGATGAAAAGAGCGCTCATCGCTGCGCCAATCCAACCCAGTGGGATGGACCGACTAGCAAGTCGGCCCCTCTCACAGAGGGACAGGTTCCGAATGATATCGCGCACCAGCAAAGGCGATCCCCCCTGTCAGAGTCAATTTTGGCATACGCAGTCCCGTCATGGCTAAAGCTCCCGCACATCCAGGAGTTCCACGGGGCAGAAGACCCGTACGTGCACGTTAATCACTTCTTGATGACGGTACCGACGTTCGGACTTCCCGACCAAATCAGCTGCAAAATCTTCACTGAGACACTGCGCGGGAATGCCCTCCGCTGGTATCAATCCCTGCCAAACGGAGCGATTCACAACTTCACCGAGTTGTCCCAGCTGTTCGTTGAATGGCACGAAGCGCGCGCGCCAAGGATCCAAGAAGAAGAGCAGGAAAAGCCCGGCACGGACGAACCGCCCCGCCTAAGGGAGGCGGAATGGAGCACGCAGCAACAGAAGATCCGCACAAATTTCCACCAGGAGCGTCCCTGCGCATGGATGGACTTCGCCTTGGATGCAAGCATAGGCAGTCCACCCTGTGAGCTAAGGAGAGCGTTGGTAACTCACCGCATCTCCTTCAACGTCCTATTCCTGGCTGCCGTAGTACGACTCAAACTCCTAAGCGGGAACCTCAAACTCAGGGCCAGCGACGCGGAGCTCCCAGACGGAACTACGATACCCACCGTAGGAATCATCACCCTCCCCATCCAAGTAGGGATGCACGCAGAGACAGTCCAGTATGACGTTCAGTTCGTCGCCGCCGAGGCAGACTCCCCCTACGACGCAATATTTGGGAGCCTCTTACTGCATGCCCTGGACCACGACGTTTCCATGTTCGGACGCATGGCCAACAAAGGGAGTATCCTCAGGAACGCGATCCACAATTTAGACACACCCGCCTCCAAGCTCCCTTGGATCAACAACGACCCATCGCCAAAACCGAAGTCTGAGAAGCAAGGCGCGCGGAAGAATCGCGCAACTCCCACGTTGGCTGAAAAAGCCAAATTTTAGGCATCAGCGAATCCGCCGCAGTTTGATACATGCCGCAAGAGAAAGGGGCAGCAACAGCAGTTCGAGAAGGCTGAACTGCTCACTCAGAATCGAGCAGATCGCTCCCAAGGGCTAGCAAATCAAGGCTCCCAGAGCTTCACCCCACTGAATACCCCCCACGAGCACATATTGTCTGTAATCAGCAATAGCAAGATTATCAACTGGCCCAAACGGCTCTCCCTGCACAGGGGAGATCAAGCCCAATTCTGCCACTTCCACAAAGGCCGAGGGCACCGAACGGAGCACTGCGCAAGACTGAAAGAAAAAATTGAACGCCTCATCCAGTTAGGGCACCTGGAAGCTTTCCGTGAAGAGGCACGGAGGGATGCCACCAAAGATCAGTCGCCGGGTCACCGCCGCCCGCCGTGCTGAATGACCTAAAAAGCTCGAGCAAGCGCAGCACAACGGGAGCTCGACGTTACCTCCTCTCTCGTGAAATATGTATCAGAAACTTACCGGCTCAAAAGCCGCAAGATTGCACTTGAGCAAGTATCAATATTTTCTAGTTATATTCTATCTGTTCTAAACTGTTCTACTACAGGAACCACTTTGGGGCCCTGCCCCGGGGACTTTGCACCGCCGTCGATTGAAGGCTCGCCCTTCTCCTCTGCTGTCGAGTCCCGGTGTCGTAGGGGCCTGCCCCCCTTACGTTCACCCCCGGTTTGAATACACCAGTTATTCACCGGCCACTTTGGGGCCCTGCCCCGGGGACTTTGCACCGCCGTCGATTGAAGGTTCGCCCTTCTCCTCCGCCGTCGAGTCCCGGTGTCGTAGGGGCCTGCCCCCTTACGTTCACCCCCCGGTTTGAATACACCAGCTATTCATCGGCCACTTCGAGGCCCTGCCCCGGGTACTTTGTACCGCCGTCGATTGAAGGTTCGCCCTTCTCCTCCGTCGTCGAGTCCTGGTGTCGTAGGGGCCTGCCCCCCTTACGTTCACCCTCGGTTTGAATACACCCGCTATTCACCGGCCAAGCCGCGAGCTAGACTCGTGCGAAAGCCGCAAGCACAGACTTGTGCAAACTAATTTTTTATGTAAAAGCCACGAGCACAGACTCGTGCAATTAATTTTATATATATAAACCTCGAGCGCAGACTCATGCAAACTAGTATAAAAGCCCCGGGCTCAGACCCGTGCAAACTCATTTGTAATTTTGAAAACAATCAAACTGTGCAGGTGCTAACAACCAGATTGACAAGATCATGCAGGAAAACAGGTACAACGCATGCAATAAAGGAGATGCAACCACATCCGACAAACACACAAATAAACAACAAAGCTGAAAGCGAGAAAGTGAAAGATAAACAACATCAGTCCTCGGCCACATCCGAGTAGTCATCCCCAGAAAGATCTCCGGCTCCGAGGCCAGCGGTGTCGCACCCGAACTTCCTCCCCATCATTCGGAGAGTCTTCTGAATGCCTCTCTGAAAAGAGACTTCGCACTCGTCCGCTATCAGGGGCTCTACCTCCTTCGTCATCACCTCGGCGCGAATCTCTTCCACCATCTGGAAACGCTCTTCCGCAAAAGTGAGGGAATCCTTGTACTCGGCTACTCCAGTCGCCTTGGCCTCCTCAAGACTCTGCTCGATCGACGACAGCCGGTCCACCTCGCTTCGTAGGAAGCCCAACTCCCCCTCCAGGCGAAACATCTCCCCCTGCGCGTCCGATAGTTGAGAAAGGGCATCCTGGGCGAGCACCTTATCACCGCCGCACTCCGCTCGCAGCTTCTCGACTTCACCCTCCAACTGCTTGATATGAGCTGCATCACGGTCCCTCTTCCTATGCAAAACAGACATGTCACACCTCGCCACGCGTACTCCTCCTGAAGAGCGAAGTAGTTTTCCTTGAGGCTCACATAATGATCGTTCCATGTGAGCGCAACGCTAGTCAAAGCCTCTGCCTGCAAGCAAAAGTCGAACGGTTAGCAAGCGTAAATAAGAACGGAGAGTAAACGCTGAGATCAAGAAATAAGATCTTCACTTACCGCACAAGCCATCGCTTGAAGTGAGGAATAAACTCGCTTCGCCGGCATGAGGGGAGGTGGTGGCGGCAAATCCTCCGGCGGGACCCGGTCGGCAATAGGAGACGCCAAAATCTCCACCTCCGGATCGGATGAAACGGGCTCACTCCTAGGACGGCTCGGGCCGGCCTCGCAATCTTGATTCGAAGGCGCCGGTGGAATAGGGCGCGGACCGGAAGGGCCGTTCTTAATAATGATCTTCCTCTTTCTCCCACGATCTAAAGGAACAGCAGCCTCCCGCTCGGGATCCCAGGAAAGCCCCACCGAGTGCAGTCGACGTTCATCCACGCAACCAGAAATGGAAAGCAAGGCCTTCGACAGCCCCTCTCGGCCAGGAAAACCAGGGATAGGAAGGAACTCATCTTCCCGACCAGTCTGCCGGCGACAGCGCCCAGGAAGCGATCTCCATAACTCCGGTAGCTCTCATCGATTCCGGACATACCCATAAAGAGTATTCCCATGGCGGTAATCGGCCTTCGCTCCAAAGTGAAACCAGCTTTTGTTGCTCCGAACTTCGATACGACCGCCCGGGTCAGTAGAAACCTCGCACCATTCTTTGAAAATCTCGAGCGAAAAGCGCTTGCTATGTTCCCGAAAGAATACCACCATCCCCATAATGTTCGTCATCCCCGCCGGCGTGAACTGGGTAATCGGAACACCGCAGAACCGGAATATCTCAACAACCTCCTCGGGCGGAGGAATGCGAAACTCGGACTTCAAGCAGCTCTCCGAAAGGGCCATGAAACCGGTCGGCGGATTTTGGGCGCGCTCTTCCGCCCCTGGGATCCTCACCTCAACATCAGGGGGCAACCCGAACCGCTTCCGCCATATGTCAATTCGCGCGCCGTCAAGAGTAGAGCGCATGCGCATCGGTCTCGACTGGCCACTCCGTTTCGAAGCCAGCAAAGGAAAATTTGCGTGTATCAGCGCATATATCTAACAGAATAAATGCATGTGAATAAAGACCCCAAAAGACGCGCGTCAAATGAATTCAACCCGCCAGCGCGCAATTATGCCAACCAAACCGCATGAAAGCAACGATTCATACGCGCAACGCAATTCGCGCACGAAAAACCGCACGAGCGGCGAGACGCGCGCACCCGGCACCCCGTGTGCTCGGTTAACCGCCGCACGCGGGGGACACGCGCGGCAAACAGCCGCGCAGAAGCACGCGGAAAAGCACCGCGCACGCACGCGCGGGGGGACGCGCGCGGCCAACCGCCGCGCGCACGCACGGCCAACCGCCGAGCGCACGCACGGCCAACCGCCGCGCGAGCGCGGCCAACCACCGCACGCGCGCGTAGGGGCGCGCGCGCGGCCAACCGCCACGCGCGTGGGGGCGCATGCGCGCCCCCCGCTGACCGGCGGCGCGTACGGCCCGCGAAGGCCGCCGGCGCCCCGATCCCGCGGCCAGCAGCACCCACGCGCGAAGGACGCAGGCGGCTCTATCCCGCGGCCGGCAGCACCCACACGCGGGCCCGCTCCCACGGTCGGCGTCGCCCACGCGCGGGCGCGCACCCTCCCGACGCCTTGCCCCCTCGGTCGAAACCACCCTCGCGGGCGCGCTCCGCCTTCTCCTCCTACTTCACGAGAGAAACGAAAACAATGGGAGAACTTACCTCCACCATGGTTCAATGCGCCGCACGCCGACAATAACGATGACTGGAGTCAATGCAAGAGATGAAACCTTCGTACTCCTTCGCACGGTGATCGGACTCCGAAGGTTTGGGGGGCTTATGATGAGGATTCATCACGGGCTCTCATTTATGAAGAACCGGATGGCGGTTACTCCCATAAACCACTCCCCCCACTACTTTAGTGGGAGAGAGTGGGAGATCAAAGCCGGAACCGCCATTCCCGCCACCAACCGCCAATCCGAAAATACGCGCCAAGTACGCCAACCGCAACATGCACGACGACGCCGTCCCCTCCCGCCGGTGAGCGGGCCGCGTCAAACCGCGCACCCCATGGGGTACGACCAAACCGCACCCCTAATGGGGTGCGGCCGACCACACCCCACATGGGGTGCGGCCAAGCCGCACCCACGGGGTGCGGCCACGCCGCACCCGCGTGGTGCCGCCAAGCCGCACCCGCGTGGTGCGGCCAAGCCGCACCCGCGTGGTGCCGCCAAGCCGCACCCGCGTGGTGCGGCCTCGCCACAAGGGGTGCGACCGGCCGGACCGCACCCCCTTGGGGTGCGGCCGGGCCGCACCCCCCTTGGGGTGCGGTTAAGCCGCACCCCCCCCCCCCCCCCTACAGGGTGCGGCCAAGCCGCCCCCCCCTTTCTGTGCGGGGTGCGCCCACGCCGCGCCCCTCTCCGAGGCGGGGGACGGCCGAGCCCCCTCCTCCTTCCGCATTCCTCACCGGGGGCTTGCAAGGGGCCTTCCCATATTCACGCCCTCGACAGAACGCTCCTGAGTGCGCTTAGGACGCCTCCGCGCTCACGCGCGCTCAGAATGCCTCTAAGCGCATTCAAAGCGCTTCCATGTACGTCGCGCGCTCAGAACGCTTCTGAGCGCGCTCGGACTCGCTCACATTTCTGACTCGCTCACTTTTCCGACTCGGCTCGCTCACTTTTTGTCTTTTCAGTTTCTCACTTTTCAGGAATAGCTTGTCGCCTTTCCTCGAAGGGCGGGATGATCATTTACGAAAATTGGTGATCCGTGGGCTCTGAACCGGAAAATATGATTTGTCCTCCCAGGTGGTTATGGTGGTTACAACGGCAAAATTACCGGGCTACCCCCGGCCAAAGCTATAAAAAGACCCCCTAGGCTTCATTTGGGAGGAGGACGCCTAGATGACCAGAGAGAGCTCCTTGAGGATTTCCACGGATTTCTCCTTCGGCGCTTGAAGATCTCTTTCGTGGACTTGAAGTTTTCCTTCGTCCCGAAATGCGACTCGGCAGTCTCACTTTCGTTCTCACGAAAGCGGACAGCGTTCTCGCTTTCGTCTTCACGAAAGCGGACAAGACATTCTCACTTTCGTTCTCTCCCGTTCTCAGAAGGAAAAGACTTAGTTTTCTTTCGAGAGGTGGCCTGTCACCCTCGGAATGTTCTCTCTCTCTCCCTCTCTCTAATATTGTAACGAGCAGCGGCCTGTCGCGCTCGAATTCTAAACACCAGATTGTAACCTCTCAGAAGATAGTGAAGTTTGGTCGGCACAACCCCGGCCGCGTGGTTTTTTTACCCTTTCCGGGTTTTTCCACGTTAAAACGTCCAGGTGTACTCAACGAATTTCTTTGTGACTGTTTGCGCGCTTGGTTCGCTCCCGAGCTAAGGTGGTTCAATTTGACCGGCCTACCAAGAGCCCTAAGGGACCCGCAACAAAAATAAAGGGAATTTCCCTGTTTTTCAACTAACAAGGGGCTTCATAACAATTAAAATTATGGGACAAATCATTCTTCTGGAGAGAACCCATGATCTCACTCTTAAATTATTTGAGAATTTTCTACTCATACAGTCATACTTGTGACTTGGTATTTTTAATACTTAAATGTGGGGGGATAAATTAAGGGCTTGATCTTGGTGGTGGTGTGCACCCACATCAAAAGTCTAGTGAATTATTGAAAGATTTATCTACTTTTAAAAGATTTGCCATTCTTCTATGCTTAAATAAAAAAGAAAGCTCCTCTTGATGCTATGTTTATGATAAAATTAGGACAGGCTCTTGGTGATTGTACAAACCCTCAATTAAAATTTGGGGATTTTTGGATTATCAAAAGTATTTTGAAACATAAAAAAATAAGGGTTTATTTAAGACAAATAATTTATTGGAGGTCAAATCAAATATCAAAATAATTTGAGGAAATTATGAGGAATGAGTTAGGGCAAATCTTACCTCTAGATCAAGTTTCATAATTTCCCGACTCCTTATCAGCTATAATTGATGAACCCGAACCATTGTGGTAGAAGGTATCGTATTAAAACTCCTGCGAAGATATGAGGGCCTTTTCAATTGGATCGAGTAATTATATTGAGTCATAAGGGAAAGGCCCAGAATTATAACAAGCTCAAATAAATCGTTGAATCCTGGAAAAGATTCGACGGTCGAAAACAACCCTAAAAGGTGCGACTGAAATAACTATCGCACCTGGCGCACCTGATGCTCCACCTCAGCCATCTGAACTTCTAAGCTCAGGATGTCGAAGTACTTGCACTAGACGCTTTCCACGCGAGGTGAGAACTCCTCGACCAGAGACATACGAGCCTCCACCGCGATCATACATCGGTTGAGCTCGCTCGCTGCCAACGCCTTACACGTGAGAGGAGTGAGCAAGCCATGTACTCACCGAATGATTCACCAGAGTCAGCAAAAAACTCGTTGGTTGGAGAAGCCGATCGACGACGAGGCGAATTAATCACTGGCGCTGGACTTGCACATGTACTCAAAACACAATAAGGGAAATCTCCTAGTCTGAGGGAAAGTAGCGTGAGAAGAATCTTACTGTAACAACCCTCCCTCTTTTGTCTAGCCGCAACCCATGATTTTAAATCAAAGTCAAGTGGGGGGGGGGGGGGGGGGGGGGGTTAAATTAAAGGCATAATCGTAAAAATTTGCTAAAAATCCCTCTATTCCCCTACTTAAATATGTAATTATATATATACCTATATATATTTGTTTGGGCTAGCCGCAACCCAAGTCTCCCCCCCGACTTAAATCTCGCTCCTCTCTATTTTTCCCGCATCAGCTAGGGCTTCTCGCAAATATCCCGCAAGCCACTCCTCCCGTCTCCCTCTCCCGCTCCCGTCTCCCGCGCGCAGAGCCGACGCCGCCTGCCCTCCTGCTTCCCTTGCCGGCGCCGCCTCCAGCTCCTCCAGCCGTGGCCGCCGCCCCCTTGCTCTCCCTCAGGCCGACGGGATCTCCCTCCCAATGTCGGCAGCCTCCTGCTCTCCCCCTGTTCTGGACGGCAGCAGCCTTCTTCCTTGAGGACGTCAGCAACTCTCCTCCCTCCAGCAGCCTTGTTCCTCCCTTCTTCTAGGGTTTTGCAACCCTAATCCCTCTTCTCCTTCATCGTTTGGCCAGTGCTTGCAAGAGGAACGCCTAGGGTTTTGCTTGAACCTTCCTCCGCTCAGATTTTGGACTCGGATTCGGCTCCTTGAGCCCGACCTTGTCTTCCTTTGGGTAAGAATTCTTCCTCCTTCCCCTTTATTCAGATTTCTTTTGAATCCTTCACAATTTTCATGCCCTAAGTTGCATATATTGGTGATCCAACATGTTTGCCCCCGTTATAACTATCTAATTTCTAGGTTTTCGTGCTTCCCGGTGCCATTCGTCGCCCTAATTGGCGGGATCTCTCTAAAGCCCTCTCCGAATTAGGGTTTCCGCAACCTAAGCGTCGCCAAGTCTCCGTCTCCGCGTGGAATCTCTTCTCCCCTCACTTTTGAGGAGGTAATTTTGCTAAGCCCTCGTTATTTAAATTTTCGCGTCATAGAATACTTGCATTAGCGTAGTAATTTATGCTATGTCGCCTTCGTTGTGCTTGATCAGGTTCGAAAATATGATTTCTGACTTTTGCTTGCGCCGCTTCGCCGTCGTCGTCAGCTTCAGCCTCATTTAAGGCAAGTAGAGATCATCCTCTCTTGCAAACATTGATCGTAGATTACCTTGTCTGCTCTTATGAATTTATGACTTCACTTTTGAATGCTTGTTTCATCATATAAGCTTAGATCTCGAACGTTGAAATGACTTGTTAGTAGTTTGAGGTTTTACGCATTTGAGATGATACGAATCTGTGAACATGAATGATTTTATTTGGATAGACCTAGATGAATAAATTTCTTATTTGATGAATAATTCGAGAAATGATAGATTGTTGAACATGAGTATTAAACATCATGATAATAATAGTAACGGTTTATGGCTAGCAAATATATGATCGATGTCTCTCTATCATGCTTGTATCGTACACTCCTTATTTGGAAGTTAATCGTGCCATAAAGTGGCTTAATGTAAATGAGTACTTGTTGTACCAGAATCGATGCATGTCAAACTTACTCATGCGCTTCTTTTTACTGGAAGAATCTTCTTGTTAGTGGAATCTTATTATCTCGAACACGCAAAGTTCAAAATTCACTTCCTAGTTTTCGGTGTCATCGAATCTTGTTTCTTATTCCTGTCTGGTTCCAAGACTTGGTTAAATAACGTTCTATAACTTGATTCCCCCCTTTTACGTTTGTAAAATATACTATCGTATATCCGAATCAAAATTTGGTTACATGTCTTGATATGTTTGAATCACTCAATCATGAATTACTTTATTAATAACTTAAGTAAACAATGAAAGGTGGTGTTTAATCGATGCAACTCCTCGACTTGGGTTCCCTCTTGAATCCCTAACGGGAACAAAGGACCGGTCATAGCAAGCATGAACTCCCTGGCTCAAGGGTGGGGGTTCGAAAGAGCCGCCCCTTAGAGGCTACGGGTAGAAATCCTGAATTTCCGATAAGACTTGCATCTGAATCTGAATCTGTCTGAATCACGAATCATGTGCGTCAACCAAAAATACCCACACTTTCACTTGTTACAACTTAAGTTATTACTTGATCATCTATGTATGCTATACTTCGGAGTAGTCTAATAACTCTAGATATTTCTGCTTGCCTCACTTGCTTGCCTGTTTTGTTAGCTCAGCTTCATGAAAAGTGGTACTCAATATGTTGTTTCTCCTGCTCGTATTTTTTATTTAGCTTTACTCCTGTTTATTTCAATGTTCTGAGGCTTTTCCTCTTGTTTTGGATTTGCCTTAGTGTTCGTGTCTGCGCCGCCTGCTCTCTGAGGCCGTTCTGCGTCAAGTTTCAGGTTCTATGTTTATGTTTCATTTCTTTTACTGTCGGATATTTCTGTTATGTAATAGTTATAATCAGCCATTTTCTCCTATTTCATGGACAACTGCTAGGCTAAATATTTTATGTACTAGAATTTAACATGTTTGCATGTTCATTCATCTGAGATGATCACTGCATAAAAATCTGTTTCAAAACTTGTATCATAAGTTTTTCTGCTAAAATGCATGTGCACCTGTTTCAATCTAGCATATTTTAAAGCTTCCGCAACAAACAACCTGGTTTTACTCAAAAGTATATATTTTTAAACTATTATTTTGTATCTCTGCTTGCGCCTTAGCAGACACGGTTTTCCTTCCGCCCATGCCTGTGGCATCAGGGCCCGCCCGAAGCGCGCTCTGACTCTTGTCGAGACGGGTCGTGACAGTTGGTATCAGAGGGAGGTTTGTTTCTAAAGATAAAGTATTTTACAATTATCAAATATTTTGAATCTTATTTTATAAATATTCATACATGCATCATTCTTCACCCACCTTGTCATTATCTGTTGTTCGCGGCTGAAACACGCACACACTCACTCATAAGCATGAGTAGTATGCACATGAATGTTAAGGGGTTATGGGCAAACTTAATATTTTTGTGCATATGAATTCCACTAGGATATACACCGCTTGCGAATATTAAATGGTTATGGGCAGTTTAATATTTTCAAGTGCGTTGGCATTAGAGTCTTAATATGCATGACATGTTAAGTGATATGGGCGCTTAACATGGCATGTGTATACATTCATTTGCATTCATATCATAAGCATTGCACAAGTGTCCAGCTAAGAACAACAATAATGATTGTACACGCATGGTTTTACTACTTGCTTGACATGGCACATGATTTCAATTTTGCACTTGCATGATCATTACCTAGAGTTGTCCAATGGAAATGCTGTAATTATTACATAATTTATGTACCTGACAGTAGGAAATGTGTTAGAATCTCTAGATTCAAATCTCTGATATTCGTATTCAGTGCTTCCTGTTCTACTTGTCTATCGATCTCATCTGATTCTCCAGTATCTCATTCTAGTTAGCTCTTAAGCGTCAGCATCGCAAGTAAGTTACCCCCTTCGTGCAAAGATTGTTCGCTCTCGAATTCTCGAGTCTTGCCTCTCAATTTTGAGCCATTTGAAGAAAACTCTGTGATCCCTGAAATCAATCCTACGTGTTCCTCCGAACCCGCTAATGTTTGAAGAGTTCCCTCGAGAATTTGAATCAGTTATGCGAAACAATTATCCGCAAATTTTCTCTTGATCTCGGTTAGTCTCCGCGCTTGTTTTCCTTTCTGTTCCAGCATGTTCATAGTTAGATTTCATGTCTTGATCTGCAAATCATGTTTAGAATGAATGACATCTGAATCTTCGCCATGAGAGGTCCCATCCAGGGAATCCTCAGAAAGTTTCGGGACGAAACTTCTTAAGTAGGGGAGAATGTAACAACCCTCCCTCTTTTGTCTAGCCGCAACCCATGATTTTAAATCAAAGTCAAGTGGGGGGTTAAATTAAAGGCATAATCGTAAAAATTTGCTAAAAAACCCTCTATTCCCCTACTTAAATATGTAATTATATATATACCTATATATATTTGTTTTGGCTAGCCGCAACCCAAGTCTCCCCCCCGGCTTAAATCCCGCTCCTCTCTATTTTTCCCGCATCAGCTAGGGCTTCTCACAAATATCCCGCAAGCCGCTCCTCCCATCTCCCTCTCCCGCTCCCGTCTCCCGCGCGCAGAGCCGACGCCGCCTGCCGCTCCTGCTTCCCTTGCCGGCGCCGCCTCCAGCTCCTCCAGTCGTGGCCGCCGCCCCTTGCTCTCCCTCAGGCCGACGGGATCTCCCTCCCAATATCGGCAGCCTCCTGCTCTCCCCCTGTTCTGGACGGCACCAGCCTTCTTCCTTGAGGACGTCAGCAACTCTCCTCCCTCCAGCAGCCTTGTTCCTCCCTTCTTCTAGGGTTTTGCAACCCTAATCCCTCTTCTCCTTCATCGTTTGGCCAGTGCTTGCAAGAGGAACGCCTAGGGTTTTGCTTGAACCTTCCTCCGCTCAGATTTTGGACTCGGATTCGGCTCCTTGAGCCCGACCTTGTCTTCCTTTGGGTAAGAATTCTTCCTCCTTCCCCTTTATTCAGATTTCTTTTGAATCCTTCGCAATTTTCATGCCCTAAGTTGCATATATTGGTGATCCAACATGTTTGCCCCCGTTATAACTATCTAATTTCTAGGTTTTCGTGCTTCCCGGTGCCATTCGTCGCCCTAATTGGCGGGATCTCTCTAAAGCCCTCTCCGAATTAGGGTTTCCGCAACCTAAGCGTCGCCAAGTCTCCGTCTCCGCGTGGAATCTCTTCTCCCCTCACTTTTGAGGAGGTAATTTTGCTAAGCCCTCGTTATTTAAATTTTCGCGTCATAGAATACTTGCATTAGCGTAGTAATTTATGCTATCTCGCCTTCGTTGTGCTTGATCAGGTTCGAAAATATGATTTCTGACTTTTGCTTGTGCCGCTTCGCCGCCGCCGTCAGCTTCAGCCTCATTTAAGGCAAGTATAGATCATCCTCTCTTGCAAACATTGATCGTAGATTACCTTGTCTGCTCTTATGAATTTATGACTTCACTTTTGAATGCTTGTTTCATCATATAAGCTTAGATCTCGAACGTTGAAATGACTTGTTAGTAGTTTGAGGTTTTACGCATTTGAGATGATACGAATCTGTGAACATGAATGATTTTATTTGGATAGACCTAGATGAATAAATTTCTTATTTGATGAATAATTCGAGAAATGATAGATTGTTGAACATGAGTATTAAACATCATGATAATAATAGTAACGGTTTATGGCTAGCAAATATATGATCGATGTCTCTCTATCATGCTTGTATCGTACACTCCTTATTTGGAAGTTAATCGTGCCATAAAGT
This sequence comes from Dactylorhiza incarnata, assembly GCA_033032865.1. Taxonomy (NCBI): domain Eukaryota; kingdom Viridiplantae; phylum Streptophyta; class Magnoliopsida; order Asparagales; family Orchidaceae; genus Dactylorhiza; species Dactylorhiza incarnata. The sequence goes on from JAWHQI010000450.1 coordinate 216,184, forward strand.
GGCTTAATGTAAATGAGTACTTGTTATCCCAGAATCGATGCATGTCAAACTTACTCATGCGCTTCTTTTTACTGGAAGAATCTTCTTGTTATTGGAATCTTATTATCTCGAACACGCAAAGTTCAAAACTCACTTACTAGTTTTCGGTGTCATCGAATCTTGTTTCTTATTCCTGTTTGGTTCCAAGACTTGGTTAAATAACGTTCTATAACTTGATTCCCCCCATTTCACGTTTGTAAAATATACTATCGTATATCCGAATCAAAATTTGGTTACATGTCTTGATATGTTTGAATCACTCAATCATGAATTACTTCATTAATAACTTGAGTAAATAATGAAAGGTGGTGTTTAATCGATGCAACTCCTCGACTTGGGTTCCCTCTTGAATCCCTAACGGGAACAAAGGACCGGTCATAGCAAGCATGAACTCCCTGGCTCAAGGGTGGGGGTTCGAAAGAGCCGCCCCTTAGAGGCTACGGGTAGAAATCCTGAATTTCCAATAAGACTTGCATCTGAATCTGAATCTGTCTGAATCACGAATCCTGTGCGTCAACCAAAAATACCCACACTTTCACTTGTTACAACTTAAGTTATTACTTGATCATCTATGTATGCTATACTTCAGAGTAGTCTAATAACTCTAGATATTTCTGCTTGCCTTACTTGCTTGCCTGTTTTGTTAGCTCAGCTTCATGAAAAGTGGTACTCAATATGTTGTTTCTCCTGCTCGTATTTTTTATTTAGCTTTACTCCTGTTTATTTCAATGTTCTGAGGCTTTTCCTCTTGTTTTGGATTTGCCTTAGTGTTCGTGTCTGCGCCGCCTGCTCTCTGAGGTCGTTCTGCGTCAAGTTTCAGGTTTTATGTTTATGTTTTATTTCTTTTACTGTCGGATATTTCTGTTATGTAATAGTTATAATCAGCAATTTTCTCCTGTTTCATGGACAACTGCTAGGCTAAATATTATTTGTACTAGAATTTGACATGTTTGCATGTTCATTCATCTGAGATGATCACTGTATAAAATTCTGTTTCAAAACTTGTATCATAAGTTTTTCTGCTAAAATGCATGTGCACCTGTTTCAATCTAGCATATTTTAAAGCTTCCGCAACAAACAATCTATTTTTACTCAAAAGTATATATTTTTAAACTATTATTTTGTATCTCTGCTTGCGCCTTAGCAGACATGGTTTTCCTTCCGCCCATGCCTGTGGCATCACGGCCCGCCTGAAGCGCGCTCTGACTCTTGTCGAGACCTGTTTCAATCTAGCATATTTTAAAGCTTCCGCAACAAACAACCTGTTTTTACTCAAAAGTATCTATTTTTAAACTATTTTTTTGTATCTCTGCTTGCGCCTTAGCAGACATGGTTTTCCTTCCGCCCATGCCTGTGGCATCACGGCCCGCCCGAAGCGCGCTCTGACTCTTGTCGAGACGGGTCGTGACACTTACCAAGGTGATGTTGCGTACTATCTCTTCCCGCGTGAGGAGAGTTCCGACGAGACCTTTTCTCCCCGTGCCCGCGCCATCGATCTTAGGAATGGTGGTGGTGGTGAACAGCGTTGGATCCGTCGTGATCCCGACGAGGAGTCTCCTTTAGACCCTTCCCTCGGGAAGCGAACTTGATGCAAGGCGCGCTTTGTGAAGGCGCGACTTCAGGAGCCCATGAAGGCGCCACGCGGTGTGCCTCAAGAGAACTCAACAATGGTATCCGAGGAGTCCCCGATGGGGGCATATCGCGAGGTGCATGCGACATCGGGAGCTCTGTTAGAGGGATCGCGACCAAGGGCGCGATCACAAAGCTCGACATTAGCGCGCCAGTCTCTTGAGGCCCGGATAACGACTATCCGAAGCTCAGCGCGGGCTCCTTGACCACGTCATCAGCCAACGGCGGGAGCGACTTCTTGGCTGGCGAGGGGGTTGAGATAACCTCCTCAGCCGGTATCGATGTAACAAGGTTCTCGTTAGTAAGTGTGTCGAGGTCGGTCTTTTTCTCACCTAGGGAGGCCCCGCCATTCCTTCCTCTCGGGGAAGGAATTTCGTAGTCGCCTAGGGTCAGGTCTGTCATCGGCCCGAAGACCACCTAGGCAAGTTGTGAGAAGAAGAAGTTAGACTCAACACTAACTTCAACCTAAAAAAGGAGAGGTGCGAGTTCGAACATACCTCGCCCGGGCACTGGCCCGAGAGAGAATCAATAGTGGCGGAGGAAGCAGCCTTCTTGGTGGTAGGTTCCCCCTCACCATAACTCGCTTCAGTCTCTCACGCTGAAGGAAGTTGTGGGAAGAAACATTCCCGAATCGGGGCTGGAGATTGCTCAGCAGCGAGGCCTCAGTGGTAGGTTTTTGGCGAGCCTTACAACAAGGCTCCCCTTCATCTCGACACCTGGAGCAGTCGTCGTCTTAGCAGGCGATGTCATTTTTCCTTCCCAACAGTCGAAAGCCAAAGGGTGAACTTTCCGGGTTTCCGCCCGTATTTATAGGGGGAAGTGTCGATCCCCACAACTCGCTAGAGTCAACCTCGCCGAATAATGATTTGACTATTCTTTCTGAGCTCTAAGCGAGCCCGCAAAGAGAGAGAATTGTGTATAACCCATATTCGTCGGGGTGGCCCCCGACCTAGTGGTGAGCCCCCGTACTGCCAAAGAGTGGTCGTTGACCTGAAGGGGCGAGGACACAAAAGTCAAGCATGGAGGCCCGAGACCTCGCCTATGTTACCAACGAGCTCAACAAGCTAGAGCTCGCTTCTTCAACGAGCATACCGTCATACGACTCGCAGATTCGCCGAGGCGAACTCCTTCACAACCCATTGTCGAGCTCAGCACGCTCGAGCTTACCTCACCAACGAGCTCTTCTCTCAGCCGACGGAGGCTCGCCAAATGAGCTCAGCAACAAGGCCTCAACATAACGCGACCTCGCCAAAGATGACAACAAACAACTCGCCAAGTGCCATGTACCCAGTATCTCAAGAGGCGGGGAGGCTATTCGCAGTCCATGTACCCCCTGGATTGCATATAAATAAGACCCCAAAACACAAGTTGATGGCATGTTAACCTCCCCCAAGGTTCCCAAAAACCTCTCCGTGCCTCTCTTGTGTCGAGCTCAACTCTGGTTTAGAAGTGAAAGTTTTTATATACTTCCGAGCACGTGACGGGACCTCCTCGACGTAGCTCGCAATATCTTGTTTACAGGCAATCGAGAAAAAGCTTTTTTGTCCTTCATCTCTCTCTAGTTCTAGTTCATCCGTCCCTACTGCTAGACAAGTAGCCTTTGGTCCCTCTCGGTCTGAACTTTTGTGAACCAAGATCGCCCTGGTTCCAACACCGACGATTTCTCCAAGTCGCATGCAGACCCCCCGATGATTTCTCCTCACGTACATGCCGACACCGACGATGACGCCGAGCAAGGTATCATATTTCTCCCCCATCTTTTCTCCGACGCGCGCCGACGATTTCTATTCTCGCGATGTTTTTCGGTGTTCCTCTGGTTTTCTTGCTTATGGATCCATCAACCTAGTATTTGGCCGATGTAGTGTGGGTGTACCACTCTCGTTCTTTTCACAATTTCTTCTGGAAAGATTTCTTCCACTCTTGCTGATGGATCTGGTTTTCTGCACTTGTTGAATGATTTCTTCTAATGTTTACTCAAGTTTATGGAAATTTTAAATCCCCAGTTATCAAATTTGCACAAAATGATTTCATTTTTATCTAATATTGGACATTTCTATTATTTTGCAAGAATCTACAAAAACATTTTTTTCATTCCAACCGCCACCACTATTCTGTGTCACCAAACAGATAAAATCGTGTTCATGTTCGTGATAACACAGAAAGCACAGATTCTCCAAACAGTGCAACTATGTTTAAGACCGCAGTTTCCAACCACTGCGTTCATGACCACCACCACCGACCACTGTGTTCATTACCGCCACCCCAAGATTTGCATCTGGAATAACGCTGTCTACGTGAATTTTTAAACTTCGATCAAAGAGATTTGGATTGATCATCAACATTGAAGTGTGATGAACTTAACATCACTTTGGCAATTTCAATGGAAGAGATTTATATCATAAACAAGCAAAAAAAACATCACTAATTTTTTTTCATAATTTCCTATGGGGGTTTTAGGGTTTAGGGAAAAAAGTATAAATTCGGGAAAAAGTTTACTTAGATCCACCATTAAATGGAGACGCCGAAAACTCCAAGATTTGCAACTGGAATAACGCTCCGCCTCCTAATCTAGTTGAATTATGCCTTAGACTAGGGCGACCGACTTTTCCGAGAAGGCACCGACGCCTACAGGTGGCGCCTACAGGTGGCGGTCCTGGCGTGGAGGAAGGGCGGCAAAAGGGTTCTCCGTCGAGGTAGATCGGCTCCGTTGAGAAAGGAGGAGAGGGCTGCGGTTAAAAATGGGTAGGATTTTCTAAGGTGATTGCTATCCGCAAAGCAGTTTTGGCTATCCGCTCTCCATTTGTATGAGCTATATACACACCTTTTGGAAATACACTTTGTACATGCATTTTTAGGAAACGTGTTCAACACGAAAGTTGTAGATCTCGTCGTGATCTACAACTTTCGTGTTGAACACTTTTCATAAAAATGCATGTACAAGACGTATTTCCAAAAATTCGCCATGGTTACGCTCATGTTTCAATCGGGGCGGCAATACGTCTTGTGCGTGCATTCTTAGAAAAAGCGTTCAACATGAAAGTTGTATTTTCATGTTGAACACTTTTCCTAAACATGCATGTACAAAGTGTATTTTCAAAAGGCGTATATAACTCATATAAATAGAGTGCGGATAGCCAAAACTGTTTGCAGATAACCATGACCTTTTTCTAATTTTAATTTTAAATCTTAATTTGTAGTGTGAGAATAATTGGTTCGCCAGTCCCTATATCAATCACCTAAAAAAAATAAGGCAATTGTTATAAGCACACCAATTTTGGCTATTCGCACACCAATTTCTATGAGTTATTACGCGCCTTTTGAAAATACGCCTTGTACATGCATTTTTAGGAAAAGTGCTCAACACGAAAATTGTAGATCTCGTCGGGATCTACAACTTTCGTGTTGAACACTTTTCCTAAAAATGCATGTACAAGACGTATTTTCAATAATTCGCTAAAAAATCGTTATAGTTACGATTAGAGCGACAATACGCCTTGTGCGTGTGCGTGCATTTTTAGGAAAAGTGTTCAACACAAAAGTTGTAGATCTCGACGAGATCTACAATTTTCGTGTTTACATTTTTCATAAAAATGCATGAGATCTACAACTTTCGTGTTGAACATTTTTCCAAAAAATGCACCTATAAGATGTATTTTCAGAAGACACGTAATAACTCATAGAAATTGGTGTGCGAATAACCAAAACTGGCGTGCTTATAACAATTGCCAAAAATAAATCTAATCGCTTCCCCTTCAAGTCTTTTGGAAAAAAAAAAAGGAAATCGAGAAACTCGACAGACCCAGCCGCACGCTTCTTCCTCGCTTGCATCCATCTACTCTAGCTACCGCCGCCTTCTCCTGTGCTCGCAATCGCCGGCCATCTCCCCACAGGGCTCCAGAGAATCTGCTCCTACCTTCTTTCGTCGAGGAAGACGCCCCCATTGCCGGGTTCCATCGCACCAGGTACCGCCCAAGCAATCTCGACCTCGACTCTGTCTTCCAGACGCCATTAAAGCCTTCCTCCTCATCTGTCTGAGCTTCCAACACCTCCGAACTCCCGACCTCCCCTGTTTGTTCAGCCGAATTTTCCCTACGCCTCCATCCTCCTTACCGAGAACCAAGCCATATTCCCAATACCGACTGGATTCGAACCGGCACTTGCGACCAAAGGTATACCTCTTACAGCTTTCTCGCTCCTTTCTTGTTAGGATAATATTATGCTGCATTTACTTGAGCTTTAAATAATTTAGACCTTGCCTTAATTTTCATTATTACCTGCTTGTCATTAATTTATCATTTTGTTGTTATATGATGCCAATAGCTGCCTGTGGATGAATCTCTTTATGTTCTTGAAAACATTTGAAAGTTCGATCTTGTGCAGTCATCCCAACCTTAGCTGCCTGTGGATGAATCTCTTTATTATTCCAGGGAGTCCAATATAGGATGGATAATGGGAGTCCTGGGACGAGTTGGAATAGGAGAGAGTAGCGGAAGAGAAATGGGTGGCGAAGCGGAGGGTTGGGCGGGAAGAGTTGATGGTGTGGAGGAGAAAAACATCTCATGTTCAACGAAGGAGACATGTCGAGAGATGCGAATGCGATGAGTCACCGGATCGTAGAACCGATAGCCCTTGTGGTGAGGGCTAAGGCCTAGGTGAACACAACGGGACGAGCGAGCAGAGAGTTTATTGCGTTCAGTGGCGGGAAGGAGAACAAAACAGGTGCACCCAAATGTACGGAGAGGGGCATAGGTTGGTGGACGGCAGTATAGTCGTTCATATGGAGTTACTCCAGATATGGCCGAGGAGGGAGTGATGTTGATGAGGTGAACAGCGGTGAGGACAGCTTCGGCACAGAAGGAATGAGGAGCGGATGCGGAGATGAGAAGTGCACGAGCGGTTTCGATGATGTGACGATGTTTACGTTCAGCGACCCCATTTTGTTCATGGGTATGCGGGCAAGACTGTTGATGGATGGTGCCATGGGATTGGAGGATGTCGCGCATCGTGGAGGAGAGAAATTCCTGAGCACAGTCGGATCGAAAAATCTTAATCCGACGCTCAAACTGAGTGTGAAGCATTGCTGTGAACATGCGGTACACATCAGGTATGTCAGAGCGATTGCGAAGGAGATAAACCCAAACACAACGAGAGAAATCATCAATAAAACTAACATAACACAAATATCCAGAATGTGAAGCAATTGGGGCAGGTCCCCAAATATCAGAGTGAACTAAGTCAAAAGGGGCTGTGGTGTGAGAAGCACTACTTGAGAATGGTAGAGCAAGGTGCTTGGACAAACGACAGCCAGTACATATAGAAAGGGGGGAAAAAGAGACACGACCCAAAGCTCCAGAGCGGATAACACTTCGAAGTCGATCAGTAGACAAATGTCCTAAACGTCTGTGCTACAAGTCGACATCAGATATAACAGAAAGGGCAGAAGCTGATGAAGATGATGAGGGGGGAACGTGGAGATACTCCATCTGATACAGGCCACCAGTCCTACGACCCTGTCCAATCCTCTGAGCTGTCCGTGAATCCTGCACAACACAATCAGAGGAAGAGAATGTGACAGTTAGTCCGAGATCGCAAAGAGAGCTAACAGAGATAAGGTTCATGTGTAGCCAGGAGCATGGTGAACGTTGGAGAGGGTAAGTCGACTAGTAGGGGCAGAGGTCGGGGTGATGGAGCCAGATCGCAGAATAGGGACAGAGCCTCCATCAGCAGTGGTGACTTGAAGGGTCGTGGGGGTGGAAGTGCAGTTGGTCAGTATGTTGGAATCGGAGGTGAGATGGCAGGAGGCCCCGGAGTCGAAATACCAAAGTGCAGTTGGAGTAACCCGAACAACAGTATTGCCAGAAGCGGCTGTCATGATGTGGACTGCAGAGGTGGCAGGTTGGAGCAGAGGTGACCGAAATAACTCCTCTAGACGTTGTATTCGATCTTCGACAGCAGTTGTAGCAGGTATAGGATGAGAAGGCGAGACAGCCATGGATCTGGGCTGACTGGCGGACAGGTCAGAGAGGCCGGGCGGTAGGTCTTTGGCGACCTGGGCAATCTGGACGAACTGGAGTTTGCGAACTGGATTGGGCGGCTTGTGGTTTGGGCAGATCGATGAGCAGGCGGACTGAGCTTGGCGAACAGGAGGTCGCGAGCGAGATCGCTGGCGGACTGAGCTGGAGATTCCAGGGGTCGCTGACAGGAGCTCGAGCGGTCTTAGCAAGGCGCGGGAGGCGCAGCGGACATGCGATCAGGTCGTTGCGGACAGGACGAGATCGCGGCGGTCTGGATCAGGTCGCAGCGGACAGACCTGGCGGACAGAACGTGAGGTGCAGGGTGCCGTGGAGCAGATGTCGCGTGGCTAGAGCTGTTGAGAGTAGGTCGCAGCTAGGGCTAGAGCAGGTTGCCGGAATCAGGAGTTCGCATGGGCTGAGAATGGAGTTCGCCAGGAGCAAGAGATCGCACGAGATGGAAGTCGCACGGGCTGGAGTGCAGTTGAGCTGGAGGTCGCACGGTCTGATGATGCGCTGCGTTGGTTCAGGATCTGGTCGCGCGGCAGGAGGTCGCGGCGAGCAAGTTTGCGGACTGAGGATCGCGGCGGCGGGCTGGTGAGCTCGAGGAGATTGGCAGGCACGTCTGGCGAACTGGCGAGCTCGAGGAGATCGGGAGAACTTCGAACTGGCGAACTGGTGAGCTCGAGCAGGTCACGGCTGGCGAGCGGGCGAGCTCGAGGAGATCGGGAGAAGGTCGCAGGCGGGCAGGCAAGCTCGAGCGGATTGGAGCGGGCAGGCGAGCTCGAACGGGCAGATCGCGAACAGGATTTCGAGCAGAGCAGATTTGCGGGCAGCGGCGAACAGGATTGCGGGCAGCGATCGAGAAAAAAAATTAGTCAAAAACCAGACTCTGATACCATGTTACAAATAGCAAAACATGTGCTTTGTATATATTCACTTGAGGAAAAATGGAGACCAATGAGTCTTACATATAGGAGAGAAGAGGAGGGAGGAAACCACACTAGGCAATGTGGGACTAATCCAGAAATAATAAAATACAATAATATATACATTTAACAGCCTCCATCCTCCTTACCGAGAACCAAGCCATATTCCCAATACCGACTGGATTCGAACCGGCACTTGCGACGAAAGGTATACCTCTTACAGCTTTCTCGCTCCTTTCTTGTTAGGATAATATTATGCTGCATTTACTTGAGCTTTAAATAATTTAGACCTTGCCTTAATTTTCATTATTACCTGCTTGTCATTAATTTATCATTTTGTTGTTATATGATGCCAATAGCTGCCTGTGGATGAATCTCTTTATGTTCTTGAAAACATTTGAAAGTTCGATCTTGTGCAGTCATCCCAACCTTAGCTGCCTGTGGATGAATCTCTTTATTATTCCAGGGAGTCCAATATAGGATGGATAATGGGAGTCCTGGGACGAGTTGGAATAGGAGAGAGTAGCGGAAGAGAAATGGGTGGCGAAGCGGAGGGTTGGGCGGGAAGAGTTGATGGTGTGGAGGAGAAAAACATCTCATGTTCAACGAAGGAGACATGTCGAGAGATGCGAATGCGATGAGTCACCGGATCGTAGAACCGATAGCCCTTGTGGTGAGGGCTAAGGCCTAGGTGAACACAACGGGACGAGCGAGCAGAGAGTTTATTGCGTTCAGTGGCGGGAAGGAGAACAAAACAGGTGCACCCAAATGTACGGAGAGGGGCATAGGTTGGTGGACGGCAGTATAGTCGTTCATATGGAGTTACTCCAGATATGGCCGAGGAGGGAGTGATGTTGATGAGGTGAACAACGGTGAGGACAGCTTCGGCACAGAAGGAATGAGGAGCGGATGCGGAGATGAGAAGTGCACGAGCGGTTTCGATGATGTGACGATGTTTACGTTCAGCGACCCCATTTTATTCATGGGTATGCGGGCAAGACTGTTGATGGATGGTGCCATGGGATTGGAGGATGTCGCGCATCGTGGAGGAGAGAAATTCCTGAGCACAGTCGGATCGAAAAATCTTAATCCGACGCTCAAACTGAGTGTGAAGCATTGCTGTGAACATGCGGTACACATCAGGTATGTCAGAGCGATTGCGAAGGAGATAAACCCAAACACAACGAGAGAAATCATCAATAAAACTAACATAGCACAAATATCCAGAATGTGAAGCAATTGGGGCAGGTCCCCAAATATCAGAGTGAACTAAGTCAAAAGGGGCTGTGGTGTGAGAAGCACTACTTGAGAATGGTAGAGCAAGGTGCTTGGACAAACGACAACCAGTACATATAGAAAGGGGGGAAAAAGAGACACGACCCAAAGCTCCAGAGCGGATAACACTTCGAAGTCGATCAGTAGACAAATGTCCTAAACGTCTGTGCTACAAGTCGACATCAGATATAACAGAAAGGGCAGAAGCTGATGAAGATGATGAGGGGGGAACGTGGAGATACTCCATCTGATACAGGCCACCAGTCCTACGGCCCTGTCCAATCCTCTGATCTGTCCGTGAATCCTGCACAACACAATCAGAGGAAGAGAATGTGACAGTTAGTCCGAGATCGCAAAGAGAGCTAACAGAGATAAGGTTCATGTGTAGCCAAGAGCATGGTGAACGTTGGAGAGGGTAAGTCGACTAGTAGGGGCAGAGGTCGGGGTGATGGAGCCAGATCGCAGAATAGGGACAGAGCCTCCATCAGCAGTGGTGACTTGAAGGGTCGTGGGGGTGGAAGTGCAGTTGGTCAGTATGTTGGAATCGGAGGTGAGATGGCAGGAGGCCCCGGAGTCGAAATACCAAAGTGCAGTTGGAGTAACCCGAACAACAGTATTGCCAGAAGCGGCTGTCATGATGTGGACTGCAGAGGTGGCAGGTTGGAGCAGAGGTGACCGAAATAACTCCTCTAGACGTTGTATTCGATCTTCGACAGCAGTTGTAGCAGGTATAGGATGAGAAGGCGAGACAGCCATGGATCTGGGCTGACTGGCGGACAGGTCAGAGAGGCCGGGCGGTAGGTCTTTGGCGACCTGGGCAATCTGGACGAACTGGAGTTTGCGAACTGGATTGGGCGGCTTGTGGTTTGGGCAGATCGATGAGCAGGCGGACTGAGCTTGGCGAACAGGAGGTCGCGAGCGAGATCGCTGGCGGACTGAGCTGGAGATCGCAGGGGTCGCTGACAGGAGCTCGAGCGGTCTTAGCAAGGCGCGGGAGGCGCAGCGGACATGCGATCAGGTCGTTGCGGACAGGACGAGATCGCGGCGGTCTGGATCAGGTCGCAGCGGACAGACCTGGCGGACAGAACGTGAGGTGCAGGGTGCCGTGGAGCAGATGTCGCGTGGCTAGAGCTGTTGAGAGTAGGTCGCAGCTAGGGCTAGAGCAGGTTGCCGGAATCAGGAGTTCGCATGGGCTGAGAATGGAGTTCGCCAGGAGCAAGAGATCGCACGAGATGGAAGTCGCACGGGCTGGAGTGCAGTTGAGCTGGAGGTCGCACGGTCTGATGATGCGCTGCGTTGGTTCAGGATCTGGTCGCGCGGCAGGAGGTCGCGGCGAGCAAGTTTGCGGACTGAGGATCGCGGCGGCGGGCTGGTGAGCTCGAGGAGATTGGCAGGCACGTCTGGCGAACTGGCGAGCTCGAGGAGATCGGGAGAACTTCGAACTGGCGAACTGGTGAGCTCGAGCAGGTCACGGCTGGCGAGCGGGCGAGCTCGAGGAGATCGGGAGAAGGTCGCAGGCGGGCAGGCAAGCTCGAGCGGATTGGAGCGGGCAGGCGAGCTCGAACGGGCAGATCGCGAACAGGATTTCGAGCAGAGCAGATTTGCGGGCAGCGGCGAACAGGATTGCGGGCAGCGATCGAGAAAAAAAATTAGTCAAAAACCAGACTCTGATACCATGTTACAAATAGCAAAACATGTGCTTTGTATATATTCACTTGAGGAAAAATGGAGACCAATGAGTCTTACATATAGGAGAGAAGAGGAGGGAGGAAACCACACTAGGCAATGTGGGACTAATCCAGAAATAATAAAATACAATAATATATACATTTAACAGCCTCCATCCTCCTTACCGAGAACCAAGCCATATTCCCAATACCGACTGGATTCGAACCGGTACTTGCGACGAAAGGTATACCTCTTACAGCTTTCTCGCTCCTTTCTTGTTAGGATAATATTATGCTGCATTTACTTGAGCTTTAAATAATTTAGACCTTGCCTTAATTTTCATCATTACCTGCTTGTCATTAATTTATCATTTTGTTGTTATATGATGCCAATAGCTGCCTGTGGATGAATCTCTTTATGTTCTTGAAAACATTTGAAAGTTCGATCTTGTGCAGTCATCCCAACCTTAGCTGCCTGTGGATGAATCTCTTTATTATTCCAGGGAATCCAATTTGTGTAGTAAAGTTTAAAATCGACCGCAATATTAATTTATTATCAGATTCTTATTTTCAGTTTTCATCACAAATAGTGTTCATCAACTCTTTGCTAATGGACCCAACTTACTATGCCACACGGCGGTCTTCTTTCCTTGATGCTGGTTATTTTCATTGACATATTATGTATGGGCATAGTTTTTCATACACTTAGGTGTTTGGCAATTAAGAAGCAACCACTAGATATTTGGTCATTGCTACTAATGTAAATCGAAAATCTAGATTTTTATATTAAATTAATTTGGAAATGATTTTAAACTTGTGGGCCTGTGGCGCAAAACCGAACTTCCAAAAATAATTTAATGCGATAATTAATCTAAGGGTAGCGTGATATGCATACGCGTCTAACATTTAAGCGCAATCCATGTTATGATACAGTTTCCGTAAGCATGATATGTAAATTAACGACAAACAAGTTAAGTGAAAATTAAGACGAGTTCTGAAATTTTAAATGATCAAATTAAACATTAGCATAAAATAATGCTATCAAAATAGCAGCAAGAGAGAGATGACGAAGAATATCATAGGCTTTAAGTGCAACGTCGAGTCGATCTTTTATCAAGTTGGTGATAGGGATTGATGGTTAGGCTAGTAGGCAACAAGATTGTGGTAGTGTTAGGGCTCGGGTGTGGATGTCAGATGGATTGGATCTCACTGTGGCATTCAGGTTCGACTGGGTTCAATGATCTGTTGTTGCTAACAAAAGGGACGGGCTCAGATGGATGATTAGGCTGGGGAAAACGTCTGAACGACTTCGATTGGGGTGTTGGTACTAGATCTGGGCTGGGGGTGATCAGACGTAGGCAGAGGAGGTAGCTAGAGGCGTCCCAAGCATGAATTCGTCGGACATGGATCAGGAGTTTGGAAACGAGAGGGCTGGGTAGGTCGTCAGCATGGAGAGCCGACGGAGGATGGGTCACCGGACCTCAAGGTGGTCACTGGAAGTGGCGATATGCTCTGATGTGGACAAAAAGTGACTGGGAGGAAGTGCAATCGTTGCTTGAATTCTCTAGAAGTTCGATTCCGACGGAGGGGCGCCGGATTGGATGGTGGACAGTGGGGGAACTAGAATTTTAGCTTAGCCCGAGCATAATAAATTAAAACGTAGAACTCATTATTAGAAATATTTCTATTTTTTTGCTTTAATAATAATTTGAGAGTGAACATAAATAACCATGCGATTGCTCATTAAAAATATAATTTAAAGCCAATAACAAGATAATTTAACTTACAGCTCAACAACTCATTTTCCTGGACACATTATGAAAGCGGAAGATAATTATGTCATTTGTAAAAGATTCTTTAAACAATCATTCATCTATTCATCACTCATTCTGTTTCATAAAAGATTCTTTAATATCTTCATTGCAGAAAATATCATTTCGACACTAGCTATTGCAATAGTTAGGAGGCATACAAAGTACAAACTTCAACAATCTAAAACTAATTGGAAATGCTTGTCCCCTTTTCAATTGCACTAACAAATAACAATTGAGAGAACACCTAATTTACATAAAAATTTAAATAAAAAATTAGGGTAATGCTTATGCGTTCTTGATAAAATAAGAGTGTTTGTCACATCTTCTTGATAAAATAAGAGTGTTTGTCACATCTGTAACTGCACAATCAATTGATGCGCATTATGATTACAAACCCTAATAATAAACTAACCCTACACCTAGTCATTGAGCAAAACTACAAATTAACCCTAACCCTAATCATTGAGCAAAACAACAAATTAAAAAATTTAATGTTGTCGATTGAAAAGAGAGAATTAGTTTATTGTTCAGCACCACTCCTGAATATATAGGAGTGGGAAAATGAGTACAGGGGTAAAGACGGTAAAGATGGACAAAATATAAAATAACGCAACATAACAAATACAAAATCTCCAACACTCCCCCTCAAGTTGGGCGTGTAATGTCAACCATGCCCAACTTGCCCAATATATTGTCAAAGAAGCACTGACTCAGCCCCTTAGTAAGCACATATGCAAGCTGCTGGCTTGATGGCACAAAGGGGGTACACACCATTCCCCTTACTATATTCTCCTTAATGAAGTGCCTCTCGATCTCCACGTGTTTAGTACGGTCATGTTGGACTGGGTTGTGGGCAATGCTAATAGCGGCTTTATTATCACAATAGATCCTGATTGGACCACCGCATTCCACACCCAAGTCCCTCATAATCGACTGAATCCATAATCCTTCGCATATCCCAAGCGCCATTGCCCGAAACTCCGGCTCAGCACTGGATCTGGCTACAACATGTTGTTTCTTGCTTCTCCAGGTCACCAGATTGCCCCCAACGAGGGAGCAATATCCTGATGTAGATCGTCGATCATCAATTGAACTTGCTCAATCTGCATCTGTGTAAACTTCTACCGTTAATGCCTTGCTGGGTGTAAACAATATGCCTTTCCCTGGAGAGGATTTGAGATACCTCAGGACTCTGTATGCAACATCAAGGTGATGTGATATCGGTGAGTGCATGTATTGGCTGAGAACGCCCACAACATAAGATAGATAAGTATCCCCACCAGTCGCTGGAAACCTGGTATGTCATCAACCATTTCTCCACCATCTCTACCAAGCTTGTGATTGACTTCAATTGGAGCGTCAGCGGGTCTACACCCAATCATTCCAGTTGTTTTCAATAGATTCAAAATGTATTTCCTTTGAGATATAAAGATCCCATGTCTGGATCTAGCCACCTCGATGCCAAGAAAATATTTGAGAGTCCCAAGGTCCTTCACTTCGAACTCATTTGCAAGCTTAGATTTTAAGTTTTCAATCTCTTCTGTGTCATCACCAGTTATCACTATATCCTCAACATAGCCAATAAGAGCAGTCACCTTGCCCTGTCGGTGTTTCACGAACAAGGTATGATCCGCGCTGCTCTGCCTGTACCCGAAAGACATCATTGCCCGGTGAAATATCCCGAACCAAGCACGAGGTGAATGCTTCAAGACGTACAAAGCTTTCTTCAGCCTGCAAACTTTCCCTGCTGACCCTTTTGGAAGAACAGCAGGAGGCATGGACATGTAGACTTCTTCCTCAAGATCAACGTGAAGGAATGCATTCTTCACATCCAACTGACTGAGACTCCACCCTCTGCACGCGGCACAAGAAAGCAATATCCGGATTGAATTCATTTTAGCAACTGGAGAAAATGTCTCCTGATAGTCGATGCCAACTGTTTAAGTGTATCCTCTAGCAACTAACCTAGCTTTGTATCGTTCAACCAGGCCTTGGGTGTTTTGCTTCACAGAGAAGACCCATTTACAACCCATAACGGTTTTTCCCTTTAGGCAGGTGGACAAGATCCTAAGTATGATTCTTGTCAAGGGCCATCATTTCCTCCAACATAGTTGCCTTCCATTCACTGTGCTCAATAGCTTCCTGCCAAGAACGGGGAATAAATATGGAAGACAAGAAGGTGACAAAGAGTCGTAGGTCACAAAATGGGAAAGAGGATGCTGAGTAGAAATACAATTACCTCTGTCAGTACCAGAAGATGGATCAAGTAGTGGCCCAGGTAGTGTGGGTAAGGCCTGTGTGTTCGTGCCCCGTCGTCGGCGAGAGTAAACCTGCAATGGAGGAGGCATAGGCGGAAGAGGCATCACCAGATCACAAGGGATAGGAGGAGGAGAAATAGGCAAGAGAACAAAAGCAGGGGAAATAGGCAAGGGAGCAGAAGCAGGAGGAATAGGCAAGGGAACAGAAGCAGAGGAACTTACTTCCCTAGTACTTGTCTCCCCCTGAAGAGAGGTCCCATAGTAAGCTTCAGATTCCCGAAAAGTGATATCCATAGTGACAAATGTCCGCTTGGTGATGGGATGAAAGCACTTATAGTCTTTCTGGGTGGGTGAGTAGCCAATAAAAACACACCGCAGAATGCGGGGGTCGAGTTTGGTTTTGGGATGGATGTGCACAAAACACACACCCAAAGATACGAGGCAAGAGAGAAGTGGGGCTAACCCCGAGAGTGGCTAGAGGAGTTTGAAACCCAAGAACACGAGTAAGCATGCGATTGATGAGGTAGGCAGTAGTGAGGACCGCATAACCCCAATAATATTTCGGGAGGTTCATTCGGAGAAGGCGACATCTGGCAACCTCAAGGAGGTGCCGATTCTTGCGCTCCGCAACCCCATTTTGAGCTAGAGTGCAAGCACATGAAGTCTGATGTATAATACCAAGATCACTCAGGTATTTTTCAAAACGTGAGTCAATATACTCACGACCATTGTCACTACGCAAGACCTTAATGGTAGCACTAAACATCAGTATGAATAAGGGCAAAAGGAACAGAGTTACGTGGAGACATAAGAGGAAGAGAACTACGATGATGTTTACCAAGTTCACACACATCGCAATGAAAAACATTAAACCCAACAATAGACATAGTAGGAAGCAAAAACTTCATAGTAGAGATAGGGGATGGCCAAGACGACAGTGCTAGACATCTAAATAAGAGAGCCGATCAGCATGATGAGCCGTTGGAGACTCGATGAGGCTGGTGCATGATGTGGTGGAAGGGTTGAACACATATAGCCCATTGCACAGTTTACCAGAGACAATCACCGTCCCCGTCTTCAGGTCCTGAAAAACACAAGAGGTAGGAAAAAAAGGCTACTGCGCAGTTCATAGAGTTAGTCAAATGACTAATAGACAGAAGATTTCGAGTGAATGCAGGAACATGAAGAACATAGGAGAGAGTAAGAGAGGAGCAAGGAATAGATCCCTTCCCAGCAATGGGTGAGAGAGATCCATCAACAATGCTCACTTTGTCTCGGCCAGACAAGGGAGTGTAGGATATAAAGCCTGTGGCTGACCCAGTCATGTGTTCAGTAGCTCCTGAGTCAATGATCCACTGTGAGGACAGGAGTGTGGAAGCGGAATGAGCACCTGGAGGGCCCTGGTGGGCATAGGAAGAGGATGATGAATTGGACTGCTCAGTAGGTGGACCATGCATCAAGCGACGGAAATCCAGGATTTCTTCAGCAGAAAGAGCGGGGGGAGCCGCTTTTGAATCTAGAGAGTGATGAACAGAGGTGTCCTCCACAACATCAGACAAGTGTGCAGATCTGGACAGAGATGATCTAGGCTGGGATCGACCAGAGCCACGACCACCACGAGGTGCAAGGCCGCCTCTGGGAGAAGGGAAGCCATGAAGCTTGAAGCAAGTAACACTCGCAGACATAGAAAACCTCGAATAGAAATCGAGGTGAAGGCACACGGAAACACAACGGGTATCACAAGATAAGAGTCGCCCTCGTAGAAAGAGGGAAAGGAACCATAACTCCAATAGTGATGGAAGGAAACAAAGAGGGAACGCAGGAACATGGGAATCAAGAGCCCATGGCACCGGCGGTCCTAGAGGACGGGAGAGAACCTCCCGTTGGTTGCGAAACGGACGGAACTGTTGGATGGAGGCGCGGGAAGGAGCGAATGCGTCTGGAAGCGGCGGACGACACATGCGCGGCGTGCGCGAGCTTCGGCGGACGCGAGTGTGTGCGCAGGAGCGGAAGAATCAGCTTCAGAGAGCGATCACAGGAGGGATCGACGACGGAATGGCGAACGGGAGCGGCTGCAGAATCCCAGACGAAAGCAGGACCAGGTAGTGTCGGCGGTATCGAGAGGAGGTACGAGAACCCTAATGCTCTGATACCATGTTGTCGATTGAAAAGAGAGAATTAGTTTATTGTTCAGCACCATTCCAGAATATATAGGAGTGGAAAAAATAGTACAGGGGTAAAGACGGTAAAGATGGACAAAATATAAAATAACGCAACCTAACAAATACAAAATCTCCAACACTTAATCTTTGCAAATAAATTGAGAAAATTAAAAAAACTTAAGGACTTACTACCTGAAATCAGAATGGACTCACCCGCTCACCAAACACTTCCGGAAATCACTTGCTTGATTTGTTGTACTATCCTGCTCGAGTTCTCGGTAATAGCCAAATAAGGATGGATCATGGAAACCCGCTTACTTGCATGCTCTGCTCCACTACTCTCCTGCTCGGGAAGGAAGAACGACAATGACGCCGCCGACGACTGGAGAAAAGAGAAGATGGGAGCCTGGGATCGTCTGGCTTCCTCAGTCCTCACCGTCGATCGTGGGAGATCTGCTCGAGAATGGCCGGCAAGGGATGGAAGGTACAAAATTGGGCCTGCTCTGCTCGCTTGCTCGAGAAGGAAGAATGACGTCATCACACCGATGATGACCGGAGAAAAGGGAAGCTGGGAGACAGTGAGACACAAACGGAACTAGGGAATCCATGCGAGTTTATGAGGAGCGAATGCGACTAGGCAGGTTTTCAATTTTTACAGACCCAGGAACTTTCCCGAGTGTTTCTATGCATGGATTCGCTTATGACGGTGGCCGACAGAAGGCTAGGTTGTCGGAAGCTGGCAAAGCTTTGGACGGCAGTGGCGAGGCCAGACGTGCGAGCGTTGGGTTGCTTGGAGCGGGAGAGAGGGCACGAGTGAAAAGATGAGGGGTCGGGCTGCATTCCGAAATAGAGAAAGATTCCGTAGTTTCGTTTTTTCAGGTTACCTTTTAAGGGAAATAAATTTAGACTTAACATTTTCTCCACTTGGTATTTTCCACATTTAAATCAATTCTGAAAATTGGAAAATTAAATAGTTATTTAATTTCCATTAACTAATTTTATCAATTAAAAAACTTCGTTAAAATATCTATTTTTAATTTTTTTGTTGCGCTTGCCATAATGATCATTTTGCCTAATTTGACTGACCTTTGTATTCATAGTCTTATTGGTCGGTCATGCTAATAAACTGTATGAGTTTCTGCGATGTATACACAAAAACACGAGCGTGAATCACATGCGTGAATATAAAAATACAAAATGCGTGAAAACACGAGCTACATAAAATGCGACAAATATATAAATGTGTGAAAAATGAAATGATGCGACATTAGTTGCATTAATTCTCTCGGGGTTGAAAGTGCTCGACCCCGTCGAGAATGTAATGTCTCCTGCGACTAGGAAGTCCGAACGTCGATCTGAAATTGCTCCGTTACCGCCATGCTCCTGAATAACCAAAACCTGACCAAACTCCTCCGAGATAAATCTGTAAGGTAAATGGGATATGGGAGACTCTGGGCTGTGGTAGGTAGGGGACAAATGACTGATCCTTCACTGCAGGGTTATGAATCGTAAGTAACCTCTCTTTCCTGAAAGATGCAGGAAATCACACTCCTTCAAAAATATATAACCCCCGGTGATGAAATCAACCATGTAATTATAATTTTCAAAAGATGCTCGCAAATTGTTAGTCATAATTGTATGCATAATATTTATTCGAAAGTAAAAAACTAGAGCATCAAAGCGAAGGGTGTCACAAAGTGGAAGAGAGTGAAGATCAAATAAGCAAGGTACGAGGCAAATCGACTGGACATGTGGACTCTTCGAATCATGTGCATCATACACTCAAATGTTGGACACATACGAGTGTTTACTAAACCTTGAATAACTATCTCAATTATATTACCCATTAGAGTCTAACTAGAGCTACATAATCTAAAATTTATCCCAAATCTACCATATAAAATTTTCCAGAGAAAGCCCTTAAAATGTGCGCCCTTATAAGGAGTGAAAATCTTAGTGATCCTTATTAACTTCATAACACCAATCTTCCTAAACAAATAGATAATGTGATGATAGAGTTTGACGTGCGTGTCTAGACTCAGAGGATAGTGAAGTATAATAAGAATGTGGTCACCAAATAAAAAATCAGTATACTTTGATGATTCTAATGTTAAGGGTGAGTCACTATCAAACATAACGTATACGGGCTCAAGGGTATGCATCTGTAGTAGCCTAGGAGAGTCAGGAAACGCAGTGATCAAATTCGTGTCATCTAAGATGAGTGACATGATGCTATTAAGTTCTTCTTCCTGGAGTAGGAGTTTCGAAAGAAAATCGACGACTGAAGGTTGTGATATAGTGGGGACAAGTGAAATCACTATATCAGTAGGGATGGTAGGAATGTAGGATGATGAGAAAGAAGCTCTCCTTCGTGGAGCTGGGGCATAAAAAGAAGCTTGACGACTGAAGGAAGTGCTATAGTGGAGATAGGTGGGGCCAGGTCCCCGTGGGGGTGGTAGGACAAGATGAATCTATGATCATAAAAGTGGGGTCAATGACGAGACTAGGAGGTCTATCAGTAGACCTAAGTCCGGATTCCAACGAGCCTTACTAGAGACTTCGTCTAAATTGCGGTAATGTACAACTCTAGTTGGTCTCTAAGGGAATAGTGTAACCCGTGTAGTTAACGTGATAGGATCATCTCATTACCCTCATGAATAGCCTAGACTTAAGGACTAAAAAACCGTTGTTGTACTCGTCGACCGATAAATTTTTCTGCTGTAGATTATAGAATCTACGATACAAGGTCTGGAGGTAGTCGAGTGAAATGTAGTGCTTGCGTAGTTGTGCTTTGAACTCAACCTAGGTAATGATGCGAGACATCCATAACTAGAGTCCCATGTGTTAAAGTTGACTCCACCAAACTAATGTGAGTCCCTTAAGTTTACGAGTCACGTACTCGACTTGCCTAATCAGGGGTATCTGGTTCCAACATATGAAACGTTCCATATCGTTTCACTAATCTAAACATCGCCAGGGACGTCCATCATAATCATTCTTGTGTGCAGACTTTAGGCGCCTTGGGTTAGGGTTCTCTTCATGTGCGGGTTCAGGTGCTCGCCCTAAGTTTATGGGGGCCTGAGTGCCGCTACACGTACTGTACAATCCTTTTAGGTCTTGTCTTATGTTACTGGCGAGGGACTTGATCATTTTGTTAAAATTTTCTATTTTAATATTTAGTTTACCAACACTACACTCTGAACGGCCTAGACGATTATCCGTTTTAAATATTTAAAATAACTTAATTTGTTTAATGAGAGGGAAAATGTTCAATTAAAAAATATTTGTAATAACTTAGTTTTTAAAAAACCTTCATTTTTTAAGGAGATATTTTTTGCTATATTTTAAAATAAAAAAAAGAACTTTAAACTGAATTTTTTTTAAATCTTAAAAAATATATGTTAATCCCGGAAGTATCTAATAATTTTTTTTTCAAATGAAAGAGAAAACCATACACATTTTTTTCTTCATATATGATACTTACATTAAATTTTTTTAGATGAACAAGAAAATTGCTATATGTTTTTTTTAACTTATAAATCTAAGACTATTTTAAGTTAACTATTTCTTTAAATTGAGATCTGAATGAAACCGCTCTGATACCAAAGTGATGTTAACTAAAAATTTAGATTTTGATATTAAATAAATTTGAAAATGATTTTAAACTATGCGGCGCAAAACCAGACTTTCACATATAATTTAATATTTTAATGCGATAATTAACCTAAGGGTGATATGGATTGATAGTTAGGCTAGTAGGTAGTGGTATTTGGGATTGTGGTAGTGTTAGGGTCTCTGGTGAGGATATCTGATGGATTGAATCTCACCGTGGCGTTCGGGTTCAGCTGGGTTCATTGTTCTGTTGCTCATAACAAAAGTGACGGACCTAGAATGGACAATTAGGCTAGGGAAAATGTCGGAACGACATCGATTAAGGTGGTGGTGGCTGGATCTGGGATGGGGGTGGCGGAGGTAGTTAGAGACGTCCTGACCTGTATTTGTTGGACCTGGACAGGGAGTTTGAAAATGAGAGTGCTGGGGAGGTCGTTGACGTGCATAGCCGCTAGAGGAGGGGCCGTCAGATCTTGAGGTGGTCACTGGAGGCAGCGGTGGACTCTGATGCGAATAGTGGAGCGACTGGGAGGAGGTGCAATAGTCGCTTGAGTTTTCTGGTAGTCTGCATGGTGCCCGACAAAGGCTAGGTCGCCGGAGGCCGAAGAAGTTTTGGTTGGTGGTGGCGAGGCCAAATGTGCGAGCATCAGGTTGCTTGGAGCGGGAGAGAGGTCAGGAGTGAAAAGATGAGGGGTCGGGTTGGATTCCAAAATAGAGAATGATTTATTTGTTTCATTTCTTAGCCTGGGGGGGGGACATAAATATATAGGAGCAATTTAATAAGTCTTTATTCAAGGGGATTTCAAAAGGCAGGGTAAATAAATTTAGACAAAATTTTCTCCACTCGGTATTCTCCACATTTAAAGCAATTCAAAAACTGGAAAATTAAATAGTTATTTAATTTCCATTAACTAATTTTATAAATAAAAATATCTATTTTTAATTATTTTTTGTTGCACTTGGCATAGTTATCATTTAGCCTACTTTGATGGATCTTTGCATTCATGGTCTTATTGGTTGACCACGCTAATAAGCCGTACAAGTGTGCACGAGTGAGATGTGTGATGCAAACACAAATACATGAGTGCAAATAACATGCGCGAATATAAAAATACGAAATGTGCGAAACATGCGCTATGTAAAATGTGGCAAAAATATAAAGGTGTGAAAATGAAATGATGTGACAAAATATTTCCACAAGTCGTGATACCCGCGACTTTGCTATAGCCATCTCTATTTCTAGTCTCCATTTCCTCTCTCTCTCTCTCTCTCTCTGACCAGCTCTTCGTCTTCCAATAATAACCGTCCCCATCTTTCCAGTCTTTGTGCTCTCAAGTGCCATCCTCGTCTCCCATTTCCGTCTCAATGTCCACTCTCCCATCTCCTTGGTCTCCTTTTCGCTATTACTTTATGATTTATTATTTAGTGTGTATTAATTTACATTGTCATTTACAGACCGACTCACTCACTTGTTTTTAACGTTTTTTTACTGTCCAATCCATTAATTACTCCATTTACTTGTTTAGAGATATTTGAGTTCTTTACAGATTTACTAATCACTCATTTAGAATTATTGATTTACTCGCTTTATTTTTATTGCAAGAGTAATATCCAAGTTTCAAAAATGAGTTATGATGGGGTAGTGTGTTCAATTGTTCAGCTGATTACTTGATTTACATTCAAAAACTATTTACAAGGCCGATAGTTATCATCTTTTCTAATTATGAATTTATAAGTTATAATTGTGCATAGTAGTAGTTGTAGTAGTATAATACTCTTAACTACTAAATTGTATTAAATGTCTAATAGATTTTGAAATTGCTACAACGTTTATTTATTTATTTATCATGTTTTATATAGGTCCATAGTTTAAAATGTAGATAGACGTTGGCTCCTAGTGTTTTCATCTTGTCCTCCACTGCATGCCCTAAGGTAGGTTAACTTTCGACTTAAAATAGAAATGAACGCCAATCTGACCTAATTTTTGGGCTTGTCCTTACAAAAGTTTATCCCAAGTCATGCTCTCTGCCTCAAAAGTTTATCCCAAGTCATGCTCTCTTCTTCTCCTTTGCCGTATAGCCTAAGGTAGTTTGACTAATTTCTTAGATGTTCTTTATTTCTCCTATGTGATTGGTGAACTTGTGTAGTTTGTATTAAAAATTGTATTGCAATTTGCAATGCGTATCAACATGACAGGTGAATACTTATTTTTTCTTTAATTTTTTCTCATTCTTTAAGATAGTGAAAAGCTATTGACAATTGCCATGTAGCCATAATTCGTTATTAGTCTTTGTTCAATTTATCAATATTATTATTATTTACTCTAAATATATTTTTAAGGTGAGCCTTGTAACACCGGTTAAGGTGTTGCCGTGTGACCTTGAGGTCACGAGTTCGAGTCCTGGAAGCAGCCTCTTGCAAAAATGCATGGTAAGGTTTGCCTACTGTTAGTTTTGTCTATTTTAGACTATTATTTTATCTTGTATTATTCCCTCCTATATAAAGAGGACACCTCTTTTATTTTTGATAATTTTTCACCGAACCCTAATTCTAACATGGTATCAGAGCCACCGTAAGCCGTTTCTTCCTTCCGCCGTTTCTTTCGCCCGCCGCTCCTTCCTCCTCCTCCGGCCGGTCTCTCTCTCTCTCTCTCTCTATCTTCCCTTCTCCTCTCCTTCCTTCTTCCTTTCTTTTTTCCCTTCCATTCGTCTCCCGTCTCGTTCCTGTGCGCCGATTGGCCGTCCGTGCCGATCGACCACGGTGGATGGCCGCCGCTCCGTCCACCGTTGGATCGGACTAATTTTTTCCAATAAAGTTTCACTTTTTCCTCCTCTACCCCCTCCTATGAGGATCGCTGTGTATCTTGGCTAGATCTTCCTAGATCGTGGATCTAGCATTTTTTCCCTTTTTTTCTCTCTCCCGGAAATGCATTTTCATCCCTTTTTATGCAGTTTCTGACTTAGATCATCAAGACCTTTATGTTCTAGGACATTGAGCCGTCCTATTGGTGGTGTCAATTGTTTTTTTCCGGCACCGACGACTTTCCGGTGGCTGTTTTTTGACCTTTTCCGATTCTCGATCTCCGTTTTTTTATCATGTCGGAGGTGGTAATTTCTAGTGATGGCTCGCAACCTGCTGGATCTACCCGGGTTGGACATGATCATATGACCTCACAAATTACCTCTATCCGCCTTGATACTACCAACTATCTATCGTGGTCTCGATCTATCGCATTGGCTCTTAAGAGTCGCCGGTTGTTTGGCTATGTCACTGGGGACATTAAGGCGCCAGAAAAATCTGCGTCCACCTGGGGACAATGGAAATCGGAAAATTCCTTGGTTATGTCTTGGTTGATCAACTCCACGCACGAGTCTATTGCTTGGAATTATCTCTTCTTAGATTCTGCTGCGGACATTTGGAAGCGGGCTGAATCCACATATTCTCAGAAAGGGAACACATCTCAGATATTTCAGCTTCGCAGGAAGATTTTTCTCCTTTGACAGGGTGATCGACCATCAACCTACTATTTGGAGTTTACCCAATTATACCAGGAGTATGATCATTTTGTCTCTCTTGACCTTGTCTGCTCTGCCGATGCCCTCCTAGTGCGCGCTCATGAAGATCGGAACTGGGTGTTCGAGTTTCTTTATGGTTTACACCGAGAGTTTGATCAGATCATTGTTCAGATCCTTGGTCGCTCCCCGGTCCTTACATTAACTGAGACCTATTGCATTGTTCAGCAGGAATATGATCGTCGTCAGTCTTCGAGCTCAGAGGTCATTTCCAGTGGTTCTGCTCTTCTCACTTCTCATCCAGGCGTCACCAATGCTCGAGATTTTAAGCCTAAGCCTACGGACAATGACCATATGATGTGTGACTACTGTGGCTGGAGTCGACATACTCGTGACACTTGCTTCAAATTGCACGGGTTTTCTCAATCCAGAGGTGGTCCTACCCCTCGGGGCGGACGTGGAGGACGCGGTCGTGGCCGATCCAACTTCATTCCCCCTGCTCAGCACATTTGACTGAGTTTCTTGATGACAGTACCTCTGGTGGCCAAAGCTCTGAGATCACTTCATTACCTGGTTCGTTTTCTACAGATGAGATGATGCTTCTTCGCCGCATGATGCATGTGCTTTCTACTGAGACTAGTCCTGGTCCATCTTCATCCTTTGCTCATTCTTGTAGTCCAAGTGCTCACTCTGCTATAGTACCGCCTATCACCCATTGGATCATTGACTCTGACGCTACTAACCATATGACCGGATCTTCGTCAGGTTTTGTTTCATATTCCCCTCCGTCTGGTCGAGACAAGGTGAGCATTGCTGATGACAACGTTTTGAAAACTGGACTGGACCGGCCGGTTCAACTGGTCGGACCGTGAACCAGTGTACTATGCAGTCCGGTCAGGGGTCTAAAACCGCTCCCACCCAGAACCGGTCAAGAACCGGCGAACCGGCCGGTCAACCCGTAAAACCGCGAACCGGAACGGGTTTAGCTCAACCGGGCGGGTCTTGGGCGGGGCATTAAAATTTTTATTTTTTATTTTTAAACTTTTGTGGTGCTGCTCTCTGTCTTTTATAGGGATGTGGAGACATCCTATATTCAATCATGCGATGTGGGACTAATATAAATACTAGATTTATAAAAAGAAATCAATGCTAAGTTTCGAACCGGTGACCTGCAACAAGATACAAAATACCTAACCACTACACCAACATATTTTATTTGTTTTCTTTGAATTATATTATATATATACAGTTAATATTCGTATTAATTAACGTATAATATTATTATTATTCATATTTGTTAATGTAATAAATTTATTCTTCTTAGCTTATATATATATATATAGATATACCGAAATTATTTGTAATTAACATATACAATTTATATTTTTAATTAATATATATCATATTTAGCCAAACAAAAAAAATTGTATAGTCGAGATGTGCCCGTCTACTTAATTAAAAGTTTAAAATTTAATTTTTATAATAGATTTGATAACTTATTATATATGTGATAAAATATTAATATTGAGATTTTAGATAATAGCAAAATATATTGCTATTTATGAAAATATTTTATATAATTTTGTCTATCTTTATTCCTATTATTTTTATTAAAAATATATAGACTAAGTTAAATTATAATAGATAATTTTAATATTTATTATATTATTTAATATCACGGTTCAACCCCGGTCCGACCGATCCAACCGGTCCAACCTTGAACCTCTGATCTCATCGGTTCGTTCTCCGGTCCGATTCTCAAAACCTTGGCTGATGGGACTCTTTCCCCAATTGCAGGAAAGGGATCATCACTTGCTTTGCCCTTACCCTGGCTTCAGCCCTGCACGTTCCTTCCTTCACTCGTAACCTTTTATCTGTTAGTCATATTAAAAATTCTATGAATTGTTTCGTCACGTTTTTCCCTCTCACTGTGTCTTCCAGGACCTGAAGACGAAGGCGGTGATTGTCTCTGGTAGAATGCGAGATGGACTGTATGTGTTTGACTCTGCAGTTCCCCAGGCTCTTCATGCTCATCGACTCCCATTGCTGTCTACTTGGCATCGTCGCCTTGGCCATCCATCTACTACTACTATGCAATCCTTATTTCCTGAATTTTCTCCTTCAGTGTTTAAGACATTTACTTGTGATGTTGTGAACTTGCTAAACATTAGCGTGTTTCTTTTAATCATTTATTTAAGCCTTGCTCTGTACCTTTGCATACAATTCATAGTGATGTATGGGGCCCTTGCCCAGTAGCTTCTATCTCTGGTTATTATTGGTTTGTAACCTTCATTGATTGTTACTCTCGCACTACTTGAGTTTATTTAATGCGGAGTAAGAATGAAGTATTTTCTTTTTTTAAACAATTTCACAAAATGATATCTACTCAATTTGGCGCCACTGTTAAAATTCTTCGCAGTGATAATGGTCGTGAATACATAGATTCCAACTTTGAACGTTATTTGAGTGATCACGTCATTATTCATCAAACTACTTGCGTCCATTCTCTTGCTCAAAATGGCGTCGCTGAACGTAAGAATCGTCATCTTCTCGAAGTGACGAGATGCTTATTATTCACCATGTCCCTTCCGAAATACTATTGGGGGGACGCCCTTCTCACTGCTGCATATCTCATTAATCGTATGCCTTCTCGTCTTTTGGAAAATCGTACCCCTCTACATAAATTGGGAATCCCTCCTACTACTCTTCTACCCCGTGTATTTGGCTGCTTATGTTTTGTTCACATTCATCACATTGCTCGCACAAAACTTGATCCCCGTGCACTCCGGTGCGTCTTCATTGGCTACTCCCCCACACAAAAAAGGTATAAGTGTTATCATCCTCCTAGCAAGAAGATCATCGTCTCTATGGATGTCACTTTTCATAAGACCACGTCATATTATGAGTCCTCACTTCAGGGGGAGCTCTCACACTTGGAAGTGAGAACTCCTCTTCTCCCTTTATGATGGAATATGGAACAAAACAAGAGACATGCTTGCAATAAACGGGAAAACAGTACAATCCGGCGCGGACGCCGGCCAAGATCTAGGAGGCTGGTTCCTCCTAAGACCCCTCTCTCAAATGAGAGCCAAAACCCTAAGACCCAAAAATGAAAAATAACACTCCCATACCTCCTCCTTATATAGGGAGGAGGGGGCTCACATGACACTATCATAAAATAATATTTAATTAATATTACAAGAAAGATATCACGGCGGCTTCCATAAGCGCTTCCCAGACTCGTGTGGATGCATCATCGTAACAATAGGCCGTGCTTGAAAATTGACCTTGCCCCCAAGGTCAAGGCTAAAATTTTTGTCAGGGTCCTTCAAAAGGTCGACAGCAGGTATTGTCGAAAGGAATAACGGCAGACTGCTTTTGTCCTCGAAATAGCGGCCGAGCTTGGTAACGTCGAGTTTGAATAGTTCATCGCGTGCGGTGTTAATTGCGACAAATAAATAGCGGCCGAGTTCGGGCGGTAACTGCGTGGGCAAGGAGGAAAATAGAAGGAAATGATCAGATGAAATTGATAGTTGCGGTGAGAGGGTGAAGTGAGGTGCGGATATAAAATTATGAAAGTTTATGATGGGGAATTGCTGGCAGCGAGCATGAGTTTCAAGAAAGAAAGAGGAGAGTTGATGTGGGATGTGATGGGGCAAGGGAAAAAAGAGAAATGAGGAAGAGACAAAAGTATACGTGGGAGGGTGCGGCTTTATGTGGGGCTCGAGAACAGGAAAGACGAGGCAGGTCCGCGCGGTCTGCGATCGCGTGAAGGAGGGGGCGACGTCTGTGTGGTCTGCGATCGCGGGAAGGAAAGGGTGCGGCGGGATTGGACGGGTGTCGGCGTACGCAGGGGGGAAGTGCGACGACGCTGGAGGTGCAGGTGGGATGGAGGTGCGGGCTGCTGCTGGGCTCGCTGCTGGTTGGATCGGGCGACCGACGACGAAGGAAGGTGCGTCATCGACGGACGACGCTGAGATCAGCGACGGACGACGATGAGATCGACTCGGAGATCGGCGGACGACGCTGGAGGTGCGGGATTCAGCTTCGACAGCCGGGATCGGCGCTGGACTCTCTGCCGGTTCGATCGGGCGGCGGACGACGCCGATAGCTGGCACTATTGCTGCTGTGGGTGGCTGGTCGGCACGGCGTTGGAGCAGGTTCTGCAAGGATGCAGACAGCGAGGCGAGGAGGTTGTCGTGGATGTTGCAGCGACGTTCGATGGCGGCGAGATGTCAGTCCATGGAGTTGAGTTGTCTGTCCATCGTGGCATGAGCCCCGACGGCTTCGAAGGAGCAGACGGGGGCGGCAGGTCGGACCATTGATGGAATATGGAACAAAACAAGAGACATGCTTGCAATAAACGGGAAAACAGATACAATCCGGCGCGGACGCCGGCCAAGATCTAGGAGGCTGGTTCCTCCTAAGACCCCTCTCTCAAATGAGAGCCAAAACCCTAAGACCCAAAAATGAAAAATAACACTCCCATACCTCCTCCTTATATAGGGAGGAGGGGGCTCACATGACACTATCATAAAATAATATTTAATTAATATTACAAGAAAGATATCACGGCGGCTTCCATAAGCGCTTCCCAGACTCGTGTGGATGCATCATCGTAACACTTTACCTATTCCACCTCCGCACAATGTTCCTCTTTCACTAAGTTCTCCTATTCCCAAAGAGCTCAATGTGGATATTCCAAAAGAGAAGGAGTTGCAAGTCTATATTAGGAGAAACAAAGGGTTAAACACTCAGCCTCATTCCATAATACCAGAGCCAGTACCAGATTCGTCTTCTGCGTCCCTGGAGCTACCTATTGCTCTACGAAAAGGTATTCGCTCATCCACTCAACACCCTCTATCCAACTATGTTTTATATGACTCTTTAACTTCTTCCTATAAAGCCTTTATTGCCTCTCTATCCTCTGTGTCGATCCCCGGTACTTGGCAGGAGGCAGTTGGACACCCAAAATGGGCAAAGGCAATGATGGAGGAAATGCACGCCCTTGAGAAGAACCATACGTGGGATCTTGTTGATCTCCCTCCTGGCAAGAAGATTGTTGGTTGTCGATGGATCTTTACCGTGAAACAAAACTCTAACGATATTTTTGAGAGGTTCAAGGCACGACTAGTGGCAAGAGGCTATACTCAAACTCAGATATTGACTATCAAGAGACATTTACTCCGGTGGCAAAAATGAATACTATCCGCGTCTTGTTATCTTGTGCTGCTTGTAAAGGATGAGATCTTCAACAACTGGATGTGAAGAATGCCTTCTTGCACGGAGAATTAGAAGAGGAAGTATATATGTCTATGCTTCCTGGCCTTGCCCCAATTGGCACAGAAGGGAAGGTCTGTAGACTGAAGAAAGCCCTTTATGGGTTAAAACAATCTCTAAGAGCTTGGTTTGACAGACTTCACAAAGTCATAGCTCATTAGGCTATACTCAAAGCCATACAGATCACACTTTATTTGTCAGACAAAAAGAAATGAAGGTGACCCTTCTGATTGTGTACGTTGATGATATGGTTGTCACATGTGATGACATTGATGAGATCCAATCTCTAAAGAAAAAACTGGCAAGTGAGTTCGAAGTAAAAGACCTGGAAAAATTGAGGTACTTCCTAGGAATTGAAGTAGCAAGGTCAAAACATGGGATTCATATCTCCCAACGGAAGTATGTCCTTGACTTATTAGAACAGACAGGAATGAGCGGTTGCAAACCTGCTGATACTCCTATTGAAGTAATCCACAAACTTGGACGAGATGATGGGGAGTTAGTGGAAGATATTTCAAGTTTCCAGAAGCTAGTTGGGAAACTGATTTACCCGTCTCATACTCGTCCAGACATTTCATATGCTGTAGGAGTTCTGAATCAATACATGCACGCTCCCAGAATCCGACATCTCAATGCTGCGCACCGAGTTTTGAGGTATTTGAAGACTTCTCCGGGTAGAGGTATCTTATTCTCACCCAGTGATAACTTAAAAATTGAAGTCTACACTGATGCTGATTGGGCTGGATCAGTTGATGATAGGAGATCCACTACTGGTTATTGTTCATTTGTCGGTTCTAATTTGGTCACTTGGAGAAGCAAAAAGCAACATGTGGCAGCTCGCTCAAGTGCTGAAGCTGAGTTTAGAACTATGACTCATGATATATGTGAGCAAGGGAATGTGGTTGCGTACACTCATGGTATATGTGAGGGGATGTGGTTGCGTACACTCATGAATGATCTGGGCCTACTAGAATCTGGCCCGTTCAACCTGTATTGTGACAACAAGGCTGCAATCAACATTGCTCATAATCCGGTTCAGCATGATCACACCAAACACGTGGAAGTTGACCGACACTTCATTAAAGAAAATATTATGAAGGGAATTGTTTGCACCCCTTTTGTTCCCTCCGAGGGACAACTTGCAAATGTTCTTACTAAGGCTTTGTGTGAAAGACTGTTTGTAACCCTTATTGGCAAGTTGAGTTTGAAAAATATTACATGCCCATCTTGAGGGGGAGTGTTAGGCTTGTCTATTTTAGACTATTATTTTATCTTGTATTATCCCCTCCTATATAAAGGGGATACCTCTTTTATTTTTAATAATTTTTCACCGAACCCTAATTCTAACACCTACATTTCACCCTTGTGGTGGGACCCTTCCCCGGACCCTCGCTGCGCGAGGATGCTTTGTGCACTGGGCTGCCCTTTTTACTCTAAATATATTTTTATGTTTTTATTTCATCAACATTATTGTTAAAAATATTATATTATGTAAAAATTTAAATAATTATTCACACTTATTACACCATCACAATTCAATCCTTGTCTCTGGTTTAATGTCATGTGCGACTCTTAAAATTTTGCAAAAAACAGGGATTCTTGACTTATAATAGAGTTTGATAGAATAACTAAGGGCACTTTACATTGCTATTTATGGAAGAGCCTCAATTCGGAAATCTTTGTCCATGATCAATCTTGATAACCTTTCTATGGAAATAGCAATAGATATGGTAAACTTAAATTTACAAAATTTGATCATCTTTAGCATACTTTTGTCAAGCCTTTTTTTGATTATACTTGTGTCCGCCTATTCTCCATGCAGATTTAAAATAAATACTACACTTAAGGAACAATGTCCCATGTGCATAATCCGGAAACAATCA
Source organism: Dactylorhiza incarnata (assembly GCA_033032865.1). Lineage (NCBI taxonomy): Eukaryota > Viridiplantae > Streptophyta > Magnoliopsida > Asparagales > Orchidaceae > Dactylorhiza > Dactylorhiza incarnata. Next base: position 248,255 of record JAWHQI010000450.1, read on the forward strand.
CCAAATGCTGTTAAAAATTCAAAAAGTAAGAGTACAAATATAAATTAACCCCCATAAAAGTGATGCTTTCCTTATAATCCATTTGAAATAAATTTATCAAGGCAAAATTAGAAGCAGTAGTGAAGAGCACAAGTACCCTAAATTACCAAATTACAAAAAGAGCATCAATTGAAGCCTCATCAAGCCTCAAATACATATGCAATTAATGTTTTGTAATACATTATCTTGTTCCATCATTAGATTTTATAGCTTTTTCTCCAGCCATTCATCTGTGAAAAGCAACAATATCCTTTTCTTGCCATTTATTCAAGCAAAAAATAATATAATTTAAAATATAAATAAAAGGCATTTATCCTAACTACTAAGAATAATGAATATGCAAAAAAAAAACGCTCTAACTCTCATGTCTTCTTGAGATTGAAGCTACAATGCCATTACAAATGCCTAATTCTTTAAATAAAAACTAAGATCTTCAATCAAATTACAACAACAACACTCAAGCCTTTATCCCACTATAGTTGGGTCGGCTATCTTCAATCAAATTAATTTAAAAAAGATGATAGGAAAAATCGGATACTCATCACATTAAGTTTTTCATCACTATCCAACCCTGGATTGCAGAGAACCATTATAACTCAATACACTAACATAATTGCAGAGTTCGGTTACTCATCACCATATTACACGTGAGCTCATTTTAAGAATAAAATCCAAGAAATAAAAGCCAGAAAAACCTAAAGTGGAAGAAAAAAGACCCAAAGAAAAATCAAGAAGAGCAAACCTTAAGACCCAAACCTTGCATTCTTGCTCTAGCCCACCAACTGCCCGGACATTCTTCTCAAGGTACATGAATGGTTCCCACCCGCTCACACATTCTCCTTCCCTACCTTCCACCTGACCAACCTTGCCTTTTCGGTCGTCTGTGTTGCTTCCTCTTCTCTCCATTCACCCAAGTAATGGCCGAAACAGATCCAAGGCTTTCATTGCTTTGTTTTAGAAAACCTCTAATGGGGCAAGACGCGTTTACGAAAAGATATGGGACTATAAATTTCTCTACCCTGTCCTTATTCACCTTACGAATAATATGGGGGTAGAACGGAGAAACCTTAATTTTGTGTCCACCTACAGGTTTCGCTTATTATATAGTATAGATGTAGATTATTTTCTTGAGGCATCAGTAGATTTCAAAAAGCATCTTAAAATGTTTCTCTTGGCTGTTTTGACAACCATCTTAGATGATTTATTTTCGTAATGATGGACTCGTTGATGATGAGGTCATGCAGATGTGAATGTAGAAATATGTTTATGTATAAATTTTGAGTTTATGTATCTTAGTCGGTTCAGATTTAATTGATGTACTTGCCTGAAAAAGTATTGATCTTTTCATTTACGAAACAGTTTTTTGTTTACATTTTCTACACAGTTCTATTTTCAGTTGCTTGCAGTTTTTAATTGTTTTGTGATTTATGAATTTTCTCCTTGTAGTGAAGCAATCTTCTAATTGATATGCGATGCTAAGACCTTTTATTGAACATTTCAAGGTATTAATTGCTTTGTTGTGCTTTCTTTATTTCTTATCACTATTTTTTCCAATCATATTGATAACTCAAACCCTTAATTAGATGGGGAAAATTGCTTGTAGATCTACTGATCATCAAATATCATCATATTATGAAACTGACAAATACGGATCCCTAATTTTTTCAGTGGTAAGTAGTTCTACATTAATCTTTTTCTTTGCCACTTACTCCCTGGTTCACCTTTCAATTTCCATTGACACAGTTACTACGAACACCCGCACCTTCAAATTCAAACAAGCTCCGTGCTGCCTTTCACTCTTACCTTTTATTGCACTTTGATTCATCGCATACTAGATACGAAAGACAATATCCATTACCTCAAAGTAAGTTGATGTTAGAAGCTCGATGATATTTTGGAAGTACCTAAATTGTTCAATGACTTTTTTGAGTGTCTTAGTAATGATGGATTAAGTTGCAAATGTTGTAAATAATGAGGGATATATGGGATGCTTCTTATTGTTTTAAGAAAATTTTTTTATGACTAATAAGTTTTATAATACTGCTAGTTATTCTATTGTAGACATATTATTTGATCATGTAGGTACTTTTGGGAAATAATCCATGGCCTCGAAGGGTCCTAGATCTAAGTTGGACCATGAAAGTAGAAGCAAACGGCAAAAGGTCAGCAATTTTAACTTAAATCTACTTGTGATTATTTACTTGCAGTTTTTAGGGATTTGAGTATTAATTTATGTATTTTTTTCCTGCTTTTTTTTAACTCCATAGGTTTGTTTTAAGTAAGTTGAAGATAATTTTTTTCATTAGCATAATTGTTCTAATCTATGATCTGCGTAGCTCCTTAGCATAATTGTTCTAATCTATGATCTGCGCAGCTTTGACATAAAGGAGGTACTTTATGCAAGCTTACAAAAGTTTTAGGCTTCATTTGGTTCGGCGGTGGCGGATACAGCCGGCGGGTCCAAACGGAGCATTGGAACCGGAGGGGGGGGGGAGGCGGGGCTGGAAACGCTCCATTTAGGCGCCTTTTCCTCCGTCCGGCGGGTGCAAACGGAGCAAACGCCGCCGGCGCCCGTATGTTTACGTCCGGCGGCGTTTGCTCCAAACGGAGGAGGCGAAACGCCCAACCAAACGAAGCCTTAGGGCCTGGCTGGTGTTTTGTTTTTGTTCCGGTTGCATTTTTGATTCACTCCACCAGAGAAATAAAAATGTTTCGGTTTTTTGGTTCTGTTTGTTAGGCCGTTTTAACTCCATTTTGGTGAGACGCCATCAGAGAAATTTGTGTTTGGTAAACCTCCATTTTGGAGCTCCAGTGCTGTGGGAAAGGTCAAGAACTCCGTTTTAAGCTCCATTTCCCACGGAAGGGTGAGAGCTCCATTTCTCACCAGAGCTATTGGAACCGCTCTCCCAACCGGAGGCTTCATCTCTGTCCTTTAGCGTATACATAACTATGTTGGAGATCTTATCATCTATCTAAACCTCCTCACACATTTAATAACAATGTAATGACTTATCTATCTAAACCTCCTCACACATTTAATAACAATGTAATGACTTAGTACATTATATTGTTAGAAAGGTATTTGGATTCTGGACATGACCTAACTTGATACGCACGCGAGGTGTATTCAGTCATGTAGTGGGGCCTCCATCTATGTAAGGAGCCCCTTAGGGCCCGTTCGGTTCAAAGGTTTTGAACCCATATTTTGGTTTTCGGAATAAGTAAATCAAGTTAGGTGTTCGGTTCGCAGGAATTCAGGGCGGAATTGGTTTTGGGTAAAACCTAGGTTTTTGATCCTAAGCTTTGCCCAATTCTTATGTCTCCGGGTAGTTTTTCATCCGATTTTCACCGCACGCTTCCATCTCGAAGCCCTCTCCCGTCGACATCGTCGGCATTCACTTTCCGGTCGATCTCGAAGCCCTCTCTCGTCGACCTCGCCTGGAGTGCGACCTTTGTTCGCTTCTTCTCTGGTTGACCTCTCCTGGAGTGCGAACTCGCCTGGAGTGCGACCTCGCCTGGAATGCTTCTTCTTCTTCTTCTGTTCTTCTTTTCTTCTTCTGTTCTTCTTATCTGCATCTTCTCTTCGATGTTGCTTCTGCCCTATTGTATTGACTAAACTGAAATTGTTGTTATGAAGAAGAAGAAGAAATGTGAATAAATTGAAATTGCTGTATTGACTAAACAGAAATGCAAATGATATTTAGTCATGTTTGTTCATGTTTTCAAAATTGGCCTTCTATGAAGTTACTGATGTTGCAAATTGATGTTGGATTATGACTATGATCTGAAGAGTATTTTTTTTGACGTTGTTCAACTAATTTGACAAAATTTCTGCAATTCCTATAGATGAATTCCATACTGCAGCCGAACAGTTGAATTGTCCAATTCCAATTCCCGCAGCTCAAAAACTTCCTGCAGCCGAACAGCAGAATTGGAATTCAGGAAAACCAAAACCTGCTGGTTTTTGGTTTTACTGAATTCCAATTCTTCAAAACCAAAACCTGCGAACCGAACGGACCCTTAGGGAGTTATGAGGTATTGTTTGAGTTTTAGTTTTTGGGTATCTCATTGGAGAGGGGAGTGCTTTGGAGGACCCCGTCTCCGGGTACTTGGCAAGAGCTTGTTTCTCAACTGTCTCTTTTATTTTATGCAATGCAATTTCAGTTCTTGATAGCGTGAGTCTATCAAATTGGTCCGACCTGCCCTTCTTGTAGGGTTTCCTGCAATACCCTAATTGCATCTTGCACGTTCAAGCCGTCAACCGTCCAGTCGTATGCATCGAACCCTGTCGAGCTCCCTCCTCCTATAACCACAACTAACCGAGCTCGTCTTCCCGCGCACAACCGTCCGCCGATTCCGCCTGTGCGTTCGTTCGTCAACGCCAGTCGATCCGCGCCAGTTGCTCCGCCCGATCATTCTCCACAGCGCCGCTCGATTCATCCGTTCTTTCCTTCTCCAGCGCCGCACGACGCAATTCCAGCGCTTCTTTCGTCTCTCCGTCAGCCTAGAGATTTCTCCCGCTCACTGCCGCCGCATGTACGTCGTTTCCCGCGCCCCTTTCAACCTCCATCTTCCTCCAGCAGCTCCTGCTGCCTTCCGGCGGCCTCCAACTCTCTCACCTGCATTCCGGAGGCCCTCCTGTGGCTTCTACAACGTTCCAGTGGCCACTCCTTATCCTCGACGCCCTCCGGCGTCTCCTGCAATATTTTGGCAGCCCTCCTGCGGCTCCTGCAGCATTCCGGCAGCCCTCCAACGACTCTTACTCCATTCCGGCAGCCCTTCAGAGCCTCCTGCCCCATTCCGTCGGCCATCACACTCTTTTTCCGACATGGCCCTCCTTCCAGAGTCCGTGAATGCTCGATGCGATCGAATTGAAGCTGCCATGGATAACCTCCTTGCCATGACGCTTGCGCTTCGTCGTCGGCTTCTTCCACACGCACCCTTACATCCCATGCCCACCCCTTTACTTCATGTCGAGCCTCCTCTTCTATCCATTCCACCGCCACCCCTCAGTGGGTCTTCGACCATTAGAACTGCAACCACTGACTTTTTTTCCGACACCCCCTTCGTTCTCCCGCTGCCGACCACAACACACACCCCCATAATTTCCCCCCACCCTTCGATTCCCACCAGTTGCCCGCCCATCCGCTTGCCTTCCGACATATCCGTGACAGAGGCTCCACCTGACGCCTTCTCAGCCTCTCACATGCCGCCACATGCTTTTTCTGCTCCCCGCGGTTTCTTGGATTCCCCCGCCTGCCTGTCAGCTCTCTTATCTTCCATCTCTTCGTTTCCAACATCTCTCAAGCCCACTGTTATCCTACTCTCACATCTGGTCACTCTCCCACTTCACCAGACTTCCCATTGGGTTTCCTTCCCACTCATCACTACCCACTCCTCATCAACCTATTCTCTGGCATCACGGTCATCGCTCAGGATCTGGATGGGTCTCCGCCGTCCGTCTTCATAACATACGACCTTCGACCGAGGCCCTGGCCCACCTGACGTGCACCTCGCTCGACCTTGAGGAAGAGATATTTTGCTGGCACGACATTGCTTCTCCTCTTGGGCAGTCCCATGTCAACTCTGCAGCAACCAGCCCGTCACTACGCCTCCCAGCTTCTGATGTTTCACCTGGCCCGCCCACCAGAGGAGCCGCCCGAGTCTCGCCGACGCGCCAATGGGACCTTGCCTGACTCGACCTTGAGGACAAGGTTGCTTTTCAGGACGAGTGTATTGATACGCACGCGAGGTATATTGAGTCATGTAGTCTTGTCCTGTAGTGGGACCTCCATCTATATAAGGAGCCCCTTAGGGAGTTATGAGGTATCTTTTGATTCTTAGTCTTTGGGTCTCTCATTAGAGAGGGGAGCGCTTTGGAGAACCCAGCCTCCGGGTGCTTGGCGAGAGCTCGTCTCTCGATTGTATCTTTTATTTTATGCAATGCAATTTCAGTTCTTGATAGTGTGAGTCTATCATAACTTTTCTGACTTTTCCTCTCTTGCTTTCCAGTATTTGTCTCTTCCTTCCAATATTTGTCTCTTGCTTACAAGTAGATCTCTTTCAACCCTTTGCAGGCCGCTGAGGCCTCCAGAGAGCCCCATCGATCTAAAGCTCACTGGGATCACGTCCTGGAGGAGATGGTTTGGCTGTCAAAGGTAGCACTCAATTCATACCTGATGTTATTGGATAACTAGCACTTTTCAAACCGGAAAACTATTATTTTTGTAAAGTAATTATTACAATATCATCTTGTAGATTATTAAGCTTTTTCCCTAATTCATGGTTGTTTTCAGGATTTTGAATCAGAAAGGAAATGGAAATTATCTCTAGCAAAGAAAGTTGCCTTAAGAGCCAGCAAGAACATTATAGATCAAGCCTCAAAGGGAGAAAGGAAAGTCAAGGTTGGTCTAGTACCATTTCAGCATGATTATTATGAAGGAATGGGCTGACTAGAAAAGAAAGATGTCGGCATTTATCAATTTCAGTATGTTTGATTATGTTCCTTGTATTGTTTGATGCCGAGTATTAGGAAGAGGAGCAGCGCATTAGAAAAATTGCACTTAATATTTCAAAAGATGTGAAGAAATTCTGGTTGAAGATAGAAAAGCTGGCAAGTTATTATCTTCTTAGAATTTCTTGTTTTGTATGAAGAGTTTTGCACTAAAATTTTGCCAACCATGATTTCTGCATCTTTTAGGTGCTTTATAAGTATCAACTGGAGTCTGAGGAAAGAAAGAAGAAGTCTCTTGATAAGCAACTTGAATTTCTTTTAGGCCAAACGGAAAGGTAAAATTTTTCCCATTAACATAAATTTTTATTTTTTGCTAATTGATGTGAGGAACTGCTTTCTCTCTTAAATTTTATTTGAATCAGGTATTCCACAATGCTCGCAGAAAACCTCGTGCCTATTCCTTCTCATAGCCCAATCAATGTAGACCCGGAGCCTCACCAATCATTAGATGGGAAGGTTGAGAGAAATTGCACTAGAAGTAGCCCAACTGGTCAAGGTGGGTAATGTATTTTTATCTATTTTTAGATATATTTTTTAATTTCTTTTCCTTTTGAACAGCTACACAGTTGGACCTTATGGAGATGGATAATTGTGTAGCTCAATCTCAAGTTGATTTGGTAAATATAATTTCTTATTTACTTATATTCTTTGTGATGATTGTTAAAAGGGCATACTTGTACAATATTGGTTTATCCGACTTTAGTTCAATGAGTTAAAACTAAAAATTTCCGTCAAAATGTCTAAATAAGGCATATTTTTTCAAGGATAAATAGTTTAGACACCACACGCAGTGTCCAAACCATGATTAAGTTATTGGGTGCGCTAGTTTTACTCAGGGACTTCAATTGACCCTCAGAGTTGCCAATGAAGTTACCCAATCATAAGATTGAGTTTGGTGCTAGGAGAACTCATCAAAGGCCTGGGCAAAGGGAATTAGGGATATTACCATGATTCATAACAAACGATAAGACATCAAAACATCGTAAAGTTGATTCACCTCATAAAGCCCCTAACACCACTTTACTCCATTCCGCTCCGCATTGCCATGTCACCCTTCAGTTCTTTCCAAGAAGGATGAAAGCGGTAACAACCAATCAAAACTTATGGAACTTCTAGAGGAGAGTGAAGACGAAAGCCAAGGAGGCCAAGAGGGCGGGTAACGAAGACACATAGCTATTACTTCGAGTTCATGAGCTTGTTCAGTCTATGTTTGGGAGTATAAGTTCTACTCAAATACACTTGTTTACGTATTCACTAGAAAGCCCAGTGCACATGCATTACATGTTAAATTTTTTTAAAAAATTGTTATCAATTTACTAATTTTAGGGGGTAGTTGTGTATTAAATGGGCTATTTTGGAAGGATAAAATTTGTTACTATATTATTTCTATTCGGTTAAAAAGTGTAAACTCATACTTAGATATTAGTCCATAAAGATGATAGATGTTCTCCCGTGCGCAATGTGCGACAACGTTATCCGAATGTCACTTGAGCAGGCGAGTACTATTGCCCTCACACCCTGCGCACTGGAGAATCCTGTGCAGGACCTCTAATATGTATAAGCAACACATATGTTTGATGGAAAAGAAAAGGAAAATACTTTCTTGATTAATTTCATCCCACAAAGGGGTAATTATAGGACTTACACAAGGCTAAGAACTAAGAAGAGACGGTGTGGGACTAACCCATACAAGTAACATAAAACTAAGAAAATACGCAAATACCAACACCCCCCTCAAGTTGGGCGTGTGATGTCAACCATGCCCAACTTGCCATACAAGTAACCACAATATCTCTAACTATATTTTCCTTGATGAAGTGTCTGTCGATCTCAATGTGTTTAGTACGGTCGTGTTGCACTGGGTTGTGGGCAATATTGATGGCAGCCTTGTTATCACAGTACATTCTGATAGGCTCGGTTCTTTTAAGGCCAAGATCCTTCATAATGGTTAGGATCCATAGCCCTTCACAAATACCCTGAGCCATAAACCTGAATTCTGCCTCAGCACTGGATCTGGCAACCACATGCTGTTTTTTGCTTCTCCAGGTAACTAAATTTCCACCCACCATTGTACAATATCCTGACGTGGACCGTCGATCCTCAATCGATCCATCCCAGTCAGCATCAGTGTAAACTTCAACAGTTAGTTCATCGTTTGGTGAGAAAAGAATGCCCCTCCTTGGTGAGGACTTAAGATATCTGAGGATACGATGAGCTGCATCAAGATGACGGGTCTTTGGGGAGTGCATGAATTGGCTGAGCACTCCCACTGCATATGATATATGCGGACGAGTGCGCGACAAGTAGATCAGTTTGCCCACTAGCCTCTAAAAATTAGGAATGTCTTCAATCGTTTCACCATCATCTCTTCCAAGTCTGTGGTTAGCTTCAATTGGGGTGTCAGCCAGTCTACACCCACTCATTCCTGAAGCTCTAAGAAGGTCAAGTATATATTTTCTCTGTGATATGAAGATCCCGTACTTAGACCTCGCAACTTCAATACCTAAAAAATACCTCAGGTTCTCCAAGTCTTTCACTTCAAACTCTCGGGTCAGCTTCTCTTTCAGTGCCTGAATCTTATCCTGATCGTCTCCTGTTATAATGATGTCATCCACATACACTATCAGAGCAGTTAACTTTCCTCCCTTGTGTTTGATAAAGAGGGAATGATCAACATTATTCTGGGAGTACCCGAAGCATGTCATGGCCTTGTGGAATCTACCAAACCATGCTCCAGGAGATTGTTTCAGGCCTTATAAAACCTTCTTCAGCTTGCAAACCTTACCTTCAGATCCTCTAGGGTAAAGACCAGGAGGCAGAGCCATGTAATCTTCCTCTTCCAGATCACCATGAAGGAACACATTCTTCACATCAAGCTAACTGAGGCTCCATCCCTTACATGCCGAGTTCACACGCATCACAACAAAAATTATCAACTAATACAGACGGTAAAGTAGGAAATAAATGTTTCATAGACAGAATAGAAGGATTTCTGAGGCGACAATGCCAAGACTCCAAAGTGTCTGCCTGATCAACATGAAAAGCCTGGGGAGGAATGGTAGGGGAAGATGAATCAAACACGTAAAGCCCATCCACCAGACTACCAGCGCCAATCACCGTTCCCGTCTTCAGGTCCTGAAAAACACAAGATGATGGAAAGAATGTCATAGAACAATTCATAGAGTTGGTCAGATGACTAATGAAGAGAAGATTACGAGTAAATTTGGGTACATGAAGAACAAAAGAAAGGGTAAGATAGGAGCAGGAGATGAATCCTTTCCCAGCAATTGGGGAGAACGAGCCATGTACAATGCTCACTTTGTCTCTACCAGACAAAGGTAAAACACAAAACCTGTAGCAGAGCCGGTCATATGATCCGTGACCCCAAAATCAATAATTCAGTGGGTAGAAGGACGAGAAGATGCAGCATGAGCACCTGAGGGTCCCTGATGAGCATATGAGGACGAAGGAGCGGAACAATCCTTAGGCTGTCCCTGCATCAGGCGGCGGGACACATGGATCTCATCAGCAGACAGTGACAGAGGAGGTGCAGGTTGGGTAGTGGCAGGCACGATCTCCTCGGAGGCAGCAGATAGGTGAGTAGAACGAGACTGAGGAGAGCGGCCTTGAGGGCGACCATAACCGCGACCTCCACGCGGTGTAATACCCCCACGAGGTGTAGGAAAGCCATGGAGACGAAAACAGGTGTCCCAAATATGACGTGACTTCCCGCAGTAATCACAGATCAAATGATCTTTGTTGGTGGACTTGGGCCTATAATCACGAGGAGCTCTATTTCCAAACTGAACAACAAGGGCATAACCATCAGGAGCAGTATCAGGAGTCCATGTCTGTCGCCGATCAAATTCCTGTTGAACTAGACTGGAAACCTCCGGAAGAGAAGATAGTGGGGAGCACCCCGAGGATCTGAACGCTGATCTGATCAAAATCCCGATGAAGACCATGAAGAAACTCAAAGACTCTGTTCCGGTCTTCCCGAGCTCAAACAAGAAGCTCATCCTCGGGGGACACAAGGGTGAGGGAGTCAAAGTGATCATACTCTTGATAATCCTGAGTGAACTCCAGGTAGTAGGCTGATGGAGGGCGATCACCCTGGCGAAGCAGAAAGATCTTCCAGCGCAGCTGGAAAATCTGAGCAGCATTCCCCCTGCAGGAGTAAGTGGCCTCAGCCCGCTTCCAAATATCCGCTGCCGTGTCCAAAAAAAGATAATTCCGGGCAATAGAGTCAACCATGGAGTTAGTCAGCCAAAACATAAAGAGGGAATTCTCAGACTCCCACTGTAGCCACTCAGGGGAATTCTGGGTAGGTGCCGGTGTAGTACCCAAAACATAACCGAACAGATTCATGCTCTTCAAGGCAAGGGTAATAGCCTGCGACCACAAGAGAAAATTGGTGTCATCCAGACGTATCGTCGTGGTTTGAGGAGTATTGTGGTCATGTCTTGACCGAGTAGACCCAGTAGATGGCAATGGAGTAGAGAGAACTACGACATCGAAAGAGATCGAGGGAGAGTCGCCATTCCCCGGCACGATGATCCAAGAATAAAAATCAAGGAGCCAAGGGGAAGAAGGAACAAAAAAACAAACTCCACAAACACCTAGAGAGAAACTAGGGTTGTCTCATAGAAGGAAGAACAATACCAAATCCATGGAGAATCTGCCAATAAGGACCGACACCGAAAATACCATAATCTTGGGCAGCAGTTCCGGTGTCAAACACGGAGAGACACAAACTGGCGGTGGAAGAGGCTGGAGGCGGAGGCTGCGGTGGAAGAGGAAGGGTGCGAGGGAGAGGAGCTGCTGGAGGCGCGCGAGAGAGCGCTGCTGGAGACGCGAGGGAGAGGAGCTGCTGGAGGCGCACAAGAGAGCGCTGCCGGAGGCGCACGAGAGAGCGCGAGTTGCTGCGGGTGCGGAGGCACAAGCTGCTGCGACGACAGAGACACGAGCTGCTGCGGGAAGGGGAAGCACTGGAGGACGTGCGAGCTGATGTGGCGACGAACGCGCGAGGGTGACAGAGGCAGACGCGCGAGGGAAACGCGAGACGAGGGGCGGAGTCGGGATGCGATCAAGCCCTAAGGCTCTGATACCATGATGGAAAAGAGAAGGAAAATACTTTCTTGATTAATTTCACCCCGCAAAGGGGTAATTATAGGACTTACACAAGGCTAAGGACTAATAAGAGACGGGGTGGGACTAACCCATACAAGTAACTTAAAACTAAGAAAATAGTAAAATACACCAATACCAACAGTTTTAATTTTATGTTAGCCTTGTATATTAAAAAACTACGTTATCTGCACCAGAGAAATTAAAATCGAAGGGTTTAAATTCATTTGATTGTTCTATTTCAGGACCACGACCACCTAAATTGTTTCTTTTTTTTAATATAGTATATATATTATAGATATATGATTGCATTCGTTTCTTTGCAGTAAATTTATTTGGGTCATCTGTGATTATTTTTGTTAAAGTTCATTCACTTGACACGCTTGCTCCAAGCTCATCTTTCTGTTGACATAGTCTTTTCCTCTATTTAACCTCAATTTTTTTAAACCTTTCTTTTTGTATATTTACTTACTCAGTTTTAGCTATTGATATTTAGTTTTTTATGTTACTGCTTAATTTTTTTGTGTCTGCTCTCAAGTCCATTTAGGGCTTTTTCCCCCTCTAATTTATATAGTTCTGATTCTTGTTTAGGATGATGAAGATTATCTCATTGTCACTGATGAAGGAAATGAAGGAAAGGTATGATTAGATTTATTACCATCTATGTTCCTTCGTTTGTTTTGTTGATTACTATGAATTTTGTTTTATGATGTTTATGGACATTATATGTTTTACTTTTGCAACATTACGATTTAGTTTGGGACATGCAAGTTCAGCTAGTGTTGGGTGAGCTGTCAGCAATGCCTCTCCCCCAACCACTGGGCCATATTTATAGGTAAATGAGACCGGGGTGGGGTGGGGAGGGACCGAGGGGGTTATACCCTATTGTTAGAATGTGGGACCTACCCTATGTGAACCTGGTCAGGTCGCCGATGAGGTCATGCGAGTTGATTTTTGCCTAGGGCGAGTTATTACTGAGGCGGACGCTAGTTGTTGGTGAGTTGCGTAGGGTCCTCCGTACGGTTACCTTATTGGTCAATCACAATTACTGTCCGTGTACTCAACGAATACGGGTCGTACACAATCCTCGCTTTTTGCGAACTTGACATGAGATCGGAAAAAATAGCGTCCGATCCTATTCGACGAGCTGATGATTCGACAAAATGATGTTGCCCTATAAATGGCTGTGGGGTCAGTGCTTTTTCACTTTCACTGCTATCGAGATGGAGTCTTCATCTGCCTCTGTTGTCGCCGCTCTTTTCTCGAGCTTGGGCGTATCGCCTTGCCTAAGCCAGTGCGAAAAGAGGTGGGAGAAGAAGAAGCGAAAGAGGCTAGGTTGCGAGGAGCATGGCCGGCCTCCTGCGAAGAAAATCGTCACTTCGGTAGCTCTCGCCACACCCGAGGTGGATCCTTCGGTGATCCCCCTCCAGTGCGTCAACGAGGTACCTTTATTCAGTGCTGATAGTCTTCTCTTAAGGCATGGAGTTGATTTGTAACATTTTCCCTCTTTGTTCAGACGCTGAGGTGGGTTGGCTTCGAGGACGCCACCGATCTGACGACCGCCAATTACGACATTTCTCCCGAAAGGTCAGAGAGTCGCACTCGCGATGCTCCGGAGAGCGCTAGCATCGTTTCGGAGAGCGAGGTTGGCGCCCAAGTCCGCGATTCTCTAGGTAGGCGATCTTGATGTTGTGCCGTATCTTTTCTGGAGAGGTGATAATGGCGATTGTCTTGCTTGTGGATCGGTTCCAACCGTTACGATCATTGAGGTCATCATGGAGGCTGACCTACCACTGGATCGCGCTGTGAGGGCACTCACAATCCCTCCCTTTGAAGTAGGGAGGATCGCAGGGCGAGCCTCCGTTAGCCCATATCGTGTAGGCTAGCTCAGCTGCTGTTCCGCTTTTAGGGGCGACTACGATAGTCCCGCCACGTCCTCCTTGGGGGTTCTCCCTGGGACCAAACAGATCCCGCTGGTGGTGGAGAAGGACCATCGCCCTTCTTCCTGATCGCCTGCTCGCGACCGTTCCCTAGAGGGCGCACCCCGCAGATCACCTTAGCGCGGGAAGGCTCCCCTTGAAGCTGCCATACAAGTGTCCGCCGAGGACCTGGCTACACTCGCTAGTGGGTGACAACAGTGATCCCAAGGTTCGACCCGCTTCATAGATCAATCCCGACCGCACAAACCCGTCGGCCCCAGGGATAAGGGTAAGACGAATTTGCTAGCTCTGATCGCTTCTGCTATGACAATTGTTTTGACAACCTTATTGATTTTGCGCAGGCCGCAGACAACTCAACAAGGATCTCCCAGGCATCGGGACTCCTCGCACCATAATAAGCCATCCAGGAAACCTCGGGGCTACCTCGGGCCCCGCTACCCGCTTGGATTGTCGATCACCTTGCGAACCTGTCTGCATTGGTTCGCGAGGAACCGCTGCCGAGCGAGTATCGAGCCCATCTGCACGCCTTTGCTGTCGCCCTTGACACTCAGGTCAGGTTATTGGAGTGTTGCTAACTCCACCGTCCTGTCACCTTGCTAGAGGTCAGGGTTGCCAAGCAAGTGGGGTTTGAGGACCGTCCCACTGGGACGGAAAGTCGTTATTTCAACATCTGCAGCCTGGAGCATTAGATCAACGAGTTGGAGCGCTGACAAGACTATCCTTCAGGGTCGCAATAGTCTCGACCTCTCGTGGACGTCCGACGACCTATCTGGGATCTCAGAATGAATTCCCCGGGGCGAGGCGTTGACTGGCTAAGCCCAGGCTGGCAAGTTGGGGTGGAGGGCTCGCCATGCACCAGTCCCCTCTCACCGAAGCTCATTTCCTTGATCCCCCGTATTTTTTATTCTATAATTCTGTAATAAAATTTATTTCTAAATAAAATACAATATTTCTTTAAATGTTGATTTGTCTCGCGGGTTTATCTTTTGGCGGGTTGTCTTTCTTGCTTTTATGTTTTAAGCCGCGTGTGTGCGAGTGCGCAAGGCCATAGTGGGGCCTTGACGAGTTGAAGTGTTAAATGGAAGCTCGCCGGTTGTGTAAGGTGTTTTGGGTGAGTTGGTGGTCATCGACACATATAAATAGGTCTGTACTCCTTGTTGAATCCTTCAACGACTTCTGTCGACGAAATTCTTAACGCAAGTTGGCTTTAATCACCTACTTGTCTCGATGGTCGGGAACTCCGAGCAATCCCGCCTTCAATGTTCTTCTCGCTTTCTGCGGTGTCGCCCCTTTCCGAACTCGTGCTTTTCAGATTCCATGTTCGACGACTTCGCGTCGCGACACCTTCCCCCATGCTTCGAAGCGCGGGTTGCGATTTATGTGGAGAGGATCGGGCGAGCTGACTTTCTCGCTGGAGCATTTTACATATGGGATGAGACTCCCGTTATGGTCCGAGGTTCGCCATATTTTCTGCCATTCTGACCTTATTCCGATGTAGTTGAATCCCAACGGTGTTGCTGTCGTATCGCGTTCGCGACTTTCCTCCGCGAGGAGGAATAAGTGGAATCTTGCTGTTTGGCGCAAGATCTTCCACATGAAGACGACTTTCAATGGACCATTTGAGCGACCGGGTCATCTTCGTAAGAGGCGACTTTAGTTCGATTATCGTGGCTCTCGTGGCAAAGGACCTCCCGTCCTTCTGTCCCGTCAAGCTCTCTGGGGATGGCCACGTGTTGTGCGAGTACTTCCGCAATCAATTTTTTGACGCAAAGTATTATCGTCAGGGAGTTGATGAGGTCCTATATGTCGCCCTGGCGAGGGTAAGTCGTGTGAGATCATGCCTTTCTTGCTGCTCCTTTTGGTGACTTCGGTCAGCGCAATCTTGCTGACTGCTGTTTCTTTGGGTAGGGCTTCACAAAGTCCCGCCCATACCTCTCGTAGTCAGCTCAATCGACACCTTCGCTCCAGAGGACACTGAGAAGGAGAAATCTAACAAAACCAATGGCAAGAGGCCTGCTTCATCTATCCCTCCCACAGAGAAGAGGCGGAGGAAGGAGGTCGCCCACAAAAGGGACGAGGACTTAGTCGATGATGAGCCCGATTCACACCCTTTGTACGACAAGGGCGTTGGGGACTCTGACATCGCTGGGGAGCCCCTCTTCTTCTGGCAGAACGATGTCAATCTCGTCAATATCAGTTCTCGTTTGCCCTTCTAGATCGAGGATGATGAGCTCAACGACGACGCCTTCAACTCCTCATACGCCATTTATGGTTGAGACGATGCGGCGGCACTGGAGGAGGCCTCTCCTCGTCATCTCGTCAATCAGGGAGCTCAGACGATGCTGCGATTGGCCGAGCTCTTTCACAAAACGGCGAGGATCACCTCAAGCTGACCCATAAGATTGCTCAGGTCGAGGAGGCCTGTGCCCGAGCTGAGGAGAAGCTCGCCAAAGCTGAGGAGGCCCAAGATCGGGCTGAATGCGAAGTTCTGGTAAAAACTTAATTTCTTATCTTGGTATTACACGAGGCCCCGACCAATCTACACTCTTGACTTGCGTGAAATTTGCAGGAGGCCCAACTGCTTACCGCCGAGATGGTCTTAGAAATAGAGTGATCCTTGGCGGTCTGCAAGAAGCAACTTGAGGAGACCGAGGTCTGCCTCACCGAGGGTTAGTCTCGGCCTACCTCTGGGGGGTTGACCGAGGTGCAACATTTGTTTCTCCGCAAGGAGATGACAATCACTGCAGGTGCCGCCACGCTAGAGTGCTTGTGCGAGCGCTGTTGGCTTGTCCCGAAGAGGAGAGATGTTGAAGTGGAGAGCATTTTTTCGGATCTCTTCCTGGATCGTGTGACCTGCTCTTCTTCATCGAACTCAGACGATACTTTTGGCGAGTACATCCCTAGCAGTAGTGAGAAGGAGAAGGGCAAGTCGCCGGTGGTCTACGACATTTAGCCTGAAACTCTCGAGATTCTTTTATTTTTTGTTTTTTTTTCCGTAAAAAGATCGCGGCCAATGTTGCATGTAACCCTGACATATGAAATGAAATATAGCTTTTGTAATGACTTGGGTTTTTGTCTCTTAATTGTTTTTTCTAATACGTGTGTTGTTAGGTTCTTAGCGAGATCGGTTGTTTCTTAGACTCGTTGCTGAGTGAACTTGCAGGCGAGGTTGATAGACTCTTAGGCTCGTTATTGAGTGTTCGGTATGCACTTAGGCTCGTTGCAGGGTGAACTCGCAGGTTAGGTCAGTAGGCTCTTAGGCTCGTTGCTGAGTGAACTTGTAGGCAAGACTCCTGCACAACAGAGCATTTATTATTTGCAAAATGTGTAAGGACAAACTCGAGATCAACACACTCCCAATCTATTCACGATGAGACCGAACTAAATTGGTGGAGGTGGATATAGCGAGTTATGAATCACATCGACGGTATATGGCCGGACATAGGATTGACACACTCTCAGGTTATTCGCGATGAAAGCGAGCTCAACTGGAGGAGGTAGATATGGTGAGTTGTGAGTCACGTTGATGGTACAAGGCCAGACATATAATCGACACACTCCCAGGCCATTCACGATGAGAGCGAGCTCAACTGGCGGTGGTGGATACAGTGAGTTGTGATTCACCTCGGCGGTACAATACCAAACATAAGATTGATGAATATGATGAGTTCTTCCCTTTTTGCCTCCCACTAACCTATCAACGCGCAGAAGGGTACGAGCACCCGAGGGGTAAGCAACCAACATGCAAAATAGGAGCTGATCTCGACCAACAATGCAGATGCTTGAGTTTAGAGACATGCGCCCTGGGTGTCGACCATTCACAGTTAAAAGGTTGCAAAGGGAGCGAGGTGGGATCCGTCGTCTCATGAGGAGCTCTAGAGAAAAGTTGTCCCAGTACGGAAGGTATCATCATATTTCTGAGGATAGGTAACCAACGTGCAAGGGGGTGCTGATCTTGTCCGACAATGCAGATGCTTGGTTTTGGAGTCAGGTCCTCTAGAAGCAGGTTTATATCTCATCAGGATGCTTGTTTATAAAGAGCATACATATTCACAAACAATAAATAGTCAAATTTGTTATGGTCAGATAAGCCACAAATGTATAGGCATTCTTAGTGTCTACACGTAGGGTGGTCACTTAATGGTCACCTTAAATCAAGGTTGCAGATGTCTGATGTCGGGGACACGTCGGTTTGAGCTTTTCATGTCGGTTTTAATATATTTGGGGATATATCATGGATATTTCATATATCGGGTTTCAATATTTATATATTTGCATACATCATTATATATATAATCATTTTTTTAATTTATATATGTTGATATATTAACAATTTAATATTTACTGAAATTATAAATCGACTAGATTAGTATAAACAGTTTTATGTTACACAAGTAATAACTGTATAACACAAGGAAGAAAAACCAGAATTCGTTGACAACAATCGAAGACAAGGAATCCCCAGTCCAAAATCCTACAGCTAAGGAGAATTGACATCAACGGCACTGACGCAAGTAAGAAAGCCAGATGAAGTAGGAAGAGAGTAGATGGCTTGACTACAAAATACCCAAGTCAACGAAATAATTTTGTTTTGTTGTTTATTAAACCATATACGCTAAATAAAATAAATTAAAAGAGTCAACTGATATATCATCAGGATATATCGACCGATATATCGGCTCATATATCGGTCGATAGATGATATATCGGCCGATATATTCCAAAAGAATATTTTGCAAAATAATGCCGGAAACGTGACGTTTTGTTCATGAAACCTTTATGCGGCCGACATGTCGGCCATGTCGACCGTTATCCACAACACTGCCTTGAATACCCAGAGGCGAGAGGTCATAAGTAGCACCTCTTTAAATTATCATCACTCCATGTATTACTGAGATCATTGCCTTCATGGGTCGACAAGAGGTAGCCTCCACTTTGCAGTGCCTCTTGGATTAGGAAGGGCCCCTCCCAATTCAGATTGAGTTTGCCGATGGTTGCCGATCTACCCGCTGCATCTACTTTCTTCAGGACCAGTTCTCCTTTCTGGAATTGTTTGATCATATTGTACTTGTTAAAGTGTCGTGCCATGCTCCACTTGGTTTTCTCGTACCTCATCACAACGAGATCCCTCAGTTCTTCAACAAGGTCCAGGGAGGTCTTTTGTGTTTTCTCATTTTCCAGTCGCCATTCATCCACTTCGTCCTCAACTGCGACTACACGAGGAATCTTGACTTCGAATTTCACCGGGATAAGAGCTTCCGCGACATGAGACAATTTGAAAGGATTTTCTCCCTTAGCCGAGCTGGGAGTGGTTCTCAAAGGCCATAAGGCGGAAGGGAGTTGCTCCACCCAGTTCCCCTTCATATTTTAAACTTTTTTCCTCAGAAGATTCAAGATCAACTTATTGGCTGTTTCGACCTGCTCGTTGTTGCGAGGGTGGTGTACAAGGGCAAAGCGCAGATCAGTGCCCATCTACTCATAGAAATCTCCAGCCCTAGGCTCACAAACTAGGGACGTTGTCTGTGACAATGGGTAGAGGTATCCTGTACCTACAAGCGATTTTACTAAGATGAACTTTCGCTGCCCGTTGGCTTGGGGAAAAGGTCTAAGCAGATTTATTCCCCATTATGAATGACCATGGGGCCGTAATAGACCTCAAATGTTGTGTTGGTTGGAGCTGGAGTGGTGCGTAGAGTTGACATTCACGCATCTTCGGGCAAACTCTTCTGCATCTCTTTGGATAGTTGGCCAGAATTATCCTTGCCTCAGCAACTGCTTGGGCTTTGATTTCTATCCACGGCTCGATCTTGGTTTCGTTTGGGCTAACCAGAATGATTCCAACTCACAAAGAGTTCATTCACGAGGTCTTATCGATGTACATGGTCCATGACAATGGTGGTGTCACGTTCTCCCATGTCCCCACGTTTGCTGTAAATTCGACCAGGAAGTCAACAACTGCTTGGGCTTTGATTGTTATCCACGACAGGTAAACGATGTCAAACTCTCCGAGTTATACCGACCATTTGGCCAACCTTCCTGAGTGCTATACCCTTTTCGAGATATTGTGCAGAGGGTGATTGGTCGCAAATTTAATGGCGTGGACTTGAAAGTGGGGCCTAAGCCTTCTGGATGAGATGATCAGGGCATAATCCAACTTTTTCAAAATCGGGTACTTGGTCTCTGCCTTTAAATCAACATTTGTCACGCTCCTTCCTCCCTAACAAGTACCGAGCTCACAGCTTCCTCTCCCACCCCCAAATATAAGAAAAGATCTTCTCCGACCCGTGGGCTTTGTAGCAAAGGAACCCTCATCAATAGTTGCTTGAGACCGAGGAATGCTTCTTCATACTTCTGAGTACACTAAAACATTTGGTTGTCCTGAAGGATTTTGATGAATGGTGAACACTTCTCCCCAGATTTGGAGAGAATTCGACTGAGTCCGAAATGCCTCCCCGTCAGCAGTCGCACTCCTTTTGTATCTCTTGGTGCCGCCATCTCCATGATAGCTTTTACTTTGTCGGGGTTTGGTTCAACTCCTTTTGAGAGTGAAAGGATGCTCCAAGAACTTCTCCTTTCCGTCTCTGAAGTCACATTTGGCTGGGTTGAGCCTTATCTTATACTTCCTCAATATAGTGAAGGTCTCTGCAAAATCCTTTAGGTGCTCTTCCACGTTCTTTCTTTTCACCATGAGGTCATCGACATATAGGTCACCTTGCGCATTTCAGCCCAAATGACATCATCTTGTAACAATAACAACCATCATTTGTGACGAAGGAAGTTGTGGGATGTCCAGGGGATGCATCCTGATATGATCATAACTTGAAAATGCGTTAAGAAAGCTCATAACAGAAAAACCGACCACTGAGTCAACCAACGCGTCGATTCGAGACAGAGGATAACAATCCTTCGAGCACGCTTTATTTAATAAAGAAAAGTCGCCATCCTCCATTTTCCCCGGTCTTCTTGACTATTACAACATTGGACATCCACCCTGGAAACAGTATTTCAGAAATAAACTCTGCAGCTAGCATCTTCTGAACTTCCTCACGAATGGGCTCAACCAATGCAGTGGCCATGACTCTCTTCTTTTGCCGGATAGGGAGAGGTTCTAGGTCGAAGTTGAGTCAATGATAGACGACATCGACATCAATGCTAGGCATGTCTGCTGCGCTACAGGCGAAGATGTTGATGTTGTCTTGGAGGAAGGATACAAGCTCCTCCTTGTCCTCCTCCGACAACTCCTAGCTAACCTTGACGCTCCCCGAATCTCCTCGTCCCGTCTCCAATTCTATCTCATTCGTCTCCTCTACCATGTCGAGGAGTGCGCCCCCCTCCAAGACTGTCCACCGCATCAGCTTCTTCTTTCCAAGTGATGACATTGACGACACGATATAACATTCCTGGGCCACTTTCGGGTCGTTGCGGACTTGGAACTGTACTATTTCAATATTATACTTCAGACATTAGTGAAACGAGGAGGCCGCATAATGAAAAATGTTGATGAAGGGCCTGCCCAAGATGCCATTATAGCTGCTAGGCATGTCCACTATGTCAAACCGACAAGTCATCGTGGTGCCCCCCGAGGGTGACAACCAACTCTGCTCCTCCTTCCACCTCCTTCCTCTCTCCGAAGAAACAAAAACACGGACCATCCGAGGCCCTAACCCTCGCGGTTTCCACAACATCGCCTTGAAGGCCTTCTTAAAGATTATGTTCACAGAACTCCCATTGTACACCAGGATTCTTGAGATGTCGGCCTTGATAATTACCACATGAAAAGGGTTGTCATGTTCAGGCCTGTCTTCGGCCAAGAACACAATCTCTCCGATTGGGGGAGGAACTCGCGAGGTAGAAGTGAGGTCTCTCCTGTAGACCGTCCACAAGCTGTCTTTGAGCGAGGACTCCAGGACAAACCCTCCTTGGAAGCGAGGTTGTGTCGGAGCAAGGGCAACAACTTCACTTACGACCGTGCCTCGGAACATCTTTCGATTCTACCGTCCGAGCTTCTCCCTGCTTCTCTTCCCCGTTCACCTTCTCCATAAAGTCTTAAAATTCCTGCCAGGTCGCCATGCTATGTCCTTCTGCCCGATGGAAGTCGCAATAAGGCATGGGGCATCTCCGTTGTGGATGTTGAGCTCTCCCTCCCTGGGACCTCCTTGGTGCTCGACGATCGTTATTGCCTCCAGCGGGGAGAGAATTTGCGTCCTTTGCGCTGACCACCTCAGTGCCTCCCCAACGAGTTGTAGCGACCTCGCTCGTAGTTGCGTGGTCCACGTGGTGGCCTCCATGGTGGTTTCGCGACGGCCATCTGATACCTTTTATTAAGTCGCTGGGGCTCCTGGTGCGCCGACCCTGGCCTCTGACGTTCCCCCCTTGGCCTTCTCACCTCCTTCGGTCTCCTGGTCCACGATGAAGCCCATGGATCATCCCCTGCTTAACATTTCCAGTGAGTCCAAGAAAGTGCTATTGGTGGCCGAACCCCCCAATGAATCGGTTGGCGCAATCAATGTGCTCTTCGTAGGAGATTGGAGGGTCGTGATTGTCCTCCAACTTGAACAACCCTTCCTGCAACCCAAATATTAGCGTGAGTTGAAGGGTTCTTCCTTCCACCTCCTGGATCCCTATCACATGCTCCTGAAAGCAGTTGATGTAGCTTCCCAGGGCCTCCTAAGCTCCCCGCTTGATCAAAAAGAGCGCATAAGGGCCTTTCTTCCTCTTCTTGCAAGCTATGAACCTTAACCTCAACCCGCGACAGAGGTCATCAAAGCAGTAGATGGATCTCGCAGGCAGCTGATGGAACTAGTCCCTGACCTTCCCCTTGAATGTGATCACAAAGAACCAACACTTGAGGGCATCTGTCACATTGCGGATAGAAACTACATCCTCAAACCATTGGAGATGGTTTAGCGGGTCGTCCTTCCCCGAGTAGTAGTTTAGGGTTGGCTCACGGAAACCTGCCGGTACGGGCTCAATTAAGATCTGTTCGTAGAGTGGACTGGCCGCGCCGTACCGACAAGGTGGCTGAAAAGGAGCCTCACGATCAAATTCATGAGGTCCCGAGGCCAGGCGGCAGTGCACCATGAACTCGCTCGTGCGCAAGGCGCTCTCCGTCTTCTGTGGCAGGTTCCTTCCCGAGTCACTGAAAAGGCTCCGGATTTTCTGAGGAGGCGAGTACATGGGGTGGGGTTGCCGCGGTCTCGCCCAAGGCCATGGATGGTCTTATGTCCAAGGCAACCATCCCAACAAGAGATCCACTTCGAGGATGAGGGACCCGCCCTCACTCCTATCCATGATTCGCGTCCCGAAACCCTCATCTTGTAAGGGTTATCACATTAATGTAATCAAATCAAAATAAGTAGAAGAGTGGTGCATTAAAATAAGTCGCAGTATAATCAAATAGATAAAGTCGGAGTAACCAAACTCGTAATTCATTAGATCCTTTTTTGAATGTCAACTAAGTTTTGTAAGGAAATTGATCCCGGTTGTGCAATCATTTGATAACTAGAGTCATTCTTTGATAAATGATCACTACAAGTCAGATTCAATAGAATTTTATCAATCCTTTTTTTCTGTCGTTAAGCTTGAGAACTGAACCAAAAATTCTCTTTCTTCATCATTAATCGAATCACTGTAGGCAATCCAGAATTCTATTTTCTCATCAATCCATTCACCTTTCACGTTTTTTTTATCAATGAACTGTTCTCTTTACTTGTACGACTTAATATCTCTAAATGTAGAAATAATAAATGTAAAAGAGTCTCGCTCCCAGACAAGCTCTATCGTCAGGCTCACTTCATGAACATCCAAATCGTGCTCAAACTCCTACTCCTGCCCTTCATCATGCCTCACTGGTCTGGTCAGCCGCTTTAGCTCCGTCAGCTCCTGGAGGGGGGGGGGGGGGGGGGGGGGTGGGGGACAAATGGGTTACCCAACATCAATTAAATGAGTACATTTATCCTCACTCACCCTATCTTAACGCCTGAGATAGAGAAAGATAGATCAACAGCTGAAGCGCATATTTAAGTAATAAAGACAAGTAAGCAGTTAAATAAATAAGCAAAATAGATATGAGATGCAGGGCTGATGCTGAGATGAGTTCCAAAATGCAGTTTCATATGAAATTTCCCCTATGTTGACATAATAATCAATTTGTGGGAGGCGCTATAGCACAAGCCTGATTGTCGTGGCCCAACGATGTCAGTGGGTAGGTCAATTCCCACTTCCAGGGCGCTCTCTTCTACTATCCCGCGGAAATCCGTAAAATCACTATGGGTGACGAAATCTCCCTACACTTGCTAGACGCCGCAATCCAAGTCCCGCGCACTGTCATGTGCCATGATGCTTCTTCAGAGGTTTTTCCTCCTCCGACCAAGGTCTACGCTCACCGCACCAAAATGATGGAGCCGAGAATTCAGCTCACAAGTTCAGGCTAAAGGATGGACAGAGGTTTACTTGCCCCCGAGGTGGCAAGCACAAACATGAAGCAAACAAAAGAGAGATGAGGGATCGCAAGTTTGTATTGCTTATAAAAATGATCACCACAAGGTTCAACAAGGAGGTCCTCTGCACACCTAAGAGTGCATTGGAACTCCCCCTCCCAAACCAAATGCTGCGTTGGGTTGGTGGGTGGAGGGGGAGAGCGAGCTCAAACTAGGAACATGCGAGTTTAGCTAGTGTTAGACAAGTACCCTCGTGAGCTGTTAGCATTGCCTCTCCCCCTCACTACCGTGTCATATTTATATGCAAATGAGATGGGAGGGGGGGGGGGGGGGGGGTGGTTAATACCATGTTGTCTGAGGGTGGGTCCACCCCTATGCGAACCTGGTTAGGTCATCGACGAAGTTGCGCGAGCTGATTCTTGCCTCGGGCGAATTGATGTTGAGGCGGAGGCGAGTTGTTTTGGGTTGTCCGTACGGTCGCCTTTTTGGTCCATCACCAGTTACTGTCCATGCACTCAACGAATACGGGCCGTACAGACGTAATCATTAATCACCCAATTCTTTTTACTTCTCTTGTTTCCTACGAAAGCGTCTTTTCTCTTATATGCTAGTAGATTGTACTTTTCTGAATTTTTCTTTGTGTGCTGACCTATGGTTGTGTGGGAACTATATTTTTTGCTGAAATTCTGAAATCATGTTACCAACGCTTTATATTGACTTTGTTGCTCTAACTCTGCTCCCTGTTATATTTTTGGAACCGTTGTATTTTAGCTCATTTGACCTCTTCTATACTATATGATATAATGGAAGACCGATATAGCTTCTATAATGTTTTAGGATGATGAGGCTACCCTCTCTGAAGAGGAAGAATTGGCAAAAAGAGAAGCAATCGGCCCTTTGGATGAGGTACGGTGGATTTTACGGTTTCATATCTATATTTTTACTCCTGCGTTCTTTCTCTAGACTATAAAAGCTTTGGAGGCTTGAATTTTTTTCTTTTCAATAATTTTATTAACTTATTTATACATATTTATGATACCTTTACATTTATATACACAATACTGAGAAATTGATATAAATGTAATAATTAATAGTTTATATTTCAAGCACAGTAGGATCACAGCTCAAAATTGATTTGAAGGCTGAACGAAGCCAAAATCCTAGTTCTTCGATGAATTTTTTCGCCTCAGTAGATACGTGACTTTGAATTCATTGCTACTTTAATTTTATGATTAAATAACTTCATCTGCATAACAAAACCTTAATTATTTATAAAAGTTAGTTTGAATTGGAAATGAAGTCATTAATGACCTGTTTAAATTACCTTTAAATACTAAAAATGTGATATTATTCAATTTATTCTCACTTATTTCCTTACTTTTAACAGATAAAGCAATTGCAACAAGAAAGCGAACTATCGTTAGAAGAATTACTGGCAAGGTATGAAAAGGTAAGATCCTTTCAGATCTGCTCCACCTGCTTATTCTTATTTTTTGCAGCACCTGACTTGTTTCAATTAATAGGAGATGGATAATGATGATGACGATGTTGTCTCTGTGGAAGATGAATGCTCGTCCTCTGGTTCAGACCCCCCATTGGAAAATGAGGCATACTGCGATACTCAATTTGGTGATCAAAGTCTTTCCAGAACCGAGCATGCTTCAGAGCTCATAAAACCTGCTGAAAAGTTCCCAGACTCCAATGTGGAAGACACGGAAGATGACGCGAAACTTGGACACGATAAAGTTTTGGATAAGCGTGATAGCGAAAATATGATTGCTGATGCGGCGGAAGCCGCTAGATCCGCTCAACCTACAGGCAATACATTCTCGACTACCAAAGTGCGAACTAAGTTTCCTTTCCTCCTCAAGCATCCTCTTCGCGAATATCAACATATTGGTCTCGATTGGCTGGTCACCATGTATGACAAGAGGCTTAATGGAATTCTTGCAGATGAAATGGGTTTGGGAAAGACAATCATGACAATTGCTCTTCTAGCACATTTAGCCTGTGAAAAGGGAATCTGGGGACAGCATCTTATTGTAGTGCCAACTAGTGTAATGCTTAATTGGGAGACTGAGTTTCTTAGGTGGTGCCCAGCTTTCAAAATACTGACATACTATGGAAGTGCAAAAGAACGGAAACAGAAGCGACAGGGATGGTTGAAACCCAACTCGTTCCATGTGTGCATCACTACCTACGGATTAATTGTACAGGACTCGAAAGTATTTAAGAGAAAGAAGTGGAAATATCTCATTCTTGATGAAGCTCATTTGATAAAGAACTGGAAATCTCAAAGGTGGCAGACTCTGTTGAATTTCAATTCAAAGAGGAGAATTCTGTTGACCGGCACGCCTCTACAAAATGACCTTATGGAACTTTGGTCCTTGATGCACTTCTTAATGCCTCATATATTTCAATCTCATCAAGAGTTTAAGGATTGGTTCAGTAATCCGATCTCTGGGATGGTCGAGGGTCAGGAAAAGGTCAACAGGGAAGTCGTCGATCGGTTACACAATGTGCTTCGTCCTTTCATACTGCGGCGTCTAAAGAGAGATGTTGAGAAGCAGCTCCCCAAGAAGCAGGAGCATGTCATATATTGCAGGCTTTCGAGGCGGCAAAGGAACTTGTACGAAGACTTTATTGCAAGCTCGGAAACACAAGCAACTCTTGCCAGTGCAAATTTTTTCGGCATGATTAGTGTGATAATGCAACTTAGGAAGGTCTGCAATCATCCTGACCTTTTCGAGGGTCGTCCGATCGTAAGCTCATATGACATGGCTGGTATTGACATGCAAATAAGCTCAACTGTTTCTTCAATTTTCTCTCCCAGTCCATTTTCTAAGGTTAATTTGAAGGGTTTGAATCTTTTATTTTCTCATCATGATTTCAACATGACTTCTTGGGAGTCTGAGGAAGTCTTGTCAATTTGTTCATCGAATTTAATCGAAGACAACATGCTGAGGTTTATGGGGACACCATCCTCTGGTCATTATGATCGCAAAACCATCCCCGGAACCAATATTTTTGAAGAAATTCAGAAAGCCCTTTTTGAAGAAAGATTGAAGCAGTTAAAAGAAAGAGCAGCTTCTATTGCGTGGTGGAATAATTTGCGCTGCCAGAGGAAATCTGTCTATGGAACTAATCTTAGGGAGCTTATTACTGTTAAGCATCCGGTTGCAGATATTCACGAGCAGAAGAATAGTCCGTCCCGCTACATGGAATTTTCGTCTTATCTTGGAGATATAGTTCTTTCAGCGGCTGAAAGATTCCAAAAGATAATAGGCACAATTGAAAGCTTCACATTTGCAATTCCTGCCGCACGTGCTCCTCTGCCTGTTTGCTGGTCCAATATAGGAGAATCTCCCATGTTTCAGACACAAGCTTTTGTTGATAGATGTACGGAGATTTTCTCACCCCTCCATTCTCCCTATAGAGCCGCCATTGTACGTAGGCAAGTGTATTTTCCTGATAGGCGTCTGATACAGTTCGACTGTGGTAAGCTACAGGAGCTTTCTATCCTTTTAAGGCGTTTAAAATCGGAAGGGCATAGAGCTTTGATTTTTACACAGATGACCAAGATGCTTGATATCTTGGAGGCCTTCATTAATTTGTACGGTTATACATATATGAGGTTGGACGGATCGACCCTACCAGAACAGAGGCAGACTCTGATGCAGCGTTTCAACACAAATCCAAAATTTTTCCTATTTATCTTGTCAACTCGGAGTGGTGGAGTCGGGATTAATCTAGTGGGGGCTGATACTGTTATTTTTTATGATAGTGATTGGAATCCTGCAATGGACCAGCAAGCTCAAGATAGATGCCACAGGATAGGGCAAACTCGAGAAGTTCATATATATCGACTTATTAGTGAAAGTACAATCGAAGAAAATATCTTGAAGAAAGCAAATCAGAAGCGTTTGCTCGATGATTTGGTCATACAAAGTGGAAGTTATAACGCAGAATTCTTCAAAAAGCTTGACCCAATGGAACTATTTCCTGATCATAAATCAATTCATGTTGGAAGCTTGAGTAAGGAGAGTAATCCTACTGAATCGGTCAGAATGGTGGAAAATATTTCCAATGCCGATGTCGAGGCAGCCATTAAGCACGCAGAAGATGAAGCGGATTATATAGCTTTGAAAAGAGTAGAGGAAGAAGAAGCAGTTGAGAATCAAGAATTTTCTGAAGATGCTATAACGAGAATGGATGATGATGAGAATGATGATGAAACTAAGCCCGATGAGAAGGGGCCCTATGAACATAAATTTGACCGCAGAAATATGGGCAACAAGGACAGTTATGCTGATAATATTAATGAAGAGAAGGCTCTTATTTTGATTGGGGGATCTAAAGATATTGATATGTTGGCGGATGTGAAACAGATGGCAGCGGCGGCAGTGGCTGCCGGGGAAGCTAGTTCAACTTTTGAAAACAAGCTTCGACCAATTGATAGATATGCCATGCGCTTTTTAGACTTGTGGGATCCAATAATCGACAAATCTTCCATAGAATATAATGACAATGTGGAAGAAGAGGACTGGGAGCTTGATAGAATAGAAAAGTTCAAGGAAGATTTGGAAGCTGAAATTGATGAAGACGAGGAACCTCTTTTATATGAAAGTAAGTTCCACTTGGCAAAATTTTTCGTTTATTTTTTACTTCAACCTAACAAAATTTCCCACTGTTATTCCTTGCAACGCTTTATTTCAAGGTAACATTTTTTACTTTAACCTAATAAATTTTTCTTTGTTATTTCAAAATTGTCTTTCTCGTGTCTCGAAACATTCGACTTTAATCTATGACAAATGTTCTATTGACATGTTTTGTTAAAACTTTTTTTTCCATGCTCATCAAATTTTACTGGCAGGTTGGGATGCTGATTTTGCCACCACAGCATATCGGCAGCATGTTGAAGCTTTGGCTCTGAAACAGGTTTGCGTGGGCAATATTTATTTTTGGGATTTTTGCAATTAGTTCACTGGTTTGTCAGATACCGTCAGATACCACAATTGGAACGGTGTTTTAGTAATTTTCGTAAAAAGAATTGTGGTGAAAAAAATCTCAGTAAATTTCATAAAGTGACCCAAGTAGCTTTCAAATTCTCTCTATTTATATATGTATAGGGTCATTTACAGGGACCTCCCCTTTTAACTTCCCATAATTACAGGGACCTCCCCTCTATCTTTCAAAATTACAAAAAGCCTCCGCTAACTTTATATTGTCAACATACATGTACAAAAAAACATATCCTTGGTGGGTCCTCCGGGTTTTTCATACCCTCCAAGGATTTTCTTTTTTGTACATGAATGTTAACAATTTAAACTTTGATGGGAGATTTTGGTAATTTTTAAAGTAGAGGGGAGGTCCCTGAAATTATGCAAAGTTAGGAGTTTTTGGTTATTATTCCTATGCGTATATCTTTCATGCTTATTTTCCTTGCCACCAGTAGTGTGGTAGACAATCGTAAGTGGTTAAACCTGAAAAAAGAGCCCCTCAATACATATGAAGGTTTTTAAATAATGGGTATAAAATGTAAAATTTTAGGTCAATCTAAGGGTGAGTATTTTTTATGACATGGAAGATTGCATATATACCAAATGACATGACTTAAGGTTGTGTAAGCTATTATAATGTATAAAGATGATAGAGGATGATGGTTTCATAAAATACTTGAACAACCTGTAAATGCCAGTTTTGTTAATTCTGCTATTCATATAGCCATTTTGTCTTTTATTCTGCAGTTGTTGGAAGAAAAAGAGTTTGAAGCTAAGGATGTAGATGATGAAAATGGCACTTTGGAGGCTGTTGGGTGAGAACATATTTGCATTTCTTTTTGCTTTCTTTCAAGATATTGCCTCAGTATTAGGTTCATAAAGCCGGCCCAAATAGTTGGGATAAGGAATTAATGATGATGACGCAATTAGGTCGACATTGTCATATTGATGTCAGTGTCAGGCAATTAAAAAGTCTGTATTGAGGAGGACAAAAATGAGAATGCTAAGAATAAGATCGATGCTTGAAAGAAAATGAAAAAGGAAATTAAAGAACATTTGTTTTAGAAAAATAATAGGAGTAACATCTATACTGGTATTAAAAGGGAAAAATCCCCTTTGGTGAAACATTGGGATTTCCGTAAATACCCTTTTAATCCAACTTATATTCATATTTATAAATTAATAAAGGCATCCAAAAAAGTAAACTGCATCTAAAAGAAGTAAGTTGACAAAAGTGAGTTGTCAAAAGAGAGTAGGTTGTAAGCTTTACTAAAAAGCTGATTTCATCGGACATCTCATCCCATCTAAACTTCTTGCTCTTCTATCTCATGCTGAAAGTTTTGAAAGATTAAATTAAAAAGCGTCAAGCTTAGAGGCGGAGCCCCGTCACGGTTGTAGTTAGGGATAGGGGCAAAGCCCCATGCATGTCGGCTTGTCTATTAAAGTTTAAAAAAATAAATTTTGATCTTTTCAATTTGTACAATGAAAATTATAAAATGCACTAATTAGATTAGTAGATACAAGTTGTGTCATAGGATTGGGTAGGAAAATAGGTAGACCTAGTGTATGTAGCATGGATTAAAGCAATTCAAGTTGGTTTAAGTAGTTCTGATTTAACATCTCATGCGCCACCAGATATGCATCCATGAAGACGACACCAAATTGTTGGGGCAAGGCTTTTAATGATGTTTATGATGATAATTGCAGCCCTACTGAAACTTTTCCACTATTAATTTTTATCAGCTGTCAGATATGGCACTAAAAAGTTATCATTGTATCTTAGACTGTTGTGATTTTATATTGTTATGTCCAGGAACGGGTTATCCATCGAGCGGAAAGCTAAGAAAAATACGAAGTTGAAGAAGACAAAGTTCAAGACTCTCAAGAAAGGTCGTCTAGCTTCCGAAACAGAGATCCTGCCGGATCAGCCGCACGTAGATCTATTTTCCGAAGATGAGAAGAATCTTTCCTGGGAGGTTATTTCTGCCGCTTCTCCACCACAGTCATCCACACAAAGAAAACGTAAAAAAGCTACATCTGTTCCCAATGACGAAAGGATTTCACAAAAGGGCTCAAAAAAACTACGAAAGGCTTTTGGAAGTAAGTTTGGGAGTGAATCCAACTCATTGGTTACACAAAATTTTGATTCAAGAGAGTCGAAGAAGTATGGAAATGGAAATAATGATATTGAATTTAGGCATGGCAGTAGAACCAAGATGGGTGGCAAGGTCTCTATCACAGTTATGCCCCTTAAGCGTGTTATGGTTGTTAAGCCAGAAAAGTCGAAGAAGAAGGGACATGTTTGGTCGAAAGATTACTTTCCGCCGACAGCTTATTGGTCAACTCAAGAGGATGCAATATTGTGTGCACTTGTGCACGAATATGGAACGAATTGGACACTCGTGAGTGATTCACTTTACAGTATGCCCAGTGGTGGATTCTACAGAGGATTATTCCGCCATCCCATTCATTGTTGTGAGAGATTCAGGGAATTATTTGTTAAGTATATTCAATCCACACAAGAAAGTTCAAACAATGAAAAAATTTCCCTTACTGGATCCGGGAAATCCCTTCTCAAAGTAACAGAGGTATGGGGGTAGTTTTCTTTTTTCTCCTTTCTCAGCGAGTTTTAAATTATATAGGCCTTTAACTTGCAATACATGCTCTTCTATGCATAAATTTGCTTTAAATTGAAGAATATTATGGTAAATGGTAAAGGAACAATTCAAAACTTATGAAAAAAACATTTTTTTTGTTCTTTCCTAGAGATAAAAAAAAATAAATGTAAAAAGAGCTGCAAAAGATAAAGGATTGCAGTTAGCAACTTTGGAGTACAACAACAACAACACTCAAGCCTTTATCCCACTATAGTGGGGTCGGCTATATGGATCCTTTGTCGCCATTGTGCCCTATCTTTAGTCATAATCTCACTAATGCCTAAGTACATCATGTCTTTCCTTATAGTCTCATTCCAAGTCTTTGTTGGTCTACCCCTCCCCCGTTTAAAATGCCTAGTGACTAAACTCTCACAACGCTTAACAGGTGCCTCTAATGGTCTCCTTTGTACGTGCCCAAACCATCTTAGACGAGTTTCTCGCATCTTCTCTGCCATTGGTGCCACTCCTGTCTTATCCCTGATACATTCATTCCTAATTTTATCCAGTCTCGTGTGTCCACACATCCACCTAAGCATTCTCATCTCCACAACTCCCATTTTTTGCTCATGTACACAATTCACTGCCCAACACTCAGAACAATAGAGCATCGTTGGTCTAATTGCAGTACGGTAAAACTTGCCTTTAAGTTTTATTGGTACTTTACGATCACATAAGATCACTGACGCGCCTCTCCACTTCAACCAACCTGCTTGGATTCTACGTATCACATCTTTATCAACACCTCCATCTTTTTGAATTATCGATCCAAGATATTTAAAGCACTCACTGCGAGAAATATCTTGATCACCCAACTTAATAACGAAGTCATCCGTCCTTCTTGCACTGCTAAATTTAAGCTCCATATACTCTGTCTTTGCCCTGCTCAACCTAAAACCCTTCTTTTCTAAAGTGTCTCGCCAAGATTCAAGTTTCGCGTTTACACCCTTGCTCGACTCATCGACCAAAACGATATCATCCGCAAACAATAAAACACCAAGGTATTGCTTGTTGTATATGCCCGGTGAGCTCATCTAAGATAAGGGTAAAGAGATAAGGGCTTAAAGTTGAACCTTGATGTAAACCAACAGTGATAGAGAATTCCTGTGTTAATCCTCCAGATGCCCTCACCCTCATCACTGAATTTGTTTACATATCTTTGATTATGTCAATATATGATACATTTACACCTTTCTTTTCTAAGACTCTCCGTAAGATCTCTCTTGGAACCCTCCTTTCATAAGCCTTCTCAAGATCGATAAACAACATATGCAAATCTTGTTTTCTTTCGCGATAGTTGTCAAAGAGTCTCCTCAAGAGATGTATAGCTTCCATGGTCGACCGCCCTGACATGAATCCAAATTGATTCTCTGAGATGCTAGTCTCCCGTCTTACTCTTCTTTCTATTACTCGTTCTCATAGTTTCATGGTATGACTCATTAATTTAATTTCTTTGTAATTAACACAATTTTGTATATCTCATTTGTTCTTATACAAAGGTATCAAGATACTTTCTCCATTAGTCCGACATCCTCTTTGACTTCAGTATCTTATTGAAGAAACATATAAGCCACAAAATACCTTCTTTCCCTAGACATTTCCATACTTTGATGGGTATATCGTCTGGCCCAACCGCTTTTTCATTTTTCATCTTCTTTAGAGCATCATTTACCTCCGATACTTGAATTTTACGATAAAACATTATGTTCTTATACTTCTCTGATTTACTTAACTCTTCTAAGTTCAGTTCATTGTCTTTTGTTTCATTATAGAGTTGATAAAAGTATCTTTTTCATCTCTCTTTAATAGCCACATCATCTGTCAAAACTATATTTGTTTCATCCTTTATGCATTTAACTTGACTTAAATCTCTTGTCTTCCTCTCTCTAGCTCGAGCAATTTTATATATGTCATGCTCTCCATCTTTGGTATCTAGTCGTCGGTAAAATTCTTCATAAGTTTGACTTCTTGCTTTACTTACTGTATGTTTAATTTCTTTCTGGACTACTTTATACCTTGCCAAGTTTTCATCATTCCTACAAGCGTATAGTGTTTTATTGCTGACCCTTTTTGCCCTCATTTTGTCTTGCACTTTCTCTTTCCACCACCAAGATTTTTTAGTTGGGGGCGCACAACCTTCTGATTCTCCAATTACGTTCTTTCCACTTATCCTTAAATGTGAAGACATAACTTCCCATGAGACACTACGATTAATATAAGGGTCATCAACTAGTTGTTCCATAACTGCTGTCTTGAAAGCAACCTGTTTTTTCATCTTCAAGTTCCACCACTGAAATTTTGTCAACACTTTTGTCTTTGCCTTAAATTTTTGGCAACACCTTTTCTACTTACCCCAACAACTTCACCCCTCTAAGTAGTATCCACAATAATACCTACTTCATTGCTTGTTTTATTTTTCCTGTGCACCATAATTTAAAACCTTAATTATCTAAAAATTTATCTTTCTCACCCACCCATCAAGTCTTTTGCAGGCATATAATATTTATCCTTCTCATAATCATCGTATCCACTACTTCCATCGATTTTCATTTGACAAAAGCATTTGTAATATATAAATTCAATGAACAATGTTCTAAGTGTTTTAGCTTACCAATGTGATAAGACTTGAATAAAAACAAGCATGGAAAGTAAAAGACGAGAATATACAGTAATCTCATGAAAACTGACCCTAGAATTATATTGTTTAATTAAATTATAGATTAAATTATTTTTTTACTGGACCAACAATGAAGATGTACGGCGAAATCCTTGTACATCAACTCACATTCCGGTAGTTTTAAACGGGCTAAAAACACAAGAAAGTTAGTGATCCCGTGAAAACTGATACTAGAGATGTACAGCTGAATTAAATTATAGATTAGATTTTGACTTAATTCACATTATAAGTTCCAAGTCTTTTGAGATGGGAAAATGTCAAAGATTGAAATTCATTAAAAAAATAAACGTAGGTCACTCCTTTATATATATAATTGAGTAGTTTATACAATAATACTAACAACCCCTCAAGTTGGGCATGTTATACAATTCATGCCTAACTTGCTAATTAAGCTACAAAAACTACGTTCACTTAAAACCTTTAGTAAAAACGTCGGCAAGTTGTCCTTCTGATGTAATGAACAAAATACAAATGAGCCCCTTCGCAGTAGTCTCTTTGATAAAATGTCGATCCACTTCAACATGCTTTGTGCGGTCATGCTGGACAGGATTATGAGCAATACCGATAGTTGTCTTGCTGTCACAATATAAGTTTATCAGATTATCTTCAAGAACTCGGATTTAATAGTAATGTGTGACGCCACATTCCTTCACATATTCCATGGACCATATCTCTGAACTCAGCCTTTGCACTGGATCAAGCCACCACATGTTACTTCTTACTTCTCCACGTGACAAGGGTTCCCCCAAGAAATGAGCAGTACCCTGACACAGATCATCTATCATCAACCGATGCAACTCAGTCAACATCAGTATAGACCTCAATCTTCAACTTGTCATTATAAGTGAATATGATACCCTTTTTTGGCGACACTTGAGGTAGCGCATAATTATATATATATAACATCCAAGTGTTTAGTTCTCAGTGAGTACATATACTGACTAACAACTCCCACGACATATGCCATATGATGTAATCCGATTTACAAACTCTAAGGCGATACAGAAGAAAATAGCTCGCAGTTCATTACGTTCTCAATCTCAGAGTCGATGAATATCTTAAAGTAGTTAACGAAATTCGAGAGTGAAAATCCCGTGCGCTTGCGACTTGAATCCTAACACGGTTCAACAATTCCATAGGAAGAAATGCTTAAAATAATTTATGACAAATAACGACAATTGTGAATACTTATGGAGATTTAAGCAAGTTTAAGATTACTTAAGAGAACCGAATAAAAATATTTTAATAATTCTTAAGCACCGGAGATTATGGGGTTTTACCAAGCATGGATTATGGGGTTTTACCAAGCAAGGCACACGGTTGCAACTGGGGAGTTTGGTCCAATCAAGCAGAAATGGTCGCTGTAGGAGTAGCAGATAGGGCGGGGTTGAACGGACCACTGGAACAAAGGTGTTTGGATCGAGCGTGGACCAGAGAGGGCTTGCTTAGATCGAACGGGTCTCTGGAGGGGCGTCAGTGTCGACAGGGACCTAGGGGCTTCGTGAAACTCTGGAACAGGACGACGACAGAGGGCCGCGTCGATGGCATCGACGACGTCGATGGCGTTGATGACGAGTCCACATGGCGGCGACGTCTGCAGGGGAGGACGAGCGGGCGCGGCTTCGACCGTCTGACTGAAATATTGGCCTTCTCCTTTTCATAATTTAGGGGGCTTTTATAACCAAATTATATTACTTAAATTTTATTTGATATCAGATTTGACTACGTTGGTCTTTTTTTCCTTACCCAAATTATGCTCATTTATGAGCAATCATACACTTCCTCCTTTATACTTCCTCATTCATTTCATTTTTATTTGTTACTTAAGTAATGAGAGCTTGCCTTTCTCTCCCTAACTATCCTAAATTACCGGACCTTTTTCTTCATGGTCGTATTGGCCGGTCAATCTAGTAAGTCGTCTACAAACATGAAACATACGCATGCGAGAGTTAAAACATACATAATAATATAAGAATGCGGAAAATAAATAATGGAAATAAATAGCCGCTACAGTGTATCTCTGGATGCGACGAATGATGCATCAATTCTCCTTGGGTTGACAGAGCTCGACCCTATCGAGAACTCACAAAGACCGGCAGTGGTTGGTGTGGTCAACGACTCGAAGCTGGGTGGTATCTGTGGGGTTGCCGCAGGTGGGATGAGGCTGGCACAAAGGGGATCTCCATAGAATGGCGTAATGCCAACTACAATCAACATTGGCGAGGCACCAAATTCAACATGCAGATCTAGTAGGCAGACGTTCTCACCGAGTCGTTTCTGAACTTGAATGAGTTAAACTTCCGCTGTTGTAGCTAATGGTACGTGTCAACGGTAAATCATTGATTCCTGAAATAAGCAAACACTTAATCTCCCTCTAAAATGTATAACTCCCGACGATGATGTTCAACCATGGGTTTATATTTGTCAGAGGTTGCTCGCAAACCATTAGCAATATTCTTAAGCAGTTCTTTTAAATAATCAATGTGAGACTGAACGTCAAAGGAAATGCGGTCATGAGACGGTAAAAAATGGCGGTTGAGTAAATGTGGTATGAACATTGTTTTAAATGTCCTCCGACATGTTTGACATATCTGCCGACATGTTTGACATATCTGCCGACATGTCATTTTTGAGACCAAAACGACATTTGAAAAAAAATAGATTATGTTCTTTTGTAAAATATGTGATGCAGGACGGTCCTATGTGATGGTGAAATAATTGTGTGAACTCCTACAAGCAACCACACATGAGATCCGACGGTTTACTTGCAACAATGAATATTTATAAAGCAATATTAATTTGATTGACCACAAAGAGTTAAAGCTCTCAAATATGAAAACCCGTGAAGTCGTATAAGTGCAAGAGTGCCAGAAAATCAAAAACTATTTAAATGGGAGATTACAAAGACTAAAACAATTGAATGCAAACTTATAAACCACTATCTCTACAAGTAGAGAATAAACACAAAACTCAATGCTAAAAGAAATAACAACACACCTTAAACTTTGCAAACGAAGGAGAGGGGAGGGCTAGATGCACTTTCGAGGATTGTCGGGGCTGATTTTCAGCAATCAGGAACGCCAATTGGCTGCTCAGAAACGGGAACAACAAACGGATGATGCAGGGAGGCGGATCTCAGCAGCAAGCAAGTGGAATTTGTTGTTCTGGATGGTTTGAACATCAATCGGGATGGTAGGGTGGCTGTTTGAGATGAGTGGAGGCTTGGCCGGGGTTTTGGATGGCTGTAGGGTGGCTGGACTGCATTCAGGCAGCAATTACAGGGTGGTTTTGGGGGCTGCTGGGGGTGGTAGAAGGTGGTTCCACGTGAGATTCTGAAGGAGAGGGCTGCTGTAGGGAAACAGGGAGGTGGTAGAAGGTGGTTCCACGTGAGGTTCCGAGGGAGAGGGCTGCTGTAGTAAAACAGGGAGAGGAGGTTCGGCTGTCAGGATGTTGAGGGAGTTAGAGGGCTGTCAGTTAGGGGGATTTATAAGAGGTTCCACTTGAGAATTAATATGGGAATAAATGTGTGGATGGCAGCAATTTGTAGGGGAAATGGGGAGGAGTTATGGCTTGAAATTAGGAATTAACTCCTTTAATTTAGGAGGTGGGGATAATGGGTGGTTATGAGGTAGTGGATAGTTATGAAGGAGGTTATGGTGGTTATGGGTAGTGGTGGTGGCTGGTAGTGGCCGGAGGTGGTTTCCGGTGGTGGTCGTCGCCGGAGATGTTTTCTGGCGATCGCCGGAAAACTCCAAATGTAGGAAATATGCAGGGTAGGTGTAGGAGGTCCACCGGAGATGGTCGGAGATGAACTCCAGTGATCGCCGGAGATGTTCTATGGAGTGTTGGGGGCTGGTTTTGGAGGGGAGATATGAGGGCTGCTGCTTGTGGAGGAGGAGGGGTTGTTGGTGTAGGAGGCTCCACGACAAGGAGGAGGGAGATGGAGGGTTGCTGCTTGTGGAGGAGGGGCTGTTGGTGAAGGAGGCTCCACGGCAAGGAGGGAGATGGACGGCTGTTGCTTGTGGAGGAGGAGGGGTTGTTGGTGTAGGAGACTTCACGGAAAGGAGGATTTCCTGGAGGTTCAGGCGGCCATTCACGGGAATTAAAACTTTAGCAATGAACAGTAAATTTCATAAATCAACAGTAGATATAAGGAGAGGAATTTCTTCTGGGGATAGGGAATAATGGCTGTAGGGGGGAAACAAGTGCTGTTTGGGGATGTAGGGGGCTGAGAGAGAGGCGTGGGAGGGGGAAGAAGGAGCCTAGGGTTAGGGGATACCTTGGGGAGGAAGATACAAACCTAGGAGTCGTCACCTAGGGTTCCACGGAGTCGGCCCCGTGGAGGGATTGCCGGATTTCAGGATTTCTCTTCTCCAAAATCTGCAATGCCTAAAATGAGAGCCCTCACCCTCTATTTATAGATTCCTAGGGACAACAGACGACTATGATTGGCCGAACGTCCCGACTCAAAAATACATTAAATTACAACTCGAAATAAAAAATGACAAGAACAAAAACTGCTACGATCGTCGATCCGCATAAAATGAATGGTTCTGATTCCCCATCAATTCCCCCCGCCTTGAAATCATTCATCTCCGTGAATGAAGATGAGCGTGCTCTCGTCTGAAGGCAAGGAGAAACCCCGTAGCTCTGAACTCGTAGGTCCCTGAAGCTGATGATGATGGAACCGAGGATGGTACTGCTGAAGCTGACGATGGTACTGTAACTGATGCTGCTGCTAAAGAGATGATGTCGAAGATGTCGGGGACGGAGTACTGTGCATCAATGCTGAAGAAGGTACTGCTACTGTCGTCGACGTCGAACACTGTACTATACTGCTGTGGAAGAAGCTAAATGATGCCTGTGCCGGAGAATGTGGTACTGATGAAGACGGTGGAACTGCTGGTGACGAACGAGATGTAGGAACTGGAGAAGCCGGATGAGCAGTCGGTGCCGAGGACTCAGGCTGAGGAGAAAGCTAGGTGGTAGGTGAATGCTGATGCTGATGCGGCGAGGTGGAAGGCGAGAATGGTGGTAACTGAGGCTGTGGTGGAGTGATGAATGCAGACGGAGGCTGGAGGATGCGGAAGTCGAAGACGAAGGGTACATGTAGTCATGCGGCTCAAAGTATGAAGTCAAATCTTTAACGTTGAATACAAGTGAAATCCCCATACTCGGCGAGATATCCAGCTCATAAGCATTTGCTCCAATTTGTTTAAGCACAGTGTAATGACCCATTCGCTTAGCATTCAATTTTCGAGCAATTCCTTGGGGAACCTCTCAGCACATATACAAATCAACACTTGTCCTCCTTCGTTGAAGCTTTGCAATCTCCTGTGGCTATCATCATAAGATTTATAAATAATTTTATTGCAAGCACTCTTACGTCGGATAGACTCATGCATGTTACACAGTGACAATGAATGATTACTGACAAACATAACAGAACGGCTATGTAGAGACTCTGCATCCCTCCATGTGGTCATACTAGAGGGGCACATGATCAGGGGGATCAGTGGGTGGGGTGTAAAAAAATTCATCGCGGGGGCGATGATCATATAAATAAATACCTGAAGTGTCTGCACTAACAATGCTGGAACTAAACCCAAGATCATCGAGAGCACTCTCACCCTCGACTAACTCAAAGATAGTGGACACGTACCTAAATAGTGGTGGCTTATCTGGAGGCTCTTTTGGTGGAGTGTAGAAATAATCGTCGAGTATAAGATAAACACCCAGAAGGCTATGCGAGACTTTGGTATTGAGATGTTATTCCATGATGTGTAGAATGCTTCCATAAAGTAGAAACTCATCAGGTGGCTCGCCGGGAGGGGTATAATGAAATTCGTCGCAAATGCGACGACTACCAACATATGTTCCTGGAATATCAGGAGTGACCTTAAATATAAGAGGAGCCATCACTGAGTACACAACACTAGGCTCTCGGCTCCCGATAGTAATGTTGAGGATTGGCTTTTAGGGGACACTAGGACTAAGTGAGGTGCAGAGAATGGATATACCATCATTGTGTCACTGGGCCGTTCGTCCTCGCTCTCGTGACCATGTTCACTAATCATACTAGTGTCGCTCTCCACTGATATCACATGATCAAGATCGGTCTCGACCCCAAAATCAAGTGGGCACTGAATCTCCTCGATATGAGAGGAATCAAAATCTAGCGTCGGGTCTCTCATGCCAGTGAGAGCACTACTAGACACATTGGTGGCTTGACCTAAATCCTTAAGTTTTTTCCTACGGGTTTCCTTTGAGGCATTCTTTATGTCATCAAAATGAACATCCAAGCGATCAAATTGATCACTGACCCATCGTTGAAATTCGGCTACCCACATATCCGTTTTCGGAACACTAGGGAGGGCACTACAGGTGATGTTATCTTGATGGTGGTGACCTTTATAAGGCTCTTGATATTCTTCAAGGTAATTACCTCTAGAAAAATCAAAGTGTGAAAAAGGGTTAGCACGATTTCTACGAGTGACGTATTGGGGACGAGGATAATCATGATAGTATGAGGGTCCTCCCGAGGGAACTCTATATGCATGATCAGTGGTGGAATTTGGTTCCTCAAATAGAGAATTAACGAAATGAGTGGACTCATGTTTATCAAATAAAGGATTAGAGTAGCAATTGCTACTATGATATGACATGGTGAAACATATAGGTTCTAGTCCCGCGTATTATAAACTAAGTCCGAACCTGGCTCTCTGATACCAATCTGACGCAGGACGGTCCTATGTGATGGTGAAATAATTGTGTGAACTTCTACATGCAACCACACATGAGATCCGACAGTTTACTTGCAACAATGAATATTTATAAATCAATATTAATTTGATTGACTACAAAGAGTTAAAGCTCTCAAATATGAAAACACGTGAAGTCGTATAAGTGCAAGAGTGCCAGATAATCAAAAACTATTTAAATGGGAGATTACAAAGACAAACAATTGAATGCAAACTTATAAACCACTATCTCTACAAGTAGAGAATAAACACAAAACTCAATGCTAAAAGAAATAATAACACACCTTAAACTTTGCAAACGAAGGAGAGGGGAGGGCTAGATGCACTTTCGAGGATTGTCGGGGCTGATTTTTAGCAATCAGGAACGCCAATTGTCTGCTCAGAAACGGGAACAACAAACGGATGATGCAGGGAGGCGGTTCTCAGCAGCAAACAAGTGGAATTTGCTGTTCTGGATGGTTTGAACATCAATCGGGATGGTAGGGTGGCTGTTTGAGATGAGTGGAGGCTTGGCCGGGGTTTTGGATGGCTGTAAGGTGGATGGACTGCATTCAGGCAGCAATTACAGGGAGGTTTTGGGGGCTGCTGGGGGTGGTAGAAGGTGGTTCCACGTGAGATTCTGAAGGAGAGGGCTGCTGTAGGGAAACAGGGAGGTGGTAGAAGGTGGTTCCACGTGAGGTTCTGAGGGAGAGGGCTGCTGTAGGGAAACAGGGAGAGGAGGTTCGGCTGTCAGGATGTTGAGGGAGTTAGAGGGCTGTCAGTTGGGGGGATTTATAAGAGGTTTCACGTGAGAATTAATATGAGAATAAATGTGTGGATGACATCAATTTGTAGGGAAAATGGGGAGGAGTGTTATGGCTTGAAATTAGGAATTAATTCCTTTAATTTAGGAGGTGGGGATAATGGGTGGTTATGAGGTAGTGGATAGTTATGAAGGAGGTTATGGTGGTTATGGGTAGTGGTGGTGGCCGGAGGTGGTTTCCGGTGGTTGTCGTCGCCGGAGACGTTTTCCGGCGATCGCCGGAAAACTCCAAATGTAGGAAATATGTAGGCAGGTGTAGGAGGTCCACCGGAGATGGCCGGAGACGAACTCCGGTGATCGCCATAGATGTTCTATGGGGTGTTGGGGGCTGTTTTTGGAGGGGAGATATGAGGGATGCTGCTTGTGGAGGAGGAGGGGTTGTTGGTGTAGGAGGCTCCACGACAAGGAGGAGGGAGATGGAGGGTTTGCTGCTTGTGGAGGAGGAGGGGCTGTTGGTGAAGGAGGCTCCACGACAAGGAGGAGGGAGATGGATGGCTGTTGCTTGTGGAGGAGGAGGGGTTGTTGGTGTAGGAGACTCCACGGCATGGAGGATTTTCTGGAGGTTCAGGTGGCCATTCACGGGAATTAAAACTTTAGCAATGAACAGTAAATTTCATAAATTTATCACGAGCGATATCATCATTCGTGCCTCCTAAACGATTTCCGTTATTAGTTGGATTTTAGTAAAATGATCTGTTAGATGTTCTGCGTAGGTCCACCATTCCTAGAAATCTAACTTAACAGAGAAGCTCATATTCATGCTCTACTGAAATACTTGAATGTTCAAAACCTTTTAGTTCATACTATCAATTATTAAATACATTACATGAGGGCATAATACTAATCAATTTCTTATCTACATAAGAAATATTTATGCGCTACTATGTGATATGTCTAGCCAAAAGAAATAGAGTTTCTTACCGTGGCATTACGACGCTCGTACACAAGGCGTGGCGGCATGACTCTTTTAAAAGAAAAATATTCTGGAATACTAGTTTGATCTCCGAGTAACAAGGAGGCTTATTTCCTCAAGCAACCTAAAAGGGCATTTTCATAGTTATGAAAATATCTCTCCGCAATTAAGGGAAAAAATGTTCTATAAGGAAGGGAAACACTTACTACTTTTCCGATAGTGGGGTTACTATTTCTTTTAATACAAAAAAAGTCCTAAGCTACACTTTGTGTTGTTGATCCAAACCCTAATTAAGATTCCAAACGGCGAAAAAGGGGGCCTTAAAGAAAATGTTGACTGAAATTGAAAAGAGGCAGCACAAAACCTGTGCAAAATGGGAGGAAAAGGGACTATCGGCCACCAACCTTGATCAGGGGCCTCAAATCAGGGGGCCTCTTTGAGGGCTTCTAAAATTTCTGTAGAGGGAAAAACACCAAACTCCTTATCACCTGTCTGAAGTTTCAACGATAGGAGGAGAAGAAAGCGTAGATCCATCTAA
The DNA here is from genome assembly GCA_033032865.1 of Dactylorhiza incarnata. Lineage (NCBI taxonomy): Eukaryota > Viridiplantae > Streptophyta > Magnoliopsida > Asparagales > Orchidaceae > Dactylorhiza > Dactylorhiza incarnata. The sequence continues at coordinate 291,659 of JAWHQI010000450.1, forward strand.
AGAAAGGTTTTTGGGGTTACCTGAAAGGTACAGTAACTGAGAAAAGGAGAGGGCTTCAGTCGGCAATCCACGACGCAGAAAAGCACCCCCTGGGTCATCGACGACTGCTAGTGAGGGAGGAGAAAACGACGAGACTACACGGCGTGCGGAGAGGAGATGTCGAGGGCTTCTGGAAGACGGAAAACTCGACTCTGCGCCTTCTATCGTCGACGGCTTGGTGCGGCAAAGCCTCTCGCACAATTGGCTGACAAGATCGAAGAGGGGGGGAACTACAGGAAAGGTGTCCAAGAGAGGGGAGGCGTCGGCAGTTACCTTCTTACGAGCGACTGGGAGAGAAAAAGGGTTTTGCACACCCCTTTTATTGATTTGAACGGCGCGTGAGACCTATGCGTCGGTTAAGGAAAGGAAGGTGCGATTTAGGTAACCGCAAGAGCTGTGTTTAAACTCTAAAGGAAACCGTGATTTAGAGAGGGGGAAAACTAGACTTGGGTTTTATTACTAGAACGCCATTGGACACTATGTCATTATAGTTATGAGTGTAAAAAGGGCTTGTGGACCTCTAAAACGCGACGAAATGATTTCTTAAAGATAAATCATTTACTTGTAAGCAATGGTTAACCACGATAAACGCATACCTCGATTAGAAGTTTGCTCGATTACTCCTGCCCGTGATCGAATCCTGAAAGTAAATTTTAATTTACGAATTAAGTTACGGATGTTACAATTCTTCCCTCCAAAAAAAATTTTCTTTCTCGAAAATCACAACATACATGAGTCAAAAAGGAAAGCATAATCTTCATTGCTTCGGAGCTCATCTTCTCTTTCCCAAGTATATTCTGGTCGACCACAATTCATCCAAAGAACCTTTACAAAAGGGATCTCTCTGCTTCAGAGCTTCTGAATTCTCGAGTCCATTATCCTGACTGGCTTAATATTGATATTAAGATTTGATTCGATTGGTGCCTCCTCAGTACTGATTATCTGACTGGGAGCTCTGACTGCTCTCCTCAGATAAGAGATGTGGAATACGTCATGTAGACCACTCATATCCTCTGGCAAGGCCAATCTATAAGCAACCTCACCTATGCGTTCGAGCACCTCGAAAGGACCAACGAACCTTGGACTCAATTTCTTCATTCGCTTGATACGAGAGACACCCTTTACCGGCCTGACCTTCAGATAAACATGATCTCCCACGCTGAATTCCACCGATCTATGCCTCTGATCATGATACTTGGCCTGACGATCCTGAGCTGTTTTCATGCGCTCTTGGATTAGTTTGATTCGAGTCGTGGTCTTATCAACCCAAGAATCTTTGTTGGAAAACCTCTCTTCACTTTCAGCCCAACACAACGGTGTTCGACAACGCCTACCATAAAGAGCCTCAAAAGGGGTCATTCCAATGCTTGCCTGAAAACTGTTATTGTAGGAGAACTCAACTAGAGTGACATATTTCTCCCACTTACCACCAAAATCGAGAATGCACATACGGAGCATATCTTCCATAGTTCTATTTGTGCGTTCTGTTTGCCCATATGTCTGGGGGTGGAAGGCTGTACTGAAAAGTAGCTTAGTGCCCAACCGCTACTGAACGTACTTCCATTCCTTGGAGGTAAACCTGTCATCTCTGTCTGAAATTATAGTCTTTGGAACTCCATGGAGTCGGACTATCCCATCTACATACAATTGAGCCAATCTCGGACCCTGATCCATTTCTTATTTGGAATGGAATGGACAACCTTGGAGAGACGATCAACTGTAACCCATAAAGAGTCATTCCCACTCTGCGATCGGGGAAGGCCGTGAACAAAATCCATCGATATATCCTCAAAATTCCACTCTGGAATAGGTAGGGGCTTCAACTTGCCCCCTGGTCTCTGACACTCGGCTTTAACCAACTTGCATGTTTCACACTTACCAACATATTATGCTACATCACTCTTCAAACCTGACCACCAAACTGACTTCTTAAGGTCTGCATACATCTTAGTGCTACCCGGATGTATCGAATATCTGGAATTATGAGCTTAAAACAGTATGTCCTCTTGACGGTGACCAACGTCTGGAATGCATACTCTACTATCGAACAGAAGTAAACCCTCCTGAACGCTGAACCTCTCCTTCTGACCAGCCTCGGTCAAGTCCCAAACCTCTACCATCTTCGGATCTATGGGTAAAGCTATTCTGATCCTATCTTTAATATTGCAAGTGATTTCCATCCAGCTTAAACTCGCAGAACTAAAACTGGAGCGTGGTATAACACTAATTTCCAATTTCTCCAGAGCTCGCACAAGCTTCTCCTGCTGAGTAATGAGGGAGTAACTCGAACCTCTTCTACTAAGTGCATCAACTACCACGTTTGCTTTCCCCGGGTGGTACTGAATACCAATATCATAGTCTGCAAGGAATTCCACCCACCTACGCTACCTCATATTAAGCTCTTGCTGATCGAAAATATACCTTAGACTTTTGTGATCTGTAAAGATCTCACAACGAACTCCATAGAGGTAGTGTCTCCAAATCTTCAATCCGTGGATGACGGATGTAAGCTCCAAATCGTGCACATGATAATTTTTCTCGTGAACTTTTAACTGTCTGGAAGAGAAAGCTATGACCTTACCATGCTGCATAAGTACGCACCCCAACTCTTGACCTGAGACATCGCTATAAATCTGAAAGCCATCTGAACCTGAAGGTAGACTCAAGATCGGGGCGGTCATCAGCCTAGACTTCAACTCCTCAAAAGCAAGCTCACATTCAACAGTCCAAGTGAAAGCTTTCCCCTTCCTGGTAAGCGTAGTCATTGGTAAAGCTATTTTCGAGGAGTCCTTAACGAATCTCCTGTAGTAACCAGCTAAACCGAGAAAACTGCGAACTTCTGTAACTGCCTTCGGCCTTGGCCAATCCTTTATTGCCTCTATCTTCTTCGGATCCACAGCTAGCCCCTTCTGACTGATAACATGTCCCAAGAATGCAACCTATGAAAGCCAGAACTCGCACGTAGAAAACTTTGCATACAACTGATTCTTCCTGAGAGTACTCAAAACTGTTCTGAGATGCTCGACATGATCTTCTTGACTCTTTGAATACACCAAAATGTCGTCTATGAAGACGATAACAAATCGATCTAGGAATTCCCGAAACACTCTATTCATCAGATCCATAAAGGCGGACGGGGCATTAGTCAGTCCGAACGGCATAAGCACAAACTCATAGTGTCAGTATCTAGTGTTGAACGCCGTCTTCTGAATGTCCACATCTCGAATTCTTAACTGGTGGTAACCCGACCTCAAATCTAACTTGGAGAACGTGCAAGATCCCTCAAGCTGATCAAACAAATCGTCTATCCTGGGGATAGGGTACTTATTCTTAACTGTCAGCTTATTCAACCTCAGGCTACCATCTTTCTTCTTAACAAACAGTACTGGGGCACTCCAAGGTGAAGTGCTGGGGCGAATGAAACCCAAATCGATCAATTCCTGCAACTGAACCTTCAACTCAGTAAGTTCTCTGGGAGCCATTCGGTAAGGGCTCTTGGCCACTGGTGCTGCTCCAGGTACAAGATCGATCTGGAAGTCAGTCTCTCTGGTAGGAGGGGCACCAGGTAACTCATCTGGAAAGACATCTGGAAAGTCTTGAACTACAGGCACTTCTAGCATATTATCCTGGTTTCTGCATTCATCAGTACTAAGAACGCTCCACAACCCTTGTTGATACATCTAACAACCTTGATTGAGGAGATAATCAAATTGGAGACTCCCTTTATGCCTTGGAAGGTATAGGCAACCTGGTTGGGACCTTCGAACTGTATCACCATATCCCTGCAGTCAATTTTTGCGTTCTTATCTGAAAGCCAGTCCATACCCACTATCAGGTCGAATCCTGCTATAGGGAGAAGTGAGGCTTCTACATTGATTTCAATTTCTCCAAATCGCACTGGAACTCTACACTTATTCCTGGTCTGCAAAAAGGATCCATTAGGCATCATGACCTCTAAGGATGCTGACTCTGGAAGGATCCCTAAATCCAGCCTATGAACAAGTGATTCTGCTATGAACGAGTGCGAGGCACCCGTGTCAAAGAGAATCTTGGATGGTACGTTTCAAATCATAAGAATTCCTACATGCATAAATGCAACATGGGTTTACTTTAGTGTCACTAGGCGGAAAGTACTAAATCGCCTAGGATGTACACATACCTATCACAACGTCCTCCTGCTCCTTGGCCTCCTGCTGGCCCAGTCCATATGCTTTGGGTTGCACTGGACCTCGTCCTGGAGCTGGCTTCACCTCAGATCATACGTGCGCTTTTCCCTTGTCGGTTCTGCTGGGACCACCAACTTCAAACTTCAACTACACGAAAATTACGACTATAAGACTAATGTGGAAAATGTATAATTAAAAACAAAATTTCACGCACAACTTATGTTACCTGCACCACGAGAGTTCCCTGGCAGTAACGGGCTATATGCCCCGGTTGCTGGCACTTGTAACAAACTCCTGCAGCAGCTAAACACTCACCCAGATGGTGGCGATAACACTTAGGACACGGGGGGTAATCCTTGACTTTGGCACCAGACTGACCACCTCTCCTATCATCAGTTTTCTGCTTCTTGCTCCAGTTCTTTCCCTGGTCATTCATGTTTTGTTGTTGTTGCTGCTGCGGTGCATCCTGAGTCCGCTTCGAACGAAAATTATTTCGCTTATGCACTTTCTGCTGATCAGCCTCCAACTTTCTCGCAGTTTCCACCAAGCTCCTATAATCAGCATTGACCATCGTCGTTAACGGTTGCCTCAGAGAGTCCCGCAATCCGTCCACAAACCGGCTACATTTCTCGTTCTCATCCCCTTGCATCGTGCCATCATAACGGGATAAATGTGTCAGCTCTCGCTCATAGGCTATTACCGTTCTATCCCCCTGAATGAGCCGGAGGTACTTCTCCTCGAGACTGCGACGTTCGGACGGGGGCACAAACCAGCTAGCTAATGCCGTCGAGAAATTGTTCCACGTGAACATATCGCTGTACGACCTAGCATAGATGAACCTCATTTTATTATTACGCTAAATGGACAAAATAATCCAGGAAGAAAAGCAATTTAAACCACGCTACTTACCAGCGGGGTCATCCGCCAAATGCCTAGTCCACCACAGGTTTGCCTCGCCTTTCAGGAGGAAGGCAGCTAAAGGAACCTTCTTGTTCTCTGGGCACTGCATTACTTCGAGTAGGTCGCGGGTCTTGATTAGCCAATCATCGGTCTCCATCAGCGTTTCTTCTCCATTAAAATTGGAGGGCTGAAGGTCACGGAAGTTTCTCAGATATCGCTCCATCCCTAAGTCTCCGGCAGCTGGTACAAGGACTGCTGCTGGATCTGCTGCAGGCATCCCGTTTCTGAATTCCAACAAAGTTAAGGCCACTGCTCTGGCAATAACAACAGCTATGTCAGTAGGTTCTGGTGCTGCCGGTGCTGGTGGTATTGCTGGTGCTGCTGGTGTACCACCGTCATCCATGACTATCTTAGGAGTGGTATTCGGACGTGATGGCTCGCCTGCCTCGCTAGTACGTGGTGCCTAAAAAAATGGAAGGAAAAGGGTTATCGTTGTGTGATAAAAAGAAAGATCTACTATGAAAGCTATTTCTATATGTATGCATAACTAAGCTAGATGAAACTTGACGCCTCAATCGTCAAAGGAGTGATTCAGATGAAATCCTAATGCTCTGTGAATTTTCTGGGTCATGGGATCCTAAACCTAGCTCTGATACCAATTGTATTTAAATTGATACATGACATACATAAAAGAAAAGAAAATGCTATAAGAGTACTTACATCGTAAGTAATAAAAGAACTAAGGGTAAAAGTGTACCTCATAATCTGATTTCACAGAGTCACTAAAATTGAAAGAGTCAAAAACGCTGGAAATACTGAAATCTTAAACATAGTCTGATACAAAGAAACATTAGACAAATTCTGATACTTGTCCAACATTACAAAACAGTGCTGGAAGGATAAACTACTGAATGAAAACAAACTAAACAAGGTATAACGGCAACCACGCTCATCTTAGGCGCAACACCCCACATGTGCCCCCTGTAATAATAAGCCCATAAAAATGGGTCAGCCCAACTGGAGAGTAAGAAAAATCATTTCTCCTAGTGACACTAAAATATTAATAATTGAAGAAACATGAATGCATGACAAATACAGAAATAATTATTTTGTACTAATTAAATAATTATACTTTATTAATACGCATGTTTTTCTATCAAAATGCCGCAAGCATAAATGACTATTGTATTGTAATTTAATCATGCATTTCTATTTAAAATCGTTCAAATAATAATTTCAAGGGGTTTCTAAACTGCGACGTACGCTTAAATCTTGGAGTTGTATCTTATGCGCATTCTAACGATCCGAGTCTTTACTAACGAACGCATCACGTTCTATGTCTCAAGGACTTAGACTCGCATCTACTAATCTATTAGAGGATGTATTCTCTCCCCAAAAGTTGAGGCTCCTAGGGACTACTACGCCCTATGAGTAAGATTGTGCGCCTCAATCTATCACGAGCGATATCATCATTCGTGCCTCCTAAACGATTTCCGTTATTAGTTGGATTTTAGTAAAATGTTCTGTTAGATGTTCTGCGTAGGTCCACCATTCCTAGAAATCTAACTTAACAGAGAAGCTCATATTCATGCTCTACTGAAGAAAGCGTAGATCCATCTAAAGAAAGGTTTTTGGGGTTACCTGGAAGGTACAGTAACTAAGAAAAGGAGAGGGCTTCAGTCAGCAATCCACGACGCAGAAATCGGCCGAGAAAAGCATCCCCTGGGTCGTCGACGACTGCTGGTGAGGGAGGAGAAAACGACGAGACTACACGGCGTGCGGAGAGGAGATGTCGAGGGCTTCTGGAAGACAGAAAACTCGACTCTGCGCCTTCTATCGTCGACGGCTTGGTGCGGCAAAGCCTCTCGCACACTGGCTGACAAGATCGAAGAGGGGGGAACTACATGAAAGGTGCACGAGAGGGGAGGCGTCGACAGTTACCTTCTTACGAGCGACTGGGACAGAAAAACGGTTTACGCACCCCTTTTATTGATTTGAACGGCGCGTGAGACCTATGCGTCGGTTAAGGAAAGGAAGGTGCGATTTAGGTAACCGCAAGAGCTATGTTTAAACTCTAAAGGAAACCGTGATTTAGAGAGGGGGAAAACTAGACTTGGGTTTTATTACTAGAACGCCATTGGACACTATATCATTATAGTTATGAGTGTAAAAAGGGCTTGTGGACCTCTAAAACGCGACGAAATGATTTCTTAAAGATAAATCATTTACTTGTAAGCAACGGTTAACCACGATAAACGCATACCTCGATTAGAAGTTGGCTCGATTACTCCTGCCCGTGATCGAATCCTGAAAGTAAATTTTAATTTACGAATGAAGTAACGGATGTTACATTACCTACAACAACAGCCACCAGGAATTATTCTTTGTCCCTGGAGATTGGGTTTGGCTTAAACGCCGGCCCTACCGTCAAGCAACCCTCTCCAAAGGGGCATATCAAAAATTGGGGCCCAAATTCTTCGGACCGTTCGAGATCATCCACCGCATTGGGGACGTGGCTTACCGTCTCCGCCTTGACGATGACGCGCGGATTCACGACGTCTTTCATGTGTCCCAGCTGAAACCTTTTGTTGGCGAACCCCCCACAACTACTTTGATTCCATTGCCATCACCACCACCACAGGACAAGCTTGAGGACAAGCCGGGCGGAGATGTTACGGATCCGCATTAGGGAATCACTTACAAGCGTCGCGAACCACGGACAGTGCGCGCTTGATCTATCTTTTTATTTCACATGCTATTTTATTACGTTTAGTACGTTTAACCTCAATATTTGTTAAGCCTTATTGAGAGGGCTAGTTGATCTTTTATTTTTTTGGGTGGACCTTTATGTTGGTGTATTGAAATGAAAAGGGCAAGCATGAAGCCATTTAGAATATCTCTTTCTCTCTCTCAATTCTCTCTCGTTCTCTCTCTACTTTCACGACAAAACCAGCGCCTCCCTTTCCGCTAACCCTACGCTGATCCCGCCGCATCCCCCCTTCGCTCTCGCCGCCGCCGCCGAAGGAAGAGCTCCGCGTCCTCTTCACCATAGCTCCCATGGGCTCAAGGAAGGGATCCTCCTCTTCCCTCCGGGACTTCTCCCTCCAACGACCGTTCACCCGCTCGCAATCACGGGACCATAACACATTTCTTTCTCATTATTCTTTATTCATTTCTTTCATTTTCCATTTTGGGCCATTTTAAGGATATATTAACATTTCAGACATTCATTTATTTCTATAGCGCGCTTGCAATAATCTTTTCGTGCCCTTGACTCGCACGTTCATATTGCAATTTTGATTTCGTGCCCTTGACTCGCATGTTCGTATTTCTTTGCATGTTCATGTCGGGAGGTTATTCTCCCCACCCCCCGGGTTGGGTTAACCCTTAACATAGCTCATTGCATCGATGCACTATTTCATATTGTTTTCTTTTTCATCATTTATTCATTTTTATAATTATTCCTCATTATAGTCATTCACTTAAAAAGCTCCTTTTATGGTTATTATATATATTCATGCTTTCTTTTATAATTATAAATATTTAACAAACTAACAAACATATGTCATTATCACTGTAGAAGAACAGATTTGGAAACTACTATTTGGAATATTCAACCAATAATATTATGTTTCACACTTAATACAAGAAGAATAGGACAAGGGAGAAAGGAAGAAAAGAGAGAATAAGTAATGTGGGACTAAAAGAGCCTAAGGAGGAAAGGGCCAAAAGGGCCTTTTTATATATGGGCTTTTATATGTTCTAACACTCCCCCGCAAACTGGAGCATACAAGTCGTAGGCACCAAGCTTGGAAAGGCACTTCTGGTACAGAGAGCGAGGTAGAGCTTTTGTAAGAACATCAGAGACTTGATCAGCAGCAGAAACATGATGAAGACAAACTTTCTGAAGTCGAACTTTTTCCTGGACAAAGTGACATTCAACCTCGATATGTTTTGTGCGTTCGTGAAACACAGGATTTTCAGCAATATGTATAGCAGCTTGACTATCACAAAAGAGAATTGCCGGAGCCGGAAGCTGGACTCCTAAATCAGTGAGGGGACTCTCAAGCCAGGTGAGTTCAGAGACAGCAACGGCCATGGAACGATACTCTGCTTCAGCGGAGGAGTGAGCAACCACCGTTTGCTTCTTGCTTCGCCAGGTAACTAGATTTCCACCAAAGTATGTGCAGTAACCACTGGTTGAGCAATGATCATCGAGAGATCCATCATAATCAGCATCACAGTATGCCACAAGAGATAGAGAGGTGGAAGGCTTGTATACCAGGCCTTGTCCAGGAGCATTCTTTAAGTATCTAAGAATTCGTTCGACGACCTGAAGGTGAGAAGTCCGGGGAGCATGCATGAAGCGGCTGACCACACCAACCGCAAAAGAGATATCTAGACGTGTGACAGTCAGATAGATAAGCTTGGCCACGAGGCGTCGATAATACTCTGGATTAGGAAGGAGCATATCTGAGTCTGATCCGTGAGAACTCAGTTGATGGTTTGTATCCATGGGTGTGCCCACAGGTTTACACCCAGAGTAGCCAGCATCATAGAGGAGATCAAGACAATATTTCCGCTGAGAGAGAACCAAACCATCCGGTCGTCGAGCGATCTCAATCCCTAGGAAGTATCTTAGCCGACCTAGGTCCTTGGTGTGAAATTGAGAGGCAAGATGCTTCTTGATGTGAACAATCCCAGCAAGGTCATCTCCCGTGACAAGAATGTCATCAACATAGACCAAGAGAATAACAGTTCCGGTGGGACGTCGACGGGTAAACAATGAGAAATCTGCTGAGCTTTGGGTAAAGCCACACTCACGAACCACTCGACTAAATTTCTCAAATCATGCCCGAGGAGACTGTTTGAGGCCGTATAAGGATTTCTTTAGGTGACAAACTAGGGACTACCCCGTGGTTGCATAATCAGGAGGTAGTTCCATATAAACCGTTTCCATCAGATCACCATTGAGGAAGGCATTCTTGATGTCAAGCTGGTGTAGCGGCCAATGTCGATGGACCGCAAGAGATATGAGCAGGCGAACAGTGTTGAGCTTGGCAACCAGAGAGAAGGTTTCCTCATAATCAAGACCATGCTGTTGAGTGAATCCACGTGCAACAAGACGAGCTTAAGACGATCAACCCCCCCCCCCCCCCCCCATCAGGATGATATTTGACAGTGAAGATCCACTTACAGCTAACCAAGGACTGGTCAGGTGGAGGGGCAACAAGGTCCCATGTGTTGTTCGCCCAGAGAGCCGTCATTTCTTCATCCATGGCGGCCCGCCATCCGGGATGTTGAAGAGCTTCCTGCACAGAAGAGGGAAGGGAAATAGAAGAAAAAGAAGTCGCAAACCTCTGCAAATCAGGAGACAGACGATGTAAGGAGACATGGTTGGAAAGAGGATGCGCGGTGGAAGGTGCGGGTGGATCAGCAGGCAGCGGAGCATCCGTGGTCGGCAGGGGCTGTTGCGAGGCACTAGTTCGCAGGGAGCGACGAGCTTAGACACGGAGAGGAGGTGTTGGGAGAAGAGGTGGTAACGTGGATGTGGTAGGAACAACAGGACGTGGGAGATCACGAGGGGAAGACGGTGTCATGGGGGCGGTGTCATGAAAAGACTGTTGTTCAAGGAAAGTAACGTCCGCAGACGTAATCAGTTTTCGGGTAGAGGGAGAATAACAAACGTAGCCTTTTTGAGTCTGGGAGTACCCAACGAACATGGAGCGAGTTGCACGTGGGGCTAATTTGTCAACTGGAGGTCCAAGATGATGGACGAAGCAGACACAACCAAAGACCCGTGGAGTTAAGGGAAATGGTTCGCGCTCAGGGAATAAGAGAGAGAAGGGGGTGGAGAAGTTGAGGACCGAGGAGGGCATGCGGTTGATAGGGTAGCATGCAATGGAGATAGCAAAATTCCAGTAGTAAGTAGGGACGTGCATCTGAAAGAGGAGAGATCGGGCCACTTCGAGAAGGTGGCGATTCTTTCGTTCAGCGACGTCATTTTGTTGCGGCGTATAAGAACAGGAGGTTTGGTGAATAGTCCCCAAGGACCTGTAGAACTATTGGAAGTCATGCCTAGTGTATTCACCGGCATTGTCAGTGCGAAGTATTTTAATGTTGCGAGAAAATTGGGTGGTGGTTTCAGCGGCAAAGGAACGGAAAATAGATAGGAGTTCAGAGCGATCATGCATCATATATAACCATGTCATGCGAGAGTAATCATCAATAAAAGTAACGAAGTAGTGATAACCAAAAAGACTTGGAAGTTTTGTAAGGTCTCCAAATATCAGAATGCACTAAATCAAACAGGGCAATACTTCGAGTACAATTAGGAGGAAAAATCGAGCGATACAGTTTTCCATAGATACAAGATTCACAATCGAAAGAAGAGAAATGATAGTCCGACAAAGCCTTCTGAAGGATTGGAAGAGGAGCATGACCAAGGCGACAGTGCCAGTCAACAAAACTAATGGAAGATAGAGCAGGAGCAGGTGGATCCAAGATATAGAGCCCGTTAGACAGCCGCCCGCTACCAATGATATTCCGAGTCTGCCGATCCTGCATAAGAAAAGTAGAGGAAGAAAAAGTAATAAGACAATCATGATCATTGGTGAGACGACTGACAGAAAGCAGATTAAAGTGAGCCCGAAACATGAAGAACAGATTTCAACGAGATAGTTGGAGTAAGCATCATATCGCCACAACCAGTATCAGGAGTAGTGTTGTCATTGGCCACGGTAATAAAGTTTGGACATGGAGAGTCCAAATACAGATCCGGCTTCTGAGGAGTGATGTGGTTGGTTGCATCGGAATCCAAAATCCAGGAGGGGCTATGAGAGAAACAGGAGATACCTGTATGGGTGACAGAAGGACCAAAGGTAGATGGCAGGGACATCAGACCACGCAGTTGCTATAGTTCTCCCCTTAAGGCATCAATGTCAGGGTGAGAAGAGGCAGTCTCACAAGCAGTGGAGGCATGGGGTAGGGAAGAACCATGTTGCGGTGGAAACCCATGTTTCCTATAACATACTGCTTCAGTGTGACCATCCCGGCCACGAAAGGTGCAAAGACGGGTGTTCAGACCTTTAGGGCGATGCGGTTGTCACGACCACTCCCTTGTGTATTAGAGCGGCCACCCCAGTAGGGAAAAGGCGGGGGTTTGTGATCTAAACCGTGATGAAGGAGCACAGGAGAAGGGGTCGGAAGGGCAGTAGGTGGCGTCACCTTGAGCAACATGGAGCAAACATCAGAGAGCGAGAGGGGATAGTAGGAGAGGAGAGAATGTTTGCTCGAACACTGTGGAGATGAGGAGGAATGCTGGCCATCATTAAGGCAATACCGACAGCTTCCTTCTGATCCCGTTGAGTTGCGAGGTCCGGAGTAGAGGGCTGATGTTGTATCCAAGCCTCCACAAGAGTCTTGGACTGGGCAACATAAGAGGTGAGATCCCCATCAAGCCCGGGTCAAGCTGCTGTAGAGCAAGAAGGATGTCAAATAGGTGTTGGAGACTATCTTTTCCAGAGTATAGGTAATGAAGCTCATCCCACATAGATTTGACTGTGTCATGACACATAGCAATCCGGTATGGTTCACCCTCCATGGAATTCAGAAACCAAGATTGGACGCGGCCATCATCGCGAAGCCAATTCTTGGTAGGGTCAGTAGAAGGGTTGCAGGTAAGATGGTGAAGGAGACCTTTAGTCTGAAGGACTCGGCGAACGGAATGAACCCATTCCACAAAGTTCTTCTTCCCGGCAAGGGAGATGGTAGTAATCCTGAGTTCATCTCGAGGATCAGAAACGGGGGCGGTAGCAAGAGCCGGAAGAGTGGAAGAAGTGGGGGCAGCAACAGTTCCCATTTCCGAGTGGGAGCTGGCTAGAGGGACCGTTGGCGAGTGGGAGAGCTGTAGGTGGGCGAGTGGGAGAGCTTCAGGCTGGTGGTTGGCGAGTGGGCGGGCTGGAGGTTGGCGAGTGGGTGATGGAGGTTGGCGAGTGGGGGAACTAAGGTTGGCGAGCAGGCGAGTGGGAGAGCTTCAGGCTGGTGGTTGGCGAGTGGGGGGCTGGAGGTTGGCGAGTGGGGGAGCTAAGGTTGGCGAGCAGGCGAGTTGTAGGTTGGAGGTTGGCGAGTGGGGGAGCTAAGGTTGGCTTCAGGCTGGTGGCGAGTGGGAGAGGAGGGGAGAGCCGTGAGAGGAGAGCCGGGAGGAAAGTATCAACCGAAAATAACAGGATCGGAACCTAGCTCTGATACCATGTAGAAGAACAGATTTGGAAACTACTATTTGGAATATTCAACCAATAATATTATGTTTCACACTTAATACAAGAAGAAAAGGTCCTTAAATATGACAAGGGAGAAATGAAGAAAAGAGAGAATAGACAATGTGGGACTAAAAGAGCCTAAGGAGGAAAGGGCCAAAAGGGCCTTTTTATACATGGGATTTTATATGTTCTAACAATCACCATTTACGAATACTAAGATTATCGCGCGTACACGCATTTAGAGCAATTCCTTATCATCATTCATCATTATTTCTATAAGTACACAAGCTTTTGAAAACCGGACCGGACCGGCCGGTCCAACCGGTCGAACCGCGGACCGGACACACGGCCGGTTCGGTCCAAGTAAGAAACCGCCTCCATCCGCGAACCGCTGGTGAACCGCGGAACTGGGCGGGCGGACCGGCGGGCCGGGAACCGGGCGGGTTTTTGCGTAACCGGGCGGCCCAAGAATCCAAAAATTTAAATGATAGGAATTCCAAATCATGAAGATTCGAACCCACGCCACTTTACAATTAAAGCAACAGTGGACCACTGGACCATATGGCTCTTGTTGTTTTAAGTTGTATTGTATTATATACATATAAATATAGAATGTTTATATAAAATAAAATATATAATTAATATACGTAACTATATAAATATAAATTAAAAATTTCTTAGATATATTATTATAATAACTTATTAAATATTTAAATTATCTTTTAAAAATTAAAGTTACTAATATATTTAGGCTCCGTTTGGCACGGCGGTGACGATCATAAACTAATTTATTTTCTTGATTGTGGTCTTAACTCTTAACCATTGTCTTGTCAAACTTCCATTTTGTTACAGTGACGTTTTTTGTCAAAGCACATTAGAGCAAAAACGTCGGGCCAGACGGAACTTAAAAATATATGAATACAGTGATGATGGATACATTAATTTTATTTATATCACAATATAATCATAATAAATTAACAATTTATATGCAAATTTTTTATGTAGCGTTAATTAATTTTTTATTTTCTAATATATATATATATATATATATAACGGTTCGACCCCGGTTAAACCGGTTGAACCTTGAACCTCTCCCTCTGCCGGTTCGATGTCCGGTCCGGTTTTCAAAACCTTGTAAGTACACATCATTGTAAAAAGATGTATGAAAAGAAATCATAGAAACTAAGGAAATAAGAACGCACCTTGTACACATCGTTGTATCATTTCCTGTACAATTATCTTTCATTAGCTTTCGCAATACGATTTCCTCATAAATTTTCATTTATTTAAATTCACTTCATGCATCATGCGGTTTGCATTTACGAGGGAAAAATGCCCTATTGTCGTTAGGGAGAGATAAATATCCATGAATCGTACTTATCATAATATGATCATTCTCACCCTAAACGTCAAATATATCATATATAACTCCTCTATGTTTGAGCAATTGTTTCCATATTTCTATATAGAATGGTGTTGTCAATCTAGCATTTTAACATTTCCTATAGAGGAAGGTTTCGTGCAAGATATCCTTTCTACATGCATACAAAAGAAGTCATATTCTAAATTAGAGCAACATAAAGAAGTCTGCTTATCCTTGTAAAGTCCCTATTATAGTAACAATTTATCCATCTTTTAATAAGGAGTTTTCCACAAAAAGTGGACTGAAACTCATCATGAGTCCCCCCATTATGGCAAGATATAGCTGTATGATGTTGCCCACAATTTCTATGCTCCCACAATTTCTATGCGCCCATATATAAGTTCACCTATATGTTTCATAAAAAAATCGGCGCTTCACAACCTTCAAGTTGGCTGCCCTAACCGAATAACATGGGCTTCGTGCTTAAGATGACTAGACGAACGCGCATCAATAATAATTTATCATTAATATGCAAAAAATAAGAAAAAACTATGATGAAGAAGTCAAGTATAGGCTAGGGTTTGATGTCCTCTATCAAAACAAGGGGACAATCCTGATTTTGATCATATAAGCTGATGCTACTGCATCATAAGCTTTCTACTCTTCATAGGAAACCTTTGTTCTTACCTTAATGAAAAGGGAACTAAAAATCGAAGTATAAAGATCATGGATTCATCTAGGGTTTCAGATTTCTTTGTATGAAAATGCATATGAATGTTCTAAATCCTCCGTGGAGTTAGAGAGAAGAAGAAATTTTAAAAAATAGAACGATTTATACATATTTAGGGTTTTTGGATTTCATAAGTTCTCCAAAAACATGTCAGAAATCAACATTGGAATCAAAAATAGTCAAAATAGGAGGCTTACAATGGATTTCAAAAGAGGATCCTTGAGAAATTTACGGTCTTTGGCGTCCATCGAGAGTCGTTGAGCTTCGACAGTCGACATGAGCGAGAGACTTCCGTGCGTGAGAACTAGTCTCGGTTTGGGGCTTTCACGAGGATAAATACGGTTGCCGCTTATCTTCTTTCTCATTTCCAAAACTGCCCCTCTAGTCGCCGCCCCTACCGATTTACTTAAAGGCTATAAATGGTAAAACCCTGATGTTTCTCTCAGTCGGTCATCTTAACCCATCTAGCATTTTGTTATTAAACAAACTTGTGATTAAATATTTAACTTATTTCATTTAAATTTCCACCTTAAATTTTGTTACGACCCTACAAACACATACTAAATATTACGTTGACGCCTTTTAACGTTGATTTTACGACATTGTGTACGCAAATTTAATTACAATTTACATATTGCGTACGCATTACAATTGATGCCAATACATGGGAATTTTTGGTGTGCAATTTAACATTCGGTAAGTCATAATATTACCTATTAGTATGTTGGCGTCACATAAGCACCAAAGATTAATTGGGTTTTACCAAGCAAGTCACACAACTTCAATCAAGCAAAAATGGTCGCTGAAGGAATAGCAGATAGGGCAATGTCACACAGACCACTGGAACAGAGGCGTCGGGGTCGACAGTGGTCCGAAGAGGGCTCGCTCACATCGAGAGGGTCCCTGTAGGGGCGGCGGTGTCAACAGGGACCCAAGGGCTTCGTGAACTATGGAATGGGACAACGACAAAGGGCCGCGTCGATGGCGTTGACGGCGAGTCCACGTGGCTGTGGCGTCGGTTGCAGTGGAGGACGAGTGTTACCGATATCAGAGCGGAGGATCCACCATGGCAGGTGTACACGCGAAGGGGACGCGGCACGCGGGAGGCGGACGGGTCGGCGGAGAATGGAGGAACCGGACCAACGGTTTAAGCTAAAAGCGGTGTGCGGTTATCAAGTTATGTTTTATGTTTTTAGGGTTTGTTTGGGCCCTCACTATATGAGGAGAACTCTTGTATGCTTTTCATTATCTTTGGATCAATCATCTTAGGAGGGGCTGCTCCCCTTGTCTTTCTCCTTCTCCCTACTTCTCTCTCTCTCTCCTTCTTCCGGTTCGCTCTTCCCCCTTACCGCCGCCGCTGTCGCCCGGCGCCAGCCCAGGCGCTATCCCACCCGCTATCGCCGACTCTATCGGCGAGCCGATGCCCTAAGTGGTATCAATTTGGTCCGACCTCGCCGTCCCGCCCGCCCTCGCGCCGCCGGTCGTCGTGCCCTCTGTTGCCATGGCTCCCAACAACCGCTCGCAGGCCCAGGACAACCTCGACGACACCGACGCCACCCGCAGTCGCCTCGACCGCCAAGACGAGCGACTCGACGCCTTCAAGTCCTCCCTCGACGCTCAGAAATCCTCCATCGACGTCATTGCCGCTGGCCAGGCCCTCCTGCTCAGTCGCATCGACGCCCTCGCAGCGCTGCCGCTTCTCTCGGGCCCGTCGGGCTCGGCGACATCCCACGACGCCGCTTCCATCCTCGGGATGCCACCACCGCTCTACACTCCCGCACCGGCTCTCGCTGAGACCCACGCAGGCCGCCCACCCCTCGCCCTCGATATCCCCTCTTTCTCGGGGGTGGATCCGTTGGGCTGGGTTGCAAGAGCGGAGCAATTTTTCGACCTCAACAACACTCCGTTGGTGGACAAGGTGAGCACCGCCATAGTCGGTCTGGACGGATCCGCACTTCATTGGGCGCGTTGGCTCCGCCAAGTTCAGCCCCTCATTTCCTGGAACGAGTTCAAGCAAGAAATGATCAGCCGCTATGACTCCCGTTACACCGGCTCCGCGGTGGAGCGCCTTTGCACAACCCGCCAAACGTCTTCTGTCGACAGCTACATTGATGAATTCATCGCTCTCGCCACACAGGTCCCGGGCCTGCCGCCCGACCACTACCTGGGGTTCTTTCTTCAAGGCCTCCTGCCCATCATTCGCTCCCGGATTCGGACACATCACCCTCGGACGGTCTCCGATGCCTTAGAATTGGCTCGTGCGGTCGAAGCCGACTTGGGCACCCGTCCGTGGCCGGGCGGAGGCCACCCTCCTACTCGGCCTCCCGCTCATCGGGACGTGCATCCTCGGCCACCGCCGGCGGGCGGCCACCGTCCTCCCCGGCCGGACAACCCCCACCGTCTCTCCAACAATGACTACAATGAACTCCGTCGAAAAGGCCTGTGTTTCCGCTGTCGCCAGCCGTACTCTCCTCAACACGTATGCACCGTCAAGGAATTCCACGCGATTATTGGGGATGGCGACCTCGATAGCCCCGATATGGGGAGCGACGATTTCGACATACAGGCGGATACGCCTCCGGGGGAGGCGGAGGGGGCACCCCTCAATGTTCTGGATCTTCCATTCTACTCTGTGGGTGGCCTCACTGGACCTCAGGCGATGAAACTCGCGGGGGACATTCGGGGCCGCCCCGTCATCATCATGATTGATAGTGGAGCAAGTCATAATTTTATCTCGTCCACGGTGGCACGTGACCTCGACCTCCTCATCACGCCCTCGCCCACGTTTTCGGTGTGTTTGGGGGATGGCCGCCGCCGTCCTACGCTGGGTCAATGTTCAGACGCCTCTCTTTCGGTAGGTTCGGGTACTTTCACGGCGGACTTCTATATGTTCGACCTTGGCAGCATTGACGCGATCTTGGGCGTTGCGTGGCTTCAGACGCTGGGGGATGTCCGTGTGAATTGGGCCAGTCGCACGATGGTATTTCAACATCAGGGCCGCCCCTGTCGCTTAGTGGGCGACTCGACTCTCCTCCGTTCACCGATTTCATGCCGAGCTCTCAACCGCGTCACGGACGTGGACTTCTCCGCGTGCTTATGGGTTGTGGAGGCAACCCAACCGGACAACTCTCCCGTGGCGCCCGCGGTTCAGCTTCTCCTGGACGAATTTGCGGACATCTTCGCACCACCCCAGGGTCTTCCACCGGCGCAACCGACCGACCATGCGATCGTGCTCCAACCGGGAGCGGCCGCGGTATCGGTGCGTCCCTACCGTTACGGCCACGCGCAGAAAGATGAGATGGAGCGCTTGGTACGGGAGATGTTGTTAGGCGGCCTCATCCGCCCAAGTGCCAGCCCTTTTTCCTGCCCGGTCCTCCTAGTTCGCAAGAAGGACGGGAGTTGGCGGTTCTGCGTGGAATACCGGGACCTCAACAAAGTCACCATTCCGGATAAATATCCCATTCCCGTAATCCAAGAACTCCTCGATGAGCTCCACGACACCGTGTACTTCACCAAACTGGATCTCAGGGCCGGCTACCACCAAATCCGGGTCCGTCCCGAGGACGTTCCGAAGACGGCGTTTCGAACACACGATGGGCACTTCGAGTTCCTTGTCATGTCGTTCGGCCTCACCAATGCGCCGACAACATTTCAGGCCACCATGAATGATATTTTCCGACCGGCCCTCCGTAAGCATGTTCTCGTTTTTTTTGATGATATTTTGGTATTCAGTCTCTCTTGGCAGGATCATATACAGCACCTCCGCGAGGCGTTCCTGACCCTCCGTCGGCACAGCCTCGTGGTCAACTGCAAAAAATGCTCTTTCGGCGCCACCAAAGTCAGTTACCTCGGCCACACAATCTCGGCCGACGGCGTAGCCATGGAGGAAGATAAAGTCCTGGCGGTCCTCAATTGGCCCACGCCCTCCTCCCTACGAGACGTCCAGGCATTTTTGGGGCTGACCGGCTACTACCGGAGGTTCATCCAGAACTATGGGGGCTTGGCGCGTCCTCTCACCCAATTGCTGAAGCTCTCGGAGGAGGGCCCGTTCTCGTGGCCGCCGGCGGCCATGGCCGCTTTCGCCGCTCTCCAGGCGGCCCTCGTGCAAGGGCCGGTATTGGCGATGCCGGATTTCCAGAAACCGTTTGTGGTGGAATGCGACGCCTCGGGGACGGGAGTGGGAGCAGTTCTGATGCAGATGGGACGGTCGGTGGCCTACTACAGCCGCGCCTTCTCGACCTCCGTGCGGAGCCGCTCGGCCTACGAGAACGAACTTATGGCACTGGTCCTCGCAGTCCAACACTGGCGGCCGTACCTTTGGGGGGGGGGCACTTTGTGGTTTGAACGGACCATCACAACCTTCGCTATTTACTGCAGCAAAAAATAGCGACTCCGGCGCAACAGCTCTGGGTGGCCAAATTGCTGGGGTATGACTTCACTATCGAATTCCGTCCCGGCAAGACGAACCGCGCGGCAGACGCTCTATCCCGCCACCCCCAGGCGATCGAACTCACGGCCCTGTCACGACCCGTGTGGGATGACGCCGCCACCCTTCAGCGGGAGGTGGAACAGGACCCGCACTTGGCAGCCATACGGACGACCCTTCTTGCCAACCCGACCGCCCAACCACCGTACTCCATTGTCGGCGGTCGTCTGTTTCATCGGGGACGCTTGGTGATTTCTGCCACCTCCACGTGCATACCGCGCCTCTTGGACGAGTTCCATTCTACCCCCTCCGGAGGCCATGCGGGTGTGTTCCGCACGTACAGGCGCCTGGCGGCCTCTCTCTACTGGCCGCATATGCTCCAGCAGGTGAAAGCTTACGTGGCGGCCTGTTTGCCCTGCCAAAAAGCCAAATATGAGGCTATGTTTCCGAGCGGCCTGCTGCAACCACTGCCGATTCCGGAGCGGATCTGCGAGGACATTGCCATGTATTTCGTCACGCGGCTTCCCCGTTCGAATGGGTTTGACTGTGTATTGGTGGTCGTGGACCGCCTCACGAAATACGCACACTTCGTTCCTCTCCGCCACCCGTATACGGCGGCGACCGTCGCCGACAGTTTCATCTCCGACATCGTCCGTTTGCATGGTTTTCCCCGTTCCATTGTCAGTGACCGCGACCCCCTCTTCCTCAGCAGCTTTTGGACCTCTCTATTTCGGTTGCAAGGGACGCGCCTCCGTATGAGTACGGCTTATCATCCCCAGTCGGACGGACAATCGGAAGTACTGAACCAATGTCTCGAGACGTACTTACGTTGTTTCATCGGCGAACGGCCGGGCACTTGGGCCAAATGGCTCTGTTGGGCAGAATACTCCTACAACACGGCCTATCATCATGCGACAAACACATCCCCGTTCGAAACGGTGTACAACCGACCTCCTCCATCCGTGCTCCGACATCTCCCAGGCGAGTGCCCCGTGGCGAGTTTGGCCGACCATCTCCACGACCGGGACATCATTCTCGACAGCTTGAAGCATCATCTCCGCCGCGCCCAGGCAAAAATGTTATCCTTTGCAAACCGGAAACGCCGGGACTTGTCGTTCCAAGTTGGCGAAAAGGTTTTCCTCAAACTCCACCCCTACCGCCAGCTGACCGTGGCATGCAGGCCATGTCCGAAGTTAGCGCCCCGTTTTTACGGGCCGTTCGAGATTATCAGCCGCATTGGGGCCGTGGTGTACCGGCTCCGTCTGCCTGTCAAAAGCCGCATTCACTCGGTGTTTCACGTTTCACAGCTCCGACGGGTCGTTGGCGACCACCCCGTCGTGGACCACATTCCAGCCGACCTCGACTACTCCGGGTCCGAGCCGCTATATCCAGAAGCCATTCTCGGCCGACGGCACCACCGCCCGGGCGACACCACCCAAGAGAAGATTCAAGTAGCTTGGCGCAACCGGCCGGCCACCGCAACCACGTGGCTCCTGCGGGATGACTTTCGTCGACAATTTCCCGATTATTGCCTTGAGAACAAGGCCAATTTTCCAGATGGCGGTATTGTTACCGATATCAGAGCGGAGGATCCACCATGGCAGGTGTACACGCGAAGGGGACGCGGCACGCGGGAGGCGGACGGGTCGGCGGAGAATGGAGGAACCGGACCAACGGTTTAAGCTAAAAGCGGTGTGCGGTTATCAAGTTATGTTTTATGTTTTTAGGGTTTGTTTGGGCCCTCACTATATGAGGAGAACTCTTGTATGCTTTTCATTATCTTTGGATCAATCATCTTAGGAGGGGCTGCTCCCCTTGTCTTTCTCCTTCTCCCTACTTCTCTCTCTCTCCTTCTTCCGATTCGCTCTTCCCCCTTACCGTCGCCGCTGTCGCCCGGCGCCAGCCCAGGCGCCATCCCACCCGCTATCGCCGACTCTATCGGCGAGCCGATACCCTAAGTGGTATCAACGAGGGTGTGATAACTCGGGCTTGCGAGATGAAAAAGCGGGCGCGATTTTCTTATTTTGGGGGGCTTTTGTAACCAAATTATATTACTCAAATTTTACTAAGTTGGTCTTTGTTTCCTTACCGAAATTATGCTCATTTATGATCAATGATACACTTCCTCCTTTGTACTTTCTCATTCATTTTATTTTTATTTGTTACTTAAGTAACGAGAGCTTGTTTTTCTCTCCTTAACTATCGTAAATTACCAGACCTTTTTATTCATGGTCTTACTGGTCTATCAATCCCGTAAGCCTTCTACAAGCATGAAACATACGCATGCGAAAATTAAAACACACATAATAATATAAGAATGCTGGAAATAAATAACGAAAATAAAGAGCCGCTACGGTGTATCTCTGGATGCGACGAATGATGCATCACCACATCTGATCGAGTATGCCATAAATCAATCATCCAACATGCCTATGGTAGCCTTCCACGTTTTCTATAAGCTTTCCATCATCCTTCCCAAGCCTATTATTGACTTCAATCGGTGTAGTGGCATGTTTGCACCTACTCATGCTTGACTGTTCTAATAGATCTAATACATACTTCTTCGAAATAAATATGTCATGCATTGACCTTGCAACTTCAATGAACATGAAATATTTTTGTTTTCCTAGATCTTTTACCTCAAACTTGTTTGCTAGCTTCCCTTTGAGGATAGTGATCTCTTCGATATCATCAACAGTTATCACAATATCATCCACATATACAATAAGAGCTGTCAATTTTTCTTTCCTTGTGGAATCTATCAAACCATGCTCTCGGTGATTGTTTCAAACTATATAGAGACTTGTTTAGTTTGCCTACTTTTCCTTCAGAACCACTTAGAACAAATCCAAGAGGTATAAATATATAAACCTCCTCTTCCAGTTTACCATGGAGAAATACAATTTTTTACATCTAAGCATTGGAGGTTCCACCCTTTACATGCAACATGTGATAACATAACTTGTACTGAGTTCATCTTGGCCACGGGGGCACATGTTTCTTGATAATAAATACCATGAGCTTGAGTTTATTCTTTCGCCACCAATCGTGTTTTATAGCATTCCACTATCCCTTCGCCATTTTATTTTGCTGCAAATACCCATTAACATCTCACAGTTTTTTCCCATTTGGAAGATCCACCAGTTCCATCTACTGTTTTTCCAAAGCCCGGATTTCCTCTATCATATCATTCTTCCACTTTGTACATTGAAGTGCCTCATGCCACGTAGTAGGAACCGTAATAGAGGATAAAGAAGGAATAAATGCTTGATGCGTTGTGGTTAAAGAGGCATATGAAACATATTTAGACAATTGGTGTTTGATACTATTACCTTCACATAGGTCTATAGGTAACTTTGCAAGAGCTAGAGATTAAGCTGGGATTGGTTCTGGTATGGGAGGATAAGCCACTGTGGTCGAATCTTTGCTTCTCCTAGTATAAACCAGCCTGGAATGTCTTCTGCGGAGGATGTATTGTAACGGCCCGTAGACCGCCACAATTCAATTTTGCTATTTTGAGCAGGTTTTCACAATATTATAACTCAACATTTCCATTATATAGCTAAAAAGCAGTACCAAAATAGAACATAAAACAACTTTTGATTCATTTAAGCATAATATACATCATGTCATGCCAGAGTACATGTAAACAACTACGGTCACGAAACTAGTACATATACACACACATGCACAATCTACAGGTGACAACAACACTAATACAAACTATAACAAAACGCTAACCCATAGTTTATTCACCTCCTCCCTTTGCTTCATCCTTGCCTCCACATTCAACCTCCTAACGGGGCTTGGCACACTGGCAATGGTTTTCGACGATCACCGGAAAACGGAAAATGTAAGAAATTTTGTGGAGGTGATGGTGGCTTGACGTCGGTGGCCGGAAATGCTTTTTGGCTATCACCGTAAAACGGAAGATGGATGAAATTGGATGGGGGAGGTGGTGGAGGGATTTTGGAGGGGAGTTTGAGGTAGTGGTGGTGGTCGGCTACTGGAGATGGGGAGGAAGGTGGCCGGCCAATGAAAGTGGAGGAGGGATGGCCGGCTAGGACGTGTGGACGGGATGGGGAGGAGATAACTTCCAAGCTTCGACACTCGGATTTCCGGCTTCGGCACCGGGTGATCGAAAGGTGCAATTTCTTCTTTACTCCAACTTTTAATCCCTTCGAATTGAACTCTCTATCTCTATTTATAGACTACGAGACCATCATGGACGGTTGTGATTCTCCGATCACGATGACCCTCAAAATACATGAAAAAAAAAATTACAGAAAATTATTAAAAATCTCGAATCGTCGATCCTCATAAAATGGACGGCTCCGATCGTCGTGTAGGCCGATGTGTGTCATGATCCCCGTCACAATCTTTCAATTAATTTTTGGAAAAAATATTACAAGAAGCAAATACAAAAATTGTAGCAATTACTTTTAGTAGGTTTTGCTATTAACAGAAGCAATATCTTTGATCAATGGTGCTATAAGAAATGTTTCTTTGATGGCTAGCTAATTTGTATTTACAAGCAATCTGCTAAGGTGTGCTCCGTGCGACAGTACGCCCGCAGTTCATAGTCTCTGTGCGTAGTGTGGTGACGCCCTTACTTGCGTCCGTCGCTCGATGTCCTATTGTGGGGGATTGTGAGTGGTGGGCATACTGTCACTGAGGCACCTAGTGCCAGTCTGCTCATAAAATTTCAAAGGCTTTTGTTGTTTAGCTTTTTAATTGGCACTGGTTAGATTTATGCCTTGTTCTATTTGCATATCTTCAACTTTTACATTCTTAACATTTTCTCCTACTCCTCCTGATGGATCGTACCATTTTCAGTGATTTTGATTATCTTTATGATTATTTCTACATTAATCAAAGATTTCTGCAGGAGCATGTACGGTCCCTTCTTAATGTTACAAGTGACCTACCAGACAATGAATTGCTTCTTCCAAAACATTTTGTTGCCATATTATCTGCAGTATGGAGAGAGAAATGTTGCCTTGAGCGAACTCAGAGTCTGCTGTCTTCTCGAATTGGCTATCATTTCTCTACTTTTCTGTCTAAGAAATCAGGTATGGACAGGGAAAATCTAAGGCATTGTAAAAAGCTGGTAATGGCAGCCCTCGTTGATACAAACGAGAGGTATCAAGAACAAGTTAAAGTTTTGCCTATGGTGGAGGCTCCTGTTGTGACTGACCAGGCAGAGTTGACATTGGACTTGTCATTGGCAAAGGAAGCTTATACTAATGTTATATTCCCGCCATTAATCAATGTTACAATACAAGCGTTTGAGCGGAGATCTGCTGAAACACATGGAAGTCCGTTCGCTGAACCTTATTCAAAAACTGCTGAGAACAGATTCAGGTAATCAAATCCTAAATTATATCAACTTTAGACATTATAGATAACCCAAAAAAGGAATTATATCATCACAAAGTGGTGCATAAATTGCAAGATTAAATTTTGACCTAGACGTAAACCAGAAATAGAATTCTGTTTTTAATTTTAAACAAGTTCTTTGACTTTTGGCATAAATATAAAACTCTGTGATTATTTAGAATGTATATATATCTGTAATACTTATACGCGAAGTCCCGCATCTACAGTAAATAGTCGACGCGTACGCGCCTCCCGCTGTGTTCCCCTTTTTTTATTCAATGAACAATAACTTTAATTAAAAAAGTTTAGTTTGTTTTAATTTAAATTCAAACTAATACAATAACTTTCAATCCGACCGTCAAATCGTCGCGTTCTTACTATAGTATTGATTGACTCGACGAGATATTGTTCACTACGATCCGACGGTGGATAAATCCTGTATGAACTAAAACGTTTATAAAACAATTAATTTATGTATGTTTATACGAGTGATAGTGCATAGGGCCCCCCGTGCCCTGCACGACAGTACCCCAACCACGGCATTGCCCCGGCGCGACGGCGTTCCCACCACTCGCAAACCCCAGGGCGTTGTACTCCGCCTGTTACTCAATTTTGCCGTGTGCACGGGGGTTTGCGAGCGGCGTGAGTGCCATCGCGCCGGGGCAATACCGTGGTCGGGATACTGTCGCGTGGGGCACGAGGGATCTTCTTTTATTCATGAGATATGAAAATCCGATATTTTAAAATATCTCAACTCATATTTGTAGTTTTCATACCATAATTGTTAGTAATGTGCCTTGAATCCCAACTCATATTTTCATGCCAATATGACATCATGCTCGTCAACAGTTCATGCGTCGCATTAGAGATCGCATACACATACTATGCACGGAGTCGTATATAAAACTCTTTTTCATTCTGTGGTTAGGGCAATGCTGTGAAATATGTTCAACGCCTCTTGTAAGTTTGCGTTTTTCCATCTAGCGAAATCTATCTCTAGTGTTTGTCTGCTTTACCTTTGCTTGATATCCACAACAACAATCTTCTGCATTGTCCCAAACTTTGTCAATACTACTTTTCGCTCTTTTTTACGTCTCTAAATATTCGGGCCGTAAGCTAATTAGCGCTCCCAGATCAATGAAAAACTCGATAAATTTCTTTGTTTAGTTAATATTTATTCATTTTCCCAACTTGCAGGCTTGCTTCACAAATGGGCGAAAGCCCGGGACGGGCGGCTGCTGCTTTTCCCAGATGCGACGCTCACCGATCCCGATCCGGCCCAAGGTCCCACTATCTGGGCAAACACAAGCCCTTCCCCGACCCGTCAAAACCGCCGAAATCCAAGGTTCCGAGAATTACGGATCCGCAGGAAGAGCCTGGGTTTGCTTCAAAAGCTCTCCTCCCATCACCCCGGCCATTCTTGGAGCTCAACCATTCGCTGCTGCACGGTGTTTGGCACGAAGAAATTGACGACATCTTGCACGTGCCTTCGCCGGAAGACACTGATTTTTCAGATTATGTGCACCACGAGTATGATCCGGATTTGCTCAAGGATTTGGACGATCTGGATTTGCAGCTGGATATTACTGATTTTGGATGAGGCTTGTATATTTTAAATTCTTCGTTAATGCCTGCATTCTCAAACCATGATTAGGGTAGAACTTGTAATCTATTACAGCCTTACTGCCGAGATGTGAAGAAGTTATCTATTTTTATGATGTGCTATATCCTCGTTGACTTTTAGAGTTCGCGCTTTTTTCACCGAGGGAGACGGCCTATAGTAGGGGAATTTGGTATCCGGAGGAGAGAGAAATTCAGAACCAATTATGGCGCGTCACGTGTAAAGCGAATTTTAGATGGATATCTTGGATTTACTATAGTAAAGACTATGGTTTATTATATTGTTTTGCTTTGAATATGGTTTTACTAGTACTTGAGCATTCATAAGAGGAGTTATCTTTTGACTTGATCAAGTCAAGGAGCTATCTCATTGCAATTCATATTGAAATGTTTGAGAACCAAAAACATACTATTCATTTGGGAGCAAATATGTAGACACTTATGTCCTAGTATAATTGGGGGAATGAAGATGAACTAAAGGTTATAATGCGTCGTTATTAAAGTATGCGCAAGGAGTCCAAACATGCTAGAAAGCGCAAAAATAATATAAACTTCAAAACAGCACTCCTAAAAGTCGAGGAGCGGATTAGATGTGCAATATACCTCACATATCAATAAAAAAAATGAAGTCTTTTTTCTTAAGAACAAAATTAGCGCCAAACGAACTTCGTATAATGCAAGAGCTTGGTCAAAGTTATATATCATCATAACATATCAAAACTAGAAAATTCGCTATAAAATTTGATGCCCCGGAGGTCTTAAATGCGTCGTGCTTGTTTTTGGTACTCCGGTAAAATAGATCTTAATCGAACCCATATTTACCCAATGGGCACAATCTGCTCAGCATATGATTTTCCGTCTACCACGATCATGGCGCCGTCGAATTGGTTTGCATCTCTTATGAACTATTAATTAGACCGTTCGAAGTTTTGTATGACAACTTTGACTATCTTGTGACATTTTTGTTTACCGATTAGTATTTTCATATCGACTTTGAACCAAAGATTCTTGTGCGAGTTGATATTCGCTGCCTCTAGACCGTAAGTGGACTCTCTAGTCGGGTTCCATCTTAAATAATAGAGCCATTTAACTAAGTTGTTCATGCAGTATATCTCAACGTCGTGCACGATTAGCCGATGAATAGTCCATGATCAAAATCAAGGACTACTCCTTTATGTTACAAATTGTCGGTGCGAGTGATTTATTGAAACTATCATTTTTGGTTTATCGTATATTCTATATTTTTGATATTGTAGCTTGTTGCGCTTATCAATTTTTTTCCCTTAAGGCTATGTTTGAGATGATGAGAGTGGTTGCAGAAAACTAATTGTCAGAAATCAGCACTGAGATTAGAGCTGTTAGAAAAATAGTGATAGAAAAACAACAGAAGGAGAAGGGAGAGGTTGACCTACTAGAAGAGAAGCATGAAACACAGAAAGCTCCATTCAAACTTTTTGGAAGTGGGATGTTTCGTTAGTCAAAGAAATATCTTTGACACAAACATTTTTTCCCACAAGAAAAATAATGATGGTTGTGGAAATAGAACCTCTCCAAACGCTGCCACCGTCCCAAACAACAGCCTAAATACAGAGAGATATTTAGGTACGGTTAACACACGGGTCTCATCGCGCAGGATAACATACAATCCTACGATCCGTGATCCTACGGTGGAGATTTTTTGCCAAAATACTGGCGTAATACGGCCATATTTTAGATCAAGCACACTTAGAAAATCATGCTTGCAGAAAGCGACAGTCTGATAGTGTATCTCGGCGATCTTCGGTGCTTTAGACGCCAGAACAATTTTTCCCTAAATATGAACTTTGGAGTAAGTGCAATTAGAAAATAGATTAATTATTATTATGAATAAAAATGAATATGAATAATGTCCTTCAGTCCCATATTCACCACTCAAAACCCCTCTAAAACCCCCTCCTTTCCTTTTTATTAAATTAAAGTATATAAAAACTCGGCCATGTTCTCTCTCCTCGCCGGGAATGTCGTCGGTCTCCGCCACAACCCCACCCAATCCCCTCTCGTCGGCTTCCTTCCACCCTCCCCCCTTCAAATTTCACAGTCCCGCAACCCTCAATCGCTTCAATCTCCGCGCCAACAGGATCAAACCCCAAATCTGCCACAAGAGCGATAAATTTCTCCAAGTTCTCGGCGCAAATCCGACCTCAAACCCCTCTCCCCCCGAATCAAACCCAGAAATCAGCCGTCTTTGCGTCAACGGGGATCTTGATCGCGCCCTGCAGCTCATGAACTCATCGGATAAATCCCCTTTGGACGAGGACACCTACATCGCACTCCTCCGGCTGTGCGAACGGCGGCGAGCGGCTACAGAAGGCTCCCAGGTTTACTTCCACATATCTTCTTCCAATGCCCATTTAAGCCTTCGTCTCGGAAATTCCCTGCTGAGCATGTTCGTTAGGGTCCATGAACTCCTCGTCGCCTGGACGGTGTTCGGAAAAATGGTAGAGAGGGATGTTTTCTCCTGGAATGTAATGGTGGGGGGCTACAGCAAGGCCGGATTCTTCGAGGAAGCTTTGGATTTGTACTATAGGATGGTTTGGGCTGGCATCAGGCCTGATGTATATACGCTTCCCTGCGTGCTGAGGACCTGCGCCGGCGTGCCGGATTTTGGTCGGGGGAGGGAAGCTCATGCGCATGTGATTAGATTTGGGCTCTGCTCAGAAGTTGATGTGCTGAATGCTTTGATCACAATGTATGCGAAGTGCGGTTTTGTGGATTGCGCTCGTAAGGTGTTCGACGATATGTCTGTGAGAGATTGCATCTCTTGGAATGCTATGATGTCGGGCTATTTTGAGAATGGAGAGCATCTGAAAGGTTTGCGTCTGTTTTTGATGATGAGAGATCTTTCCGTGGAGCCGGATTTGATGACCATGACGAGCGTGATTTCTGCGTCTGGGTTCCGCTCCGATAAGATACTGGGCACGAGTATACATGGATATGCGATGAAGAAAGGTTTCAGCGTCGACATCTCGTTGTACAATTCGCTGATTCAAATGTACGCTAGTTTCGGAAACTTGGTCGAAGCGGAGAGGCTGTTTTCGACGATGAGAGATAAGGATGTGGTTTCGTGGACATCCATGATATCCGGTTTCGAGAAGAATAGGTCGCCCGCAAGGGCTTTGAATGTGTTTGAGCAGATGAAGACGGAGAACGTAGCTCCCGATGAGATCACCATCGCCAGTGTGCTTTCTTCGTGCACTTCCTTGGGACGCGTCGACATCGGCGCCGAGCTTCACGAACTCGCCAGAAAGAATGGCCTAATGCCATATCCTATCGTCGGAAATACCCTCGTCGATATGTATTCGAAGTCGAGTTGCATCGACAAAGCCCTGGAGATCTTCAACTTAATGCCCGAGAAGGACACGATATCTTGGAGCTCGATCATTTCGGGTTTCCGAGTCAACCGCATGAGCTTCGAAGCTTTGTCGTTCTTCCGCCGAATGCAACTCGATACGAAGCCCAACTCCGTCACGCTCGCTGCCGCTCTCTCCGCCTGCGGTGCCCTCCGAGCGTTGACGTGCGGGAAGGAGATCCACGCGCACGCTCTGAGGAGCGGGTGTCATTTTCATGGCTTCCTTCCGAACGCCATTTTGGATCTTTACGTCAAGTGCGGAAAGATCGAATATGCCTCGGCGCAATTTAGGGCGCATGATCGGAAAGATGTTGTCTCATGGAACATAATGTTGAGTGGATATGCATGGAGGGAGCATGGAGATGATGCAATTGCATTCTTTTCCAAGATGGAAGAAGAGGGAATCCATCCTGATGAAGTCACATTTGTCATTCTTTTGAGTGCTTGCAGCAAATTCGGAAAGGTGAGCCAGGGTTTGAGCTATTTTGGCTGCATGAGCTCAAAGTATGGTGTCAATCCAAATCTCAGGCACTATGGCTGCATGGTGGACCTGCTCGGTCGTGCCGGGAAATTGGAAGATGCGCACAACCTTATACGAGATATGCCTATGGAGCCGGATGCTGCTATTTGGGGAGCCTTGTTGAATGCGTGTAGGATTCACCGGAATGTCGAGCTTGGC
The DNA here is from genome assembly GCA_033032865.1 of Dactylorhiza incarnata. NCBI lineage: Eukaryota > Viridiplantae > Streptophyta > Magnoliopsida > Asparagales > Orchidaceae > Dactylorhiza > Dactylorhiza incarnata. The sequence continues at coordinate 322,610 of JAWHQI010000450.1, forward strand.
GAGCATTGTGCGAAGTTTATCTTCGAGCTGGACTCAATGAGCGTTGGGTACTACGAGCTTTTCTGCAACTTATATGCCGACGGAGGCCAGTGGGATAAGGTGGTGAAAGTCAGGAAATTGATGACGGAGAGAGGGTTGACGGTGGATCCTGGGTGCAGTTGGGTGGAGGTGAAGGGAAGAAACCATGCTTTCTTAAGCGGAGACGAGTCCCATCCGCAGATGAAGGAGATCAACGCCACTCTAACGGGTTTATACAGCAGGATGAAGGCGGCTGATCTCGACGTTCTCGAGCATCGACTCCAGGATGAAGTTGAGGCTTCGAAAGACGAAATTTTCTGCGGGCACAGCGAGAGATTGGCGGTCGCCTTCGGGCTCATCAGCACCACTCCCGGCACGCCGATTCAGGTGACAAAAAATCTGTACATGTGCAGAATCTGCCATGACATAGTCAGGCGTATGTCGAGGATTGTAAGAAGGGATATTTCTGTCAGGGATGCTGAACAGTTTCATCAGTTCAGAGATGGGATGTGCTCTTGTGGGAATGGGGGAGATTGGGGAAGAAGAAGAAGTGGCTGAAAGCATCATGAAGCATGGTTTTGGATTCATGCTGTTAAATTATCAATGGAATTGAATCTCAATTCTAATTCTGAAGCCATTCATTGATGCTATTTTGACGGATTTGTTCAGCATGCTGCATTTTGAAGAACTGCGAGATCCGCTCAGAGTCATTCGTTGAAAGGATGGGGATATCGTTGTCCCCGCACATGCGCTTAAAGCGTACTTCGATTGTGTAGCGGCAAAGGTTTGGTATGGTTGTAAGTATAAGATGTCTACGATATATTGCATCGAATTTCAAAATATTGTGTTTGATATTGGAGGCATATCGAGAATATTTCAAAATATTGGATTTCTATATCTCATAAATAAAAATATATGTTCAAAAAGTAAAAAATTGTAGATAGAGGTGCAAATCGGGTCGGTTCGGATTGATTCCACCCAAAACCAAGAACCGACCCATGTAGGTTCGGTTTCGACTTTTGGGAACCGGAACCGATTCATGTACTCAAGATATAGAACCGGATCCGAACCGCAAAGCTCGGTTCGGTTCTCAATTCTACTAGACTTTTTTTAATTTTTTCGCATACCCTCATTCATACATCTAAGCATCCCTAATGATTAAACAAAAAATTTATAAACTCAAATAATTCATCTTAAAGAAATTGTTCAAATGTTATATAATTGCATATTAATTCAATCATTACAAAAGTACTCACAAACTAGTGAATCACACTAAATAATAATTTTATTGAATCAAATTTTATTTTGATAACTCTAAAAATTCATAGGTGTAGTTTCAATAGTTGGTTCCGGATCGGTTTTCGGTTACCCGAACATAAGAACCGAGAACCAAACCTAACTACTCGGTTCTAAGTTTTGTTTATCCGGAACCGAACTATGACCCATGAGAACCGACCCGACCCGAACCGCTCGATTCGGTTTCGGTTTGGTTCTCGATTCTTCGGTTATTTTTGCACAACCCTAGTTGCAACTATCTATCTTCCGAAATTACATAAACCTCCTCTACATGTGGTATTTTTGTGCATGTATGTTATGAAATGTAAACTTACATGAGAAATTTTTGTAATTTCAGAAGATTGATTGGTGCAACCTGTAATTATGCAAACTTATAGGGGAGGTCGCAATAAACTCATGGTTGTAAATATAAAATCGATTGAATTGCGGCGATGCACCCACAACATTCTTTTCATGATTGAAATAGATTGTGTATATTCTACTAAGAGAGGGCTCTCTTAGTAGCATGCTACATTTTGCCTAAAATGTATATGCTGTCATTTTTTTGTCAGTAAAAAAAATTAGGGTCCAAGATCTCCTCATCTCTAACAGTGATAATACTCTACTTGCTCATGTGGTCACATTAGAGAAGGTTGAATGTTGTGTCATGATTCGACGAAAATCACAAGGCCCGATGTGCGAATGAGCTCAATAACAACTTTTATAGGTGTTATTGGAGCACTATCAAATCCGAGGCCTGTGAGGTGGTTCGTCTCTTTCTCTCCGTAAAAGTCATGTCTGTTGATTAGAAGAAGATTGGTATGGTGTACTTTTTCCCTAAAATTAACTATTTTTCTCGGCCCATGCACTTCCGACTTATCGGCATGTGCAATACTTTGTATAAGATGGTGGTTAGAATCATGGTTGTCATGCTGAAGGTCAAGTTTATTTATGAGTGGCAGAGCGCATTTGTTGGGGGGGGGGGGGGGGGGGGGGGGGGGGTAGTAATGTATTTATAACTTGGTAATCACCATGGAGCTTCAACATTCTATGGTGATTGTCTGTCAATCAAAAGGCCTCATGATGTAGAAGCTTGATTTTGAAAGGGCCTATGACAGGCTGTATTGAGATCATGGTTATCAGGATCGCGATCCGGATCGTAGAATCATAGGATCGTTGGGATCGCGATCCGGATCTTAGGATCGCGATCCCGACTCGATTCTATCGGTCCAGTCAAAGAGAACTAGAAACATGTCCAACCCTATCCCGACCTCATTCAACTGGTCCAATGCACCACATCACTTAACCATATCCCAATCCTAAACCTCATACCCCGTTGCAGAATCATATCCTCCGCTTTACCCTATATCAAGCGTCAACTTCCGACTGCAAACGGAGGCCAAGGGCGGTGTTTTTGGTTTCTTCCAGTCCAGACAACATTTTCCTTTTCCTTACCTAGTTTCATTTCAGGTGGTGTCAGTGTGTTCTCTTCCATTCCAGTGTATGAGCAACCCAATGGTCAGCAATCTAGTGACTTCCTGCTCGGTTTCCAGGTTTCCTGCTTACAACGCACGAGCAATCTAGCAGTCCAGGTCCTTCTTCCTACTTCTAGGCTTCCAACAATCCATCGGTCCAGATTTGTTTTTACCATTAGTAGTCATTGGGCGACCCACCTGAAACTAAAAGTGAATTTAGAATGACAATATGTTTTTTTATTTAGTTATTCAATTATTTTTTAACATAATTATTCACATACTGCTTGGTTTAATGATTTTTTTGTTAATAGAACATGTAACTGAATGATACAAAGTTCAATTTTATATGTTTAATTTTTATTTATGAATGTTGTAGAATCTTGCGATCCTCGATCCGATCCGATCCAACCTCGAAGCGATCTCACCTCTCACCAACTTTGGCTTTTATGCTAAATGGACCTCATGAATGATGGGGCGCTTCACCGATCCAAGGTTTACTATTATGGTTATGTCGCTCAATCCCCGTTCTTGAAGTCAGTGATGGGGATTCCGGATTCGGTAAGTGTGCCCATGTCCCCATATCTATTTATCCTATGCTCGGAGATGTCGACTCGTACCTTGACAGAACTGGAAAGGCTAGGCCGCTTCTCACCAATGGCTTGACCACAAAATGTCAGGGCATGTCAACCACTAAAAGTTAGTCATTCACTTAATTCGCTCATTCATGGAATTTCTCTACTTGTTAATTGAGGTGGATATTGTTGGATCTTACGGCGCCCTTAGATGGGGGGTGAATAAGGGTTAATTTTTATTTTGTATTTTTACTAAAATATTAAGGCAATTTTTGCTATGATAAACAATTAGATTTTTACACAACCAAAATAATCACTTAGACAAATACGAATAAATTGACAATCAAAATTTATTTTAACAAGTGATGAATACAAAGAACAATTGATCTTAATAGAGCTTAAGATCAAGACTATGATATAATAGATCTTTTAATTTACCGGCCCTTCTACCAAGGACCATCCAACTTTAGCGTATCTCTTCCTAGATCTTGCTACTAGCCTCCCCGTAGATCTCTCCACGATCTAGACGCTGCACACAATGCGTCGATTTACTCCTAAGCCTCACAAGGACCTAGACGTCATACACAAAGCGGCGATTTCTTCTACCGATTACAAAATGATAAGATAAGTTACAAAACAGAAAATCAGAATGGAAACTCCCTTAAAATGAAGCTCTGAAGGTGACGTCGAATCCTTGTAAAGATTGTCTGAGATACTGCGCACGAATCATCTCTTCTTCGCACTTGAACGTTCTTGGCAAAATGGGAGTTCTCGGATTTCTGAAGCTTTCTGGACAAAATGCACTCGAGAATAGGTACTCTATATTGGTGAAAAAAAACGTCTCCACAGAAATCGAGTCAATATATATTTTCTAGATGTCGTCGACGACATCTAGCTGTCGTCCGCCGACGTTATCTTCTCCAGCTGCCACGTGTCCCATGAAAACGAAGTTTTTGTGCGACGTGACGGTTGTGGTCGAAACATGGGCTGTCGGATTCAGATATCGATGTCGGAATTCCGATAATGGACGAAACTTGCAGATCGTGTGGAAACCGCCGAGCTATCGTCGACGACAGTGATTTGTTCTCGACTTTACATCCTGAGCTCCAAACAAAAATTAGCATAGTCGCATACCTGAACACCATAGATAAAATAGGATCAAACACACCCGGGATTTGTTATTAGCAAACTAAGGAGTTTGGAACGCATGCTCCAACAATCTCCCCATTTTGATAATAACAAATCCACTTTGAAAGAAATCAGAGTATCCTATTAAGTGCTATAAGATAAGCGAGACTAAATAATTGGTTGTGCAATAACGTCATTTGGATGAAGCTCCCCCTACATGTATTCTCCCCCTAAATCTGTACTCCCCCTAAATATGATAATCAATTAATGAGTGTAGGAAGGATAGTTTAGTAATGATTTATTACAAGAATAATTCTCCCCCTTTTGGTATTATCAAAAGAAATTTGAGGTTAGGAAGTGACAATTAAGAGGAAAAACAAATATAGAGAGAATAAAATTCGTATGATATAAGCGAAAACAATATTGTAAAAATTAACCAATAAGGAAATTTGTCATGATATTGGTGAAGCAAGTATAGATTGGTAAAAAACAATGTGAAACAATTTGTAGAATCAAATAAACCTAAACATCATTATGTGCATTCAAAAATATCACAGAGAGACACAATAGTATAGAGAAGCCTGGATCATTTCGGTCCAATTCTCATGAGAAGAAATGTTATATATAATAATGAAGTGTTCAAGTGATAGTTTGAGAGAATACATATGAGTTAATTTAAGTCACACATGAATATGCGAAGCATAACAATTTAACGGACATAAAAAGACAAACTCTTAACATAGAAGTCATAACACAAAATTTCCGTGAAGTACCATTTAGTATTTGCACAAGGCACTTTACAATTCTTTCCAAGGTGCTCACCCTCACAATGCGTATGAAGACTTATCAGGAGGGTATGCAGTGTTTGGTGGAGTGTTCTTGTCATTTCATCATAATAATATTTTTCTTTCTTTATCACATATTTAGTGATTTGAATTTTTTAATTTTCTTCTTTTTGCTTTAGGCAAAGGACGTCTGAATTCACTTGTATTGCAAAACATGCTAGACAAATTTGATTTGTGCAAATGAATCTAAGTGAAAGAGTGTCATTTATGAAGGTTATCGTGTTAGTTGATAACAATCATGATTCATGTAGGAAGTAAATAGAATTTCACATGTAACAAATCAATGTAAGTGTGCGTGATAGCTCATTATCATACATAAAAGATTTCTCATACTTAGAGGTATGCGAAAACAATTTCCAGTAATTCTCATGTACTATTAGATAGTATCAAGTCGATGATATCATGAGAATGACTAAACTATAACAACGTTAAAAATGCTAGTTGAGAGTACGAAATCACAGTGATTAACTTTTATACATGATAAAATTAATGTAGTAATGACATATAATTGAAGTGTCAAGCAAATAGACCCAAGAATTGTATTTTGACGTTTGGTAGATGTCGGAAAACGACATCTAGCTGTTGTGGACGACATCGAAAAAAGTATAAAAAGTCGTGAAACTGAGTAAAACAGAAGCTGGACTCATTTTCCTGTAGGGATTCGCGAGAGAAGCAGTGGGAAGCAGCCGAAAATCCTAAATCTAAGGTAATTTCATGGGGGTTTTAATTTTTGGTTAAAATTTCTTAAATGAAAACTTGTTTTAATGATTCCTTTTTGTTTTTATGAATTTTAGAGATCAAAAATTTCAGTTTTTAGATTTTTATGTGAAGGTTTTGAAAGAGAAGATATGACGTCCAGTTTTAGAGCGCGTAGAAGTACGTCTGGTGACTTCCATTCATCATACCAAAGCTATTCGGGCATTGAAAGATCACTTATGGGAGTAGCTAAAGTTGTGGAGTTTGTCCTTCCACAACACGAACACATATTTTCTACTCGCAGAGACATGTATCATATCTGTCATAATCCAAGACATGTTCTCATCAGTTTTAATTCGAGAGTTTTACAACCACTTGGAAGATCCAAATTATACGGATCTGAATGGTGGTGTAAGATCGAAAATCCAAGGACAATTTGTGGAAATTACCCACATAGATTTGAGAAATGAATTTGGACTAATTGAAAGAGATCATATGGTAGACATATTAGAAAATTATAGAAAAGAACGAGATTGGGCGCTCCTAAATATGATATTGCATGGAAATTCTATGAAGATCTAATCACGATGACGACGCTCTCACCGGAGGCACAGGTTGTGCAAGAAATCTTAAGGAATACGGTCATGTACAAAGCTGGTGACTCAAGGAATATTACGACACAACTTAGCCTTGTGACGCATTTCATATTAGAAAAAGAGCCTTTTGATGTTGCAGATCTACTGTTATCTATTATACGCTATAAGTTTAAATTGAAGAGTCCAACTTGGAAGAAGGTTCATAGCTTGCCTATGGGAGCAATCATCCAACACATATTATTTAAGAAATATTCTTGGATAAACCAAGATTTTTATTTGAATGATTGCATTCCCAGAATTTCCAATACGGACACTATGCGACCTAGTCGATCTCAGCGTGAACCATCGTTGGAGTCGATGAGAAATCCATGAATCCCACGTGGATGATCTCTACGCAAAGTCACGGATGATTTCCGGGACTCATTTGACGAGCATAGGAAGTCGTTTGAGGAGCACAGGAAGGATGTGAAGAAGATGGGCAAGATTCAGAAATTTATGAAATTTCTGGTTAAAGGTTTAAGGCTAAAACCTACTCCTGCTTGTTGGAGCCTATGTTCCACATCTCTTGGTTTAAGAATAACAAATACCGTATTGTATTTGATCTTGTATTTTGTGTGTTTATAGTGTGCAGGTTGTACAGGAACTATAGCTACACATCCCTATGAGTAGTATACTAAATGGAGATGACTCTCTGGAAAGAGAGCTAACGCCCCGCGTTAACTTCCGTCGAGAAGGAATCCGTCGAGAAGAAATGTCGTCGAGAAGAAATGCCGTCGAGAACGAATCCGTCGAGAAGCCAGAGACAACGCCAGGCGTTAGGTCTTAACGATGGGCGCAAGCCGTTCGACGAAATGAGGTTCCGGTCGACGAAAATTGCGTTTGACGAAATGGGATTCCGTTCGACGACATTGCATTCGACGAACTTTGATGACGTTCGATGAAATGACATTGCGTTCGACGAACTTCGATGACGTTCGACGAAATGAAATTCTGTTCGACGAAATTTGATAATGTTCGACGAAATGAAAGTCCGTTCGACGAAATTTGATGACGTTCGACGAAAATGGCGGTCGGCGAAATTGCGTTCGACGAAATGAGATTCTGTTTGACAAAATTTGTTGACGTTCGACGAAATAAGATGTCGTTCGACGAAAATCCACAAACTGCCATGATCTTGACGGTTTGCGCGATTTCAGCCACGACAGTGCACGTTCACTAACGTCGGCGTTAACTATTAACGCCGCATGTTAGCTCGCGAGGCTATTTAAAGTACAGCCCCTCTCATTCCTTAGGAAATGATTCCAGAATTCCAATAATTTTAAGAGAGGCCCGTGTACAGCAATTAAGAGATCTCCCTTGGGTTATCATGAAGATCTAAAGAGGATTTTGAAGGAGAAGGTCTACAACGCATATTCCATACGAAGGACGATCATTTCAAGAACGCCAACATCTACATCGCCTTCGTCTTCACCTTCAGAATTTCTTGGGGAGTTTCTCTTTACTTATCTTGTAATCTTTTACTTTTTCCTTTTGTAATTTGTGTAGAGAAATCATTTTGGGAGAACGTCAGATTCCGGGAAGGAATCCGTGGGTAATTCGTCTTGTGTTGGCGACTAGGTCCCTGTGCGGCTTATGAGGTAATTCGCCGCCTTGTGCGTGTCGACTAGGTCGAGGGTAGATCTAGGGGGTGGCTAAAGGCCTTGAGAGAAGGACCGGTGAAACATCAAAACGGGTTTTTACATATTCTCTCCTTGATTTCTAGCGTTATAGAAATCAAACATTTGTGTATTCAATTTATTATGAAATAAAATCATGTCTTTTAATGTTCTATTCAATTGATTTTATTTCCTCTTCAAGAATGTTTTAATTTATAATTCATTAAAGTATTAAAATTAACATTTGTGTAATTATCTTTGAAATACAATAATCGTTTTCATTATCTCTGATTTTCTGGAATTATATTTCATTTAAGATTTCTTAAGTAAAATCACCGCGACAATCTTTTTGTGCTAAGGAATATTTTCTGGAGAGCTAACGCCCAACGTTAACACTTAACGCCAGACGTTAGCAACAGTTAACAAAAAGTTTTGTTTCTCTTATTTAAAAAGGAATCTTCAATACAATCTTTTCTGAGATATCAAAATATATTTTCTTATAAAATATTCCGAAACTTTGGTCACAAACTTTGATAAATTTAAATAAGAATTAAATTCCATAAAGCCCTTATTCATCGCCCCCCCCCCCCCCCCTAAGGGCGCCGTAAGATCCAACACGTGGTATCAGAGCAGGTTATTCCAATACGGCTTCACAACCGGGAATAATGGCGCTTCATGATCTCGCATCTTCTAGAGGGGATAATTTTTATGAAAATGAAAAATCATTATGTCCACCTTTATTTATGGGTGAAAATTATAATAGGTGGAAAACACTTATAGAAAAATTTCTTAAAACTTTGGATATTGAAGTTTGGAATATTACAATTAAAATGCCCCCAATTATTCTAAATAAAAATGAAATGTTTTTAAATGCCAAATCTATGAATAATCTATTTTGTGCTCTAGATCAAAATATTTTCAAACTTATTTATACGCTTCCTACTGCTTTTGAAGTTTGAAAATTTCTTGAGAATACTTATAGTCTTCCTTCCACAGATGATGAGCAAGAGGAATTCCTTATGGATCCAAGAGAAAAAATTGACGAGGACTCATGCTTGGAGGAAGATCTATCTAAGAGAGAAACAATATTGAACTCAATAGATGGCAAAACATCAAGCAAAAGAGAAGACGGAAACTATAACAAAGTAAGAAAATCTAAATCTTCTCTTTTTGTAAAAAATTCTATTTCTGCATTTCGTGGGCTTAAATTTGCTAAACGTAAAATTTCAAAGTTGAAACATGCTAATTCCAAATTACGTTTAGAAAATAAAACTTTAAAAGCAAACGCTAAAGTAGAATCTTATATTGATGTTTCAAATTCTCTTTCATGCTCTTTTATTAAAAATGCTAAACCTTATTTTGATTATAATACTTTTAAAGAAGAACTCAAGGTTTTGGAAAAAGGTCTTTTAACTTCAAAAGAGCATAATGAAAAATTGATAAAAGAAAATGATAATTTAAAGGCTAAACTAGAATCATTAAAAATATTTATTCAAAATTTTTCATATAAAAAATCTTTTATTTCTAGTTTATCAAATTATCAAAAGTCTAAAAGCTTAACTTCATATTATAAGAGTATGTCTATAAGAAAGAGTGGAAATGAAAATCATCAAAATAAGAACCAATCATTTAAAACATATTGTAACCTACTCTTTCAACATTCAATTCTTAAGAAAGACCATCAACTCTTATAAACTCTCAAAGAATCCATATAATAAAATTCATTATGATTATCAACATCAATGTATTTTGAAAAATAATTGGAATAAACATAAATCCCAAATGAATTATCTTTCAAACAATTATCATCACAAAAAGATGTCAAATAATCATAATATGAATTTAAAAGATGAACAACCAAAGTATGAATGGAGGTCCAAAATTAAAAACGAAACACTAACTTCACTTGTAAAGGCTCATTCATCACTCTCTCCCCAAAAGCCAACACGGTGTATTTGGGTACCCAAAGGAACCATCACACTTGGTCCCCTTTGGATACCTAAATCTCTCATTCACTAGGAATCATTGTATTGCATGAAGTAGAAATAAATTAAAAATGAAATATCATTACTCTACTTCATGATATGCTTAATTGCTTTTTCTTTTGTTTATTTTTTATTTTTTGAGCCAACACACTATGATCACTTTATATCATGAGATATGACTTTCATTTTAAGCCTAATGTTTAACAAATCAAATTGAATTAAATTGAACAATAAAGTCATATTTTTTTAAGTGATCTATCTTTTTTTATCCTTGTTAAATCCATTGCCTATAAATATCTTATATTATCATTATAAATTGAATGCTAAATTTGCTAAATGATATTATAAAGACTAATTAAATTACTTTCAAAATTGGATTTAAATGAACTTTTAGGGGTCTTAGGCTAAAATATTAAATGCACAACTTATTGCATATTTGTCTATTTTCTTTGTTGCATATAATAGCCCCTATAATGAAAAATCATAATTGACAAAAATGATGAATATGATTTCACACACTCCATCTTGATCTATTAATATCTTATGCTAAAATTCACTATTATCATATATCATAATTCATTATCTATCAAGAATTATCATAAATCAACTATTTCTATCAACCTTAGGATTTATGAAATAAATGATGGCGATTGGTATTATAGTTTCATACCTTGTTTAGTGTGTGTGATGTGCATCTCTATTATTTGCATGTATCTCATTATCTTTAGACCTAAGAATTAACTTAATATAAACAAGATGAAATCAAATAGAATTGTCACTTCATTCTAGGTCTATGAAAATTCAAAACTCTATGATTGAATACATGCGATTCAATTATATATTTGTTCATCTTTACTTAGCTTTGCACTATGTTGTCCTGACTCATCACACTAGCATTATCACTTACCATAGGTAGAAATCAATGTCTATGCTAGTTATATCTTGCAATGCTAAAGTAAATTATATTACTAAAAGCTGAAAATCATAATTTCCTTTGTAGTTATTTGCATGAATAAAAATTTTCTAAATGAATTTAAAATCAACAATCTTCGATATAAGTGTAAATCCAAAACTAATCATGCAACTATACCATAGTTTATATATTTAAGGCTTACACGCTTAGTATGTCCATAATCATTAAACATATGACATGTGTCTTACAATAGCGAGGGCGTAGGATTATGTGCATTAGAGACCTAACCTCTAAGTCATGTCTTGTCCTTAACCGGGGAGGGTTCCAGTAGGGCCTTGCGCGACACTGGGGGGAAAGAGTGTTAGGTTGAGCGTCGTCTTTTGTATGCATATGGGATTAACACCCCAACCTACGGCATGTGTGCAGCTCCTCATGTCCATCCGTCTCTTAGTACGGGGCTATAGTGTGTAGACATGTGTAGAAATGTAGTTAGGGTATATTATTCTTGGGTATACTCATATTATATTCATTGCATGAATATTATCTTACTCTTTATATTTAAATCATGCATATTTGTTTTTGTTCTAACATTGCATCTTGTGTTTGCATATTTTATTATTTTGAGCTTTAATGATTTTACAAAACACAAGTATTTGAAAAATTATCAAAAACATGCTAAAAGAGCCTTCAAATCTAATCAATATACTCTGAAATTTGAACTAAAGGAAGGTCTCTTTATAATACAAATGAATTATGAAAAATGTCTTTCAAAACATCAAAATTTGCAGGTCTGTCTCGGCGTTAAGAAGCTAACGCCTGGCGTTAGCTCCTTTGCTCCAAATTTTTTTTGTTGCATGTTTTGAATAATTTCTAGTATTATTTTAATATTTTGTGTGTGTTTTATTTCTCTGTTTGTAAAAGGTTTTCTATCTTTTTATTTCCTTTAAAACAAAATTTTATTTCTTTTCAAAAAATATGTATTTTCTCATGCATTATTTTGGGTGTATCTCTCTGGCATAGAATATAATTTACTGAAAGGGTTATTAACGACTTCTATGTTTTCCAGAAAATATATATATAAAAAAAACAAATACAAAATTACAAAACAATTTCAAAGAACAAAAATATGTTTTTCTCTTTATGTGTGTTTATTGTTTTGTGCATATATAAAAATTCAAAACTTTATAAAAACTGATTGTTATTCATTGCCATTGTCAAGGATGATGAATTATATCAATTAAAGATTAAATACAATGTTTAATTTAACTTTCAAGTTCCTAAAAAAAAGAAACATTGTTTTGTATTTGTCATGCCTTGAAAATTATCTTGTTATGTGCAATGAAATTGATTGTAGATAAACATGTGTAGAAATGCTTAGCATGCCTCTAAGTATGAGTAATGTATTATGTTTGATAATGATTCATTCACTCACTCATTTTTGATAACTTACATATGTTTACAATCTTATTCTTGCATGATTGTATAGTGTAATAACATATATAATTAATATGCATAAATAGATTACCTACACAACATTGAATTGGTTATTACAATTCTTTGTCTTTCATGCACTTATTCTTTAGAGAAATGTGGTTTAAAATGCTATGTTTGCAAAACAAGTGAATTCGGAGTCATTAGTCACTAAACTAAAAAGCAAATAATAAATGACAAGGAAAACTCCACCAAACACTACTCACCCTCCTGATAAATCTTAATGAGCATTGTGAGGTTGAGCACCTTGGCTAAGAATTGTAAAGTGTCTTGTAGCAAACATTTATACATCACTTCTCTAAGTACACTGGATCACAAATAAAATTTGAAAATAATGCTAAAAAGTATAAAAGAGATCCCCAAGCACTACTTTGCACCCTGATAAGTCTTAATAAGCATTGTGTGTGCAGAGCACCATGGTAGTTGTACTATTTATTCATGTGCATTGAAATATTGTGGAAGTAATAGTATTTGTGTATTTTAATATTGTGTTATTTTATTATATAAGTCATGTGTTTTTGATTGATTCACTTGTATAATTTATCAAAACACTATTTTGTACACATCATTATCTTTCATAAAATTTCTACTCATGAGAATCGGATCCTAATGCTCATCTACACTATTCTCTACAAATTTAAGTAAATGCACTAGATAATAAAGCAGGATCGCTACAATGTTTATGTTTACTTGAAATATAAATTTTATTACATTGTAGTTTTTGTATCTTTTCTTGATATTATGAAATCATGCTTGCAATATTATCTTAATGGAATAGCATCTCTTGAATCTATAACTCAAACATCAACTTTTCAAATTTAAAACTCATTATAATTTATATGATTTTATCTTCTAAAATGATGATTATGTTTAAGAGTGCTTATTATATTCTTCTGCTAAGTTTACCACTTATGCTCATTCATGTCTATTTTTTTTAACACCATGGTTTTCTTTTCAACAAGTGGTATCTTAAAATATGAATGCTTACTTTATCATTTCAGTTATGTTGCTTACTACTTTATGTTACATCTTGCTTATATTTTTTTCAACAAGTAGTATTTAACAAACTTTTGATTGCATCCTATTTTTCTTCTCGACATAGAACATATTACTTCTTATTGCACACTCTCACCTAAACCCTCTTTTGATACTACCAAAAGGGGAGAATAAATTACATAAATCTAATATTTAGGGGGAGTGCATTATAATAATATTAAACTCAAAAAAGGGGTATCTTTGTAGGGGGAGTAATCATATAGGAGGTGCATACACTATCATATGCTCGATCATGACAATCCTTCAATAAGTGGTTCCTAATCAATCTTAGTAGATATACACTCATCCTTACCCACTTTTGCTAACAACAAAGGGAGAGAAGAAATTGATAAATCTAGTCAAATAGATATTTATGGGGAGTAAATTATAGGAGAACACTTATGTAGGGGGGGACTTCATATAGAAAGAGTATGCATTATCGCTTTCAAATCTATCATGATTTTAACCTGTTATTCATGCATATATTATTACCTCACTTATCTATAAACACAAATGGTCTTAATCTCACTAATTTCTCATACATGTATTTGTTATTATCAAAAGAGGGAGATTGTTGGAGCTTATGTTCCGCATCTCTTGGTTTGAAAATAACAAATACCGTGTTGTATTTGATCTTGTATTTTGTGTGTTTATAGTGTGCAGTTTGTACATGAACTATAGCTACACATCTCTATGAGTAGAATACTGAATGGAGATGGCTCTCTGGAAAGAGAGCTAACTGTCACGCCCGGGGTTAATGCCCAGGAGGATTCTAGAGAAATCTAGGTCCTTGGAGAAACATGTACATAGAGAACTCTGGAAGAATGTGGAAGCTCTCTAGAATGATCTCTTGGGAACATTCTAGAGAACTCGGGAAGATTGTATATTCATGAGGGTTGTAGAATAGTCTAGAAACTTAGGCATTCTAGATCCTTCCATCTTTTGGAGGGAAATTCTTTTGGGGTCTATAAAAGGGGAAGGCCCCCTCATTTGTAAGCATCCAAGTTTGGAGAAGCAATAAGAGTTCTTTGAGTTTCCTTTGCAATTGTGTGTTCTCTTGAGTTCTACCTTCATCACCACCTAGTTCTTGCAGGAGAGGCTGACTTAGCTTGGCTACGCAGAGTGGCAAGGAGGAGCTAAGGCCGCGCGAGAGCTTGTTAGAAGACAAGTCCGTGACAGTTGGTATCAAAGCGAGGTTGCTCAAGTTCGTGGTTGGTGTCGGAGAAGACTCGATGGCTGCTGAAGGGAACAACAACTCAAGCGTGGTGGATGAGCGCGGAAGGGAGATGCTTCCTCAGGCCGAGAAGAAGAGGCGGAGCCATAGCAAATCTCGGGATGAAGCGCACGTGGACCGCATACTAGCCGAATGGGAAGAGCGCATGACGGCGGTGGAGGAAGACCACTCATATGTTCGCTGAGAACTAGAAGCTGTCAAACAAGCGCTACCGGCTCGCGGAGAGCTGGAACTTTTGAAGGCCCAAGTCCAAGCATGTCTTGGTGCGAATGCGGAGCTTACTCAAAGGTGTGATCAGCTTGAGGATGACTATGAGGAGCGGATCGCCAAATTAGAGGAAGAATTGGCCTTGTGCAGGAGGGACATTGCTAATGGAGGAAATAATGGGGTTGTGGCAAACCAAAGGATCGATGTGCCTAAGCCAAAATCCTTCTCGGGGAATAGGGATGCCAAGGAAGTTGAACACTTCCTTTATCAAATGGAGGTCTACTTCGAAGGATGTAATCTCACTAAGGAAGTACTTAAGGTAAAGACGGCTAGCTACTATCTTTCGGATATTGCATCTCTTTGGTGGCAACGGAAGCTTGCAGAGATCAAGAAGGGAACATGTAACTTGGACACATGGGATGAGTTCAAGATTGAGCTTAAGCGGCACTTCTACCCGGAGAACGTCGCAAATGAAGCAAGGAAGAAGCTAAAGGAACTCAAGCAGAAGGGGTCAATCACGGAGTACGTGAAGGAGTTCCAAACCTTAATGCTGATGGTGCCAGGTATGTCCGAAGATGATCAATTGTTCAACTTTAAGGATGGTCTTCAGAATTGGGTGAAGCAAGAAGTGCATCGACGGGATGCCAAGATACTAGATGAAGCTATTGCGGCGGCTGAAGCAATGACGGAGTTCCAAAGACCATCGGATGCGACAGCCAAGAAGGGCTACAGGAATGACAACCTCAAAGGTGTGGGAGAAAGGCAAGGGTCACGAAGACCAAATAGAGGAGAGCGAATTCCTACTCATGGGAAGGAGATTGAGGGCGGCAACAAGAGCTTCACACCAAAGGGGGGATGCTACTTATGCAAGGGACCGCACATGATGAGCAAGTGCCCAAATCTTGGTTCGCTCGCGGCACTGCAGGAGGATGATGCAAGCGGACCAGAAGGTGAAGAAGGTACAAACTGAATATGTTCTTTGCAACTTCTAAGTGCTTTGAATGTGAAACCAGCTAAGAAGGTGGTCAGCAAGGGGCTGATGTACGTAGAAGCCGTGATCAACAACAAGTCCACCAAAGCCTTAGTGGATACGGGTGCCACACATAACTTTATGACGGAGGAAGAAGCAAGAAGACTTGGCCTCCAAGTGACCAAGTGTGAGGGATGGCTAAAGACCGTGAATGGGAAGGCAAGGCCGCTAGCAGGAGTAGCTCGTGGCGTGGAGCTTCGCATGGGTACGTGGAAAGGAAAGGTGAACTTCTCGGTTGCTGCCATGGATGATCACAAGCTAGTGTTGGGCATGGACTTCTTCGATGCGGTGAGTGCCATTGTCATGTCAACTTATCGCTCGGTGTGCATTATGGAGAAAGATGCAACATGCATGATACCTGCGGTAGAAGGGCCACCAAGTTGCGGAGCAAAACAGCTATCGGTTATGCAAATAGCCAAGGGTGTGAAGAAATGGGAACCTACTTTCTTGGCAACTTTGAAGGAGGAAGCAGGCGAGATCATGGAGGAGGTGCCTCTACTTGTTACGGAAGTTCTTGAGGAGAACAAGGATGTTATGCCTAGCGAATTACCAAAGAAGTTACCTCCCCGCAGAGAGGTAGACCACAAGATTGAGTTGGAGGTTGGAGCAAAAGCCCCGGCAAAGGCACCATATCGGATGGCTCCCCCCGAACTCGAGGAGCTGAGCAAGCAGCTACATGAACTGCTCGATGCTGGAATGATCAGACTGTCGAAGGCACCTTTTGGCGCACCGGTGCTCTTTCAAAAGAAGAAGGATGGAACCTTGCGGTTATGCACAGACTATCGGGCATTGAACAAGGTAAGTATAAAAAATAAGTACCCCGTACTGTTGATTGCTGACTTGTTCGATCGACTTGGAGGAGCAAGGATATATTCGAAGATGGATCTGCAAAAGGGCTACCACCAAGTACAGATTGCCGAAGGAGATGAGCCAAAGACAACATGTGTGACGAGGTACGGATCATTCGAGTGGTTGGTGATGCCATTCGGCCTAACCAACGCACCCGCTACATTCTGTACTTTGATGAATCAGATCTTCCATCCCTACTTGGACAAGTTTGTAGTAGTATACTTGGACGACATCGTCGTCTATAGTCATACAATGGAAGAGCATGCTGAACATCTTCGCCTAGTGTTCCAAGTACTGCGGGAGAATGAACTATATGTCAAGCGGTCAAAGTGTTCCTTTGGGCAAGAAGAAGTGCATTTCCTCCGGCATGTCATTGGACATGGCCAATTGAAGATGGACATGGACAAGGTACGGGCAATCGTCGAATGGGATCCACCAACAAAGGTGACGGAGTTGAGATCATTCCTGGGTTTGGTGAACTACTACCGACGGTTCATTATAGGGCTCTCAAAGAGAGCGGTGCCGCTTACGGACCTGCTCAAAAAGGAGAAAGCTTGGAGCTGGACGGGGGAATGCCAGCAACCTTTTGAGGACTTGAAGAAGGCGGTAAGTACGGAGCCAGTACTTGCCCTACCAGACTTTGGGAAAAAGTTCGAGCTGCATACAGATGCATCAGATTTTGCTATTGGAGGGGTGTTGATGCAAGAAGGACACCCGATTGCATTCGAAAGCCGCAAGTTGAATGAAGCGGAGCGGCGCTACACCGTGCAAGAGAAGGAGATGACAGCCATCATACATTGCTTACAGGTATGGAGGCACTACTTGCTGGGAGCACAGTTCATGATCAAGACCGACAATGTGGCGACTACCTACTTTCAAACTCAAAAGAAATTGTCGACGAAGTAAGCAAGGTGGCAAGACTTCCTGGCCGAGTTTGACTTTGTCCTGGAACACAAGCCAGGCAAAGCCAACGTCGTAGCGGATGCACTTAGCCACAAAGCGGAGCTAGCGACGATCTCGATGGTGAAGAGCGACCTTCTCGAGCAGGTAAAAATTGGGTTGGAAGAAGATCCGTTGGCCAAACAACTCATGCAGCTAGCCAAAGAAGGTCGAGCCAAGAGATTTTGGGTAGAAGACGGGCTACTCTACACCAAAGGAAGGAGATTGTATATCCCATAGTGGGGAAACCTGCGGAGGGACTTAATCAAGGAGTGTCATGACACCAAATGGGCGGGACATCCAGGCCAAAAGCGCACCTTGGCGTTGATGGAGGATTCCTACTATTGGCCGCAAATGAGGGACAACATTGAGCTATACGTGAAGACATGTCTTGTTTGCCAACAAGACAAGGTGGAGAACAAACAGCCAGCAGGACTCTTGGAGCCCCTACCAGTGCTAGAATATCCTTGGGAAACGGTGACGCTGGATTACATCAACGCTCTGCCCAAATCTGAAGGTTGCGGATCTATCTTGGTGGTAGTAGATCGCTTTTCCAAGTATGGCACTTTCATACCAAGCGTGAAGGATGCAACGGCGGAAGAGACGGCGCGACTCTTCTTCAAACATGTGGTGAAGTATTGGGGGTTGCCGAAGAACATTGTGAGCGATCGAGACCCTCGCTTCACCGGGAAACTATGGACAGAGTTGTTCAAGCTACTGGGATCAAAGCTGAATTTTTCCACTAGCTTCCACCCTCAACCCGATGGACAGACCGAGAGGGTGAATGCATTGTTGGAGTGCTACTTGCGGCACTTTGTGAGTGCCAACCAGAAAGACTGGGCCAAGCTTATGGATGTTGCCCAATTTTCCTACAACCTGCAGCGGAGTGAGGCCACGGGGAGGAGTCCATTTGAGCTTGCCACGGGAAGACAACCCCTCACTCCACAAACTTTGGCGACCACGACGGATGATGGAAGGAGCCCAGGTGCCTGGAAGATGGCTAAGTCATGGGAGGAACATGTGGACTTAGCTAGGTCGTGCTTGGAGAAAGCCCGCAAGAGGATGAAGAAGTGGGCCGATGCAAAGCGGCGACACACAGAATATTCGGTAGGAGATAAGGTGATGGTGAAGCTCTTACCCCAGCAGTTCAAGGCCTTGCGTAGTGTACACAAAGGCTTGGTACGAAGATACGAAGGCCCATTCCCGGTCATGGCTAAGGTGGGTAAGGTTTCTTATCGCCTTGACTTACCAAACTCTTTGAAGATACATCCGGTGTTTCATGCGAGTATGCTCAAACCATATTACGGGGATAATGAGGATCTTCAAAGAGGAGAATCTCAAAGGGCGCCTCCAGTGATGACAAAATCTTTTGACAAAGAGATCGAAGTGGTGCTAACAAAAAGAGTGGTGCGAAGAAGAGGTGTGCAACTATGCACACAGTACTTGATCAAGTGGAAGGGATTGCCAGAGTCTGAAACTACTTGGGAGACATTAGAAGACTTGTGGCAGTTCAAGGACATTCTTCAGCAGTACGAGGCGACGAGGGCGTCGCCAGGCTAGGTGGGGGAGGATGTCACGCCCGGGGTTAATGCCCAGGAGGATTCTAGAGAAATCTAGGTCCTTGGAGAAACATGTACATAGAGAACTCTGGAAGAATGTGGAAGCTCTCTAGAATGATCTCTTGGGAACATTTTAGAGAACTCGGGAAGATTGTATATTCATGAGGGTTGTAGAATAGTCTAGAAACTTAGGCATTCTAGATCCTTCCATCTTTTGGAGGGAAATTCTTTTGGGGCCTATAAAAGGGGAAGACCCCCTCATTTGTAAGCATCCAAGTTTGGAGAAGCAATAAGAGTTCTTTGAGTTTCCTTTGCAATTGTGTGTTCTCTTGAGTTCTACCTTCATCACCACCTAGTTCTTGCAGGAGAGGCTGACTTAGCTTGGCTACGCGGAGTGGCAAGGAGGAGCTAAGGCCGCACGAGAGCTTGTTAGAAGACAAGTCTGTGACATAACGCCCCGCTTTAGTTGTTAACGCCCCGCGTTAACAACCGTCGAGAAGGAATCCGTCGAGAAGAAATGTCGTCGAGAACGAATCCGTCGAGAATCCAGAGACAACGCCAGGCATTAGGTCTTAACGCTGGGCGCTAGCCGTTCGACGAAATGAGGTTCCGGTCGACGAAAATTGCGTTTGACGAAATGGGACTCCGTTCGACGACATTGCGTTCGACGAACTTTGATGACGTTCGACGAAATGACATTGCGTTCGACGAACTTCGATGACGTTCGACGAAATGAAATTCCGTTCGACAAAATTTGATAACGTTCGACGAAATGAAAGTCCGTTCGACGAAATTTGATGACGTTCGACGAGAATGGCGGTCGGCGAAATTGTGTTCGACGAAATGAGATTCTGTTCGACGAAATTTGTTGACGTTCGACGAAATAAGATGTCGTTCGACGAAAATCCACAAACTGCCACGATCTTGACGGTTGCGCGATTTCAGCCACGACAGTGCACGTTCACTAACGTCGGCGTTAACTATTAACGCCATACGTTAGCTCCCGAGGCTATTTAAAGTACAGCCCCTCTCATTCCTTAGGAAATGATTCCAGAATTCCAATAATTTTAAGAGAGGCTCGTGTACAGCAATTAAAAGATCTCCCTTGGGCTATCATGAAGATCTAAAGAGGATTTTGAAGGAGAAGATCTACAACGCATATTCCATACGAAGGATGATCGTTTCAAGAACGCCAACATCTACATCGCCTTCGTCTTCACCTTCAGAATTTCTTGGGGAGTTTCTCTTTACTTATCTTGTAATCTTTTACTTTTTCCTTTTGTAATTTGTGTAGAGAAATCGTTCGGGGAGAACGTCAGATTCCGGGAAGGAATCCGTGGGTAATTCGCCTTGTGTTGGCGACTAGGTCCTTGTGCGGCTAAGGGGGTAATTCGCCTCCTTGTGTGTGGAGACTAGGTCCTTGAGAGAAGGATCGGTGAAACATCAAAAAGTCCTTGAGAGAAGGATCGATGAAACATCAAAAAGTGTTTTTACATATTCTCGTCTTGATTTCTAGAGTTATAAAAATCAAACATTTGTGTATTCACACTACAACATTTTTGGCCTTTAGCAACACTTGAAAGCTGTTGCCTAAAACTGCAAGGTGTTGCCAAAACATTGAAAATTGTTGTCATAGGGGTGTTCTCTATACGCATGTTGCCAAAGGTCTAAGGCAACAGTTTTCATATCTTTAGGCAACACAATACAAAACCTGTTGCCTAAACCCTTAGAATAGGCAACAGTTCTTCGGTGGACCTATTGCAACATTTTTAAAATGTTGCGTTGTATCGTTACAGTTAGCAAATGTTGCCAAATCTTTTTAATTAAAAAAAATTAATGCCAGATTCTTTTGACAATACTATACAAAAAAAATAGACAACACTATGTCCAAAAAGACTTCCACACTTATGTTGAAAGCTCTTCTATCAATTATCAATAAACATATATGTTGGCCAAATATCCACAATTATTATGTCATGCCAAATACCCAGCAACCATAGATTACAAATTAATAATTCCATTCTTACAATTTTATCAAAAGAAAATTGTATGCATACAAATAGATAATTCACTCCCCTAGATAATTCACTCCCCTGGAATCTAAAACCTCCATCTCCCACTTTATGAACTCCGGGGACAACCACTCCCACCTCCTTCCAAACTCTGGCCAACACTCCACCGTACTCCTCCCTGTAGGCAAAACTACTTCAATATGCCATGTCTAGTACACAAAACCTGCTTGCTGCTGGTCCTTCTCCGCCCTCCAAACTCCTTCAGGAAAACACAAAATAGAGTTCAGGGAAATGTGAATGAGTTTCTAATCTGTTACGGGAAAACACAATGATAAAAACTGCTAATAATTATTAACATAAACTCTGGACAATGAAAACATACAACAAAATTATATTGGTCTACCACGGCATTTTTTAGGCCTTTCGCGGCGCTTTTCAAGCGCCGCGAAAGGTATGGCGGCGCTTCAAAAAACGCCGCAAAATCGCCGCGATAGCGATCGCCGCCATAGACTAAGGACATTAGCGGCGTTTTTTGAAAAACACCGCCAAAAGTGGCGTCGTTTTTAAAAAAAAACCCGCGAATACCGCGACGCTTTTAAAAAAAATTATAGAAAAATCTCCAAACCTGTAGCAATGGCAAATATTGAGGCAAATATTAAGGAAATACATGGCAAACAGCAAAAGCTTTATACTAAAGTGTGGGGGAAGAAAGGGGCAAACAGATGCGCAATAAATGAAAGATTTGGGCCTTTGAGGAATGACTGAACAAGCGGTTGAGTTGGATGAATTTTAGTTTCTATTCTTCATCAAAAGGCGGCCAACACAGTCGATGAACTATCCAATAATCAAAGAATAAATCAAAAGGGGATGCAGGAAACCTGAGACGATGAAGGATTGAGATGGGCGGCGATCCCCGCGAGTCGCGATACGCAGGAAAGTCTCGTCGGAGTTCTGCATCTCGACGGAGGATTGAGATGGGCGGTGATCTTCCCGACGGAGAAATGGCAAAAATAGCGTCCATCGTAGCATCAATGGGATCGTCGATGGATTACCGCTGGGAGGGAGGGAGCGAGAGAGAAAGCGCAAGAAACCCTAGCCGCTACGGCCTCAGAGAAAGAGCTAAAGCGTGTGAGCTCGATTAACCTCCCTCTAGGTTGCCGTCGATGTTAGTCGTTGGCTCCCTCTAGGTTGTCATCGATCGTAGTCGCCTGCTTCCGCTAGGTCGCCATCGATCGCAATCCCTGACATCGCAAAATGGGCGGCGTCTTCGCAAATCGCAAGGATGCACATAAGACATTAGGGCAAGGCAGAAAATAATGAGAAATTTGGAAATTTGAAATAATAAATTTATGGTTTGTGAATAGCAATTTTGGGTGTGCGAATAGTCGTAGAAAGCTATAGGAACATTTTTAATGTGTTGCAAAATAATATTTTAAAAGGTAACACCGCACAATTGTTGCTTAAAGTGTGCCGACAAATACAACATTTCGAAACTGTTCCCAATAATCAATAAGGGAACATTTATTGAATGTTGCATCACAAATGTTGCCTAAAACTGCTACTTGATGGCAACATTTACAAACTGTTCTCTATTCTATGTTTAGGCAACATTTTATAAATATTGTCAACTAAAGTGTTGCTAAAGGCCAAAAATGTTGTAGTGTCAATTTATTATGAAATAAAATCATGTCTTTTAATGTTCTATTCAATTGATTTTATTTCCTCTTCAAGAATGTTTTAATTTGTAATTCATTAAAGTATTAAAATTAACATTTGTGTAATTATCTTTGAAATACAATAATCGTTTTCATTATCGCTGATTTTCTGGAGTTGTATTTCAATTAAGATTTCATAAGTAAAATCACCGCGACAATCTTTTTGTGCTAAGGAATATTTTCTGGAGAGCTAACGCCCAGCGTTAACACTTAACGTCAGGCATTAGCAATAGTTAACAAAAAGTTTTGTTTCTCTTATTTAAAAATGAATCTTCAATACAATCTTTTCTGAGATATAAAAATATATTTTCTTATAAAATATTCCGAAACTTTGGTCACAAATTTTGATAAATTTAAATAAGAATTAAATTCCATAAAGCTCTTATTCACCTCCCCCCCCCTCTCTAAGGGCGTCGTAAGATCCAACACTGCTGAGGCCGCTGAATGGGAAGACTCAGAAGTGGAGCCGCCACATCAGTCGACGAGGCGAACACGATATGGAAGAGATGCCGGTCAGAGCTCGAGAGGGGATCAGCCAGAGAGTAGTGGTGCTGAGAGCAGAAATTTTTGAGTAGTTTTCTGCAGGTTTTGATGTACTGGAAGATATCGTCGGCGACATGTAGATGTCGTGGACGACAGTGAAGTTTAATTTAGTTTTAATTGTCTGTTTTGGAACTCATATTTAGAAGTTATCTTCAGTTAATTTTTGTATTAAACAATCAGTTAGTGGAAAATTGATGACGTTTAATCATGGTTTAATCACTTTGTGTGGATTTAGCAATTTTCATTTTTTAAAATTTAAATTAATATGTTCAATTTGATATGTCTAGGATCCTAATTCTAGTCTTAGCATTGAAAAGCAGGAATCCAGAAGTGGTTTTGATAATATATCGGCAAGTTGTGAATCTGTGTCTATAAATGAAATTTTAATTTGATTTTGCTTTATGTGGTCTCTTATAAATTGATGTCGAACATCGATGTGTTTAGACCCAGAATGATGTACTGAGTTGTTTGTTAAGTTAATAATAATATTGTTGTCACGCCATAATTCTATAGTTTGATGATTAATGTTATTGTCTTCTAAGGTTTGTTTCATCCAAAGAGCTTATGCACAACAACTACCTAGTGCAATGTACTCATCCTCGGTGGTTGAGAGGACAACAAAATTCTATTTCCTACTCGACCAAGAAATGAGTGAAGAGCCTAGAAAGTGACAAGTGTCACTAGTGCTTTTGCGATCTAATGAACACCCATCATAATCAGAATCAAAATAGTCATGCAAAATAAAATTATCACTATGTGGATACCATAAACTTAGTTTAGAAGTTCCAATTAGATAACGAAAAATACGTTTAACCACTTTTAAATGTGATTCTCTTGGATTAACTTGAAATCTAGCACATAAACATACAACAAACATAATGTCAGATCTTGAAGCGGTTAAATATAATAATGATCCAATCATCCCTCTATATAAGGTTTGATCTATAGAAATTCCACTTTCATCCTTTCCTAACTTTAAAGAAACACTCATAGGAGTACTAGCTTGTTTAAGATTTTCAAACCCAAATCTCATTAACACATCATGAATGTACTTAGATTGATTAATAAAAATGAAATCATGTTTTTGTGTAATTTGAAAACCTAGAAAATAAGTAAGTTCTCCTAACATGCTCATTTCAAATTCATTTTTCATCACTTTAACAACATCATTACATAACTCTTCATTAGTGGATCCAAAGATAATGTCATCAGCATAAATTTGCAAAATAATTATATCATCATTTACATACTTAATGAAGAGTGTACAATCAGCACTACCTATTTTAAAATTATTCTTTAATAAATAAAGCATTAATCCGTCATACCATGCTCGGGGTGCTTGTTTCAAATCATAAAGAGCTTTATATAACTTAT
Source organism: Dactylorhiza incarnata (assembly GCA_033032865.1). Classification (NCBI taxonomy): domain Eukaryota; kingdom Viridiplantae; phylum Streptophyta; class Magnoliopsida; order Asparagales; family Orchidaceae; genus Dactylorhiza; species Dactylorhiza incarnata. The sequence goes on from JAWHQI010000450.1 coordinate 347,756, forward strand.
AAACGTGATTGGGATATTTATCAATAACAAAGCAGGAGGTTGTTCAACATAAACCTCTTCCTTAATGTACTCATTTAAAAATGCAGTTTTAACATCCATTTGTAATAATTTAAATCTTTTATAACTAGCAATTGCAATGAAAATCTATTCCTTCAATTTGAGCAAAACCTTTTGCTACAAGCCTAGCTTTGTTTCTAGTAATCCTAGATTCACTATCTAACTTATTTATGAAAATCCATTTTACTCCTACAATAGGATGATCACTAGGTCTTTCTACAAGCTTTCAAACATTATTTCTTTCAAATTGATTAAGTCCTTCTGTGATAGCTAAAAACCAAGATTCATCATTTAAAATGGTTGAAACATTTTTTGGTTCTATATTGGAAATAAAACAAAAGTTTGAAAATAAATCATGTAGAGAAACATGTGTACTTACCCCTCTTGTAGGTTCTCCAATGACCAAGTCTTGTGGATGATCATTAGTGAATCTAAGCTCGCTTGGTGACACAAATTCCCCAACTTCTTCCTGTACTTCCTCTTTTTCTTCTTTTCATTTCCAAGTACATCTTCTTCATCATCATTTCTTTGCAACAGGAGTTCTTCACCATCAGCTGCTGATTTATTCTCCACTACACAAGGAACAAGTTCATCAAATTTAACATGAATTGTTTCTTCAACTACTATAATCCGTTTATTATAAACTCTATAAGCTTTACTAGTTGAAGAATAACCAATGAAAATACTTCGTCACATTTTTCATCAAATTTACCTACAGTATCTTTTGTATTTAATATAAAACATTTGCACCCAAATACTTTGAAATAAGATATATTAGGTTTCTTTTGAAAATATAATTCATATGGAGTAAGTTTCAAAATAGGACGTATCATGACACGATTTATAACATAACACGCAGTACTAATAGCTTCGGCCCAAAAATATCTTGGTAATTTAAATTCAGATAACATAGTGCGTGATAGTTCTTAAAGTATTCTATTTTTCCTCTCCACTACATCATTTTGATGTGGTGTGCGAGGAGCGGAAAATCCATGCTTAATCCCAAATTCAGTACAATATGAAATAAATTTGTCATTATTAAATTCACCACCATGATCTAATTGTATACATTTAATTTTTAAATATAATTCATTTTGAATGCGAGTACATAACTTAGTAAATTCAATATACACATCAAATATGGATACTAGAAAAATAGTCCAACAAAAACGAGAATAGTCATCAATTAAGACAAAAATATATTTTCTATCTCTTAGACTTTGAGTTGAAACTGGATCAAACAAATGCATGTGAATTAATTGCAAAGGCCTAGAAGTAGACATAATATTTTTTGCTTTTAAAAGATGATTTCGTAAATTTTCCTTTTTGACATGACGAACATAATGAAGAAAGTTTTCCATCTAATAGTGGTAAACCCTTAATCATTTTGTTTTGGAAAGTTTCACTATAAGTTTAGTACTAGAATGTCCTAATCGCCTATGCCATAATTCTAACTCATCATTCTTTGAAATGAAACATTTAAGTGATGAATGAGAAAGTTCATGAAAGGTATTCATATAAACATTATGAATTCTTGGTGCGGTAAAAATAACTTCATGAGTTTTTGAATCTATTATTTTGCAAAGGTTTGACGATGACTCAAATAAAACATTTAAGCCTCTATCACATAATTGACTAATAGATATTAAATTATGTTTCAAACCTTTAACAAATAAAACATTAGAGATCTTGAAAGAATCGTTACCAACTTCACCAATTCCCACGATCCTTCCTTTTCCATTGTCGCCAAACGTTACAACTCCTCATTTCTTCATCTCCAGGCTAAGGAACTTTGATTTATTGTCCGTCATATGCTTTGAACAACCATAATCCAAATACCACATGTCTTCTTTGTCCTTAGCCTGCCAACATACCTAACAAGACGATGAGAGTAAAGATCTGGTTACCCAAGTAGTTCCTCCCATAGCATAGGTGGACGCCTTAGGTACCCAGACTTTCTTAATATTGCATGATCCCTTCTTTCTGCAAGAGTCCGTGATGTGACCAAATATATTACATTCGGCATACACAACAAAGAGAGATGTCACTCATTTCAAAGTTTTCTGTGGACTATTACTGGAAGAGGATGTTGTAGCAGTAGTATTATAAGCACTTTTATTATCAACCTTCCTTTTACTGGATTTTCCATTGTCATCGACGATAGTAATTGTCGGATTCTGACAGCTTCCAGCAACGTATCCAAGTCCAAACTTAGCAGTTCCATGGCATTGGTTGGCTAATATCATATTCAGTGATTTCCGGCCAACTCCAAACTTATTATAGTCAAATTTAAATCATGGACTTGAGCTTTCAAAGCAGTGTTTTCTTTGACTAACATAACACACCGATTTGTAAACCCTTTCTTGCTATTATCCAATTGTGAATGAGAAGATTTCAAGGATCTTTCTAAATCACTCTTTTCTTTGATAAGAAAATCTAATTTAGATTGGGACTTGGAAAGTTCTTGTTCTAATTCTTTAATTCTTATCAAAGAGCGATCACACTCTTGACAAGCAATCTTCTCCTTCTCAAGAACTTTTAATTCATTTGTTAGTTTTCTATTTTCTTTTAAAAGAACTTTATTTTCAGATTTTAGACTATCAATATCTTTAAGGCTCTTTTGAAAAAATTTACAAGTACGAAGAAATTCATCATAAAGCTCATCATAAGTTGGGGGAGTTACCTCAGTGTCGCTCTGGACACTACAATTGTTCTCAGATGATGCGTTGCTTTTTTCCATTAAGCACATATTTTTGCTTCTTCATGACCTTCGGAACTTGAATCACTTTCTCCTTCCGATGATGTGTCATCCCATGTTTCAGCCTTCAGAACTTTTTTTTTTGTATCTCTTATTGTGTCTCTTCTCTTTTTGCTCTTTCAGAAACTTTGGGCACTTGCTTCTTATATGTCCAATCTTCTTACAATGATAATATTTCGGTAGTGGACGCTCATCATCTTCCTCAGTCTCACTCTTTATTTTTCCCTTCTTATATGCAAAATCCTTTTTGTTAAAGTACTTCTTAAAAGTGTTCCTCCTTTCAGGATTTCTCATAAACTTCTTAAATTTTTTCACAAACAAACTTTCTTCATCTTCTTCCTCATCTCCATCAGTCTTACTCTTAACTTCTTTCTTAGACTTTAGTGTCAATGCCTTCTTCCTTGGCTCCACGTTGTACTCTTATTGTTGGATTTTCAGTTCCACTTCATGTGTCTTCAAGTTTCCAATTAAACTCTCTAGTTGAAGAGTCTTAAGATCATGAGATTTTGAGATGGCGGTCACCTTCAGATTGAACTTCGGGGGAAGTGATCTTAAGATTTTTCTAACTAAATATCCATTGGAAAAGTTCTTTCCAAGGACTTTGGAATTATTAACGATCTTAGTAGATTTGGTGTACATCGTATCAATGTCTTCATCAACCTCCATTCTGAACTTTTCAAATTCCGACTCGAGTTGGAACAGTTTGGAGTCCTTCACCTACGAGGTACCTTCATGAGTAACTTCTAATAAATTTCAAATTTCATACGCAGTTTCACATGCACATACTTTATTAAACTCAGTTATATCTAACGCACAGAATAGAGCGTTCATTGCTTTTGCGTTATTCTTACATTTTAACTTATCATTATCATCTCATTTATCCTTGGGCTTATCCATTGTTACACTACCAACGACTAATGTCGGTGGAGTATAACTCGTCTCTACCATGTACTAGACTTCGATATCTAGTGCAATTAGAAAACAACGCATACGAGTTTTCCAATATTTATAGTCTGTGCCCGTGAATAAAGGTGGTCGACTAATCCCTTGACCCTCTACAAACTCGTGATCGTTATGCGTCATTACTCCCGGTGGTAAAACCGTTTTGGAGCAACCTGCTCTGATACCAAGTGTTGGATCTTACGGCGCCCTTAGAGGGGGTGAATAAGAGCTATTCTACTTTGATTGTGAAGTACAAGTGTTTTAGTTCCATGGAGATAATGTAGAATGCGTTTTTGCAGCTCTCATGTGTGATTTGGTTGGTGAATGCATTAATCTAGAAACTACATTCAGTGCATGTTCTATACCATGTCATGTATTCGTAGGATACATTAAAGACCTAATTATAGATCTCTACATTTCTTGGTTTACCTTTGCTTTTTCACAATGCTTGGAAAGCATTTCATTTGTTGCAATGGGAGTGAGTGGGTTGCAGGATTCCAGATTGTATTTTTTAAAGGTTTGTGGCATACTTCTCTTGTGAGATAAAAATGTCTGTCTGATTGCTGAATTTGAATTCTCAGAGAGTATTTCATTAATCTCAAACCTGTCATTTCATACTTACATCGTATTTATTGCCAGAATTCCTGGATCATGGATACAGAGTTTTCGTTGACTATTAAGCCATCTACTTATAGGCAAATAATCAGACATTGTTTTTCTTTCCGTTGATATATAGAGATGGCTCGCTGGGACATTTAGTAAAACTTTGTTGTAGAAAATTGTGATTTATATTGTTGTTCCGTGCTTGAGGGGTTTGTTTCAATCGATATAGGCCATTTTAGCTTATAAACTTTATGCTTCTCTTCTCCTTTCTTCTCCTTTCTTCTCATAACCTGATGGTTGATCTACATAGATTTCAGCATTAATTTCTACATTGAAAAAATGGCTTAACATTCAGATGATACACGTGATAGCTATGTTGAGTTGCAAATGCCAACTTCTCTTCGATTATTTAATATAACATCAGGATACACAAAGTATATAAATAAATAATGAGAGTTGATCTTAGCGGTCCGGAACTGGCTATTCGCAGTCCATTGCTATTCATAGTCCATAAATTTTATTTGTAGTCCAAAATTATAGTTGCACCCCACTCCCAACCCAAATAAGCGAAACACTTTGTTGATTTATTAAGTACTAGAAGTCTAGAAAAACATCTTAAAAACTAAAACAATTTAAAAACCTAGCAGAAAAACAAGTTAAATGACATGCATAGAGGAATTAACTCTAAACCAAGTTAAATGGCATGCAAACCTTCCTCTAACCAGAAAACTGACTACTCTTTTGAGATTTTCGCTGCATAATTTTCTTCCTTTTTGAAAGTGAATCTAAGAGGGAGAAAACGATGTGACCGATAGAACTACGGCTAGGGTTTAGGTAATGAGAGAGATCGAGATGGAGAGGAGGTTATTTGATGGGGTGCGATTAGCGAGAATTGGACTGCAAATATAATTAAGATTTTTAACAATTTTTGGGGTGCGAATAGCGAGAATTGGACCGCTAATATCAACTCTCTAAATTATTTATCAAAGTGCATTAAATTATTTATCAAATTGCATTAAATGGAATCATGCCTAAACTAGCGTTTTTTGTGGATGTGTGGTCCTAAATGAAGATTATTAAAATGAGCGAGAAAATAGTATTTATGTTTTCTGAAAAAACACAGCAGAGAAAAAAAAACACTGAAATTCAGAGCACTTGCAGCCAAAAAAAATTTAATGAAGAAAATTTTTTCTCTTGTAATTAAGAAAAATCAATCTTAACCTTTAATTTTAGTTAAACCAAATAGTCTATTATATAAATTTTGAGTTAATGCCTTACAATGAAATTGGAGACACTTTGGCTCAGTTTGGCACAGCGGTGACGGTCACGAACACGGTGGTTATGAACCGTCGATCAATTTCATTCACTTTTATGTTTAAAACTATTTTTTAAAATAAAAATAAAAAAACAGCATTTAAATAGAAGAAAACCAAATTCTTATCAATAGCTTCAATGAAATTTGAATGGAATGCATATAACAGATGTATATTTTAAAGTATTATTCTATCAAATTTTAGTCATAATTATATTGAGTCTCGCCTCCGTTTTCAAATTTCCGTTCGAGATAGTCGCGATGCTAGCTCCCACTTGGCAGAAAAAAAGTCGATGACGCTTAACTGCAGACAAAATTATTAGTGATCTCCACAGAAATCGTGGGGAATCTCCGTAGAAATCGAGAGGGGTCTCCTTGGAGATCGCTGGTGATCTCCTTGGAGATCACTCTTGATCGTTAGTAATTTCGTCTCCAATTAAGCATTTTTTTGCGGCAATCGTAAACACGGAGTCCGGAACCAAAAATTCCTCCAAAGATGGAGCTCTCGATCCATCAAACTATGGAAATAAATAAATAAATAAATACATCAAATTATTTTAATCAGAATATATATCCAGACAACTATAGTTGCAAAATATCAGCTAGAAGCACATCAATCATCTCCGGCGAAAAAGAGAGGAGATTGAAGGAGCGGCGGCGGTGGGAGGAGCCCGGCGAAGTATTCCTCCATGGATCCGAACCTCTCCGCCGCCCACACGAAGGAGTTGCCGGCGTCGGGGGCGACGGCGTGCTGGGGAGGCTGGAGGCGGGGGAGCAGGGCGGCGCGGGGCGGCGCGAGATGGCGCGGAGGGGAGGAATCGAAGGCGGGCTGGCGGGCGAGGACGTCGGCGATGACGGAATCTCGGCCGGTGAGCTCCTGGACGATGGCGCGGAAGGTGGCGGCGCTGGCGGTGACTTTCATGGGGTTGGAGATGTGGACGACTTTGAGCGGGTGGTGCTTCTTGTTGGTCTGGTTCGGGTTCTTCTTGTGTGGAGGCGACGCCCTCTCCATGCCGATGAGCTCGACGGCGTTAAGTTGACCGGCGGGAGGGATGACTTTGGAGAAGATAATTGGGGAAGAAGGTGGAGCAGGATGACTAGGAGAGAAATGGGGACGGTTATTAGGCCCATGTATTTATATATGAAATAAAATAAAATAAAATGGATTAATATATTATGATGTTTTGATTGGAAGTGGGGGGAGGTGGGAAAAGGGAGGTGAAGTCTAATAATAGAACACTACCAAATTTGAGCTTTTGGTGGATCGAGTTTAGTTATTGGTCGGTTTTCATTTAGACAATTGGATTTTGTTGTCACAAAGTATTCATATATGCACATTGTTGAAGTCACGAAATTCTCGACTCTAAATATTAAGATCAATGCAGCCTAAGGTTACAAGTCCGGCGGTCTAACTTGACGGTTTGTTGGGCAAAGACAAAGAGAATAAAAGAGCAATAACAGGATCTCAGGTGCTGCAGCAGGGAGGTCCCACCACGTATCCGAAAGCTCAGAAGAGATTTCTCATCCACAACAAAAATATATGGCTGAGCATGGTACGAGGAAGACACCAACTTGACGAGTATCAAAAGTGATAACCAGGGGGGATGATCAAGATCTCAAGTCTCCGAAAATATGTTCTGAAAGCTCAACCAAAATGTGCAATTCCTGGTACCCCGGGGTCCTATTTATAAGGAAAACCAAAGGGAGAGTCTTATTTATAGCGCAACCCTGCTCGACGACTATGCGACATTGAGGGGATCTTGTCTGGCTTCGGCGAGCATCTCTTATGGTCGCGCACCTAGCGAGTATGAGGGGATGCTCGCACATGCTCGTTTAGACCTTCTACTGCTCCTGGTAGTTGTGTTGTCTTGATCATTGACTCATGATTTCTCCTTTGACCTTTGACTTCTGTCTATGTGGCTTGACTGGTTTCTACCATCGATGAGTATGAGTTATACACAATCCCCGCTCTTTGAGAACTATGAAGGGCACAGAAAGAAACATCCAAATCTTATTCGGCGCTGCTCCTGGCGAGAATCTGGCATACTCGGCACCACTTTGTCGACTCCTGAACTATATAAATAGAGGGGGTGGTTCTTTCATTGGACACCTTTTCTGAACTGGCACGCGATGTCACTCACTGCCGAGGAAGAACTCTAAGCGAACATGACCGAGTTAAAGGGATTTTTAAAGCCGCACTCTCCGAAGCGTCCTCGCGAGGGCGATAACGTTGATGAGTTTCTCGCGCCGAAGAATAAGAAGAAGAAGAAGAAGGTCGTGAAGAAGAGGAAGAACCAGCAACCCGCTCCAGCGGATATCGCTACCTCCGTCGTCGATTAACAAAGAATTCCACGAATACCCGGGAGCTGCTCGACCAACTGGGCTTGGCGACGATGTCGAGCAACCCGCTCCCGAGCCATCTCACCTTCCCGCGCAGTAGGTCGCCCCCGAGGTGGAACTTGCTGGGTCCCAGACCCAGTTGCCACCTGAACTCGCCTCCTCGCGAGGTGATGGCTTTATTATCGCCAAGAGGGGGAGGGACACCACTGGATGGTCGCGGAAGGGGATTTGCCACCGACCTTCCCAGGCGACCTGGAATGTCGCCACCGCGCTCTGCTCCAATAGACAGGGATCAACATTGGGGATCCTCGTCAGGGCGTCGAGATTCCACTCATCGCATCCATTCTCCTCGCCGAGGTTGGTCTCCTCGCCAGGATCGATCTCGTAGTCCTCGCCACAAGACGAGGACTAATACTCCTCGACTTGGTAATTTTTCATGTATAGTCGTCACTTCTTTTTGCTGGAAATCTCGCCAACTGGACGATGATCTTTATTTCTGATAGGTCGCTCTTCTACCATGGGGGAGCGTTGATCGACGCCATCGTGCTCCCTCCCTACGAGTATCAGGAGAAGAATGCTCACGCCTATATGGAGCTGGAGGCCAAGTTCGACCAAATGGCCATCTGCGAGCCTCATCGCCGCATCTCCGCACTGGAGGTGCGAGTAGCTAAGATGGAGGAATTTGGGGAGCGTCTGGCCGGCGTGGAATCTCGATTCTATTTGATCAACGAGCTCAAGAGGCGAGTAATGATGATAGAACATCTCCAGTAGCTCTATCACGACAAACTGGTCGGCATGTGAGTGAGCATGGGCTCGGCGGGAAGGCTGGCGAGGATGGAGGATCAACTTCGCAAGGGCGAATACGCGATGACTGTGGCTGTCGAGCATTTCAAGTGCGCGTGCGACATGGGATGGGTCGGGTGACATCTTCAGCCTCCTGATCAGCGCGTGAATCCTCCTAGGCCTTAGGAACTTTCATTTTTTTTCTTTGTTGAGGGATCGCCTTTGGCAACTATGTAAATAGCGACTTTGATTTCAATATGTAATTTTATTTGGAGAGCACTTGATCTCGCCTTCGATTTATTGTCTCGCATTTGGCGATGATGCTTATATCTAGTCTTCTTTAATTTTCGAGATGCTTGGTCGGCGCGTAGACTCGGCGAGCTTCTAAATGCTTTTATGCAGGTCCTCGCGAGCTGAGGTCGGCGACTTTCTGTGCGTAATGTTGCAGCGAAGACTTAACATGATGCTCGCCACACCCTTTTTTCTAGTCGCGGCGTGCTGGCCGATAGCCCTCTCGCCTCCGCCTATAATTAAGGGGTATGTATTTATTACGCTATCAACGACTTACCACTTCTTCCAGCGACTATCCCTGGCATCCTTCCTTCTCGCCGTCAATACTCGCTCCTCTTTCTCGTGCTTCTTCAAGATGGCTGACGATGTTGCTGCTCGGCGAATCGGTCATGCGAGGAATTTTGTTGCTGCGACGTTTAAGAAGTCGGCCACCGAGTAGAAAGATTTGGACAATTTCAAGGAGAGGTTCCTGCCAGAAGGATACTCGGTCAGAAACATTGTCTTGGAGAGCGAGATCATCCTCCCCATTCGCCACTTTGAGGCAGTGCGACTTCCCTTGTGACCGGAGTACTGTCAGATACTCCTCTACTATGGGATAGTCCCCATCCAGATCAATCCGAACGGGGTGGTGATGATCGTCGCCTTTCTTTGCTTCCTGCGATCGGAGAAGATCACTTTCGATCGTTCTGTCTTCATGGGGATCTTCTCTTTTGGGGATACTAACGAAGGAGACGTTTATCTGTGTAGCCATACCTGCACTTAATTTAGTCGGCACGGAGAATAGGAATCATCGCTGGGGCGAGTGGATAATTGTCGTTGGCGACGACTTTGAAAAAATTCCTCGCCGATCACAACAGCCCGACAGCGTCTTCATCTCGCGTTTGCTGGAGGGACACAGGGAGCAACTCTTCATTGCCTTCCAAGGTTGCATATTCGATGTCGTCTACTAGCGACAACATGCTAATGAACTAGGACAGGTCTTCCCGGGTGAAGGTATATTGTCGAGCGAGTATCTTTCACACTCGCACTTCATAGCGTTCTTCTCGTCTGGCGACTAACATCATCTTCTCGTCTTCTGCAGCTGCTCCCATTCTTCCGCGCGAGCCTCTCCCCGCGGAGAAGGAGCCCGCTTCTACTGGGCAGGATGCGAGGATTCCAACGCGCGATGATGAGGAGTCGCCGGGATCACCGATCGACTTGTCGCTGCTCCCTGACGACTTATCAGAGATCGGCGAGAAGGACGGCTCCTCGTGGAAGAGGAAGGATAAAGGAAAGGGCAAGACCAGGGTCCGGAAAACCGCGAGAAAGAAGCAAATCACGAGCATGGACATTGGCGGGAAGGCAGATCCTTCGGAGGCTGACGAGCCTTCATCCCAACTTCGGGGAAAGGGGCGCAACGAGGATGCCTATTGTCGCCCATTGGAATACTATTTCTTGTAAAAAAGAATACTATTTCTTGAAAAAAAACACTTTTAAAAAAAATTAAACTAAATTTCCTAGACTTAGTATTTTACATAAATTTTTTTTTGAGTAATTTACCATCATAATTCATGATACCATCAAATTATTGAATTAATGTTTGAAGAACAATTCCTTGATCACTAACAAAATGCTTCACATTCATAATGTAGAACATCAATTATTAGTATATCATAATATACATTATTTTAGCATTTATCTATTATAATATGATTAACATTCAACTTTTTAGATTTTACTAATCTTTATTATAATTTTTATTTATTTATTTAATTTGTGTCTTTTCTTTAATTTTAAAAATTGTGCTCTCATATAGGAAAAGTCATTTATCCACAATAAAAAATATATTCTCCCCGCTGCTCACAAACTCCCGTGCACACGGAAAAAAGAGCGACATATGGAGTATAGCGCTCGGGAGTTTGCGAGCGCCAGGACCGCCGTCGTGCCGGGCATTGCCGTGACAGCCATGTGGGGCACTGGCCCCCGTGCGCTGTCGCGATCGGGTACTTTCACGATTGGAAGTAGGAGCGGAGCCCCGTGCAGCCTTGCATGTCACTTGTGTGTGTGTGCGCGCACGCACGTGCGCAACCCTAGATATATGAATAGAAGTGATCAATATTGACACGGTGAGCTTAATTGGGCACATGAGTATTTTGATGAAAGTTGAAACCAACATTTATTTTTAACAATATATATTAGGATATGAAATAATAATATTATAATTCATAAAAATTGTCTTCGAAATTTTGTTCGAGTGGCTTATTTAGCCAAAAAAAACTTAAAAGCATGACCAAATTTATTTTTTAGTCAATCGTAAAGACTTCTAGCCTGATTAATTTGAATCGGTGACTTCTTTTAGTCAATATATTTATGGCTTAAAACCAAATTTTAATTATTTGTTTTGTTAAATAATGCAGGTTTATTTCTTTAAGGCTCCGTTTTGCGCAGCTTTTTTTACTCAGGTGAGTTTGGACAAAAGCATCGTCATCATAGAATGCATGATTGGCAAGACAACGGTTATGACGGCCACCGAGAAAACAAAATTAGTTTTAAACATAAAAGTGGATGAAGTTCCTTAGGTGAGACCAGGCGTTCACGAACGATAGTTCATAACCACCACGGTCACGACCGTCACCGCCGTGCACATAAATTGACAATGATTGTATCATAGATTAATTCTATGAAGTGAAAATTTGTTATGCACGTACGATTATTTGTCTTTTTTTTTTCTTATTGAATATATTGTTGAATTTTTTGGGTCTGCTATCGATCAAGAGAACCAACAATGGATAGAGAAGGTTTTATATCTCAACTAGGCAATCAATTACAAATACACACAGCTGAATACAAGTTGCATCCAACTTGAATCACAACAGCCTAAAGAAAGTAAGACTTTGGTCACGGACAAGGTCCGCTTCTCCTCCGGAGCACACCGCGCTGGTGATACTCGCTCCAATACTCGCTCCTCGCTACAGAAGCTCACTCCTCGCTACCGCCGGCGGTATCGCTAGCGCCGGGCGTTAGCTCTGCTACTCGCAAGCTCGCTGCTCGCACTCCAAGCTTCTCGCACGCTCGCTGCGCACTGCTTCCTCGCTACTCGCTACCGCGAGCGCTAGCCACTACCGCCGGCGCTATCTCCCGAGTAGGTAACTCGCCTCGCGAACTTGCTCCAAGTTCGATGCTCGCCTGCCGAACTTACTCCAAGTCCGATGCTCGCCTGGTGGCGCTCTGGTATCTCTAACTCGCTCAAAGTTGATGATACTCGCCAGTTCCAGAATCGATAGCGATTAGAGGGGGGTACCCCTCTATTTATAGGCAAAACAAGGGGGGGGGCGAGTATGAGCGCTAGCGCTAGCGCTAGCGTGGCGCTAGCTCACTTCAAATCTAACACTCCCCCTTGAAGTGAGCTCCAGGAACAACTCCAAGCAATGTACGAAGCCTCCGGAACGGCCCCGCAGATAGGGGCTTCGTGAATATATCCGCAAGGTTCTCTTCACTCCGCACATACTCCACAACGATCAAGCCACTCATCACCTTCTCTCTGATGAAGTGATGCTCGATCTCTATGTGCTTGGTCCTTGCGTGACAAACTGGATTGGTTACCAGTTTCAATGCACTCTCGTTGTCCCCACGTAGCACAGTAGGTCCGCTGACCTCCTCGTCCACATCCTCCACTAGTCTCCTTAGCCAGACACACTCCTGAGCTGCTAAGGACGACGCCTTGCACTCGGCCTCCGTGGTAGAAAGGGAAATAGAGTCCTGCTTCTTGCTACACCACGAGATAGCAGCAGCTCCACACAAGAACACGTAACCTGATGTCGACTTGCGATCATCAGCGTCACCTCCGTAGTCTGCATCCGTGTACCCGTGCAGCTTGAAGTCAGACTTCTCCTCATAGGATAACCCCATCTCAAGGGTGCCCTTCACATACTTCAGAATCCCCTTGGCTGCCTCCAGATGAGGCTTCCGCGGCTCCTGCATATACCGACTAACTCGGCCGACAGCAAAGGCGATGTCCGGCCTTGTGATAGTCAAGTATATAAGACTCCCCATCAGTGCCCGAAAGATCTTCGGATCAGGAAGAATTCTCCCTTCTTCCTTCCGAAGCTTCAGCCCCGCCTCCAGAGGAACGGAACTGCTCTTCCCCTCCTTCATGCCGAATCTTTCGACGATCCTCTCGGCATATGCCCTCTGGGAAACATCCAGTCCGCCTCTTCTCTTCTCTACTTGGAGACCAAGGAAATGGTGCAGTTCACCAAGATCCTTCATCTCGAAGCGTATGGAAAGCTGCTCTCTCAGCGCCGCGACCTCCTCAGGGTTGTTCCCTGTCACGATCATGTCGTCGACGTATAGCAGCACTAGCACGTGAAGACCTCCATCCTTCTTCACGAACATGCTGGAGTCCGAGTCTGAGGCATCGTAGCCGCAGAAATGCAAGTACTCCGCAATCTTTCCATACCAGGCTCTCGGCGCCTGTTTCAGACCATAGAGGGCCTTCTTCAGCTTGCAGACGTGATGTGGGTGAGACTTAGACACGTATCCAGGCGGTTGCACCATGAATATGTCCTTGTCTATCTCTCCATACAGGAACGCATTCTTCACATCAAGCTGCCACAGCTTCCAACCTCGGCACGCCGCCAAGGCGATGATCATCCTCACCGATGTCATCTTCGCTACAGGACTGAAGGTCTCCTCGTAGTCCTCTCCGTAGGTCTGTGAGAAGCCTCGGGCGACAAGCCTCGCCTTGTACCGCTCCACTTCTCCATCAGCCCACTTCTTAACCTTGTACACCCATTTACAGGTGACAGGTTTGATGCCCTCCACCATGGGAACCAGGTCCCATGTCTCGTTCTTCTTCAGGGCCTCCATCTCTTCCTCCATGGCCTCGTCCCACTCCTTGATGCCAGCTGCATCCTCAAAGCAGTCAGGTTCCCTCTCATCGAGTGGTCCTGCGAAGAAGCAGGAAACCAGACTCACGAAGTTCCCCTCCTTATAACGAGCAGGCGGGACGATCGTCCTCTTCGACCTCCTCAAGGCTTGGCCACTATCTACCACTCCGGTAGACTCCTCTGCTTGAGCTCCTCTCTGAGCTCCTCTCAGAACTCCTCCTGTAGCGGTGCTCTCCCTGCTACTTGAGTTCATAGCTCCCCCTGAGCCAGAAGCTCCTCCTGAGCCAGATGGCAATGGAGTACTTGGAGATAACTCCAACTCCACAGTAGGGTCCTCAGCGACCCACTCCTCTTCCATGCTCGATTCTCCACTCTCCGGCAGCTCCACGGAAGAGACTCCCTGGTATGAGACCAGTTCGTCAAACACAACGTCGCGCGAGACGACGAACCTGTGAGTCTGCGGATCCATGCACTTCCACCCCTTCTTCCGCTCATCGTAGCCGATGAAGATACATTTTCTCGCCTTCGGCTCCAACTTGGTTCTCTGAGCGTCCGGGACGTGCACGAAGCAGGTAGAACCGAACACCTTCATGTGACCCACATTAGGCTTCTCCCCGAACATGAGCTGGTGTGGAGACACCATCCTGTTAGGACTCAGAGGCAGCCTGTTGATCACATGAGTGACACACGCCATTCCCTCCGCCCATAAGGCCTTGGGAATGCTCTTGGCATGTAGCCAACTCCTGGTAGTCTCCACCAGATGGCGGATCTTCCTCTCTGCCACCCCATTCTGCTGAGGGGTGTGAGCGCAAGAGAGCTCCCGCCGAATGTCGAACCTCCTGCAGAAAGAAGCAAACACATTGGAGGTAAACTCCCCTCCATTGTCGCTCCTCAGCTTCTTGAATCTGCGGTTCAGCCTCCCCTCCACAAGTTCCTTCCACTCGAGGAACTTGTTGAAGACTTCTGATTTCTCTTTCAGAAAGTATACCCACGTATAGCGGGTATAGTCATCCACCAGAACCAGCGCATACTTATTGCCTCCATAAGTAAGGGTGGCGCACGGCCCCATAACATCAGCATGTATGCACTCAAGAGGTGCCCTACACCTGGTCTCCGACTTGTCAAATGGAAGTCGATGTGACTTTCCATATTGGCATCCGCCGCACACATGACCGTCGCCGTAGGAAGAGAGATGAGGCAGGCCACTCACTAGGCCCTTTGCCGCCATCATCTTCAACTTGTCCATCCCCACATGACCCAGCCTCTCATGCCAGATCACAGCGCTGTCGTTTGTCTTCAGCTTGTCCACGTAGGCACTTGCAGACAGAACATACAAGTCCTTCACCCTTCTCCCGGTGAGCGTGACGTCAGCATCGACAGACGATAGGTTCTTCAAGAACTTCACCTCCTTTGGTCCAAACAGCACGTGGTATCCAGCATCCACGGCGTTCGCCACTGAGAAGAGGTTCTTCTTCATGCCAGGCACGTGATAGACACTCTTCAGTGTCACTGGCTTCTCTCTACTCCCAAGGGACACCTTCCCTTCTAGCTCCACTGGATGCACCGTATCATCCGCAGAGATGATAGCATCCGATCCTTCATATGCTGCCGAGGAGGCAAACTTCGACATATCTCCAGTGAGATGATGCCCGCAACCGGAATCCACTATCCAGTCGTCCTCGAGGTTGATGAAGGCTAAGATATCGACTGACGTTGTCGTCATCTCTGCCAGGAAACAATTGTCCCCCCTCTCACCGCCCTGGTGACCTCCACCTCTTCCTCCAACTCTTCGATGGTCTCCACCTCTCTGATGGTCTCCACCTTTCTCAGCAACATGACCGGCCTGGAGATTAGACCGACAATCCTTTGCCATATGCCCGTACTTCTTACAGGCAAAGCAAAGGTATCTCCCCTTCTCGTCACGGGCAGGAAGGAACTTCCCCCCATCTCCCTGAGATGACGTTGAAGGTCCCTCTCGGGGGTTCTTCTTCCTCTTGTCCCAGGATCTCCTCTTTCCTGAGAATAAGGCCTCGCCATCTCCTCCTGAGATGGATACTCCCGCCATCTGCTTCGCCAAGCTCTCCTGTGACGATATCAGATTCTCTAGCTCCAGAAGGGAGGGCTAAATAGCCCATCCTTGCACGGAAGTAACGAAGGGGACATACTCCCTCCTCAAGCCTCGGAGTATGTGCCGCTTCAACTTCGCCTCTGAGATTGGCTCTTCAGGATCCAAGGCCGAGATCTCCCCACATAGGTTCTTCACCTTCAAGAAGAAGGTGGATATCGCCATCTCGCCTTGAGTCGACTTCGCCAACTCATTCTCCAGGAATTGTAGCCGCGCCACATTCTTCTTGTTGAATAACCCATCGAGGGCTATCCAGATCGCAGACGCTGACTTGCAACCAATGATGTGGTCGAATAAGTCAAGTGATATGGCTCTCTTCAAGGTGAACTCCGCCTTGGCGTTGGTCTTCCTCCAAGCTCTCACAGCTGGACCATTATCGCCGGCAGCTACAACTTCCTCTTGCTCCCCACCACCAACAACCTCCCAGAGATCCTCTCCAAGAAGGTAGCTCTCCATACAAGACATCCACTTCTTGTAGTTGGTTTGAGTAAGCAGCTCAATGCCTAGTCCTCTCGCAAAACCTCTTCCACCGTCCATCTTAGATGACAACCTTGAACTACGATAGCAGGCGCTGCTTCAGCAACCTCCCTCTGATACCATGTTGAATTTTTTGGGTCTGCTATCGATCAAGAGAACCAACAATGGATAGAGAAGGTTTTATATCTCAACTAGGCAATCAATTACAAATACACACAGCTGAATACAAGTTGCATCCAACTTGAATCACAACAGCCTAAAGAAAGTAAGACTTTGGTCACGGACAAGGTCCGCTTCTCCTCCGGAGCACACCGCGCTGGTGATACTCGCTCCAATACTCGCTCCTCGCTACAGAAGCTCGCTCCTCGCTACCGCCGGCGGTATCGCTAGCGTCGGGCGTTAGCTCTGCTACTCGCAAGCTCGCTGCTCACACTCCAAGCTTCTCGCACGCTCGCTGCGCACTGCTTCCTCGCTACTCGCTACCGCGAGCGCTAGCCACTAGCGCCGGCGCTATCTCCCGAGTAGGTAACTCGCCTCGCGAACTTGCTCCAAGTTCGATGCTCGCCTGCCGAACTTACTCCAAGTCCGATGCTCGCCTGGTGGCGCTCTGGTATCTCTAACTCGCTCAAAGTTGATGATACTCGCCAGTTCCAGAATCGATAGCGATTAGAGGGGGGGTACCCCTCTATTTATAGGCAAAACAAGAGGGGGTGGCGAGTATGAGCTAGCGCTAGCGCTAGCGCTAGCGCTGGCGCTAGCTCACTTCAAATCTAACATATATAAATGTATTTTGTTTTAAAATTGTCTATATTTTTTTATATTTAAAATTTATCAAAAAACAAATTTTTGGTTTCGCCTTATGTCTGCCCCCCAGTCAAAATTCATGGACCCGCCCCTAATCATTATAGAATGCATGTTTAGCAAGACAATGGTTATGACGGGCGCCGAGAAAGAAAAAGTAGTTTTGAACGTTCACGAACGACAGTTCATAACCATTGTGTTCACGAAATAAGAAGCCAAAAATTCAATATCAGTGTAGTCAGTTGATTAAGATATGTGTGGCTAGTATCCCTTGTTGACACGAAATAAGAAGAGATATAAAAGCTTTGATTTTATATAAAGAAAATGACATTTTATTTAATGTCGATGTCAAGCCATTAAAAGTTCAAGATAATAATCCAAGTGGTTGACTAAGATGTCGCATGAAAAATGCATGTTCATATAACAAATTATTATTATTATTATTATTATTATTATTATTATATCTTTATTAATAATTATAATAATATCTTTATTAATCCTCCCGTGCCCTGCGTCACAGAAAAATAAAACTCTCATTCCGCTCCTCCCGCGCCTTGGCTCTCTTCTCGCCGGTCATCGCAAACGCCTCTCGTGCCCTCCCGAGCACTGTGTCGCAGGAAAAAAAAAACTCTGCCATTTCGCTCCTCCGCTCCTCCGCCGGTGCCCTAGGTCTCTTCTCGCCGTTGCCTTTCGATTTTTCATTTTGCACGCAAGATCATCCCGCTCCGCCGGTGCTCCGCCACCGCCGGCCGGTAAGGTGATGTAGCAAGTTTAGAACTTGCGCACAATTACTAAATTCACGAGGCTGTGAGACATTTCAACAAACACTTGGCGTGATTCAAATCCTCCACAATTATACTATGCATGCAATATCAACCAAGCGATGAGCTTAGCGGACGCAAAATTTTAACGTAGAGATTCCGTCCGGGTTTGGACTAATTCCCAACAAAATTAAATAACCGGGCGCACTACCTTTCCGACCAATTGGTTGGAGAGCGGCGACGAACAAGACTTGCTCTGACTAGCTTTCCCTATTTCCAATCGTACACCACCACATTCATTCACACATAAGAATAAAAATGTAGAGGCGAATCGCACTAGAAGGGGGGTGAGAAACGCGTTACCCAATCGGGTGAGATCCGGAAAATAACCAAATGCCGCTAGCGCCGGCGCAAGGACTCTCCTTGGCGGTAGAGGAGGAGCACCACTCGACCAGTCCACTGCACTATTCGCGCCGGGAAGGGAGATCCGCCGCTGGAAGAGATCGCTCCGACGGACCGAAGGGAGAAGGTAGAAGCCGCCGGTGTCACGCCGGAGGGAGAAGGTGGAGAGGCCGGTGTCGCGCCAGGAGGAGTGAGGATGACCGCCGGTGTCACGCCGGGGATGCCGCCGGTGTCGCGCCAGAAGGAGGGAGGATGACCGCCGATGTCACGCCGGGGATGCCGCCGGTGTCGCGTCGGAGCTGGAACAGGAACTCCACGGATGCCTCCCTTGGAGTTCACGGCAAGAATAAAGGAGGAGTCCTTTTTTTTAGTCAAATCAATACTACCCTAATTTCATTAAGAGAGGGGTATATATTCCCCCATAAGCTCATCCTAGCCATACATAAGTGGATCTCTAATCCTAGCCATCCAAGGTTCTAAAGCCTAAATAAAATACAGGAAATAAAAAGGAGATAAAACGTCCGTGACCACCTAACATTTTGGTCGATCGGACGCGCCCGATTAAATTAAAATGCGCATAAACTGTTTGATAATATTAAAAGACGAGCTAATTAAATATAACGGATCATGTTGCGGTAGGACCTCCGCGTGTTGGGACGAAGGTTGTAATGGTTTGTCGCGCCGCCAAGTGGTACCGGGTCGGCGCCATCAATCCTCCTCCGCTCAAAATCACTCATCACCGGTGAGTGGTCTAAGCGGTAAAGGTGTAGCATGTCAGCATCAAGACGCTCCAACTCTGCGGCGGTCATCCATGTGGTGTCATATCCGGGGCGGTCCTTCCAACGAACCAAGTAGCGGTATATGCCGCCCTCCGTGGAAGCAAATGGTGGAACCTCCAAAATCTGAGTTGGAACAAATAGAATCTTCTGGAACCTGAGACAAGTATCAGTAACAAGCATAATATGACTTGGAACCTCTCTAGTAGATGAGGGGGGCAACTCCAAGTTAGCAAAATGTTGGGACGGTGTAAGATTAGAAACAAGAAACATGGGGTGTATGCCCCAATCGGTAAGCAAGTCAAGAATGTACGCGTGATCACCCAACTTCATTAAAATCTTAAAAGGGTCGGCGCGCCGGTTGGCTAATTTCATTACGGAACCTGTGAGTAACCGTTCGGGAATTGACTTAACCCAGACTAAATCTCCAACATCAAAAACTCGAGCCCGTTTGTGCACATTCACTTGGGCGCGGTATGCAATGTATGTAGTGGTTAATCGGTGGTGGATCTCGTGGTGCAACGCATATAAGTGAGGAACAATGTCATTTGCAAATTGTCTTGGTTCATACGCAGGAGGTAATGAGTTCAAGTCAAACGGCACACGTGAATTGGAGTCATACACAACTTCATTTGGAAAAATACTCGTGGACCGAATGGTGGAGGATGGAGGGGCGTGTTCGGGGAAGGTATCAATAAGGGGAGCAGCCAAAAAAATTCCAAGTTTTGGTTCATAACACAATTTAAAGATAGAGTTGGGGGTTCATCGTGCACACTAGAATTGAGTGGATAAAGTGATAGGTGGGGAAGTGAAAAACCCGGAATAAGGTCGAGGGCGTGTTGGGTATGCCTATGGGAGGGAAATTCGAAGGGAGGGTCCTCTACCATGTCGCTTGGGGTGTCTGAAACCTCAACGACATTATGTTCGTCATAGATGATATCATCGCCCTCGGAGGTGGGTTCAATCATAGGCACTAACTCCTGGGTTGTAGGACATGCGACGAAGTGGGTGGTTTTGGTGCAATATGTAACATCGACCTTGCTACTCTTCCCTAAGGGTATGCGCTTACTCGTGGTGAATTTGTCGAGTGGATTGGGTCGAAGGTAAGCGGGGTCAAAGTGAGTAGTGAGAATGCTACGCATTTGCAGCCATGTGTGTGGAATGCCACCAACACGATGCTCCTCATTTAACCAAAACATTTCAGCACGACCTTCTAATTTCGCGCGAGTGACGGCAACCTTTTGGAGGTCGTTCAAGTTGTGCCTAGCGAGATAACACTCCATTTTCGCTAGCCAATCCCTAAAATTTTTTGGGTGCCCGTGGCCATCAAACGTAGGCACATCTATCCTAATGCGAGGAGGTATGTGGGGATGGGGGGTGTGTTTTGGAAACCATTAGTGAATGTTTGGGTCAATGTGGTGAGTGCCGTGTTTAATTGAGCGAGTTGGGTGGTGAGATCGCGTTGGATGGCTGCTAGGTGGGCTTGTGTGACTTTCCTGGTATCGTGAGTGGTGTCCAAATTAGTAGACGCGGAGGAGTGCGGGGGATACTCGTTCCCCGAGCGTGTCTGCATAAAAGTGAAACAAGAGGACCGGCAAAAATTAAGAAATCTTTGCGTCGAAGTCTGATACCAAATTGATGTAGCAAGCTTAGAACTTGCGCACAATTACTAAATTCACGAGGTTGTGAGACATTTCAACAAACACTTGGCGTGATTCAAATCCTCCACAATTATACTATGCATGCAATATCAACCAAGCGATGAGCTTAGCGGACGCAAAATTTTAACGTAGAGATTCCGTCCGGGTTTGGACAAATTCCCAACAAAATTAAATAACCGGGCGCACTACCTTTCCGACCAATTGGTTGGAGAGCGGCGACGAACAAAACTTGCTCCGACTAGCTTTCGCTATTTCCGATCGTACACCACCACATTCATTCACACATAAGAATAAAAATGTAGAGACGAATCGCACTAGAAGGGGGGTGAGAAACGCGTTACCCAACCGGGTGAGATCCGGAAAATAACCAAATGCCGCTAGCGCCGGCGCGAGGACTCTCCTTGGCGGTAGAGGAGGAGCACCCCTCGATCGACCAGTCCACTGCACTATTCGCGCCGGGAAGGGAGATCCGCCGCTGGAAGAGATCGCTTCGACGGACCGAAGGGAGAAGGTAGAAGCCGCCGGTGTCATGCCGGAGGGAGAAGGTGGAGAGGCCGGTGTCGCGCCGGGAGGAGTGAGGATGCATGACCGCCGGTGTCACGCCGGGGATGCAGCCGGTGTCGCGCCGGAAGGAGGGAGGATGACCGCCGGTGTCACGCCGGGGATGTCGCCGGTGTCGCGCCGGAGCTGGAACAGGAACTCCACGGATGCCTCCCTTGGAGTTCATGGCAAGAATAAAGGAGTCCTTTTTTTTAGTCAAATCAATTCTACCCTAATTTCATTAAGAGAGCGGTATATATATTCCCCCATAAGCTCATCCTAGCCATACATAAGTGGATCTCTAATCCTAGCCATCCAAGGTTCTAAAGCCTAAATAAAATACAGGAAATAAAAAGGAGATAAAACGTCCGTGACCACCTAACATTTTGGTCGATCGGACGCGCCCGATTAAATTAAAATGCGCATAAACTGTTTGATAATATTAAAAGACGAGCTAATTAAATATAACGGATCATGTTGCGGTAGGACCTCCGCGTGTTGGGACGAAGGTTGTAATGGTGTGTCGCGCCGCCAAGTGGTACCGGGTCGGCGCCATCATAAGGTTGATTTAGATTTAGATTTTTTATTTTTTTTATTTACTTCTTCAGTTCTACATTTGATTTCTAGGTTTTCTCTGATTTCTTTTTGCCCACCGTCGCAGTACTTTATACAAATCAAAATATCTATAATAATATACGAGCATCTTCACACTGGATGCCGCCCGTGCTCGATGCTCTTCGCATCGACCGTACCCCAGCAGCGACAGTACCTCCGCTCAAACTAGTTCGCTCTCAGACGCTCGGTCAATTGAAAGTGCACAGGGAGCCCCTGTGGCCCGCGCAGCAGTACCCCGCCTCGGCAGTATCCCAGCCCACCGAGTCAACTGGCTGCAGGAGCGTCGTCGGGCTGGGACACTGCTGAGGCGGGGGTACTGCCGCGCGGGCCACAAGGGCTCCCTGTGCACTTTCAATTGACCGGACGTCCGAGAGCAGGCGAGTTTGGGCGGAGGTACTGTCGCTGCTGAGGTACTATCGATGCGAAGAGCATCGAGCACGGGCGGTAGCCCGTGCGAAGATGCTCGTGTGTGTGTGTGTTTATATATATACGAGCAGCTCCGCACGGGCTTCGCCCCATTTGAGCGGGCTGTGCCCGCATATGAGCGCTTACTTTTATTCAAAACATATACATATGAGTACTTAAAATGATCATAAAAAATATGAATCAATGCAGTCTTCGTCCGCATATGAGCACTTACTTTTATTCAAAACATATACATATGAGTACTTAAAATGACCGTACAAAAATATGAATCAATATTTCTATTTTTATTTTGTAAAAAAATATTTATTTTTATCTAAAAAATCAATTTTTCCCTCTCTCTCCCTCTCCTCCTATCCCTAAATGTAGGGATAGGAGGGCTATAAAGATTCCCTCCCCCTCTCTCTTTCTTTCTCTCTCTTCATTGGATTGTTGAGTTCAAAAGCATGACACATATTGGATGACTAAGATTAATTCTACAACTCAAAACTACTTCTTTAATGTAGTTAACTATATATGTATATATATATATATTAATAAGTGATGGGTACGCGTGGAGCTCGGTTGAATACGAGTAATGTTACGATTAATTTCAAAGGGTGTGATTTTTGTGGGTGTTTATATTGGCAGCCTGTAAATGGCTATTGAGAGCTCCAATAAATTAAAAAAATACACATAAAATTTAATATGAGTCTTCTCTAATAGCAGCCCTACTTAAAGACTCTTCATTTTTCGCCCGTTTTTTCCCGTTCTTGTCGAAATCCCCTAAAAACTTCTGATTTCTCGCCGCCGGTCGCCCACAACCGTCGGAGAAGAACCTTTCGACACCGTCGAACCACTCTGGATATTTTTTGGCGACACCAAACCCTTCCAAAATCTCGTATATTTTCTCCTATTTTTCTCTTACTTTGATTTTTTTGTTACTCATAAATAATATTTTTCATTTACTTTACCGTTTAGTGAGAAAATAGATTGATTTTTTTCCCACTAAATATGATTTGTTTGGCTTAAATTTTACTTTCATTTTGGACTGTCACTATCTATCGCGCTGCCAATATCGCTTTGTGCTACTATTATCATTGGGTTGCCAATAGCCATTTATGAACTGCCAATATGAACACCCAATTTTTTTAGCAATTTATAACCCTTTCATTTCTGTAGATCTTGAAATTATATTTGTGCCTAAATACACTATCCGTAGACTAAAATGCGAAAAATTAAACAATTATTATATAATGAGTTTATCATTCTCTGTCATCTTTAAAGAAGATATATAATTGAACATAAACTTCAAAGAACACCACAAATGTTATGCCCGTAATTCGTCGAGATCAGAAATGTATATGAAAGACACCTCAGGTGTCCTACTCGGGTGCCTCACGTGTTCGGCTCGGCGACCTCAGGTGTCCAGCTCGGCGGCCTCAGTTAGAGCTGTCGCTTAGAACCAAAAATCGTGAGCGAACTGGAACCACAGAGAATCGAACCGTTCACGAATTATTTGGTTTCGATTTGAATTTTGGAACCATGAACAACAATTGTCCGGGTGCAGTTCCTTCATTTTATTATTCGGAAGTACTGGAACCGTAGCATACAAGTCTCGAGCAATTTTAGAATTTTTAGATCCGATCCAAACAGCGAAACAAAACAGGATCGCAACCGGTTGATTATTATTATTTTATTATAATATTATAATAAATATATTTATTATATAATAATATTATTTTATTATTATTCAAGTCAAGTTTCCGGGCTTTCACAAAAATAACTATGGTATTAACACGAGTCTTACTCATGCATCGAAGTAGTTTGAGAATAGAACAAAAATTATGTGACTGTGATTCTATTTATACATATCTTTCTCTACTATATACAAGAAGTTGTCTTTGGTGCAACATTCAAAAGTGTCACATATAGTCTCATTCTTTTACTTCAATGACTTAACGTATATTATAAAAAAATTGAAATTCATAAAATATAATAGCTATTTGTGTAATTACACAATATTTAAATTCATAAAATAAAAAACTTTTTAGCGGACCTCCTACACCTACTATGGTAGGTAATCATTATGCCTCCAAAAACTAATTTCGAAATATAATTACTTACTTTAAAATAATTTTTGTTAAAATATAAATGTTGTTGAAAAAATTAATTATAAAATATTGTTGTATATTTTTTTACGGTCATTCTGAGTACTCATATGTATAAGTTGCGGGGGAAGTTCGCCGTCGCCGGTCGGGTACTGTCGTATGCAGGCACAACCCGCTCAAATACGGGCGCAACCCGCTAAGTGTCAGCGAGCACGGGCGAAGCCCGTGCGGAGCTGCTCGTGTGTGTGTGTGTATTAATGCAATAATCAGTCTATTTTGGTCACGCTTTGCCTACGTTTTGAAATTTCGCAAGTTCGCATTCTGGCATACGCTCAACTGCATGCATGTGGCTATAGCGGCGCTTTGACTTAAAATATTATTTTAGAAAGAAAAAGATAATAATGTAACAATAATCATCCAAAAACAACAAATATTTTTCATATTTGTGCTCACAACTACCACCACTCTCCTGCCGATCTCTCAAACATGCATGTTATTAATGTAATAATCAGTCTATTTTGGTCATTTTGATATTGTTGTAGTAAACAATATTTTATTTATTATTCATGATTATCCAAATGGGTCCCAAATGAACTCAAAGTGGTACACCTATGAGCATAGGCACGCGCTCAAATTAAGAGCGATGTTAAATGCAGGTCAGTTTTGGCTATATGCAGACCACAATTTTTTAAAAAGACCGATGTTAAACGCAGGCCAATTTTAGCTATATGCAGGCCACAGTTTTAAAAAAAAAATATCATTTTTCCTTTTAAAACTTCAGAAAAATGATTCGAGTAGTTTAATCTTATGTGCTTTTTTCTTCCATGCAACCGTGTCCCCAAGGAGTTTACTCGTTTGTCCGAGTCCGATGTGTTTTTAAATTACAACTGGCCTAAAACTATTCATGGGTATTTGCTACGGCGATGGCGACGGCGGCGATGACGACGATCGCGACTTCGTCGGCGATGGCGGCGATGACGACGATCGCGACTTCGTCGGCGATGGCGACGTCGTCGGCGATGGCGGCGTCCGCGATGTCGTCGGCGATGGCGGCGTCCGCGACGTCGTCAGCGATAGCGGCGATGGCTACGTCGTCGGCGACGTCGGCGATGGCGGCGATGGCTACGTCGTCGGCGACGTCGGCGATGGCGGCGACGTCGGCGATGGCGGCGACGTCGGCGATGACGACGTCGGCGATGGCGGCGATCTCTCTCTCCTCGCACGCATGATATTTTACTTACTTATTTTATGAATGCTATTTTGCTTGGTGATTTATTTAGGAAAATATTAATTTAATTTTTAAATATAATATGTAAATATGAAATTTAGCCAATAATTTTTTGGCCTGCATATATCCGCGGCCTGCATATAGCCAAAATCGGTCTGCATTTAACATTGCTCCAAATTAAAAGGGAATTTATTTGGTACGTATACGTATATAGCGGTGGTGCGCGTGCACTTGTGACTGTCAGATCGCGAGATCCGACAGTCGGACCTGCTCCGTATTTGTGTTTAATATAGCAGTATTAAAGGAGCATTAGATCTCGACAGTCGGATCGCGAGATTCTACGATCGCGCACCAAAATGCGTTATATACGTATACGTACCAAATTATTTGTGAAATTAAAATTGATAGATTAAGTAATGTTTTTTTTTTCATTTTAATTAAAATGATAAATTAAATAATTATCTCTGAAATTTCATGAAATTTAGCAATTATTTGATACTCTGACTCTCTCAAGCTTTTATTCATTATTGCCTTTTGTAGCAAATAGTTTTCACAAACAATTCAAAGGAAACCCTTGAAAATTTTAAAAAACGTATAATATAAATACAAAATAAAATTATAAAAAAAAAAGTACAGAAATAAAAAAATTACAAAAAAAATGCAAAAATTACAAAAATAAATAAAATGTATGGAGATGCGGGGAATCGAACCCCGTGCCTCTCGCATGCAAAGCGAGCGCTCTACCGTATGAGCTACACCCCCTATTTGCCTTTAAAATATTTTGTCTGTATATAGCTACAATATATTATATATATCTATGTCATTTATAAGAGCAGCAAGGGCTTGAACAGTAGCATGTTGACCGCTCACCGTGTAATTGTTGGATTTCCTATTTTACCCTGTCAGCAAAATTACCACAACGTCCCTAAGAAAAATATCCTTCCATGGGTGCTTCCCCCAAAAACCCTGTCAGAGCGTCATCCCTTCGACCCCGCCAACCAACGAAACCGTCGAGAAGACGGACGACAATGTGTAAGGATTCTGATCATTGCTCCGCTTTGAATACAAGACAGACAGACGACATATTATCATTCTCAACTCTCAAGCTATGACAATGCCGCATTATACGTGTCAGCAGGCATAAGTGAACCATCGCTCAAAAAACGCGTAGCTCAACGATCATTTCCCCTTCACGAAGTATGGAGATGAAAGGCCACCCATCACAACGAGCGAAGGTTCCACTGCTCCTCGATCTGGCTTGGCGGCCGTTTGTCCCATTGGAGAGGCATGAGATAAACTTATTGGGATAAGTATTAGGAGGGAAGATCGCATTTATCGTCGCATTATCTATCTCCATCCTACATGGGAGAATCACATAAGTTTATGATAAAAAGGCATTCTAAAGACGAACTAGCTTGAAACCTCGATGATAAGATGTGTCCATGTAAAACTCAAGACTCGCTGGCATTGCGCACAGGAGCCTACAACTCGGCCTTAAATTTGGAGAAAGTTTTTGAGAGCCACAACATGTAGCTAAGGTTTATGGTCTGTTTGGCACGGTGGCGGCGATCGTGAATGCAGTGGTTACGAATCGTCATTCGTGAACGCCCGACCTTCCCTAAGAAACTTCATCCATTTTTTTCTTGGCGGCGGCCATAACGTTATGTCAAACACATATTTTATGACTGTGACATTTTTGCCCAAACTCACCGGTGCAAAGACATTGTGCCAAACGGATGACAGTTCGTAACCACCACGTTCACTGCCGCAACCGTCGTGACAAACAGATCCTTAGACTTCACATAATTTCTTGATGGAATTAAGTTTATAGCTCGGCCTGAGACTCGATGAAATCTCCGAGCAAGATGACGTTTATAGCTCACCCTCGAACTTGACTGAATATCTCGTTGTAACGAAACTTACAACTAGAACAGAATCCTCAAACTTGGCGGAATATCTCGGCTATGATTGGCTCTTTAAGCTCTTAGATAATCCCTTTATTTTATTTTTCAATTTATGATGGTCGTATTTCGTTTAGCTATGTTTGTGATTGATTCTCTTGAGCTTACACTCGTCTACTGACTCGTATGAACGTTAATCACACCACGACATACTAATTCTACCGCCGGTTTTCCGCTCAACCCATAGCGAAAATCAAAATAATGGCTGCAAGCATAGTTTATTTATAATAAAAAATAACACTTTCAATGATTGAATCAACTGGACACCTAAAATAAATACCATCTCCATATTCTTTCTTTAAATTTCGCCTTGAAGACAATATAATCTAAAATTAGAAGAACAATACTACAACAGTGAGCACTCCAAGCAGGAAAAACTCTATTCGCAGCCATGATTGGGTGGCCATTGGGCAGGAAAAACTATTGCTTCCATGTCTTAGGACTGGGAGATCGTTTACGATTATTGTTTTTGACATGAACAATGGTTTGAAATCGTTTTTTTCATCGTTAGATGATCATTTTTGCGATCCATTATGATAAAGGTTCGGTTTGGGACGGCTGTTGCGGTGGGAAAAGCGATGGTGGGAAATCAGTGGTGAGATTAGAGCTGTCAGAAAAGTAGTGGTAGGTAAAGCAGTAGCAATGGAAAGGAGATGTGGAGCTACAAGACCAGAAGCGTGAAAAATGCAGAAAGCTCCTTTTAGCTTTTCTGAAAGTCGGAAGATTCATTGCTTTCTTAAAATCCTGAAAATACCTTTTTGACAAAAACACTTTTCCCATCACTACGAAACCAAAATGTCTTTAACACAGCGGTGGCGGTGAGAATAGAACTTTTCCCACCATCACCACAGTCCTAAAAAGCCAAGAAAATGATCGAAAATGTTCGTTTACGACCTAAAACAATCTCTCGGACTTAAATTTAGGACTGAGACGTGGACGCAATAATTTTTTATAAGGAGGCCAAGCTTCACCCTCCAAAATACTAATAAATTTAATAAAAAAATATAGCTATACAATGAGAGATTCTGGAAGGGGAGAAGAATGGTATCTGATGTCAAAATTTGGGAGCTTGGATTTGCAAATCCTCTTCAGATATCCAAACTACATCCTTCAGACATGTTGATAGTTTCTTGTAGAACTGCATGGAGTCAATAACTAGATCAAGTCAGCAGGTTATTTCTTGATTTAAGCTCAGAATTAAAAAAAAATCTTATTTTTAGACTTCGTTCAATCGTTAACTTTAGGGTTTGAGGCGTGCAAACATATAGCCGTCTTCTCATTTTTGTCCCCGCAATCCCAATATTCATAGTGAATCGTGCAATTTGTTCTTTTTGAGGTGAACCACAAAATTTCTTATATTGTGTGATTTAGGCTTCGTTTGGGAGGACTTATTTTCACCGGTCAAGCGGTTATGATCGCATGAACCGGACCTTAATTAAGGTTTAGGGTTTAGCGGTCGTAACCGCTTGACCGGTGAAAATAAGTCCCCCCAAACGGAGCTTTAGTATTTCTTCTGACTACTTATTTGTTATTGTTTGTTTTAAATTACATAGCATAGCAAAACAATGGTCAATTACCAAAACATCTACTAAACTTTGCATAATTACAAAGACATCCCCCTACCTTTTGAAATTCCCAAAACCTCCCCTCCCGAATTTACAATGTTGTTTTTTAGTGCAACAGGCCTCCCCTCTGGGAGGGGTGCAGCCGTAATGTATGTTAATTGAGAGGTAGTATCTTGTCACGTTGCAAAATCAGAGTGTAGGTGCTTGTAATATCATAAAGTAGAGAGGAGGTCCCTGTAATTATACGAAATCCCGGGGGAAGATCTCAATAACTAACCCAACAAAAAAAAGATCAAACTTTTACAAATGAAACCCATACTTTCAACCCATGCAGACGTCTGAGAGGGGTGCAGCCGTAATGTATGTTAATTGAGAGGTAGTATCTTGTCACGTCGCAAATTCAGAGGGTAGGTGCTTGTAATATCATAAAGTAGAGGGGAGGTCCCTGTAATTCTACGAAATCTCGGGGGAAGATCTCAATAGTTAACCCAGCAAAACAAAGATCAAAATTTTACAAATGAAACTCATGCTCTCCATCTAGTAATCCATTTCAAAAAGCACAACTATTTTATTTGCATTGAAAATAATGATCATCATTCTAATGGAAAACACAAGTGTAAAGCAACTTCTCTCCACCATGACCAATATATCAAGAAGTCATCCATATCCCTTAATGTTTATCGAAGGCACTTGTATGATATGGCATTCGAACAATCGAGGTGTTTGGCGCCTTCTTAGGCATTTACCCGTGCAAAGTGATTATGTGAGACATTAAAGGGAACAACTAATTGACTCGATGTTATATTAATTACGAGGAATACTATTTAATGGATGTTGAATATAATATCCATGTATGTACAAAGCCCATTATATTCTCTTTAGTCACACATCTCCAAATTGTACATTGGTTTTAATCCCTTTACCTATTTACATCCCTTCAAGAGATGAATACTATTTAATCATTTTATGTTTCATTATCATTCTAACAATGCAGGGTAAGGTTTGCCTACATTTCACCTATGTGGTGGGAACCTTCCTCGGACCCTCACTACGCGGGGATGATTTGTGCACCGGGCTGCCCTTTTTATCATTCTAACAACGGTTAAAATGATAGTCATCATAAGCTACAATATGTCAAATAACAGTTTTGTTGGTTCTTTTAGTTCCTCGGTCCAAAACATCGCTAAAATTATTTAAGAGTTGTACTCAAGTTTAAAGCTTGAGTGCACAAATTTATTCCATAGCCCTCACTATCCATGCTCTCTTTTCCATCATTAAGTTGACGTTCTTCTACTCCTCTCTCCTTGGACCCATTCTTTCATCCTCAATTTTTACTACTCTAGAACTTGAACATGTTGAACTACATTAGATTTATTTATTTTTCTAGTGATCAATTTTGTTTATCTAACTACACTTTCCACATCATCCCTATCAAATTGTTATTAAAAAAACTAGCTCATCTTCCATATCTAAAATAATAGCACCCATCTTATCATTTAGAGCAAGAGCTTCATATCATTGCCTAGTATCCTAAGTCAATATACAAGCCTATAAAATAAGTCATTGTTAGTTATACGCCTCAAATCTTAACTCATCTGAAGATTTCCAAAAAAAATTGTCATTTAACACTTCATCAGATTGCGCCTCGCATCAAAAGCGACTGCACTTAAGTTTTGGGGTTTCCACAACTCGGTTAGGGGACGGAGGCCACAAGGTATTTCTGTATGTACAGAGTTGTCTATAAAACTCTTCTCGTTCTATAATTAAGGTGGGGAAATTTTGAATAGCGCCTCTCTCTCCTCTTGTACCTATATGTTCTTCAGCCCAATGAAACAATATGCTCCTGCTCGTGGACGTAGCCTATCTTAGGGCGAACCACATAAATATTTTTTATGTGTAGGTTTGTTTAGCGTTTTTTTCTCAATTCTGTAAAAGTCATCACCATCACTAATAGCATTATCCCTACTATTTGGGGTTTGTCTTAAGAATCCTTATTTTTTAAACATTCCGCTGGAGTGCAGCCTGAGATTTTAAACCCTATCTAGGGCTCCGTTTGACACGGCGGTGGCGGTCGTGAGCGTGGTGGTTATGAACTGTCGTTCATGAACGCCCGCCCTCACCTAAGGAACTTCATCCACTTTTATGTTCAAAACTAGTTTACTTTTCTTGGTGGCGGTCATAACCATTGCCTTGCCAAACATGCATTCTATAATGGTGGCGTTTTTGTTTGAACCCACCCGAGCAAAAAAGTCGTGCCAAACGGAGCCTTAAGTTGATCCTCCTAACAACTTTCATCCAAATTCGGTTAGGCACTTACCCTCCCCTTTTCCTAATTATTCGATAATAACTCTATCTACTCATCCAATAATGATCATGATGATGATCAGAGAAGTTAGTCAATGAATATTTGTTGCAACAGTGAGACAAAAATTGTAACATCCCCCAAACAGCTAGACCTCTAAGTTGGTTTTGTCATGGCTAGGTCATGACAAAATCATAGGAAGAGCTCAAGACCTTGTGAACATAGGTGAGAAGGAGAAAACCACCTTGGTCTGCAAATAACAATTTCCAGTTAGCAAGCCTATGATTGGATTTAGGGGCCCCACCTTGAACCTTGGCCCCACAATATCATCCCTAAACCATTAGAGGTCTCCTTGAAGCACCAGTGACACATTGGGGTCAACCTAAGAGGCCAATTTGACTAAAGTCAACCTTAACCCTAAATTGGTCAAACTAGCTCAATTAAGGTCAATTAGCCTCCACCATGCCAAATTGACCATGCCCCTACCCTTTTATGGGCACTAGAATCATAATGGACCAAAAAGCCCCATCATGGGGCCTCCAATTTGACCAATTTGCCCTAAACCTCAATTTGGTCAAAGTGCCCTAATAAAGGGCAATTCACCCTCACTTTGTCAAATTTATCCTACCTAGACCTTCCTAACCCTTCAGGGAAGCCAATGGAGCCCAAGCCATCCTTTGGGGTCAACCCAATTGATTAATTTGACCAAAGTCAAATTTGCCTTAATTTAGGTCAAAATAACCTAGTTTGCTCAAATTGGACCCAATCCACTTGGGCTAGGCCCAATTGGAGTAGCCCATTAGTCTAGGAGGCTGAGATTTACTCAAGAGTCATCCAATTTCTGGAAATGGTGACTAGGAGAGAGAAATTGGGAGTTTCTCCCAATTTGAAGAGAGAGAAAATGGCCATTAAAGGAGGATTAATGGCATTGAAGGCAAATTGATCCCTCATTCATCTCCCCTCACCCTCCATTCATCTCCCCAGGCTGTTACAAGAAGCTTAAGGGGTTTTCCAGCCCTCAAGATGGCTGAATTCAATGGATTTCACCATGGCCGAAATTTAGGCTTGATGGCCATTAATGGTTTTCAATGTTGTCACCTCCCCCTCTCCTAATTGATCCCTTTAAAAGCTTCAGAGGGCTGAGAGGAGTGTTTTTCCCCTTTTACTTGGAGGAATCGTGCAAATGAGGCTCAGATCGGCAAGGAGCTCAAGGAGGGAGGTCGGCCATGGCTAATCAGATAACGACAAGGAATCACCACTCCACACAGGTCCGATCCTCTCCTCCTCCCTTAGTGCTAGATCATCTCACAATTCGGGGCTTGATCCGTGCACAATAGGGCTCGGATTTGGGTTCCCGAAAGAGTACGTTACGTACTCTTTTTCCTCCTCTAAAAGCTAGATCCGACCACCTCCGGCCGGCCAACCACCCCTATCGCCGGCCACCACCTCAACGGAGGTGGTGGTGGCATTGGTCGGCCGGAAAGAGGCGTAGGTGGCCGGGAAATCACCCCGCAAAGAGGCCCGGGCCGGGCTGTCGCGAGCCGTCCAACGATCGGGGACGATGATGGAGAGCCGTCGGATCTTGATATTAAATGTTTACGATTATATCATTTGTTTCGTCGAACGCTGTAAGAAATTCGTCGAACGGATAATTCGTCGAACGGGAGTTGGTCTGCTTTAGTCGAGCACTCTTATAATTAAATTTAGTCGAGCGTTGTATATTAAGATTTAGTCGAACGGAAGGTTTTCGTCGAGCGCTGCTGTCCATTAAGTTAGTCGAACGTAGAGTTATCTGATTTAGTTGACCGCAGGAAATATTTCGTTGAACGAATATTTCGTCGAACGGGAGGTGTTCGACTTTCGTCGAGCGCCGTTATGATGAATTTAGTCGAGCGCTGTTATGCTCTGATTTGGTCGAGCTCAGCCGCGTTCGGCTTTCGTCGAACGCAGATTCGATCTGCTTTCGTCGACCGCAGACTTGATCTGCTTTCGTCGAACGCAGAGTTCGACTTTCGTCGAACACAATTATTTAATTAAATGTTTATATGATTTCTGTCACATACTTTGCTGAACTTAGATTTAATTATTAAAAATACTTATGCCCCTCTACAGAAAAAGTGTCCAACACCAAAGTTGTAGCCCTTAGGGTTTACTTTATTTTAAAATTGATTTCACCCAAAAAGGAGTTGTGTAGCTCCTTGTAGGTCCATTTTAGTGGGGCTGGTCCCTAGTGAAGGGCAGCCACCAATACTTGTATAACTTTTGATTGAGAAATGATATGGACTTGAGATTTGAAACATAGCCTAGTTTTACCTACACACACATCATATCCAAAGATGGGATTTTTAGGAGAACCTTTTTCTAAGGTTTTTGAATTAATTTCATAAATCATCTAATAATTAATTAGTGGGTCAAATGACCTCCAATGCCCTCCAAATTTTGGTGGGTGCTCCCTAGGGTTACTGTATGACCTTGGTAAAATTATCAGCCCAATTGGGACTGTTTTGTTTGAGTATTTTGTAAACCCAAGTTAGGACAAATAGGGTCAAAGTTAGGGTATGGTGTTTACCTTGGGGTATGGTGGTCAAAACTCATCACCATGTAGTGAAACCTTGGTAACTGGTTTAGGATCACCTAAAGAATCCCCATGAGTGGTTTGGGGTGGTGTAGAGGTGGATAAACCCTAGAATGCTAGTTTTATTCCTAGGAGTGCATTTAGAGCCTTGTGAAGGCCATGTGGTCAAAAGTCCCTGGTTGGTTATGAAACTTGGTGGATAGATTCATAGGGTGTAAATAGGCACTGGATAATTTTATAAGAATTTTAGGAGTCAATATTCCCTTTGAATTATGACATAACCCCGTTAGGCAAACTTCTTATAAGAAACTTGTACATGCTTAAAATGTCTTGGATGATGATGAGACTTTGTTGGTGCCCTTATAATCATGGTTTAGACCTCTGGTAATTTTTGTGAATTTTATTAAATGATTTAATCAGTACTTCTTTCACAAGGCACCTGTTTTGATTTAGACTTGAGAAAAATATTTGAGAGTTCAAAACTCATTGTTAAATTGTGCAAATTGGAGATAGGGCATTTCAGAGCATCAGGAAGCTCTGTGAATTTTTATAGAATTTTTGAGGACTTAAATCAGTAGGCTACTTCACAGTTCATTGAATTTGAGGTTTTCTTAATTTAATTATTTTAGTAAGAAAATGATATTCTTAAATCCTGAAACTTAGTCAGTAGCCTTTTCTGATGAATAATAGAGCTTGGTAATTTTCCCATAATTTTAGTGTTGATCTTTTTGGTAGTTCCTTCATAAAACTATGATTTTGGATAGATGATAAATAATTAAATTAGAGGAGAATTTCTTACTGTAAAAAATATGATACGCTGTTTCTGATGTTATTTAGTCACCATAGATTCATCATAATTTTTGGAGAGTCATATCATAAGATTTACTTACACTTCATGTTCATTTCCATACTTGGCAGATGTTTGGAGAAATTAAAATAAATATTAATTAATTAGGGAAAATATGATTCTCTGGAACTAGTCTTATAATATCATGATAGACCTCCAGTAAATAGCTTGGGTCAGTTGGATAAATATTTGGAGTACCTCTAGTTGTGAGCGTCATATAACTCATTTGGTCTGCGTATAGTAAAACTGTGAAATTTGAGAATCAAGTGGATCCTTAGGAGGGATGGGAGGTAAGTGGTTTACCTAGTTTAGTTGAGAAGGTATGATGGTCAACAAGAAGGATTATAGATAGTAAAGGTGTGCCTGGTGAGTTAGAGGTAAGTTGCACTCGGGGTCGACGAAAGATCGTCTTGAGAAGTCATAAGTCACTTAGGGTTAATCCAAGAGTAATGACGAGGAGGGTATCCTTATGAGTAGATACCAACAACACTAAGTGTCTTGAGAAAGGGAACTTTGGAGTTTCATCTCATTATGGTTCCTAGTACCGTAGCGAGCCCCTCACAGGGTAATCCTCGGGAAGTCCAAGATTAACCATAAATTGTAGGGATAAGTTGATGTACAAGATTAACTTAACAATACACACACCCACACCCCGTGGTTACGGGAGGTTAGTTGGTTTGGTTTTACGAGCGGTAGGCTCGGTGGTTGAAGCAGCGGATTAGTTAGTCCGGTGAGCTTGTGACTCAGTAGTGTTTGTTGGTACGGACGGGTCGGTCCAGCGAGTCGGTGGCTCGGAAGGTTATTGATGACGGGCAGGTTAGCCCAGGGATTTTATGGCTCGGGATATAGTAGAAGATGTTGCATGTGCATAAAGGTGGTGGGTCTTTGGTATTGGACGATCGTTCACACCGACGTCAATACGTTGACTCGGCAAGTGTGGAATTTGCACTTAGCCTTAAAAGTCTGGTGCTCCAGCCAGTAAGAGTACGCAGATGCTCCGCGGTTTTGCGTTGAGGCGTACGATAGGTCTAGGTTAGGTAGTGTGAATACCAACCTAGAGGTGAGCGAGGCCCAACCCACCGCTTCCGTTTGCCACTACGGGAGTATCTTGGGAGTCTAGCTAGCTCCAAAAAGGGGGAACTAAAGGTCTATGCGCATAGAGTCGAAGTGGGTGAGTTGCACTTGTATGAACATAGCATAATCTGCATACCTTGCCTGACATAGCATAAACATTGCATTTTAACCCCTACCCCTATCGTATAAGTCGGTTATGGGACTTCTTATACGATAGGCCTTGCTAAACGACCCCTTGGTCTATAGGTTTGTGTGGGCATTCCTATAAATCAATGGTTACTTTCATTTTATGTACCTGCTTTACCTATTGTACTTTACATATTCTTTACCTGCTTTTACTATGCTCTTTTACTGCTTCAATTATGTATATATGCTTTTACTATGCTCTTTTACTGCTTCAATTATGTATATATACATGTGTAGTGTAGACATTCCCTGTACCCCTGTCATCTGCTTTTTGATTATATCCCTTGTTGTCCTCCGCTTCATCCTTTCTGCTCGGTGCCTAGGAGTCACCGGGGGAGGGGTGGGGGATTGGCTTAGTCTTTTTGACTAACGGTCAGTGGACCTTATCATTTTAGGAGACCACGACGACGGAGCAGCACCAGAGGCCGGTGCAGACGGAGGCAGGCCAGTGCAGTACATGAGCACAGGATTCAGGATCAGTGAGTGGTTAGGTGTTAGCTTCCGCGAGTGATCTTGTAGTGAGGATATGATGTACTGGGCATGAGCCCTTCCTTCTTCTTATTTATTGTAACCCTTGTTATCTTATTATTCAGTTATATCATGTGGACATTCTTATATTTTTCATGTCGATTCTGTGGACTTGTCTTCTTTAATGCTCTTTTCTTTGTGATCGATTTGGCCGGCAGGATCGGCGTTTTGTAGTGGCGACCTTCCCGAGTGAAGGTGTCACCGCAAAGCGGCGGTTCTGGGCCTAAGACCCGGTGTTTGGAAAGAAAAAAAAATGGGGTCTTACAAAAATACCTTTTGAAACTCCAACGTGTCCCCGTTATGCTTTCGAACCTCGACCATATGCAAGGAGGGTGCCACTTGGAATACCTGAAGATTCATAAACTATGTAATTAGTATAATCAAAAGTCCCAACAAAACTACAGAACCAGAGTTTCAATGCAAACCTCAGTTGAAACATTGAGATTTCCTTTCCTGCCTGCTTTTATGCTCTGAAGCATCATCTACAGAACACCAAATTCATAGAAATATAATTCAGACAGGTCATTAAAGGAGATATAAATCATTCTCCTTCAATTTTCAATACGAATCTTTCAGAGTCATCAGCGCGAGATCATATAAATCAATTTCAACAATAAAATGGAAAACAATTTGAGGAAGGGACTTCACGGTTTTCATAACAATTTCGTTAATGGAGCATGAATTAAGCATGGTAAGATTGGATGCACATGTGAATGATTTTTACAAATATATGACTTGAGGTCATCTGATATACACCAGCTCCATTTGACATAGTATTTTGGTTGCAAACCGTCATCCGTTTGGCGTGATATTTGTCTCTGGTGAGTTTGGACAAACATGTCACCATCATGAAATATGTGTTTGACATGACAACGGCTATGATTGTTGATACACTCGGGTTTTGGGGAGGGGGAGAAACGGGAAATTCCTTTAGATAGATTCCAAGCGAGAAAACTCTTGTCACCCTAGGCTCCAAACATTCCAAAAGTCCAAATCCAAAACATAAGAGAAAAGATTATAGAGTGGGTTTATATATATATACCCAACATAATGACATAAACAAAATTAAAGATAACTTGAAAGCCATGCCCTCAACTGGTTGTCGCCTGGTCAGTCACTTTCGGTCGTCGGGAGTAAACCCGTCATGTGGTCGACGCGTCTTCATCCTCTGAGTCCAAATCCAAAACATAAGAGAAAAGACAATAGAGTGGGATTATATATATACCCAACATAATGACATAAACGAAATTAAAGATAACTTGAGAGCCATGCTCTCAACTGGTTGTCGCCTGGTCGATCACTTTCGGTCGTCGGGAGTAAACACGACATGTGGTCGACGCGTCTTCATCCTCTAAGTCGTTCCCCTCCGTAACAATACCCCATCTGAAAATTTTGTCTTGTCCTCAAGGCAAAACTCTGGAAACTGGGCGCAGAAGTCGTCGCAGTCCCACCAAGTCACGTAGGAGTGAGGGTGATGCTGTCATGCCACCAACACCTGTGCTCGTCCGGCCGGGGATTCCGATGTGCGGTCTAATATGGCCTCCGACAAGTATATGATGGAGCTATCCGAGCCGAATTGTGAGGGTAGGGAGTCTTCGACGGTGTGATCGCATATCACCCATTTAAGCTGAGAGACATAGAAGACTGAATGTATTCGGCCGTGGGAGGGATGAAGGAGGCGATATGCTACCTCACCCAGCGCGCGGTCACCTCGAATGGTCCATAGAACCGGGCGGATAGCTTGGGGTGGGCCCGTTGTGATACGCGGGATTGGCGGTAAGGACGGAGCTTGACAAAAACAGCCTCTCCGACCCGGAACTATACGTGGCGGAGTCGTTTGTTGGCTTGGTGGACCATCTTTTGTTGTGTGGCAAGGAGGTGGGTCTTCAATAGCCTAAGTGCCTCATCACGATCCATAAGCATATCACGTACTGTACCCAAATGGCACTCCCCCGGAAGATGTTGCATGATGGTGGGTGGTGGTCGGTCGTGCACGGCCTGGAATGGAGTCATGCCAGCTGAGTAGTGGAAGACGGTGTTATAGGAGAATTCAGCCCATCCCAACCACTTGCTCCAAATTTGAGTGCTTGATTAATTCAATTAAGAATTAATAAGCAATGCAAATTGATTGATATAAACGAGCCTTTCCGCATATAGAAAGAAATTAATTCCTATTTAGCCTGCTGGTGGGGCTCAAGAAAAGCGTGGCCAGCTCTGCCCGAGGAAAGCGAAATTTGCAGATTAAATTTGGCTGGAGACAAAGAGGAAGGAGTCGCCGACCCACATGAATAATTTTATTTCCTGAACAGGACGTAGAGGCCGGTCGTCGATAGTTGTCGAGGCGTTGGCGAGGCTACTGCGGAAGGCATGCGAAGAGAGGAAGACGTCGACGAGCGTGGGCATCCGTGGGCCGAACCGTGGATCGATGTAGTTCTGGAACGACGACGCAAGGTAGCATGTTGACGGTGGTTGGAGTCGTGGTCGACCGAGGATGCGAGAGACAGCGATGATTGTGCATGATAACTGTTGGGGAGGATGCGGCGTTAGCTGGCTTCGATGTCTAGAGTGCGTGAAGGCAGGGCTTCGTCAATGATGTCGCAAGAGGGCTTCGTTGAATGAAGGAGATAGCGGTTGAGGCTTCGCGAGGCAGATGACGGCTCTTGGAGGAGTTTTCGTCAGAGAAATGGCGTTGGCGGAAGAGGACCGATGCCTCTGATACCAAGTTGTTATGCGCCTAGTCGGAGGCGAAGACATTGACGGTGGAGGAGGATACCGTGGAGCCGGAACCGCAGCTGCCTAAGCGGTGCTTGCTCATTAGAGCAGAGAGCTACCAATATCTCACCAAAACAAAAGAAAGAAAACCAGATTTATTCTTGCCTCCCAATACAAGACCCAATTGGTCCTTTAAATAGAAGTACAACTGACTCTTAAATGGAAATAAAACGACCGACTTGGAATGCAATGAAATAGGAAACCAAACGACAAACTTAGAATGCGACTAAATAGGAAGACGACTTAAATGGAATGCGACTAAATAGAAAGACGACTTAAAGACAATAAATAATAGTAAATATCATCCTAATAGGACCCAAAACAAGGTCCCATGAAATCATGTTCCATTTAAACATCCACTTTGAAAATTTCCAATGCATCGAATGGATGATTAAATTTATTAAATACAGGAAATCATGTATATAATTTGTTTTAGCTCACATACTGACACCCAACCTCAATACCACCTTATACCGATTGATCTTCCCTCTGAGATACTGATGGGGATCGGCCGCATGATCGTTTTCGATTGAGGAGATCAGGTCACCAGTCGGAGGGACCCGTTTTTGCATATTTGCCGGAGATGCATTGATCGGATCGGCGATCCGAGACCACGAGCGCGTCCGGAGCATCATTTTACATTTTATATGTATTTTATGTTATTTTTTGGGCTTGTATTTAGTGTTTTAGGACACCGGGCATAATGGACGATCATAGTCGTTCACGCCGGGTGCCCAACCGCCCCTCTCGATATATATAGGGGCGGAGATTCTCATTTTTCAGTGATTGTTGAGTTTGTGAGCGAATCCAGATCCAACAATCATTCGTGGTGCGACGCTGCGAGACTCGGGGTGCGAAGTCCCAATTTCCTTTTCAATTTTTCGTCTAATTTCAGTTACTTTCCTATTTCCCGTGAGCCCACATTGTTTCTCCCCTCTAAACCCACGATTCTAAGTTATCGGAAGGAGAAAATCGCCCAGCGCCACTGTACGCCTCCTTCCTTAACAAAAACTACATACGCCTCCAGTCGCTTCCTCCTCCCGTCCTAACCGCACGCCTTCATCTCCTCTTCCATCGACGAGCAAAATAACACTTACACTCCTCGTCTCCTGCCCCAGTCGACGGTCACCCAACATCAACCTTCGATCCCATCGACGAGAAAACCGCCCAACGCTACTGTATACCTCCTTCCTCGACGGAAACATCGTGTGCCTCCAGTCGCATCTTCCTCTCGTCCTAACCACACACATCCATCTCCTCCTCCATCGACGAGCAGAATAACACATCCAATCCTCGTCGCCTGCCACTATCGACGGTCGTCCAGCATCCAACCCATCGATCCTGTCGACCTCTCCTCTACAACAGATCGACGCTTCCTCCTCCAGTCCCATCCTCAGTCGTGGAGCCACCAGCCACATCCGCAAGTCACAACAAACCTTCCCTTATCCACTATACTTCTTCCTCCTCGCCATTTCTCTGTCGTGGAACCACCATCACAACTGACAACAATAACACCTCCCCTGTATCCTGAAATCGACAGCAGCCCCATTTCCTGCATCCGACACAGCCATATCTCCCCTCCCTTCCTTCTCAGCAGGGAAAACCCCATCAGCCAAGTCAATTCTGGGCGCAGCACCAACTCGACTCCACCAGCCCGTTTTCGGATTCCTCGTGCTTGAGAGTATTATTATAGCGTGTTACTTCTTTCTTTATTAATTATCGGATAAGTGTTATTATTTGCGTGGGAATCAATTTATCGTGCTATTGTTTATTTTTCATAAATTCTTTGTAAGTTGTCATTTGTGAAGTGGTAGTGGAAAGCACCACTTGTGAAAAGAGCGTGATTGTTTGCTTACACACGCAAAAATTATTGTGAACACTGTGTTGATTTGCTAGTCGCTTATAAACTTGTTGCTAATGTTTAATTCTAGATAAATTGTAAACATGCACACACCATTTAGATTGGGTTTGATCGCATTCATTTCACATATGCACGTAGGATTGCATTAGCATGTCGGCACCGTCGTCTTCACACCCTGTCCTGCGTCAGATACCCTAGGGGAAGAACACTCCAACCATTGCCTATTTGATTTATGGGTTCTGCATTTACTTTGATTGAAAATTAGAAGTTCACCTTGAAGTTCTTCCTGTGAATGTCATATCCAAGAGGTTTTGCAGTTTCTTCAATCTTTGTGATAATTTCATTGGCAGAACATGTTGATGTAAACCATGATTCTCTCTTGAATTCCTGTAATACAAGAAAAACTGGAAGAATCAGGTATAATAACGGTCAAAACTATACATAAAAAGAAAACTAAAAAAATATTTTGATATTTTGTTCTAGATTGGGATTAAGAATCACAAAATGGTTTCATAATGTTTAATTTCTTATAATTAACAGTGCATTTCAATTAATTAGTCAAAATATTTGCACCAACAATGCCAATGTTCAACTTAGGGCTTCAAATTACATGATAATAGACATACTAACATCAACAAGCACATTCGTCGCGAAAGACGACCCCCCTCCCCTTTTGGTTGAGGTCTAGCCCAAAGTCCATTAGTTCGAAGAGTGCGGACGTCTTCGCCCTCCTCAACTCACAATGTATTGAGCTGGTTGAGAAGACAACAATCATTTGTTGGTGCGCCTCACTGAGAGATAACCCGAAGCTCGGGATCCGAGGATCCATCTCCTAGGGCTGGGGCTCCTCCTGATGAAGAGGAGGATCGCACATGTAAGAAATGCCTTTTTGAGTACATGAGCCGGAAACTTTATACAAATTCTTGAGAGATTGTTTTTTACTCCAACTGGTTCTTTAAAACAGCAAACACCAGTGTTATTTAATGTTCATGCAAGTTCTTTGTATGTGTGGATGATTCATAGGTAAGTTAGTTGAGTTTAGTGGTATTAATATATTTATGTATGAGTGGGTTTAGTCTCACTTTGTGGGTTAAGTTTGTGAGTCATTTGTATTTCCTATAAATTAGCCCCTATGAGGAAGAATAAGATTGCACCAGTTATTATCTTTTCTTCTTTCTACTTGGTATCAGAGCGAAGTCGACTCTGGGAAAATTTTCGTCGCCCTAATTTGTTGGCGACCTAAAATTCTCAGCCTTCCTCTTGATTCCGTAAAGTTTCCGGCTTTCGTTTTGATCATCGACCGACTGTGCTGCCAGGGACCCGACTGGGTAGCCCTACTCCTGCTCCCGTCGACGGAATCGCTGCTTGATTCCAACGACGGGAGCAGTCCTTTCTCCCCTCCTCTCTGTCGATTGGTCCCGTCAAGCACCTCCTCACGATTGATCGGCCCCGTCGTCCCTCATCATCGATCCCTGCAACACATTCGTCGGCATCGACGTTCGATCTCTGCCCCTTCGGATACGATCTCGTCGTCCGCTGCTGTTGCCGCTGGATGCTTCTCCCGTCGAGCCATCTCCTCCAGCACGCGCTCGATCTAATCTCCAAGGGGAGCGGCCTCCCTCTCCCTCGTTCTCACCGACGAATTGCGGCGCTCGATCCCGTCGACATCGACGCTCGGACTCTTGCTCCTATCGACATCGACGATTGCTGCTCTCGACGCTGGCTGCTCTTATTTTCCAGATCCCGTCGAGCTCCTTCTTGTCTGGCTGCTGCAAGAGGGAGCAGATCTTCCCCTCCCCCGCTGGTCTTGCTGATCCCGCTGCTTTTTCTCGTTGGCTTCCCGTGTTGTTGTGGATGATGGTTCCCATTCATGTTCTATGCTTCTTCCTGCTATGGACGATGACTTCCCGGCTGCTGCCTCCCCTTCTGGGTGCTAATTTCGCTCACCGATGATGAAGACTTGTGGTAGTTTTGTTGTCTTTATGTGTCTCTTTATTTTCTTGCTGATTTGAATTTGTTTT
The DNA here is from genome assembly GCA_033032865.1 of Dactylorhiza incarnata. Classification (NCBI taxonomy): domain Eukaryota; kingdom Viridiplantae; phylum Streptophyta; class Magnoliopsida; order Asparagales; family Orchidaceae; genus Dactylorhiza; species Dactylorhiza incarnata. The sequence goes on from JAWHQI010000450.1 coordinate 391,301, forward strand.
CTATTGTTGTTAAGGCTATATGCACGTGTTTTCCACGTGAGAGAGAGTGTTTGGGATGAGGGTGATGTTGTGACCCCTTCCCTTGGACCTCGTGACCGGCGGAGGAGCTATGGCGGAGGAGGAGGAGACGCGGCGTGATCGGGAGGAGCGAACCTGTGCGGGATTTGCGGCTAGGGCAACTCACGGTTTTTTTCCGTGGGGTTAGAGAGAGAGAGAGAGGGAGAAGGACAATAAGAGAGAGAGAGATTTTAATTTCTGAATTCCTGCTTGCCTCACAAAGTCACGGCTACTAATATTTAAGTTCACACATGCCCCCCATTTGGGCTTACCACAATGGGCACAATATTGTTAAAAATAACACAATGAAAATAACAAAACATAAATTTGAAGATAACAAGATAACTGGCGTCGTCACGCCCATAACATCGCCCTCCTCGCCGAAAGACAGCTTGTCCTCAAGCTGGATCGAATGGTATTGCGGTGTGGTCTCCCGTTGTTGTGTCATCACTGGGAGGATCATCTACTTCGAGCCAAAATAAGCGTTTGCATCGATGTCCCAGTGTAAAGTGTTCATCACAATTGTAGCACAAGCCTTTCTCACGACGCGCGGTCATCTCGGAGCTGGACAAACGGCGGCGGATAGGAGGTCGCGGTGGATCGTCCCGGAGTGGAGCCTTGGCCGGGAAACTGGCTGGAGAGTAAGCGCCCTGACGTCCCAAAGGTGGACGATCTAATAGCAGTCGTCGATCACAAGCCCTGGCGAGGCTCATAGCTGTGTTGAGATCACGTGGCAGCAGAAATTCCACATCTCAACGTAAGCGCTCGTGAAGGCCGGCAGTGAAGAGGTGCACTTGCTGTTCCGGTAGGACTGACGTCGCCCTAGACAGTAGCAGTTGAAATTGTTTGAGATAGGTGTCAATGGAGCCCTCCTGTTTGAGGTTCACCAGATCGCCGAGTGGGTTTCCCTGTAGGGGAGGACCAAACCTTAAGGTACAGGCCGCACTGAAGTCCGCCCATGAAGTGTGGGGGTGCTCGCGCATAAGTTGAGTGAACCATAATTGCGCTGGCCCAAGTAAGTGGAAGGAGGCGATGCCGACGCGGTCGGCCTCCGGCGTGCATTGGTTCGCGAAGAAAATATCGCAGCGGGTGAGCCAAGGAAGAGGGTCTTCGCGGCCCTCATAGATCGGAAAGTCCATCCGGAAAGATCGAGCGTTGGCGGGGTAGTCCCCGCCGGCAGGAGCGGTGGAGCCCAAGCGGCTGGTCGAAAGGTGGTCGGTCGGGTGCAGCGGTGGAGGAGAAGGCGTCCCCTGTAGGGAATCCAAGCGTGCGTTCAGGGCGTCCATTTTGGCGTTCTGAGTCGCAAACATGGATTGGAAGAGTGCCATGATCTCTGCGAGTGAGGGAGCATCGTCCTCCATCAGTGATCGAGGGGGACAACTAGCTGGCGGTGTTGGAAGGAGGCCGATTGAGGGGAAGGAGCCGACGGCGGCCACAGAAGCGTCGGAAGCAGGGGTCGTGTGCTGCGGGGTAGGAGCTGCGGGACTGGGGTGGATCTCGGGGGCGCACGGACGGGCGGTCGAGGAGCTGGCGGGCGCGCAGGAGGGGCGTCGCGGGTTTGGGCGGGCGGAGGAAATGCCGGAAGAAGAGCCGGCGGGTGGCTCTGATACCAAACTGTTGTGACCCCTTCCCTTGGACCTCGTGACCGGCGGAGGAGCTATGGCGGAGGAGGAGGAGACGCGGCGTGATCGGGAGAAGCGAACCTGTGCGGGATTTGCGGCTAGGGCAACTCACGGTTTTTTTCCGTGGGGTTAGAGAGAGAGAGAGGGAGAAGGAAAATAAGAGAGAGAGAGATTTTAATTTCTGAATTCCTGCTTGCCACACAAAGTCACGGCTACTAATATTTAAGTTCACACATGCCCCCCATTTGGGCTTACCACAATGGGCACAATATTGTTAAAAATAACACAACGAAAATAACAAAACATAAATTTGAAGATAACCAGATAACTGGCGTCGTCACGCCCATAACAGGTGACCCGGATGATCTTTTCCGTTGTTCGCCTAGTCCCACACAACCTCTAGGCTTATGTCGTGTGTTGTTAGTGTCTCCCCAAGTTTTCCTTGATAATTGGTAGGTGGTATGGTCTTTGGTGGTTGTCTTTTTTTCCCTCAACCTACCCTTTGGTCAAGGTCCCGACAAGGGTTGGCTTTGGGTGATTTGGTTGTGGTGTTATCTCCGCGGTCTCGTAGATTCGTGAGTGTGGTGTTATCCCCGCGGTCTCGTAGATTCATGTGTGGTGTTATCCCCGGGGGTCTCGTAGATTCGTGTGTGTGGTGTTATCCCCGCGGTCTCGTAGATTCGTGTGTGTGGTTTCCTCTCTATTCGTCTTCTCCGCTTTGCCTACCATTTTTATCATTTCTTATATGATGTCCAAGCTGAAGGTTCCCCCTTCAGCTTGAGGGGGAGAGTTGAGTTTAGTGGTATTAGTATATTTATGTATGAGTGCGTTTAGTCCCACATCGTGCGTTAAGTTTGTGAGTCCTTTGTATTTCCTATAAATTAGCTCCTATGAGGAAGAAAAAGATTGCACCAGTTATTATCTTTTCTTCTTTCTACTAAGTTTTCATGTGGAGCTCAATCTGGACCATGGCAAAGGGCATTGGGATGGTGATAGTACACAAAGCCTTTAGCCAATAATGAATTAACTCAAATGGGACCCTGATATTTTGTCGGGACTCTAGTCCATTCCATAAAGCTTAGGTCAATTTTGATTTACTTCAATCGAGACACTGATATAGGGTATCGGAACCACGTGAGGCTACAGAGACAATGGCCTAGATTGAATTAATTATGTTGAGACTCTGATAAATCTATCAGTACATCGATAGACACCGACTTGGTGCAAATTCGCGTCAAACCTATATCTTACAAGCGATGATTTCTCGCCCAAACACCTTAAGCACCCCTAGATGGATGAAATATTTGCTATTGTGAAATTACAAGCGAAGATTTCTCTCCCCAACATCTTAATCACCCTGTTACGGTCGCGCACGCCAAGGCGAGTTCACGCGCAGAGGAAGGTGGCAGATGCTAGTCCACCGATTAAGGAAGAAACCGTCGATGCTCGACCTAAGGATTGTTTTTCATTTTGATGTCGTTTTGTCTTTCGCTATCCACAGACCGGATATTGTTATTCACACCCCCACGGCTGTATAAGGGGAGTATGCTTGTATTAGTTTTTTTTATCTTGGATGAATGTTAAGGTTTAGGGTTGCTCCCTGAATTTCCTCTCTTCTTCCTCCTTGCTTCTCCCTCACCACCACCGGCCCTCCTTTTTGTCGGATTCTTCTACGGAGTATGTATTAATTGGTCTGACCAGCCTCACCACCCGTCCATCGGCCACCGGTGCTCAAGCGCGACTCTCCTTCCGTGTCGAATCCCACCTAAGTCCACGGGCGTCCACTGCTTCTGTCGATCTATGACGTCCCAGCCAGCGCAGGCCTCCAGCCCCCGATTTACGCTCGTCCCGTCCAGCGCAGGCCTCCAGCCCCCGCTATATGTTGTCCCGTCCAGCGCAGCCCTCCAGCACCCGATCTACGCCGATCCTGCCCGGATCCGCGCCTTCTGCGACAGTTCCTCCTCGCCCAGCCCAGATCCGCCGCACAGCCATTCAGTCGACCTCGTCTAACCCCGATCCAGTGGAGACTTTTCCCTTTTCCGATTCCAGCCAGCTCTTTCCTCCGTCATCGTCCGGATCCATCTCCTCCAACCGCCACCCTCCGGATCCAGCTCCACCTATGGATCCCAATCTTCGCTCCTCCGGTGAAACCGCTCCGAATACCGTCGTCGATGCCCTTAGCCATCTCATGGAGGCTCACGAGCAACTCGTCGCCTCCATGCATGCCTCTCTCCTTGCCCTCCATTCCAATATTGACTCCCTCCAAGCATCTGCCGCCGCCTCCGCCGCTTCTGGCTTCGGCTCGCCCAAGGACGAGGGCTCCCTCCTCGACGCCATACCGGCGAGGCCTCCGCCTGAGCTGCCATCCAAACCGACTCCGGGTCGCTCCGCTCTCTCCCTCGACATTCCTTCTTTCGTCGGCATCGACCCGATGGGTTGGATAGCGAAGGCGAAATAGTACTTCGACCTCAACTTCACGTCGGAGCAGGACAAGGTGTCCACCGTTCTTGTCGGTCTCGATGGCTCTGCGCTCCACTGGGCTCAGTGGATCCGTCAATCTAACCAATCCCTCTCCTGGCCCGAGCTTAAACATGAGATGATTCGGCAATATGACACCCATTACTCCGGCTCCTCCGCTATCGAGCGGCTTTGCAGTGTCCGCTAGACAGACGGCCTGGACGACTACATTGATGAGTTTGTCGCCATGGCCACCCACGTTCCCGGCCTTCCACCTGACCATTACCTAGGATTCTTCATGTAGGGCCTGCTACTACAGATTCGCTCTCGTCTCCGCACGCACCACCCTCAGACGGTCGTCGACGCCCTTGACTTGGCGCGTTTGGTGGCGGCCGACCTCTCCCCTAGACCTCCGGCTCCTCTGACAGGCCACCCCCTCCGCAGACACCTAGGAGTCTGCCCGCCCAGGCTCCTCTATCATGCCCTCCGCATGGAGGACTCCGCCCAGGGCGGCCCTCGGCCCCTCATCTCCTCTCAAATAGTGATTACAATGAGCTCTGCGGCAAGCTCCTGTGTTTTCGGTGCCTCCAACCTTACTCCCCCAACCATGAGTGCTCCGTAAAGGAGTTCCACACCATCATTAGCGACAGCGACCCTGAAGTTACTCTGGCTGACTTTGAGGCCTTGGAGCTTTCAGCGGAGGGTCCTCCATTCGACACCGCCACGACTACGTTCCACCGCTTGGAGTTATCTTGTGACTCGGGGGGCGGACTCTCCGGACCGCAGACCATGAAGTTCCCGGGCACGCTTCATGATCGCCCGATCAGTGTCATGCTGGACAGAGGCGCGAGCCACAATCTTATTTCCGAGCGACTGATGTGTTGGGAAAAACTCCTTTTGATTTAACTTAACAAATTATTTATACGTGATTTTACCTCTTAGGTTGTATTACCCACATTGTATAGTGAGGGTAAATTGGTCATTAGATATCTTAGGGTGTCACACTCACCTTAAAGTGTCAAGACCAAGTCAAGACAATCACAAAATAAGTTAAGTTAAGACTTGCGTCGAATGAAAGTGGACGCAAGTTCGACTTGATATCGATGCAACTCTGACTAGAAGTCCAAGCAACTTATTCAGGCTGTCGAAGTATAATTCAAGTCGACGCAACGTCGAAAGGAACTCGATGCAGAAGGAAGAGCTTGTCGAAGCCATTCAAGAAATCGACACAACATCGACTACAATTCGACGCAGAAGTTAAAGCTCCAAGTCCAAGTCTTCAACTCGACGGATACGTCGATAAGGAATCGACGTAGCGTCGACATCTGAGTTTAGCCAAAGCTAAGAAGGAATTCGAAGCTACGTTGATAAGAACTCAGAGGTGCATCGACATGAAGAATGATGAAGTCGACGCAGCGTCAAATACAGTCAGAAAAAGAAAGTTTTTCTGCTGTCCTTTTGAGACCTTTTCAGAAGGACCATCAGGCTAGAGACAGTTCTCTAACGGCTCGTTTATTGCCAAGAATGGAATGGAGCTTTCCAGGACATAGCAAATCATTTTTGGAAGTATTCAAAATTGATGGACGGGTCGAGAACAAAAGAAGAAAGAAAAATAAGTGGGAAAGATCAATTCCTTTTCAGGACAGCCCAAAAAGAGGAGAAAAAAAGAAGAGAGTTATTACATTATTGCATTCTGTCGAATAGGGCTCTCTCTCCTTCTTCTCTCTAACCCTAAGACAGAAATACAGTGCTCTCTCTGCACAGGATATATACTTAGCTGCTTCTTCACCACATAACAGTCAGATTACAAGAAGCTTTCAGAGAAAAGGATCTGAATAAATAACTCTTGCAAATCATCACAATCATAAGCAAGGGTTCATCATCAACAAATCCAGTGAAAGACAAACATAAGTTGAACTTGAGAAAAAGCTTCTAAGGAATTTTGAGAACAGAATTCTTTTCTTCATCTTCCTTCTTTCTTTTCCTTATTCTTCACACTGTAAAAGAGTTTTATTAATCCCTCTTTCAAAGGATTCAGTGGTTCTAAGAGTCTACTTATCAAAAGACTCAGTGGTTCTAAGAGTCTCCTTATCAAAAGACTCAGTGGTTCTAAGAGTCTCCTTATCAAAAGACTCAGACACATGTTGTACAATCCTACCAGGGAGGTAGAAGAGAGGAGTACCCATATTTTGGGGAACCTCTATAAAAATACTGGTGTCTTATGTGTTGTGATTTTCTGTGATGTCTCTACTTATTTATTCTGTGTTTATTTTCAGTAAACTGCATTTATTTTATTCTGTCCTTAGTTTTGTTGAATGCATAATACTTAGTGTTTTTATTGTGTGTGCATAAATAGAATAGAAAATATTTTAAATCTCTATTCACCCTCCTCTAGAGAATTCTCAGAGGCACACTGTGCACCTTCATGATGCAGTAGCTCCAACTTTCCGCAGTTCCATCCCCAGATTTTTTGATCCGCCTAGGCGATGGGCGACGCAGACCGGCGCAGGGTCATTACCCTGCCGTGACTCTCTATGTGGGGTCCTGTTCCGTGACCGCGGACTCCCCCGCATTCAGCCTCGCCGATATCGACGTCATTTTTGGGGCGGCTTGGCTCCGCACGCTTGGCGAGGTGCGCGTCAATTGGACGACTATGTCCATGCAGTTCCTCCAAAAGGGCTGGTCGTGTCACCTCGACGGTGACTTCGCTATCCTTTGCTCTTCGGTCGCCCTGTGCACGATCCAGCGGACCACGGACACCGACCTTTCCGCGGAGCTGCCTCCCCCCTCAGGACTGTCTGATGTGCCTCCCCCGTCCCCACCTGACCATCCGGAGCTTCCTACCGCGCTCGATGACGTCGTCCAGCCTCCGACAGCACTACCACCGGCCCGGTCGACCGACCGCGCCATTTCCCTCCAGCCAAGGACCGCGGCAGTTTCGGCGCGGCCGTACCATTCTGATCAGGTACAGAAGGATGGACTCGAACATCTGGTGCAAGTGATGCGGATGGAGGGTCTCCGTCCCGGCACACACCCTTTTTCTAGCCCTTGTCTTCCAGTCCGGAAGAAGGACGACCTGTGGCGCCGCACTACCCCGACAAGCTACTAGTTCGCCGCTACCACCTTCTGGGGGAATATACTTTGCAAGAGACCCATGCTGCTTGCATTACCCGCCCAACGTTCGAAGCCACGAGACTCCTCCAGGGCTACTCCGACCGCCAGTTCGTTGACTACTGCCTTGAGGTCAAGACATATTTTCCAGACGTCGGCATTGTTACGGTCGAGCGCCAAGGCAAGTTCACACTCATAGGAAGGTGACAGATGCTAGTCCACTGATTAAGGAGGAGACCGTCGATGCTCGACCTAGGGATTGTTTTCATTTTGATGTCGTTTTGTCTTTCGCTATCCACAGACCGGATATTGTTATTCGCACCCCCACGGCTATATAAAGGGAGTATGCTTGTATTAGTTTTTTTATCTTGGATGAATGTTAAGGTTTAGGGTTGCTGTCTGAATTTCCTCTCTTCTTCCTCCTTGTTTCTCCCTCACCGCCACCGACCCTCCCTTTTGCCGGATTCTTCTACGGAGCGCGTATTACACCCGTAGATGAATGAAATATTTGCTATTGTGGAGAACCAAAGGAGACTTCTGTTATGGTCTCACACAACCTGTTGTCCATTTAATTTAATGTTTTAATTTATGTTCGTGTCGACGTATTTCACGTCTTTTAATATCAGGTCATCGAGTCTCGCATATGTTATTTTATATAAGTCAAAATTGTTTGAGTTGGTTTGATTTTTCAAACTCATGTGATTCACATTTCCCACCTATCTGCCGCCAATGAAAATTTTGCTCCAAGCTGCCCATGTGCTTTGACTACACACATGGAAGATAAACTTCTAGGAAATGAGATCAAAACATGTGAAACGACTATATAAACGGATGGATTGTGGTTTGGAAACACACCACCGATTCATCACCTTGGAGAAATAAGCTATGGGAGCAGGGGCGGACCCACATAAGGCCCAGTGATGGCGACCGCCCACACAAAAATTAAATAAAATTTATCTTTGGCCTTATATATATATTATATAATACATATTTATTAAATTTTTAATGTAATATGATTGACATAGTAGTAATGGTCTATTTTTTTGAGTGAAAGGTCATGAGTTCAATTCTTCGTGGTATCAAAATTTGTTGAATTTTTTTGAACAAAACAAATCATTAAAAAATGTAGGTATTTTTCTATCTGTAGGCATATTGCACACAAAAATTATTCAAAAATATAAATATATTTTTTCTATATTTAGACATTATACAAAAAAAATTTATTAAAAAATATGGACACAATGTAAAAAATTGCTTGAGTTGATTTGATTTTTCAAACTCATGTGATTCACATTTTCCACCTATCTGCCGCCAATGAAAATTTTGCTCCAAACCGCCCATGTGCTTTGACTACACATATGCAAGATAAACTTCTAGGAAATGAGATCAAAACATGTGAAATGACTATATAAACGGATGGATTGTGGTTTGGAAACACACCACCGATTCATCACCTTGGAGAAATAAGCTATGGGAGCAGGGGCGGACCCACATAAGGCCCAGTGATGGCGACCGCCCACACAAAAATTAAATAAAATTTATCTTTGGCCTTATATATATATATATTATATAATACATATTTATTAAATTTTTAATGTAATATGATTGACATAGTAGTAATGGTCTATTTTTTTGAGTGAAAGGTCATGAGTTCAATTCTTCGTGATATCAAAATTTGTTGAATTTTTTTGTACAAAACAAATCGTTAAAAAATGTAGGTATTTTTCTATCTGTAGGCATATTGCACACAAAAATTATTAAAAAAATATAAATATATTTTTTCTATATATAGACATTATACAAAAAAATTTATTAAAAAATATGTACACAATGTAAAAAAATTAAAATGACATTAATATAACCTAAACATATATTTTTATATTTGCTGATTAAATTTTTTTCAAATAAATTATTAATCCGCCCACCTAGAGAAAAATCTATGCATCTGTCATTGTATGGGAGGTGGATCCACGGAGAAGAAGGGGGTGAGGCTGCGACGGGCTGGAGTGAGTGTGGCGAGGCTGTATTGGGGCAAGCGGTGCGGCGAGCATCAGGCTTACACGTGAGCTAGGCGTTATTCCGCGTCGACTTCTCTGGCGGTGGCGTTGGTGGTTCGTCTGACGACGATGAAGGTTCGTTCTGGTACAAATCTTGTGCGTCCATTTTACGGATTGCAGTCAAGTTCATATTACATTCCTGTGCATTTTTTGTAGTCTTAGTTCTTTTGTAGTATATTTTTCGGACTTGTATCTCTTACTTTGAGTACTGTAATTTTCTTGTGCTAATAAAATTGTGCAAAGTGTGTATTTTCTTGTGACCCTGTATTTAGTGGTGCCTGGTAATTGCGCTTCCGCGACCGAAAATCCCAACAAGTGGTATCTGAGATAGGTTCTGTGGGCGACTAATTGAATATTTGAGGAAATATTTGACCGTAGGGACTGATGCAGATTCTGTGGGGATGAAATAAATTGACCTTTGCAATAAAGGGCGAGGAGTGGATTGACTTGGATGAGCGTGACACTAATGCCACCAGAATGTGCGTTGACGACAAGATCCTCTTCAACATTGGTGTCGAAGAGTCTGCAATCAAGCTTTGGAAGAAGCTTGAGATATTATATCTGGACAAATCGTTGACCACGAGGTTGTTGTTGAATAACGACTATATGTGCTAAAGATGCAGGAGGGTGGCAACTTGCAGAAGCACTTTAATATGTTCAATGACCTTCTAAACCAATTGCATATGGTTGGTGTGAAGCTGTAGGAAGGCAAGAACCTATTACTTCTTACCTCGCTCACACCGTCCTTTAAACACATGGTGATTGCGCTCCTGTATGGGAAGGATATAGCGGGGCAGGAGGTCACATCGACGTTACTATCCAGTCAGATGCTGAAGGACCCCGCTCCTGAGGGTGAGCATATTTTGGCAGTAGATGGACGAGGGAGAGCGTTCGACATGACATCAAGGGGTGCACATGCTTGTTCGGTGTCGAAGAAGGGAGTTGTTTGTTACCACTGCAGACAGAGCAATCACATCAGGAGGAACTGCTCGCAACGTGTGCAGAGTTCTGGAGACATCCAGGATGCGGGTGTGGTGACGCTAGATCTGGGAGTGGAGAGTGATGGTCTTTATACCATCACTGAGAGTCGTGATGAATCTAATAGCGGTTAGATTTTGGATTCTGGTGCATCGCAACACATGCTCGGATGCGTCAATGTTTAGTTCTATGTAGGTGACAACAAGGTTGGTTTATTTGGGTGATGGCTTAGGTTGGGAGGTCACGGGCACATGGACAATAGACAAACAGACGCATTATGGGGTGGTGCGCGGGCTTGAGAGGTACATCTGGTGCCCAAGCTGCGTAAGAATCTGATATCATTGGGCATACAAATGTATACATATATATACATACGTAAGCATAGACATACAAATGTAAGCATATATATATAGAGAGAGAGATATACAAATGTGTGTGTATATATAAGATTCGTTAATGTAGGAATATAGAGGAACTTGGGTGTAAACAAAGTAGAGATCTTAAAACTCCTCTAGGGATCAAATCAAGAAGAGATCGTAAAACTCGTTCATTTCCTCCATAGTATAGATTTGATATAGGATAAAAGCTTGCACTTCATGTATGTAACTAAAATGGTTTTAAAAGAAACTTTAAAAGGCACATAGTTTGATATTTCATATAAAATATATTGTTCACTATCTACCTTGAACTCTAACTTACCTAGAGATATTTCCAAAATTTGAAATCGAGCAATTTAGGAGATCACGCTCTCACATTAGAAGCTACTACACAGTTTTTGGAGGCTCCACGTAAATCATAAGTTTTCTATCTAGTGAAACGACCTACTGTTACTCGTGAACGTAGCCCATCGGTAAACCATGTAAATCTAGTGTTTTTGTGTTATGTCTCTCATTTTGGTTTATTTCCTAACAAATACAAATGAACTAGTATAGGCTTCATTTCTAAGGACATTAGTGGAACATCCACATACAAAACTGAACCCCATTCACAATCGTACTCATGCCCTTTACCTAATCCTTTAAAAAAATCCATGAGAGTACCTGTTCTATAGCAAACAAGCACCCAAGGTTTAAACCCTTTGACAAGCCAATCAGCTCAAATGCATTCAATGCTGCTGGTTGTTCTTCCTTCCCCATCATATGGTGCTCCTGGAAAATTCATGAATACATTAGATGTTCATGAGCAGTTTATGTTGCATAAAAAGTAGATTATGTAAACGAGCAGTCTATCCACGTAACTCGGCCGATAGCACAATGGCCACTCGCCATTCCTTTGAAAATTCTGTTTCACAGAATATAAAACGGGCGATGGCAAACAACGAGGTAGGACAGCTGTCGGTGATCAGGAGGAACCCCGTGTCAGACTACTCATATTACTAATAATCATTTGCTTCGATTCTATATAGAAAACATAGTAAGGACCGTTTAACCAACGCCGAACGAGCTGGCGATCATAGAGCCAATTTTACTAAAAAAAGAAAGTAAATAGTGGCTCAACGATCGCAAGGCGGAGTAAGCTGCTTCAAATAAAAACATGCAAAGAGTAGATGGCAGGAGGGTAAAATTGGAATCACACAAATACGTGGGGACACAAAACAGCACCCCTCTAAGATAATATTAGATAAAGTGTACAAGCCAGTCTTGGACTCACTTGTTGTACCCTGAATGCATCATGAACATCATCCAAGCTTGCTTCATACTTTGCATCAAAAACAGGGGGTTTGTATCCTTCTCTAAACCAGTCATCCTCCAGCATCTCCAAGATAGTTATTCGCTGACATAGGCCATATAAAGATAAAATCAATAATTTAGTGAAGCGATCTTGAAGGTAAAAATTTGTAGCAAGAGAAATACTAACCATCAGTGGATTAGGATCAAGAATTCTGGTCAAAAGTCTCTTGGCACCAAAAGAAAACCAAGAAGGAAATGTGAAGGTAGCAGATGCTATCTGCATGTACATAGAGAATCTGTTAGGACCCGTTTGGGAGAGCGGTGTCAGTGGCTCCGGCGAGAAATGAAAAGCTCTCGCCCTTCGGTGGGAATCAAAATGGAATTTTAGCCTTTCTCACTTCACCGGAGCTCAAGAAAAGAGATTACCCAAACATTTTCATTTATTGAATCAAAAAACACCACTTGAGCAAAAATAGAATACAAAACAGAGCTTAGAAAAGGCACCATTAAAGGCATGGGATTTTCAAAAGCTTGTCCTACTTACCTTCTTGTATAGATTTACAAGGTTATTATCATCAAAAGGTAAGAATCCTGCTAGTAATACAAATAGGATAACCCCACATGACCATAGGTCAGCAGTAGCTCCATGATAGCCTCTATCATTTAGAACCTAAGTAAAAAAAGTTAATGAGGAATAACTTATGTCAACAATATATCCTCTTAGAGTTGGTTAACAATTAAAGTCATAATGACTAAGGAATAATTACGAAAAACTACCCCACGACTTCGCATAATTACAGAGACCTCCCCTCTAGTTTTTAAAAGTACCAACACATCCCCTCTTAAGTTTACATTGTTAACATGCATGTACAAAAGAAAACCCCGAGGGGAGGTGTTGGTAATTTTTAAAAGTGAAGGAGAGGTCCCTATAATTATGCAGAGTTGAAAGGGGGGTCCCTATAATTATGCAAAGTTGAAAGGGGGGTCCCTATAATTATGCAAAATTGAAAGGGTGGTCCCTATAATTATGCAAAGTTGAAAGGGAGGTCCAAGTAAATGACCCTATAAAACTATACAGACCTCAGGGGCTACATAATTTGGAGTTCCGCAAGTAGTGTGAAGCAATCCGTCATCCTAAGAGTTGAAATATCGCAGGTCAATAGAACACTATAAGAAAATAGGTACATAAAACATTGTTCTGAGAATAATAAATACCCTGATTTGTTGAGAAAGTGCACTTAATCCAAAGTCAGAAACTTTAAGATTGCCAGAGGCATCAAGTAGCAGATTTTCTAGCTGCAAAAGGGAATAGGAAAGAACAGGGAGTTTATTGGGAAAATTGAATGAGGGAGGAGAAATGGTAAATATCATACATGCATCAGGTAGTTTACCTTTAAGTCCCTGTGGTAGACACCCCTGCTGTGGCAAAAATCAATGGCATTAATTAACTGATGAAAATATCTCCTTGCTTCAGCTTCTCCCATTTTTCCTTGATTAATCTTTAAAATTAATGTATATAAAAGACTATCAGAATAGTTTAATTGTAACATGAAGAAGGGAGAATGATAACAGAAGCTGACATTAAAGACTGCAGAACTTTAAGATAAGTGTAGTGATTAAAACTTGAATATATTTAAATGCTGGTTAAATGTTTATAGAAGGAGAAAATTCAATAAGGGTTCGTTTGTTTGGACAGAATTGGGGCTTCGGTATTAGAATTGGAGGTCTAATTTCAATAAAAATGAATCTTCAATTCTAATTTTAGGGCCCCAATTCTGTCCAAATGAATAGACCATAAAATAACTTCAAAACAAAATAATAAATAAGCTAGAAAAGCTGAGAATCCGACTTGGCGCATATAGGATGGAATTGGGATAGAGTTCTCGTGATTATTTATTTCAATGATTTGTTAAAAGTTTATGGTCAGAACTTACAATTTTATTAAAGAGCTCTCCCCCAGTAGCATATTCAAGAACAATGAATATCTTTGATTTGCTCCCCATTACCTGAAACAGAGAAGCAATGAAATTAAAACAAAAACCTGGCAGATGGAATGACAAGAAGTTCATAAATTGATTCCTTGTTGTTTTTTGGGTTAGTATTCGAATTAAATCCTCTGTTTGGATGATGAGAATTTGTGTAAAATAAAGTTAGAAGTGGTATAATATCCTAATTAATGGCAGTAAAATGTCTTCTTTACTTTAATTAATGGCTGTGCCAATAGTTGATTAAGATGCCCATACTTCTTGTAGTACGCAGCTTCGGTGTGATTTAGCTTGACACAGAATGTGCACGTGATATGGGGTTGACGATCCTCGTGCATCCATAACGAGGAGGGCCAATCCTTGAGGGGAGTCTGCCACCACGGCCAACGGTTTGGCGGAATACCGGAGAGGCCTGCTAAAGGACCTAAGGAGAGGCCGGGCTACTTTGGTAAAAGAAATAATTTTGAGAAGTGTGGAGCAAACAACGGAGAAGGAAGGTAACAATGGAGCAAAAGGGGCGTAGAATCTAAGCATGTGAAGATGAGTAAGAAATCAAGTAATCAGCATGATAATAACACAGCCTCCCTTTGGACACTCTCAATAGTTAAATCAGTTGTGATGTCAAGTCCAAGCATCAAATATCCATTTAACTTTGGCTACCATAAGCTGAATATCTCCAAAACAGGCAGATTAGAGAAGTGATCTCAGAAAGGTAGTGTAAACTATCTTGTTCTTAGAGGAAAGAATGTCGTTCCTTCTTCCTAACTAATGTTTCATGACAATGTCATAAAAAACTTTCTCCATATAATTCAACATTAATATATGAATTCTACTATCATCATGGCCACTATGCAGGAGCATTGACAAGGATATTTTTGGCCTGATAGAGATATCTAAAGAGCATGCCAGAAGGAATTCGACAAATGAGGGTAGTTTCTGTTACCTGAGGAGAGTCGAACCGGTCGAACCTGTTGAACGTCACTACCATACGCATCAGTTGAGGGTCTATATATCCTTCTAACACCCCCCCCCCCCCCCCCCCCCACCCTCAAGCTCACGGGGGATCATACACCGAGAGTTTGGAGATAAGAAACTCATGTTGAGCGCAAGTCTGAGGCTTGGTGAGCAAATCGGCAAGCTGACGCTCGGTGGGAACATAATGAGGAAACAAGAGTACCCTGAATGTGTTGATCACGAGGAAAGAAGGCATCAACACCAATGTGCTTGGAGAGCGAGTGCTTGGTGGGATTCAAGGTAATCTGGATAGCCCCGGTGTTATCACAATAGATAGTGGTGGGACCAGAAGGGGCAACACCAAGATCAGCAAGCAACCAGCGAAGCCAAACAATATCCTCAGCAGTAGTGGCCATGACACGGAGCTCTGCCTCTGTGCTAGAACGAGAAACGCCGGTTTGCTTCTTGGATTTCCAGGCAATGAGTGAAGAGCCTAAGAAGAGACAAAAACCGGTAACAGAACGACGATCAACATGATAACTGGCCCATGTAGCATCAGAATATGCATGTAGCTGGAGAGAGCTGTTGCGGGGGTAGAATAGACCATGAGTCATAGTAGCACGAAGATACCGGAGAACACGCAGCAGGTGGGCGTAGTGAACTGATGTGGGAGCACTCACAAACTGACTCAGCACATGAACAGCAAATGCAATGTCTGGTCTAGTAATAGTGAGGTAAACCAGGCTCCCAACCAGATGGCGGTAGTGTCGGATCAGAAAGAGGAGATCCCTCATCCGGACGCAGCTGAAGGTGGAGCTCCATGGGGGTAGCAGCAATGCGAGAGTCGGACAGTGCAGCACGGGCCAATAAGTCAGAGGTGTAGTGCTGCTGAGATAACTGGTAGCCAGTAGGAGTAGCAGAGAACTCGATGCCTAAGAAGTAACTCAGTGTGCCAAGATCAGTCAACTGAAACTGCTGCTGAAGGTGATGCTTGACAAACTCAACATGGGAGGCATCGTCACCAGTAATAATCATGTCGTCCACAAATAATAGAAGAAGGGCCCGACCCCGTGATGAAGAGTAGACGAACAGAGCAAGATCATAATGACTACAGAAGGTTGAGGGTCTATATATCTTTCTAACAGTTTCGACAAGTGAGAGTGGGGGTAACAATCCGATGATCAACACTTTTCTCAAGAGAAGGGGGAAACGAGCGCAGGAGCAATACTAGAGGAAGCATTTGAAGATTTGCTCATACCCCAAAAATGATTGAATGTGGGTCCATAGAAAAGACTGAAATGATAGTCAAAGTCGGATCTGGAAGAGGGCCTGAAATTACCCAGAAGGTTGTTCAAAGAATAGTCAAGGCGAGACCCTTGAGATGTCCCAAAATTCACTGTAAGAATTATTCACAAGACAGAAAGAGCGGGACTTGAGAGAGGTCACAAATAATAAAATAAAGTAGGGACCTAGAAGAAGTTCGGAGAGGTCGTTTAGTCCTGAACATGGGAACAATAGCAGATAAGGGATTTGAGTGGACAGTTGGATCCCAAGCGCGGAAAAGCAATGCTCTTTTGTCAACATTCTTACCATCCACTCCTGATCAAAGGTGATGCTAGAGGAGAAAGAATCGCAGGACGATTGTAGGATCTTTCAATGACAATGAAAAGGAATTCCATCGATGTACAACCCTGTATTTGGCGAGTCGACCCATAGGTATCAGCGAGTGCACCTGAGTTGGAGCGAGTGCACCTGAGTTGAAGCGGGTATAGCTCCCTAGGAAGTGCAGCACTCGCTCGGGTGCTGGGACGGAGGGGCGGGTCCGGTGACTCATAAGGGGCTCGTCGGTCCTAGGAAAGGAGGCAGTAACCGTACGCCATGGAGAGAATATTTAGCCCCTGACAGTAAGGGCGAGCGAGTGCGAGTGCCCAGCTCGGAAAGTGCATTCGACTCCCTGGGCGAGTACACCAAGGGGAAGCACTCGCCAAGTATTTTTGTGGTCTGCCTCTAGTAATTTCTAATAGCAGGTTTTTGCTATCCGCAGACCATTTTGGGGTTGCGGTTACGAGAAATCAAAAGGCAGAGGACGTTATCCGCATGTCATTCTTAGAATCCTATAAATAGACCCTCATATGCACCTTAGAAAAGATCAGATTTCTGGTTTCTAGAGAGAGCTTCTTCTTTCTTGCTCTCTGGTTTTCTGAGGTGCCGAGCTCAGTCTTGATTTGGGAGGGGAAGATCCTTAGATCTTTTGGATTTGTGGCGGGACCTCCTCGTTGCTGCTCAGGGGTCTGCTTGGGGGATAAGGTTGCCTTGCGAGTGCCCTCGGTTCCGAGTGTCCAATCGTTAGTTCTCGCTCGTTAGAAGTAAGGGCGAGCAGCACCCTTCTTGGGGTCCGAACTCCGTGAATCGAATTCTCGGCTCCAACAGTCGAAGTCGACGAAGAGGGAACTATCGCAAGGGGAAAGAACTTCCATAAAAAATTGAGATAAAAACAAGAAGAAAGTTGCATCCACTGATGGTTGCAGATAAAAAAGTCAAGCGGGTCGGGAGACGCTTGATCCTGACAACTATAGTATCTCTCGAGGATGCCAAGCACACTCAACCGGGATGCAAGAAGAGGGAGAATGGGCGGCATTGTAAGAGGACGCACATGCTTTGGAAAGAATCGGTCATGCAGTCAATGATAGAAAAGTTTTCTCAGAAATATTTTTGGTTAAGTAACCTATTTATACAAAGTTGAGATTAGCCCAAAAGCTACAGACAATATGTGAGGTCAAAATACCCAAAGGAGGATAATAAATAGACAAACAATAATAAACAAGTTCTATACAAAGTATATCCTCAAGGCAGAAATTTTGTTATATTATAGAAAGGACAAACTAGAAAAAGAATTAAGTTGTTGTGATTGCAATGAAATTGAAATTTTGACTAAAATACAAATTGAATCACATAAATACAAGTGTAGAGGAGAGAAGATGAATTCAGGTATTATACTAGGATATAATATTACTATTAAAATGAGGATTAGAACATGGAAACAAGATTTAAAATGACATCCAACGAAGAAGCGGGACCGAGTCTTCTGCAGCGATTGCGGTGGCAGGTGCGAGGCATCGGCAGTTATAGCGGCATCTTGAGGTACCTGGACAAAGTGACTGGTGGTTGTTGAAGTGTCGTGGAGTTGGTGGAGGTTGATATTCTATCACTAATGTCCTTTGTAATAGAAATCCTCCACCATTGTACAAATGAAATAGTAGGTATGATGATTATGATTTGGTTGAAAAGAAATTTCTACACAGGTTTGTTATGTGTCTTTGTCATTAATCTTTTACTTATTAGGTTAATTATTTGTTTTGTATGTTTTTTTATTTCATGCAACTTTGCATTTTTATTATGATTGGATATTCTTGCGATTAATCGGTTTATTTTGAGTTCATTGCAAATGTGTTATTAGTGAGTTGTATTTAAGGATCCCCTTAAGGCATAATGAAGCAAGCAAGTATTTGAGTAGCTCTCCCTCGACCACCAGGACACTCCGGTAAGGTTACAATCTTTCATATCATGTCCACTTCTCCCTGTCAATCTAGGGTTCTTTCGAGTAATGATTATTGGAACATAACAGTCCCATCTACGAAGAGCTAGATTTGAGCACAAGGGTGATGAAAATTCGACCAGAAAATTGTAAGATTCACGAATTGTATTATTGGTATTGTGCCTATGCAAAGCCTCTGTAAAAGCTCTACAAAATATGCATGCCCATCCATAAGCTTTTCATTTATTACATAGCATGCTTAGGCATTAGGCGCAGATTGCACGCATGAGACATAAGAATATTTGGTTATTTTTTTGTGTATACAAAGTTACAAACACAAATATGCAACCTATTGTGATACTTGCATGCATGCACCTGAATATATCTCTAAAGATGTTTGTGCAAAGATGTGAAGGAAGAAATCTTGTAATTCCATCACAAAATTTTATAACAACAAGAATTGTGGACTTATCAACCTTCGCCTTAAAACAGAAAATCCTTGACCATTATACTGCATATCCAACAAGGCAACAATATACTTCGATTGTATCTTCTTATGATGTATCTTGGCCTTCGAACATGTCATGGAATTTCAAAAAGAACAGTTTTGACATCATTTTCATAATGATTTATGATCTGCGCAGTTGAGTTGACAATTTTGTATTTCTTGGAATATCAAATTATGCCATGTGGAAATTACCTATCGGCGTATTGACTGTGGGATTTAAAAGTATTCGAACACAAGCATCCAATCTAAAGACAATTTGTGCTAGGTGGAGCGGTCTAATTCATATAAAGTATACAAGGCTACACGGGATTCTTAATGTGCGACTAAATATTTCATTATGCCCCACGTGAGAAAACACGTAACAGACATGGATGAAGGAGACTGACATGGGTCAGAGAAGTTCTGATATCATATTGGTACCCAAGCATCTAGCTTAAAACCAATTGGTTCTAGGTGGATAGGCCAAACGTCATATAAAGTAAATAATGCAACATGGGATTCCCAATGTGGTACTAAATATTTCAACAAAAAAATCATGACCTTTTTCAATATAAATAATAATGCTAACCTATGAAGCAACAATCCAATGCAACCTTTTTTTTTAACATTTATTAAAAATTGTAATGACAACATGTTTAACCTCATTAGTTTAAGAGTAGAAACTCCATATCTAAGGATTATAATGAAAAGAATGTGTCAATGAACAGTATTTGATGCGCCATCAAATTTTCATTTGGTGAGAGTGAGATCAAGAATTTGTAAAGTAATGACAGGATAACATTACTAAGTACCTCGTTTAGACAGATGACATTTGGATGCTTTATTAACTTCATGGTGGAAATCTCTCGCATAATCTGCCAAGACGAGCAATAGTACAAAACGGCATCATGAGAAGGTAAAGGTTAGCCCAACTAGGGGGGCCCACATAGGGCCAAGTATGGGCGGCCACCCACACTGAATTTAAAAAAAATCACTAAAAAAAGGCCAGCCCGGTGCACAAAGCATCCCCGTGCAGCGAGGGTCCGGGGAAGGGTCCCACCACAAGGGTGAAATGTAGGAAAACCTTACCCTGCATTTTTGCAAGAGGCTGCTTCTAGGACTTGAACTCGTGAGCTCAAGGTCACACGGCAACACCTTAACCGGTGCGCCAAGGCACCCCTTTTAATTAGAAAAATGCCACCTTAGAATCCTATCAAGTCCTGCTCTTGTTTGTGCCACACTACCGTGATGTCACTCTTCATTCTCATCGAATTCGGTACGTTACAACAACCCGTAGGAGAGTAAACTCAACAATTACACCTGATGAGGTTCCCCTAAAATTATCCAAGTCAAACCAGACCGAAGCACTCAAGCAATTACCAGCACGTGCCTTCAAAAAACTATAAAAAGGCCCTCAGACCTTCATTTGAAGACACGCAATCCAAGAGACAAGAGAGAGCTCTAAGATTTTCCGGCGAGAACTTAGCACTCTGCTCGCTCCTTCGCTTTGAATCTGCTCCGCTCGCTCTCAAGTCTACTCAAGCTCAAGGCTCCAGTAGACGCTCTCGCAAGCATCGGCAAAGGAACTGAAGAACGCTCTCGCGGACGCTCTGGGACTTAATCTTTTTTCCTCCTTTCTTTGTCTTCAAGTCTTGTAAATGAAGAGGTGACCTGTCACCCTCCGAGGATCTCAAACTCTTGTAACTGCAAAGGAAGTAGTGGACTTTAGCCGGCACAGACCCGACCACGTGGTTTTTCACCCTTTCTGGGTTTTCCACGCCAAAACGTCTTGTGTCATTGCTGTTTGGTTTTCATTTGATTGTTTGCGCACTCGGCTCACTCTCGAGCTAAGGCGGTCTGATTCTCCGGACCGGGGGAAAACCGAGTGACCCGCAACAACACCATTTGATCGTTAACATAAGCATATGGCTGAACAAAATGACGGACTTCTCCAAAATATGGGAGTGAAATCTATCTAGAACAAATCAAACATAAGTTGGGCTAGGAACATGCATTTAAAAGAATAACCGATTAGACTCGTAGTCATGAGAAAAGACCTCAAAATTGGGACAAACTAATACATAAAAATCATAAAGCGAACATAGAGAATGAAATCACATAGAAACTATAAGCACTTCAAAAATTTCAAGAGTATGAAAGGAACCTGCTCTACCACTTTGTGCTTTAGAACCTTCTCCTTGAGAAGTATCTTAATAGCAACATGTTCTCCGGTTTCCAAGTTCCTTCCAAGTCTCACTTTCGCAAATGTTCCTTCGCCAATTGTTTTGCCAAGCTCATATTTACCCACTTGACGCTTCACAGTTGGCGCACTCATGCTACAAATCACACAATACCTGCATTTCCAGGACATGCTTTAAGAATCTTTAGTAGACAGATGATTGGTAGAACAATACCAGCAGAGAGAAATAAAACCAAACCAGGTTATTAGAAAGAACATAAGAAGAGTTGAGAATGTGAAGCACATTAAACATAACAAATCTATTACTATATAAAAGAGAAGCCTCCTGTATGCAGCGTTTTTGCTCCGATGAGTTTGGACAAAAACGCTACCGTCATAGAATGTATGTTTGGCATGACAATGGTTATGACTGTCACCAAGAAAATAAAACTAGTTTGAACATAAAAATGGATAAAGTTCCTTGGATGAGGTCGGGCGTTCACGAACAACGGCTCATAGCCACCATGTTCACAACCGCCACCGCAGCGCCAAAACGGAGCCTAAGTGAGAGACAGCAGTTGGGGATACAGGCATTATGATACATTCGGTTAAATAAGTGGTTGCATGTAACCGCAAGTAAAGACAGCATATAATAAACATGCACCTTCATATTTCACAGAAAAAGCTGTGATTCAAAATATGATGAGGAAGAGGAACAAATATGAGGCCCCTAAAAAAACCTCCCACTAAGACTCAGTTTTTTTTTAAAAAACATATAGATGCACTATAAAATTTTCAAAAACTGAAATGAAGTCAAAGCAAAACTCTTTAACATCACCTAGGCTCCGTTTGACACAGGTTTTTTTTGCTCCGGTGAGTTTGGGCAAAAACGCCACCATCATAGAATGCATGTTTTGAACACTAGTTTTGAAAAGAACACTAGTTTTGAACATAAAAGTGGATGGAATTCCTTAGGTGAGGTCGGGCATTCATGAACGACAGTTCATAACCACAGCGCTCACGACCGCCGCCACCGTGCCAAACTGAGCCCTAATTTCAAACGGATATTAAGATCAAAGATGCCTCTTTTCTAAAAATTGATGCACCTAAATAAGAAAATAATTCTAAATAAACCTTAAATACAACCTCCGTTAAGCATCCAATTTCAGCCAACCCCTTCCAAATGCATATAGAGAGAGAGGCAACGGTAACAAGGAGCATACCGCAACGGTCGAGTGACGAAAGCCTTCCAAAACCCTCAAATATAGTAAAATTTATAGCTATTAGTTAACGGCAAATCCTTCAGAAAATACATAATCCAAAACCAAATGCCAGGCATCAAGCATTTCGCTGAAATCTTCAAATTTGTTTGGAGTATTCCGACAGCATAAAGAATGCGGAGAAGAGAGAACGATTTCGTGGGAGATTTTCAAAGAATTAATCACACATTCAGCAAAACCCACCTTGTTAATCACGCAAGAGGATTTCCTTTGTGCGCCGCTTCTTCCAGGTAGCAAACAGAGAAGAGAACCGCCGGGGGGGAATCGCTGTATGAATCAAAGCTAAGCAGCAGTGAAAACAGTGAAATGTCAATTGAAGAAGTGGTAGTAGAAAGACGAAAGGATTGGTGTCTCTACTATTTGCTGGCTGAAGATTGGAAAGAGGTTTCCATAGTCCATTAACCGACTCTGAGCTCCCCCTCCTCTCTCTTCCAGATCCATTTTGTAGTTTTGGACTGTATTGTGGTTCATAACCGCTATACTCTCTCTCTCTCTCTCTCTCTCTCTCTCTCTCTCTCTCTCTCTCTCTCTCTCTCTTGGAGCTCTGGATTGTAATGTCGGGCAGCTAGGGCAACGGAATGAAACAAGTAGCTGACAGTGTTAACTATGAAATCTATGGAGGGGTTATAAACAGCTAC
The DNA here is from genome assembly GCA_033032865.1 of Dactylorhiza incarnata. Classification (NCBI taxonomy): domain Eukaryota; kingdom Viridiplantae; phylum Streptophyta; class Magnoliopsida; order Asparagales; family Orchidaceae; genus Dactylorhiza; species Dactylorhiza incarnata. Next base: position 414,311 of record JAWHQI010000450.1, read on the forward strand.
TCTCTCTCTCTCTCTTGGAGCTCTGGAGTGTAATGTCGGGCAGCTCGGGCAGCTCGAGCATTCCGAATGAAACAAGTAGCTGACCAGTGTTAACTATGAAAACTATGGAGGGGTTATAAGCCTATTTTTATTGGGAGATGTTAAAAGGCACCGTAGTTTTGGTTAGTTGCACCGTAATTTTTTCTAATTAGCCTTAAAATTACTTCCCGAAAAAACACTAATGGCACCGCACTAGCATAAAACTGGATATATTGTGATGACCTCAGGCTCGCACTAGCATAGAATGTCGTAGATGGCGTTGTTGGAGGAGTGGGTGAAGCTGCCGCTGTGGAAGATCATCAACGGAAAAGAGGGTTGGGAGAGATCTCCGTCACTGGAAATGTCAAACCCGTCTTGAATCCGGGGGAGCTGAATGGATTACTGGGAGGATTTCAGCTTGCAAAATCAGAATAACTAGAAGACTAAATTGGACTTGAATGTAAACTTCCCCCAAACTATCGGGCTTAAAGATTTGATAGAAAAGACAAATGAATCCAATTGTCGACTGAGATCGGCGGTAGTCGACTGGGATGACCACGACCCGGAGCAAAGATCGCAAGATGGGGAAGGCGGAAGGGTCGGCCAACAAGAATAGTTTGATTTGCATGTCGTATTTTTGTAGTAGAGAAAAAATATAGGAAATTAGGGTGAGCCGGATATAAAAAAGAATTATTGTCGTCCTCTTCACCTTCCTCACCACAGGGAGAGAATAACTCTTAGCAATCTAAATCTTCCCAAATAAACCCTAGTTATCTAAGTCTTCCCAAACAAACCCTAGCTATCTAAATCTTCCCAAACAAACCGAAATCGCATAAACAGTGAAGAAATCGTCTTTCTTCCTCAACTCAGTCTCTATCCGCGCATTTATTTTATGAATCACGATCTGTGCACACATTGAAGTGCTCTTGTAGAACAAAGATATCGACTCTCAAGTTTAAAATTGGTCTGCTGATAACAATTTGTAAACTCAAATAAAATGAGAAAATGTTGGTCTGCAGATAGACATTTATGGTCTGCGAATAACAATTGCCTTCCCTTTTTTTATTTGCTAGAAGCCAAATAAAATTTGCTAATAGCAGCACCCATAAATTAAGAGAGTTATTGACAATTTATTGCTTCTTTTATTTTGGACATGAAAATGATCACATTGGAATGTAAGATCCGCAAGCATACGATGCATCAGCGGATGTAAGAATTTCTCTTCCGCTATACTTCTGACCGTACGATTTAGTGAAAAATATGGATCGAATTAAATTGAAAAGGCTTCGAAATGAAGATCACTTTCCGCTGTACTTATTCCATTGACGAAGGCATTTTGCTGATTGTAGCCGTCGAATCTAATTAGGCATCCAATTTCCTTTCGATTATTTGAATATATTATTATATTATAAATAATTCTAATCAAATAATAATACTATTATTATTTATTAGTAGTAGTAGTAGTAGTAAAACGCATATTGCGATAATCGCGTGTGGTTAGTGTATTATGTGTTCTATGTGATTTCTTATATATATGTTTAATATTTATTTATTTATTTTTCTCCTCCATTATATATATTTATTTTTGTTTATTTTATTGTATTTATTTTAATGTAATATTTAATTAAAAGAGTGATTTTTCCTATGCAAGACGCTTTCGGATTTGAATTTCGTTGAACGGTTTAGGAGAAATAAACTCTTAAAGTTTATAAGTTTGTATGAGCCCATGAATAATTCTGCCCGTGAACGATATTGGCACGATATTCATCTATATGTACAATATCCAACACCAAAAACATCCCAATAAATGGCGTGCGGGATCTGCCATGCGCTTTGATTTCCCATGGAAATCTGCCACAGGGTTGTGGTGGTCTCCGCTCAGATGGGCTCCACGGGATATTCGCACCCCCAAACAAGCCCTAAAAGTACCTTCGCAGATAGCACCATACCACCATTGCACAAATCGGTTGTGACATTTTCGCTGACACACTCTCTCCTGTTTTCAAATGTTTCCTCAAGCATATTAATCAGAATATGTCACACTGATCTGAGGTGGCGGCTTCCGTGCTGTAGATTTGATGGCGATGCCGATGAGACGAAGCAGTTGTTGTCTGTGACAGGTTCTGAGTTTAGAGGTCGCGGGATCAAACACATGTATTATTTGTGACTTAAGTTTATTGTGAGCACGTATAATTATTTGAGGAATAATTTTCTCTAACAATTATCATCCAACAATAAGTTTTTATGGTGAAAATTGTAATCTTTGCATTTTTCTCAACATAACTTCATTACTACTGTTGTGGGTCACTCGGTTTTTCCCCGGTCTGGAGAATAAGATCGTCTTAGTATTGCGGTAATTATGCATCTTTCCTTTCTTTGGCCGGCATTTTTTTTGAAGACTGCTCAATTTGTGGCTCCTTCTTTTGGAATTTCTCAAATTCCAGCAATTATGGAGGAGCATTGGTGACATAATATTTTTCCTTTCCCGCTGATGGAGGAGGATTTCTTGGAAGGGATCTTTGATCTCCTTCCATTGTTGCTGCCAGCCAGTTTTGGAGATGACTCCAAATTGGGCATTCCCTTTATTCCGGTGTTTGATGGAGGATTTTTTTTTGGAAATGGATTGATCTCCTTCCATTATTGAGCCGGTCCATCCTCCTTACCCTCTTAGGATTTCCTCCTCCTTAAATAGGTGTGGTCGGCCACTCTTATGAGTGCAGCAGAGTTTTTTAGCGCAGTTTCTTTTGACCGATCGGGGTTCTCGGCAAGCAGGAATTTCGCCGGTATTTTTTGGGTCGTTGGCGATCGCGCTCTCCGTCGACGGGCTCGTCGTCGTTCTCTTCAAGGAGTGGGCCGCCAACTTATTCCTATCGCCGACTTCCATAATACTTCTTATAGCCTCCCTACCACCGAGTTCTTTCTCTCGCCGGACACCAAATCGAAGTTCTTCATCCAGTCGCCAAATTATTTTCTCATCGCAACGTGTACGGCCGGATCTTGGAGGGTTCGAGAATTTTGTTATTTTTCTCGTTCTATTTTCCCCTCCATTTTAGTCGTATTGTATGTTTGAGAAATTGATAATATTATTGATCACTGTCTGCACAGTGGACGTACTCATTTCAATTTTTTGGGGAACCACTTTACATCTGGTGTTCTTGATTGCGGTGCTTGCTTTTATCTTTTCTCTAACTTTTTGTGTTAATCGCTCTTCGTTATTTTGGTCGTTATAAAAATTTTGGAACAAAATTTTTCATCTGCACTCGGATCCGATTTTCATAACAAGTGGTATCAGTGTTAGGCTCGATCGGTGACTATTTGGATATTCCGTTTTGAGTTGGGTTAACGATAGGTGACGACATCGATCTGCTCCCTATCTTCCCAATCTTGATCTATGAATTTATCTGGTCGCCTCAGTCTCGGTGCAGATTTCCTCTGTTTGATTTTCTATGACATCTTCTACACCCAATTTTTCCCTTTTTTTGAGTCATGCTATTTTTATGCTTGTTTTCGTATAACTCTTATTTTGAGTTATCTTTCCTGGTCAAGAATTTCATTTTTGAATGTAATTTGATCACCCTCTATTACCTAAGCTCTTTCATGGTTACTCCTCATTCATGAGCTTAGAGTTTGTCTAGTCAACCTTCTTTGATTAGTTCTCATAAGGGTTACTTATTTCCATCTTGAGATCAGTTTGTTTTGTATTCTTTGTTGGTGTGTCTGCATTTATTAATTTCTCTCCCGCGCGCACATCAAAGGCCAGAAGTCTTGACAGGTTCGGCTTTGCTATGGGAGACCACCGCTGGAGATGGAGCAGTTGTTTTTTAGCTCCAGATGGAGCATTTTTTGAGTCAACCACACCAGTCCAGTTGGTGTGCATGCTACTCAGAATCAGAGGAGTTTCTTTCTTATGATTTGTTCTTGGCCAAAGTTCAGTCTGTTCCTTTGGCTTTGGATCTTGGAGACCGTTGGGGCGTCTTGGAGTTATCTCAACCAGATGGAGTATGTCATGGAAGAGGCGTCAAGGTGGAGATTGTTGCGGTAATGACACATCTTCCCTTTCTTGGCTGACATTTTCTCTGGAGACTGCTCAATTTGTGGCTCCTTCTTTTGGAATTCCTTAAATTCCAGCAATTATAGAGGAGCATTGGGGGCAGAATATTTTTCCTTCCCCGCTGATGGAGGAGGATTTCTTGGAAGGGATCTTTGATCTCCTTCCATTGTTGCTGTCAGCCCGTTTTGGAGATTGCTCTAAATTTGGCATTCCCTTTATTCTGGTGTTTGATGGATGATTTTTTTTTGGAAAGGGATTGATCTCCTTCCATTATTGAGCCGGCCCATCCTCCTTACCCTCTTAGGGTTTCCTCCTCCTTAAATAGGTGTGGTAGGCCACCCTTAGGAGTGCAGCAGAGTTTTTTGGCGCAGTTTCTTTCGACCGATCGGGGTTCTCGGCAAGCAGGAATTTTGCCTGCATTTTTTGGGTCGTTGGCGATCGCTCTCTCCGTCGACGGGCTCGCTGTCGTTCTCTTCAAGGAGTGGGCCACCAACTTATTCCTATCACTGACTTCCTTCTTATAGCCTCCTACCGCCGAGTTCTTTCTCTCACCGGCCGCCAAATCGGAGTTCTTCATCCAGTCACCAAACTATTTTCTCATCGCAACGTGTACGGCCGGATCTTGGAGGGTTCGAGAATTTTGTTATTTTTCTCATTCTATTTTCCCCTCCATTTTAGCCTTATTGTATGTTTGAGAAATTGATAATATTATTGATCTATGCCTGCACAGTGGACGTACCCATTTCAATTTTTCGGGGAACCACTTTACATCTCATGTTCTTGATTGCGGTGCTTGCTTTTATCTTTTCTCTAATTTTTTGTGCTAATCGCTCTTCGTTATTTTGGTCGTTAGAAAAATATTTTGGAACATAATTTTTCATCTGCACTCGGATCCGGTTTTCATAACACCTTAGCTCTAGAGTGAGCCGAGAGTGCAATCAGTCAAATGAAATCCAAGCAACAATGACACGAGGCGTTTTAGCGTGGAAAACCCGGAAAAAAATGAAAAATCACAAGGTCGGATCTGTGTCGGGCCGAAATCCACTAGTTCATTTAAGGTTATACGAATTTGAGATCCTCGGAGGGTGAGGCGAGCGAAAGTGGTGGCGGACGACATAGCGCGCACGCTGGTCGTGCATGCGGTTGGCTGCACACGCGTGTTAGTTGTGCGCGTGTGGTGCATGTGTGCGTGGGTGCACACATGCTTGGTGCGGCGCGCACATGCGTCGCCTCGTGGGGTGCTCGGTGGGCTTCCGCTTAGGCGTGCGCTGACGTCGTTTTGTCCCCCTTTTGTTCAGTTTTGGGACCTTCTGAGCGATCACAGCTCGTGTGCGCGACTCACTCGGTCGGGCTGGCTTGCTTGAGTGCTTCAATCGAAGTCCTACCATTTTAACTCAGAAATCTTTAGGGAGAACCCCATCAAATGCCCCCTTAATTTTTGCGGGTTGTGATTTGCAAGAAGCCGAACTCGGAAATTTTGTAATAAATGTGTTGATTTTGAGCCATGGACTACGAATAGTTTAGCGTGCACGCGTGTCGAATTAATATTTATTTGCGGTGCGAAACTTTATTTTCTTTAAGTTCGGAGACGCATGCTGATCACTTTGCGTTACTTGGTGTCAGCCTTGCGAGATGAAGATCTCGTAGTTTACGTCGGACGATGATTTACTCGTGTATTACCTTTGCTCGTTACGTAGCCCTTGCTACGCTCTTTGAGATTACTGAGATGTTCTCCTGTTTTGAGCTTCTCGTGTTGCGATGGTCCGGAAGTATCTTCTGCTTTACGTTCCTTACGTGTTGTGCGCTACCTCTGGCAAATGTCGTCGAGCATTAGTGTCGGGGACTTGTTGCTTTAATGTGATATGGAGGGACATTTGCCCCCTTGTCTTGGCGGCGTGGATGGTCTCAGAGTCTATTTTTACCTAGTGATGCAGAAGGATTCGGGGTACGTCCTGGTTGGAATCCGTATTCGAGGCTTGCCCTCGTCTTGGGGAGTATAAGGACTCGGGGTCAATTCTTATCGAGAGTCGTAGAAGGTCTTTTCGGTTCTTGCTTTGACAGTAGAAGGACACATGGTCTGTTCTTTCAGGAGGTGCATAATAACTTTAGTCTATTCTCGCATTAACAGTAGAATGACATTGGGTCCATTCTTTCAGGAGATGCAGAGGTACCTTTGTCTGTTCTCGCCATAACAGTAGAAGGACATTGTGTCTGTTCTTTCAGGAGGTGCAAAAGGATCTTTGTCCATTCTCGCTTAAGTAGAAGGACTCGGGGTCCGTTCTTCTATGAGGTGCAGAAGAACCTTTGTCCGTTCTCGCCTAAGTAGAAAGACTTGGGGCCCGTTCTTTTAGGATGTGCAGAAGGACTCGGGGTCCGTTTTGACTAGAAGAAGCGGAATGACACGGGGTCCGTTCCTGCCAATTTTCCATTTTTAAGGACTTGGTATAGCTTGCGTATGTGAACATGCTGAAATTGACGATGTGCAGTGATCTTTGCAGTTGTTCACTTGCACATCACTTTGTTTGTTATGTATCCATTGCGGCATTTTTCAGGGACATTCTCTTATTTTGATCTTTGCATGTTGTGATGGTTTGGAAGTGTCCTGCTTCTCACGCTTATTTTGCATAAGTGTGTGTGTGTGTGTATGTGTGTGTGTGTGTGTGTGTGACGTCCAGCATCATCTTTGGCGATTGTCATTAGGCGTTAGTCTGGGGGGATGTTTGAACGTGATGCAGAGGGATGTTTGCCCCCATTGTTTTGATGACGCGGAAGGACTAGGGGTCCATTATAATTGCGACGTTGAAGGACACGAGATCCGTTCACTCCGTTGAAAAAGGTCGGAGTCCCACTGCGGGGAGCCAAACACTTTGTTAAAAAGGTCTGAGTCCCACTGCGGGGAGCCGGACACTTTGTTGAAAAAGGTCGGAGTCCCACTGTGGGGAGTCGAACACTTTGTTGATAGGATCAGGAAGCATGCAATGAAACCCAAAATGACACTTGTTATTCGTGCGCATGAGGAGGGACTCGTGGCTTATTACGTGGCTACTGGAAACATGAGATACAGGTAGAGATGTCAGATTCTCTGGATGTTCCATGGGCGGAGGCCAAACCTTCTCCCGGGATGATCATTCTGGGGATTGCCCCCCGCGGGCTTATTTTGGACTGACCGGTCTGGAGCTTGCGTTCCGCGGGAATTTCTCGAGGTGCCCTAGATGAATGAACCGTTCGATTTCTGGTATTAGTCATGTGCAATTCTCTGTGATATGTATGTGTCCTCGGTGATAGTCACAATACTTAGATTGATCCCCCGAGTTTGGGGCGAGAGCCTTTGGCCTCTGAAGAGATGGATGATCGCGGATGACGAGCAATACTTTTTTTCCGCAAGGTATTGAGAGGAGTGAAGGTCTAATGTTGGTGGTGCCCCCCTCCCCCAGCTCAGAGGGAGTCATCGTGACGACCGTCATTCCTCTTAGGTGTCATAGGTGAGTCATGCTCCTTTCTTTTTAGGTTGCCTTTGAATTGTTGTCGATGAGCTTATTTTGCCTCATCTACCGCTATTTAGGCATCGATGTGGTGAACAAGGTCGGGATAGCTGGACGGTGTTTCCCTCATCAATGTTAAGTAGAAGCCGACGATTTGAAGCCCCAGAGGAGGACGTTGCGCAGAAGCTCGAGGTCGACCCATGGAATTTATCGTGCTTCAGTAGTGAAACAGTGGAAGTAGTCCTTGAGTGCTTCCCCCTTGTTCTGACAGACCCCAGTGGATGGGAGGGGTCTCGGATTGTCCGGCGATTGGCGATGAACTGTTCGACGAACAGCTGAGTCGATTCTGCGAAATTTCCCATTTCTCTATCCCTTAGAGAATAAAACTAGGTATGAGCTTGTCCCTTCAAAATTGTTGGGAACACTTAACACAGTAGTTGGTCAGGGGCGCTGCAAATTTGCATGATTTCCACGAAGTGATTGATATGTTCTAATGGATCGTCGGTCCCATGCATCATATGTCTCAGTATTCAGCATCTTGAATCCACGTGGGATACAATGCGCTAGAATTTGCCGAGTTAGCGGGGAACTGTGGCGAAAGCCGTGGTGTGGGTGCGCAACACGATGCCCCCGTGTTTGTTCTCTTCCTTAATCAAGTTGCACACTTCTTCACGAGTAAGCATCATTTTGGTATGTCTGCCAACTTCCTCCCTGGGAGTGGACTATGCTGCACTAGTTTAGGGATCTTGTCAGGCAGTGGAGGATGGGTAGATCTTGCAACGTCAGATAAGTCGTATGCAACAGGGTCTTTGAAGCGGGTAACACCCTCAGGTAAGGCGTGATTTAGAAACAGCGGCGGGCGCACGCCCAACGTGAGGATCGGGTTGGGGACATGATCGATGAGTTCCTCATTAATTGCCCCATTGTCTGTGCGAGTACCTCTTCCCGTCATTGCTGTCGGTCGGGAGCACTTGTGCAGAGCAAGCACGGTCTTCAGAAATCCTTCAGAGTTTTGGGAACACCTTTCCAGAGACGGCACAAAACTATTGCGGGTCACTCGGTTTTCCCCTGGTCGGAATAGTCAGACCGTCTTAGCTCGAGAGTGATTTGAGCACGCAAATATTCAAATGAAATCCAAGCAGCAATGGCACTAGGCATTTTAGCGTGGAAAACCCGAAAAGGATAAAAACCATGTGGTCAGATCTGTGGTGGGCCGAAATCCACTAGTTCAATTCCATTGAGGTTACAAGAGTTTGAGATCCTCAGAGGGTGGCAGGTCACCTCTCCGTTTACAATCCTTGAAGGCAAGGAAAGGAGGAATAAGGACTAAGTCCCAGAGCATCCACAGGAGCATTCTTCAGTTCCTTTGTCGATGCTTGCGAGAGTGTCCACTGGAGCCTTGAGTGTGAGAAAACTTGAGAGCGAGCAGAGCAAATTCAGAACGAAGGAATGAACAGAGTTCTACGTCCTTGCCGTGAAAACCTCAGAGCTTTCCCCTGTCTCTTGGATTGTCTATCTTAAAATGAAGGCATGGGGGTTCTTTTTATAGCTTTTTTGAAGGGGCGTACTGGTAATTGTGTTTGACTGGATCTGGAGTTGATGAAAGGCGTCGCTCGGTTCTGGTCACCTGGATCACAAATTTTCCAAAAATGACAAAATTTCCCACGGGAGGTCCAAGCAAGTTTCCCGATGACGGTGGCGGCTGGAGGCGGCCAAAAGCGACGAAAGTGGAGGCGGTGCACCGACGGATAGTGGGTGGCATAGCGCGCGCAGTGCCTGTGTGCGTGGGTGCGCGCGTGCTTGATGCAGCGCGCACATGCGTTGCCTCGTACAGTGCTCGACGGGCTTCTGCTTGAGCGTGCACGAGCGTCGTTCTATCCCCATTTTGGGCGGTTTTGGAGCCCTTTGAGCGAGCGTGGCTCACTCGGTCAGGTTGCCCTGATTGAGGGCTTTGGTCGAAGTCCTGCCGATTCAGCTCAGAAATCTTTAGTGGGAACCCCATCAACTATACTCATGTTTGAACATATAATTGCAATACGTATTCGTATAAATACTTAAGAAAGCATTTTATGTGTCTATTCTCATTAGATTATAGCCATTGTAACAGGTATATTTGCTACACAAGGAGCTCCCATGCGACCGTGACAGTACCCCGGTCAAGACAATTTTCGGGCCACGATAGTTCCCGGTCCGCGATAAACCCTCTGCCCGTGTACACGTGCTCTTAGGTACATGGTGTTCACTCGTGCATGACGGTACCACCACTGTAAGATCCCCCTCCTCCTTACTGGAGAGTTCTCAGATCTTATGCCCAGGACCGCTGTCTTACGGTGACACCAACTCACGGGTTAGTCATCACCGCTCGACGCCGCTACTGCCGGCTAGTTTGATCATAACACAGGCCAATTTTTGCAAGAAGTAATATCACAAATATGACAAGTCCACAACACAGCATATATATATATAAAAAGAAAAGTGCAAATAGTCCACAATGAGTACAAATCTAAAAGAGTGCAAGGGCTTAAGCCCGATACATATCCAAAAGGAAATACTGATAACATAGCTCTCTCTCACACTACACTATGCGGAAGCAACTCAAAATACTCTCCAATCTGTTGCCGTGTGGTAGTAGTGATGCGCGGCATCTGCTCCTCAGGGTCTGCTGTCATGTCATGCCTGACGTACTGCGGCTCCTGCTCCTCGATCTCCTGGTATTACGGCCACATCCGACCGTTAGTCAAAAAGACTAAGCCATTTTGTCCCCGCCTCCCCCCATGACTCCAAGATACCGAGCGGGAGGACGAAGCGGAGGACATCAAGGGATAAAAAGAAATACAAGTGACATGGATAGTACTAACCGTATACAGGGTAAGTGAGTAGTGAGAACAACAACAAACTGTAATAAATGCAGTAAGTAAGACAACAGTAGTATGTAAGTAATGAGTAGTAAATAAATAAATGCAGCGCAAGTGAAGTAATAAGTAAATCTACCACACCACTATCTAGAGTATCTTAACTTATATGAATGCACATACAAACTTATAAGTTAAGATTTCCGGAATTATAACTTATCATATAAAAGAGCTCATACTAATTTATATGATAAGGGTCTACAAAAGTGTATGTCATTATGATGTTATGAATGTTATGATATGCTATGCTATGTTCATACAGTGCAACTCACTCACACAACTCTGTGCGCACAGACCTTTAGTTCCCGCTTTTCGGAGGTAGCCAGCCTCTCAGGTACTTCCGTCGTGTCAACGGAATCAGTGGATCGGGCACTCCACTTCTAGGTATTGTACACATCATAGGTGCACTTCCGTGAGCTTTTGCGTACTCTTGCTGACATCCCGCCAGACTTTTATGGTCGGAGGTGGGTTACTAGGGATTGTCTGCTAGACCGCAGTAAAGTAACCTACTGGCCCTCTAACTCACCACACCCCGCCAAGGTCAACGTACCGTCATTGGTGTGACAAATGGACCCGTACCGAAGACCTGCCACTAGTTTATGCACATGCAAGATTCGTTACGATTCCCGAGCCACCAACTCGTAGGACTAATTAATCTTGAACTATTCCGTCCCTCCTAATCAGATGAGGAGTGCCATTATTCTATGTTGGCTTAAGAAATATGACAATAGCATTATTTGCATTTCAAATCATGGATTGATCTAATGATGATAATTGGCACGATGAGTGTCATTATTCTATGTTCCGTAAATGTAGAAGTAATATTCAGACAATCTGTTGTTGTTAACTAACATTATCTAATTGAGGGAATGTTGTAATCTTCCTTTTTCGTGGGCGTTCATTCATAATGGTTCTTTGGGCCACTCAAGAATTCTGCAAAATCATTAGTGAATTTAGATTCATCTTGTCGAGACAATGAATTTTGACTACTTATACATCAAAAATGGTGGTCGGATGAGGGGGAAATGACTTCGATAAGGTGTAGGCCTTCAAAAAAAAATTGACAAGAGGAAGACATTGTCTGGCCCCACTTCTACGAAACCGCTGTCATTTTGATCCGTTATGCTTCTTCGGTTCCCACAAGCATGCAACGGACTCTACGCCAATAGACAAATACATAACATTTGCGTCGTCTCCAGCAAGCACACTGACGCCTCCCAGCACGGTCGTCTAAACTGCCTCCACGATCTCTATCGTCGTCGACGAAGACATCCATTTGGTAAACAACGCACTTGACAAGGGGAAGCAACAACGCTCGTCATTCTGTTTTCGTCATATCGACGTCCCGTAGTCCACAGCCACAGCTAAAGCCTCCATCAATCTCCCCATTCGGCGTCGCGGACCCTACCCGCGGCGCCTGCTCGCTCCTCATGAGATCCTTGCTGATCGAATCCGCTCAATCACTCGTGTGTGTCGTCCTTGCTGACCGCACGGGAAAGAGCGGCCTTTTTCGAGCCCTGGGTCATCTGCTCTTAGCACATCGGCATGTCGTTTCTTCTCGAGCGTCCCACGACTCGTTCCATCGATCCCAGCCCTGTTTGGGAAACCGTATGGACCCATCAGTTGGCCCGCAGTTTTATCCCCCAGACGCACCACCGCCGCGACCCGTCATAGCTCCGCCGACCCCTATTTTACCGGCCTTGCCGACCATCTCTCCGTCTCTTTTGACTGCTCCCTGTTGAAATTCCTGGATCCTCCCCTGCTACCACACATTCTACTTTGCTCTCATTCATCCAAGAGGATGCGTGCTATAGAGTAGAAATGCGAGAGACCTATCATCCCAAATTACCTTTTACTATCTTATATAAATGTTCGATCATGTGTTGTTGTTTTTCATGCATTGTCTCTTCCTGTGTTTGATTTTATACCTCTATAATAGCAACCCTCTCATGTTTTCTACCGAAACAATCCCCCGCTCAAGAAACCCTCGCCGTCTCGCGAAACCCTCGCCCTCTCAGGCGCGAACCAGTGATTCCCCGCCGCCGGACGTCGAAAACCGCCGAAGAAGAAGCCTTGTACGCCGACGAACTCCTTTGAAAGGTCAGTCCTTCCCCATTTTGCACTTGGTCGTCCGATTCTCACCAAAAAATCGATATAGAGGTCTGATTTCTCCACTTTTTGAATGTTTTAATTTGTTCCTCCTAAACAATTGTATTCATGTTCATTACCATTTAGTGAGTGGTTGAATGGATTCTTTTTCATTTTTTTGTGTTCCCAAATATTGGTCTTCTATACAATTTTTTACTTAGGAAATAAATTTTTTTTCTAGGTTTGTGTTTAACATTGTTGGATTAGTGTATGATATATCATTTAGAGTTTCTAAATCTAGGTTTTTGTTTTTTCATTTTTGTTTGTCTCCAATTCTAGGTCTTCTAAATGTATAGTTTTAAATTTTTTGCACTTATGATTTAGATTAAAATGAGTTCCGATGGATGCATGAATTAAATTATTTACGTATGTAGATTATTCCGAACAAACTTCAATCGATGTCGGAGCACATTTCGTTACATGCAAATAGGTCATTTTGTAGCAAGGAGGAAATGGGTGGGTGAGAAATATTGGTAAAGAATTGAGTTTTGTTGTAATCATCACGAATGCCGATAAAATTGACTCAAAGGCAAAACCTAGAGTTATTCTTGGTTGTGATCGGTCCGGATTTGTAAGAGAGTCAAAATAAAGATTTCATTAAGGGTTCGTTCGTTACGTCGTAATTGGGATGCAAGAATTGGAATTGAAGTCAATTCCGATTCTGTTGTTCGGCTGAATGCATGAATTCTATCACCGGAATTGAAATGAGTAATTTCATGCACGCATTTTCGCCCGGGCGCGCATTTTTCCGCCCGGGCGCACATTTTTCGCCCGGGCGCGGTTTTTCCATCCGGGCGCGCTTTTTTCGCCCGGACGCGCTTTTTCGACCCGGGTGCAAGTTTTTCACCCGGGCACACATTTTTCTTATCGGGAGTGCATTTTTCTTGCCGGTGCGCATTTTTCGCCCAGGAGCCAACGAAAAATGCATGCCGGGGCAAAAAATGCGCTCCCGGGCAAAAAATTCGCGCCAAGGAGAAAAAAGCCTGCCCGGGCATAAAAAGCGCTCCCGGGCGAAAAAAGCGCGCTCGGGCGAAAAATTCACGCCAGAGAGAAAAATGCAAACCCGGGCGAAAAATGAGCGCGTGGTAGGAAAAATGAACGCACGGGCGAAAAATGCGCGCCCAGGCGAAAAAAACCACGCATCGGCGAAAAAAACCGTGCTCGGGTAAAAAATGCGCACCCGGCGGAGAAAATCCCGCCCGGGCGAAAAAAAACGCGCCCGGGCAGAAAAATGCGCTCCCGGGCGGAAAAAACGTGCCCGAGCGGAAAATGCGCGCACGAGCGAAAATTTTCCCCCAGGCGAAAAATGCACGCTCGGGCGAAAAATGAGTGTGTGGGCGGAAAAATTCGCGCCCAGGCGAAAAAATGCGCGCCCGGGCGGAAAAATGGCACCTGGGCGGAAAAATGCGCGCCCGGGTGAAATATACGCGCACGAGCGGAAAAATGCGCGCCTCGTCGAAAAATCCTTTCTTCGCCGAAAAATGTGCCCCTAGGCGAACAACAGAGTTGGCGTCGAGGACTTTTTGAGATAGTTGGGGGTGCACTGGTAGAGGTGGGAATTGCGAATGAAGACCTTACTAGGTTGGAATTGAGGGAGGCATGATTCTTTTATAACCAAATCCTATGGGAATTGAAATTAATTTCAATTCCGATGTATTTTTATGGCCGTCGAACACTGGAATTAAAATTGTCAATTGAATTCCAATTCCAACGCTCCAATTCCTACGTAACGAACGGACCCTAAAAGAAATTTGAGAAAATCAAGTTCTAATCGGTGTGGTTCAAGTTTGCTATTAGTGGTCATAGAGAAGCCATCAATGAATGGAAAGCTGATGTTATGTGCGGTGTGCATAATCATGTGTTGGTTCATCTTGAAGCGCATCCATATGCGGGAAGGCTAGATGAAAGTTAGACAATAGTAGTTAAAGATATGTATAATGCAGGGGTGAAACGAGAAATATTTTGTCGTCATTGAATAGTATAAATCCCTTGAACACTAAATCAACGAGAACTATTTACAATGAAAATGCAAAGATATATATACATGAATTGGCGGGTTGTACTCGACTCAATATATGATATAAGTGCATTAGTGAAGCTGGTTATACTAGTTACAATGAAGTGAATGGTATCACTAATCAATTAGAGAATATATTTTTTGCTTATCCCACCGCAGTTGTATTACGTAACTTGTTTCCAAATACTTTCTTGATTGACTGCACATACAAGACCAACCGCTACAGATTGTCACTTCTTTGTATTGTTGGTATCACTTCTACAAATCAGACGTTCTTCTCATGCTTTGCCTTTTTACCAAATAAGACCGAGACTAGTTAAAAGTAGGTCTTGCAATGTTTTAAGCGCATTTTCAATGAAAATATTTTGCCAAATATTTTTGTAATGGACAAAGAGATTGCTGATCTATTGAACACACTTAAGTATGTTTTCACGCAAACAAAACATATTTTATGTAGAGTACATATTAGTAGAAGCATTTTGGCTCATTGCAAGAAATTATTCAAATCCGGTAAGGACTGTGATAATTTTTTGCGCGTATGACAACATTTGGTTATTGCAGAAAACAAAAATGAATATAACATACGATTTATCAAATGATTATTGATTATGTTTTGAAATATTCTGCCGTTATTGCATACGTTACATCTATATGGTTGGATCCATATAAAGAGTATTTTGTTTCTTGTTGGATTAATATGTATTTACATTTGGGCAACACAAGCACAAATCGTGTTGAAGAGGGTCACAATTTGCTGAAGAAATTCCTCGAAGTATCTAATGGTATGCAAATTTATATTTTTTCTTAATATTTGATGACTATTAATATTATTGTAACAAAAAATTTAATTATACAACATGTGCAGATGATAAGACATTTTGAGACCATTCAAGCTACAAAAGAAAATCAAAGTGGACAAAAAGGGCAAGTTCTTTAACATTTTATGAATTTGAAAGCTCGCTTTTAATAGCATATTATTTACAATAGTTTTTTTTAATTTGATTGTGGAGGGGGAATTTATTTTGAGACGTGCCAATATGATCACTCCAATGACATGAATTTAAAATATTTTGTGTTAGTAAGAAACAATGGACTTTTACATTATATTTTGGTTGATTTTGTAGTTGGATAGAAAATTATGGTTGAAAAAACTATGGACTATTATTTTATATTTTTTGGCTTAGTTAAATGTGGTTGTGTGTCGAGAAGATTAATATTTTCTTTTAGGAAAGAAATTTTAGGGTTTAGGGTTTAGTGTTTAGGGTTTAGGGTTTAGGGTTTAGGGTTTTTAGGGTTTAGGGTTTAGGGGTTTTAGGGTTTAGGGTTTAGGGTTTAGGGTTTTTAGGGTTTAGGGTTTAGGGTTTAGGGTTTAGGGTTTAGGGTTTAGGGTTTTAGGGTTTAGGGTTTAGGGTTTAGGGTTTAGGGTTTAGGGTTTAGGGTTTAGGGTTTAGGGTTTAGGGTTTAGGGTTTTAGGTTTTAGGGTTTAGGGTTTAGGATTTAGGGTTTAGGGTTTAGGGTTTAGAGTTTAGGGTTTAGGGTTTAGGGTTTAGGGTTTAGGGTTTAGGGTTTAGGGCTGCCAATAATCATAACCGGTCTGCCAATATAAACGCCCGTAAATAATGATGACTAACTATGGCTAAAGCAACCGAAAAAACTTAATATTTGTTTGCAATTAGAATCATTCAGTGGTGGTGGTGGTTGTGATCGTGGTGGTTATTGATGAGGTCTCCTTGAAGGTGCTAACCGCACCCCATTCATGGGTGTGTGGTTATCCAAAGAGCCTCCACTATCAACGTAACTACTCGAAGTATAACCGTCGCCGCCGTTGCCGCCGCCGATGTCGCCATCGCCGCCGCCGTCCTTGGCCGCCGCCCCTAAGAGGGGCGGCCTCTCCGTCGCCGTAGACGGGCGGCCGTCCGGCCGCCCGTCCTTGGCCGCCACCCCTAATAAGGGACGGCCTCTCCTTCTCCAAAGCCGGGCGGCCAAATTAGCCGCCCGACCTTGGTCGGTGGCCTCCTTCCCCGGCCGCCGGTCTCGCCGGCCGCTCCTCCCCTCGCGGGAGGAGCGGTTGCTTTTCCTTTAAGCCCCTAATCGCACGGGGGCGGTCTCGTCATTTGTGGAAATTTGGTGATCCGCGTGCTCTAAACGGAGCGTTCTTATTCGTCCGTCCGGTAGTTATCGTTGCTAATTACCGGGTCGCCCCTCTTAAAATCTATAAATAGACCTTCTTTCCCCTTCATTGGGATCCTTTTCTCCTCCTCCTTCCTCTTCCTCTTCCTCTTGAAGATCTCCCTCTTCTTCGAAGCCGCCCTTGAAGGAACCTTCAAGCACTTCGAAGACGGGCGAAGATCTTCATCCTCCTTCGAAGATCTCCTTCCTCTTCGAAGATCTCCTTCATCCTCGAAAATCTCCTTCGAAGATCTTTGAGTGCCTTGAAGATCCTTCGAACGCCTTCTTCCGTTCTCAAGACCGCTCCAAACGCGCCTCCGTGCGCTCCTCTCCAAGCGCGTCTCCGTGCGCTCCGCACGAAGCGCGCCTCCGTGCGCTTCACTCCAAGCGCGTCTTCGTGCGCTCTTATCCAAGCACGCCACCGTGCACTCCGCTCCAAGCGCCCCTCCGTGCGCTCCGCTCTCAAGACCGCCCCAAGCGTGCATCTGTGCGCTCCGCTCTCAAGACCCCTCGAAGCGCGCCTCCGCGCGCTTCGCTCTCAAGATCGTCCAAGCGCAACCTCGTGTACTCAGCAACAAGCATTCAGCGCACTCAAGAACAAACACTCCAGTCTCCAGCAAGAACAACACTCCAAACTCCTCTCGTGCAACAGGAGCCAAGCCACAAAGATAAAGACGCACAGAGCACTTCGATCCAACCCTCAAGCAGCAGTCAAAATCTCCAGAGTGTTCAGAGCGCAACGTTCTCCTCTGCAGCATATTTTTGAACGATAGCATTTTTGCCAAACTAAGGAATTTCATCCCTTTTTAATATTAACATTATTTTTTTCGTGGCCGCTGATAACTTCTTGAAAAGAAGTTATATTTCACTTTTAAATATAACTTTATAACATATATTTATTCATGAACCATGAATTAAAAAGCTTAATACTTTGATATTCACATTATTAATTTAAGTATGGATATATTCAATATTTTTGCTGGTTTTCATTGTAGAAAAATGCTGAAGAAGTTATCCCGATGAAATGAAGAAAGAAAGAAGAAGCAGATTTTCTGTCTAGAAAAAGTTGTTGCAACAACTATTTTCAATTGTTGCAACAAGTCTGACTGCGAAAATTACAGATTTTAAATCCGTATTTTATGATTTTGGCTGCTACCAACATGGAGAGGGTGCGTCTTTTGGATAGGATTTTAGAATATTAAGTGGGAAAACCAAGTGGGAAAACCACTTAAGGTAGTTATGGAAAAAGAGGAGAGAGAAAGAAGAAGAATTAAAAGGGGTAGTTATTATTCACGGAGGGGGCACTGTTCACGGAACGAGGAAAGGCAGAAGTTCGGCCAAGGGGAAGAAGGAGATTGAATTCCTGCAACTTTTTTGGGAAGAAATTCTTGCATCTTTCTTCTTCTTTTGAATCATGTCTAGTAAGATCTTGACAATTGCGTGTTCTCCTTTTTCCGTTATGAACTAATTTTCTAAGTCTTGTATGTTGCGAGTACTTTGCTTTATTGTGATGTTTGAACCTTAATTTTTATTATGAATGTTTGAGATTTTATCTTTATTGAATTTATGAAGTTGTTCTTGGAAATTTTGGGTTAAGTTTTCATCTTTAAAATTTGTTTGGCAAGATTCGAGAGAGGATTCAAGCTAGATGAATGTCTTATTTTGCGCGACGAGATTTGAGAGAGGAGTTGCGTAAGTATTTCACCAAAAATTCCGTCTTTATACTACGTTGCGAGATTCGAGAGAGGAGTAACGTAAGTGCATCATAAATTTATTATATTGAAGAAGGGAGAAAGAGATTTTGCATTCTCGGTAGCAACATTGATTTGTGTACTTGATGTTATTCTTTATTGTTACCTAAGTTAGAGATAACTAGGGAAATAAGCGGTAAACGGATTTCATAGATCGAGAGATCATGTTTTCCACTTTCAAATCGTTGCAAGATAAATGATTAATCATTCATAAAAGAGTCACCTTGAGAACATATCACAAAGAGCAAAGGAAAGCACTGTACAAGACTATTTGATCAAATTGTTCAAAAGTGTTTTTAAGTATTCTTAGTTCTAATTTATTGTAATTTTATTAGTTTTCAACAAAAATTACCTTAATCACTCCACTTGAATTTGAAAAACAGGCTAAGCTAGTAATTGCAAGCGTTTATATTAATTACGTCTCTGAGAGAACGATCTCTACTCACACTTTATTACTTGAACTGACACGTACACTTGCGTATATATACACTTTTGTTGTATCAAGTTTTTGGCGCCGTTGCTGGGGACGGTGATTTCTAAAAAGTTTATTTCTTGCAATATTAGTGCTTCCTAAGTATTTAGAGATCAAGTTTTTATTTTTTTGTGCTTATATCTAGAGTTTTGTTTAGTGCATGTCCATACATTGGAACACTGATATACTTCCGTTAAATTCTGAAATTGAACGCACTTGTATGAAGAATAGAAAAAGCCGAAAAGCGAAAAATATTATTCATCCTGCGATGGATAATAATAATAGACAAGCCAATAGGAATGACAATGAGGGACAAGCGAATCCTAACGGGCAAGTTGATCAAAATGATCAACCAGCTGCTCCCCGAATGACTTGTCGTGATTATAATGCACCTTTAAGAGGAGGGTTGCACTTTAGTATTGTCAGACCCCCAATCGAATCTAACAACTTTAAAATGGATTCCACATTTATGCAACTAGTACAACATAGTAAATTTGGAGGTCTAAATCATGAAGACGCAACTGCTCACTTAAGAACATTTTTACTGATTTGTGATATGTTTAAATGCAATGGTGCGTCTGACGAAGCAATCCTATTAAGATTATTCTCGTTTTCTTTAGAAGGGAGAGCTAGTGTTTGGTTAGCCTCAGTGCCACAAGTGTCGATTACCACATGGGATCTTTTAGTTGAGAAATTTCTAAATAAATATTTCCCACCTTCAAAGACTGCAAAGCTTTTTAGGGATATTTCAACTTTTATGCAAATGAAGTATCTAGTTGCCAACCTAAATCACCTAGATGGGGTGAATAGGTGATAACTGCGTCTTTTGCGGAATTAAAGAACTTAATAAAATAGAACGCACAGCAAGCAAATCACAATCACAGATAACACAGAAATTTATAGTGGTTCCCCGTTCTTGGGTACTCCACTTACCGGCCTCGCTAATCTAGCACCACAACTAGACTTGACTACTTCACTAAAACTCGGATCAAGAAAGATCCTACAATCTCGGAGTCAACACTCCTACAATCTCGGAGACAAATCTCTTACAAACTCAGAGAGAAACTCTCTCTTACAACTCGGAGAATAACCACTCTTACAACTCGGAGAAAACTTCTCCTACAAACAAATGTAATAAAGAATTGATACAAGTTTATCAATACATAACCAGATCTCAAAGGCCTTGAGATCTTCTTCCTTCTTGAGGCTTGAGAAACTTTGACTTATTGTCGATGAGGAAGAACAACAAAACTCAGATCTGACCTTCTATGATTCGATTTGATCCAATAAAAACTGTAGATGAAGGAGCAGTGATCAATCGAACCTTCAAATCAACTGGAGATGACTGATTTAGAACAGCTGATCGATCTCCAATTTTTGACAAGGAGGCGGCACTTTCTCGTGTTTCTTGGAACGACAAGAGAAATTAGGGTTGATCAGGAAGAGTAATGAATTCTTTTTTGGAACTTAAGAACGAGTGCCTTTTATAATAAAAGACTTAACGACTTCAGTTAAGGTAGAATGAACCTAAAACGAAATCAAAAGAGCCATCTAAAAAGACACAGTGATTTAACGTCCCGTCAAAAAGAATTGAAAAATGATTTCGGGATATGAATAGATTTCTCGAGAACAAAAAGAGATTTCGAGAAAACAGAATTCAGAACAAAGGATTTAATCTCTCGAGAACAAAAGAGCTTCTCGAGAAAAGAATTAAACATCAGAGAACACAGAATTCAAAAGAAGGAATTAACTTCTCGGGAACAAAGAACTTCTCGAGAAAATAAATTCAGAACAAAACAATTAATTTCTCGAGAGCAAAGGATTTCTCGAGAAATAAATAGGCTTTGGCTTCAAGAAGAACATAGAAGGATTTTACAGGAGAGAGAAAAACTTCTCGAGAAATATAAAGACTTCTCGAGAAAAGAATTGGAGAAACAAAAACAGCATAAAGTCAATTTCTCAGCCTGAGAAGAAAAATCTTCGAACTGAGCTCGACGAACTCATTTTAGTTATCAGAAAACATAGAAACTTCACAAAGCTGAGATCGACGAAAGTACTTAGGTTCATCGAACGGAACTTCTGAAGAATAGCGGTCGACGAAATTATTTCTGTTCGTCGAACGGAGATCGACAAACGCGGTCGACGAAAACAACTTTAACTTAGGCGAACCGGCGGCCGACAAAAACTTCTTCTGTTCGTCGAACGGAGATCGACGAACGCGGTCGACGAACTCCTTATAGCTAAGGCAAAATCGAGGTCGACGAAGTTCATTCAGTTCGTCGAACTGAGATCGACGAACGCGGAACTGAGATTTCCAGTAAGACTGAACATCGAACAGAGCTCGACGAAAATGCTTGCGTTCGTCGAACTGAGATCGACAAACTCATCTAAATTCGTCGAACGCAGAATTGCTTAGAAAAAAAATCTGTTTCTTCCTTGAACACAGAACAACAACACCTCCCTTTAGCTCTTCCTTTGTGTTTGAATAAAAGGTACATCGCAATAGAGAGATTTCACATGAATCAACACCTTGGTCCATACAATGAGGAATTACATTGCATAGGCCTGTGTTTGATGACCCATTGAAACCTGACATTGGTTTGTACTTAGCCATTTAAAAACATGCAAACACATTACTAGAGAGCAACATCAAATACACACTCAATTCAACTTAGTTCAAGAGGACTTCTTCAAATCAAGGTAATTGTGGATACAATTCTCAACAGCAAGACCCCGGAGAGACTCTTTATGACACTTGGGAACGTTTTAAAGATTTACTACGAAGATGTCCACACCACGGTTTAGCCCAACATCAACAAGTCTCCACATTCTATAATGGGTTGCAAACCGCAACCATGATTTTGGTTGATGGTGCTACGGGAGGGTCGCTAATGAAGAAGTATCCAGATGATGCTTATGCTATATTGGAAGATCTTACTTCTAATAATTATCAAGCATATGAGAGACAAGGGAATACTAATCCTATTGGGGTCCACCAAGTGGACCAAATTGCATCCTTGGCTGCTCAAATGACATCACAATTTAATTTAATAAATAAATAGTTAGATGCTTTATCTACTCCTATATCAAATGCACCACTCACTATAGAGCAACTAAATCAAATCACTAAAGAGGCGGATTTTATTGGTGGACAGCCAAGACAAGTTTCACCCGGTTTTGCAAATTATTATCATCCCGAGTGGTGAAATCATCCTAACTTCTCTTGGAAAAATAATCAAGTAATGAATCAACCATCGGGATTTAACCAAAATATTAACCCATTACAAAATTCCCCTCCTAATAACCATGTGAACACTAGAAAATTAACGGATGATTTCATTTTAGGAATGTTCCAAAAGAGTGAGTCTAGGATGGTTGGGATTGAATCATCTCTTAGATCTATGGAAACCACATTGGGTCAATTAGCAAATGCACTAAATCAGAGACCAGTTGGATCATTACCCTCTAATACTACACCTAATCCTACAAGAGAGGATCAACCAAACCGTTGAAAGGCCATTGCCTTAAGGAGTGATGTAGAAATTCCAAGCGGGGATGGGTTGTTAGAAAAAGTGAGAGAAGAGGAGGGGCGTGAGAAAGTCATTGAAGCAAGCGAATCTGAAAAAGAAAAATCAATAGAAAATGAGGAACCGAAAGTAGTGGAAGT
Source organism: Dactylorhiza incarnata (assembly GCA_033032865.1). Taxonomy (NCBI): domain Eukaryota; kingdom Viridiplantae; phylum Streptophyta; class Magnoliopsida; order Asparagales; family Orchidaceae; genus Dactylorhiza; species Dactylorhiza incarnata. The sequence goes on from JAWHQI010000450.1 coordinate 436,998, forward strand.
AGAACAACCAAATAATAAAAAGAAAGAAATTATCTACCCTCCACCACCGTTTCCTTCTAGGCTATCAAAGACGAAGTTAGATAAGCAATTTCAAAAATTCATGGATATCTTTAAAAAACTAACTATAAATATTCCATTTGCTGAGGCATTGGAACAAATGCCTAGTTATGTAAAGTTTATGAAAGATATTCTATCTAAGAAAAAAAGGTTCGTTTATAAAGAAATAGTAGCGTTAACGGAAGAGTGTAGCGCGCTTCTTCAAAAGAAACTACCACCTAAACTAAAAGATCCTGGAAGTTTTACTATACCATGCTCGATAGGAGTTAAATTTTCCGGGAAAGCTTTATGTGATTTAGGTGCTAGTATTAACTTAATGTCATTATCTATCTACAAGAAGTTAGGTTTAGGAGAGATTTCTTCAACATCTCTTACCCTTCAACTAGCCGATAGAACTTTAGCATTCCCTAAGGGAATTGTTGAAGATGTATTGGTTAAAGTGGAGAAATATATTTTTCCGGCCGGCTTTGTTGTCTTAGATATGGAAGAGGATAAGGATGTACCCATTATCCTAGGGAGACCATTCTTAGCCACGGGAAGGACGCTTATAGATGTCCAAAAGGGTGAGTTGATGATGAGAGTAAATGATGAAGAAGTAACGTTTAATATTCTTAAAGCTCTTAAATTTCCAAATGATAAAGAAGAATGCTTTTACATAGAAGAAATGGAGGAGCCTACCAAACTATTGCATGACAAAGATGATCTAGAACAACAAATTTTAACAATTCTAACTAATGAAGAATGGGGAGATGATTTAGAACTAGAAGAATGTGTTAAAGTTCTTGACTCACGTGAAAGGCTACCCTTTACGAGGAAATTTGAGATAATAAATCGATCTAGTGAACCTAAAATAATGAAATCCTTTATTCTGGATCCCCTAACTCTAGAATTGAAGCTTCTACCTGAACATTTAAAGTATGTATTTCTTGGAGAAAATAACACATTGCCGGTCATTATAGACGCATCATTAGAACAAGAGAATGAAGACAAACTACTAGAAGTTTTAAAAGAATTTAAAGGGGCTATGAGTTGGACAATTGCTGACATTAGAGGGATTAGCCCATCCATTTGTATGCATAAAATTCTATTGGAAGAGGATGCAATTGGGTTTATAGAACATCAACGTAGGCTTAGTCCTCTCATGAAAGAAGTAGTAATGAAAGAGATTATCAAATGGCTTGATGCCGACATTATTTATCCCATCTCTGATAGTAAGTGGGTGAGCCCGGTGCAATGTGTACCAAAGAAGGGAGACATGACAGTTGTAAAGAATGAAAATAATGAGTTAATATCATCTAGAACTGTCACCGGTTGGAGAATTTGCATGGATTATAGGAAATTGAACAAATCCACTAGGAAAGATCATTTTCCGCTACCATTCATTGATCAAGTATTAGATAGACTAGCGGGTAGTGAATATTTTTGTTTCTTGGACGGATATTCTGGATACAACCAAATTATGGTTGCACTAGAAGATCAAGAAAAGACTACATTTATATGTCCTTATGGATTTTTGCATTCAAAAAAATGCCCTTTGGGTTGTGTAATGCACCCGCAACATTTCAACGTTGTATGATTTTAATTTTTACTGATCTTATGGATGAAGGCATTGAAATATTTATGAATGATTTTTCTGTGTTTTCTCAATCATTTTATAGTTGTTTGGAATTGCTTAAAAAGGTTTTAGATCGATGTCTTCAGACCAATTTGGTCTTGAATTGGGAAAAGTGTCAGTTTATGGTACGAGAAGGGATTGTGCTTGGACACAAAGTTTTCAACAAAGGTATGGAAGTTGATCGGGCAAAAGTTGAGGTTATTGACAAACTTCCTCCACCAACGAATGTTAAAGGCATTCGCAGTTTTTTGGGCCACGCTATATTTTATAGACGTTTCATTAAGGATTTCTCAAAAATCTCAAAGTCATTATGTAGTTTACTTGAGAAAGATACGCCTTATATTTTTGATGATAATTGTTCTAAAGCATTTCAGTTATTAAAGCAAAGTTTAGTATCGTCCCCTATTATTATTGCACCTGATTGGTCCGCACCATTTGTTTTAATGTGTGACGCTAGTAATTATGCAGTTGGAGTTGTGTTAGGACAAATGCGTGACAAAAATTTTCACTCTATATATTATGCTAGTAAAACGCTCATGAATGCTCAGATAAACTATACCACAACAGAAAATGAGCTATTAGCGGTGGTCTTTGCCTTTGATAAGTTCCGGTCTTATTTAATTAACTCCAAAGTTATAGTTTATACTGATCACTCGGCAATTCGGTATTTAGTGGATAAGAGGGGTGCAAAACCTAGGCTAATAAGGTGGGTTCTCCTCTTACAGGAATTTGATCTGGAGATCAAAGACCGTAAGGGGGTTGAAAACCCAATTGCTGATCATTTATCACGATTAGAACGAGTGAGCGAGAAAGATACTCAAGTCATGATTAAAGACAATTTCCCTGATGAGCAATTATTATCTAACACTAATGGTGGCATTCCTTGGTATGCAGATTTTGTTAACTTCATAGTTAGCAATGTTTTCCTTCAGATATGGACTATCAGCAAAGGAAAAGATTCCTCCATCAGGTGAAATTCTATTTTTGGGATGCTCAGTATTTATGTAAACTCTGCCCTGATCAATTGATGCGTATGTGTATTCCGGAAATAGAGGTGCAGAGTATCCTAGAAAAATGTCACGCATCTCCTTATGGAGGACATTTTATGGGAGAACGTACCGCTATTAAAGTATTAGAGGCTGGATTTTACTGGCCCACACTATTCAAGGATGCATGGTGATTAATTTACTATCAACCCGAAAAGGCAAGTGTACCTATCGAATTGTAGTACCAAGGTCGTATTTAAACTCGGGGTTGTCAATTACTACTACTCACGTCGTTACTAATATCCTACCGAACGAAAGTTGATTTTGGGTTTTGAAATTGAAAATTGCAAGTACAAAAATTTAATGAATGAGAAATTCATGATTTTTAAAAAGACTTAGCACTTGATTGGGTGTTCTTGGGAATCTGATTATAAAAGAGGCGCTCTAATTCTTAAAAATTCCGTTTCGATTGGAGGATTGAAGAAATATGATAGAGGCTCGCTAGAGACAACTACCGCCTAATTTTAATAATACTTCAAACATAATCTCTTAAAATTTGAAATAAATTAAAATTGCATGAACGTTAATCCCGAATCCAAAAGCAGCGATATTTTCAATTCTCAAAGAAAATACAGCACACCCTTTATTTCTGAGAGATCTAAAGCATCCACGAGCCTTTCGGCTAACTAGAATACCAAATCGGATGGCGAAATTTATATACTAGCAATATAAACTCGCAACCAAAATTTAATCAGAAATAAATCGACACGAAGAAATCTAAGAATTAGAGATGATAAATTATAAATTAATCTTCATCTCAATACTAACCAACCAAGCACTAAGAGAAAATTTAGCTACGCATATTAGAAAAGGAAATGACAACGAGATAAAGAGAAAGCATTTTCATTAGTTATACAAAAAGAGTACAATAATAAAATGACAATAACAATTCTCAAGAGAAAGCAATACAAAGCATGGAAAACCAAAAACTTGAAAACAAACTAACTCTCCCTTGATCTCTTTATTGCTCTCTTGCCAAAAGTTCCCCCCCCCCCCCCATGCATGAGACATGGGGTCTATTTATAGGTGAAGGAGAAGGATCTAGAAATAAGAAGAGAAGAGGGGAGAGCAAGGGGTGACCGACCACATGCATGGGAGAGGGGAGTTGAATGCATTAAATGGAGAGAGAGAGAGAAGAGGAAAGATAGAAAGAAAGAAAGGCCAAATCCAATGCATGTTCTTTGGGATGAAATGAAGAGGAGAAGGGGGGAGTGTATGGGGAATAAAAGAGTGAGAGATGAAAATAAATGAGAGAGAGGAGAGAGGGGTTCAGCTAAGAGAAAGAAGAGAGAGGAGGGGGCCGGCCAAGCATTGAATGGGATCCATGCATGCATGCAAAGGTGGCGGTTTGCACCAATGGGAGAGGGGCTGCTCGGGTTTAGCTAGGTAGAGGGCTGCATGCACCATGTTTTGGGCTCAGTTTGCACCATAGGAGGTGTAACATCCCCAATCCTTCTAGACCCCTAGATGGTGTTAGGGCATGGGTGGTGTGCAGAGTGGCCACTAAGGCCCTTGGGCCAAGTGGAAATTGCTAAGTGCACACCAAAGCTCAAAAAACTAACCTAACCCTAAGCCCCTCATCTAAGTCAATTGACCCTCAATTGTTTAAGTTGACCTCACTTATGATGCCCTAACCACCAAGGGAGACCTATAGGATGAGAAGTGCACTTGGGTGGGACCCAATTGCATGAAATTGACCAAAGACCACTTTAGGTCAACTTTAACCAAACTAAGTCAATTAAGGTTCAATTGACCCTCAAATGTTCAAATTGACCTTACCACCACACTCTAAACACCTTAAGGAACCAAATGGACCAAAAAGCCCCCTCATGATGGGGCCAATTGACCCCAATTGACCAAAGTCAAACTTTACCCAATTTTGGTCAAATCTACACCCTTTGATTAAATTGAACCAATTGGAGCCCCACCATGGACCAACCAACCTTAGGTAGTGACAAGGGACCCAAGGCCATCAAGTGGGCCCATCCCACTCATCATGTTGACCAAGTCAAAGTCAAAGTCAACTCTGGGTCAATCATGGTCAACATGGCCCAAATTAAGTGACCTAGCCTAAATACATTTGAACCAAGCCCTAACCCAATGACCAAACATATGTTCATAAAATGGGTCATGTAGGCTGTAGGGAAAAGGCTAACCCAAGCTTAGGCAAATTGGGAAAGTGGCTAAAGGTGGGGGACAAAAGCAAAAAAGCAAAAAAGCAAAAGAAAAGTGGCAATCACCCTTCTCACACTCCAACCCAATCAGCCTAGGGCCTTGGGTGATTGCTGGGGACACCTGAAAAGGGATGAAAAGCAGAGGTGGCAGCAAGGGGGTGGCAGCCCAAGAGAAATTCGTGAGCCTACTTTTGAATACTCCCTATACAAGCCACCTCACCTCAAAACAACTCTCCCATCAGCTTCAGAGGTAGGAAAGCAGTTGGAATCGACTCCTGGATCAAGGGAAACTATGGAAAAATGAAGTCTTGAGCAAGCTCGCCGGAGAGAGGTGCATCCATGGCAAACCACCTCCGCCGCCGCCGCCGTGCCCCCTTTAATGTTCGTTTCTCCTCCTCTCCCTCTATGCTAGCTTCCCATCTATTTTATTTGAAGGTTCGGGCTCAATTGGGTCGGAATCAAAATCTCAAAATCATGGTTTTTGGCTGATTTTCGGCCATGCTAGTACGCCGGAAAACACCTCCTCCGGCTGCCTCGTCGCCGGGAAGTAGTAGCCACGACCACCACGAAGGTGGTGGAGGTGGTGGCCGGCCGTGGTGGCCACCAGGTGGCCGGGAAATAGGAGGGCAAGTTGGCCCAGCTCGGGTAAATCCCAGCCGTTGGCTGGAGGAAGAAGATGAAGGGGGAGGGTCGAATCTGCTTTAAGATCCGTGCAGATCTTTTTTTTTCCTTGTATTAATTAATTCAATAGCTTGGTTTTTCTGTCTCTATACATCAGTCCACTTCAATAATTAATTAAGGCCTCTTAATGGCCAATTTAGAAAAAGTGCTCAACATAAAAGTTGTAGGCCTTGGTCTTAACGTTCATTTGGCCTTAAGTTTAGGTCATTTGGTGACCTACAGCTCCCTAGGGAGCTGTTTTACTAGGACTGGTCCTACACTAGGTCAGTCCATTAGAAAAATTGCCTAGGTCAAACCCCTACATCTTTGGAGCTGTTCTTTTAACCATGGGTTGGTATACCCTAGGGGCACCCCCTGCCAAAGGGGAAGCCCTTGGTGGACACTTTTACATAGGGTTTTTGTGGTAATTAGATTATTTAAATTATGTTGATTTTTGGAGCATATAATGTCCAAATGACACCAAACTTTGGTGGCATACTCTTTTGTACATGAGTAGTGCCTACCTAAAATATCACTCCATTTAGAGTTGATTTGATATGGAAAATTGGAAACCCTAATGAGGGCCTTTAAGGGTCAAATTAGGCTTAGGTCATTTTGAGGAGTTGAGTGTGTTAGCCTCCTCCTATCATGTTGGCTATGTGGGTATGTATATACAAATGCTAGTGTCACACCCTAATGGTCCATTTGGAGCCATTAGGGTGGTGTGACCTAAAATCCTTAAGGGTGCAAAGTGGGGATTTGTGAAGAACATAGGATCAAATGTTCTTGCCATGGCTTAGGACTTTGTAGATATGTTTGTGGGAACATAAAATGACTTAGTAAATTTAATGAGAATTTTTAGGGGTATTTAAGTGTATTTCTTCCTAATAAATGAATTTGCCACCCTTCCTTATTAAAATGAAATTCATAGTCATAGGACCTTGTATGGTGTTGTAACTCTTTCAGTGGCTGATTAGTGATGAAAGTAGACTATAGTAGTTTTGTTATGATTTGTTGAAGCATTATTCTTTGTATGGGAAGTTTAAGTGCTTGCTAGCTTAAGAATATTTAATCCATTTAAAATATCAAATCATAGGGCAATGTTATGATACTTGGGAATCTGTCATTTTATGTTAATATGTGCCCATGATAAATGTTTGGAAGCTTGTTGAATTCTATTTCTTGTACTTCATGTAGAAAGTGAAATTTACATTACTAGAGTATTTAATCCATTTAAAATATCAAATCATAGGGCAATGTTATGATACTTGGGAATCTGTCATTTTATGTTAATATGTGCCCATCATAAATGTTTGGAAGCTTGTTGAATTCTATTTCTTGTACTTCATGTAGAAAGTGAAATTTACATCACTAGAGTATTTAATCCATTTAAAATATCAAATCATAGGGCAATGTTATGATACTTGGTAATCTGTCATTTTATGTTAATATGTGCCCATCATAAATGTTTGGAAGCTTGTTGAATTCTATTTCTTGTACTTCATGTAGAAAGTGAAATTTACATCACTAGAGTATTTAATCCATTTAAAATATCAAATCATAGGGCAATGTTATGATACTTGGGAATCTGTCATTTTATGATAATATGTACCCATGATAAATGTTTGGAAGTTTGTTGAATTATATTTCTTGTACTTCATGTAGAAAGTGAAATTTACATCGCTAGAGTATTTAATCCATTTAAAATATCAAATCATAGGGCAATGTTATGATACTTGGGAATCTGTCATTTTATGTTAATATGTGCCCATGACAACAGTTTGGAAGCTTGTGGATTTATAGTTATTGTACCTCATGTAGAAATTGATCATTGCCACCTTTGGATGATTAATCATTTTAAAATATCAAATCACATGGTAATGACACAATAATTTGTCATAGGCCTCTAGGTACCCATATGAACACTTGGTAATTGTTTTGGAATTTTCAGAAGTGAATTACTATTTTTCCTAATTACAGTGGCATTTTGGTAATTAGACAACTGTGATGATTTAGTAGGCCAAATGACATTCTAGGGTCATAATACTCGGTGAAACACCATGATATGGAATATTACCTTACTGATAATTCTCATGTAGCATGATGAATCTTTTTGAGGGTAGTTCATGTGTAATTTGGCTTAAGGCCTTAACTACATTAAATTATAATAAATACCAAATTAATATGGAAAATTATGGAAATTGGAACATAGCTTATTGAGGTCAGTGGGAGCCTAGGATAATTATGCCAGAGCCTGGTGATGAGTTTTTAAAAGGGTTCACTTGTGGGATTGATGGATAGTTCAATTTGGTGGTCTGCGTTTAGTAAAAACAGAATTTTGAGTTTTTGATAATTCAGATCCCTAAGTAGTGTTTAGAAGTTATATACAATCAGTAAATGAGTTATATCACACCATTATTCAAGGAGGGTCAATCCTAGGGTTGGTTGTGAGGTTGTATTAGGGTTAATGTAGAAGGAAAAGAGGTGCGTCCAACCCAATAGGGTCAGACGGGTCTGGAGCTAAATCACACTAAGCATATGAAATGATGAGGGTGAACCAAATGTTAACCACCAACTAAAGTAATTGTCTTGAAGAGGACGATGGGGTTGAGCCCATCGATCTGTAGTACCGTTAGGGGCCCCTTACGGAGTACACCGCGGGAAGTCCAAGATTCACCCTAAATATAACACAAATTAAATTGTAGGCAAGAGTAGCCTAAGTGGGTATGCAGACTGGTATGGATCTCCTCCGGGAAGGAGATTGGTTGGATCAGCTTGTGTGTTAGTCCCTGAGCCGGAAGCTCGGGTGGACATGTTAACACATATTACTTATTCAAATAGTGGCGAGTCTTCGGTACTAGGCTAGTCGTGTCACCGACGGTAGTACGTTGACTCAGGTGAGGGTGAGGTTTAGATGGCCGGTAAGTTTGAGTGCCGCAGTCTGGAGGACGATCCCTAATAACCCACCCCGACCTTAAAGTCTGGTGGATTCCAGCAAGAGTACGCATGGAGCTCCGATGTTGTGTTATTAGCGTTGAGGCGTACATGAGGTCTAGGCTTGGTAGTGACCATACCCGCCTAGGATGTGGAGTGCCCGATCCACTGCCACCGTGAGCCACGACGGTCGGTACCCGAAAGGTTGGCTTCCTTTCAAACAAATTGGGAACTATAAAGGTCTGTGCGCATAGAGTCGTGTGGGTGAGTCACATTGCATAAATTCATTAAAACATCATAACCATAGCATAACATAACATACACATAGCATACCCTCATCATATAAATTAGTATGGACTCTTTTATATGATGGGTTACCTGGACATCTTAACTTATATGTCGTATGGGCGTTCATATAAGTTAAGGTACGAATCTGTGATGGTAGTTTAGATTTACTTACTGCACTGCATTTCCTTTCTACTTAATGCTTACTTCATTGCTCTACTTTACTGCCTTATACCTGCACTATACTGCTAGCTAGATTTTACTGCTTTACTTATACCTTCTAGAGTAGTGTCATGTCACCACCTTCTTGTTTACCCTTTGTTTGTCCTCCGCTTCTTCCTCCCGCTCGGTGCCTAGGAGTCGTGGAGGGAGGCGAGGACAAAACGGCTTAGTCTTTATGACTAACGGTCGGTGTGACCGCAGGAGTCCGAGGAGACAGAGTTGTCCCGCGCGCAGCAGGACAAGATGGCAGGACCTGAGCAGCAGATGCAGCGCACTACCACGACGCCACAGGTTGATGATTAAATAGTTAAATTTCCGCTTTTTGAGAGCTTTTGTTATAGACTTTCGCATGTTGTAGAGAGAGAGATAGTACATTACTTTGCATATGTATCGAGTTTAAGCCCCTTTAGTTGTACTTCTCTTATGGACTTTCTGTTTTCATTATATATGATGTTGTGATTGTGGACATGCCATCTTTATGTATTTACCTTTGGCAGATTTTACTTATGATCGTATAGCCGGCAGGGTTGGTGCTGAGCAGTGTTAGCCAACCCGAGTGTTGGTGATACCGCAAGGCAGCGATTCTGGGCGAAGGTCCACCCCAACCGTGCGATACGGGAGAGGTTCGAGTTTTCAAGTACCCGAACGGGTTTTGGAAAAAGAGACCTTACAGGAGGAGCTCGGGCTGCAACATGTAGAGGGGCTGCACCAAAGGTCTTCTTTTTAATAAAAATTTGACTTGTCTTGAGCATGAATTTGTGCGACTCTTGGTGGCCGGGTTGCATCACTTTAACTCCGAAAATATGTTGCGACGACGTTTTGACAGCGGACACTAACGATTCCCCTCAGGCCTGTCAAATAACACATAAATTAACATTATTGCGAATAATTATAAAAATAATAATAAGTAGATAATTATACTAAAATTTAGAGAAATATATAGAGTTTATATTAAAAATATAGTAATAGTGATAAACATATTTAAGTCAAAATATGCGTCATCAATGCACACATGTTTGTAAAACAATGTGATAGGTGTCAAAAGATGGGAAATTTACATCGTAGAGCTAGCATGCCTTTGAACAACATCTTGGAAGTAAAGGTGTTTGATGTTTGGGGTATTGATTTCATGGGTCCGTTTGTGAATTCAAACGGAAATCTATATATTCTCTTAGCGGTAGACTATGTGTCTAAATGGGTAGAAGCTATAGCCACCCAGAAGAATGATGCCAAGTTTGTGCTAAAATTCTTAAAATTGAATATCTTCACGAGGTTTGGTACACCTAGGGCCATTATTAGTGACGGCGAAGCACATTTCTGCAATATGCAATTCAAAACACTCTTGCGGAAGTATGGAGTGACACATAAAGTTGCTTTAGTGTATCACCCACAAACCAATGGGCTTGCTGAACTTTCAAATAGAGAAATAAATCAATTCTAGAGAAGACGGTAAGTGCATCTCGAAAAGACTGGTCACAGAAACTGAACGATGCATTATGGGCGTATAGGACCGCATTTAAGACACCCATTGGATTGACACCTTATAAAATGGTTTATGGTAAGGCTTGTCATCTTCCCGTGGAGTTGGAACACAGGGCATATTGGGCCATCAAGAAATTGAACTTTGAATTTCAGGATGCTAGTAAGAATAAACTTTTCCAACTAAACGAACTCGAGGAAATGAGATTAAATGCTTATGAAAATGCTAAGATATATAAGGAACGCACTAAGAAACGACACGACGCAAGGATAGAAAAAAAGGAATTTAATGTAGGTCAACTCGTTTTTTATATAATTCGAGACTGAAATTATTCCCGGGAAAATTAAAGTCTAGATGGTCGGGGTCATTCAGAGTGACGGAAGTCCACCCGTTTGGAGTTATTACAATCGGAAATGAAAAGGATGGGTCCGAGTTCAAAGTGAATGAACAAAGACTTAAACACAATTTTCAAAACGACGATCGTTGCGAGGCAACGGTCATTACTCTTGCGTAACATATCAAGTGCAGGAAGTCTTGTCGGGACTAGTAAATTAGGCGCTTTTTGGGAGGCAACCCAAATTATTTTATATATTTATATTTACGTATGTTCTTATTTAGATTTTAATGAAGAAGTTTAGTTGCAATTACTTAATTCTACTTCCCAGTAAATTAATGTAAAAGGAAAAAGTAATCACCATTCAGAAAACTTGGCCAAAATAATGTCCTGCACATTTTTAGAAAACCTGGAACAATTGTCGCAATAACTTTTTTTTTTGTTAAAAAAGTTGATACAACAAATTTTTTTCGGCCATTTTGAGAGTAAGAATGCTTTAAGCGTGAGCACCGGTTCAACATTTACCGGTCTATGCCCCTTTGTTATCAATCTCCTTAACCAGCGTGCCAGCGGTTCATCACCATACCAGCGGTTCCCGTGCTAGCGACCGGCGATCGACGAACGCCGAAGGGTCGGGCAGCGACCGACGATCGACGAACGCCGAAGGGTCGGGCAGCGACCTGCGATCGACGAACGCAGAAGGGTCGGGCAGCGACCGGCGATCGACGAATGTCTCACTGCGATCGATGAACTACGAAGCGTCGAGCGGCGATCGACGAATGGCTCACTGCGATCGACGAACTGCGAAGCGTCAAGCGGCGTTCGACGAATGGCTCACTGCGATCGACGAACGGCTCGCTACTTCGATGAACGGCGAAGGGTCGAGCGTCGACCGGCGATCGACGAGGGCGACGAGTCCCCTACTGTACATTTTTTTTCGTCCATTCTAAGCATCTGATGCTTCTGAGTGACTAGTTGACTATGATTATATTTTCTTTGGTGATGTAATGTTAATTTCTACTATGCTTTTCTTTCGCTTTCTTTGGACATGTTAATTTTTACTATGCTTTTCGTTTTCTTTGGATGACTTTCTTAGCATTTTATCTGGGATGACTTTATTGCAAATGCTAGACATTTGTATTGTTTCTGTTTAGACTGATAACTATTTGAATATGCACTTTGATTACCCTCAATATTATATTTTACATTTGTTGTTGATAAAGTGCAGAATTCTTGTGGGATATCTTTTCTTTTTACATTCCATATACAGTGCATGATATCTCATAATAATTGGCATGTCAAGAGGAAGACGGAAGTGAACACAAGAAAGGACATGACTTCGTATAAATCTTATTCCAGGGGAGTACTTGTTTTCAATTCTCATTTTTATTGTTTTTCCTGAATTTTGATTCAAAGTTAAGTCCTGAAATTCTGAATTATAAAATTATTTTCTCGGGACTAGCAAAAATCCTAAGTGTGGGGGTGATGACACTATTCTAGTTGGGTGAAACATGGTTTTATTTATTACTTCATCGATTACCCTTAATCTTATACTTATTCAAGTCATTTAATTACAATTGATGACGAGTCAAGCTTAGGATTACCAATTATAAAATCAAAACTTATTTTGATCGGATAAGCTTCATTTAAGATTTTTCTTCTATGCAGTTTATTTTATTTTCTCAAACGAATTTTCCCATATGCAAAAACATTTTTATTGAATGATGTACGAAATGATGGAAGCTTAAACAAGAATTGAATTATTGATGTAAGCTAAAATCTGAGTTCAGTAGTTGATTGGTAAGAGGATCTAGGGACTTCAATGTGTGAGTCATTTCATTTTGAAACGAATTATCTTATAATCCTTCTTAATATATTTTAATGAATGTCTATATTTATGAGTGTTTAATTTTCCGTAAAAAAGGTGAAAAAAAAGAATATCTCATAGTGATATGCGGCCTAAGTATGTTCACACATGCTTGGAAAGATCCCAACTATGAAATTTATAAAAACAATGTGCAAAAGAGAAAAATAGTTCATAGTGATATGCGGCCTAAGTATGTTCACACATGCTTGGAATGATCCCAACTATGACTTCAAGAAATGTTGTATAGTTAAACCCCATATAATATACCATCATTAAGATTATTAAGGAAGAGATTTTTTTTAATCTCATTATCAAAAGTTTATAGTTCTAGCCACGTTTATGATGTCCCTGTAAATTCTCTTTCAATCGAATTACCAAACTTATGTGAAGACCAAATCATGATTCAACTTATTCTTTTTCATCCTCATTAGTATGAAAGTTCAAGATTATAAACTTGTGTAGGATTAATGAATTTTGAGAATTGACACACACTGCACTAGAAAGCTTAACTGAATGTTATCCTCGATCAATCTAATGAATTTTCTTTTGTAATTGTGAAATCCTGAAGAATGATAAGTTGTTAAAAGAAATTTCTTGTGATAATTGTTCTTATATCAGTGATAAGGGTCTATCGAAGTTGTATTATATAGTTGATCACCCAATTAAACTATTGTTGATTATCTTCGCTAGGGACTAGCAAAGTCTTAAGTGTGGGGTGTGATAAATTCTTGAAAAGAAGTTATTTTTCACTTTTAAATACAACTTTATAACATATTTATTCATGAACCATGAATTAAAAAGTTTAATACTTTGATATTCACATTATTAATTTAAGTATGGATATATTCATTATTTTTGCTGGTTTTCATTGTAGAAAAATGTTGAAGAAGTTATCCCGATGAAATGAAGAAAGAAAGAAGAAGCAGATTTTCTGTCCAGAAAAAAGTTGTTGCAACAACTGTTTTCAATTGTTGCAACAAGTCTGACTGCGAAAATTATAGATTTTAAATCAGTATTTTATGATTTCGGCGGTTACAAACATGGAGAGGGTGCGTCTTTTGGATAGGATTTTCGAATATTAAGTGGGAAAACCACTTAAGGTAGTTATGGCAAAAGAGGAGAGAGAAAGAAGGAGAATTAAAAGGGGTAGTTATTATTCATGGAGGGGGGCACTGTTCACGGAATGAGGAAAGGCAGAAGTTCGGCCAAGGGGAAGAAGGAGATTGAATTCCTGCAGCGTTTTGGGGAAGAAATTCTTGCATCTTTCTTCTTCTTTTGAATCATGTCTAGTAAGATCTTGACAATTGCGTGTTCTCCTTTTTCCGTTATGAACTAATTTTCTAAGTCTTGTATGTTGCGAGTACTTTGCTTTATTGTGATGTTTGAACATTAATTTTTATTATGAATGTTTGAGATTTTATCTTTATTGAATTTATGAAGTTGTTCTTGGAAATTTTGGGTTAAGTTTTCATCTTTAAAATTTGCTTGGCAAGATTCGAGAGAGGAGTCAGGCTAGATGAATATTTTATTCTGCGCGGCGAGATTCGAGAGAGGAGTTGCGTAAGTATTTCACCAAAAATTCCGTCTTTATACTACGTTGCGAGATTCAAGAGAGGAGTAATGTAAGTGCATCATAAATTTATTATATTGAAGAAGGGAGAAAGAGATTTTGCCTTCTCAGTAGCAACATTGATTTGTGTACTTGATGTTATTCTTTATTGTTACATAAGTTAGAGATAACTAAGGAAATAAGGGCTAAACGGATTTCATAGATCGAGAGATCATGTTTTCCACTTTCAAATCGTTGCAAGATAAATGATTAATCATTCATAAAAGAGTCACCTTGAGAACATATCACAAAGAGCAAAGAAAAGCAGTGTACAAGACTATTTGACCAAATTGTTCAAAAGTGTTTTTAAGTATTCCTAGTTCTAATTTGTTGTAATTTTATTAGTTTTCAACAAAAATTACCTTAATCACTCTACTTGAATTTGAAGAACAGGTTAAACTACTAATTGCAAGCGTTTAGATTAATTACGTCTCCGAGGGAACGATCTCTACTCACACTTTATTACTTGAACCGACACGTGCACTTGCATATATATACACTTTTGTCGTATCAAGTTGGTCATTCATTCACCAATTGCCATGTCAAACACATATTTTTGAACGATAGCATTTTTGCCCAAACTCAACAGACAAAAAATGTGGTGTCAAACGGACCACCCTTAACTAGACCTAGCGACATAATAAAAAAAGAGCGATATTAAACGCAGACCAGTTTTGGCTATATGCAGGCCACAATTTTTTAAAAAGAGCGATGTTAAACGCATGCCAATTTTAGCTATATGCAGGCCACAGTTTAAAAAAAATCATTTTTTCTTTTAAAACTTCAGGAAAAATGATTCGAGTAGTTTAATACTTCATGTATTATGTGTTTTTTCCTTCCATGCAACCGTGTCCCCAAGGAGTTTACTCGTTTGTCCGAGTCCGATGTGTTTTTAAATTACAACTGGCCTAAAGTTATTCATGGGTATTTGGTACGGTGATGGCGACGGCGGCGATGACGATGATCACGACGTTGTCGACGATCGCGTCGTTGTCGGCGATGGCGGCCAGGGCGGCCATGGTTATACTTCGGGTAGTTACGTCGCTAGTGGAGGGTTTTTGGATAACTGCACCCCCATGGATGGGGTGCGGTTAGCGCATTTAGAGATACTCCATCAATAGCTCTCCCAGATTTACCGACGAAACAGTGACATTCAATGTAACCTCGCACGCATGATATTTTACTTACTTATTTTATGACTGTTATTTTGCTTGGTGATTTATTTAGTAAAATATTAATTTAATTTTTGAATATGGTATGTAAATATGAAATTTGGCCTGCATGAATAAATTTTTGGCCTGCATATATCCGCGGCCTGCTTATAACCAAAACCGGTCTGCATTTAACATCCCTCTAAAAAAAAGGCAAAACTATTAATTTGGTCCATAAAGTTTGGGTACTATTTGAAAAAAGGTCTCAATATTTTTATTTGAGTGAATTCGGTCCCATAAGTATTTAAGTGTGTGAAATCAGTCATTTTATCCTTTTCGTCAAATTATTTTAACTTAGACCTGAGGTGGCAGGTGGCAGTACATTGAATGAGATCGTCTTCATCGTCTTATATACTTATGAGACCAAATTCACTCAAATAAAAGTATTGAAGCCTTTTTCAAAAAGTACAATAGGGACCAAATTGTGTTTTCAGCCCACAAACCTAACGCGCTTTTTAAAATCAGTCTCTTAACTTTCAAATATAAGATTTCAGTACACAAACTCTTTAAGTGCTAATGAAAAAGGTACAATTCTGATTTTTTTTAAATAATATAATTTTTAGAAGCATAATAAAAATGATTTCATTTATTTTGTAACGTTCCTAAATTTTCAAATATGCTATATTTATTTTAAAAATAGCACATTTATTTTATAAGTAGCACAAAATGCTCCTATAAAAAATTTAAAAAAAATCGCCTAAGTTTGAACTTTGATGGACTGTATCCCAAATTGCAACCGTTGATCGAACCTTCTTCGATCAATTTTTTTTATTGGGTGTAATAAAATCTAATTCCAACGCCCAGATAAAAAAAGAATTTTATATAAAGTCACGTGCAGCTGGGTTAATCCTGAAGAAAAAAATGATAATTATTTAGGTGATCCTTTTTAAAGTATTTTTTCTGGGAAAATAAAATTATTATTTGTAAGAACTCTAAGGTTTCATTTGATTTAGCAGTTGCGGTTGTAAAAGGAGCTGTTGTAAATGCAGATTTGTAAATGAAGCTGTTGAAAACTTGTTGCTGGAAATAGAGTTCTGTTTGGTTATTCTGTGTTTGCAGAGCTGTTCAAAACAGAGAATCGTTTGGCAAAATTGCGGCGGCGTTTCGTAAATTTTTTTATTATAAATTTTTTTATTAGATATTTTTTTAAATTATTTTTGAAGACTAATTTAGATTTATTTTGAAAATAATTATTTGGAAAGAAATACTTGTAAACCTCAAACATACAGGAACTATGCAAACACCACCTCAAAACATCGTTGGCCTCCCAATTTGCGCTAACATCACCTTCTTTATGTTTACCCATAATATATAAACTGTATGTAAAGAAACATAAAACCAAATGTAAAAATCAAATACAACAATATTAAATATCCTAATATACAAAAAAAAAGAGATTCGATAAATTCAGTGACTTGAAGCAAACATCAACATGTACAAACTACACACACACACACATGCACTAAACTACACACACATACAAAAACACATACACACATTCACATACACACACAATGACATCAACACTTAACACACACACACAACATACTCACACACATTCACATACACAATCACATACACACATATGCACTAAACTACACACACACACATACACAAACAACACACGCACACACATACACACACTTAACACATAAACAACACATACTCACACACACACACATACACACATACACACATACACACAACACACACACACATTCACACAACACACTTAACACACAAAATAAATCAACACATTCACACAACACACAAAACACACAAAACACACATTCACAACACACACATACACAACACACACACACACACACTTAACACACACAAAAATACTTAACACACACACACAAACACAACACACTTAACACACTTAACACACAAAACGCACATTCACATACAAAATATTAAAATACACAACACATTCACACACAATCATATACACATAAGTCTACACAAAATAAATCAACACATTCACACAACACACTTAACACACAAAACACACATTCACAACACATACATACACAACACACACACACACACACACACACACACACACACACACACACTTAACACACACAAAAATACTTAACACACACACACAACACATTCACACACACTTAACACACAAAACACACATTCATATTCAGATTCGCATACAAAATATTAACATACACAACACATTCAGACAATCATATACACATAAGTCTACACAATAATAAACACATTCACACACACACACACAAAACACACAAAACACAAACACTTAACAACACACATTCATCAACCTAGAAAAATACTTAACACACAAAAATACTTAACACGCACAAAAATACTTAACACACACACACAACACACACACACACACACACTTAACATAACCAGTAATATGCATTGCAACATATTTGACAAAAAGATCAACAAATCAATCTAGAACATAACCAGTAATATGCATTAATCAATCTAGAACATAACCAGTAATATGCATTAATCAATCTAGAATCTAAGAAATTGCACAGAAATTGCTCATAAATTGATAAGAAATTGCACATATATGCATTGCAAGAAATATAAACCAGGAATATGCATATGAAAACCTCCAGTAAACTGATAAGAAATTGCACAGAAATTACACATATATGCATTGCAGGAAATTTGCGAAGAAGATTACTACCTGCGAAGAGGATGAGGCGTAGACGAGCCCGGGCGCAGTCGGAGAAGATGATGCGGCGTAGAAGAAACTGATGCAGTCGGAGAAGATTATTATGCCAGCAGTCGGAGAAGATGAGAAGCCCTGCGATGATGCCAGCAGTCGGAACGCCGAATCACCCTGCGGAGTCGTGTCGGAGAAGAAGCGGAGAAGATTAGGCGGCTGGATTCCTCCTCGCAGCGACGAGAGAGACGACGGAGGTAGCGCACCTGGTGCCCTAGGCTGGCCTCTTCTCCTCCTCCAAACGCGCATAACCGGAGGTCTCGCTCAGGGTTTCGGCCCGCTAAGGTTTGAGCAGCGATAAAACGCCGAGCGGTTCAGGCGGAGAGCAGAAAAATAAATGGAAAAATGTCGAGCGGTGCGTTTTAACAAAACGAAACGGGTAAAAACGCTAAAACAAATAAGCCCTAATTCTGATTTTATAATAGTTTGCAATTTGGGATAATTTTACATCAAAAATCTAAGTAACATAAAAAATGTATAAATTTACATCAATATGTTTTTAAATTTTTTTACAGGAGCATTGTGTGCAACTTTTAAAATAAATATATTATTACTGATGTGCACCCGTAAAAATGATGCCTCCCCATGAATTTATAAACATCATGGAGTGCATTTAGAAGAAGCTTCACTAAGAAGAAATGGAGTTAGTGGGGTCAACGTGTGATCACGGGAGTTGAAGAAACCGCCGCCCAGTCCACGCTCCGCTAGGCGCCGCCATAATCGCACCCCACTACTGGGGTGTGATTAGTCCGCACCCCCCATAGTGGGGGGTGCGACCTAACCGCACCCCATGGAGGTGCACCCTCCTTGAGGTGCGGCCCGGCCGCACCCCCTTGGGTGCGGCCAAGCCGCACTCCCCCGTAACGGGGTTCAGGCAAATCCCCCTTCTTCGAACTCGCCGCACGCTCTCCGGGTACCGGATTCTGCCCAGAACGCCTCCTAGCGGGCTCAGAACTCTCTCATGTTCGTTGCACGCTCAAAACACTCTCATGTTCATTGCGCGCTCAGAACTCTCTCATGTTCGTTGCACGCTCAGAACACCCTCATGTTCATTGCGCGCTCAGAACGCTCTCATGTTCGTTGAACGCTCTCATGTTCGTTGCGCGCTCAGAACGCTCTCATGTTCGTTGCGCGCTCAGAACGCTCTCATGTTCGTTGCGCGCTCAGAACGCCTCCTAGCGCGCTCAGAACGCTCCCGTGTTCGTAGCGCGCTCAGAACGCTCCCGTGTTTGTTGCGCGCTCAGAATGCCTCCTAGCGCACTCAGAACGCTCCCGTGTTCGTAGCGCGCTCAGAACGCTCATGTGTTCGTTGCATGCTCAGAGCGCTTCCTTGCGCGCTCAGACCGCTTCCCCGTTCGTTGCGCGCTCAGAACGCTTCTGAGCACGCTCAGAGCACTTTCGCATTCCGAGCACACTCACTTTTTGTCTTTCTAATTTCTCAGATTGTAGGACCCACTTGTCGTCTTTTTCACCTTCAACAAATCTGCCCGAACTGCCCGAACGGCGAGATGGTCATTTACGAAAAATGACGATCTGTGTCCTCCAAATCGGCCAGCGTGATTCGCCCGTCAGGTGGTTACGGTGGTTATGACGGCAAGGGCTGCCCCTGGCCAAAGCTATAAAAGGAGCCCAGAACCTTCATTTGAGAGGACCTTGCCTTATGCACCCGGGAGAGCTCCTTTGAAGATTTTCACGGAATTCTCCTTCGACGCTTGAAGATCTCCTCCGCGGACTTGAAGATTTCCTTTCTCTCGAAAAACGACTCAACATTTTCACTTTCGTTCTCCTGAAAGGCGACTCAGCATTCTCACTTTTGTTCTCCACCGTTCTTAGAAGAAAAAAATTTAGTTTTCCGAGAGGTGGTCTGTCACCTTCGGAACTCTCTCTCTCTCTCTCTCTGTCATTGTAACAAGCGGCGGTCTGTCGCGCTCGAATTCTAAATACCTGACTGTAACCCCTCAGAAGATAGTGAAGTTTGGTCGGCACAGCTCCGACCGTGTGATTTTTTACTATTTCCGGGTTTTCCACATTAAAAGTCTCAGTGTACTCAACAAATCTCAAATTGACTATTAGCGCGCTTGGCTCGCTTTAGAGCTAAGACGGTTCAAGTCGACCGGTCTACCGAGAGCACCCAAACAACCCGCAACAGTTATAAAAACCAAAGCGGTTATAAAATTGATGGAATCATTTTTATCATGCTTTTGAGAAACGTGTTACTTAAAAAAATCAAGTTTGTGTTTTTTTTCCTTAGCATTTAAACTGATTTAGGATGAAGAGATTAACAATTTATGGACTGATTTTCAAAAGCTCGTAAAGTTTGAGGACTAAAATAAAAATTTTAGTTTAAAAAACATTGGAATTATCAAACCGAAAATATGTCCTGCCACGTGGTGGCAAACTACGTGTCCCATACCTATTTTGCATGAATTGAGAGCAATGTTATATGCATTAAATCTTAGAAAAGGTGTTCAACACGAAAGTTGTAGATTTCGTCAAAATCTATAATTTTAGTGTTGGACATTTTTCCTAAAAATGCATGTACAAGACGTATTTCCAAAAGACACGAAAAATTAGAAGAAAGTGCAGTGCAACTAGCCAAAACTGCGGTGCTAATAGCAGCGCCCAAAAAAACCAGATAAAAAAAGAATTTTATATAAAGTCACGTGCAGCTAGGTTAATCATGAAGAAAAAATATGATAATTATTTAGTTTAAGTGATCATTTTTAAAGTATTTTTTTTGGGAAAATAAAATTATTATTCATAAGAACTCTAATTCTGATTTTATAATAGTTTGCAATTTGGAACAATTTTACGCAGGCTGTGAACTTCTCTCCATTCCTCTCGAATCCTTCACTCTCTCCTGCTCATCTCTTCTCCTCTTCTGACGTTCTTCTCGCCACCGACCTCATCAACCTCTACTCCCGCCTCCGCGACCTCCCTGCCTTCGTCCGCTATGGTACGTAGATTTTCAAATCAAGCGACGGCAACCTGCACTTGCTGTTCGGATCGGCGACGATGGTCTTCCCTATTAGCACAACATCAAAACACAACCAGTAAATTAGCAGCACCAATTCTGATTGTAGACACAGTCCCATTCCTCCGGCTTCCGGTTCACGTCGTCTCCTCTCAGGTGCCGAAGCTCCTCCTCCATTGAAGGGGCATGCGACATTAATTGTTGATTTATTTAAAAATATATGAATTCAATTTTTGAATATGATTTGTAGATTTGAAATTTGGTTTGCATGAATAATATTTTCGGCTGCATATATTTGCGTGCTGTATAAAACAAAAAATGGTCTGCATATAACAATGCTCTTTATTAAACTCCAAATCAGTCAACTTCTTTAACGAAGAAACATCAGATGCCGCTTTTGAAAGAGACCTTTTTTTTTTCAAATGATTTTTTATGGACAATTGTTTATTTTAATTATTAGTAATTTGCAACATGTGCGTGATTACATATGCATTTTTAATTTATTTAATTGAAATAATTACTTAATAAATACACTTATTTTACATAATTATTTTTACTCCAAATATAAATTTAGGAATGCAACTCGGATCGGTTTAATTTGGATCAGTTCCGCTTAGAACCAAGAATTGAGATATATAGATTTGATTCCGGCCTTTTGAAATCGGAACCGACTCATGTATCAACTGTATAGAACTGAAACCGAACCGAAAAACTTCCAATTCGGTTCTCGGTTCTACGCGTACTATAAAAACGCTAGTATCATTCAAAAATTTCACATTTTGAAACTCTGTTTGGTTGGGCTGTTGGTGATGAAAAGCTGCTGATAGAAAGCTGCTGATAGGAAAAGTGATGATTCTGAAAAACTAAGTTTTGTTAAAAAAATCGTTTCGATAAAATGAAGTTTGTAAAACAGAGTTTTGAAAAAATATTTGGATACAAAACATGCACATATAAAATAGGACAGAGAAAATTACAACACCAGCTCACACCAATATGAATTTTCGAACTACAAGACAAGCATATTAACATTTCAGGACAAAGAACGACAGGTAAAAATAACCATCAAACATATATTGGTCAGGATAAATTACTAATAAATAAAAAGCAGAGGAATATGTATTTGAGGAAATCAGCGACACATGCGACAAACCAGCGAAAAATCCAAGCACGGAAGAGAAATTTGCGAACGGAAGAGAGAACAAACCAAGAACCATATTTTGGACTTTGATTTTTTCTGCTAAAAACCAGTTCTATCTCCCAAACCCGCCAGTGGAATCGGAGAAACAGTAATCTGAAAAGACGAAACATTAATCTCTTCCATGCTTAAAAAACCACGAGAGGCCAATGAGACTTGACCCAGTTGGGTTAGTTGAGGCCCCATGACAGGGAGGTCATGGGTTGATTCTCACAGTGTGTGAGCTTTGTCTACTTATTTAATAGATTATTGTTTAATGATGTAATCATTGATGCTAATTAATGTTCCCAATGTAATGATATTTGTACATTTATTACTAAGAAAACCATGAGTGCAAACACACAATTAATAAAACAACTACAAGTAAACATAATTACATTAGTTCAGAGACGCTGACACCCTCTCGCTTTAAACTTTGAGATATAGTAGCGTAAAGTTCTAATGGAAGAACTCCAACATATTAAGACCTGGATATGAACCGAGATTTGTTGAAACCGACCCAAACTGCTCAACACAGTTCGATTTCAATCAGGTTCTCGATTCTTTGGTTATATTTGCACACCGGCCTTTATATAAAATAGTATATCTAGTAGATAATAAAAACATAGCATTAAATATTAAGAATTTATATTATATGATTATTTTCTTTGGTGATACAAATAATTAAATGTAAACAATAAAATGTGTTATTATGGTGAAGTAATAGGAAAATAATAGAGAGAACAATAAGACAATAACTATATGC
Organism: Dactylorhiza incarnata; assembly: GCA_033032865.1. Classification (NCBI taxonomy): domain Eukaryota; kingdom Viridiplantae; phylum Streptophyta; class Magnoliopsida; order Asparagales; family Orchidaceae; genus Dactylorhiza; species Dactylorhiza incarnata. Next base: position 460,131 of record JAWHQI010000450.1, read on the forward strand.
AGGGTGACCTCAACTATGTGCAGACCGTGCAATTTGAAAATGATTATATGCAGAACAATTTTTGAACGGGTTCACAGTTCCTATAGGTTTATAGTTTGACCTGCATTTATCCTTGAACTGCATACATCCGAAACTGGCATGCATATAACATGACCCAATTAAGGCAATTACATATACTAGATTCTCTTTAATGTATGGTATAGAATAGTATAAAGAAAAACAAAATAATAATTCAAATTTCAATCATATAAAAATAATTAATATAATACTAGAGTAAATCATGCACTCTCTCTCCTTATCTTCTCTTTTTCTATAATATATATTGGTACATCATAGCTTAAAAAAGTCTCTCATTATATAATATAAAATTTTGATAAAATATAAGAAATTTAAAACTAATCTAATTCACATGGAAGTAGAAGAAGACCAAGGCTTCATTTGGCGAAGGTTTTGTGGTGTGAGTTTGGAGAAAAACACCACCCGTCGTAGAATTAATTAGAATACATGTTCGGCATGACAACGGTTATAACCGCCACCAAGAAAAGATTACTAGTTTTGAACATAAAAGCAGATGAAGTTCCTTAGGTAAGGTGAGACACTCATGAACAACCATCACGTTCACGGCTGCCACTGCCGGGCCAAACGGAGTCCAAGTCTTTATTTGGTGTATACTGCGTAACCCAATTTGTTTCAGCAACACGATTTTCCCGAAACATCTTTTCTTGACCGCATCAAAAACAAAAGGCGCACAAGACAATGTTCTGAGGTGTGAAACGTCATCTCAGAACAACAGGCGCTAGATCGCGCCAAGATTTGTAAGCGTCACCCCATGCCTTTGAGGCCAAATAAGAATAAAAGTAGAGAGCAAAATACAACTTATGATTATATGGTGCTTTAATTTTGTTCCACCAATCTTTCAAATGATTACCTACAAATCAGATGCCTAGATCGAGCAACACGGTTTAATTCCTCGTAACGTCATTTTTTACTGCATCAAGAATAACATATGCTCATGGCAATGTTCTGAGTTGCGAAACGTCATCGGAGAACACAGCTCTGCCAAACACGTGCTCCACTTGATCACGATTTGATTTGTAAGCGCCACCTCCATGCCTTTGAGGCCAAATAAGAATAAAGGTAGAGAGCAAAATACAAATTATGATTATATGGCACTTTAATTTTGTTCCACCAATCTTTCAAATGATTACCTACAAATCAGATGCCCAGAGCAACACGATTTAATTCCTCGAAACATCGTTTTCGACTGCATCAAGAATAACATATGCTCATGGCAATGTTCTGAGCTGCGAAACGTCATCGGAGAACACAGCTCTGCCAAACACGTACTCCACTTGATCATGATTTGATTTGTAAGCGTCACCTCCACGCCTTTGAGGCCAAATAAGAATAAAAAAGTAGGAGAGCAAAATACAAAGTATGATTAAATGGTACTTTTGCGTTTCACCAATCTTTCAAATGATTACCTACAAATCAGATGCTCAGAGCAACATGGTTTAATTCTTGAAACGTCGTTTTTGACTGCGTCAAGAATAGCATATGCTCATGGCAATGTTCTGAGCTGCGAAACGTCTTCAGAGAACACAGCTCCGCCAAACACGTGCTTCACTTGATCACGATTTGATTTGTAAGCGCCACCTCCATGCCTTTGAGGCCGAATAAGAATAAAAGTAGAGAGCAAAATACAAATTATGATTATATGGTACTTTAATTTTGTTCCACCAATCTTTCAAATGATTACCTACAAATTAGATGCCCAGGGCAACACGATTTAATTCCTCGAAACATCGTTTTTGATTTCATCAAGAATAACATATGCTCATGGCAATGTTCTGAGCTGCGGAACATCATCAGAGAACACAGCTCCGCCAAACACGTGCTTCACTTGATCATGATTCGATTTGTAAGTGCCGCCTCCATGCCTTTGAGGCCAAATAAGAATAAAAAGTAGAGAGCAAAATACAAATTATGATTAAATGGTACTTTTGTTTCACCAATCTTTCAAATGATTACCTACAAGTAAGATGAGTTGGAGTTTCTAAGTTTTTAATTGTCTATTTTACCTACTTTTATTATGATTGGAGATCTCCAATCTACCATAAATTTGTTAGTATTCCCATAATTGCATTCTAAAAATAAGTTTTTTCTAATGGTATATTCTAAATATATTCTGGCCTTGTAATCACAATTCGGCGCCGTCCTATTGTGATTTCAACAAAAGTTGATATACAGCGTACTGCTATCGCTCATGGTTGAACACGTTGAATGTTAGGGACACATCGATTAGTATTTTTTATGTCAATTTTAATATGTCGTGAGATATAATATCGAGAATAGTTAATCTGTCGGTTTAGATATTTAACTATCTATACATATATATTATATGTATAGATATAATCATTTTAAATTTATATATATTAATATATTAACCGTTTAATATTTATTGAACTTTTAAATCTATCAAATTAGTTTAAATATGTTATGTTACACAAGTAATAACAGTATAGTGTTTGTTGAGGGTCGCTCAGCGCTCTTATAGACTAGTCAGGTCAAATCATCTTAGTTCGAGAGTGAGACGAATTGACAAATAGTCCAAAAGATATGACAATATTAGTTTTTATGTGAAAAACCCGAAAGGGAAAAAACAACGGGGTCAGACACAGCTCAAACTAACTCACTAGATCGTACTTGAGTACACAATTTGCTTTGTTGAGGGTAGTGACATGTCACCGCTCGTTTTACAATTAATAGTCATTTGAGTTTTCTGCGCGGGAGGACACACTCTTGAGAACTACGCGCACGGGCGCGCTCTGGGGAACTAGGCCCACGAGCGTGCTCTTTGGAACTACGCCCATGAGAGCACTATGGTGAACTACGGGCATGGGTGCGCTCTTCGGAACTACACCCACGGGAGAGCTCTGGCGAACTACATGCATGAGCACACTCTGGGGAACTGTGCACACGAGTGCGCACTTTGAAATTGTGTGCACGGGGGCGCGATGGAGAGCAGAGCGTGCGAGAGTGCGCTCGAGAGTGGTGGGGGGGGGGGGGCACTAGAGAGTTGTGCTTGGAAGCGCGCTCAGGAGAGCGTCGCGCAAGGGTGCTAGTGGGCTTTCGTCGGAGGCGTAGTTCACCAGAGCGCCCCCGTGGCCATAGTTCTGAAGAGCGCATCCAAGCGAGTAGTTCCCCAGAGCGTGCTCGTGCGCGTAGTTCTCAAGAGCGTGTCCTCCCATGCATATGACTCAAATGATTTTTAATGTAAAATGAGCAGTGGTATTTCAACCTGGATAAAGCAAACTATGTACTCAAATACGATCTAATGGGTTCGTCTGAGATGGGCTCGACCCAGTAGTTTTTTCCCTTTCGGGTTTTCAACTTAAAAAATCTTGTTATCATCTCTTTTTTATTGTTTATGCATTCGACTCACTCCCGGGCTAAGACAATCAGACCCGACCGGTCTATGAGAGCGTTGAGCGCCCCACAACAACGTTATAATAAACATACACAAAATTTTAAAATAACAAGCATTATTGTTGGAACTAGGAAACTGGTTCAACGAAGTTTGGACCAAAATGGTAGCACAAGGTTACTGATCCTGCGGTCGAACAACACGAACCCGATGATAAGAGAAACGATTCGGGAGAGCTGAAGGCTAGACTGCCTATAAACAAGACCTACGAGCTGCAACGATGAGGTCTCGACACACAACCGTAAGTTTATATGAACTTACTCTCCTAGAACTAAGACTGCGCTAGGCACAAGGGAAACACAATCTCTGCGAAATGAGGAACCGAGGGGGGGGGGGGGGTCTAGCATGTCTTTCATGTGTGCCATGTGGTCCTAATTATAGGCAATCCAGGCTAGGGTTTTGAGGTCTACGATTATTCGTCCCTGCAAAATACTAGATCCGCTATGTTGTAGGCGAGCTGATTGAGGTTGCCAAGAATGATCCTACGAGCCTGACCATCTCGGTGCAAGCTCATTGGCGAACATGGGCCAATTTTCTCTCTATGTATATTTGATAATGTTATTCTTCTTGATCAATGGTCAATTTTCTGCTAACATGGGCCAATAATAATTAGGCTTGGCCTTCCCTCGATGAATATGGTTGTACACAATTCCCGCTCTTTGCGAGCTTACTTAGAGCTCAAAAAGAATCACCCAACCCTTATTCAACGAGTTGTATCTGTCAAGTCGATTATCGCAAGAGTTATCAGGTCGCTAGTCTCCCTCACCTATAAATATAAGGCGAGGTCTCCGCAGTTTTCAACTGGACTGAGGGCTGGCTAGATGGAATCCAGGTTGGCAGAGATAACTGCAAAAGCCGTTACATTCTCCTCCTCCCTCCAAAAGAGTCGTTCTTGCGAAGAGAAAAAGCGCGAGAAGAAGAGAGAGAAAAGAGAAGAGAGGAAGTGAAAGAGGACCTCTACCTTGCCTACGGCTGAGCCATCTCGCGATGATGACGAACCTCCTGCTGAGGGATATGACCTCCCTGCGAAGAGAGCTCCCCTCCATGGGACCTCCATTATCCCTTCAGAACAACCTAAATCGACCACCTTGTAGCACGCTCACGTGGTAAACGACAAATCATCCATATGCCTTGCACGATTTGAAATGAATTCATCTTTGATCTCGTAATTGTTTGTTAGGCATTTGATCAATCCATATTTAGGCCGAGGACCTTTCCATCGGGTATTATGACATTACGACCCCTTTGGCTGGGGACACTGTGGTGACTCCGCCCAGCGATCATGAAGCTCAGACTTCCCTCGTGCTCGTCTTTCTAAGTAGAAGATTTTTTGCGACCTGTGAATCCCAACTGCCATTCTTTCTAACTTGATGGTTCCTTACAACACGTGTTCCTACCAAGATGATTGAAATCGCTCCATCTGGCAGACCTTTGGTGGAGGTTATCTCGTTGGAGATATTACATCCGTCTAGATAACCTCTACTGCATACAGATGTAGTGGGCGGAACATCGCTCTTGGAAAATAATGAGCGATCTCTCTCCCCCATCCCCACCTGAGGGACCTCGCTACTGGATTCTCCTCGTTGGACCCATTTGCGGATGACAGACGGTTATCTGAGGAGTATATAGATCCTTCTCTTTCCACGACACCTACGATTGCCAAGAAAACAATTTGCCTGTCGAGGTGGTTCCCTCAGATCCGATGACATTATCGTCGTCTCCTCTCGGTCCCCCTCCGCAGGGGGCCTTTCTGATCAGAGTACCCAATTCTCTCCCTCCATCGCATGTTCATCCACGAGCTACAGATGTGATAACCTCATCAGGCGGGTCCCTCCATAGGTCACGTTCCTACGGGAAGGCACCTCAAGTGATGCCCATAGAGCCCGAGGCTAGACAATCCAGCAGGTTGCGTAAGCGATCTCGATCACGAGATCACCCTCATCATTATGAGCAGTCAAGACCACACTGTCGCTCACCTCGTTAGGACGAGAGGAATTATGATCCTCGTTCTGGTAGGTGGCCTCTGTTTGTTATGCTCTAAGGGATGATTCCTTCTTAAGCTCTTACACTAATTTTTGTAGATCTGGCTCTTTCTTCAGTCAGTTCACCTCGCACATCGAAGACCTCGTAGATCACTAATTTGCTCACTGACTTGGGTGCTTCTTCATGTGAGTTTTGGGTTCGCCTTGTAGCCTTCGCCATCTCCTTTGATTCGCAATTAAGGACGGTGGTGGCGTGCGAGCTGAATCGTCGCTTGACTGCGATGGCGGTCCGAATGGCCAAGGTGTTGAGCATCACCTTGATGGGGCGAGGGAAAGTACTATTGGGAAAAACCTCTAATTTGATAAAATTGATTAGGATTAAAGTGATTTTAAGTTAAGCCTTAAAGATGTATAGAAAAGTCTATGTATAATTCTTTTGGTTAGAGTCCTTAGAAAGACAGGAAAACATCAACAGAATTCTTCTAAGTCAGAAGACTTTTTAGAGTAGCATCGAAATATATTAGACACAATGAGTAGAGTAATTGAAGTGATTCTCAAAGTCACTCTGATATCTTCTCTACTTCACCATGAATCAGAGTTGCATTGATTTCCACACCAGGTCACTCAAAGTTCTCTTCCTCCAACAACTCAGAGTCACGAATATCCAGAAGTCCAAGTTGCTCTGAGTTCTCCCCTTCTTCTCAAAACAACATCAAATTCATTTAAATATCAAGAATCTTTTGACCCTATCAGAAAGAATACTTTTCGACTGTTATAGCGGGTATCAAGAAGGGAACATCATCAAAAAGGATATATTTTATCCATTATAATCTATTTTAAGAAAGTGCTGACTTTCCATCTTTGCAACTTGATTTGAGGAAGCCGTCAGCATTAATGACTCAGAAGAAGACAAAGAAGAAGATTTTGGAAATCTTCTAAGTCCAAGAATTTCAAAATGATAGTAAGCAGAAGAATATAAGAAGACATATACATACTGCACAACAATATTTTTTTTTTTAAAAAGAGCTCTCTAACTCTCTTTTCTCTCTTAACACACTCTTCTTCTTCCTCTATGATATATCAAAAGAACAAGTGCAACAAATAAGAAAAAGAGAGAAAGAAAAAGAAATTATCTATATTTAGAGAATAATTAGAAGATTCTTACTCTCCTTAAGAATCAACTTCACTTCTTCTCTCAAGGAATTTGATGTTTACTCTAGTATGAATCCACACCGCATTGCAACGAACTAGTTCCTTCAGAGATCTGTTGTTGAAGGACACATTCTGGAAAAACAAACTCAACCTACTGAAAGAGTTCTTGAATCTCTTTTTAAAATATTCTAACTAGTTTGAAGAGACCTTATCAACAACTCCTGGTTCATTGAGGCTCTGTTTGGAGGGACTTATTTTCACCGGTCAAGAGGTTATGATCGCATGAACCAGACCTTAATTAAGGTCCGGTTCATGCGGTCATAACCGCTTGACCGGCGAAAATAAGTACCCCCCAAACGGAGCCTGAGTCTCCCTTAGAATAGGTACTCTTGGTTTTGGAGAGACATTGTCAACAACTCCTGGTTGAGCTTCCTTATCACTAACTCACTCGGTTTTGAAGAGACCTTGCCAACAACTCCTGGATGAGGTTTCATATCAACAACTCACTGGGTTTTGGAGAGACCTTGTCAACAACTCCATGATTTTAAGGAATCCTTAACAAAATCCCCACAACAAGATATCGAATTCCTGCTTGCGAGCAGAAGAGTAGACGTACTCAGATTTATTGGAGAACAACTATAAAATCCTGCGTCGTCTGTGTTGTGTGTCTTTTCTCTGTTCTTTCATTTTCGCACTTCTTTTATTAATTGTTAACTTGCTGTGATTGTGATATAACCAGAATTTCGTGAAACTGTACAAAACAGTTAAATTAATGCTCATAAATTTTTAATTACTTTATTCCCCCCCCCCCCCCTCTAGAGTACATCTCAAGTGATTACCTGTTGGATCTGCAGGCGCCCTTAGAGGGGGGGGGGGGGGGTGAATAAGGGTTTTAAACTTTTTCTGATTATTAAAGAAAATAATTTGCTACCGTCAGCGGTAGTGTTACCGCTCGGCGTTAGTGACAGAGAAAATACGTTTAGGTTAAACCAATGAAAATCAGAGAGCACGAATCAGAGATGAAGAAACAAACATATTTTCATTAATATTAAATTGAAATAGTTATGATTACAAAAACGTTTCCCAATGACGCTTGGAAAGAGGCGACCAATGAAAACTCTTTTGGTTTTCTATACCGACCCTTCTCCCAAGGACCGGTTGGCTTTAGCCTATCTCTCCCCAGATAAGGCCTCAAGCCGCTCTAGCCCTTCCCTCACCGGAAAGGCTTCGAGCACTCCCTAGATCTACACCCTAGACCTAGTCGCCAACGCGAGGCGAATTTCCCCTAGTCCCCGCAAGACCCTAGTCGTCGTGTGGCGAATTCCTCTACCGAACAAAAGATATAAATGTTACAATTTGAAACAAACAAAACACAAACTAAAAACTCCCTCAAAAGAAGAACTTGATGTCGATGTAGATGCGATCGGATCGGTCTTCAAGTTCTTTGCATTCACGAACGTTGACGGAGTTCTTTGGGCTGCTTGGAAAAGGCTCTCACGAGTGCTCTGAATATATGACTTCAATTCGTTCTGTAACAGCAAGCATTAACGGAGGAAGCACGCGTATTAAAATAGAATCAGCCGTTGCCGCCTGCGGTAGTACTACCACCCCGCGGTAGCCACATTAGGCAATGATCAAGCACACAGATCGTGGCAACTTATGCAACTTTTGAGCGCCAAACTTTAAGCTCAGACTAGCGCGCCGCGTTAACGCTAACGCTCCGCGATAGCGAGATAAACTTTCTTTAGCCAATATCTCCTTCCATATTTGCTCCTCAATCACATGCAGACGGGAGGATTCCAAAAGCTACCGCCGGGCGGTAGTCATGCCGCGCCGCGGTAGAGCATGCTAAATATGCATCCCGCCAATCATTCCTTTTTCTCCACTATTTCCTTCCCGACAATTGTTTCCATTTATGCTAGCGTCAGCGGTAGTGCTAACGCGCCGCGGTAGCAATGCCTGACATCAATTTTCGTCGACCGACATCTATTTTCGTCGAACACCATTTCGTTGAACGCCATCTTCGTCGAACACATTTCGTCGAACGCCATTTTCGTCGAACGCCAGTTCGTCGAACGACATCTTCTTTCGTCGAACACCATTTCGTCGAACGACATCTGATTTGCTAGCGCCAGCGGTAGTGCTAACGCTCCGCGGTATAGCACATCTCTTTTCGTCGAACGCAGTTTCATTTCGTCGAACGGATTCACATTTCGTCGAACGCCGTTTTCATTTCGTCGAACTCAATTTCGTCGAACGACATCACATTTCGTCGAACCGCTAGCGCCAGCGATAGTGTTACCGCGCCGCGGTATCAACAGAGAATCATCCTGATGTCGCTTCGACGTCTTTCTTTTTCACACTCCTTTGGGGATTGAATGTTGAAGATCCTGCACACTATAAACACAATGCAAGTATGATCAAATACAATAAGATTTGTTATTGTCAAACCAAGAGATGCGGAAAGCATGTTCCAATAAACTTTCCCCTTTGATAATAACAAATCCCTTTAGAAAGAAATAGTTCAAAAGGTAGGAATTGCGTTTATTAAAAAGGATAAACATGAAATTTACGACATGTGCATATGCTCCCCCTAAATGAATGCTCCCCCTAAGTGAATGCTCCCCCTACAACAAAACTTCCCATGAACTTGACTTCCCCAAACATGTGAATTTCTTTCAAATTTATTCTCCCCCTTTTGGTATTATCAAAAGAGAGTGGAGAGAAAGCCAAACGTTAATGTGTGCAATAAATGTGTAGAGAGAGAATGAACATGGTAAAGAGTTAAACGCTTAGGAAAAATACAATATATAGGAGTGAAAAAGGGAATGTGAAGAAATTGTCATAAGGAAACCACTTGTTGGAAAAACGTATTCATGATTGAGCGTACAAGTAGTAAAGATGTGAAAAGCATGAAGAAATATATTTTTGAAGTGAACATCTATATAAGAATGGTGAAGCATAGTAGATGATTAAGAGTTTTAGACATAACAAAAATAGATGTTGTAGCAATTTAAGTACACAAAATGATTTCAGTTGCAACATAACCATACACTTGTTTTGAAAGGTATGCAATAAAGAGTCCACATGGCGTAGCGAAAAAAAATGTAAGCATGATACAACATATCAAGTCAAGATAGAAGAATACAATGTCTTAAATTGAGAAATCAAGTACACTTATACATTGTATTGATCATGCAAAGCTATCTAGTGCATTTACTTAAGAATTTAGAGAATACATGTAGATATGCAATAGACTCCAATTCTCATGAGTAGAAGGCTTACAGATGATAATGATGTGTACAAAATAGTGTTTTTGATAAAAGTATACATATAAGTTAATCAAAACACATGACATGTATAATGGAATAAATACAACATTATTGAAAATGCATTTTTTAGAGTTACTTCTACCCACAAAGCTATATAAATTTTTCAATGCACATAGAAAAGTAGTACAACTACCAAGGTGCTTTGCACACACAATGCTTATTAAGACTTATCAGGGTGCAAAGTAGTGCTCGGGGAATCACAATTATTATTTTGAATTTTAGTTATTTGTGATCCGGTGTACAAGAAGAAGTAGTGAAAAAAGAGACTCTCCTCGTCATCTTCCTCGTCGTCGTCTTCTTTTCTTGACTTCAGTGCCAAGACTTTCTTCTTTGGCTCCTTGTTGTACTCTTCTTCTTGAATCTTGAGTTCTACCTAATGGGTTTTGAGGTTCCCAATGAGGCTCTCAATTTGAAGCCGCCTAAGATCATGCGATTCGGAAATCGCCGTCACCTTTGGATTGAACTTTGGTGGGAGTGATCGAAGAAGCTTTCTCACCAAGTCGCCGTTTGAAAATGTTGTTCCAAGAATTTTTGAGGCATTGACGATCATGGTGAATCGAGTGTACATGACGTCGACGTCCTCATTCTGATCCATCCTGAACCTTTCGAATTCAGATTCCAGTTGGAATAGTTTTGAATCTTTGACCTGCGAGGTACCTTCATGCGTTATTTCTAATAAGTTCCAAATATCATAAGCAGTTTCACATGCACTTACTCTATTAAATTCAGTCCTATCAAGAGCACAGAACAAAGCATTCATCGCTTTCGCATTATTCTTACACCTAGCCTTATCTCCATCATCTCATTTATCCCTAGGTTTTTCCATGGTTACTTCTCCAACAATATATGTAGGAGAAGTGTATGGAGTTTCAACACATGCCCATACATCTAGATCTAAGTTTATCAAAAAACAACACATACGCGTCCTCCAGTAATTATAATCAGTTTCGGTAAACAGCGGAGGTCTACTTATTCCCTGCCCCTCATAGAAAGCGAGATCACGGAGCGCCATTATTCCCGGTTGTTAGACCGAATTGGAATAACCTCCCTCTGATACCACTTGTTGGATCTGTAGGCGCCCTTAGAGGGGGGGGGGGGGGGGTGGGGGTGAATAAGGGTTTTAAACTTTTTCTGATTATTAAAGAAAATAATTCTCTATTGCTACCGTCAGCGGTAGTGTTACCGCTCGGCGTTAGTGACAGAGAAAATACGTTTAGGTTAAACCAATGAAAATCAGAGAGCACGAATTAGAGATGAAGAAATAAACATATTTTCATTAATATTAAATTGAAATAGTTATGATTACAAAAACTTTTCCCAATGACGCTTGGAAAGAGGTGACCAATGAAAACTCTTTTGGTTTTCTATACCGACCCTTCTCCTAAGGACCGATTGGCTTTAGCCTATCTCTCCCCAGATAAGGCCTCAAACCTCTCTAGCCCTTCTCTCACCGGAAAGGCCTCGAGCACTCCCTAGACCTAGTCGCCAACGCGATGCGAATTTACCCCTAGTCCCCGCAAGACCCTAGTCGCCATGTGGCGAATTCCTCTACCGAACAAAAGATATACAGGTTACAATTTGAAACAAACAAAACACAAACTAAAAACTCTCTCAAAAGAAGAACTTGATGTCGATGTAGATGCGATCGGATCGGTCTTCAAGTTCTTTGCGTTCACGAACGTTGACGGAGTTCTTCGGGCTGCTTGGAGAAGGATCTCACGAGTGCTCTGAATACATGGCTTCAATTCGTTCTGTAACAGCAAGCATTAACGGAGGAAGCGCGTGTCTTTAAATAGAATCAGCCGCAACCGCCCCGCGGTAGCCACATTAGGCAATGATCAAGCACACGGATCGTGACAACTTAGGCAACTTTTGAGCGCCAAACTTTGAGCTCCGACTAGCGCGCCGCGGTAACGCCAACGCTTCGCGATAGCGAGATAACCTTCCTTCAGCCAATATCTTCTTCCATATTTGCTCCTCAATCACATCCAGACGGGAGGATTCCAAAAGCTACCGTCGGGCGGTAGTCATGCCGCGCCGCGGTAGAGCATGCTAAATATTCATCCCGCCAATCATTCCTTTTTCTCTACTATTTCCTTCCCGGCAATTGTTTCCATTTATGCTAGCGCCAGCGGTAGTGCTAACGCACCGCGGTAACAACGCCTGACATCAATTTTCGTCGACCGGCATCTATTTTCGTCGACCACCATTTCGTTGAACGCCATCTTCGTCGAACACATTTCGTCGAACGCCATTTTCGTCGAACGCCAGTTCGTCGAACGACATCTTCTTTCGTCGAACACCATTTCGTCGAACGACATCTGATTTGCTAGCGACAGCGGTAGTGCTAACGCTCCGCGGTAGAGCACATCTCTTTTCGTCGAACGCAGTTTCATTTAGTCGAACGGTTTCACATTTCGTCGAATGTCGTTTTCATTTCGTTGAACTCAATTTCGTCGAACGGCCTCACATTTCGTCAAACCGCTAGTGCCAGCGGTACTGTTACCGCGCCGCGATATCAACAGAGAATCATCCTGATGTTGCTTTGACGTCTTTCTTTTTCACACTCCTTTGGGGATTGAATGTTGAAGATCCTGCACACAATAAACACAATGTAAGTATGATCAAATACAATATGATTTGTTATTGTCAAACTAAGAGATGCGGAATGTAACACCTCCCCTGTAGTGACCATATAACATGGGTCCGGTCGGGACCCCACAACATATAACCACCACAGCTTTAGTATTAAAAGATGATATTAACTACCCAACTCAAAACTCAGATAACACACAGCGGAAACAGACATAAAACACAGAGATTGTCCATAATACATAGGAGTCCAACTGGCCTTAAGGCCTTACAAAATCACAGTCCAAAGTACCAAACATTCAACACGACAGGACAGGACATCCCAACAAAAGGGGAAAAATAGTAGTTTTACCTAAACTACCTCGGCATGCAAGCCGGTTAAAACAAAATGCAATAATAGAAGTGCATGGAAATAAAGACAAGCACTTCATGAGGCTTTAGGCCTTTTTGGCCGGCGCGCTGGGTCCAGCCTGCGATTCTTGCCCTGCAACCAAATCACAAAGAGCGGTAAACGAGGGTCAGCTATGGCTGACCACAAATGGTGTAACAACATCCCTCCTCCCGGCCGTCCTAGCGGACCCCGGGGGACTACTTCACCCTGCAAGTCAGCACTTCGTATGCAAATGTACATATAAGAAAACAACATAAAAACAGGTGTGAGTGTCACATACATCATCCACGTTTCTATGTTGAGCAGATAATAAAAAGGGGGCCTACCAATGCAAAATGAATGCAAACCCGGGTTTCACCCAAGGCACCCTAAAGCGTATGAATCTATCATATCATCATACAACATCATCACATCACAAACACAGGGGTACTTATCATTTCCCCGCAAGGGCATCGTAGCCCAAGGCCAAGAGCTCTCGCTGAGACCCACCTCGCCTGGCTCACCATGCCATCGGGATTGTCTAACAGCTCACACGCTCGGGCCGCCAACAACACACAAGACCGATACTAAGAGTTCTGGCTAACCAAAATGTCCCAAGGCCCTGGACTTACTCTCGGGACAACGTCCACCGATTGCCTCGCCTGGCGACCGTCAACGGACTCATCCGTAGCACAGACATTCTCGTCAGTCAACAATCGAAGGGACTAATCTTGTCGGGACACTCTCCACACGTGAATCTCAGTCTTCACGGGATAGCCAGCCGACCACAAAGACCAATCGCGCCTTCGCACAACACTAGGCGTCACAAGCCCCATATTTCGCACATTATTTCTCCGCCCTAAACCCAACATTCGTTACAACACGAAGCTACAAGGGCATCACAACGACGAGTTCGCCGTATCGGATTTCTAACAAAACCCCTAAAGTGCGCGTAAATCAACATCACCGAATCAGACCTACGGCCACAAATCCGGCTTCACCCACAATGCCTAATCAGCTAACGGAGCGGATTTCTAGTGCAAATCATGTCGGGGACGGACTCAATCAACCCGATGGTTCCTTTTGAACCAAGGCGACTCGGATCCCTCCCACTCGACGGATCCGGTGCCAAAATGCAGAAATTAAAGGGATGACATGCACGCATCCTAAAGACCGGGAGGAGAAATGTCGTTACCTTTTGAGATCTCCTCCTAGCCATGAGAAGCTTGCAAACAAACGGTGGAGAAGGAGCGCCTCGACGCCCTCTACGCGTTGCCGGCCTCGGATCGGCGAACGGAGCTCCGAAGCTCCGGCAATGGCGGATTTCCTTTCTTCCTCCTCCTTGCCTCCCCCTCCTTTCTCCAACCTAAGAGAGAGAATGAGCTTGGAAATATGAGGGTTTAACTCCTCTACCAAGCCCTAAAACCCCCCAGCCATCCATCGCAGACGTTGGATCAAATCCCAACATTTTTGAACGGCCGGATCATCTTCCCCGTCACTTTTCGCGGAGCAGAATAAACAGTGTGCACGAGCAGTGGCGCACGGTCAGTGATCGTGCGCGGCCAACATCCCCTGATCGTGCGCACTACACGATCAGCCGACCTTCAACCCTTGTGAATTAACGCACGATCAGGCGCACGACCACTGGTCGTGCGCGAAGGAGGCCAGTGAGCGTGCGCGAAGAACCTGCTATGGAATTTTCAGCCTATTCCGAGCGTGACGCTACCACTCCGCCTACCTCGCTGGACTACGATTTTTTGGGGTGTTACACGGAAAGCATGTTCCAACATTACCATCCTTTCAATTGGTATCAGAAGGAGGTTGATCAGAAAAGTTTAACACTTTGATCAACAAGATCCCCAGTGGACAAATTTCTTGAGAAAAAGGTTATATCACAAACATGAGCACATCACAGGCCAGAGAATATGCAACCACAAGCACAAGACCTCCCTCATGTGTGTAATTTATATAAATTTTCCTTGCGTAAGTCTAGAATTAAACTACATATTAACTCTATTGATGAAGACATCTTTGACTCCATCTTAACAGGTTGTGCTATTCCATCTAGAATGGAGGTTGATGGAAAGAGAGTGCCTATCCTAAACGCAGATTAGTCAGAAAATGACAAAAAGGCTAGAGCAAGCAATGCAAAAGCCATGAACATACTTGTCACCACTATGTCAGATAACATTTTTCAGAAAGGTGCATATTGCTAATCTGCCAAGGAGATGTGGGACTCCCTCACAGAAATGGTAAAGGAATCTGCTGATGAAAGGAGAGATAAAAAATCCTCACTTACCTCTTAATATGAAAACTTCAAAAGGGGACCTAAAGAAACTATAACTGATATGTACACTAGATTCTGCATTATAATAACTGAGATCAATGATAAGTTGATGATGTGCCTACCCAGCTCATGGGATGGCAGAATTTGGACCATAAGGGAAGCACAATGTCAAAATGAGTTTATCACTGATGCTATCTTGGGCAAGCTCAAATCATGTGAGTTGTTTCTCAAGACAAGAGAAGAACAAGTTGTGCAAGAGAAGACTCCTCTAAAGGAGAAATTAATCACACTGAAAGCAAAAGAAGATGAAGGGTCATCAGTGGATGATGAGATTATGAGCTTCATGGCCAGAAAATTCAGAAAATGGGTTAAAGCAGAAGGCTCCAGAAGAAGAGAAAATGAGTACTCAAAACTCAGGTATGAAAAAACTCCAACTAAAGAAGTTACTTGTTATACTTGTGGGAAAGTTGGACAGATAGCTCCAGATTGTTTAGAGAATGCAAAAGACGACAGAAAGAAAAGGATTAATAGAAAAACTATGATCCTAAAAAGAAACATCTGAAGAAAGGAAGATGCTTCATGACTGAAACCTGGAGCAATTCTGAAAGTGATAGCTCATCAAGCTCAGAAGATAAAGATGAAGAAGAAACTAGAATGATGGCCTTCATGGACTTAGAAGACTCTGATAAAGAACTTCCTCAAGGGGAAGAAGAGGTAACCTTACTTGATGAAGTAGATTATAGTTCAAATGAGTTTAAATCATTTTCAAGGAAATATGCCTTGAACTATAAAATGCTGAGAACGAGATTAAATCTCTACAGAAAGAGATTGTTGATCTAAATCAAGAAGCATCTAAATTAGAAAATTATGAAC
The DNA here is from genome assembly GCA_033032865.1 of Dactylorhiza incarnata. Classification (NCBI taxonomy): domain Eukaryota; kingdom Viridiplantae; phylum Streptophyta; class Magnoliopsida; order Asparagales; family Orchidaceae; genus Dactylorhiza; species Dactylorhiza incarnata. Next base: position 476,206 of record JAWHQI010000450.1, read on the forward strand.
TAAAGGATGAAATATTCACTCTAAATAAACTTATAGCAGCTCTGAAGGTAGAAAATTTTGACCTTCAGGAGGCTCTTCGAAAAGCGAAAGAATTTGAGAACCACCATAATGAAAGAAGCATCAAGCTCAAGAACGTAATTAAAAATGTCAATATGAGATTCAGACACTTGGATCAGGTGTTAATGCCTCGGATGCTCAAGGTACCTCCAGCACACCTTCCTGGAGGAACCAAACAAACTTTGTTAAGACAAATGACAAGTCTCAAATTCCTTTAGCTGAAGATGTCCCGTCAACATTAAACTCAAGTAATGATCATAATCATATGAACCTTCCAAGCTTACTCTCTCAGGAAGGAATCCTTGGAAAAGCTCCAAGAAGATCAGTTTAAGAAAACAAGAACTTTAATAGAAATTGTTGGGAAAAACTCTTTTTGATTTAACTTAACAAATTATGTATAGGTGATTTTACTCCCTAGGATTATTACCCACGTTGTATTGGAAGGATAAATTGGTCATTAGATGTCTTAGGTTGTCTCACTCACCTTAAAGTGTCAAGACCAGGTCAGGACAAGCATAAATTCAGTTGAGTTAAAACTAGCGTCGAATAGAAGTCGACGCAACTTCGACTAGATGTTGACGTAACTCTGACTGAAAGTCGAAGTAACTCAATCAGCCTGTCGAAGTATAAGTCAAGTCGACGCAACGTCCAAAGGACTCGACATAGGAGGAAGAGCTTGCTGAAGATATCTTAGAAGTCGACGCAACTTCAACTTCAATTCGATGCAGAAGATGAAGTTCAAGTCGAAGCCTTCAACTCGACGGATACTTCGATAAAGAATCGACGCAACGTCGACATCTGAGTTCAGCCAGAGCTAAGAAGGAATTCGAAGCTACTCCGATAAGAACTCAGAGGTGCGTCGATATGGAGAATGATGAAGTCGATGCAACGTCGAATACAGTCTGAAAAGGAAGCTTTTTCTGCTGTCCTTTTATGACCTTTTCAGAAGGATCACAAAGCTAAAGACAGTTCTCCAATGGCTCATTTATTGCCAAGAATGGAATGGAGTATTCCAGGACACAACAAAAACATTCTTGGAAGGTATTCAAATCTGATGGACGGGTCGGGATCAAAAGAAGAATGGGAAATCAAATGTCCAATAAGAATTCATTCTCAGGACAGCCTAAAAGGAGAAAGAAATTCAAAATTAAATCATACAGAATAAGTATGCTGAAGAGGAAAGCATATAGAGAACATTCATTACATTTTTATTGATTTGTCGAATAGGGTTGGTCTTCTTCTTCCTCCTTCAACCCTAAGACAAGAAAAAGAAGTGTTCTCTCTGCACAGGAAAAGAATACATCTGCTTCTTCTTTTTCATCACACAACAGCTAGTTTACAGGAAGTGCTCAGAGAATAAAGATCAAGAAAATATCCCTTGCAATCATCACAATCATAAGCAAGGGTTCATCATATTCAAATTCAGTGAAAAACAGAAGTTGCAGTTCATAAGAAATTGCTTCTGAAGAATTCTGAAAGCAGAATTCTATTCTCCCTCTTCTTTCTTTCTTCTCCTTTATTCTTCAACTGTAAAAGAGTTTTATTAATCCCTCTTTCAAAGGATTCAGTGGTTCTAAGAGTCTTCTTTTTAAAAGACTCAGTGGTTCTAAGAGTCTCCTTATCAAAAGACTCGGGCACAGGTTGTGCAATCCTATCAGGGAGGTAGAAGAGAGGACTACCCATATTTTGGGGAACCTCTATAAAAATTCATGTGTCTTCTGTGTTTGATTTTTTGTGTTGTCCCTATTTCAGTTTTCTGTATTTATATTTCCTGCAATTTGTGTTATGTCAAGAGTGTTTTCCTGAATGGTGTTCTACAAGAGAAAGTATATGTAGAACAACCACCAAATTTTATCAATCCTAACTCTCCTTCTTATGTATTTAAATTAAATAAGGCATTATATGGTCTCAAGCAAGCACCTAGAGCTTGATATAATACTCTTTCTATCTTTCTCCTTGATAGCTCCTTTGAAAGAGGAAAGATAGATAAAATATTATTCACTAGAAACCATAAGGGTAAGCTGTTACTGGTACAAATCTATGTAGATGACATCATATTTAAGGATCTACTTGTAACACCCCAGTTTTGCTGATCAAAGAGTTAACGTCGGGCGTTAGGACTTCTTTGCTGGGAACCGCCGAGACGACAGGTTTTCTTGACGCACGATCGTGCGTTTTTCTTGACGCACGATCGATCCGCCCGTGCCTGCTCTTCGGCTGGCAAAATGGTGTTCCGAGTTTGATCGTGCGTTTTTACACACGGTCGTGCGTTAGACCGTGCGTTCGCTAACTGACGGAACCAGATCCATAAACAACAAAATATGGGTGTCCGTTTGGTTTAGATCTTGATCTAACGGCTTAGATGAGTTCGTGGGAGGGGTCTAATTAGGGCTGAGAGGGTTTTCCCTCTTCATTTTCTTTTCATCTTGGGTTTTGAGGGCTTGAGAGAGAGAAGGGGTTTGGAGGAGGAAGAGAGCTAGATCCCGCCATTGTTGGAGCTTCGGAGCTCCGTTTGCTGATCCAAGACCAGCAGCGCGTAGGGGACGTCGAGCCGCTTCTTCTCCTCCATTCTTTTGCAAGTTTCCCATGGCTAGGAGGAAATCTCAAAATGTAACAACATTTCTCCTCCCGATCTTTAGGATGCGTGCATGGCATCCCTTTTTCCTCTTTATTTTTCTGCATTTTGGCACCAGATCCGTCAAGTGAGAGGGATCCGGGTCGCCTTAGTTCAAGAGGAGCCATCAGGTTGATTGAGTCCGTCCCCGACATGATTTGCACTAGAAATCCGCTCTGTTAGTGGATTAGGCATTGTGGTTGAAGTCGGATTCGCGATCGTCGGTCCGATTCGGTGATGTTGATTGACACGCATTTTAGGGGTTTTGCTAGAAATCCTAATACGGCGAACGCGTCGTCGTGATGCCCTTGTAGTTTCGTATGTTAACGAATGTTGGTTTTCGGGCGGGGAAATAATGTGCGGGTTGTGAGGCGTGTGATGCCTAGTGATGTGTGAAGGTGCGACTTGGTCTTTGTGGTCGGCTGGCTATTGTTGAAATTGTTGAAGTGGAAGTTTGGAGGCTTTTGGACCTGGGCGGTCTGGGAGGAGGTCGGGCGGTCTGGCAAGACCGCGCGACTTGGCGGTCTGTCTCTGCGGTCTGGCTTGTCTTAGCCTAGCTGCGGTCTCCTGGCATGACCACTGGTATCTGGTCCAAGGCGTGAAGGTGAAGGTCGCGCGGTTTGTCTCTGACCGCGTGGCGGGTTGATCGTCTTCAGGGTTGTTCAGAATGCGGTCTGATGTTTGACTGGGCTTTCTGGTAGTGTACGCGGACTAAGGGACTTAGTCGCGCTGTCTCAGTTCGCGGTCTCAGGAGGAGACTGGTATGCGAGCTGGTCGCTGTTCGCGGTCTCAGGAGGAGACCAGCATGTGGACAGGAGTTCGCGGTCTGATGGCGAACTGGCTGTGTTCGCGGTCTCTGGCGAACACAGAAGGTGAACAGCTTCGGGCGGTCTGGCGATCTTCTTTGGAGTCACGATCTGCTGTGAGAGTGGCGGTCTCTCATGGTTGATGTTGAAGCTGGCGAGTTCACCAAAATGAAGCAGGAGTACTGATCGCGCGGTGTGACCGGTAAGGTCGCGCGGTCTGGAGGGTGGTGATCCTATCTCATAGGGTGGTGACTGGATCAGGTCCCACGCCTATAAATAGGAGCCACTGTATCAGCAATGTAGACACACCAAGTGGAAGCCGATTTCTCTTCTTTCCTGCGGTCTCTATTTGTCTGACCGGGCGGTCTGCTGATTGAACTCTTCTTGTGCAGCTTCTGCGGATAATGCAGGCAACAACGATCACCTCTTCCTCTGAAAGTGTTCGGGCGGTCTGCGGCTTGGAGTTGTGGTGCTGGAGTTCTGGAGAATCAGGAGTTCGGTAGAAGTGCGGTTTGGTGGTGTTCTGTGATCAACATGTCGCTGCGGTCTAGCAGCTTGCTCAAGTCGCAGGGAGGTCGCGCGGTCTGAGCGATCTCAAGTTATCTTCAACTTTGTATTTTTCTCTTTGGTGTTTGTGTTGGCAAAATCATGTCTCGCCAAGCATGCCTTGCCTTGTAATTGAAGTACTGCTATCAATAAAGATCACTTGTTTTCCTAAAGTTGTTTTTGGTTGTTTTGGCTAGTATCTCTAAGTTGACTAGCTCTTGCTCGCTCCATAAAGGTCTTTCAAAAATTTCACAGCTATCCCGTGAATGCCGGAATTCACGTGTGGAGAGTGTCTCGGCAAGACAAGTCCCTTCGGTGTTGGCGGCAAGTGAGCTGTCAGACAAGCCCGATTGCATGGTGGGCCAGGCGCGGTGGGTCACAACGTAAGCTTTTGGCCTTGGGCTACGATGCCCTTTGGGGGAAGTGTCGAGTACCCCGTGGTTGTGTTGTTGATGTATGGTGATGTGTTAGATTCATACGCTTTAGGGTGCCTTGGGTAAAATCCAGGTTGCATTCATATATATTACATTTGTAGGCCCATTTTATTACTTGCTCAACATAGAAACGTGGATGATGGTTGTGACACTCATGCCTGTCGTTTATGTTGCATTATTTATAAACATGTGCATACGAAGTGCTGACTTGCAGGGTGATGTAGTTCCCCCGGGTCCGCTAGGACGGCCGGGAGGAGGTGTGTTGTTACACCATTTGTGGTCAGCCATAGCTGACCCTCGTTTACCCCTCTTTGTGATTTGGATGCAGGCCAAGGATCGCAGGCTGGACCTAGCTCGCTGGGCAAAAAGGTCTAAAGCTTCATGAAGTGTTTACTTTGCTTTCCTGCATTTCTGTACTTGTCTTTTGTTGTTTCCGGCTTGCATGCCGAGGTAGCTTAGGGAAGCTAGTTTTCCCCTTTTGGGGATTTCATAATTGTGCTGAATGTTTGATGACTTGGACACTGGTTTTGTAAGGCCTTAAGGCCGGTTTTACTCCTATGTAGTTGTGGACAATCTCTGTGTTTCTTAGTTTTGTTTCCGCTGTGTTATCTGAGTTTTGAGTTGGGTAGTTATATCATCTTCTAATAATGAAGCTGTGGCGGTTATATGTTGTGGGGTCCCGGACAGACCTATATTATATAATTATTACAGGGGAGGTGTTACAATTTAGCAGCTCAATTGGTGATGAGAAGTGAAAGAACTATATAGTTAAGCGTGCTCGGGCTGGAGTAGTATTGGGATGGGTGACCTCCTGGGAAGGCCCCGTAGAGGCGCTTAACTGGATCACTTCTCACCAAAGGGAGGCTATGGCCACCAACAACCCGCCTGTGGGCTGGAGAGGGGTTGGGGTGCTTGGGATGCAACCCGGTAACGGTCACCAGGCGAGGCAGTCGGTGGACGTTGTCCCGATGGTAAGTCCAGGGCCTTGGGACGTTACAATAAAAAGTGCAGCCCAAGCACCCCAACCCCTCTCCAGCCCACAGGCGGGTTGTTGGTGGCCACAGCCTCCATGAGAAGTGAAAGAACTATATAGTTAATCGTGCTCGGGCTGGAGTAGTACTGGGATGGGTGACCTCCTGGGAAGGCCCCGTAGAGGCGCTTAACTGGATCACTTCTCACCAAAGGGAGGCTGTGGCCACCAACAACCCGCCTGTGGGCTGGAGAGGGGTTGGGGTGCTTGGGCTGCAGCCCGGTAACGATCGTCAGGCGAGGCAGTCAGTGGACGTTGTCCTGATGGTAAGTCCAGGGCCTTGAGACGTTACACTACTGATGACAAATTATGTAAGAGGTTTGCAAAACTCATGCATTCTAAGTTTGAAATGAATAGCATGAAAGGCTCTCTTACTTCCTTGGCATCAAAGTAAAGCAATCTAGTAAAGGTATTTTCATTTCTCAATCAAAGTATACCAAAGAACTTATCAAAAAGTTTGGTATGGAAAATGTCTCCACTATGAAAACTCTCATGACTACAAATGTAGTAATAGATAAGGATGAAAAAGGGAAATCCGTGGATCAAAAATTCTACAGAGCAATAATAGGTTCCCTCCTTTATCTAACAACCAGTAGACCTGACATCATGTTTGCTACATATGTCTATGCAAGGTTTCAAGTTGAACCTAGGGAGTCATATCTGATATTTGTAAAAAGAATTTTAAGATATCTGAAAGGAACACTTAAAATAGGGTTGTGGTACATAGTAGAATCATGGTTTGAACTATCTGGATATTCATCCTCAGATTATGCAGGGTGTAGAATGGATAGGAAGTGCACTTCAAGGACTTGCCAATCCCTTAGAGCAAGGCTTATTTCTTGGTTCAGTAAGAAACAAACCATTGTCACTACATCCACAACAGAAGCTGAGTATATAACTGCTGGAAGTTGTTTCTCACAACTACTATGGATGCAAAATCAATTACTAGACTATAACCTAAATATTGAAAAAATAATAATTCATTGCAATAGCTCAAGTGCAATCTCAATTGCCTCTAATCTTGTTCTCCACAGCAGAATAAAGTATATTAAGATTAGGCACCACTTTATTAGGGATAATGTAGATAAAAGCAAAGTTGTCTTGGAATACATCCCTATAGATGAACAAAAAGCTGACATCTTCACCAAACCACTTGATGAGATTAAACATAAACACTTCATAAATGCTCCAGGAATGATGGATAGTGCAAGTTAGAAATTAAAATTAATAAATTTCCTGGTAAAAACCTTAGGTAAAACTCGATTTTCTGTCACTGACGACTATTCGACACTGCGTCAAAATCTTATTGACGCATCCATCGAAAGCTCTCTCTAAGATCTCAAAATCATAGAAGTTGCGTTGAAATATCATAAAGAGTCACGCCGAAATATTTGAAGAAGACGCATTGAAATGCTTGCAAAAGGAGCATCAAGTACACTCAACGCCGCATTAAACCCTAATATTCGACACCGACTTTAAATAGAAGACACTCTATTTCTCGACTTTTATGACTTCAAATTCTTTGTCTTCTTCACTACAAGAAAATGGATTTTTGGCTAGGGCAATTTGCCCTGGCAAAAGGTCTAAAACTGTGACTAAAGATTTCTTGCCACGGTCTAGCCACGAAAAACATTCGTGGCTAAAGGTCGTGTGGAGAAATGTTTTTAGCCATTTGGCAATGCAGGCAAAGCAATAACTTTTGATTATTAACCATTAATAAATTGAGTGTTTGATGACAGTGGTTGGTCTAACCTCGTGAGTAATAATAAAGACTTCTTTATTCAACTTGATGATATTCCTCAAGCATAAGTAAATTTAGGAGATGGTAAAACATTGAAAATACAAGGAAAGAGAACCATCTCAGTTCTCAACAAATATGGAATTCCAAAACAAATACATGATGTATTTTTCGTTCCAGAACTTACCCAAAACTTATGAAGCGCGGGGCGACTTGTGAAAATGGCTATAAAATTATATTTGATAAGGGGGAATGCCATATTATTGAAAAATCTTCAAGACAAGCCATGTCTATCCAGATGTCTAGTAATAAGAAAATTCCCTTCACAATGGCACATAATACAACACTTGTTTGCAACCAAGCAAATTCAATAAGATTATGACATCAAAGATACGACACATGTGACATCAAAAATCTAATGTAGAACATTATAGGAGGATGAACAACAAAACAACGTGAAGGAGGCCCGTCGGAAAACATGAAGAATACAAACCATTACTGTATAAACCAATCCACACTGTGAGGGAGGCCCGTCGGAAGAGGATGGGAGGAAAGGAGAAAATTGCCTAAGCAGCGTGAAGGAGGACTGTCGAAAGAGGCGTCATCGAGATCGGTATGATCCATAGGGATTTGTCACCTTGTCGTTGCGATGTCACAGATTACTGGGGTAGGGGTGCGGAGGGTCAGGGATGGAGTAATTACTCTGATGGAAGCGGCGAATGGTGGAGGTGGCGAATGCTAGAGGGTCGAATGGAGGAATGCGTGTCATGAGTGAGGGCGTCGAGCTGTGAGAGAAGGTATTTTACGAATAAGTTTCCATGGGTGCCACAACTAATAATATTTAGTATTAGCCACGTTGAATCAGTGGCAAATACCCTTACTTTTGCCATAATTACAGTTTGTCGTGGATAATACCAAAGAATTAGCTACGCTTTTTTCAAACCTGGCTAAAACATAATTATTAGCTACAATTTTTACAACCGTAGCTAATACTCTAATATTAGCCACAGTTTTTGACCCTTGGCAAAAACATGTGTGGCTAAAAATTAGTTTTCTAGCAGTGCCTCTAGTTTCCCTCTATTATTTCTCTCTTCGCTGCTCCCGTTTTCTCTTTGACAAGTATATAATGGCTCCACAAAAATTCAACTCCTGCTACGATGTTGATCTTAGCAGCTTTCAGACTGTTGACAATAAGTGTAAGCTAATATTAAATCAATTCGAAGAGCAAGGACTAACTAGACTGATCTCAACCAGGAATGGTATCCTAGACTAGGAACTATAGATGTTTTATGACAGCGTTCAACATTTAGATGGCAACAGACTGATGATGACAATCAACGAGACTTTTGTAGTTATTTCCAAAATAGAAATCTGCTCAACCTTTGATATTCCCGAAGGAAATTGTGATGAAAAATTAACTGAGTAAGAAGTTAAGGAAGTCTTAATCAAAACGCGGCCCACGAAGGAGAAGCCTATCAATCTCAAAAACACAGATGTTGTTGAAGAGTTCAAGTTTCTGACTGATATTGTCAGAAAAGTACTGATATGAAAATCATCTGCATACGATGTTATACCTAAGACTCAACTGAATCTAATGGGTGTCTTACTCTTGAAGAAATGAATTGATTGGGGGAGCTGCCTCCTAAGACTGATCAAACACAAATCTCAGCAAGGAAAGACTGGATATGCTAGGATAATGACTGAGATTCTGATGAACTGCTATGCAGCAGTCTGCCTGAGTGATGGGGTGGACATTTCCCCTGGAAGGAGATTAAACAGTAAGCTCTTTTCAAAATAGACAAGGCACATTTCAAAAGTCTTGGCCCCTGCAGCTAATCTCTCTCCTCAGGAAGAAAGTACTCCTCTATCTCCAAACACAAACACCATTACAACTACTTCTATCATTATCTCCTCTTCACAATCAGTTCCTCTACTCACTACAGAAGTGTTAATTTCTCATTCCTTCTCTTTTCACATCTCACTTCCATACATATCTCACATGTCGTTACATCCACTCCAATTCCTTCTACAACACTACCTCCACCTACATTCCATATACCCACATTGACATCCACCACATCAATTCCACTTTCCAGAGTGTATCAATAACTCTCCTCCTCCATCTCAGCTCCACTATTAACATCCAGTCAATAATCCATTGCATCTGCCTTTGCAGCTTTCTCCTCTCAATTCTCTACCACTATCTCCAACCTCTCCACAAAAATTTATAATATCCAATATGAGTTCTCTGATCTCAAGTCTTCCTTCTCATCTCTGAAGCAATCTTTGGGTGACCCTCCTATCACTCTTTCTGTCTTGACATCTCTTCTGCAAGATGTCAAGAAGGGGGAGAAGTCTCATGACAGGAGTGTCTTCCCAAAAATTGCTCATCCATCTTCTTCCTCCTCACATCCTAGTACTCCTAATGGAGATAATCCTGCTGAAGAATCAGCTGCATGTGAGAATACTCTAATGAACATAGATGTTACTACTGATGAGCATGTTCTAGAAAGGAATGCTGATTATAATAAGGATACTCCAGAGGTTGTTCCAAATGCAGCAACTAAGGAAGTTGCTCCAAAGTCGGTGTCTCTCGAAGTTGTTCCAAAGAATGCCAATAACATTGACAATGATGAAGATTTTTCAAAATTTGATCATATTAAAGACTCCTTTGAATCTAATATGAATGTTCCTATGATTATAAAAGATAAGACATCAGGAACTATCCTTGATTCAAAAGAGCTAGCAATGGACAATGAGACTAATGATCTTGAAGTTCTCTGTTGATAGTGAAGCTACTACTCCTTATGCTATCATACCTGTAAAGGAGACTATTGCTCCTAAGGATTCTCCAGTTCCTCCCTCTGACATTCTTGCACCTCCCTCAGCCACTACTATTCCTAAAAGTAAGAAAAGAAGAAGATGGGCAAGGGAACTCTTCATTCCCCCTGAATTTATTCCTCTTAGAAGGTCTAATATGGGTAGGGTAGAAGGATAATCCTCAGAAGAATATGAGAATATGCCTGAGGAAACTTCAGTGAATGGTGATTTTGACTCTGGAAGTATACATGAAGATAATGCTACTTCTCAGGGGGAGATTACTCCTAATCTCATGAGTCTTCCTAATTTTGTAGAGAGCCCTCCATCAAATGTCATACTAAACTTTCTCAGACCCTAGAATGAGATTCCTATATATGAAGAAATGCAAGGATATTTGTCACATACAGAATCCTCTACTATTAAAATAAAAGCTCAACTGCCAGAGCTCTCCATGAATCCCGACAAACTTGGGCTAGGTTGCACTACAAATAGTGCATATACCTCATAAAAGGCATGATGTAGTTCCAAGTCAATTTACTCCTCCAGTTGAAACTAGTATGGTACCTTCTCCTTCTTCAGTTGAAGTACCTGAGTATGTAAAACCTATTCCTCCAGGAGAAGAACTTAAAGCAATAAACAAGATGGTTGCTATGATAATCCAGAGAGGGTTCACATTAAATGAAATATACTCTACAGTAGAAGATGAAATCAGGAAAATCACAGCAGTTAGAAGAGCTATTGAGGATGATCCTTCTCAAATTAAAGAATGGTGTTTCAATTACCTCCAGATAACTCAAAACAAACTCATTGCTCTTCTACAGATATTTCTGAAGAAACATGTGTAGACTCTATGAATGTTATATTTGATGGCATAGATGCTTTATTTATTTCTAATCTTATACATGTGAATGGCTTACTGAATTGTGTGTATTTATCACTTTTTTATATTGCCATATACTTCCTTTTCTATGTTGAAAATCACTTAGATTTTTTATAAAATCTATTCTATCAAATAGGGAGAGATTGTTGGAAAAAATCTCTGATTTGATAAAATAGATTAGAGTTAAAGAGATTTTAGGTTAAGCCTTAAAGATGTATATAAAAGGCTACTGCCAGTTATAGTCCTTAGAAAGACAAGAAGACATCAACATAATTCTTCTAAGTCAAAATACTTTTCAGAGTAACAACGACTGGTATTCGACGCAATGAGCAGAGTAATTGAAGCGATTCTCAAAGTCACTCTGATATCTCCTCTACTTCAACATGATCAGAGTTGCGTCAATTTCCTCACTAGATCACTCAGAGTTCTCTTCCTCCAACAACTAAGAGTCACGAATATCCAGAAGTCCAAGTTGCTCTGAGTTACCCTCTTCTTCTTCTCAAAACATCATCGAGTTCATTGAAATATCAAGAATCTCTTGACCCCATCAGAAAGAATACTTTTTGACCGTTATAACAGGTTTCAAGAAGGGAACATCATCATCAAAACGGATATCTTTTATCCATTATAATCTATTTTAAAGAAGTGCTTACAATCCATCTTTGGAACTTTATTTGAGAAAGCTGTCAGCATTAATGACTCAGAAGAAAACAAAGAAGAAGATTTTGAAAATCTTCCAAGTCCAAGAATTTCAAAATGAGAATAAGCAGAAGAATAGAAGAAGACATATGTAGATTGCACAACAATATTTTTTTTTAAAAAAAAGAGAGAGCTCTCTGACTCTCTTTTCTCTCTCAACACTCTCTTCTTCTTCTCTGCTATTTCAAAAGAACAAGTGCAACAAGCAAGAAAAAGATAAAAATAAAAAGAAATTCTATACACTTAGAGAATAATTAGGAGATTCTTACTCCTCTTAAGAATCAGCCTTCACTTCTTCTCTCATGGAAGCTACTTCTTACTCTAGTCTGAATCCACACACACTACAATGAACTAGTTCCTTCAGAGAGCTGTTATTGAAGGACACAATGTGGAAAAGTAAACTCAACCTGCTGAAAGAGTTCTTGAATCTCTCTTTAAAATATTCTAACCGATTTGGAGAGACATTATCAACAACTCCTAGTTCACCGAGTCTCCTTTAGAAAAGACTATTGGTTTTGGAGAGACATTGTAAACAACTCCTGTTTGAGCTTCCTTATCAACAACTCACTCAGTTTTGGAGAGACCTTATTAACAACTCTTGATTGAGCTTCCTTATCAACAACTCACTCGATTTTGGAGAGACCTTGTCAACAACTCCACGGTTTTAAAGGATCCTTATCAAAATACAACACCGTGATAATGGAATCCTGCTTGCGAGCAGAAGAGTAGACATCCAGATTTATTGGGGAACTACTATAAAATCTTGTGTCATTAATGTTGTGTGTATTTTCTCTGTGCTTTCTTTTTCCTCACTTCTTTTATTAACTGTTAACTTGCTGTGATTGTGATATAATCAGAATTCTGCGAAACTGTACAAAACAGTTAAATTAATTCTCATTAACTTTTCTCCCCCCTCTAGAGTACATCTCAAGTGATTACTGTCCCTTTCAAGTACTTTGTCATTCAAAACCTAGAAAGACAAGCTCCTGATCTAGAGCATCGCCAAAATCTACTGGAGGAGGAACTCCATGGGCTTCACGCGAGCGCATGATTTGTTGGCAACTTGGCATGGATGACATGTCATATCCGTCGTTGTGAGGAGATGGTGGAGAGGGCCAATGAAGAGCTTCGAGCAGCTCGCAAGCTGGATTGGCAGGGTCGCTATGTACAAACCTCGCATCATCGTGGCCCATGACTTATCAGGGTCGCTATGTACACCGTATTGGCGATTCCTTATTATACTGGTAAGATATTTTAAGATGTTTTAGACCATGACTTTGGAATCCCTTCTAGTAACCCAACAGACGAGTGAGAAGAGAACTCGAGGGGCTATCAGGCAATATACAAGAGGGGATCTGATCTCAGCCATCAATGCAGAGGCTTGGACTTATGAACATACACTATGATCTGAGGCATCATACCATCACTCAATTGAGGGATTTAAGGAGTGAGACAGAAGTTCATGTTCTAGAACACTTACAAGTATTTGATACTGTAGGATTCAACATGAAGCCCAGTCCTTCTCGGTTACTTCAAGTCATCATCAAATGAGAAGAGATTAAAACATGAGATCAGCATAACCTGACAAGTATTTGTTGCTTCCTTTTGAGTTACGAGTTCATAGGTAAAACAATTTCAAGTCATCTCCACTCCAGACATTTTCGAGAGGCTCCCCTTCAAAATTTTGCAGGTGATACCCTCAAGTACTTAGGGCTTCTAGAACCACGAATGGTCTTTCCCAATTTGGGAAAAGCTAGCCGCTGGAGGTTGATCTTCCCACAACATCAACCTTCTTCAACACAAGATCTCCCTTCTGGAATTGCTTGATTATGCTGTGTTTGTCGAATTATCTCGCCATCCATTACTTGATTTCTTCTTGACAATCCATAAGGAGGTCCCGTTGCTATTCAATGAAGTCGAGAGAAAGCCTTTGTCCTTCTTCATTCTCAAGTCACCATTCTTCCTCTCCATCCCTGACCACTCTTGGGATTTTGAACTCAAACTCCACCAGAATGAGATCCTTTGAACTATGTGACAACTTGAAAGGGGTCTCCCCTATTATTGAGTTCAAAGTGGTCCTTAGAGCCCGGAGAACCTATGCGGATTGTTCCACTCAATTCCCCTTTAGATTTCCTACTTTCTTCTTTATGAGGTTGATGATGAGCTTGTTAGCTACCTCCACCTGGCCATTACTTCGGGGATGATGGACTAATGCGAAATGATGGTCTATCCCCAATTGACTAAAAAAATTAGTCAATTTCTGACTGGCGAACTGCGGACCATTATCCATAATGACTGCGAGAGGTCTCTCAAACCTACATCCAATCTCTCCACATATAAATTTTTTCACCACTTGAGTAATGGTATTGGCTAGCACCTTAGCATCGATACACTTTGATAAGTAGACGATCATGACTAGAATGAACTTCATCTGACCACTCGCTTGAGGGAACAGTCCTAGCAAGTCCATTTCCCATATTACAAATGGACATGGGGATGTGGTTGAGCGAAGTTGCTAAGCAGGCTACATATGAAGTGGGGCGTAAATATGACATCTCTGACACTTTTTGGAGAAACTCTTTGCATCCTTCCTTATGGTATGACAGAAATAACCTTATCTCAGCACTCGTTGTTCCAACGTATGGCTCTATGAATGACTCCCACATTCTCTATAATATATTTCTTCTAAGATTTGAGGAACCTCAGCCTCGGTGATACATCTGGCTAGCAGACCAGAGAGGGTCTTCCTATACAAGTCTCCATCATGGAGCATATAATAGGATTCCTTGTATCGAAATTGCCTTATATTCTTCATTTCAATTGGAGCATGACCTATGGTAAGGAAAGTGACAAACAGATTTATTCAAGAAGCCTGCTGAACGATCTCCATCAACTCCCCTTCTTTGATGGATGGTCAAAACAACTCGGTCGAGGTAAATACAACCTTCAATGCATACTTCTCAAGCCGGTCGGGCTCAATATTCTCTTCCCTTGATACATGTTGGATGAAGAAAAATCAGAAGGAACCAATAAGACCCTTGACCTTAACAAGATTCTGCTTCAGGATCGACTCCCTTACTTCAAATTACCCACGGATCTAGGATGTAATTAACAATGAATCTGTGTAAGCTATGATATCTTGCACCCCTAACTCCCTATCCATGCAAAGGCCTGCGATTATATCTACATACTTTGCCTGGTTATTCATAATGGGAAACATGATCTTCATTGCTTGTTTGATCATTGTTCCATATGAGCTCACATAGATGATGATCACATCGAGGGAATTCCTTCCTGATGTTCCATCAACAAACATCTTCCATAATACATGTTTTGAAGTACTTTCTCCCTCCTCAACTTCTGCAGAAAAGTTTGTCAGGAAGTCAGTCACCGTCTGCGCCTTCATAGCCATTTGAGGCACATAAACGATATTGAACTCACTAAGCTCCACATACCACTTAGCCAGCCGACCTAAATGCTCAACCCCTTCCATGATGCTGCAAAGGGGACGGTCGGTTACTACCCTAATGGTGTGCACTTGAAAAGTATAACCTGAGCTTCCTAGCTGAGATGATCAAGGCAAAAGCCAACTACTTCAAAATGAGATAGCAAAGCTCAGCCTTTCGCAAGACTCTGCTGTTGGATCTTGTGGCGCCCTTAGAGGGGGGGTGAATAAGGGCCTTTTAGAAATTACGAATTTTTACTTAAGCATTTTAAAACAAATTTTACTTTTCTAAAAATTACTTATAAAAATTTCAAACCAATGTAATTTTTAAATTAATTCAAACACAAATTTCTAAGTTGAAGATTAAGCAACCATATTTGCAATTAAAGAAAAAGTCATAATTTTATAATCATGAAATTCTCATACAAATAATATGATCTTAACAATGCTTAAGATCAAGGCACAAATATGATAATAAATCTTTTACAATTTGTGTTTACCAATCCTTCTCCCAAGGATTGGAAGGCTATCACTTGTATCTCTCTAGACCAAGCCCAAGCCTATCCTCTAGATCTTCCCAAGATCTAGACGTAGCACACAAGGCCACGATTTCCTACCAAGCCACGCAAGGACTTGGACGCTCCGCACAAGGAAGCGATTTTCCCCTAAGCCACGCAAGGACTTAGACGCTCCGCACAAGGAAGCGATTTTCCCTACCAATACAAAGTAAAATGTATATAAATGGAAATACAAAATGAAAAGAACAACTCCCTAGAAATTCAGATCTCTGAAAGGAAGGTTGAAGCCTCGAGATGATCGTTGATGTAGAAGCGCGTCCGATCTCATCTTCAATTTCAAACCTTCTAAGCACAAATGGGAGTTGATGAGGTTCTGGAGCTCTCTGGTTCGTATGCAACCAGGAAAGGACTTAGAATTTTCAAAGCTCTGGAATGCACGAACAAAACGAGCCAATATATAGATTTTCACTATCGCCTGGGCGACATCACTGTCGAAATTCCGACAGCGCCTAACTGCCGCTGGTAGTGCTTCTCGTGCGGGCAGTTGCGGTAACTTCCGAGATGTCGCCTGGGCGACATTGGCTGTCGGAAAATTCTGACAGCGCCAAACTGCTGCGCGTCGTGCTGTCGAGGAGGCTGCTGTAACTTCTCTGTTGTCGCCTGGGCGACATCGCTGTCGCCTGGGTGACAGCTCCTCTTCATTTTTGCCGTCCAAAACTTCTCCAGACTGTAGATTGAGTCGTTCTCATCTCCGAAATGGGGTGGCACGTTCTGTAACTCTTCCTGGATTGAAAGTTATGGCTATTTTAAGATCAGCACACAAAACTCATCCTTTTGCTTTTTCTAAAGTGTACACACTCTTGGATCATGCCCATGAACGAGGACTTGTCTCCTCATTGAACCTGTACAACCTGGACACTATAAACACACAAAAGACTAGATCAAATACAACACGGTATTTGTTATTCTCAAACCAAGAGATGCGGAACATAGACTCCAACAATCTCCCCCTTTTGATAATAACAAATACCTATATGAGAAATTAGTGAGTTTAAGACAATTTGTGTTTATAGATAAGTGCGGTAATAAGATATGCATGAATAACAGGTTAAAAGCGTGATAGATTTGAAAGCGATAAAGCATACTCTTTATATATGAAGTCCTCCCCCTACATAAGTGTTCTCTTATAATTTACTCCCCCTATATATCTATTTGACTAGATTTCTCAATTTCTTCTCCCCCTTTGTTATTAACAAAAGTGCGTAGGGATGAGTGTATATCCACTAAGATTGATGAGGAACCACTTATTGAAGGATTGTCATGATCGAGCATACGATAGTGTATGCACCTCCTATATGATTACTCCCCCTACATAAATACTTTCTTTGAGTTTGAAATCATTATAATGTACTCCCCCTAAAGATTAGATTTATGTAATTTATTCTTCCCTTTTGGTAGTATCAAAAGAGGGTTTATGAGTGAGAGTATGCAATAAGGAGTAATATGTTATATGTCGAGAAGAAAAATAGGATGCAATAAAAAACTTGTTAAATACTACTTGTTGAGAAAAATATAAGCATGATGTAACATAAAGTAGTAAGCAACATAACTGACATGATAAAGTAAGCATTCTATTGTAAGATACCACTTGCTGAAAAGAAAAACACGGTGTTAAAAATAATAAGCACTCTTAAACATAAACATCATTTTAGAAGATAAAACTATATAAAGGATAATGAGTTTTAAATTTGAAAAGTTGATGTTTGAGTTAAAGATTGAAGAGATGCTATTCCATTAAGATAATATTGCAAGCATGATTTCATAATATCAAAAAAAGATACACAAACTACAATGTAATAAAATTTGCATGTCAAGTAAACATAAACATTGTAGCGATCATGCTTTGCTATCTAGTGCATTTACTTAAGTTTGTAGAGATTTGAGTAGATGAGCATTAGGATCCAATTCTCGTGAGTAGAAGTTTTATGAAAGATAATGATGTGTACAAAGTAGTGTTTTGATAAAGTATACAAGTGAATCAATCAAAAACACATGACATATATAATGAAATAACACAACATTAAAATACACAAATATTATTACTTCCACAATATTTCAATGCACATGAATAAAGAGTACAACTACCAAGGTGCTCTGCACACACAATGCTTATTAAGACTTATCAGGGTGCAAAGTAGTGCTTGGGGGATCACTTTTATACTTTTTAGCTTTATTTTCATTTTTTTATGATCAGGTGTACTAAGAGAAGTGGTGTATAAATTGTTTGCTACAAGACACTTTACAATTCTTAGCCAAGGTGCTCAACCTCACAATGTTCATTAAGACTTATCAGGAGGATGAGTAGTGATTGGTGGAGTTTTCCTTGTCATTGATGATTTGCTTTTTAGATTAGTGACTAAGGACTCCGAATTCACTTGTTTTGCAAACATAGCAATTTTTTTTTGTAAAACACATTTCTCTAAAGAATAAGTGCATGAAAAACAAAGAATTGTAATAACCAATTCAATGTTGTGTAGGTAATATATTTAAGCATTTTAATTATTTATGTTATTACACTACACAATCATGCAAGTATAAGATTGTAAACACATGTAGATTATCAAAGATAAGTGAGTGAATAAGTCATTATCAAACATAATACATTACTCATACTTAGAGGCATGCTAAGCATTTCCACACATGTTTATCTACAATCAATTTCATTGCACATAACAAGATAATTTTCAAGGCATGACAAATACAAAACAATGTTTTTTAAGAAACTTGAAAGTTAAATTAAACATTGTATTTAATCTTTAATTGATATAATTAATCATCCTTGACAATGACAATGAATAACAATCAATCAAATTTTTTTTTAAATTTTTATATAAGTACAAAAACAACAAACACACATAAAGAAAAACATATTTTTGTTCTTTAAAATTATTTTGTAATTTTGTATTTGTTTATTAAATATTCAAAAATTTAAATATTTTCTGGAAAACATAGAAGTCTTTAAAGCCTTATCAGTAAATGATATTCTATGCCAGATAAGTAAACCAAAATATTGCATGAGAAAATACAATTTTTTTTTCAAAGAAATAAAATTTTGTTTTAAAGGAAATAAAAAGATAGAAAACTACTCAAAAAAACACACACAAAATATTAAAATAATATCAGAAATTACTCAAAAAAAAAATTTTGGAGCATAGGAGCTAACGCCAAGCGTTAGCTTCTTAACGTCGAGACAGTACTGCAAATTTTGATGTTTTGAAAAATATTTTTCTCATGTCATTTATGTTATAAAGAGACTTTCCTTCAGTTGAAATTTCAGAGTGTATTAATTAGATTTGAAGACTCTTTTAGACATGTTTTGATAATTTTTCAAATACTTGTGTTTTGTAATAATCATTAAAGCTCAAAATAATAGAATATGCAAACACAAGATGCAATGTTAGAACAAAAATAATATGCATGAATTAAATACAAAGAGTGAGATAATGTTCATGCAATGAATATAATATGAGTATATCTAAGATCAACATACCTTAACTACATGACTACACTCTAGCCCCGTACTAAGTGATGGATGGGCATGAGGAACTGCACACATGCCGTAGGTTGGGGTGTAAATCTCATATGCATAAAAAAGACGACGCTCAACCTAGCACTCTTTCCCCCCAGTGCCTCGCAAGGCCCCACTGGAACCCTCCCCGGTTAAGGACAAGACATGACTTAGAGGTTAGGTCTCTAATGCACACAAACCTACGCTCTCGCTATTGTGAGACACATGTCATAGGTTTATTGATTATGGATATATTAAGTGTGTAAGCCTTAAATATATTAACTGTATTATAGTTGCATGATTAGTTTTGGATTTACAATTTTATCAAAGATTGTTGATTTTAAATCCATTTAGAAAAGTTTTATTCATGCAAATAACTACAAAGGAAAATATGATTTCTCAGATTTTAATGATATAATTTACTTTAGCATTGCAAGATATAACTAGCATGGATATTGATTTCTTCCTATGGTAAGTGATAATGCTAGTGTGATGAGTTAGGACAACATGATGCAAAACTAAGTAAAATTGGACAAATATATAATTGAATTGCATGTATTCATACATAGAGTTTTGAATTTTCATAGACCTAGAAATAAGTGACAATTCTATTTGATTTCATCTTGTTGATATCAAGTTAATTCTTAGGTCTAAAGATAATGCGATACATGCAAACAATAGAGATACAAATTACACACAAAATAAGATATGAAACTATAATACCAATAGCCATCATATATTTCATAATTCCTAAGGTTGATTTATAATAATTCTTGATAGATGATGAATTATGATATATGATAATAGTGAATTTTAGCATATGATATTAATAGGTCATGGTGGTGTGTGTATAGTTCATATTCATCCTTTTAAAGAGACAAACAAAAATATTTTGGTTATCTGAAAGTAGAAGACAATGATACTTAACACAGTAAAATAATTTTTCAGAAAATAATAAATAGAGAAATCAGAATTTTTAGGATAATATGCTACCGCCAGCGTTAGTGATAATGCATGGCGTTAACAACAGAGTTACTATATTTGATTTAAAAACACATAGTTTTTTATATTATTTGATTCTGATTTTTCTCGATTATGATTTTCAATATAGTGGCTATTATATGCAGCAACGGAAAATAGACAAATATGCAATTAGTTGCGCATGTAATATTTTAGCCTAAGACCCCTAAAAATCCATTTAAATCCAATTTTGAAAGTAATTTCATTAGTCTTGATAATATCATTTAGAAAATTTAGCATTCAATTTATAATGATAATATAAGACATTTATAGGCAATGGATTTAAAAAGGATAAAATATATAAAAAGGAAAGATATATAACTTAAAAATTATGACTTTATATTCAATTTAATTCAATTTGATTTGTTAAACATTAGGCTTAAAATTAAAGTCATATCTTATGATATATAAAGTGATCATAGAACAAGTTGACTCAAAAAAAAATAAACAAAAGAAAAGGCAATTAAGCATATCATGAAGTAGAGTAATGATATTTTATTTTTAATTTATTTCTACTTCATGCAATACGATGATTCCTAGTGAAAGAGAGATTTAGGTATCCAAAGGGGACCAAGTGTGATGGTTCCTTTGGGTACCCAAATACATTGTGTTGGCTTTTGGAGAGATAGTGATGAATGGGCCTTTACAAGTGGAGTTAGTGTTTCATTTTTTAATTTTGGGCCTCCATTCATACTTTGGTTGATTTTCATTCAAATTCATATTATGATTATTTGACATCTTTTTAGAATGATAGTTATTTGAAAAATAATTCATTTGGGATTTATGTTTATTCAAATTATTTTTCAAAATACATTGATGTTGATAATCATAATGAATTTTATTATATTGATTCTTTGAAAGATTATAAGAGTGATTGTCTTTCTTTTGAATTGATTGTTGAAAGAGTGGGTTACAATAAATTTTAAATGATTGATTCTTATTTTGATAATTTTCATTTCCACTCTTTCTTATAGACATACTCTTATAATATGAAGTTAAGCTTTTAGACTTTTGATAATTTGATAAACTAGAAATAAAAGATTTTTTATTTAAAGAACAATTTTGAATAAACATTTTTAATGATTCTAGTTTATCCCTTAAATTATCATTTTCTTTTATCAATTTTTCATTATGTTCTTTAGAAACTAAGAGCCCTTTTTCAATATCCTTAAATTTTTCTTTTATAAGATTGCAATCTAAATAAGGAGTAGGAATTTTAACTAAAGAGCATGAAAGTGAATTTGAAACATAAATATAAGATTCTACTTTAGCGTTTGCTTTTAAAGTTTTATTTTCTAAACGTAATTTGGAATTAGTATATTTCAACTTTGAAATTTTACGTTTAGCAAATTTAAGCACACGAAATGTAGAAATAAAATTTGTTATGAAAAGAGAAGATTTAGATTTTCTTACCTTACTATAGTTTCCGTCTTCTCTTTTGCTTGATGTTTTGCCATCAATTGAGTCCAATATTGTGACTCTCTTAGATATATCTTCCTCCAAGCATGAGTCCTCATCGGTTTCTTCTCTTGGATCCATAAGGAATTGCTCTTGTTCATCATCTGTGGAAGGAAGACTATAAGTAGTTTCAAGAAATTTCCAAACTTCAAAAGCAGTAGGAAGCGTATAAATAAGTTTGAAAATATTTTGATCTAATGCACAATATAGACTATTCATTGATTTGGCATTTAAAAACATTTCATTTTTATTTAAAATATTTGGGGGCATTTTAATTGTAATATTCCAAACTTCAATATCCAAAGTTTTAAGAAATATTTCTATAAGTGTTTTCCACCCATTATAATTTTCACCCATAAATAATGGTGGACATAATGATTTTTCATTTTCATAAAAATTATCCCCTCTAGAAGATGCGAGAACATGAAGCGCCATTATTCCCGGTTGTGAAGCCGATTTGGAATAACCTCGCTCTGATATCACGTGTTGGATCTTGTGGCGCCCTTAGAGGGGGGGTGAATAGGGCCTTTTAGAAATTACGAATTTTTACTTAAGCATTTTAAAACAAATTTTACTTTTCTAAAAATTACTTATAAAAATTTCAAACCAATGTAATTTTTAAATTAATTCAAACACAAATTTCTAAGTTGAAGATTAAGCAACCATATTTGCAATTAAAGAAAAAGTCATAATTTTATAATCATGAAATTCTCATACAAATAATATGATCTTAACAATGCTTAAGATCAAGGCACAAATATGATAATAAATCTTTTACAATTTGTGTTTATCAATCCTTCTCCCAAGGATTGGAAGGCTATCACTTGTCTCCCTCTAGACCAAGCCCAAGCCTATCCTCTAGATCTTCCCAAGATCTAGACGTAGCACACAAGGCCACGATTTCCCACCAAGCCACGCAAGGACTTGGACGCTCCGCACAAGGAAGCAATTTTCCCCTAAGTCACGCAAGGACTTAGACGCTCCGCACAAGGAAGCGATTTTCCCTACCAATACAAAGTAAAATGTATATAAATGGAAATACAAAATGAAAAGAACAACTCCCTAGAAATTCAGATCTCTGAAAGGAAGGTTGAAGCCTCGAGATGATCGTTGATGTAGAAGCGCGTTCGATCTCATCTTCAATTTCAAACCTTCTAAGCACAAATGGGAGTTGATGAGGTTCTAGAGCTCTCTGGTTCGTATGCAACCAGGAAAGGACTTAGAATTTTCAAAGCTCTGGAATGCACGAACAAAACGAGCCAATATATAGATTTTCACTGTCGCCTGGGCGACATCACTGTCGGAATTCCGACAGCGCCTAACTGCCGCTGGTAGTGCTTGTCGTGCGGGCAGTTGCGGTAACTTCCGAGATGTCGCCTGGGCGACATTGGCTGTCGGAAACTTCCGACAGCGCCAAACTGCTGCGCGTCGTGCTGTCGAGGAGGCTGCTGTAACTTCTCTGCTGTCGCCTGGGCGACATCGCTGTCGCCTGGGCGACAGCTCCTCTTCATTTTTGCCGTCCAAAACTTCTCCAGACTGTAGATTGAGTCGTTCTCATCTCCGAAATGGTGTGGCACGTTCTGTAACTCTTCCTGGATTGAAAGTTATGGCTATTTTAAGATCAGCACACAAAACTCATCCTTTTGCTTTTTCTAAAGTGTACACACTCTTGGATCATGCCCATGAACGAGGACTTATCTCCTCATTGAACCTGTACAACCTGGACACTATAAACACACAAAAGACTAGATCAAATACAACACGGTATTTGTTATTCTCAA
Source organism: Dactylorhiza incarnata (assembly GCA_033032865.1). Lineage (NCBI taxonomy): Eukaryota > Viridiplantae > Streptophyta > Magnoliopsida > Asparagales > Orchidaceae > Dactylorhiza > Dactylorhiza incarnata. Next base: position 499,620 of record JAWHQI010000450.1, read on the forward strand.
ACCAAGAGATGCGGAACATAGGCTCCAACATCTGCTCACATAATAGATCAGGAGTTGTCTTCTCCCCTCTTACCGAACAAGCATCGAGCTCATCGATTATGCTCCCACCACTAAATACAAGAAGAAATCATCTCCCTCTTGAGGTCCTTACAATAATGGTGCCTACATCAACTGACGCTTCAAGCTTTGGAAGGCATCCTCACACAACGTTGTCTATTCAAGTATTTGGTTATTTTTGAAGAGTCATGAAGAACGGAGAGCATTTTTCCTACCTTGGATAGAAATCTACTTAATCTAGCCAACCTGCCAGATAAGTGATGGACCTCTTTCATGTATCTTGGCGCTGCCATCTCCATTATAGTCTTCACTTTATCGGGATTGGGCTCTACTCCCACGAGAGTTAGAAGATGTCCCGAGAACTTTCCCTTCCCAACTCCAAAAGTACACTTTGTCGAGTTGAGATGCATCTTATCCTTAATGTGGTGAAGGTCTCTGTCAGGTCTTCAAGATATTCCTGGATGCTCTTGCTCTTCACCATGAGGTCATCGACATAGACCTCTAAGTTCTTCCCTTATACTATTTAAAAACGCAATCCATTGTCCTTTGGTAGGTTGCCCCTACGTTATTCAGCCTGAAGGACATCATCTTGTAGCAATAATACCCGTAATTTGTGATTAAAGATACGTCGTGGATATTGGGAGGAAGTATTTAGATATGATGATATCCTGAAAAAGCATCAAGAAAGCTCATTACAGGAAAATCGACAGCTGAGTCAACCATCTCGCTGATTAGAGGCAAATGATAATAATCTTTGGGACATGCTTTATTAAGAAGAGAAAAATCAATACACATCCTCCACTTCCTACCAACTTTATTAACCATTACAATATTGGAGACCCAACCCAGATACTAGTTCTCCGACACAAAACCCGACGCCAACAACTTCTTCATCTCCTCTCGGATTGGCTCGACCAATGTAGTAGCCACACCCCTCTTCTTCTGCCTTATAGGACGAACCATATGATCGAGATTGAGGCGATGAAATTCCATATCTGCCTCAATGCCAGGCATGTCCGCGATGCTCCATACACATATATCGATGTTCTTTTGGACGCATGCCACGATCTTTTGCTTATCCCCTTCTGTCATCTCCTCATTGATCTTGATGCTTCTGGGCCTCCCGCCCACACCTATCACTTCCACTTCTTCCAACTCTTATACCACTTCCAAGCGTGTCATTCCTTCCAACACTTTATCTACTTCCTTTGCCTCTTCCTTCTAGGCAATGGTATTATCGACATTCAGATAACACTCTCGAGCCACCTTGGGATCACTACGAATCTGAATTTATATCCTTCCCAAATTATATTTGAAGCATTTTTGGTATGATGAGGGTACTGATTGGAATGCGTTGATCAAGGGTCTTTGAAAAATTGCATTGTCACTTCTTGGTGCGTCGACGATGAGGAGTTGATAGTTCTTCGAGGTCCCTGCAAGAGTGATGAGGAGCCTCACTCCACCCTCAACCTCCTTCCTCTCTCTAGAAAAGTCGAAGAGGGGGTCATCTGATGTCATGACCCTCCTTGTCTCCACCTTCATCTCATTGAATGTCTTCTTGAAAACAACATTGGAAGAACTTCCATTATCCACTAGGATCTAGGAAACTGCAAAGTTCTCGATCTCTGCCTGTATAATGACGACGTTGCCACGAAGAAGGTTATCTCCCCTATCGGGGGAGACACTTGAGAGGTCGAAGCAACATTTTGATAATATATAGCATGGGGACTACCCTTTCGAGAGGCCTCCGCTCTAACTCCTCCATGGATTACATTGATTCCTCTGTGCGTACCACTCTATCTTTGCACCTCCTCTAAGACAGAGCTAGAACCAACTCACCTTAAGTTGGAGTTCCTTGTCGTTGATTATCCTGCACTCCTCCTTGGGCTCTTCCTTCCTCTTATGCTTTTATCCTCACTCCCAAGAACTCTGGGCATGTAGCATTGATATTCCCTTCCACCTGGTAGAAATCATAATAAGGGACAGTGTTACCCCTTTGACGTCTTGGCCGCAGGACTCTTCCCTGGTGGCGATCTACCTGATGCGCAATAGTCATGGCCTGCCGAGGAGACTTGGTTTCTCGCCTACCTCCCTGTGGCCTTTCTAGAGAGTTGAAATGAGATTTGTCGCTCAGGAGAGAAGTGCCTTCGTGGTTCCATTGGACAAGGTCTTCTTGATGGTTTCTGCGACGGCCAATTCATAGGGACCTGAAACCTCCTTTCAGGTCCCTGGGATTATGGAGCCATGACTGACCTCCTCACCTCCTCTCTCTCTCCTTTGCTCCTCCTGCCCCCTATGGGATCCACACTTCCTCGGTTCTAGTCAAACTCATAAGTGAAGCTAAAAAACTATTATTTGTAGCTTCCCTTTTGATGTATCACCTCGCTCGATCGATCAAGTCTTCAAAGGACAATGGTTGATCTCTACCCATCTCAAGTTTGAATTGACCCTCCTGCAAGCCACATGCCAATGCTAGATGTAAGGTAAAACTATCCACCTCCTAGATTCTAAGCACTTACTCCTAGAAACATTCAATATAGCTCCACAACATTTCCTAGGGTCACTTCTTAATCAGGAAGAGAGCTTTGGGCCCTTATTCCTCTTCATGGATGTTGCAAAACGCAACATCATCCCACGATGCAGATCCTCACAAAAATAGATTGAACTTGAAAGAAACAAATAGAACCGGTCTCTCGCCTTCCCCTTGAAGGTGATTGCAAAAACATGCACTTAAAAGCGTCAAATCATGGTTCGAATGGACACCACATTCTCGAATCACTGCAACTGCTGAATGGGTGTACTTCCCGATATAGTAACTCAGGACTGGCTCCATAAGCCCCTCAGTGATGGGGGAATTCAAAATCTACTCGCAAAATGGACTCATTGGTCCATACTGACAAGCTGGTGGTAGATGATCCTGCTCAAACTCACAGAAGTGAATACCAAGCGAGCTCGTTGGGGGGAGATCATGCTTGTAAAAGTCGCACCTGCAAAAGTTGCTCCTACTTTTCCACGACAACCTCCTTGTTGTGTCGCCGAGATGTCTCTGACATATCTGAGAACGTGATGATCTAGGGCGAGGTCATTATGACTTTGGAATGAGGTGCGAGCAGAGCTCACAAAGTGTCTTCCGTCATTTGATGAAAATCTAAGAGGTCAGCTCATGCAACGAACTCGCTACCCACATGCGAGTTGTTGGTATCTGTCTCCTACTCACCATTATGAGCCATAGTGTCTGCTTGGAATAATTTCTCATCCAGCTATGGTCCACGCTCACCGCAACCAAAAAACCAGTTCAATAGAGTTTGGACCAAAAGGGTAGCCTGATGTTACTGATTCTGCGGTCGAACATCATGAACCCAATGATAAGAGAAATGATTCACAAGAGCTGAAGGTTAGACTGCCTATAAACAAGACCCACGAGCTATAGTGGGGAGTTCCCATAACACACCTGAATGTTTATAGGAACTTCCCCTCATAGAACCAAGACTGTGTTAAGCACAAGGAAAGAACAATCTCGGTAAAATGAGGAACGGGGGAGGGGGGAGGGGGGGGTCCAATATGTCTTTTCTGTGTGCTTTGTGGTCCTACTTATAGGAAATCCAGACTGGGGGTTTTGAGGACTGCGATTATTTGTCCCTGCAAAATACTAGATCTATTATGTTGTATGACTTTGGGCAAGCTGATTGAAGTCACTGTTAAAGCACAAGATGGTGTCCTTACGGTTGAAAAGATGGTACCCGTTGTTTATGTTGTTGTAATCCGAGCGAACACCCTTTATGTAATTGCTCGATGTTACTGACCACTAGAGTCTTGGTAGACATCCTTAGTGCAACCGCCCGGTGTTGCTGACTTTTAGAGTCCAGACAGAAACCCTTGGTGTAACCACCCAGAGTATTGTCATTGGCTTACGTCTGAGCGGGCTTTGGGAGCGCATCAATTGTGTAACCACCTAGTATGATTCTTTTGTATTTAGTCCCACATTGCCAGTTGTATATTCTCTCTCCTCTTCCATTTTATATAAAGAGAGGTGCTATCATGTAAGATTTAGATTTCTTGAAAATTAAATTTTCTGTTATTTTCAAGTTCTCACATGGTATCAGAGCAGAACGTTCCTACGAACACCTTTGTGTAACCGCTTGACCCTTTGTGCAGTCTGCTCTCTTTGATTTGTGCGGACTCTGGTTGTTTAACCGCCAGCTCCTCTTGCTCCTCCGACGAAGAATTTTGGTTCTGTAACGGCCCACCATAGCCTCCCTCCCTCACCTGTTAGTGACTGCCCGCATCCTATCCCATATGGCCTCGTACTCTGATCCATTCTAGTGAACTCATGTTAGTGACCACCCAACCTTCTACTCATACTATTCCACATTGGGAAGACTGTGTTCCCGCGGACTCCAGATTCGTGACTGCCCGCATCTTTCTGCCTATTCTAGTTGGTGTGGACTCTAGTCATGTATCCGCATAGGCTCTCTGCCGCCTCTTATTGTTGCATCTTTATTATGGTTGCTACCACCTACCCCACGCCTCCCCTCCCATTGTTGTTTCCCCTACTATCTTGTCAAGTTCCTTTGGCAATTTTTGCATAACATCTAAGCTAACATGGTCGAACTATCCAGATTAGAGTATCTCCTTTAAATTCTCTTGTGTTTTCAATGTAAACGCCATCACCTGACAGATGATTCGCTTGATCTTACCTCTCCTACTTATGCCGATTGGGTTGCCAGTAATGCTCTTGTTTGCACATGGCTGATGAATAGTGTCTCGGATGAATGTTTGCATATCATTCATCATGATGACAATATCAAGGCGACATGGAATCATCTTGCGACTCTCTACTCGAAGGGTGCTACTATCTCTCACATCTACAAACTATTCTCTGATCTCTTTGCCCGCCCTACTCTTTCTCTTGCCGCTGCATATCAAGAGGTTCGAGCTCTTGGTGCAAAGATTCTCCAACATCGACCATTCTATGTTGACCTTGCAATTCAGCACAAGCATTTTCAGGAGCTATTGATCGTTTGCTATCTTCTACGTCTAACAAACTCATATGTTATGATTCGTCAGAGATCTCATTACTATTGTTTCTACCCTTACTCCAGAGGCTCATATTATTTAGGATATCCATCGTCACTCTCTCATGTTTAAATCAGGGGATACGAAGATGGTTGCGACGCAGCTGAGTATGATTACTTAAAATGTTTTGGAGGGTAAGCCGTTTGACATTTCAAATTTGATTGTCTATTTTTTGTTATACTTATCGTTTGAAGGAGCTTGTGCGTCAAAGGTTGAATATCTTGCCTCTGGGTGGGATCATTCAACGAGTTATATTCAATAAATAACAGCCCATCAACCAACATCTTTATCCTATCGATTGTCGTCCGACCCATTATATGGTTGAGGAGATCCTAACCGCACCTTCTCGTTCTGCGCCATCCTCTTCACAACCGCCTTTTAGACGTGGGAGATCTATCCGTGGGCATCGACGCGACATATATGACATGGTTCGCGAGCAATGAGTGGAGATAAAAGAGACTCGGAAGGCAGTTGCCGGACTGAAGAAGATGATGAAATTTCTCTTGCGGCGTCTCAACTTCGTTCCTACTTCGGCCGAGGAGGTAGAGTGGGAGAATCATGAGGATTTGTCTCCACGTACATCAATTTGCTACTCTAGGAGAGAGAGCAAGGAGAGAGCAACCAATAGATTTAACTTTGAGTTTTGGTATATTTTAGTTTTTAATCATGTTTAATTATATATTTTGGGGAAAAAATTCTTTTTCTATGAGCTATCGCCTCGTGATAGGTGGTAACACATACGGTAGCTCGCAAATACTTATATCTGAGTTTACTTTTAGTTCATAGCATGCCTTTTCTTCAGACTATTCGAATTTCTAGTTTATGTGATATATAATTTAGCTTGGATTTGCTCGTTCACATTTTATGTTGTCTTAGTGCATTTTATGTATTTCTTTATGATTTTGTACATCGTGAAGTAGAGTTTTGGTGTGTTTTATTTGGATTTGATCCTACTTCACGAATTTTAATGAGTACTAATGAATAAATGTTTTAGGTATCCAAAAAGGACCAAGTGTGATGGTTCTTTTGAGTACTCATACATAATGTGGTGACTTTTGCAAGATGTAGGAATGAGACTTCATAGGTGCAGGTAGAATTGAACCAATATTTCTAACCATGAGTCTCCATTCATATCTTGGCTCAATATTATTTTTAGTATTTGAAACTCCATCGTAGTTTTCATTATACTGAGAGTGTGCATACCAGTATTTTTGTGAAAGTTGTTTGATGGTCATATTATGCAAGTTCATACTCATTTTGTTTTTTAATTTCGTTTGATATCGTTGATTTTGGTTTCTAATTCATTGTTCTTGATCTTAATGTTATGTTTTGATTTATTATATGCTAGTGTTCTATTTTTTGAGAGTAGCAGCAATTGAATTAATATGATTTTTATGATCAAGTCTTAAATTTCTAAAACTCATCCATTTCTTTAATTTCAAGTTTAAGCTTTTGGCAGTTAACACACTCATTTTTCAAAGATAGATTTTATAAGATTAATCTTTCATTATCTTTTTCTAAACCGGTAATTTTTGCTTGTGATTCGCTTAGTGCAATATCACAGAAGTATAATTTTCATCGAAAAGTATAGAAGGACTTATAGTGCTTTCAGATTTAGAATGCAGATTTGAACGTAAAGCTCCTTTATCATTTTCTTCTTTGCTTGTCGTGCTTGTATTATCATCATCCGAGCATGATGTTGCGGCGTTGTATTCCTCCCCTTTTTGATGAATTTGAGAGGTCATCGTCCGATAATGAGTCGTCATGGTTTTATTCTCTTGTATTCATAGGAAATTCCTCTAGCATATCAGTTTGATATAGTTCTTCATCTGCAGGGGAAGACTCTAAGTTTTCTCAAGAAATCTCCAAATTTCATAAGCAGTTGAACAAAAATAAATTAGTTTAAGAACATCTTTTGAAAGCGCGCAAAATAACCTGTTCATGTCTTTCTCATTTAAAACGCGTGCATTCACTCCTATTTAATTTATCCAAATGTTTTATTACAGTGATATTCCAAACATCTACGTCAAAGGAGATGAGAAACTTTTTCATGAAAATTTTCCAACCATCATAGTTAACTTCGGTGAACAAAGGTAGTGATAAAGACATTTCATAGTTTGAAGATTCCTCACCTCTTGATGAAGCGAGATCGTGATATGTCATTATTCCAGGAGATGAAACTTTTTTGGAAAACCTAACTCTGATACCATTTGTTGGATCGCCAGACGCTCTTAGAGGGGAAGTGAATAAGGGTTTTATAAAACTTCTTTTATACTTAAAATTCAATACAAAATATTCAATTAAAACATTTTGAAAATCAGACATAAAATCTTCATAAGAACAAAACAAGATACATGATTACAGAACGATTTCTATGACGCTAGAAATCGAGGCGTCGTATAGAAAGTATCTTTTGGTTTCTATACCGACTCTCCCCAAGAGTCGGTTGGTCATATCCTATCTCTCCCTAGGTAAACCTCGGGCCGCCCCTAGACATACTCCCTAGATCTAGGCGCCTAATCACAAGGTGAAATTTTTCCCTAAGTCGCATACGAACCTAGTCGTCAACACATGGACAAATTTTTCCCTAAGTCTCACTTGGACCTAGTCGCATACACACAGACGAATTTCTCCACCGTACAAAAAGAGTCACCAAAAAGAAAAGAGATTACAAGATAAGAATGAAATGAAATTTCTATAAATAAAACTCTCTATAGACGATCTGAAGGAGATATCGAAAACACGCAAGAGATTGTTGTTGTCGTTGTGTGGGTGCTTTGCGTAAAATGATCGTTGATATAGTCTACATTCAAGTTCTCTTTTGGATCTTCAAGATTGTTGTACGGAATGCTCTGGACATCTGGCACGAGGCTCCACAAAGGTATATATGAAGTTCTATATGAAAGAAAGGGTGAACGACTCCTAAAATAATGTTTGGCAACTACCGCCAACGGTAACGCCTATCGCCCCACGGTATTCGTCAGGAAATCAAATTTGCACCCCAGACAGTCCTAGAATGGAAGCATATCTTCATATATTAGGCAACGACTGTTGGACATGTGTGTCACATCCCTTTATTTGAGAATAACAAATCCCATATTGTATTTGATATTGCATGTAGTATGTTTATAGTGTGCATAAACTATAGGTGCAATACTCCACAGGTAGAAAGCAGCTTGGAACAAACTTTTGAAAGGAGCAGCACTAACTCCAGCGCTACCGCTAATGCCTGGCGCTAGCGCTACCGCCAGCGCTAGTGCTACTGCCTGGCGCTATCTCGAGATCGTGCAGAGCGCCACGCTGCCGACGGTTTCATAACCGCTGAGACCACGATCGCTACCGCAGGCGCTAGTAGCTACCGCAGGCGCTATCTCCAAGTTTTATAAACTGATGGGCTCTCTCTCGTTTTGGTCAGAGCTTCCAGAGAGATTACTTGTGCCAAATTTCCAGAGCTGTTACTCTGCCAAAATTTCATCTCCCACTCAAAGCCAAAGAAGATTTCTGGAGAAGGAAGGCCCCACGCTGCATTCGAAGAACGATCGCTTCAACATCGCTTGTGCTACAGCGATCCTTCATCCTCAACTTCAGAAATCTCATAGAGGGAGTTCTTGTTAATTACTTCATTTCATTATTGTAATTATTGTAGTAGAATTCGCCTTGTGTTGGCGACTAGGTCCTTGCGTAGCTTAGGGGGTAATTCACCACGTGAATTGGCGACTAGGTCTAGGAGATTAGATCTAGGGGGTGCTCGAGGCCATATCCGGGAAGGATTGGCTAGAGCGGCTTGAGGCCTTATCCGGGGAAGGATAGGCTAAAGCCAACCGTTTTGTGGGGATACAAGTCGGTATAGAAAAGGAAAAATTGTTTTTACTTTATACGCCTCCGATTTCTAGCGATATAGAAATCAATTTTTGTAAACACCTTTTCATATAATATAATCATGTCTCTATTTGTGTTTACTTGATTTCTTTCATTTGGCATAAATTATAAAATTGCAAATTAGAATTGTTTTTTATTTTAAGCTAAATTGTTATTTCGTTCTAAGTTACTATAAACAATTTAGTAATTCATCTAAAATTTAAAAAGATTTTTATTCCCTTATTCACCCCCCCCCCCTCTAAGGGCGTCAATCGATCCAACAACGACTACCGCACCGCGATAGACTTACCATGCCAAAACTCGATATGTTGCTCAATTCGTCACCATAATCAGGCTGCAAATTATTGGGGCTGCCATACAGATACCATCGCGCGTTAGCGTTACCGTGACGCGATAATCTATTGCCAAAGATGGTCTTCTTCTCCCGCTAATGTTTTCGTTCAAATGCCTCTTGTTAGTTGTCCCAGTACTATAACGAATGCTATCGCCATCGGTAGTAGTTATCACTGCGCAGTAGTGCTCACTTCAAAGCATGACATCCATCTTTTATCTCATTCGATTAATCTTATTCAATATGATATTGTACCTATATGACCTGCACACTATAAACACAAACAAACTTGATTAAATACATATTGTGATTTGTTATTCTCAAACCAAGAGATGTGGAACACATGTTCCAACATGAGGTACCGTATGACATTGCAGATCGGGTGCGGAAGGCAACCATGATTGATGAGGAGCTCCGATCATGGGCATTGGAAGCTCAAGAAGGCATGAATGATGATTTAATATTAGTTGACGGACATCTAAATATGAAGGGAAGTGTGTGCATTCCAAAATTTGGAAAACTCTGTAAGGAGTTAATGTATGAGTCACACTTTACGAAGTATTCTATTCATCTGGGTAGTACGAAGATGTTCATGGATTTGAAGACATCTTTTTGGTGGCCTGACATGAAGAAAGATGTGAAGTTGTATGTGCGTCAGTGTCAGACGTGTGCTTTGGTGAAGGCGGAATGCCAAAGACCTGTCGATTTTATTTAATCCTTTCCCATTCCTAAGTGGAAGTTTAATGACATCTCTATGGATTTTGTGCACAATTTTCTAGATCTCAGTACGAGAATGATGTTATTTGGGTGATTGCGGACCACTTGACTAAAGTGACACATTTCATACTGAATCAAAAAGATGACGACGTAGAGAGGCTTGTAGAGTTCTATGTGAGGATTATCGTTCGGTTGCATTGGATACTGAAGAGCATCATTAGTGATATAGATGGATGTTTTATGTCCAAAGATTGAAGACTACTACTGCATATAAGCTTGGGTAAGAAGCTGAAATATAGCATGACGTTCCACCCACAGATTGACGGTCAAATAAAGAGGACTAAACATATTATAGAGGGCATGCTCAAGATGTGTGCGCTCGAGTTCAAAAAGAAATGAGAGTATCACTTATTCATGGTCGATTTCGCATACACTAATAGTTTTCAAGAGAGCATCAAGATGTCTTCGTGAATCTCTTTATGGGAGGCGGTGTCGAACATCGATATCATTCGTGAGCGAATAAGAAAGAGGTGTCATATACTTTTGAAAAATAAAGAGGTGTCAGATACTTTTGAGGTTATTAAAACCATTCGTTAGCGAATAAGGATTGCGCAAGACCGTCAAGCAAAGTGCTATAATGCACCTCACCGAAATGCGGAGTTCGTATTGGAGACATGGTGTATCTGAAGATAAATCCATTCAATTGTGTATCAAAAATTCTGCGACTAAAGAAATTTAGTATAAGGTATTTGGGTCCTTTTTCGATCGTTGAACGCATAGGTTGGTGTGCTTATCACCTTGCCTTGTCATCAGAGTTGAGTGACCTCCATGGAATCTTTCATGTATCGGTGCTGAGAAGGGATATAGTGTAGCCCGATCTGGTTATTGAGCTGAAGATCCAGAAATTGCGGAATAAAGAGGTCAAGCTCGTGAAAGTGCATTTGAACAATTGCGTAAGCAATGAGCTCTAATGGGAAGGAGAGCAAGCGATGTAGGAGGAATATCAGGAGCTCTTTGCATCACACATGGCTTTATGAACGTTATGATTTTAATTTTTGGGATGAAATTCTTGTAAGAGGGAGAGTTGTAACACCATAAATCTTCCTCGAAGGCCTTGTTGGTTATGTGAGTATGATTGGTACGTGCGAGGGTGCACTTCCGAGATGAGTTTTGAAGGAAGCCAAAATTCTTTCGCACACAAGTACATTTTGGTAGAAGAGAATTGTCATATTTCCATCGATGTAAGGATGCCCGTGCGATAATCACATGGTCGTGCGTGGCTCGTATGCGTTGAGATGTGGTTAACAAAAAAACACAATCGTGCACTCGGGTGCACACCCGTGTGATCAACACAAAATCAGATTTTTAATGTTTAAATTTGAGTCGTGGATCCAAATCCAATGACTTAGATCTTTTACAGGGTTTTTTTAGATCGTGAGAGGGCCGAATACTCTTCATTATCACCAACCATATCTCTCCCTTTGGGTGAAAAAGGTGAAGAGGAGGGGGATAAACTCGAGGAGGAAGAAGGAGGCGCCGACGAAGATCCGAGGGGTAAATTGATGATCTATCTCCGACAACAATTAGAGCGTGCTTCCACGGTCTTATTCCTCCAAGATTTCCAAGGGTTCCATGGTAGGAAGGAGATCAAAAGGTAACGACACTTCTCTTCCAGTTTTAGGATTTCACTTGATTTCTTTCATTCTTGTATGCATATGTTATGATGGCAGCACTCGATCCTCTAATTAGAGAGCTTTGAGTAGCCAATGTTCATTGTGAAACACCGATGTGTGGGATTACGAACCCGACATGCTTGCAATAGATGTCTGAGTTCGATTTCAGGATAGACATTGTATGTGAAGCCCAATTGTGATCATACATCTGATTTAGTAATGGATTAATTGACACTTGCATCTAGGGATTTGTGGTAGTGTGAATGCGTTCATAATGTTGTTACAATGCCTGATTTTCATGGGGGTGATTCCAAGGTAGATATAGGATTTATGGTAAATGTGAGATCCTTAGAGTGTTGATGAGATTGCCTTATGATTGCTTGTGCGATTAGATTGTGATGGTTGGAAGGGGCATCAACCTTGGATATCTACATATATTGCCGACAAAATGGCTAAGAGTCTAGATACATATACATTGTCATTGCAAAATGAATGCTGAAAAGAATATTGCCAAAATGGCGAGGAGTTTGTATATGTATATTATCGTTGTACTGGACTAAGATTGTTGGACACGATATTGTACGTGTTTATGTGCACTGAATGCTTATGGATTGATGATGTGTTAGAATCATACACGATGAACATGGTGCTTTGGTGGGCATGTAGGGTATACCGAGTTCACATACATGATGCATTGTAGGCCCCCTTATTTATATGTTGAATAAAGAGACATGCTTGATGATTGTGACTCATAACTAGATCTATTGATATGAATTGCTCATTTGTTTTATTTGCATATGAAGTCCTGATTTGCAGAGTGATGTAGTTTCTCGGAGTCCTCTAGGCCAACCAGGATGAGTGCGGTTGTTACGAGGTTTGTTGTCATTTTATAGCTGACCATAATTTTCCCTCTCATGTGTATTTAGTTGCATGACATGGCTCAGAGGCAGGTGCCCGCTAGCTTGCATAAATAAGACAAAAAAGAAAATACTTGAAAGTCATTGCACTTTCTATTCCTTGTACTATGTTTATTTTGTTCCAAACCTACATGTCGATGTTGTGCGAGTGCTTGTACTCATTTAAACATTTGATGTATATGTCATAAGGTCGTGGACTATAATAACATGTTAGAATGTGGACATTCTCTATTAAATCAGTTCTTTCAATGTGACATTAGTACTCTAAAGTGTGATGTTTAATGAAGTAGCTTTTAAATACCACTTTTTAATGTCTAGCTTGTGAGGGTGTATGTTGCGGGGCTCGACCAAACCCATAATATACAATTATTGCAAATGGGGTGTTACGTTGTCTATAGTGACAACAAAGCTAGTTTGATATGTTCTGACGAATTCCATGTTTTAGATTGAATTCCTATTTGGTGAAGTGTTAGAGTTGTTTACCTCACTTTGATAATAACTATTATTAATTTCATCATATAAGGATGTTGTCATTTCATGGATATTTTCATCGCCAAAGAGGTCAACAACACCTACGAAGGCATTGTTAACCCTAAAATTGCCTCTCCCGGGAACATACAGTAATGTTCTAATTTTCCCTAAATTTCAGCAATCTTCATTTAGTACTGCACGTTCTAGTTCAAAATTATATTATGTTTTGTCTGTTTTGTTCATATATATGACAACACATTTTGAGACAAATACAACATTTGCGTGAAGGGATGAATTAATTGCGTGAGCATGTAATCCTGGTAGATCATTTAGCTTTTGTCACGATACAGAGCTTCGATAAAATAGATGGTAGACTGTGATCTCCTGTTATTCTTGGTTGCGACAAAGCATGATTTGTATGTAAGTGTCAGAATAAAAATGAATGAGCTAAACAAAATTTGAGGAAAATGATCACTAAAAATATGTGTGTTCTTTTTTTTTGTTAAAGACAAAAGGAGGCTAATATAATATAGATGAATGGAAATTAGAAGTGTTACATGACATGCATAACTATAAAGTTGTTCACTTTCTTACTCAATATTTACATTACTAGTTATTTGTGAGATGATATGATACCTTCTTCTTCGTTATTTGAAGGAATGATACTAAATTGGCTTGCTTCAAGGAACTTGGTGTATTGACAACATTTTGATCTACATAAGCATACTCAAGAGTTGTGAAGTTTAAATTTGAATTGTACTGGTACATTGATATCATTTTGACCTATAAGATAGAATGCATAATTGCAGGAATGAATGTCTATTATTTTTATTTTCTAAGATAATAAATTTGGCTCCCTTTAGATCTACAGAGTAAAAGTCAGTTATTTTGCTCTGTGAATAACAATTTTTTTATCTATATGTGCTTTAGAAAATATTTCATTAAGAAAAAAATCTCACTTTCTAATTTCATTGAATAGAGTTATTTGTTTTCCACTATAAAAAATTCCTTATATCTTTTTACAAGCTTTAAAAATAGTTAATAGTGAGTAAAATCAAAATAAAATTTAAAGAAAGTTAACATTTATCAGATCTTATTTTTATCTTATTTCTAAGAGACTTAGATTGAAAAAAGACATGGATATTAGATTGTCAGTGCTTAAGAACGTTAACGAAGTCAGAGCTTCTTCTGCCAACCACTCTAGATCGAAGAATAAAGTCAGAGACATGCCAACCTTCTCAGGAAGGAAGAATGAAACCATGTAAATAGAGGAAGAAACAAGGAATCGGGATGGAAGAATGAAGCCGGAGATTGGAGACTAAAGACATGCTGATTGTTTAGTGCGGAAGAGCGAAACCGGAGAGTCAGACGCTAGAAAACATAGAAAATCAGATCCTCACCTAGCCTCCTTTTCGTCCTCAGGATGTCATCCATCAGGAAGAATGAAGTATCTAGAATACTAGGGCATCCAAGCGCGTGGGACAACTACTATAAGTGTTAGGCACGACTTAAGACAATTTTGCGAATTTCACACCCGAACACGTGTTCGTTGGAGTACTTTCATCGTTAGATATTGCACACTAACATTGAAATTACGAAGTGTTTTTTCTTTCTTAAAGACTAGAGAGTGTGTCTCACATGCATTATGCACCATTTTAATGTTTGTATAATTAATCATGAATTTATTTTTTAATATTTATTGGCGATTGTTATCCGCACAGCACTTTCGGCTATACGCACTCGAAATGTGGTATTTTTTTCTCTCCATTAATTTAGATAATCGCACTTTTCATTTTGCTTTTCCCGCACAACACTTTTTTCCGCAACCCTCCTCCCGTCCGAAACCCTATTCCCGTACCAGCCGCCTCCCTCCTCCTCCCTCGACCCGCACCAGCCGCCGCTCCTCCCTCCTCCTCCCTCGACGGCGGCTCCCTTCGACGGCGGCTCCCTCGAATGCTTCTCCCTCTCCCTCGACGGCGCCCCCATCGACAGCAGAAGTCTCCCTCTCCCTCGACGCCGACTGCTGCAACAGTCACCCGACCACCATCTTCACCGGCGCCCTCTACAGTCACCCGACATAAGCAGTGGCAAATTCAACATGCCCAAAACCCTTGAACCCTCCTTCCTCATTCCTAGATAATCGAACATCAACTGCTTCCGCCGCCTCTTTGAAGAACTCAAATCTAAATGAGAGAAGGAAATTATGTTAACAGCAGAACTACAGGAAAGAAGCAACATGAATGAGATCTATTTTTTCACAGATTGATCTATAGATACATCTTTCATCTTCACAAGTATCCTGAACAATTTATTTGAGTTATCCAAAGATCATAATAAAGATAATAATGATAAATAAAAATTTATTTTAGAAATGAGCTCACAGAAGTTCAGGTTTAACTTCATATCCAATAATGATGATGACAGATCAAATGGAAAATTTTAAAACACTAATTTTAGAGATGTCTACAGTATTAACATCAGATTCTGGGGGAAAATTAGGGGGAGGAGAGGGAGGACCAAAAATACCTTTTTGGCTGGCTTCTTTGCTGGCTGCTCATCCTCACTTTCATCAGAAGAATCCTCTTTCAGAAGAATCATCAGTAATAGCTTTGGTTGGTTGTTTAGTTGGCTGGCATCAGCAAACATACCAAAATATAAAAAAAAACATTAGCACTAGACATAAATATCTTCAGAGTCATCCTCGTCCACATCATTGCTGCTCTCGTTTGCTGCATATACTAATTCAATTTGTAGGTTATTCATACTTTTTTTTTTAAATTTGCAGGTTTAAATGTTATGAATATAGATGAGACAACATTGAAGAATTTTTGAGTGCCAAATTTTGCTCAAAATTTTGATTTGCTCAATTTTTTGTTGTTTCAATTTTTTAAAATTTTAATTTGCGGATATCAAAATTCTGATTTGCGGATAAAAATTAAAAAAAACCGCTTTGCGGATATCAAAAATTTACGAATAGCCGAAACTATAGTGCGGATAACAATCGCCTATTTAAATTGTGTGTTTTAATATAAAGAAATTAAATTATAGTCGAACATTTCAACATCATTTAAAGCCATTATTACTGTCTCCGGCAGTTCGGCATTTGTATTTATCATTGTAACTGCAGTATTAATTAATTATTATAAATAAATATATGAGAGCGACATACATCTAAATATATATTTATTTCTATTTATATTTATATATATATATATATATTTGCTAATTTCTCTCTCCCATCCCCGTCGCCCTCTTGGGCTCGGAGCAGCAGAGCAGCGTAGAAAGCCCAGCACGAGCCGCGAGGGTTTAATAGTTCGTCGCGGAGAGGAGAATAGGATCGATCGCCGGCGGGAATCCGATCACGTTGCGATTTTTTTTTAACTTTGTTATATTAAATTGCAGCAGAAAGATCCAGATCCGATCTCTTCCTTCTCTCCTCCACCTCTCTGCCCTCGGAACAGTGGCGTAATGCGCTTTTCCGGGAGGGCTTCGTGATTGAGAGGAAAATCATTTCTGCTTTAATTTAGATTTGGTGAGTTCTATCTTCTGATCTAATTTCTGTTTATACTCATCGGGATCATTGCTGGATCAGTATAATCGCTTCTTTTAATTTGCCTCTTTCTTGTACTGCTTTTTTGATCGGCAATTTGTTTAGTACAGTTGGATAGGATTGGGCGAATTTGATATGGGTTAATTGGTGTTGTTATGAGGCGGGGAGGCTTCGATTGGGAGCAGCATAGCTGCCTTCTTGAGGAATTTTGCCTATGATGAAATCGGCTTTAGAAAATCCGCATTTATCTTGATAACCTTTCATTTTTTTCTTCTTTTCCCGTTTTCCAAAGTTGTTAATTGTAAGAATTAAGGAGAAATTTTTTTGGAGAAGGTTCTCTCTGTAGCTACTGGTTTTTGAAGGAAAGGTTCTATATTGGGCATCTGAACGAATGAAGGTTGCCTTTGAGTGTGAATTTACTTATTCTAGTAAGTATTACGATTATTAAAGAACGATTCTTTGCCCGGAGAGTCGGTTGCAAATTAGACCGATTGGATTTTACTGTTGAATGAAATCTATACTTGTGAATGTAACATATTCTTTAGTATGCTAGTGGAGAGGGATCAAGATGAAACGTTTGGAGCAATAGCTTAGAGATACCAAATAAAAAAGATGCTGAACAACATAGGGTTAGGCTCTGTTTGGGGCGGCGGTGGCGGTTGTGAACACGGTGGTTATGAACTGTCGTTCGTGAAAGCCCGGCCTCACCCAAGGAAGTTCATCCACTTTTATGTTCAAAACTATTTTTTTTCTTGGTGGCGGTCAACCGTTTTCATGCCAAACATACATTCTGGATTAGCTACCATTTTATTTTGGATTTTGTTTGTTCCATGGTGGTAGAATTCATCCCATTTACAGATCCAATCATTATGCATGCTGCCCGCCCTGAAAAACACAGTAAGATTCACTGAAGATGATTTTACACTTCAAGGCTTTTGTGAGTTGGTGACCGGAAGTAAGATATGTGGATAGTTTGGGGATATGCTAGACATTTCTTGGATATATAGCTGGAGATTAATTTTTACTCTCTTAACCCACAATAGTGTTAGAAACCCATGTATAAGAATTATTTTCTTACTACCAGAATCGGGCTTATGCCTCAAATCTAATACGAATTATAGGTGCTGTATGTGCGAGATCTATGCAAAACGTGTGCGAGATCTATGCAAACGCTGGAGCTCTGGAAGGAAAGTCCAGCATGCCAGACACGGTTTCTCTCAATCGCCAGGCTGCATTTTGGAGGAAATGCCAGCATTCAATCTTTACCTAAAATAGCTGTGAATACCTTTAATATTTGTATTTACCTAAAACAACTATATCTTGTAAATCTATAAATAGAGGATATATGAAAAGCATACGGCAAGGATTCATTCCAGTTCTATTCTTCCGTTTGTTACTTTTTCTGTTTTCTCTCATGGTATCAGAGGGGGACGCCATGACTTCCACTGCCAAGATCATCTCCACCGCCACCCTCGTTGAGTCCACTTTCCCTACCGTAAAATCGATCCGGCAGGATGTGTCGATCAAGCTCAAATCGACAAACTACCTCCCATGTAAGACGCAGGTTCTTCCCGTCCTCCGTTCTCTCGGACTGGTCGGGTTCGTTGATGGATCTGCCACCCGTCCCGACTCCGGCGATCTCTCGCCAGATGCTGTCCAATGGCATCGCCTGGACCAGATGGTCTTGGCATGGCTTACCAACTCTCTTTCTGAGACAGTCGTTACTCAGATCGGCACTTGTGCAACCTCTGTTGAGGTTTGGCACTCTTTGGAGGTGCTGTATGGAACTCTTACAAGATCCTGTATCCTTCAGCTCAAATCTGAGCTTCAATCCCTGTCCAAAGGGAGTCTCTCCATGGCCGACTACGTCCAGCGTGTGAAATCTATCGCCCAAAACCTCGCAAGCGCCGGAAAACCCATTGACGATGATGATCTCGTCATGTGGCTTCTTCGCGGCCTCGGATCTGAGTACGATCCCATTGTTGCTGCTATAAACCTCGCACGAGACTCTCCCACGGTGGATGAAGCTACCGCTCTATTATTTGATTTCGAGCTCCGACTCCAAACAACCCGACTAGCTATTGATCAACCCGCTGCGATGTACTCTGCTCGAGGCCGTGGACGATCACACTTTGGAAATTGTGGTGCTCGTGGTCGCGGCCAATTTAATAGTG
Source organism: Dactylorhiza incarnata (assembly GCA_033032865.1). Classification (NCBI taxonomy): domain Eukaryota; kingdom Viridiplantae; phylum Streptophyta; class Magnoliopsida; order Asparagales; family Orchidaceae; genus Dactylorhiza; species Dactylorhiza incarnata. The sequence continues at coordinate 518,465 of JAWHQI010000450.1, forward strand.
GCCGCGATGGTGGTCGGGCTAGCCAAAACCGCCAACCCCCTTCACCTGCATCCCGAGGTGGTCGTGGAACTCCTGGGCAGTGTCTTAAAGGTGCCCCTCGCACAGCCGATGATTCCAACGTGGTGTGTTTTCGCTGTGGCCATCCCTACCACAAAGCTAACAACTGCTTCGCTCCAGATGCGGTGGTCTCAAATCAGGTTCAATCGTTTGCCGCCATAAACTTATCTGAACAGGTTGATCACGCATGGTACCCTGACACTGGAGCAACAAATCATATGACAGCTGACACTGCACAAATTGAAGGTATGACCCCGTACACTGGTCTTGACTCCGTAATGGTCGGAAATGGGACTGGTTTACCTATTACTCATGTGGCTAAGGTATCCATCCCTCGAACATCAGTTCATCTCGACCGGGTCCTTGTTGTTCCACACTTGAAAAAGAACTTATTAAGTGTTTCTCAGTACACCCGTGATAATAATTGCTGTTTTATTTTCTATCCATGGGGCTTCCTCGTAAAGAACTTGAGGACGGGTCAGACAATGCTGGAAGGAACTAGGCATGGAGGACTTTATCCAATAAGCATGGGGACATCACCTTCTGCAGTCAGCCTCTTCACCAATAAGACAGATGGGGACACATGGCATGCCCGTCTGGGACATCCATCTTTTCGTCTACTAAAATCTTTGTACACACTGTTAAACATTAGTCCTTCGATTAATAAAAATTTTTGCCACAGTTGTCAGTTAGGCAAAGCGTCCAGATTGCCGTTTACTCGACGTGAGTCTTACTCTACTCAACCCCTTCATACTCTCCACAGTGATGTATGGGGCCCAACACCTATCCCTTCCATTGATGGTTTTCGTTTTTATCTCATAATTGTTGATGAATGTTCTCGGTTTTCTTGGTATTTTCCGCTTCGTCGCAAATCTGAAGTTGGACTTCTCTTCGTACAGCTAATTAAACTCATGGAAAAGCGACTGGATAAAACAGTAAAATTTGTCCAAACAGATGGTGGTGGGGAGTTTATGAGTCATACTCTTCAAGACTTCTTCCTATCTCATGGTATCTCTCATCTTATTTCTTGTCCAGGGACACCTGAACAAAATGGATTAGCCGAACGCAAACATCGCCATATTGTTGAAACCGGCCTTACTCTTATAGCTCATGGACATACCACCAAACAATATTGGAATCATGCGTTCTCCACGGCCGTGTACCTGATCAAGCGGTTGCCATCTACCACGGTCAATGGGCGCTCTCCGTTTGAAGCCTTATTTGGTGAACGACCATCTTATGATCATCTGCGCACTTTTGGTTGCGCTTGCTTCCCAGCTTTAGCCCCATTCGGCAGAGGAAAATTAGATTTCAAGTCCGTGGAATGCGCTTTTCTCGGCTACAGCTCGCACCATAAGGGTTATCGATGCCTTGATCCAATTTCGGGACGAGTCTATCTATCTCGCCATGTGTCGTTTGATGAGACTCGTTTTCCCTTATCTCAACAATTCTCTGCAGAGGTCTCCCCGCCTTGGGAGTTTTCATCAACTCAATTTACTATTCCAAATCGTAACTCCTTGCTGCAGGTTGTCGCCGATGTCATCCCCGCATCAACACCCGGAGCCGGAGCCACTCAGTCACCGACGACTTCCCCGGTGGTTGCTCGCCCCTCTCATGCTCGCGCGATCAATGCTCCTCCAACTCGGGCTCCCGGTTCCCAAGCTCAAATGGGTCCCGTTCCCCCAGATCTCCCGGACGGAACTCCTGGCGCACCTGAAACCTCTGTTCCTGCGGCACCTGCTGAAGGCATCAGCATGGTCGGTCTTCAAGAAGCTCCTGGTGATCATGTTTCTGCCTCGACCACCATCGCACCTCCCCCGTGGCCGGCCCATACCGTTATTCAACGCCCTCGGGGCTCCCGTGGCGGACCTGGTGCAGCGCCGTTCGATCCTCCGGCGACTGCCGCTCCCTCAAATCACTCCATGGTAACTCGCTCCCGCACCGGGACCCAGCGTCCCCGGGCGCTCTATGCCACCCGCCACCCTATCCCCTTGGCTCTTCTCTCTGTATTAGCAGGACATCCACCCGAACCAACTACCTATAGGCAGGCGGCTTCTAATCCCAACTGGGTTCGTGCTATGGAGGAAGAAATTGATGCTCTTCGACGCAACCGGACCTGGACTCTTGTACCACTCACACCATCAATGAAAGTTATCGGCTGTAAGTGGGTTTACAAATTGAAGCATAAAGCGGATGGTTCCATCGAGCGTTACAAGGCCCGTTTGGTGGCAAAAGGCTTCAATCAACGCGAAGGTTTTGACTATGCTGAAACCTTCAGTCCGGTGGTCAAATCAGGCACTGTGCGCCTTGTTCTCTCCTTGGCTCTCTCTCGTGACTGGCGTCTGCGCCAATTAGATGTTAAAAATGCATTTCTACACGGAGACTTACAGGAGACCATCTATCTCCAGCAGCCGCCCGGGTTTATTGACTCCACTCGGCCCAAACACGTCTGTCACGTGCATAAAGCTCTTTATGGCCTTCACCAATCCCCTCGGGCGTGGTACAGCAAATTTGCCAAATTGCTTCTTTTACTTGGATTTATCATTTGTCCGCATGATACCTCGATGTTTCTCTGGCGTGACGGTACCGACATCATTATCGTCTTGATTTATGTTGACGATCTCATCATCACAGGCAGCAACGCTGCATTAATCTCTCGCCTCATCCAGCGTCTCTCCTCCGAATTCGATATGAAGGATCTCGGCGACCTGAATTTCTTCTTGGGCATGCAAGTTGAACGGCGCAGCGACTCTCTCCTTCTCTCTCAGACCCAATATGCTCTTGATCTACTCAATCGGTTTGATTTGGACGGTGTCAAACCAACCAAGAGTCCTCTCGCCGCGGGACTTCAACTTTCTGCCTGCTCCCCTGACCCTCTACCTGATCCCACGCTCTACAGGCAGATGGTCGGATCTCTTCAATACCTTACTATGACCCGTCCAGATCTGGCTTATGCCGTTAATTATGTGTGCCAATTTATGCAGAAACCATGTTCTTCTCACCTTGCTGCAGTCAAACGAATTTTTCGCTACGTCAAAGGCACCCTGCATCTTGGTCTCAAGTTCTCTAAATCGGATTCTCTACATATTCGAGCCTTTTCGGATGCAGATTGGGCCGGCTGTCCCGACAGTAGGCGATCGACAACAGGGTATGCTGTATTCTTGGGGCCGAATCTTCTATCTTGGGGAGCTAAGAAGCAACCCACTGTCTCTCGGTCTAGTGCGGAGGCGGAATATCGCGCTCTGGCTTCAACGACAACCGAAGTCCTTTGGTTCCTTCATATGCTTCGTTTTCTTGGCCTCCGACCATCAGCCCCCCCTCTCCTTCTTTGTGACAACGTCAGTGCAATTCACATGTCCAAGAATCCAGTCTTTCACAGTCGGACGAAGCATATCGACATCGACGTTCACTTCATCCGTGATCATGTCCTTCGTGGCGATCTTACTCCCTCTATTGGGGCGTGATCAGGTAGCTGATATTCTTACCAAGTCCCTTCCCAGTCCTCGGTTTAGCTGGCTTCGGGACAAGCTCGTCTTCCGGATTCATCCGTCGTGAGCTTGAGGGGGGATGTGAGAGATCTATGCAAAACGTGTGCGAGATCTATGCAAACGCTGGAGCTCTGGAAGGAAAGTCCAGCATGCCAGACACGGTTTCTCTCAATCGCCAGGCTGCATTTTGGAGGAAATGCCAGCATTCAATCTTTACCTAAAATAGTTGTGAATACCTTTAATATTTGTATTTACCTAAAACAACTATATCTTGTAAATCTATAAATAGAGGATATATGAAAAGCATACGGCAAGGATTCATTCCAGTTCTATTCTTCCGTTTGTTACTTTTTCTGTTTTCTCTCACTGTAATCAATAACTCCTATGTCAAGCATCTATCATTTGGATAAATTAGAGGCATTCTAATTTTTTTATAATGTAAGCACTTACTAGATTGAGTAGATGTACATACAACAGTAGAAGTTGATGTACTAAAAACAATTCTGAGTTGTTTAGACATGATGGTAACGGTGTGATTGCGAGAAGGCCTTGTGACCTTGTTATAAAGGTGGAAGAGGTAAGAGCACTAAATCTTATATGGCTCTTCACTCATAAAAAGAAGAAAAAAATTCAATTGTCAGGAAGAGCCAAGGCGATGTTCAGCTCAGCTCACGGGCTGAACTAGAAAAACTGGAGATTAGAATAAAGGAGTAGGATGGTTGTACCTAACCGATAGAAGTATCGAATTCTCTCCTTGCTGGTAACCCTCAAAGCTGTTTAAGTTCCCAGTGGGAATTTTTTTTATCGAAGAGTGTGAAGGAATCAAGGTGATTTCATCGTCTACAAGATTCGTAGATCACAAAGTAGAAAATAGGTACTGGAGACTCACATCATTGATCACAGAAGTAGTGAAACATCAGTTTCTTAGGATTTGCAGCGCTTTGGGGCGTCGGAGATCAGTGAGACTAACATTGAACTCAGTCTTGTTGGTTGGAGAAGCTATAGGTTGGTCGAGGGTTTGTTGGCCAAGGTAAGTTCGTTGACGACAACGTGAGGAGATTAGAGTTATGGCCTTATGGGTGGTGTCGATTGTGCGCAGGTATTGTGAATGAGGACTTTGTGGGGGACAGAGGGAGCAAATCGAGAGCGTTGGTCGAAGGTTAGTTGGCCAGAGCAAGATTGTTGTCGACATGGTGATTGGTGAGGAAGTTTGAGTCATGGGTGGTGTCGATTGTGTGCAAGTATTGTGGGTGAGGACCTCGTGGAGGATAAGGAGCAACTCAAGAAGGTTGGTCGAGTGTGTTGGCTAGAGCAAGGTCGTTGACGACATGGTGAGGAGGTAAGAGTCATGAGTAGTGTCGATTGTGCGCAAGTATTGTGTGCGAGGACCTCGTAGAAGACAGAGGGAGCAAAACAAGAAGGCTCGGCTTTAGGTGGCCATGACAAGGAGTAGCTTGCCTAAGCGTGCAAAAGAACTGGCCTAAATTTTTTAGAGGTGCAAGATAAAGTCTTTAAACTTTCATGTACTATTTTTACTTATTTCATTTATAGTCAATTAGCCCTATTTATACACAATTATATTATTCTAAATCCGGAATAAGATTGAAAAAAGATAATATCATTAATACTAATTATAAATGTTCAAAAATCTATGCGCTCCAAAATGAATTGCTAAGATGATGTTCTGAGGGGCAAGGACCTACATTTGTTATAAGTATTTTAACATTCTCAACTATAGGTGGAAATTCTGCAGGTTAGGACAGACAGATCAACACGTGTTAAGATAAGACTAACCCATGTCTCTGTGAACATCCTTCTGAAACTTTTTACTATTGCCTTGTGCATATACCGATATGATTTCTCCCCTTTGATACATAAAAGTGGTAGTAATTGAATGGTTTACAGGTTTTCCATTATAATTTTAAGTTTTGTAATTTCATTGAAAATTGCATTTAAAAACATGAAGGATGCTATTCTTGCAAATTTACATTATAAGACTGTCACAACAATGTCACTGTAAAATATAAATTTAAAGAAAATGATTAAAAAAGAAGGAAGCGCCAGAGAAATTATTTATGATTACGAAACTATCCTGGCATTTTCAGGGATGACAATCAAAGTAACTACTCGTTTTGAATGGATCTGAGTGCTTAAGTTCAAAGAGTGCAAGTTAAAATTAGCAAAAATGAGAATTCTAGGATGGACAAATTTAACAACTATGAAGGATTTGTCCTAAAAAGGAGTACAGATTTTAGATTCATGCTGTTTTTCTATGAGATTTTTTTTCAGATAAAAAAAATTATATTATTATTATTATCAATATCTTATAAAATGCTAGCACATTTTAAGTGACTCATTTACTAACTATTTTCTTGGATAGTTAATGCATCTTGCTGACGTCACCATTCACTAAAATTCACTGTTGTATTAAATTTCCCATGTTATATTTTCAATTTTTGGAAATGACAAATGTTTGTGATTTATGGATAGCAGTGCTATGGAATTTCTATAGCGGGGACTTATGCAATAACTGGAAAATAAAGGGAGCTTAATTTGAAGACATGGCGCCAGCGAGCAAAGCTGATAGAAAAGCAGCATTAGATGTTGCCTCATGGATGTTCAATGTTGTCACTTCAGTTGGGATTATCATGGTTAATAAATCCTTAATGGCAAGTTATGGATTTAGTTTTGGTATGTTAATTATGCTGCCACTTAAAATGCATTAATGCTTTAATTTTAATTTATTTCTGCCATCTCATGTTGCCAAGAAGAAATTACTTGCAATAAAACTCAAAAAGCTTGGATACAATCACGAGGAATACTCGTGCCTAACCTCAGGAGGTTGGTTCCTCCTATAAGTCCCTCTCCAAATGAGTGATCACAAAACCCTAATAAAAAACATGAAAGGAAAACCATATCCCCCCCCCCCCCCCCCCCCCCCCTTATATAAATGAGGAAGGGCATGCAATTAAAAAATTACAAAATGCTTTAATTAGTACAATTAATCTAGTTAATATTAATTAATACTCATTAATTAATATTAACCAATTAATTACAATTTATAGAACCACGCCTATGAACATTTAAGGGGACTCCCATATGCACTCTTGTAGCTTTTGCGAGGGGTCCGCTCGGGCGAGTGCGTAACATCTCATATATCAAACTTTTTCAGTGTTTTCTTCTTCTTTTTTATGTGATAACTAACTTGGGAGTTTGTTATTGGTCTCTTTGTATTCCTTATTCCTTAATGTCAGTTGCATGTTTACCAGATTGCCACCTCTCTACTGCCTCTACCCATCTTCTCCTAATTTCCTCCCATTCAGTACCTTCATTGTTGACATGATTTTCGTTCATTTAAAACGATAGACTTTAATGATTTTATTAAATTGTTTTTACCATATTTCCCTTCCTCCTAAAATGTTGTATAACCACATAAAATACAGATTTCCAGATCTTTAATAATTTTGAATTATTTGTTACAGCTACAACATTGACTGGTCTCCATTTTACTGCCACAACTCTCATGACAGTAGTCCTAAGGTGTCTGGGATATATTCAGCCCTCCCACCTGCCTCTACCAGATCTGATAAAATTCGTTATTTTCGCAAACCTCTCAATCGTTGGAATGAATGTTAGTTTAATGTGGAATTCTGTGGGATTCTATCAGGTTGACCACTGATCAGCGAGTAATTTTTATAGCAATTTGTCGAAAACTTGTGGACTGAGTGTTTATTATTCACTTTCAGATTGCGAAGTTGTGTATGATTCCTGTATCATGTCTTCTTGAAGTTCTTTTTGATAAAGTTCGTTACTCAAGGGACACAAAGCTCAGCATATTGGTGGTTCTTGTTGGTGTTGCGGTCTGTACCATCACTGATGTGAGTGTTAATGCCAAAGGCCTAATAGCTGCCACTATAGCAGTTTGGAGCACAGCTCTACAACAATATGTAAGTTACTTGCACTTCTGTCTCTGTTTTCGGCCCGCGAAACTGTATTTTATGATCCTTGAGTTGAGGATAATCTGATATATTTTAACATTATGGTCATATCTTGTAGCTCTTGGTAACCTTTGCTTAATTTGGGGTAGGCACAGTTCGGATTGGCTCCAAACGGGCCATTGTTTTTAACTGAAAACCTAAATTGAACTGCGAGAAAATGAGACCATACATTTTAGTTCAGTGATGCTTTGGATTTAGATTTTTAAGCTAAAGAAGTTATGATTTTGATTGGCTTGGTTGAGTTTAATTGGTTCATTTGTTCGGTTTTATAGGGCTTATCCCAAGAACTCTATATTAGATGCGAGTAAAATACCCAAAGAAGATTAATAAAGGTAGAAAAATAATAGCCACATTCTACATTCCCCGAAAATTGTACCTTACCTCTCATATGAGCTAAGTTTGGACAGAAACCAAAAATTCAACAGGTGAGACAATGGCTTCACGAGAATGTCTACAATCCATGACACTATTAAAATATGAAAGTTGGATTTCACAAAGTTTGACCTTATCTATAGTAAATTGACAATAAAATTTGATGTGCAGCTTTTTTATCACAAAAGAGAGATGTAGAAGCAGAAAGAGACACATTGAAATCAATCTAGGTGCTCTTAAGTCAAGCCAACTCAAAAATCGCAAGGGCCATCGAGCGATATTCGGCTATAGCCATAGAGCAGCCAGCAATCTATTATTTCTTACTCTTTTATGTTATTAGATTGTAGTCATAGGGCATGTACAATTCTCTAGTGGATTGGTGATCATCAATAGATCTCATATAGTCAGCATCATAATAGAATATAAGGGAAAGATTAGAAGATTGATAGATTATGGCTTGTCGATAAGTGCGTTTAAGATGCCGAATAATATGTTCAACAATTTGTAGATGCGAGACCTGCAAATTATGCATAAACTGTCTAGCAACAAATGATACGTTCGATTGTGTGATAGTCAAATACATTAATTTCCTAGCTAATCTCCAATAATACCATGGATCGAGTAATATTGGGTATGATGCAGAGGCAATAAAAGATAGCTTCACATTTGCATTCATGGGTGTATCAACAGATTTACACCCCAAATGTGTGACAATCAAATATATTAATTTTCTAGCTAATCTCCAATAATACACCATGGATCGAGTAATATTGGGTATGAAGCATAGACAATAGAAAATAGCTTCACATTTGCATCCATAGGTGTATCGACATATTTACTCCCCAAATTATCTGCATCTTGGAGAAGATCCATACAAATACTGAGAGAGAATGAGGGAATCTCCATAAGAAACTACCTCAACTCTCAAGAAATTGTGAAAGAGATCAAAAAATTTAGTCTGAAAGTACTTGACCAAATAGCATTTCAGCTCAAAATCCCTACAAGATTGTTGCCTAAGGGTCTGTTCGTTTGGTTGGAAGGAACCCTAGAATTGAAATTGAAGGTTCAGTTCCAATTTTATTGTTCATTTGCGCGCTTGAAGTGTAAAATTGGAATTCAAAATGAATTCAGTGGAATTTATTTTGAACTAAAGCCACTTCTTTTCAATCTATATAAGAATTTGATAATTTCGGTCACAGTTCGCATGCGCGAATATATGTAAGATGTTTTTCACATTAATAAATGTGTTGTTTTCTTAGTTTAAATCTTATATGTGTTTCTTGTGGCCTGATTAATATTCTTACGATTTGTGAGTTCAATTAAGTTAATCCAAAAATGATGGTCAGAGGCAACCGATGGTGGCGACTGTCTCACCAAAAATGAAAGTCGCCATATTGTCCAAAAATTTTCGGGCTATTCCGTCCAAAGATGGCTGGTGGTGACGGTTCGTCTATATAATCTCTAGATCTTTGGAAATCGTTGTCGAATTGTTGTCATAAAAAAAACATAAAAGTTGTTGGATCATCTAAAATTTTCAGGGAAGCTGATGTAGTGGTAAGTTGGTGATGAAAGCCATAATATGCCACCCTAAATCGAATGCGGTGCTCCTACTAATTAACCCTAGTATGAGTGTAAATGCAATGCACAGTCCGATACAACTTGACAATAAGCAGTGAATTAAGATAAAACTTAAGCAAGTGCACAATTATTCACAACAAATTTTAATTGGAAAACAAATGTTGATCCACACATAATAGAAGTGCAAGATATTTTGGGTGCGTGTCGAATAAGTCCTGCAAATTAATGATAGGAAATGAGATTGATGGAATAAAATTTCTGAGTTATGGACTGAGATTCTAGAATTCCGAAATGTGTTTTTCGGGTTTCCTACGCCTGGGATAGAAGAGGCGTGTACAAGGGAAAGAGGGTATGTAAGAGGGGATGGGTCTTGGATGAATTCGGTAAGAGGGATAAAGTGCGGAGAGGAGTTGCAGTGAGGAGTTGAGACCGGCAGTTATCGCGGAAGCTGCGGTGTGCGGTTTGCGTAGAAGTTGCGACAAAGGTTTATAGTGGGGGTGCGCGCAAATGGGGCCAGTGGGAATGGATGGGGACTGTGAGCAGGATGTCGATGGGGATGGAGGAGGAAGACGATGTCTGCCTTGGAGTCACACCAAGAGTTCTTGCCTAACGTCGTATCGAGAGAGAGAGAGAGAGAGAGAGAGAGAGAGAGAGAGAGAGAGAGAGAGAGAGAGAGAGAGAGAGAGAGGGACCGAGGGTTCCAAAGTGAAAAATAACCCTCGATCCCTTTCAAATGTTGTGTGGGCCGGCGATCTCCATCAACTCCCCCAAACTTGAAAGTACTAATCTCCGGTGAGTGAAGATGGTCATACTCTCGATATAGCATAGGCGCGAGTCGCTTGAGCTATAATGGGGAAATCCAAGTGTCATCAGAGAATGGGCGGCCGCTCCATCGGACAAGATATCGCAGCGTATCTTGTCTGTATACGACTGTGAAGTCATGTGCAACAATCTGAAGTATGCCTCCTGCAGTCACTGGTAGCTCTGAATAAGATGTATTTCCGTCTGAAAAATGAACTGGTGGAGCCATCGGTGGTGCGAGGTGGCCCTCATAGTGGGACTCGTCAGGTTAAGGCTGGGGCTAGGGTAGAGTGGAAGGAAGTGAGGGGTGATGTGGCTCAGGCACGGGAGTGGGGAAGGGATCCACATACACCCGCTCCGCGTAGTAAGGCGTCAAGTCCTCTACATTGAATACTCGGTTTATCCCCATATTTTGAGGGATGCCAATTTCATATGCATTAGTTCTGATCCGTCTTATGACTGTATATGGACCCATTCGATGAGCGCTTGATTTTGTTATTGTTCTTTGTGGGAACCTCTTAGATCGTATGTGAATCATCACTTGCGCTCTAGTTTCAATTTTTTGATTCCTTCTGTGCTTATCTACTTGGGCTTTATAATACTCATTATTCATTGCATGTTTCTTTCAGACTGACTCATGAAGTGCATGTAAATGTTGAATGAAAGATTCCACAGACTCACTGGGTCTGTCTTCTAAAGGGACTTGGATTAGGTCAATGAACTTCTTAGGTTCATAACCTAACATGATATGAAATTGACTCAGACCTGTGGTTCTATTGGTTGATCTATTGTATTCAAATTCAGCTATGGGTAAGACGGAATCCCAGGTATGCGAACTATCCTCAACTAAACATCACAGAAGGGTTCCAGACTATGGTTGGCAACCTCTGTTTGTTCATCCGTCTGTGGATGATATGAGGTGGAAAACTTCAGTGTCGTGCCAGTTTTCTTCCACAACGTTTTCCAAAAATAGCTCATGAATCGAAAATCGCGGTTAGAAACCATCGAAGTGGGTAACCGGTGATACTTGAACATTTCTAAAAAAAAAATAGAGTTGCCACATTAGACGCATCAGCGGTCTTTCGACAGGGAATGAAGTGGGCCATTTTCGAAAACCAGTCTACTACGACAAAAATATAGTCAAACTTCCTTAGGGTGCCAGGGAGTCCGAGTATGAAATCCATGCAGATGTCCATTCAAGGCCTCCGTGGGATAGGAAGCAAAGTATATAACCCAGTGGGTTGGCGTGATCCCTTTGCGATATGACAGACTCGACAATGCCTAACGACCCGCATAAGATCCTTCTTCAGGCTAGGACAGAAGAATCAATCCTCGACTAACGCAATTGTCTTATCTCGACGAAAATGTCCTGCGGCTCCGCCCATATGTAGCTCCCAGATAAGGAAATCTTTGAGGGACGTCTGTGGTACGCAAAGGCGCAAATCCAAGAATAAATAATCATTAGAGATCACATAAACCTCACGAAGGTCATGCGGCTCTTTCCTCAGAGCATCATAAATGTTGTTGATATTCGGGCACTCTTGATAGTCGTAATCTAAATGCTCGAAGCCCTCAACTCGTGTGTTCATCATATGTAGGAGACTGAGTCGGCGACTCAGGGCGTCAATCGACTTTTTCTCATTACCTGCTCGGTGCTTGAGAACGTAATGGTAATATTGCATAAACTCCACCATTTTGCATGGCGATGACCCAATTTCTTCTGCAAATCAAGGTATCGCAAGACCTAATGGTCAGAATATAAAACAAATTCCTTATGTAGGAGATAGTGCACGCCAATAACGAAGTGCTTGCATAACAACATAAAACTCACTGTCATAATTTGAGTACTTTTGTCGGGCATCATTCAGTTTCTCACTGAAGTAAGTAACTAGATGACCCTCCTGACTAAACACTCCAATACCAACCCCTGAAGCATCACAAGCCACCTAGAACGCGCTAGAGAAATCTAGAAGACGCAAAACATGAGTGGATGATAAATTCTCCTTAATGTCTTCAAATGCCCGAGTGGTCGCCTTCGTCCATATAAAATCTCCCTTATGCAGGCAGCTCGTAAGTGGCACCATAATAGAACTGAAATTTCTGACAAACCCTCTATAGAAGGTAGAAAATCAGTGGAAACTACGGGCCTCATGAATATTCGTCAGCATGAGCCACTCACGAATGGACTTGAACTTGTCAGGGTCAACTGATATACCAGATGCAGATACTATATATCCAAGAAAATGGACGGATGCGGATAAGAATGAGCACTTCTTCAAGTTGATATATAAATCCTCCCTCAAAAGGAGATCAAGTACCAAACGAATATGTTGCAAGTGCTCGGTGCGACTCTGACTGTATATCAGTATGACGTCGAAATATACTACCAAAAATTAGTTGTAATTTGTCAATTATTTTATGTAGTCCAAGTCGTCGTATTTCTCTTTACCATGTATCATTCGCAGTAGGGTTATTTTTGTCTTTGTGTTTGCCCTTACTCATATATATATAAGAGTAATAGACGTTTTTTTCCAATCAATGAATGATTATTCACTTCTTTCCACTTGGTATCAGAGGGAACCCTAACCGTGTGCTCCCTTCCATCTCGTTTCGCGCTCCTCACTTCGTTTTTCCTGCAACCAATCGATTCCAGCGGCGGTCTTCTTCGCAGTTTTGAGCGGCCCCTAAGCCTGCGTCCGCTCGTGTGGTTCATCGGCGAGCCCGATCCCGTCACCGGTCGCTGAAGAGGACGTCGCCGCCATCTTCTCTTGACGCCACTGGCTTTCGTTGCTTCTTTGCTTGTCATCGTCGATCCAGCCAGCTGCTCCGTCTGAGTCGATCCAGCCTGCTACTCATCATCTGAGTTTCGATCTCTTCCTGTCAACAACAAGGCCTTCTTCCGTTGTTCCTGTCCTGATCCAACCGACTTCTGATGTTCCTACAGATCCATTCTTGCTGCTGCAGTGACAATGGAATCCCTACACATGGATTCCGTAGTGTGATTTTTTTGTTTTCTTTGATTGTGTTTAGAACTTCTTAGTGTGAGGTCATGGGGAATTCTTCTGCCTCCTCGCCGAGTGTGATGATACCACAGATGAGTGACCCTCAGCAGACTCATGGCCACTCTGGCTCCTTGAAGATCACTATCATGCCTCTCGATGGAACAAACTGCCTTGAATGGTCTCGTGCTGCCCTGCATGTGATACACAACCACCAGATGTTTGGTGACATCGATGGGACTGTCAAGGAGCCTTCCAAGGACAACCCCTCTTGGAAACGTTGGGACTCGGAAAATTCCCGCGTTGTCTCATGACTCCTGCACTCTGTCACCTAAGGTTTAACGAAGATACATGTTGATGGATTCTGCATCTGACATATGGACTCGGGAACGAGAATCATACTCACAGATCGGTAGTTCTACCCAGATCTATGAGTTTACCCGTCACGTTTTGGAGTTGAGAGAGGAATTTATGATTGTTGCCTCCGATCTTTCTGAGTTTGAGCGGCTTTATCAAAAATTGGACTATTTCGAGTAGTTTACTCCTGATTGTACCCTCGATGCAGTTAAGTTACAGAAAAAGGAAGATCGTTTCCGCCCACATGTTTTCTTGATGGGTTTGAACATGGAGTCGGATACGATTCAGACTCATATCCTCTACTGATCCCCTCTCCCTTCCCTTCGGGAAGCTTTCAGCATGGTCCTTGGAGATGATGACCGCCGAAAGCCCCTCAACTCGATTGTTCCTCCGAATCGCTCGGCCTTAGCTAGTGTTGGCCGTGACACCTCCAGTACCACTATCCCTACCTGTGATTATTGTGGGCGTAGAGGACATACTCGGGAAGTGTGCTTCAAACTTCATCCTCATCTTGCTCCTGCTGGACGCGGTCGCCCAAGCCGTGGAGGAACTCGTAAGGGAAGTTTTCGGGTTCCTGATGCGGCGTATTCTACTGAGGTCTATAATGATCTTACATGCCCTCCTTCAGAACACTTTACTGCTCAAGAATTGGATGTTCTTCGTCTTCTTCACTCCCAGCCTGACTTTGTATCTTGTGCCTCTACCTCATTTGCTACTGCGACTTCCCCCAGTGCGCATACTGCCGCCACCACTCCTGCTTGGATCAGTGACTCGGGCGCCGCCGTTCATATGACTGGATCTTCCTCAGGTTTTGTTTCCTACACACCTTTGTACGACAAGGATAATGTTATTTCTGCTAACGTCACCTTGCCGTCCTTTGTTGGCAAAGGAAATTTCTCATGTTCTCCTTCTATTTCTCTTGCCTCTGTTTTCCATGTTCCCTCATGCCCCCGTAATTTACTATTTATCAGCAACATTACTAGATCTCTTAACTGCTTTGTAACCTTTTTCCCGACTCGTGTGTTTTTCAGGAACGGGGTACGAAGCGGAAAATTGGCAGTAGTAGGAACCACAGTGGCTTGTACTACCTGGATACCCAGCTACCATCTCGTGCTCTCTCTTCGACCACTGTTACTACTGATGATGTTCGACGATGGCATCTTCGCTTCAGACAACCTTCTTTTGTTTATGTTCACAAACTGTTTCCTTCATTTTTGTCGTTTATTAAAATTTTATCTTGTGATGTCCGTGCTATGTCTAAACATGTTAGACATACCTCTGTGCATTTATCTTCTCATAGTACTATTACATTTTCTGTTATACATTTTAATGTTTGGGGGTCATCCTTTGTGGTATTATTATCTGGTTTTCGTTGATTTGTCATATTTATTGTCTGCTTTTCGAGAACTACTTGTGTCTATTTGTTAAAGAAAAAAAGTGACGTTTTTTCTTGTTTTCAAGTCTTTCATAAGATGGTGCAGATCCAGTTTGATGGAAAAATTTGTATTCTTCGTAGCGACAATGAAGGGGGGGGGGGATATGATGATCGTGGTTTGTTTGACTTGTATCTCACCGGTCATGGTATCTTGCATCAAACCACTGTGTTCACACTTCCACACAAAACGGGGGTCATCCTTTGTGGTATTATTATCTGGTTTTCGTTGATTTGTCATATTTATTGTCTGCTTTTCGAGAACTACTTGTGTCTATTTGTTAAAGAAAAAAAGTGACGTTTTTTCTTGTTTTCAAGTCTTTCATAAGATGGTGCAGATCCAGTTTGATGGAAAAATTTGTATTCTTCGTGGCGACAATGAAGGGGGGGGGATATGATGATCGTGGTTTGTTTGACTTGTATCTCACCAGTCATGGTATCTTGCATCAAACCACTGTGTTCACACTTCCACACAAAACGGGGTCGCTGAACGGAAGAATTGACACCTCCTTGAGGTGGCACGTTGTCTTCTCTACACTATGCATCTTCCCAAATCCTATTGGGGTGATATTGTTCTCACTGCTTCTCATCTTATCAATCGTCTTCCTTCACGAGTGTTAGATTATGCTACTCCTATCATCCGCCTCTCCTCCATGTTTGTTATACATACCTCTCATCTGCCACCCTGTGTATTTGGGTGTGTATGTTTTGTGCATGTTCATCAACCTCATTGGGACAAACTTGACCTTCGGGCTCAACGTTGTGTCTTTATTGACCATTCCTCCACCACGAAAGGATAACGGCGTTACCACCCTCCTTCCAGACGTATTTTCTGTATCATGGATGTTACCTTTCGTGAGGAGGAATCCTATTATCCGGATTCGACCCACTCTCTTCGTTAGGGGGAGATTTGTGACACTACTCTCGATACTCATGTTCCTCTTCCTCTTATTCCTTCCATCCCAACTCAGTCTCCTATCCAGGTCCCTATATTTTCCATCCAAGTACCCCCGTCGCCTCTTATCCAAGTACCCATGCCTTCTTCTCTGATTCCTCCCGTTCCTCATATATACCGCCGTCGCCAACGGGGAAACAATCTGCTAGTGTTCCACCTCTACCAGTGCCCACTTCAGACTCGAATTTTGGTGATGATCCTCTTGCATTGCTGAAAGGTAAAGCTATCAGTACTCAACATCCTATTTCCAATCATGTTGTTTATCATCATCTTACCCCGGCCCATCAGGCCTTTGTTTCTTCATTATCTTTGGTTTCCATTCCCAAGACATGTCAGGAAGCATTGGGTATATCGGTATGGACACGGGCTATGGAGGAATAAATGTCTTCCTTGGATAAGAATCATACATGGGATGTATTTTCCCTTCCCCCTGGGAAGAAAGCCATTTGATTACGATGGGTGTTCTCGGTTAAGCAAAATCGGGATGGTCAGGTTCAATGATACAAGGCTCGGCTGGTTTCCCAGGGATACACCCAGACTCAAGGAGTGAACTATCAGGAGAGCTTTGCTCTAGTGGCAAAGATGGACTCCATATGGGTTCTTTTATCATGTGTCACTTACTTAGGATGAGATCTTCATCAATTGGATGTTAAGAATGTTTTACTCCATGATGAGCTTAATGAGGAAGTGTACATGAAATTTCCTCCTGGGTTCGTAAAACAGGGAGCAGAAGATCTTGTTTGTCGCTTGAGAAAATCTTTATATGGGCTGAAACGATCAACAAAGGCATGGTTCGACAGATTTCTCAAGACGATGATCAAGTTTGGATATAAGCAGGGGCAATCTGATCACACTATGTTTATCCGCAGAAACAACCTATTGTCTATGTGGATGACATTGTGATCACAGACAATAACGTTGAAGAGATTAGTAACATCAAGGCTCTGTTATCAGCTGAGTTTGAAGTGAAAGACTTACGAAGATTACGATACTTCCTAGGCATTGAAGTGACTCGGTCGAACCAAAGTATCTTTATATCTCAACGCAAGTATGTCTTGGACCTATTAAAAGAAATTGGAATGCTTGGATGTGTCCCTGCAAATACTCCCATGGAGGAGAATCATAGGATTGATGAGAACAGTGATGGTGATCACACAGATACTTCAAGCTATCATAGATTGGTTAGAAGACTCATATAATTATCTCACACCCGTCCAGACATCGCGTATGATGTTGGTATCTTGAGTAGATATATGCATGCTCCCAGCATCAGACATCAACAAGCTGCATATCGTGTATTGTGATACTTGAAGAAGGCTCTTGGTCGTGGCCTTCTGTTCTCTCGGGACTATCGCTTAAAGATTGAAGTCTTCACTGATGTTGATTGGGCTGGATGTCGTAATGACAGGAAATCCACTACTGGCTATTGTACCTTTGTTGGGTGAAATTTAGTGGCATGAATAAGAAACAAAATGTTGTTGTCAGATCTAGTGTTGAGGTTGAGTATCGTGCAATGTCTCAAGGCCTCTGTGAAGGTCTTTGGGTGCGCACCATGCTACGTGGTCTGGGACTCCAGGAGAATGCCCATATCTCCTTATACTGTGACAATAAGGCGGGGATCAACTTGTCTCATAACCCCGTTCAAATGACAGGACTAAACATGTGGAAGTGGATCAACACTTTATCAAAGACCACCTGGATAAAGAAATGTGGTCACTCCCTTCGTTCAGTCCAAAGATCAACTTGTCGATGTGTTCACCAAGGGGTTGGGATGTGATGTTTTTGCTGATGCAGAAGCTCAGGATGACTGATATCTTCCGTCCAACTTGCGGGGGAGAGTTGTAATTTGTCAATTATTTTATGCAGTCCAAGTCGTCGTATTTCTCTTTACCATGTATCACTCGAAGTAGGGTTATTTTTGTCCTTGTGTTTGCCCTTACTCATATATGTAAGAGTAATAGATGTTTTTTTTCCAATCAATGGATGATTATTCACTTCTTTCCACTAAACTTGCCCATATAAGGCCGCAGGATCTGTGTCGACCCTCTCATGAACGTGTTGGGTGCGTTCGATAATGACATCACTAGCCACTTATACAGTCTGTCCTTCGTCTTGAAGACCTTCTTCCACTCACCCCCCCTCCCTTTATTCTAATCTGATGGTGTACTTATGCAGTGGTCAATCTTAGAAAAGATCTGGGCACCAGCCATCACATCCAAGAGGTCGTCGAGGCGAGGTATGGGAAAAGGGTATTTCACCGTGATTACATTAATAACACGACTATCAATATACGTGGGGGTAAGTTAGGCAAAGATGCCCCCGGGATTAGGTCAATCGCATGTTGGATGTCTCTTAAAAGAGGGAGCTCGTCAGGTAGCTCCTGATATCTGAGTACTCACCCAATAAGTTGTAGATGTCTAGATCAATAATGATATTCCAGAGACCGCAGAAGCCATGGTGCTACCATTACATACATAAACCAAGTATCTAAACTTTCTCTCAAAAAGTCGCCCTTCCTTAAGATATACAAAGGTCTAGATGACCCCGCACCAACGGATGAATCGACCTTACCCTTAGGAGGGTCCCTGGGTTGGGTCGGGGATAAGCTGATCTTTCGTCCCTTATCAAAGTATACACATGTGTTAGATCGGCTATAACACGTGGCATCACGGTCATACAACCATGGTCGATCAAGTAATACATGTGATACGTCCATAGGTATAACGTCGCACCAAACCTTGTCCTCAATGGACGCTAAACGAATCGGCACCATGCATCTCTGCGTAACCTGGATGGTAGACTTGTCCACCCAAAGGGTGCAGTAAGGATGTCAGTGCGACTCAGTTGTGAGCTGCATACGCTCCAGATCTTTCCTAGCTACTATGTTTACACAACTACCATTATCTATATCTAATTTGCAGGGACCGCGTGTTGTGGGAAAATAGGTGATGATGCGCTAGTCCTCTTCTGCACGATGGGTATGCAAAAGGCGGCGAATAACTCCTAACTCCATCAATCTCTCGTCATCGCTCTCCCATCCGCCATCTATGGTAGTTGTAATCTCTTCAATAAGTGTATCATCAGCCTCAATACTAGGCTCACCTTATTCAATCAATAAGTTCCTAGTCGGGCATTGCACAGTCATGTGCCCCTTACCAGAGCACATATAACACCACTATACACCCCCCGGTTTGGGAGCTCCAGGAATGATCGTTTTTCCTTTCGCATCTGCGGGGGTGCAAGAAGGCACTGTGGCAGTAGTCGTGGTCGAGGCTGGTCTCCTAAATGTAGAGGTATCAGGTTGAGGGGCGACCTGCCTCAAGCCCACAGTGCGCAGGTACTGCTCATACTCAAGTGCTAGCTGAAACACCTGCTCGAATGTCTCTACTCTGTCGGGAATCAGTTCCCTCCGGATTTCAGATCTGAATTCGGCCCAAAAGCTGGACTTCGTCGCGATGAGCTCCTCTAAAATGTCTCTCCTCACCACTAATTCATCATAACGCAACATATACTCAGCAACGAAAAGGGTCCCTTGACGAAGAACGTAAAGTTAGTCTAACATTTGATGACAATATGAGGCGGGAAGGTATTTGTCCTTCCACTGTTGTTTCATCTCAGCACATCTAGTGATAGGGTAGTATCAATGTTGTTGATGTCAGCCGACATGCCGGACGACATAAAGTTTTTGTGGAAAAAACACCACGACATCCATATTTGAAAATAAAATATCATTTTTGAAAATATCGCCCGATATATCGATTTTACCTGATATATCGGGCGATATTTCGCGATTTATATATCGGCGAGAGTATTAAAAAAAAAATTCATTTCTTTTAAGCGATTGAGCGGTGATATTTTGTTTCGTGCTTCATTGCGTGCATCTCTCTGAGCTTTGCTTCGACGACTTGCTCATTTGGTGCTATTTATTTCGTTCACTGTCGTCGACGCCTCTTTAATAGTAGATTAGATAGTACCCATATCAATCCTTTTGATTCCAAGGCGAAGATTCAATCATTTTCCCAACGGGGGGGGGGACTCTTAGTACGTTGTTGAATTGAAATAAGGAATGCAAATCTTTCGGAATTTTGTCATCGTCTAATTGTTTTCGAATCGACCCCTTCAAGATAGAATAATGTGACAAAAGAAGCGGATCTCATATGTCCAATTAGGGATTTGTTGTTGATGTACTCTTGTACCTAAAAGAGTGAACTTTTTATTCATCTTCAGTTCATCCTTTCCGGAGAATCAGATGGTCTTCCCGAGCAAGCCTTTTATTTGGGGGGTAACATCAATGAAGCTACCGCGAAGCTATTAACTTAGAAGAGGAGAGCAAATTAAAGAAATGATTTTAAATCTGTATGACTGACTCCTAATCGAATGATTTGGGATTCTGAAGTGAGAAATTATTTTATCTACTAATAGTGGACAAATTGGCGTATTACGAAACCATTCCCCCATTGCCACGACTATAGATATGGGTCTTTTGAGAATACGACGAAGATTCAATCATATCGTACCCCTGAATTGTTTCTACGAGATGAACATATTTCCCTGGAGAGACGGTAAATACTTCTGCAACATATAAGGGTTGTTATAAGAAACGCTAAATCTTTTGTGCTCTTGCTACGGTTAAGCAATCTTCTTCGGATAATTCGTCCAGCCCAAGTATATCTATAATGTCCTGAAGTCCTTTGTAACGTTGTGAAGTTTGCTTAACCATTTGCGTAGTTCTATAATGTTCCTTGCCAGTGATCCGAGGTTGTAACATAGTTGACGTTGAATCCAAGAGATCTACTATTGGATAAATACCTTTGACAAGCTAGTCCTCTTGATAATACGATAGTAACATCTAAATGTGCAAATGTTGTGGAAGGAGCAAGGTTGGTCAAATCATCCGCAGGTACTAAACTACTCGGATCGATGTTATAGATCCTTCTTTGGTAGAAATTATTCTTTCTTGCAAAGAACCTATGTTGTTAAAGGCGCGCCTCAGGAGGCTCCAGGCTCAACAGGCTCAGTGGTTTGCGCCTTCGTGCGTCTTTGGAGCATAAAAGTCGTGTCTGGGTGCATTTCTGTTGCAACTTTTTTTTTCAAAAAAAAAGAAAGAAATAATGTAAGAACTAAATAATTTTTGCATGATTTAGTGTATGTGAAACATAATCGAGTGTTAAGTCTTAGATATGATGCAAGTGACCACATTAATTCTATTTTTAAGAGATATAAATGATAGTAATGAATAATTAATGAGTAGAATAGATGAAAAATCTGATCAAGAAAGTGAACTGATGTTTGATGCTTATTTTTTAAAATGAATGTGGTTGCTCCTTGCCTTCGTCAGGCGCGCTCCTGCGCCTTAAGCCTCGCGCCTAGGCTCCAAGACCCCTTTGCGCCTTGGTGCACCTTGCGCCTTTAATAACTAAGCAAAGAACCCATTTTCATACTAAGGGTAGATTGGTAACCCACTGCATAAGGCATTATACCTAATAAGGCAGATACTTCGGACCCTACTACGTCTTGCTCATTAACATCCCAAAATATTCCGCCATGGTTATGGCAGTCAAGCCAACTCTCATACGAGCCTCTGGCGGTTCATTCATTTGACCAAGACTAGAGCGACTTTGGATTCTGCAATATTTTTCTCATTAATCACCCCGGATTCTTTCATTTCTATGTAGGGATCATTTCCTTCACGTGTACGATCACTTACTCCAATGCTCTGGATGCTGAATGAAGGAAGCATGGTTATGTGCACATAAATCAAAATGGATTCTTGAGTCTGCCCTCTCTGATGTCTTTGGCTTTGATTTGAGGGCATGATTCCGCAGCAAACGTGACGGTATAGGGGGCCACTATTTCAGTGGTAATCTGTGAGCAGCCACTTTGTGCATCTATTGTCAAAGGTTCGGTCTTTCTCCTCTGAGAGAAGCCACTTTGGGCATAGGGCCAAAGGTTAGGTCTGTTTCCAATCTTCCCCCGCCCATACCCCCAATGATTGGGGACTATATGGGTTCTGTTGTTGTTGTTGTTGTTGTACGATCACTTACTCCACCAAATATGGATGCGCCTCCATGAGCTTTGGCTATGTTGTTGATCAATTCCATGATGAGTACTCTTTTACCCACTCCAGCTCCCCTAAATTGTCCAATTTTTCCTCCCGACCACTTTATGCAATTTATAAACATAAATTATGTGCATATATGTTTATTGTGTAATTTATAAATGTACATTATGTGTACAAGTGTACATTTTTACAAAAATTGTGTATATATATGAGTAAATGTATTTAAATAGTAGGATCCGACATTGTAAAATATCTCCGCAATCCGACATTTGACATTTCAAATTCAAACCGACACGAACCTGATATCCGACATCTACAACCTTGGGTAGTATCCGTCTCGCTCAAGAGATCATTCTAAGCTCGTCCAGTAGATCTTGGCCTGCACATATAATTTCATTTTGGCAAACCGTACTCGTTTCTCATCACTCATTTCATACCACTCAAAGTATTGGTCCATGTACAGAAGTCAGTTACTAAATGCCTCCGGGTCCAGGTGATCGTTGAAGGATGGCGCATCAATGCGCTGGGCAATGTCATCCTCGTCTGGGGTTACTCTGCGACGTGGCTCCGGGTATTCATCATAATGATCGTCATAATCTTAATTGTGTCGTGCTGGTGGAGCACGACCCCTACGACCTGGTTGGGGGGGGGGGGGGGGGGGGGGGATGAGGTTCGGCGAGAGGGCGGTGGTGTCTCATAGGGGCTAGGCCCTATCGATACTCATAGGCCTGCTCGGGATTCTTTCTCGCGAGAGGGGCGGGATCTCGCGAGGCAGTTCTCTAACACGTCTATCAGGTGATGGTGGAGCATCCCGAGGATCGTCCGGAAGATCATCATAATGTGGGGGTGGAGCCTGACCTCTAGGATGTTTAACTGATCAACTATAGTGCTAACCCTAGCAATGTCATTCCTAATGACGTCAAACTGGGCTCCAATCTGCTCGAATCAATCAAGGACGAGTCATTGGAACTCAGCGGGGGTCATGCCCAAATTCAAACTGGCAACCCGATTGTCAGTAAGGTTCTGGTCGGACATGGATGAATGAAACAAGCTACCACTACGTAACATATAATATAGCCCAACCTGAGGCTCTAATACCAATTTGATGCAAGGGTAAGCTGGTGATGAAAGCCCTAATATGCCACCCTAAATGGAATGCGGTGTTCCTACTAATAAACCCTAGTATGATACAAGTTGACAATAAGCAATTAATTAAGATAAAACTTAAGTGCACAATTTTTCACGCTAAATTTTAATTGGAAAGCAAATGTTAATCCACACATAATAGAGGTGTAAGATATTTTGAGTGCGTGTCGAATAAGTTCTGCAAATCAATGATTTCACAAAAATAAAACGTATAATTTCGCATCCGGTAAACTATAGTCCAAGCACACAATAATAGGAAACAAGAATACCAAACTATGACTTACACATGTAGGTGGCAACAAAATGCAGCAAAAGGTGGAAATCCGAGGCTGTTGGCTCCACATGGGTGATGAAAACTGATTTTGGCTGGTACTAGAATGAGTTTGGGAGGATGTGGGAGTGGCTTGGGAGGTTGGTGGGGGCTGTGAACAGGAAATGGGACTGCTGGAATAAAATATCTGGGTTCTGGACTGAGATTCCAGAACCCAGAAATGGGGTTTTCGGGTTTCCTACGCCTGGAATAGAAGAGGCGTGTAGGAGGGAAAGAGGGCGTGCAAGAGGGGATGGGTCCTGGATGAATTCAGCAGAGGGATAAGTGCGGCGAGGAGTTGCGGTGAGGAGTTGAGACCGGCGGTTAGCGTGGAAGCTGCGGTGTGCGGTTTACGTAGAAGTCGCGACTATGTTTACGGTCTGGATGCGCGCAGACGGGGCTTGTGGGAATGGATGGGGAATGTGAGCCGGAGGTCGACGGGGATGGAGGAGGAAGACGATGCCTGCCTTGAAGTCACACCAAGAGATCTTGCCCGGCGTCCCGCCGAGAGAGGGGGACCAACGGTTCCAAAGTGGAAATTAACCCTCGATCCCTTCCAAACCAGTGTGGGCCAGCAATCTCCATCAGAAGCTTATTCTCATCATTTCAAGACCGTTGGTGGTGATGGTTTGTCAATCCTATGGTCGGATCTCCGACAATTTCTGTTGGATCATTATTGTTAAAAAAGTGAAAATCGTCGGATGGTCACCAAATTTTTGTGCAATTCAGTATGAAAATGAACTTCACGTTCATCAATCCGATTGTCGAATCTTCTGCAATCTCTGTTTGACCACTATTGCCGGAAAAAATGAAAGCTGTAAAATTGCCCTTAAAATTTTTGGAAAGTCTATTCTCGTCATCGTGAGATTGCTCGTGATGACAGTTCGCCGATCCAATTACCGGATCTCAAGTAATTACAGTCAAAATAGCATAATTAACCAGTTTCATTTGCATACTCAATTTTATTATCTAGCCGAACAACATAATTAGAATTCAGATCTCAGTTCTTAAAATCAATTCCAATTTCATCTAAATGAACTAGGCCTAAAGGAAATCAGTACAAAAATAATAACTACAATCTACAGGTTTGTTCAGTTTGGCTCGTTCGATTGGATTTGATTTGTTTTTACATGTATTGTTAATAATAAAAAATGATTTATAAGCTATATGTATTTGGGAAACCATTTATGCTTGATTACCTTTTCCAAAATACATCTTGTATCAATATAATTCGATTCGATGAAGCTTTTTTTTATTCTAGCTAAACCTTAAACCTAAACCAAAGCAAAAAATAATCAGGGTATGCGAATTTTCCAATCAAAACAAAACTGTACTCAGACCGAACAATGTGGGCTCCGTTTAGCGCAGTGGTGGCGGTCGTGAACGCGGTGGTTATGCACCGTCGTTCTTGAACGTCCGACCTCATCTAAGGAACTTCATCGATTTTTATATTCAAAATTAGTTTTCTTTTCTTGGTGTCGGTCATAACCGTTGTCTTGTCAAACAGACATTCTATGACGTTGGTGTTTTTGTCCAAACTCACCGTAGCAAAAACTCCGCGCCAAAAGGAGCCTTGGTTATTAGGTTTGGCTTTATGTTAATCATTTTATGTATGTTTACAGCTCAATCTTTTTATTTTCGCAGTTTGGTTCGGTTTAAATCTACTTCAATCATTTAATGTGTATTATGATTCAGCACTCGATATCAAACTTATTAGTTCGTCTTTTTTTTCTGTTTAGTATGTGCATTTTCTTCAACGGAAGTACTCTCTCGGATCGTTCAACCTCTTGGGCCACACCGCACCGACGCAAGCAGCATCTCTATTACTTCTTGGCCCCTTCGTTGATTATTGGTTGACTAAGAAAAGGGTGGATGCCTTCAACTACAATGTAGTTGCAGTGGTGAAGTCCTTGAACAAATTACCATCTTGAATTCATTCTCTTTTTCTCCGCCTTAAATACACATCAGTAATGAAAATTCGTGTTTTTTTAATTGCAGTTCTTCGTCGTTTTGTCGTGCATCATCGCCATCGGCACCAATCTGAGTCAGTTCATCTGCATTGGCCGATTCACCGCGGTTTCCTTCCAAGTTCTCGGCCATATGAAGACGATTCTCGTGTTGGTTCTGGGATTCTTCTTGTTCGGAAGAGAGGGACTCAACTTTCACGTCGTTCTCGGCATGTTGTTGGCGGTCGTCGGAATGATTTGGTACGGGAATGCGTCGTCGAAGCCCGGCGGAAAAGAGCGGCGGAATTTTTCGACGCCGAGCGATAAATCTCAGAAGGATGGATTGTTGTCAGAATCTGGGCTTGAGAAGGTCTGAATTTTACTCCCATGCTTCCAGAGTATTTCAGTGAGATTATTTATAGAAGGAATGAATATCTGATAGTCTTTGATGAGGTTCCCTTTTTTTTAAGCTTTTCCATATTTGTATCTTCCACTCAAAACACTGCTCTCCATTGATGCTCATAGTAATTTATTTCCCCCAAATAAATTGTTTCTTCAAAGAAATCTGATTAAATTAAATGGATTCAAGTGTTTTTGTGAAGAAATTTTAAACTTTATGCCCAGGTTGAAAATTATGATTGATGTGTAATATGTAGATTGTCAGGGTCTATTATGCAAATCTCATTTTCCTTTCCTAATCATTTGGTGTGCCCTACCCTAGGGTATTGAAAGAATTAGGCAGATTAGGTGCAAGACGCAACCCCAAAGAGTAGTTGTAGGTATTCTTTTCTCCTCCATGGTATCAGAGCCCGGTTCACCTTTTTTCTTGTGTTGTTCTGTGCTCATCTTAGATGTTCGATTCGTTGTTGCTCCTTTGTTGATCTTAGAGATGGTTCCACGGTCGGTTGCTGAGTCGAAATGTCGTGCTTAGTTCGATGCTCGGGCCACGACTACGACTTCTCTGCTTCACTGCAAGCAGCTGTCTTCTTCATATTGCGGCCGTATACGCGACTTTGCTGTTTCCCTTCAACTTACCCGCTTCCATGTGACTTCCCTACGTATAGTCGTCTTCTTCGTGCAAATTGTTATTCAGGAACCTTCGTGTCTTCAGCCGCTATGGCTGTATACCTCTTCCTCTTTGATTCCCATTGTAGCTGCTCTCTTCTTCTGGCCAATTCTCCATGATTCTCGTTGTTGTAGCCCCTCGCAACATCTTTCCCTAAGGGCCCCCGTTCGTTTGGGAGGAATTCGAGTTTTGGAATTGGAATTAGAGGTTTATTTTAATTGGAATTGACCTCAAATTCCAATTCTGAAGCCTCAATTCCGTTTGACCGAATGGACCCTTAGGTCTCGTTTGTTTGGATGAAATTGGAATTGATTTTAAGAGAACCTAAGCGTGTTTTCCTTCGCATCCATATTCTCCTTGTTCAAAACCCGTCGCAGTGTCCATCTAAGTTCAAAGGACTGTTGTGATCATGAACTCGAGAAAGACAACACGAGAAGGAAAGTGAATTTTTTTTGGCATACTCGAGAAGGAAAGCTGAGCTAGCGGGAAATAATTGTAATCTTTCTCCGAGCTGGATCGTCTTCATAGACTTTTGGGCCAAACATCAATCACCATTTCCGGTCAACATGGTTAGCATCTCCTTCTGCATCTAAAGAAAATGACAAAATCTTTTAATTGTGTGAATGTTTATATTAATTGTCGCTTGTCCGCAGCGACATTTGTGTATCACCTCGTATTACAATATTTTTGGCACGAAATAGTTCGTTATTTTTATTGATGATTATTACACATTGTGTGTGGGTTTTTATATGTTCTAAAGAAAAAGTTTGAGGCTGTAAAAACACTTCAAACCTTTAGTTTTAGGTTTAAAAAAAATCAATTTTAGACCACTGTTCAAATCATGAGAATTGCAATGAGTATTTTCTTCCTTTTCTTAGAGTGTATTTAGTAACTCAAGGATCATCCAACAAAGTTTACGTTGATTGCGTAGTAATTGACACCTTCTCGAAGCTACTAGAGCTATCATGTTACATTGTGGAAAGTATTGCATAATTACAGGTTGCACCCTTCTATCTTTCGAAATTACATTTACCTCCCCCTTTAAGATTTCTCAGTTTGCAAAAATGCCCTTTCCGTTAGAAATATGAATGAAAATGATAAAATCAGCCAAATTATTTTATGATGTTCAATTTTACCTTGTGTAATGACTCTAAGTTGAAAAGGTGTGACCTTTTCCTTTAGAAATTATATATATGAAAAGCGATAAAATATATCAAATTATTTTATGATATTCCAATTTTATCCTATGTAATAACTCTGCGTTTAAAAAGGTGCTACATTTTACTTGTTGTAATGAATCTAGAATCATTATAAAAGGATAAAATTGAAACACCATAAAATAATTTGGCTGGTTCTCATTTTTCATCCATATTTCTAATGAAAGAGGCATTTTGTAGACTTGCAAAACTTAGAGGGGGAGGCAAATGCAATTTTGAAAGATAGGGGGTGCAACCTGTAATTATGCAAACTCCCAGGGAGGTCCCATTAATTAACCTAAATTTTCAAAAGTAGCATAACTAGAGCTTGCACCCCTCTCTTACTTTTGAAATTACAAAACCCCCCATGTAAGTTTACATTTCATAACATTCATGCACAAAATACTCCCTTTATTTTAGGGGGTCTTTTTGTGCATGAAAGTTATGAAATGTTCTCTTACAAGTGAGGTTTTTGTAATTTCAAAAGAGGAGTGCAACCTGTAATTTAGCAAACTTGGAGTGGAGGTCTCAATAAATGACCTGTGCGTGGGATACAATGGTGTGTGATACATGGGACAAAGTGCAAAATTACATGCAATACTACTACAAAACATAGAGCGTAGATATTCATTATACATAGCTTGGTGAAAAGATACGACAAATTTGTTGAGGAAGAGGTTTGGAGAATATATCTGCAGTGTGTGAAGTCGACCGTGCAACATTAATCAACTTTTTCCACCTAGTCGTGGTCATTAAGCAACTTTAAGCAACTTTAAGCACGCAGCTCAACATGAGTTTCTTGATATGAGATTATGTGCTCAACTTGCCACTTTACATATTGTAAGCTTCTTTTTTTTTTAATTAACTGATGTGGAAATGTGATGTGGGCTGTGGGCCCAACCTAGGTTTTTTTGCACTTGATGCAGACTACATTCTCAACACACATGAAACAAATGATGTAACATTATTTGTTTTTATGCATTGACATGTAAATTCGGGGTGCAGAGTAGCTTTTAAGGCTCTGTTTGGATAAAAACTTCATCCTCATAAAATGTGTTTGGCATGACAACGGTTATGACCGTCAGCAAGAAAAAAAATTTGAACATAAAAATGAATGGAGTTTCTTAGGTGGAGTCGGGCGTTCGAGAACGACGATTCATAACCACCGTGTTCATGACCGCCGCCGTTGTAAGGGTGTTTGACAAAACCGCTAAGGAAAAACCGCTACCAGCGTAAAATATATGTTTTGTATGACAAAGGTTACGACCACCGCTAAGGAAAAACAACTAATTTTGAACACAAATAGATGGAGTTCCTTACGCGTGGTCATGGGAGTTAACATAATTACATGATTTCATTCATTTAAATAAACTTTTAATCATGATTTCATTCATTTAAATAAACTTTTAATCATGATTTCATTCATTTAAATAAACTTTTAATTACTCAAATCTCTCATGGGAGTTAACATAATTACATGTTGCACCCCTCTAAATTTTAAAATTTAAGAAACCTCCCTTGTAAGTTTACATTTCATAGCATGCATCCAAAAAATACCCCCTTAAAATTGTGTGCATGCATGTTATGAAATGTAAAACCATATGAATTTTTTTTATAATTTCACAAGATAGATGAATGTAACCTATAAAAGTATACAATCTCAAAGAGAAGATTTAAATAATTAATAGTATATATATATAATATATATATATGAATAATTACCAAAAAAATCCTGAAAGTTAGCATAATTTCAGGTTGCCCCTCTCACATTTGAAATTACAAAAATCACTCATGCAAGCATAATTATATATAGCATAATTACACATATATATAAGAATAATTACCAAAACTTCCCCTGGGAGAGTAGCATAATTACAGATTGCACCCCTCTTATTATTGAAATTACAAAAACTTCCCTGAATGTTATAAAACATAACATTTACCTCCCCTGAAGTTCATATTTCATAACATCCATGCACAAAATACCCTCCTGAAAATGTACTCCGAAGGGGGTATTTTTGTGCATGAATGAAATGTGAACTTCAGGGGAGATAAATGTTATGTTTTGTAACATTGAGGGGGGATTTTTGTAATTTCAATAATAAGAGGGGTGGACTACATAATTTTGTAAACTTAGAGGGGAGGTCCCGGTAAATGGCCCTGTATATATATATATATATATATATATATATCCAGCAAAACAGCAAAACCTTTGTGAGATCATACTAACATGCTATAATTCCCAATCCCTAAGCACTCTGCTTCTCAAAACCTTCTCCGCCTGAGCCGGCGACACGTGGAATATTCCACGGAGTCTCAAGCAATCTTCCGATCTTCTTTGAGACAAATCCTCGAGCATTTGATCGGCATCTTTCTTGCGGACCCGCAACAGCTTCAAAGAATCACTGATGCACGGAAAGAAGGCTTCAGGCCTGGCACATAATGGTCTGAATATACTGAAAACCGCCTTCATATCCGTTTCAAACTGATCCGCTCCCCGCGAAGAGAAACACGCACCGCTCATCGGGATGCTCGCGAAAATGAAATGATCGATCCCGCCCACGACGCTCCTCCACAGCTCGACAAAGTTCGGAGGGTTCAGATTCAGCTTCAAGAACACGATCCGGTCTCTCAGTGTGTCCAGAGCTTCGATAAAATCAGGAGACACGCGCGGATAATCTTCGTCCGGGAAGCTGCAATCCGGGTCGACTCGGTTCATTTCCCACCGGCCTCCGTCCCGCAGATAATTCCAGCACAAATGATCAAAATGGAGAAGCAGAGCGGCCGCAATCTCCTCCAGATAATCCGTCTGCAGCCTCACCGAGAACTTTGCTCCATCTTTATACAAGCAATCGGACGTCTCCATCAAAGCCGCATCTTCGCTCCACTCATGCAGCACGTGCTCGCAGTACCGAGCAGCGTTCATCGAACCGCAAACCCTCAATAGCCGAACATCATCCAGAGCGGCGGCCGTGTGCTCGACGTCTCCGCTCCTTCGAAGCAGGGCGCCGAAGAAATGAATCAAGAATAAAGTCGCTGACGATCTGATGAATTCGCTCCTCGTTCGGCCGCAGGGCAGCGCATATCCTCTCTCGACCATCTCCCGTGCTGATCGAACGACAGAATCGACAATTACCGGAGCTTTATAATCTTCTCTCGACGAAAAAATGAATGATTCATCTTTCTCTTCCGTACCGACAAATACCGACCAGCTTCTTTCGTCCTCCATCTGAGGCTTCAGCCTGCCTACCGCATCCTCCACTTCCATTTCCGCCCACATCTGAAGCCAATCAGAATGCGAAGAAAACATTGACATTATCGACAGGGCGGGATCGAACCCTAAACTGACTGCGGGAAATGAGGTCTCAATCCGAGTTCCAGAAGATGCGAGAATCCTCATGCGCCGATCGAGCGTGATCATAAGGTCAACCGTGTGAAGCATCGTAGAGATCAACTCCGAGTTTGAATTCCTCCGGCGATTTTCAGAAATGGCGGGAAAAACCTCTCTCTCTAAATATCCAGAGAGCATCTTCAGCATTGCTGCCACCCAAGCTTCCCTGGCGCTGCAACTCAGCAGCATCGCTCTATCGATCAACGGCTGCAGGACGACGTCGACTCCGTCGATGAGATCCCGCGTAGTTTTGTACACGAGCGCGAATATGAACTTCGGCTGATCCGACCATCTCGAGAAATGGTGCTCCATTCGCGAGCTTATGGGCTTCAACAGTTCATCGATCGGCCAGAGGCCGCACTTAAAGAAAGGAACTTCGCCTGCGTCTCGAAAGCCTGATGAATTGAAAGCCGTTTGATCTCCCCGCAGAAAACTCCGTCGAGCTTCCTGCTTGGCATGCAGATGTTGCAGGGAGCATAATGCCAAGAAACTTCGACAGTACTCGTCTTTCTTTGGCCCTTGCATGAGGGAGAGCGGATTTGGCATTTCCATGAAATTATCCTTCACCAGATCAGTTGTCAAAAGGGATGGCGGCCATCCGAGGGATGCAATTAAAATCCGGTGATCGGTAAGAAGTTGCTGTCTCAAAATCACTAGGGCGTCTTTCGCTCGGGAATCAGCGGCCCTGAGCAGATTAATCCACCGAGGACGCGTGTTCGAAACACCGGCGAGAACCTCCTCTATGTCCTCCATGGTCTTAATCGCCACAAGCATATTTTCTAGTCTCTGCCCGCACTCCTGTATCGAGGGCGAAACAGATGAGAGAGTAGCATTTTGAATTGGGGGTTATCAGATGTAATATGAGAAATAAAGATCATGAAAAGAAAAGAACTCACATCCCAAGGCACAGTTTGATTTGATGATCTGGAAAGATTATAGTCCATCTTCTTCCTTGGAACATGTTTGATCATCCACGAGGCTGAATCTTCAAGATCGCCGACTAAGGCTTCAAGACGAAGGGCAGTTTCTGCAAGGTTTAGGGTTACATTGCAGGAACCATGTTTCCTTTTCAATAATCGGCATTAGAAACACATTGTAATAACATAATTAATGAAGGAAAATCATGACTCTGCCACCTAATTGGAGTATTGGGTAGGACAAACAATATGTCGGGTCCATGTCGATTTGAGCTTGAAATGTCGGATGTCGGATTGCGGGGATATATCGGAAATATTTTACAATATGGTATTTTAATATTTAAATAAATGTATTCATATATATATAAACATTTTTTTAAATATGTACAGTTGTACACAATATGTGTTTATAAATTACAAAATAAACATATATACACATAATGTATGTTTATAAATTACACATAAAAGAGACATCGACGGCAATAAACAACATAAAGATCACTAAATGAGAGCGAGACGAGAAAGTCGTCAAAGCTAGCCTTAGAGAGATGCACAAAATGAAGCACGGAATAAATTTTTACGGTGCCAATTAACTGATATATCGGGCGATATTTTCAAAAATGACATTTTTACTTAAAATGTTGATGTCGTTGAGTTTTCTCCCCAAAACCTTTATGTCTGGCGACATGTCGGTCGACATCTACAACATTACTTACAGCAGAGAAAAGGAGAGCTCATGCACACTTCTTTGCACAAACTTTGATGCTTACAATTTGATGATCACTCCCAACTGAAACACTCGATCCAAACTTGGTTGCATTAAATGGGATGGACCTCCCCTTTTATAGGCTTGCCAGACATTTTCCCTTCAATACACATGTGCACGAAGAAAATGCACGCGCATTGGCAAATCACTGTATTTTCAGCCAAATTAATTCAATGAAAGCGCACACGACCAGCATAGCGAGTGCACGCGCGTGCGTGAAGAAACACACACACACCAATTCTGCTACAGGAGAATGCCCGGGAAGCCGAATAACTGAATAGTGCACGCACACGCGTGCGCATAAGGGCGCATGGGCGTGTGTGAAGAAAATTGAACATAACTTCCCCAAACATAGAAAAACATCCACACCTGCAATAAACATCAATAATGTCCAGAAGCCATGCAACTAAGATATGAACGAATCATGCATTGAACCACACAAGAAACAAGATAAATAACAGAATGCGGGGTGAAATCACTATATAAAATGTGTATCACCCACTGGATTATACATTATGCTTCTTATCCTACAGAGGCCTTGGACTGATATTAGCATGGACTTTGTACTCTGGCACCCTCGCACCCTGAGGAAGCTCGATTATATCTTTATCATGGTGGACCGTTTCTCCAAGATGGCCCACTTTATTCCTTGTCATAGGACCGTTGATGCTTCTCATGTGGCCGCTCTATTTTTTAGAGAAGTATTCAAGTATCATGGGCTACCCACTTCTACAGTTTATGATCAAGACGTTCGGTTCATGAGCTACTTTTGAAAAACATTGTGGAAGAAAACTAGTACAACATTGAGGTCCTCCACCGCCTATCACCCACAGACGGATGGAGAAACCGAAGTTGTCAACCGTAGCCTAGAAACTCTTTTACGATGTATAGTTGAGGAGAGTTCTTCTACCTGGGATTCCGTTCTACCCATAGTCGAGTTTGCATATAATAATTCAATTAATATGACCACTGCTCTGAGTCCATTCCACGTCGTGTTAGGTTATGAACCTAGGAAGCCCATTGATCTGGTTGACGTCTCCTTAGGAGCCCGGCCCAGTGAGTCTGCAGAGTCTTTCATTCAGCATGTGCATGCACTTCATGAGTCTGTCCGAATGAAAATGGCACTAAGAAATGATTATTATAAAACTCAAGCAGATCAGCACAGGAGAGAACTGATTTTTGGAGTCGGGGAGCAAGTGATGATTCACATACGATCTGAGAGGTTTCCAATGGGAACGGCAAAAAAACTAAGCGGTCGCCGAATGGGTCCCTATAAAGTCATACGACGGATCAGTACCAATGCGTATGAGATTAACATCCCTCAAATATGGAGATCAATCGGGTATTCAATGTAGAGGACTTGACTCCTTACTACGAGGAGCGTGTGTATGTGGATTCCTTCCCCACTTCC
The DNA here is from genome assembly GCA_033032865.1 of Dactylorhiza incarnata. Taxonomy (NCBI): domain Eukaryota; kingdom Viridiplantae; phylum Streptophyta; class Magnoliopsida; order Asparagales; family Orchidaceae; genus Dactylorhiza; species Dactylorhiza incarnata. The sequence continues at coordinate 552,712 of JAWHQI010000450.1, forward strand.
ATACATGAGCCACATCATCTTTCATCTCCTCCTACCTCGGCCTCAGCCTATGGAGCCATGCCATGAGGACTACTCTGCACCACCAACGGTTCCACCATTTTAGCATTCAGACGAAGATACATCTTACTCAGATTTACCTACATCGGTCGGAGATATACTTCAGATTATTACTCATGACTTCACAGCAGTTGGTGAGCGAGATACCTTACAATATCTCGTCCGTTGGAGCAGCCTCCCGATTTCAGACGACACTTGAATTTCCCCTGAGGAGCTTGAGTGGCTCGCTCATAGGCTAAGCCGAGAGTATGATCATCTTCACTCACCGGAGATGAGAACTTTCAAGCCGAGGGGAGTTGATGGAGATCGCCGGCCCACGAATGTGTATTCCCGTAGGAGGCGGTGATTCGCTTCCGGTTCGGACGATCTGAGTCCACAGATGTGTTTGGACGTTCGTTCCGAGTTTTTTTTCATATATTATTTTACTTATTTCGAGTTTTATTTGACACCCAATCGGCTCGAAAAATATGAGTCGTTCGATTCGGGTAACCTATTTCAGTTATGACTTATTAATGCACGCTAGGGGCCGACTGTCACAACCCGCATTTTCCCACGAATTTAATAAATATTATCAGAGCAAGGGGAAAATACGCGCTATGATGCCACGTCAAGCAGGGGACAACTACCGACGCTCAGGCAAACACTCCTTACGATTATTTTATAAAAGACATAAATATGTTTGGATTAAAGAGAGAGTTTTACATTTTAGCTTAGGACCGTGTCCCTCGGTCCGGTGGATCATCTAGTCCACCAGTGGAAAACTATACATACGCAGCGGAAAATAGGTTCATTTTAGCCTACATGAGCATGAAGGTCAACATCACAGAAATGATATGCATATATCTATGTTTAGTATAGTAAGAAAAGATTTTCTACGATCTTCAAAGTATGTGGCATTTATTTAAAAGTCATGATATGCAAGAATGACATTTTTATACTAATAAAGTAACTAATGCATCCTAGCATAAAGCTTCCCAGAGAGCAAGTAGGTAAACAACCCGAAAGTAACAGCAAAACTACTAGCAAGTAAAATAAGCATAAAAGCCAAACGGGCGCCAACAACTGACACGAACCCACAGGAAAGAAGGAAAACAACCAAAAGAAGGCAACAACTAAAGAACTGCCCCTTACCTAGAAGAGAGGAAGGGCCTCGACAGAAAAACTGAACGACACCGCTCTAACTCCTGCGGCAGCTAAAGACCTGAACCTGAGACATTCATAAGAAAAGAATGTCTCTGCCCAAAGGGTGCAAGAAAATCAAGATTAGCAGCAATCAGAAATAAAAGATTGCAGAAAGGAGAACTAAGCAGATAAACATCAATAATCTTACAACAACTCGAGCCAGCTCAAACGAGTGCACTCGGTAAGAGGAAAAGCCTGCACCAGACGGTATTAGCCAAAACAATCAAAGCCCACCACGTGTCCGCCATTGCGGCTCAGAGGTGATGGTCATACATATAATATCATAATACACATATATAAGCATATATGTTTATAAGAACTTGAGACTGATCAGCTCGAGGGAAAAGCGTCCCCCAAAAGAAGGCACTGCGACGGTGGTATCTCCATTAACGCCCGCAGCCCAAAAACAACACAGGAGTGCTGCGACGGTGACTCCAATCCGCCCAAACCAACAGCCCAACAGAGGCACTGTGGCGGTGACTTTTAGCTCACACGCTCAACAGACTCACACATAGCACCAGAAGCGGGGGTGCATAATCATATATATAAGTATATAACTAAACCACGGTGCAGTTCACCAGAGAACACTCAGAACATTAGACAACGAAGATCATAGAGATCAAGAACCACTCACCAAAACCATCTCGGAGAATTAGACAACATAGCATACTTGGCTCATAAATCCAACATAGCAAACAGAGGAGTGCCAGACTGGAAAACAGGATTTCAGGTAGTTGTAACCACAACTCAAGACGAGAGGATCAGTAAGCACCAGGTTCAGCAATTAATCAATATATCAACATTCAACTTAAAACAAGGTCGAAGATTTCAGAAAGACGACACCATGCAAGGCTTGGTGTCGGAACAAGACAAAGGTAAACTTAACACAAAGGCCAAACACCAGAACAACACTCAAAGGTCAAAAGAAAACACTTGGTGAGTCCAAACTTGACTCCCAACGAACTTCTCGTAACAGTACAATGAATAAGGCACGACAAGACGCCACAATGAACACTAACCAAAAACAGGGCAACTCAAAGAATAGAGCATAGCTTCATCGAAAGTCTCAACAAAAGGGCTTAAAATGCTTGATAACATTGCTTAAGATACCCGGGAACGTCCGGCAAAAGAACATATAAATATATGAGAAAACAATTCAGAATAAGCGATGAAGTCGACAGAAAAACTTATCAAAAGTTGACAGGAAAACGTAACAAAAGTTGACAGGAAAAGACTTATAACAAAGTCGACGAGAAGGACTTATATCAAAGTTGACTAGAAGGCTTCACGTCAAAGTCGAAGGGAAACACAACAACCCTTAACCTAAAATCAACAGGTTAGGCAGACAAGGATGAAGAAAGGACTGAAATGAAACACTTTCCAATCACCCAACAAAAACAAGCCAAGGGGACTACTAATACTTGAAGGACACAACCAACTGGAGAGCCTAGCATAACCAAGCCTCAAGAAACAAAGACATTAAGGAGAAGGACCGCTATTTGCAGCCCACAACCAAAATGCAAACAACAGCCCCTAAAGCAGCCCCTAACATAAGCAAACAGAAGCCACCCCCTAACAGAAAACATCACAGCCCCCAATTTAACAAGGATAAGAGGCAGCCCCCAACCATAACCCAAGTAGGAAGGATATACATATATATATAGCAGCCCCTAATTGGGAATATACAACCAGCCCCGAAGAAAATCCAGCCTAGGACCAAGCATAGCAGTCCCAGGAAAGAAAAGAAAACAAATTTCCGATAGTTCCAAATGCAGCCGCCCCAAAAATATGTATAAGAAGCAGCCTCAAACAAAAGGCACAGGAAGCAGCCCCCAACAAAAGGCACAGGAAGCAGCCCCTCAACAAAATGCACAGGAAGCAAAAGAAAGGGGAGGGAAGAGAGAAAGCGAGATGTGAATGAAATAGTGAACACCCATCCTTCATTACGTGTAATATGAACTTTGTTCATACAATGTCTGTCTAACAAATAAGGATCAGATGGGTACATTTTCATACAAAAATGAGAGTAAATAAACTTGAACCGCAGATCATTGTCCATCAATCTTTCAGAATAATAATAACAATAATAATTACCCAAATCTCTCATGTTAGTTTGCATAAATACAGGTTGCCCCCTCTATCTTTTGAAACTACAAGAACATCCCCTGAATTTCAATTTAATCCAGGAGGGTATCATTGTGAATGCATGCCATAAAATGTAAAAATTCAGAGGAAAAATTAAATTCACACATAACACACACACACACAAGCAAAATAGGCCATGTATAGTATGTAAAACACAGAAGGTAGAAATAAAAAGAGGGAAAGAAAAATAATGTATGGATGACCACAATCACTTAAGAGGGAGATGGAGAGGGAGAGGAGGGAGAAATCTATGAAATGATAGATGATTTCGAAATGCTTCAGAGATTTCAGATCAAAAGAGAGACTCAGATGGTTCCAAAGAACCTCATGAAAGAGAGAGAACTCTTATCCCCGAGCTTGGGTATTTCGAACCAATAGATTGCATGGGTTTCCTGGTACAAATTCACCCCTAGGCCATCCTCAATGCCTTTTATCATTTCTTTTACACATGGACAATCCGTAATTTGCCATCGCCATTCTCAAAGAAAAAATAAATAAATTAATAGCATGCTGAACTCATCTCAAAATGGAATAGTATTACGCACACCAGAAAAAGTGTGGAGACCATTAGGGGAGTGGGGTGTGAAGGAAGGGGAGGGTTATGAAGAGTTTTCTTGCCTCTAAAACAACCGGAGAACCTCCAGATCGCGACAAGCTCGACGAAGCCCTAGCCCCGGCAACGAAGATGAGCCTCGGCCGCCTCCAGAACTCCTCCGACGGCCTATGCCACCGACGCCCGGCAACTCCGGCGCGAACCCTAGTTCACCTCAACTTCTCCTCGACGGAACCAGCGGCATCGGGAAGGGAAGGAAAAAGAAAATCACTGATCTGCTACTCCTCCCCATCAGGAAACATTATATAATAATACTAATATAAAAAAAAACTTTATTATATATATATATATATTCATATAACAAATGCACCTATATATATATATATATGTAATTCAACCTAATGTATACTAAATCTTATACATATATATAATGCATTTATGTATGTATGTATATTTATATATAACCTTTGGACATGCAATTATATAATGTATAAGTATATATATATATACTTTTATACAAATCTTTTTACATATACATACATACAATTATGCATATACCTACCTACATGAATACATGATTGAATAAGTTTGCCTATACAAGTATAAGTCTTCATTTATGTACACTTAAATATGTATGTTTGCATACATCTACCCGTATGAACCTTATACACGTGTATATATATATAAGTCTACATATTCGACTCAACCTAGAATTAACTCGCCGGACGACGACGACGTTTCTGAAACGGTAACGCCCTCCCGCATTAACACTACGCTACGATAGCTTTAATATTTAAACTATCAATATTACCATAACCCTACTTAGAAGACTATAAGAAAAGCTGGGGTGTTACAACCACCCCTCCTAACAAAAAGTTTCGCCCCGAAACTTTGCACCAACAATACCAAACATTTTACTACTAAATCCCTCACATACCCGCTTAGATTAATTATAAGAGAAAACCCGGGGCGTTACAGTCACCCCACCAAGAAGGAAGTTTCGTCCCGAAACTTAGAAAACAATGAATGAAAAGAGCAAAGGGAGAGGTAAGCCCACACTCGCTAGATAGAAACGCTAACCGAAGAGGGCTAGGAAAACAGATGCGGATAAGATTACCCAAAAGGAAAAGGACATTACCAAGAACTCGAAATGTCCAAGCCAAGAACAGAAAGCAGATCGCGGAACATCTGACTCGCGGATCCCCAACTAAAGGAAGCCTAAACGAAGATCAGCCTTCGAAAACACTGAACTACAACGCAACTGGTCAAGCAAAACATCAATCTGAGGCAACGACTATCTGCTCTTGACGGTCACCTTGATCAGTTCTCGATAATCGACACCCAATCTCACCGAACTAACTTTCTTCTTTACGAACAAGACGAGAGCACTCCAGGGCCAGGAACTAGGCCAGGAAAAAGCCACACTGCAACCACTCATCTAACTGAGTACGCAACTCGCACATGCGGGGCCAAAGGGTACGATGCCTTAGCAATAGGACAGGTACCCGGCTCAAGGTCAGAAACAAACTCCTCAACTCTCACAGGAAGAAAAACCAGGGGGATTAACTGGGAAGACACCAGGAAACTCCCGCGCCACAGGAAAAACCTCGATACGCGGCAAACTGATAACGGTTTCTAGCATAGAAACGAGGTAAGCAACCCACCGGGAACTAAAAGGTTACAAGCACACGCCGCGGAAAGAATCAGAGGAAAAACCTAGCGCGAAAAGCCAACGCACTCAAGGAAAGACCGATGTCCAGCTTGAAGACCAAACGCTTTACCTAGCGCACACCCGAAGACTCGCCCTCTAACTGGGGAGTCGACTCCGACGCACTACGCTCTGGAGTCATCGACTGCAATTACTAACAAACACCTCACTACACCTAGCTTAAGACACAACAGCTAGGAACTAGAATTTCCTAACTCGATACAGATCTGGCTCGAGTTGTTGTAAGATTATTGATGTTTATCTGCTTAGTTCTCCTTTCTGCAATCTTTTATTTCTGATTGCTGCTAATCTTTGTTTTCTTGCACTCTTTGGGCTGAGGCATTCTTTTCTTATGAATGTCTCAGGTTCAGGTCTTTAGCTGTCGCAGGAGTTAGAGCGGTGTCGTTCAGTTTTTCTATCGAGGCCCTTCCTCTCTTCTAGGTAAGGGGCAGTTCTTTAGTTGTTGCCTTCTTTTGGTTGTTTTCCTTCTTTCCTGTGGGTTCGTGTCAGTTGTTGGCGCCCGTTTGGCTTTTATGCTTATTTTACTTGCTAGTAGTTTTGCTGTTACTTTCGGGTTGTTTACCTACTTGCTCTCTGGGAAGCTTTATGCTAGGATGCATTAGTTACTTTATTAGTATAAAAATGTCATTATTGCATATCATGACTTTTAAATAAATGCACATACTTTGAAGATCGTAGAAAATCTTTTCTTACTATACTAAACATAGATATATGCATATCATTTCTGTGATGTTGACCTTCATGCTCATGTAGGCTAAAATGAACCTATTTTCCGCTGCGTATGTATAGTTTTCCACTGGTGGACTAGATGATCCACCGGACCGAGGGACACGGTCCTAAGCTAAAATGTAAAACTCTCTCTTTAATCCAAACATATTTATGTCTTTTATAAAATAATCGTAAGGAGTGTTTGCCTGAGCGTCGGTAGTTGTCCCCTGCTTGACGTGGCATCATAGCGCGTATTTTCCCCTTGCTCTGATAATATTTATTAAATTTGTGGGAAAATGCGGGTTGTGACACCGACTGAGTGGGGATGGTGGTTTTTGTTTCCTTTGGAACCGTCGGTCATCCCTTCTCCCGATGCGACGCGCGAGAGAAACCTTTAGTGCGACTCCAAGGTACTTCCTTCTTCCCCTCCCACACCTTCCACTATAAGCCTTCAGCCTCCCCCTCTTCTATCCGACCACTGCCGCCCAGTCCCAGATCCCGCCGCCCAGTCCAGATTTTCGCCACCCCTGTCTAGTCCCTGCCGCCCAGATCTCACCAATCCTGAACCTGCCGACAGCCCTACCTCCAAATCCATCCACTCCAACCGCCGCACCTCCCTCTTGTGTCGGACCTCTACTGCCTACAGCCTTGTCGTGCCCTCTCTTCCTTCCGACCACTGCCGCCCAGTTTCAGATCCCGCCGCCCAGTCCAGATTTTCGCCGCCTCTGTCTAGTCCCTGCCGCCCAGATCTCACCAATCCTGAACCCACCGACAGCCCTACCTCCAAATCCAGCCACTCCAACCGCCACACCTCCCTCTTGTGTCGGCTCTACTGCCTACAGCCTTGTCGTGGCCCCTCTTCCGCCCCTTTCCACTTTTTCCATTGCAGTTTCCATAGCGTCCCTCATAATCCTGCGTCTCCACGTCAAGCCCCTCACAGAAACCCATATTCCATCCCAGGCAGCCAGCAATACAACCCCATCACAACACTCCAGTCTCTAGCAGCCCGGAGTCTACTCCATTGCTTCATTCAGCCGCCACCTGCATGCGTAAGTCATTATTAAGAGTCATTGTTTTTCAATTATTGTGTATCTGAACCGTACTTTGGTGGATGTGAGATTATATGTCGTTATTGTGAAATCGTGGATTTGCAGGATTTGTTATGTGCGCCCCTCATTATTTGTGAATTAAATTTGCTCGCCAAAACATTTTTCTGTGAACAAATTGTCTCTGAATAGCTTGTATTTAGGTTAATTATTTATTGCAATTTTAATCGGACTACTCGCATTTGCATAATGTCACATCCCATTTAGGATTGCAATTTAGGATACCCGTATTGTTGTCAACCGACCCTTGCATCAAACTAGTATCGCACCAAAGATTTCTCATTCCCCTCTTCCTTCTGTCGACCACTGCCGCCCAGTCCCAGATCCCGCCGCCCAATCCAGATTCCGCCGCCCTTGTCCAGTTCCTGCCGCCCAGATCTCACCAATCTTGAACCCGTCGACAGGCCTACCTCCAAATCCAACCACTCCAACCGCCGCAACTCCCTCCTGTATCGTCCCTCTACTGCCTCCAACCCTACCATGCCACCTCTTCCGCCCCTTTCCACTTTTTTCACCGCAGTTTCCATAACAACCCTCGTGATCTCGTGTCTCAACGTCAATCCCCTCACGGAAACCCTTATTCCATCCCAGGCAACCAGCAATACAGCCCCATTACAGCACTCCAACAACCCAGAATATCCTCCTGTGTCATTCAACTGTCACCGGCATGCATAAGTCGTTATTAAGAATATTTGTTTTTCTATTATTGTGTATCTGGACCATACTTTGTTGGATGTGAGATTATATGTCGTTGTTATTGTGAAATCGAGGATTTGCAGGACTTATTCTGTGCAAACTTAAAAGTACTTGTGCCTCAATTGTTTGTGAATTAAAACTTGCTCGCCAAAATAATTTTTTGTGAACAAATGCGTCTCTGAAAAAGAGACCAAGCACACCAAAGAACACCAAGATTTATGTTCTTCAACCTCAAAAGAGATCCATGTCCACAAGAGAAGAAAGATGATCTTATCACCTAAAAAATATAAGCTGCAGCTCATGCACGAATAAATGATATTCACACAAATCCGAGTACACCCAACTCTTAACAAAAGTAAAATATTAATTTCCTAAGGAGAATAACTAAACAATATATAGGACATCCCTCAGGATGTTTATTTTATGCATCTTCTTTTATATATTATCTTTAATTTCATGTTGAGTCAAATGTAATTTAATTTCAAGTCTACTTAATCTCTATTTATATCTATAAGTTAGCATGTTGTGTTTCCAGTTCATTTTTATTCGTGTTATACTTTGTACGTTGTATTCTACCACTCCTATATATAGCGGAGTGATGCTTGTCTAAGATAATTAGACTTCTATTTTTACATCCAACATGGTATCAGAGCCGGGAGAACCCTAATCGTGCTCGCTCGCTCCTTGATCGCCTGATCGTCACCGCTCTTCCCTCACTCTCTCATATGTTCTTCATGTTCCGAAATTCACTAGAAACCTACTTTCTATTAGTCACTTGACTAACTCTATGAACTGCTCTGTGATTTTTTTCTCTTCTTCTTGTATCTTTCAGGACCTGAAGACGGGGAAGGTGATTGGCTATGGTAGCCTGCGTGATGGTCTGTACCTGTTTGACCCCTCTAGCTCGGCTCCTCCTCCACGTGTTCTACATGTGGCTTCGTTTTGTGACTTGGATTCCTGGCATTGTCGCCTAGGACATCCCTCTATTCATGTTATGAAACTTTTGCTACCTTCTATGTCGAACTCTATGTCTATTAATTTTACATGTGAAGTGTGTGAGCTGGGTAAGCACAAACGGGCCTCTCTTACTCATCTATCTCCTCCTAGTGCTACTCCTTTTGCAGTTATTCATTCTGATGTTTGGGACCCTTGCCCGCTTGCTTCTATTTCTGGTTGTAAATGTTTTGTTACTTTTATAGATTGTTTTTCTCGTTGCACATGAGTTTACTTCATGAATAAATCTGACGTTTTTCCTCTGTTTCAACAGTTTCATAAAATGATTGTTAGTCAGTTCAATGCCACCGTTAAAGTGTTGCGAAGTGACAATGGTCATGAGTACATTGACTCTCACTTTGAACGCTACCTTTGTGATTTGGGTATCATCCACCAAACTTCATGTGTTTACACCCTTGCTCAGAATGGGGTCGTTCAGAATGGGGTCGTTGAGCGTAAGAATCGGCACATTCTTGAGGTTGCCCGTTGTCTCTTACTTAAGATGCACCTTCCCAAGTATTACTAGGGGGAAGCTGTCCTCGCAGCTGCGCATCTTATTAATTGCATGCCTACTCGTATCCTTCACAACAAAACCCCGTTGGAAACCCGCAATATTACTCCTACTGAATTTCCTCCTCGTATCTATGTGTGTGTGTGTGTTTTGTCCACGTACACCACACCTCCAAGCTTGATCCCCGTGCGCTTCGGTGTGTCTTCATTGGCTACTCTCCTACCCCAAAAGGGTATAAGTGTTTTCATCCTGTGACACGGAAGACTTTTGTCTCCATGGATGTCACTTTCCATGAATCGGAGTCTTATTATGGGAGCTCACTTCAGGGGGAGCCTTGTACCACGGAAGTGAGCTCTCCCTCTATTCCTCTACATATTTCTCCTCCACATCAGCCTGTTTTCCTCCTACTGTTCTTCCTCTGACATTGCCCCCATCGTCGTACTCCTCCTCTGCAGGTTTATACTCGTCGACGAAGGGGCACAAACAATCAGGTCTCGCACACCATACCGGAGCCAAAGCCTGATCCGTCTACTGGTCTCCAAGGTAACCATGCTTCCACTCGACATCCCTTATCTCATTATGTGAATTATGACTCCTTGTCATCCTTGCATAGAGCCTTTGTCACGTCTCTTTCCTCCATATTCATTCCCTCCTCGTGGCAGGAAGCTCTGGGGCACCAAAACTGGAAAGAAGCTATGCTGGAAAAGTTGATGGCTCTTGAGAAGAATTGCATGTGGGACTTTGTTTATCTTCCTCAAGACAAGACAGTTTGTTGGATGTAAGTGGATTTTTTCAGTAAAACAAAACTCTCAAGATCTGGTGGACCGTTACAAAACTAGGTTGGTGGCCAGAGGATACACCCAGACAACTAGGATTGACTATCAGGAAATCTTTGCTCCCGTAGCAAAGATGAATTCCATCAAAATTTTGCTCTCCTGTGTTGCTTGTAAAGGGTGGAGTCTCAGCCAATTAGATGTGAAGAATGTCTTCCTCCATGGAGATTTGGAAGAGGAAGTATATATGTCTCTACCTCCAGGTCTTGTCTCTGAGGGATCTGAGGGAAAATTTTGCATGCTGAAGAAGGCCCTATACGACCTAAAACAATCACCGAGGGCTTGGTTTGGAAGGTTCCAAAGAGCCATGATGACATTTGGGTATACTCAGAGTAATGCCGATCATACCCTATTTGTAAAACACAGGCAAGGAAAATTGACTGCTTTGATTGTCTATGTGGATGACATTGTCATAACTGGGGATGACATGGATGAGATCCAAAATTTGAAGACAAGATTGGCTAGTGAATTCGAGATAAAGGACCTCGGGAATCTCAAGTACTTCCTTGGCATTGAAGTTGCAAGATCCAAGCACGGTATCTTTATCTCTCAGAGGAAGTACATCGTTGACCTGTTGAAGACAACGGGGATGAGTGGGTGTAGACCTGCAGACACCCCTATTAAATCCAACCATAAGTTGGGGAGGGATGGTGGAGAAGTTGTTGCTGATATCAATGGTTTTCAACGGCTTGTAGGGAGGCTCATCTACCTATCCCATGCTTGCCCAGATATCTCTTATGTTGTTGGAGTCATCAGTCAATACATGCATTCTCCCAAATCTCATCACTTGGATGTTGCCCACCGGATTCTTCGATATCTCAAAACCTCTCATGGGTGTGGCATCTTGTTTACTCCCAACAAAGAGGTAACCATTGAAGTATTCACAGATGCTGACTGGGCGGGATCTATTGATGATCATAGATCTACTTCAGGATATTGTACCCTGGTTGGGGGAAATCTGGTAACCTGGAGAAGTAAAAAACAACAAGTTGTTGTCAGGTCCAGTACCGAAGCTGAGTTTAGAGCTATGGCCCATGGAATATGTGAAGGAATGTAGATTCGATCCCTTATGTGTGAACTTGGAATTCAAAGCAAAGGTCTCATCTGGCTGTATTGTGATAACAAGTTGGTCATTAGCATCACGCACAATCCTGTTCAGCATGACCGCACTAAACATGTTGAAGTCGATCGACATTTCATCAAGGAGAACATAGTGAGGGGAGTTGTGAGCACGCAGTTCCTACGGGGTGGGTCGGTCCATGGATTTTCCTTCCTTTTGCCACATTTAGCTCATCCATTCGTCCTCTCTGATCAATAGTTAACAGATGTTCTTACTAAGGGGTTGTGCCATAGAGCATTTGGAAACATTATGACCAAGTTGGGTTTGACAGACATTACAAGCCCACCTTGAGGGGGAGTGTTGTGTTTCCAGTTTATTTTTATTCGTGTTATACTTTGTACGTTGTATTTAATCACGCCTATATATAGCGGAGTGATGCTTGTCTAAGATAATTAAACTTCTATTTTACTTCCAACATAGCACAAACACCATTCCTTAACCCAACCCTTATCAAGTCAAAACCAGCCCAGACAAGCAGGAAAAAAATGAGAGAAGGTACGAGAAAAGGACCGTCATTCTAGTGAGGTTATGAATGTTGGCCTCCACAGCCTCTGGCAGTGTGAGATCGACACTAGCCCCTTCATCAACAAAGAATCAAAAAAGGAACAGGTCTCTAGAAATTTGACTAGATAATAATGGCCGCACTACTCTAGAAACCATGAACCACAAAGAGACAAACCATAAGAGTGCATAAATTGTTTTAGGGAGGGGGTTGAAATGGTGGGTTATGAACTTACCTCCAAGAAAGGCTCCCCGCAAGCCCGCCATTCCAGGTACTTCCACAGCCAAAAACAAGATAAAAGGCATGAAGGACAAGTACAATAGTGCAAGAGAAACTGGAAACACGGATGGAAGGAATGAAAGTGAAATTATTAGAATTTCTTCAGATTTCTTCACAGTTTCTTCCTCTTCTCTTATCTTGCTCATCCAGAGCAATTCTTCTACTAAAATAGATCAGGTGCTACATAATCTAAGAACATTTTGATATCCAAATAATTTTTTTTAAGATTATAGACATTCCACACTCATTTGTAGAGATTTTACAAACGTGAACCAATGTGTAGGACGGCCATAATATAAGGGACACTTGTAAATTATCCCAAGGTAAAAAAATTATTGTTAAAGAAAATGATAGGAACCTAATTGATTCCTGTCTTCCCGCAGGAGCGTCTTAGCGGAACGAAGCAGAGGAAAGGCTGTCGATACAGTAGGAATACAGGGGATAAGAAGGAAAACAAACAAGATAAGCTTTTTCATACTTCAAGCACAGATCGTAAGTGTATTTAAGTCTCTTTTTTACAGTTGGAAACTGTTAACAGCAATTAGAAGTCTGGGCGGCAACAGGTAAACAAACCAACAGCGTACACAGGTAAAATAACTGCAACGGTTATACCCGTTACTCATGATTCACGCATACACACACATCATACAATTACAATACTAATTTAATCTAATACATAACACTACTCCCCCCATACAACATCCCCGTCCTAAAGGATTGAAAGCGGGGAAAGCCTTCTTTAGCTCCTCATAAGACTCCCAAGTGGCATCCTCAGCTAAATTTGACCATTTAATCAGTACTTGAGCCACTGGCTTTCCTCGTTTTTGAATCAGGCAGTGGTCCAAGATTTCTTCTAGAATGACCATGACATTACCTTCACTTGTGAGATATTCCGGTAGAAATGTTGCACTTGGAGATGAACCAATGTGCTCCTTCAGCTGTGATATATGGAATGTATGGTGGATCTTGGAACTTGGGGCAGCTTAAGTTGATATGCCACGGGACTAATTTTCTTTTCAATCTGAAAGGGCCCAAAATATCTTGGAGATAGTTTATGGAAGGTGGATATACATAGAACCATCCTCCCTCCTCAAACTCTCTTTCCTTCCCCTTCTTGTCAGCTATGGTTTTCATGCGATTTTGGGCTTGTTGCAAGTGATGTTTTAACACCCTTAACATGTTTTCCCTGTCCTGTAAACTCCTATCAATAGCAGCCACAGTGGTGGAATCCAAGATGTATGGAATGTGTGGTGGAGAGGGCAGGCCATAAACCACTTCATATGGAATTGATTGGATGGCACTATGGTGAGAGGTGGTACACCACCATTCAACCAAATGCAACTCTTGACTCCATTGTTTTTGTTTATAGGAGCATACACACCTCAGATAATTCTCTAAAAGTTAACCACCTCCGTTTGTCCATCTAATTGTGGGTGAAAGTCGAGGATGTATGCAACTAAACTCCTTGTAATTTAAAAATCTCTTTCCAGAAAGCACTAAGAAAGATGACATCTCTGTCACTCCCATAAAGCTAGGCATTCCATGAAGGCGAAAGACCTCCTTCATAAATGAATTTGCAACTGCTGAAGATGTCAAAGGTCTGGCCATGGCTATGAAATGTGCATATTTGCTTGCTTAGCCTATCCACCACCACCATGATAATAGAAAACCCATTTGAGTTAGGTAGACCTTCAATGAAATTCCAGAAAGCACTAAGAAAGATGACATCTCTATCATTGAAGGGCTTGCACTGTTGGCAAATGGGGCATTGTTTCAAATATTGATAAACATAATCCTTCATTTTTTTTTCTAATAGAAGGCTTGTTTGATCCTTTTGAGTGTGGCATGGATGCCCGAATGTTCCCCAATGGCAGAATCATGAAGTAATTGGCAGACGAATTTTTTTAACTCCTCTACTTGGCCTACCACCAATCTCCCTTTTCTTTTGAGTATGCCCTAAGATCATTGATAGTAAGATTTGGAATGACATTAGCTTCTTTCTCCTTAATTATTTCTTGCAACTTTGGACAGCCAAGATTCCTGAATCCTAGAGATCAATTCAGACTGGAATGTGACCAATGTGGTTATGGCTCCTTCCCCGCCAATTTGTCTTGATAGAGCATCAGTTGTAACATTCTCTGGCCCCTTATAGATAATGGTGTAATCCATATCCATTAACTTGGAGAGAGATCTTTGTTGTTGTGGTGTTGATATCTTTTGTTCCATCAAAAATTTGGGGCTCTAATGATCAAAGTGTATGATAAAGTGTACACTCATGAGATAATGTTTCCACTTTTGAACGGCCAGGACAATGGTCAACTCCTCATATATTGAGGAGCCTATATACTTAGGCCCCAAAACCTAACTAAAAAATGCAATGGATGTCCCTCTTGGAGAAGAACAAGAACACCTGAACCTTTGTTGTAAGAGTAATGAAATTAAAATTTCCCCGATGATGAAAACTAAAATAAATTTAGTGTCCGGAATTTTCGGAAATTTTTCATAGCTCAGTTTTGTGTATTTTTATTAGACGATTATTTTAGCAATGGATTTACGCAACAGATTATTCGCCGATTGGTGGAGGCCAGCCCAGATCAGGTCGACGCAAAAGTGTCCGACGCCGCAACCGTCCGGACCTCTTCCGGCCCTGAATTATTGCATTTTAATTTTGTTATTTTGCATTTTTATTTTTTGCACGCCTGCGTGCGTAGCCATGTTTCGAGCTTTATTGCATTCTTCATTATATATATATATATATATAGTTATATATATATGAGTGTAACTATATATATATATATTTACGGTTCAGCTTCCCCAGCTGATCCAGCCAAGGAAAACTTCCGCCCGTAGTTACTCGATCCCGAAGTTGGCGCTGCACCAGGAGAAGCCTCGCAGCTACGAGACCACTCCAGCTTCAACGTCTGGCCACGACCTCCTCTCCGACGGTTGATGTCAACTCCTCCGTGTCGTTTCGTCCAAAACGCCAGCAGTTGGCGTAAGGTCGCTTGCCGAGTTCTTCTCTTTTTCTCCTGTTCAAAACCTTATATAAGGGAGAGATCGGAAGGGATGAGAGGGGTTTTTTTTTTTAGTTCTGAAAACGGGATTTACTATTTGCGTGCATGCTGATGTGTTCTTGAGTCCTGTATGGAGTTATAGAATTGATATTTAGGAGTCTTGTAGTTGGTGTTTGATTCCCTGTTTGGAGAGTTGTGGAGACGGAGAGGAACGAGGACTTGCTATGAGGCTCTTGGATTGCGGTTTATATTTTGATTCCTGTTGGAGAATGTTGAAGATTAACAGTGATTGTTTGCCTTTTCCGTTGGAGAGATGATGAACAGTAACATTAAACTTACTGTTTGTTCTTTATTTAAGTTGCCTATTGCCGTATAGTGATTGTTGATGAAGTTATTGAGTTTTGGTTCTTTAGCTTGTGGCTTCTCTAAAGACTGAGTGAATTAGATTTTGTGGATCCACTCTTAAGTGTGAGAGTGAGTGAATTGCTCCTTGGTACCCGTGTGCGATAGCGGTCGACCTCGGAGCGGGAGCTAGAAGGTGACGAGGAATTCCTCGCGGGATCGCCGTCGACTTCGGTTGCGGAAAGACGCCTCTTTCCGTGGGTAATTTGTTTCTCCCTCCTCCTTTGTGTGCATCTATATGTTCTCTTTAGGTTATTAGATTCATTGTTGGGTTATCGCCTGGATTTGGTCAGCGAACGCTACGTCGAAAACTCCAATCGGAAACGTATCAGGAGTTCTCGGTTTTCGTTTTGCTACGACAAAGGGAAAGGAACGAAAGTTGCGAGCCCTCTTTCCCCGGATTTAGAGTTGAACCATTATTTTTTTAAAAGAAAATTCATTTTAAAACATAATAGTTATTTTGTGCTTTACAAAATTCTAAGTTGCTGCATTTCTTAAAGTTCGTGCAACGCTCGCTCGAAAACATTCAATTCTTCGTTGCATGCATTTAGGGTTTCCTAGAAATAGCTGACAGGCGCGCAAACGTTATGTGTCGTCCTGCATCACCGACGCTTACATTTTTCGACAAAATTTTACGACTATAGCTTGACATTGCTCATTTGTCATCATATCATGTATTCTTCTTGCTCACTATTTTTTATTGAATGATTTGGTATTGCTCCTATTTAAAGTTTGATTCACGTTTAGAGTGTATTCTACCAGTTTTTTTTTAAATAGCGCGACTGCAAGAGTCCTCGTCGTATGGTCTGAATGCGGTGTCTTGGCAAGGATTGATGCACCTCCAAGAGGACTTGGGTGTAGTGTTAAATAGGCAATAGTCCTCACATATTAGACGTCATGGGAAAGTATATCGTAGAATTTGTGACCGACTTAGATTTGGAAGTTGGAATATAGGCACGCTAATGGAAAAAGGCGATGGAAGTAGTGGATACAATGATTAGGAGAAGGATAAATATCTTATGCTTGCAAGAGACTAGATGGGTGGGTGAGAAAGCTAAACTTTAAACAGTTCAAGTTTTAAATTATGGCACACAGGAAAAAATAAAATAAGCAATAGAATGGGTATTATTATGGATACTAGTTGGAGGGATGAAGTTGTTGGGGTAAGTAGAAAAGGTGATAGAATCTTAGCTCTTAAATTGGTCATAGGAAAAGAAATTATTAATGTGATCAGTACTTATGCGACACAAATAGGATTAAGTGAAGCTATTAAAGTGCAATTTGGGGAAGACTTAGATGATTTAATAAGGGAAATCCCACAAAAAGAAAAGATTTTCATAGGAGACTTAAATGAACATATAGGGAAGAAAAATACAAATTATACGGCCGTTCTTGAAGGATTTGGGTATGGAGAAAGAAATGAAAGAAGAACTATTTTAGACTTTGTCATAGCACATATGAGCTAATTGTGACAAATACATTTTTCATGAAGAGGGAAGAACATTTAATTACGTTTAAAAGCGGACCGAATAAGTCACAAATTAATTATTTTATTACTCGCAAAATGGATAAAATGATTTGTAAGAATTGGAAAGTCATACCAGGAGAAAGTTTGACGATACAACATATGTTAGTGATGTTGGATGTGCAAATTAAATATAATAAATTTAAGACAAGGACAAAAGCGTTGCCAAAAATTTGGTGGTAGAATTTGAAGATGGAAAAACAGGTTGCTTTCAAAACAGCAGTTATAGAATAACTAGTTAATGACCCGTATATTGATTATAGTGTCTCATGAGAAGTTATGTCTTCACATTTAAGGATAAGTGAAAAGAACGTACTTGAAGAATCAAAAGGTCGTGCGCCCCCAAATAAAGAATCTTGGTGGTGGAAAGAGCAAGTGCAAGACAAAGAGAGGGCAAAAAGAGCTAGGTATAAAACACTCTACGCATGTAAGAATGACGAAAACTTAACAAAGTATAAAGTCGCCAAGAAAGAAGCTAAACATGCAGTAAGTAAAGCAAGAAGCCAAGTTAAATGCTCGAGCTAGAGAGAGGAAGACAAGAGATTTAAGCCAAGTTAAATGCATAAGGATGAAACAGATGCAGTTTTGACGGATGATGGGGCTATTAAAGAGCGATGAAAAAGATACTTTTATCAACTTTATAATGAAACAAAAGACAATGAACTGAACTTAGAAAAGTTAAGTAAATCGGAGAAGCATATGAACATAACGTTTTATCGTAAAATTCAAGTATCGAAGGTAAATGATGCTCTAAAGAATATGAAAAATGAAAATGTGATTGGTCAGACGATATACTCATCGAAGTATAGAAATGTCTAGAGAAAGAAAGAATTTTGTGGCTTACATATTTCTTCAATAAGACATTGAAGTCAAAGAGGATGTTGAACCAATGGAGAGAAAGTATCTTGGTACTTTTGTATAAGAACAAAAGAGATATACAAAATTGTGTTAATTACAGAGGAATTAAATTAATGAGTCATACCATACCATGAAACTATGAGAACGAGTAATAAAAAAAGAGTAAGACGAGAGACTAGCATCTTGGAGAATCAATTTGGATTCATGTCAGGGCGGTCGACCATGAAAGTTATACATCTCTTGAGGAGACTCATTGACAACTATCGACAAAGAAAATAAGATTTGTGTATGTTGTTTATTGATCTTGAGAAGGCTTATGATATGATTTCAAGAGAGATCTTATGGAGAGTCTTAGAAAAGAAAGGTGTATATGTATCATACATTGACATAATCAAAAAAAATGTATACAAATTCAGTAACGAGAGTGAGAACGTCTGGAGGATTAACACAGGAATTCCCTTATCACTATTGGCTTACATCAAAGTTCAGTTTTAAGCCCTTATCTCTTTACCCTTATCTTAGATGAGCTCACCGGACATATCCAACAAGCAATACTTTGGTGTTTATTGTTTGCGGATGATATCGTTTTGGTCGATGAGACGCGCGAGGATGTAAACGCGGAACATGAATCTTGGCGAGACACTTTAGAAAAGAAGGATTTTAAGTTGAGCAGGGCAAAGACGGAGTATATGGAGCTTAAATTTAGGAGTGCAAGAAGGACGGATGACTTCGTTATTAAGTTAAGTGATCAAGATATTTCCCGCAGTGAGTACTTTAAATACCTTGGATCGATAGTCCAAAAAGATGGAGGTGTTGATAAAGATGTGATACATATAATCCAAGCAGGCTGGTTGAAGTGGAGAGGACGCGTCAAGATCTTATGTGATCGTAAAGTACCATTAAAACTTAAAGGCAAGTTTTACTGTACTACAATTAGACCAGCGATGCTTTATGGTTCTGAGTGTTAGGCAGTGAATTGTGTACATGAGCAAAAAATGGGAGTTGTGGAGATTAGAATGTTTAGGTGGATGTGTGGACACACGAGACTGGATAAAATTACGAATGAATGTATCAGGGATAAGATCAAGCTTGTAGATGTCGGCCGACATGTCGGACATGTCGGCCGACATGTCCGATCGTGGATGTCGTTCCGATCGTGGATGTTCTCTTCCGCTGCTCGCTCGATCCCACTGTAAGCTTCTTCTTCTTCTTCTTCTTCTCCTCTGAAAATGGCTGCTGCAGATTTCTGAAAATGGCTGCTGCAAATTTCTGAAAATGGCTGTTGAATGGCTGTTGCACTGATTTATCTTCTCTTCTTCTGATTTCTCTTCTTCTTCTTCTTCTTCTGAAAATGGTTGCTGCATATTTCTGAAAATGGCTGCTGAATGGCTGCTGCAGAAAATATTCTTCTCCTCTGAAAATGGCTGCTGCAGATTTCTGAAAATGGCTGCTGAATGGCTGCTGCACTGATTTATCTTCTCTTCTTCTGATTTCTCTTCTTCTTCTTCTTCTTCTTCTTCTGAAAATGGCTGCTGTAGATTTCCGAAAATGGCTGCTGAATGGCTGCTGCAGAAAATGGCTGCTGCACTGATTTCTCTTCTCTTCTTCTGATTTCTCTTCTTCTTCTTCTTCTTCTTCTTCTTTCTGAAAATGGCTGCTGCAGAAAATGGCTGCTGCAGAAAATGGCTGCTTTTCTGATTCTCTAGGATTTTCTTCTTCTCCAGGATTTCTCCAGCTCTGATTCTGCTGCTGTTGTTGCTGTCCTGCTTCTGCTGCTGCTGTCCTGCTTCTTCTTTTCCGTTAGTGCCACTTCTTCTTTGCTGTTATGCTTTGCTTGTTATGTTGTGTTGCTTCCTCTTTGTTGTTAATGTTATGCTTTGCCGGTTTTAAAACAGACATATACGACAAAAACGAAAGGAAAACGACATATGTCAGAGAGGGATGTGGGTGAGAATTCTGAGGAGGACATTGATGATGATGCACTAGTGTTTTACACTTCCGATGACTACCCAACTGATGAGGAATCATGATGTTATTTAAGTGAGTTGAATTAAGTTAATTCTTTTCATCATATTCATTACTCTTTATTCTTTAATATAGTTCTTAGTTCTTACTCAAATATTCGTTAATTAATTTCAAGAAAAAATATTGTACATTTATATAAGAGTAGCAGCTTTTGTGGAGCATTAAAATTTTGGTAATAAGCTGAGGTACGATTATACTTTCTAATTTAAATGTTTAATACTTTAATATGATTTTGTGATGTTGTATTATACTATTACTTGATTGAAAGTATGCAACATTTCTTATTTATTACAAATTGATTACACTTGTTAGTAGTATACTTCATTAAATAAAATAATTACCATCAAATTAAAAAAATATCATGATATATAATATATATAGATATATATATAATATTATAATCCGACATTTTGAAATGTCCCCGATATATCCCCCGCAATCCGACATCCGACATAAAAAACACAAACCGACATGAGTCCGACATCCGACATCTGCAAGCTTGGATAAGATAGGAGTGGCACCAATTGCAGAGAAGATGCGAGAAGCTCGACTAAAATGGTTTGGACACGTACAAAGGAGACCATTATAAGCACCTATTACTATTAGGCATTGTGAGAGTTTAGTCACTAGGCATGTTAAACAGGGGAGGGGTAGACCAATAAAGATTTGGAATGAAATTATAAGGAAAGACATGATGTACTTAGGCATTAGTAAGACTATGATTAAAGATGACTCAATGGCGACAAAGGATTCATATAGCTGACCCCACTATAGTGGGATAAAGGCTTGAGTGATGTTGTTGTTTGTTGTTGTACATTTATATGTGCCTCTCAGTTTGCTCATTTTACGACATTCTTGTTCTTAAATATTTTATTGATTTGAACCGGAACCGTATAGAATCGGACCGAACCGTTTGTCGATAATTTGGTTTGGTTCTTCCAGAACCGAAACTGGAACCGTAGGCACGACAGTTCCAAAAATTATGTTGGAACCGGAACCGGTCAAACCAAATAATGTTTTGGTACTAATTTGAAGAACCGTTACCTTAACGGTTTAGTTCACGATTTTAGTAGAACCGGAATCGAACCGGAACCGTGGCAGCTCTACATGAACCACTGAACATGAATAGTAAATGGAGATGAAATACAAGTATGGAAAGAAAATGGAAAATATGAAAACAGAAAATGGAAATGAAAATGAAAGGACAACAAGACGAATATAAATGAACATTAAATGTATTTGAAATCCATAAAATAACCTGCTAATGAAATCTATTAGTAATTACGACTTATAGTATATGCACAATTCTTTTACTGCTTAGAATTTTAATAAATTTTATGCATATTGGTACTTACTCTCTTGTTTTGCGTGTATAGCGATTAAAGAGGTAAATTTCTCACTTGGTCATATTATTATGGCTAACTCTTTGATGTTCTAACTTTTTTAGGGCCTCAGCGAAGGTCCGGACCCAGTTAGAAGATTGACGGAAGAAAAACGAAGGAAGAAAACTGAGGAGCGAAGTAAGGTAAGGTAGTAGTAGTAGATGTACTGTATGGTTGTATGTGTCTCTTGTAATAAAGCTTTTAATGAAATGAAAATCCTTATTTTGTACATTTGTGTTTGTATATATGCTCATACATGTTGTGTTGTGCTCGAGAAAATAAAACATGCTCCTGATGTTTACTGTTTGTTGTGGCGATCTGCAAGTCGTCACACCCACCCCTTTGTTAGAGGCATCCGTTTCTACAACAAAGAGTTTCTAGAAGTCAGGTAATGCCAGAACTGGGGGAGAAGAGAAAGCCTTCTATAGTGTCTTAAATGCATCGGTTGTTGCTTTAGCCAATAGTAAATGATTCCTTTTAAGCAGCTCTGTGAGCGGCTTACCTATGCTTCCATAATGCTTGATGAACCTCCTGTAATATCCAGTGAGTCCCTAAAATCCTCGTAATTGTTTGAGGGTAGTTGAGATTAGCCATTGCAGCATATCTAAGATATTGTTGGGGTCGGCCGAAACTCCTTGTCATGAGATAATGTGACCCAGATATTCCATGCGAGTGGCTTCAAACGTGCATTTGCTTCTGAGTTTTTTTTTCTCTCGAGGTTTGGAAGGTTGTCCTTAAATGTTGTACATGTTCCTCCATGATGGCACTGTAAATAAGATATCATCGAAAAACACCAGAATGAATCATCGTAAGTGAGGGTGGAATATCTGGTTCATTAACCTAAGAAGGTGGTCGGTGCATTAGTGAGCCCCAAAGACATCACCATGAACTCATAATGTCCCTCATGAGCGAAGAAAGCTATCTTCTCTATATCTCTATTAGTCATCCTCACTTAGTGATATCCCGGGCGCAAATCCAATTTTGAAAAAAAATGTGAGCTCCCGCCAACTCATCCAGCAACTCTCCAATAATAGGAATTGGGAAGTTGTTTTTGATTGTGTTCTTATTTAGATGACTGTAATCGATGCACATCCCCAGGAGTCATCCTTCTTCTTCACTAAGACAATTGGGGACGAAAAATGGTTTTGATGGGTCAAATTACACCAAAATCCAATATCTCCTTGATTAACTTTTCAATTTCATTCTTTTGCACTGTTGGATATTTATAAGGCTTGACATTGGTATAGAGGTGCAGCTCTTTTAAATGAATTTGATGGTCGTGGCTTCTTCTCGGGGACAGGCCCACTGGTAGTGAAAAAATATCATCAAACTCTTCTAACACCTGCAATTTCTTTTCCCCTTCTGGATCAGGGAGGAGAAGTGGCCTTCCTCTGGTTTTAGCCAACAAACTGAAAGTAGAGAGTTGTGGTGACTTTTGGATTAGCTTGCCCATTTTCCCCTTGCATATAACTCTCGGTTGAGTGGGTCTGAAGCCAGGAGGACTATTTTGTTATTGGAGGTAAATTCCATCTTCAAGTTCAAAAAATCCATGTGAGTTGGTCCAAAGGTGATTAACCATTGAATACGTAGTACCGAATCACATCCCCCAATGGAATGACAACACAGTTGTTTCAAATTCGACGCCTTGAATACTCCATTTGAAATTTGTACATGATTTTTGTCTTAAAATGTGATTTCCATCAATCACAACAACTGTAAAAGCGGGAATGACGGTCAAACTGCATCCCAAGCGGTTGACGTGCCCTAATTTAAGAAATAATGGGTTGAGCCCGTATCAACAAGGAGGAACAACTGTTGGCCCGTGTATGAACCTGTAACTTTCATGGTATAATAATCATGAACTCCAGTGATGGCATCCATTGATACTTCAAGTATGATTTCAGAATTGGGGGCCTCGTGAAGGTTTGTCATTGTAATAATGTTTTCTTCTTCATCCTCCTCCTCTTCTTCTGCTTCTTTTATCTCTAACACATGCAGTAGGGCTCGAGAACCACATTTATGTCCCCGAGTGTATTTATCATCACATCAGAAGCAATTCCCTTGGTTCTCTTCTCATTCATCTCTTTGGCCGACAATCGTTTGGTGCTCCGGGTCAGTTGTTTCCAGTTGGAAGAGGAGGTTGAGTTAGTTGCAGGGGCTAACTTACCTCCTTCAAGGCCCTGATCGGCATCTAACCCTCCTTGATGATGATGGCTTCGCTTAAGACCAAGATGCTTGTTCTTGAAGTTTGGCTAGATTATAAGCTTTCTGAAGGGATTGCGGCATGAAAATCAGCACTGGAATGACTACTTCCTTTAGTCTGGTGAGGAAGAGGTTAATTGTGTATTCTTCAGTGATGAAGACCTTATTTTGCGGAGCTTCAAATTCATTCAGATAATTTTGAACTAAAGATACTTGTCGAGCTCCTTGAGTTCACTTATCGATTCATCATACAACATCGAACCAAAGCGTGGAAGAATTGCCAAGGTAAATCCACCTCATGAAATTGGAGTCCCGACGATTTACGATTTGGAAAAAATTTGAAACCAAGCCAGAGCCCTGCCTTCAAAATAAATTTAGGCTAACTTCACCTTCATGTCATCTGGTGTGCAGTCAATTTCAAAAAACTGCTCACTTCGATACAACCAATCTGTCACTGCATCGCCGACAAAGCAAGGGAAATCCAAACGAGCACATCTAGTAGGAATGTTATAGAATCCAAATTGTTGATGGCGGTTCCAGTCGAGGGGGGATGTGAAAATACATAAGCCTCTTGTTCAGCCGCCATAGCTGCCTTCATCTTCCCCAACTCCTCTCTGGTGGCCGAGTGTTGGAGACTGATCTCCTGCAGCGTCTACTTCACTGAGTCCAATTCTTTGTGCGGGTCTTGGTTACGAGTGTTGTGCTCTCCCATGGAAACGGAATTGTTGGCCGGAAGGTAAGATCTGATATTAGTGATAGTAACCTAATTGATTCCTATGTTTTCCTTCAGGTCCGTCGACGCTACTTAGCCGAACGACACAAGGGAAAGGTTGTCGATATAGTAGGAATACAAGGGATAAGAAGGAAAACAAACAAGATAAGCTTTTTCATACTTCAAGCACTAATCAGAGGTGTATTTAAGCCTCTTTCTTATAGTTGGTAAAATAACTGTACTCATGATTCATGCATACACACACATCATACAATTACAATCCTAACTAAATCTGATACATAACAGAAAGAGAAGTATGAAGAATAAGATTGGAACTACCTGCATAGCGCCTGAAGGACAGGATGCGTCCAACCTCCTTGGCGAGCAAGGGTAACTCCAGATGTAGGATTTTTCCTTGAGACATCAGACGCCCATCTGAACTTCCAACACAAGAAAAAAAAATTAGGTCGGCTCAAGATCAACGCCTTCAAATGGATCTAAAGAAATTGAAGCGATAAACGGAAGATGGAGAACGCACGTCATTGAGAGAGAGGTTAGGTTTTATTGCCGGCGGACCTTGGGACGGCAAAGGAGGGCCGGATTCTGTACGGCTAAAGATCATTCCCACTTCGGCAGATTGGGAGATCCATGAAGAGAAGGCGAGAGAGAGTTTCGTCTTCAGGTGGAGGAGTTCCTCTTCGTGATCATCGCACTCGCATTTCAGTCGCGCGGTGAGGGATGGGAGGGAGGATAGATCCTCCGGTTCTCCGAGGTGCTCTTGCAGAAACCCTAGAAGAAAGCGGCCAATGCCACCGGAGCTCATCGCCGGCGGTGGATCCCCCGCCATCGTACAGCAGTGAAATCCCTGTATCCCACTTCCTATTCGAGTTGGTATCTCGAATATAGCAATCGCTTTGAATGAAAATTGGGAGGCAAACAAATACTAGGAAGATAAAAAAGAGAGGGATTTAAGGAAGCCACTCAATAATAAGCAAGGTTTCAGATAAATAAGCAAGGTTAAAAAAAATAGAATCCGAGAACGAAATGATGGGATCAAAGGTTCAAAATCTGACTGGTTGTATCGAGATTGAACCGTAATATTAAATAATAACATATTACATATATGAGTCATAAATTCATACTATATTAAATATCATGAAAAGTGTAAATAAAATCTTAAATTAAGATCAAAATGGAGATGCTCAAATTAAGCATCAAAATATCAAATACATTATACATAGCAAGAGTAGTCGTACACATAAGGACTGTCGGACCGGTTCAGGACCGTTCTTTTAAAAGATTGGTTTTTTGGTCTACCGGTCCCGCTCAAACCCCCGGTCCAGGACACAAGAGGAGGACCGGCTGGGACCAGAGGACCGGTCCTAACCGGTCTTAACCGGTCTTTTTTATTTAATTTATTTAAAATATATATTATAAAATACAAAATATATTTATCTAATAATTTCAAAAAATATATTTAAAATATAAAATATATTTATCTAAATTATAAATACAAAATATAGTAACTATACAACCCCATACCCGTCGGGTATGACCCTCCCCAGATAGTTGGGACCCGAGGTGTCATGTGATTGGCTAGCATTGATCAAGCTGCGGTTAGCGGGTCTTGGTGTGCGTTTAGAGAACTGGCTGCGGATAGCCAGTTTTGGCTAGGGTTTTTATAAAACCTAAAAAACTAAAACCCTCCCCCTCATTCCTTCCCAGCCGCAGGACCCGAGCCCCCCTCTCTTCTTCCTGGTTCGCGCGCGTCTAGGGCAGCAGGCGTCCCTCCCGCTCCCTGTCGCTCTTCCCCCTCCCGTCGGCTGTGAGCAAAAGGAGGAGCCCCGACCCCGTCGCCCTCCTTCCCGTCGGCCCGATACCGGGCCGAGCCCCCTCTCCTCCCCCAATCTCCCTCCCTCTTTCTCATCCTCTCGGGCTGCAGCAAGAAAAGAGGACGTCGACACCTCCTATTCCTCCCATCGGCTTGCGATAGCAGAAAAAAGGCAGGAGTCGAGCCCCTCCTTCCTCCTCTCTCCCGTCGCCTGGAGTTTTCCCCTCCTTTCTAGTCGGCTAGGGCAGCAAAAAGCCCTCCCTCTTCCTCTTCTTCTCCCAGTCGGCCTAGGGCTAAGAAGAGTCGGTTCCACCTCCTCTCTTGTTCTTTGTTTGGAGTCAGCAACCATTCAGCAAAGGCCGGCCACCCTTGGTGGAGTGAGGTTGTGCGCACAACATAGAAAGTCGTCTTGGAGCTCGAGCTTGGACGACGACGAAGAACGTACCTTGGAGAGTCGAATCGGAGCCCGATTCGGCGTGTGCAAGCCGGATCCATTCATGAACATCCGCTACGGTCACTAGACGTCGAGCCTCATGTCAGATAATCGGTGGTGGCTCCGTCAAAACACGCTTCAAGGGTAACGAAATTTCTCCCCGGGCAGGTGAAGCCCTAATTTATCATGATTGCATGGAAGCCCCTCTCCACCAACGGGTGGAGGAAGGGAGCTCTCCGACGGGTCGACGTGTACCTCCCCGCTTGTAATTGCATTAGCGTCCGGAAACGCGGGTACGGATTTAGGCATGATGTTTGAAGCCCATCCGGATATGTCAATCTGGATTGGTGATGTTCTGGGGTTCCCGGAGAAGACTCCGAGGAAGTTGCATCCCACTTACTTGCAGGGGCGAAATATTGCCACCCCAAAAAAAGGGGTGGGCTCGATATGCCCTGGCCCGTTGTAGTTGATCGATGTTCAGCTTGCCACCGCTTGGCAGGACGTTGGCGTACATGTGTTGCAGAACAAAGCGGGAAATAGCGGGTTTAAGCCCAAGGTTGTGCCGGCCCGAGAAGGCCTTATTAATTATATTGCCGGTCTGCGTGCCGAAGTATGGAATTCATATTCCTGTAATCTGTGACGCATGTATTTTGTTTATCTTTTCTAACGTAGTCAAGTGGAGTCCTCGTGGACCCCTCGCACAGTGGGGGACCAGAGGGAAATTTACTTGGAAGCCCCTGAGAGTCCGCTAATAGTCTCCCGGAACAGCGGAGTCACACTGTTGGCAGCCTCATTTGGTCTGCGTATAGTAAAATTATTAGGCGGGAGTACGATATTGGTCGACCGGATGAGAAAGGCTTTGCATAGATCCAGGGAGGTGCACCTATGGAGAGGAAGGGGTCGGCTCTGAGATTTTGGCCGGCCAAGAGAGCCCTCCAAAGGTGCCTTAGCTCAGCCTTTGACTTGGGAGGGGAAGAGTTAGTTAGTCTTCTGGGTGTGCGGTGGGACCTCCACACTGAGACCTTGGATCTGTACGTCGAGTTCCTAGTCTTATGTCTAGATCGTTTACTTGAGCGTAGTAAGTGCGCGGTCACCCCTTTTTTGGGACCCCGAATTCCACAGAGACCGAGATTTCGGTTTCAACAGTAATGCTCTTTAAAGAGCCGTTTGTATGGGACCTGGTCACCGGTCCCGGTCCTGGCCCAGGACCGGTAAAAGATCGGTCTTTTATAGGTCTCGGTCCTGAATCGGTCTTTTACCAGTCTCGGTCCGGGACCGGTCTTTGATGAAAAGAGGCGAACTCCTTAGGCCCCCTGGGACCGGTCCCTAGCCGATCCTAACTGGGCTGGTCCCAACCGGACCGCTTAGGACCATTTTTTTGTGCACGACTAAGCAAGAGAACAGCAGAAATGCTATTTAGTTTAACTGTTTAACCTCAACTACACATCTAATTCATTGCCACATCCCACATACTCAATTATATGAAAATATTCTCTAGATTAGTAATACAATAAAATTGAAAATCAAATAGAAATAAAAAAAAACAATGAAAAACAAAATTACAGCATTAAGAAATTAATTCTGGATGAGTGGATGATCTATTGAGATTCAGAAATAAAATTACAACATTAGGTCATTAGCCATTAGAAATTAATTGAAGAAATTACAGCATTAGGCTAAATTAGATGATAAAGATAGACACCTCATCGATTAGATACTAATTCAAGAAATTAATTCTATGAAAATAATCAAATATGTAGTTTTCCCTCGTGGTACTCTGTGAAGAAGGACGGACCATTCATAACAAATCCATGGCAGCAAAAACAAACGAAGAAGAAGAATAGAGGAAGAAGTACGGACCGAAGAAATGAAGAACCCTAGGGTGCTCTGCGAAGTATTGGAAGCGGATGGTGGACACAAAACTTAGATTTTTTTTATTATAAGTCAACTCACAATATAAGATTACAACTCCACTCTTCCTAACACCAAGTTACAACATTTTGTTTAATACGGTGCATCAGCACGAGTGTTAGGTCACACACACAAGTGTTGGTATTAAAACCAACGAGATACGTAAAGAAGTAGTTTTAATTGATAATTGATTTTACTCAGTGTGAATTATACATCATTACATTTGATTTATAGTCTGCTAATAGAGAATTATGGATTAGCCTTAATGATAGTGGTTACAGATAATAGATGGAGGTTACATTAAGCACACTTATTACTTCTTAATACATTTCATAACTGCTAATTGAAACTCTTTATTTGGTGCAGGTTTTCATCAACACCCCTTCTAAAACTGTGACATCTTTTATTCCAAGCATTCTTCTTAGTTCCATGAAAAGATCTAGAGGCAATGGCTTCGTTAGTATATTAGCAACCTGGTCTTTGGTTGAGCAGTAGTTTAGCTCGATTTCCTTCTTCTCCAAAGCCTCTTTGATGAAGTGGAAGCGAATATCTATGTGTTTGCTCCTTCCATAGTACACAGGGCTCTTCGACAGTGATATTGCACAAGTATTAGCGCAGTAGATCTTTACACCTTTCCCTTCTTCTTCATCATCGATCTCTTTCTTTATCCCCTGAAGTCAAATAGCTTCACATATGACTAAGTTCAATGTCATATATTATGCCTCCTTTGTTGAGAGTGTGATTGTCTGTTGCTTTCTCGAGCCCCATGAGACTGGGTTGGATCCTGCAAAAAAAAGGAAACCAGATGTACTTTTTCTATCATCTAAATTTCTTGCCCAATCTGAGTCGGAATACCCGATTAGGTTGGAAATTTGCCCCTTTTCAAACCAGAGCCCGTAATTCTTTGTTCCCTTTATTTAGTAAAGGATTTGCTTGGCCGCAAGAAAATGAGTTTTTGATGGATTGTTCACGAATCTGGGAACGATATTGACTGCATTCTCAATATTCAGCCTAGAATTGGTGAGATATAAGATGGAGCCGACCAAACTCCTATATGCATCCCTATCTGTTTCTTCTTCTTTTTCTACTTTAGTCATTAATTTCTCTGTTGTGGTCATGGGGGTAATAGTCAGGTTACAATTTTCCATCTGAAACTTCATAAGGAGTGTTTGGATGTAGAGCTCCTGAGAGAGTAGTATTGTGTGTGCAAGGTGTTTAATTTGCATCCCCAGAAAAAATTTCAGGTGCCCCATGTACGCCATCTCATAATTTATCTTCATCTTCTCTCTAAACTGCTTTATAATGCTTGAGTCAGTGTCGGTCATAATAAGATCGTCAACATAGAAGCCTACAATAATCCCCCCTTCTCTTTTAATGTACAAGGTTGGCTCATTTAGGCTTTTGACAACTCCTTCCCTGAGAAAGTATTTGTCAATGTTGTTGTGCCACGCTCTTGGTGCATGTTTGAGCCCATAAAGAGTCTTGTGGAGTTTGTAAACTTTGTCTTACTCCCCTGGTATCTCGAATCCTTGTAGCTGTCTTACAAAGACTACTTCAATTAGCTCTCCATTAATGAAAGTTGATTTTACATCGAGATGAAAATGGGATAGTAAAATTGGACTGTTGTGGTAAGTATCAATCTTATCGTCGTCATTCTTGCAATAGGCACAAAGGTCTCACCGTAGTCTTCTCCAGGTCTCTGTGAGTATCCCTTTGCTACCAGTCGGGATTTATGCTTCATAATGTGGCCTTGGTCATTATGTTTTAATTTGTAGACCCGTTTCAAACCGATTACTTCACGGTTGGCAGGTCTGGATACAAAAATCCAAGTCTGATTTCTTGTGATATACTTTATTTCTTCTTGCATCGCCTTTCTCCACTCTTCCTTCTTCTCAGCTTCTTCAAAGGTAGTGGGGGAGGATGCTACAAGGGCAAATTCATCTCTCTGATAAATTTCTTATAGTGATCTTGTCCTTCTAGGTGATTCATGATCGTTGTCTGAGCTTTCAGGTTCCAAATTACTTGCATTGTCCTGAAGGGAGCTTGGATGAAAATTCAACTTAACCAACAACTGCTGAGGTTGATGATAGGTATTTGAATCTGATGGCCAGCTCCATTCTTCTTCTTCATTGAAAGTGGCATCTCTGGAGATGATGCTCTTATTGGTTACTGGAATAATGAGTCAATATGCTTTACTTTTGTCACTATAACCTACCATCACACACTTTTTACTTCATTAATCTAACTTGTCTTTCTTTTACATGGTGTTGTGGGCATACACAATGTAGTCGAAGATCCTTAAGTATGAGACTTCAGGCTTGCATTTGTAGAAGGCATCATAAGGTGTGGTATTGTAAAGAGCTTTTATGATGCTTCAGCTTAAGATGTAGACTGTTGTTAAGGTAGCTTCTCCCCATAGAAACTTTGGACATGATTTATGAGTTAACATGGTTCTACCCATCTCAACCACTGTCGTGTTCCTCCTCTCAACTATGTCATTTTGTTGAGGAGTTCCAGGTGTAGTGAGCTACTTGTTGATTCTTGCATCTTGACAAAAAGAGATGAATAGGGAAGACAAAAACTCTCCCCCTCGATCACTTCTTATTGATTTAATCTTTTTCTCACATTGATTTTCAATTTGGGCTTTAAATAATTTGAATGGATGAAATGTTTATGGATTTTGCTCTAGGTAGAAGATCCACATAAAGCGGTTGTAATCATTTATGATTAGTAGATAGTAGCTTGTTTCTCCAAGTGTGGGTGTGAGGACCCTGACCACAGCCTGGCGCACCAGCGCTGCCTTTCGTCCCAGGCCCCCCACATGGGTCGCAGCCCATGCCATCCCAACCCCTCTCCGCGCCCCTTCGGCCACGACGGGTTGTTGGAGACCGCAGCCTCCCTTTGACGAGAAGTGATCCAGTTAAGCGCCTCTACGTGGACTTCCCAGGAGGTCACCCATCCCAGAATTGCTCCTATCTGAGCACGCTTAACTATAGAGTTCTTTCACTTCTCATCACCATTTGAGCTGCAGCTCAAATGGTGATGAGAAGTGAAAGAACTCTATAGTTAAGCGTGCTCAGATAGGAGCAATTCTGGGATGGGTGACCTCCTGGGAAGTCCACGTAGAGGCGCTTAACTGGATCACTTCTCGTCAAAGGGAGGCTGCGGTCTCCAATAACCCGTCGTGGCCGAAGGGGCGCGGAGAGGGGTTGGGATGGCATGGGCTGCGACCCATATGGGGGGCCTGGGACGAAAGGCAGCGCTGGTGCGCCATGCTGTGGTCAGGGTCCTCACATAAAAAGTGCACTTTTTATGTGAGGACCCTGACCACAGCGCTGGTGCGCCAGGCTGTGGTCAGGGTCCTCACATATTATGTGAGGACCCTGACCACAGCCTGGCGCACCAGCGCTGCCTTTCGTCCCAGGCCCCCACATGGGTCGCAGCCCATGCCACCCCAACCCCTCTCTGTGCCCCTTCGGCCAGGGCGGGTTGTTGGAGACCGCAGCCTCCCTTTGACGAGAAGTGATCCAGTTAAGCGCCTCTACGGGGACTTCCCAGGAGGTCACCCATCCCGAAATTGCTCCCATCCGAGCATGCTTAACTATAAAGTTCTTTCACTCTATAGTTAAGCGTGCTCAGATGGGAGAAATTATGAGATGGGTGACCTCCTGGGAAGTCCACGTAGAGGCGCTTAACTTGATCACTTCTCGTCAAAGGGAGGCTGCGGTCTCCAACAAACCGCCGTGTCCGAATGGGCGCGGAGAGGGGTTGGGGTGGCATGGGCTGCGGCCCATGTGGGGGCCTGGGACGAAAGGCAGCGCTGGCGCGCCAGGCTGTGGCCAGGGTCCTCACAGTGGGGGTGCTTATAGGGCCACATAGATCCATATGAAGCAAATCTAGAGGTCCCGAAGACCTTCTCATGGTTGTATGAGGAAAGGGAAATCGGTGGGACTTGCAACATGCACATGTATCACACTTTAATGGTGTGCACTTAATAGGGGGAAGGCCATCGACTAGATTCATCTTATGTAATTTTTGGAGATAGGTGGTATTGATGTGTCCAAGCCTAAGATGTCAGAGTCTAGTGGAATAAGAGAGATGGTCATGCTGACACGCGAGAGCTTATGACCTGGATGGCTTTAGTTAGGTTGTATATATTACACCGAGTTAACTTATTTTAGGTTGACACGGTGTTAGAGTTGTTATGTATTATGTGTCAATTCTTTTGATCAAAGACAACTCTAAACCCCTTTCGTGCAAGCTGACCGACACTTAGGAGATTTTGGGCGAGTCTTGGCACAAATTGCAAATCTCTTATTAGTTTTTGTTCTCCACCACAGGTCTCAACTGATATAGTGCCTCTCCCCTCTATTCTCTCTTTCTTTTCATCTCCCAAAAATAACTTCAAATTTATACGATTCATCAAGTTTCACAAAGAAAACAATCATTTACCATGTAGCTTGATCATCCACTATCAATGAACCATAGTCCTGATGCATTACTAATTGTGGAGGAGTTGCGGGTGAACAAGTATTCCTCAGTTGCAGCTTCAATAACTTCGGCATGCTCTTTTGGTTTATACCAGCAATTGCTCTCTGAATGATTTTGGATTTTACATTTTGCAACGAAAAAAATAATCTTTGGTTTCATGGTTTTGTTTTTTGCAAATGAGGCAAGCACGGTTCTGAGGAGATGGTTCTTTTAGTTTCACTTTTCCTTTGTTTTCAAATTCTTTTTATTTTTGAAGTTGTTTTGAAACGGAATTCTGAAACTCCCTTCTACCTTCTTCTTACTATCGCCTCTATTTCTGAAGTTAATTTTTGTCTTGAAAACTTTGTCCAGAGTCGACAGATCCCCTAAGAGTAGGCCCTCATGGGATTGCAGAGACCCCAGAAGATCACATATGGTGAGGGTGTCAATGTCATGAGCATCTAAGATGGCTGAAACAATATGATTATGAGATTTTGGCAGTGATCTAAGTACTGTTTCAACCACTTGTTGCTCTTCAATGACTCCTCCAAGGGTTCTTATTTGATTTACAAGACTTGTTATTTTTCCAAAAAATTCTTGAAAGGCTTCTCCTTCTTTCATCATCAATGCATCAAAGTTTCGACGTAAGGCAGTAAGTTTGATTTTGATTACCCTTCTGTTCCCTTTATATTCATTTTTGAGCCTGCTCCAGGATTCATTTGCAGATTTGGATCTATGATCCTGGGGTAAATGTTTGTGGCAACACCCTGCTGGATGAGGTGCAGAGCTAATGCGTCTTACATCTTTTCCTCCTTGGTGAATGTTGGTTCAGCTCCTTCAGGTGTTTTAGTTGATGCCTTGAGACCATCCTTGATCGTGTCCCAAAGATCCTGGGAACGCATCAAGGTTTCCATTTTATCGCTCCAAAATTCATAACATTACCCTGAGAAGATGAGAATGGAGGTATGACTGAGGCTTGGTGGATTGATGGTAGATGATGAGCCCATGGAGTGAGATCTCACAATGAAAGGATAGGTGGTGCTCTAATACCAATGTCGGTATTAAAACCAGTGAGATACGAAAAGAAGTAGTTTTACTTGATAATTGATTTTACTCATTCTGATTGATACAACATTATATTGGATTTATAGGCTGCTAATAGAGAGTTCTGGATTATCCTTAATGATGGTGGTTGACAGATAATAGATAAAGGTTACATTAAGCACAATTATTACTTCTTAATACATTTCATAACAGCAAACTGAAACACTTTATTTAGTGCAGGTTTCCGTCAACAACAAGAGCTTATTTCAATTCCTTCATGTGTCTGCGCAGGCTTTGCTCGTGTTCGCCCGGACTCAAGCTCCACTCCACTAGCTTCTGTTTGCTCAAACCTTCGCTTCCTCTACCGAGTTCGCTCTGCTATGGAGAGTTCGTCCAAGGTGGTGTTCACCCAAGCTTGTGTTTGCATGTAAGACCCCCCTCCCGGAACACACGACGCGGCCGAGGGGAGTCTTATGCCCAGGACAGCCGCCTTGCGGGAGCGCCAGCACACGAGCTAGCCTCCCCCACAAGACGCCTATCCTGCCGGCCAAACCAACTGAACAGCGCCAACCCATCAATAAAATAAAAGCAAGAAGCCATAAAGAGACATTCACATAAGTAAGAGTCCAGATAAGTACAAACACAAGAGCTCCGAGAGCTCCTGCAAAAGTATCAGAGTATCAAACTAAAAATAAAGGAAACAACAGACAACAAGAAAATACCACAAACTTCCTCTTTAAGAACCAAAAATAAAGAGCAGCAGCCGAGCAACATAGAGCTCTCAGATCAGTAAACATCACCAAAAGATTCCATAACCAACAACTAATTGGAATAAGAGGTTCCCATGACAAAGAGGATAATCCAGCCATACATAAATTCCCCAACATATCAACCCAAGAAACCCAAACACCCATAGTAACAAGATGAAGAAAATGAGTTGTAGGTATTTTGGTTTTAGGAATTAATACAGTGAACAGCAACCCGAAATGCCAACATAACTTCCAAAGTTAACACATACCAGCAGCTATCAGAAACATGGGAGTAGCCGGCCAATTTAATAAGGAAACATCAGCCATCCGATCAAAGTAAAAGCCCCAATAATTATTTACAAGGAAGGAAGAAGTGGAATAGGAATGAAGTAAACATTGAACAGCAACAGCTAGTTCAAAATAAAGCTAAACATATCATCAATCTGGTTCAAGACTCATAGTAGCACAATCACCC
Source organism: Dactylorhiza incarnata (assembly GCA_033032865.1). NCBI lineage: Eukaryota > Viridiplantae > Streptophyta > Magnoliopsida > Asparagales > Orchidaceae > Dactylorhiza > Dactylorhiza incarnata. The sequence goes on from JAWHQI010000450.1 coordinate 588,159, forward strand.
AAAACAAAGAAGCATCAGTAACAGCCATTCACCCCAACAACAATCCCCCAAAATCAAAAGGATTTAATTCAAAGCTTTTGACAGAAACTTCAGACAGTCGCTCCCCCCCCCCCCCCCCCCAAAGGACCGTGATAACTAGGATAGCAACTTAACAGAAAAGGTGATAAGATTTCCCCTAGCAAAGGGTAGTAGCAGGTCTGAAGCAGGACAGCAGCCGGCAAAGCCTTATGGAACTCTTAATAGGAGTTGTAACCAGCCGACCACAGTAATTAAAACTCCAGTAAAGAGAAGTTCAGAGGGGGGGAAAGAAAGAAGAAGAGCTTACAGTGATATCCAAATCACCGCTCCAGCCAACTCCGCAATACGCTGCTCAAACCAAAGCTTTGCCAACAGTAACCTTAACAGCAGAACAATCGATTTGCCGGGGAAAAAGAGGGGGAGAAAGGAGAGAACTCGAAAGCCCTAGCTGCGATCGAAATGAAGCCGGGAGAGATAAGATTCGGCCAAAATACTAAAAAGAAAGTTCTCCACCGCCTTTAAAGCCGGTGATAACAATCACCAGAAATTTGTGCTACCAGCACACCAAGATCACATTTATTCCAATAGGAATTAGCTAGCAGCACACCTAATTAGGAATTAGCTAGCAGTCCACATTTCCAAAACCTCCCCATTTTAACTATAAGCAAATTCGTATTTGAACATCACATGACGAGGAGGCAACCTTTCATAGCATACTCATTCATTTTACTGTTTTAAGTTATTAGCACACTCACTTTACTAATGCCCTCTGTTAGCACCCCAATGTGCACAATTTTTATGCTTATATCATGAATAACATGTATAACGGAACTAACCATTATGCCCAACCAAATCAGTCCAAAATGCGAGCTATATTTTCATATTTTAATACAAAGCAAATAACTCGAAACCCAAATACGTTACGACAGAAAATCAACACTGATTTATTTTTCATCATAGGGGTCTAGCGCGCACTGGGATGTTACATTGCACCTCCCTACTCATGTCTGCCCAAGCAAATCAAAATGGAAACATGCAAAGTAATCTCATGAGATTTAGTTATTGAGCTCCTGGGTAAAGGATGGGTTCAGGATACTCATTTGGAGGTCTTTGCATATGTCCTTCATGCCAAAAAATCAAAGTTGCCAAGAAACATGAAAAACTTCATATATGTTACACCAAACATGCGGTATAAATTTTCTATATTTATGTCCATTCCTACAATACATTGTTATTATTTTCTTATGTCTGTCATTTCTTTATTTTTTTATCATGCAGCATTGGAAGAGGCATTCTGTAAATAATAGTAAATGTCTGATTGAACATATTACTTCTTTATCTGTTGTTGCTGCAAAATTAATACTCATGTTATGTCATATTAGTAATAGCCATTGGGTATTATTGGTGGGCAATCTAAAGCTTTCAAAATGGGATCTATATGATTCTTTTCCAAACCCCGTGCATCGCACCACACTCCTTGAAATGGTAGATATTCTAGCTAATGTACAAAATCTCTTTACATTTATAATACCAATGGTAGTTCTCATTGCTTCTTCTTTTTGCAGCTACACCACCTGTACGAGGATGTTGAAGAAGCTTTTACAAGTAAAATTGTTGATTGACCCATAATTACAGTAGAAGGTGTACGAGTCAAAATAATGGGGATGACTGTGGGGTCTTTGTTATGAGGTACTTGGAGTGTGTAGTTACAAACTCAGAGGTTAACTGGCAAAAATGCAAGGGATGGTCAACAGATATGCCAAAGATCAGGGCCTCGGTGGTTGCGACAATTTTTGAATGTTTCTGGGATGTTATTAGTGCATCAAGGATGACAAACAATGAATAGATATAGCTGATTTTTGTGTGTAATCGGTAAAAACAATGAGTAGTAGTTGCGTTGAATTATTTTTGTGCAATCAATTAAAAAAATGAGTAGTTCCTGTGTTGAATTGTTTTTGTGTAATCAGTAAAAACAATGAGTTTTTGCTAAAGATTTCGGTCGTAATTCCCCAATTCCAGTCATAATTCAAGTCAATGTAATTCAATGATTCCAACCGTAATACAATAATTACAGTTGTAATTCACCAATTCCAGTCATAATTCAATGATTCCAGTTGTAATCCAACATTTCCAGTCGTAATTTTGAGCCATAGTTCACCAATTCTGATCGTAATTCAATATTTCAAGAAATACACCTTCACCATTTAGCAACATCAAGCAATTCTATACAGAAATACATCTTCATCATTTATAAACATCAACCAATTTGAGAAATACAACTTCACTAATTAATAAAATCTATCAATTGTAGAAATACATTATTTTCATCATTTAATAACATCTAGCAATTACATAAATACAACATCTTCTCCATTTGAAAACATCAGGTATTGCTGAAAAATTTCTAATGAAATCCATTAAGAAAGTTGGAGGTGTGCATGATGCCAATGGAGTAGATTCTTTTTCAATAGAATAATGCTCCATGAAATTGATGGGCTCTGGTGGAATGTCTTTGATGACGGACGAATTTCCCTTAGGGTCATATCTTCTCTCTGCAAGACAATGTAAAAGTCAAAATCACTGCAAGCATAGACTAAATATAATTGCAAACATAAGATCAAGACAAGATCAAGACAAGATCAAGACATGTAAAGAGTATTACTTTGTTTGTTTGTCGGCTTCTCCCAATGATTTTTTAGCGTGTGTTTGATTGAACATCATAATCAATCTTACTACGCCCGTCAATCCATAAAAAAACTTGTAAGCCTATTTAGTTCATATGTTTGAACATCATAAGAGAACATGTTGTCCTCCAACTATTGTTGTTGTAATATTTTCAACAAACTTACTGCGTTGTCACTTTCTATTAATGTTTTTCTTTCTCAATGAATAAAATTGTATGCATCACTCTTGCAAAATCCCACATTTCCAACACCTCCAACTTCATCAACTAGGTAGTTAAATGCATTGACTGTTCTAAAACCAGCTCCGGTCATATTCTTGATAATGCTAGCTTGGATATTAGATATACAATAATGAGACTGCAACAAATGCGTGTCATTTTTCGATGCAAGTGGGTGATTATGTTCCTCCACAAACTTGGTGACCTTCCAATTCTTACCATCTTTATCAGTAGTGAAGGTAATGCAGGTCAAACATCCTCTGCGAGTATCCAGTTTACGATACTTGTGATAACCATCATTCTATGGCTTCAAAATCTTTGCACCAGCTTTGGAGCAACTGTATTCTCTCACATTATAATTCTAGTATGCGTCTAATACACAATGTGTTGTTTCCTTACACTAAACCCTATTTTCTGGGCATCGTCGCAGAACATTGAATACGTTTTTTCTTCAGATTGAACTATTGGAAAAATAATGGTTGATTTCTGTTCATGAGAAACATATATGTCCATGTGTTATTACAATAAGAGGTACACTAAAAAGAGACAACAATGCAGCTAGAATTGACAATAATGCAGCTGGACATTCCAGTCAGAATTGAAATTTCAAGTGATTTAAAATTCCAGTCAAAATGGGGGGGGGGGGGGGCAGTCAGAAATGGAGGGTTACAATCGGAAATGGAGGGTTCCAGTTGAAAATGGACAGTTCCAGTCAGAAATACACAAGGAACTTCTTTATCCGAAGGATAAATCACATGTAGAGAATGACTACACTTAAAGTTGAGGTTAGAGACTTACATTTCCCCTACTATCGAAAAAAATTCTTGAGGACAGTTGCATTTTAATATCGTCTGTTAGAGTTAATGTCGACCAGATAAATGGAGAAGACGCATCACAACAATGAGTAGGAAGAAAAAGAATTTCTCAAGAGTTAATGTCGAGAGGGGGTTCGCCGGGAGAGGGAGACTGAGTTTCGTCGGGGGAGTGAGCTCGAGAGGAGGTTCACCGGGAGAGGGAGATTAAGTTTCGCCGGGGGAGTGAGCTTTTTTCAAAACCTAGTCGCGGGAGAGGGGAATTAGCTGGGTCGCGCTAAAAATTAGGCACTTTAAATGCGCAACGGAGCATTACAAGCCAGCCTCCTCCTATGCACGGCTTGCACGTGTCTCCCATCAAAACTTCTTATATATTAAATATTATTCTTCCATTGACTTTGTCAAAGCTGGAACTATTCATCATCTTCTCACACCTCCCATGCATGCTCTGTTTTATAACAGAGGAGGCTTTCTTCTTCCAACACGAAGAAGGATCGTTCACCCCTTTCACGTGCAGAAGATTCATGGCACTGCTCACCCCTAACAACCAGCCGAAGAGGAAATAGAGCTTCTCCACCTTCAGTTCTTCCGTCGTCATGTGCTTGCGAAATGTGAAGATGGAACTTGGAAGTGGCAAAATGCGAAGATGGACGTGGCAAAATGCGAACTAGGTTAGGTCTTACCGTATATCCAGGATATCATAACCGTTGGATTGCATCCAACGGTGCTAAATTGGACCGCCCGGTTACTGGGAAACAGCTACGGTTCCCAATTTTTTGGTCCAACTGGACGGTTCCCCGGTTCCCGGATAATTTCTTAAAGGAGGGGCAGCATACCAGGACCAGACCGGCTGGGGTCCGGTCGGCGGTCCGACCGTCCTGTCCTGTCTGGTTTTCAAAAGCTTGTATATAAGTTCTAATTTATGCCATTGTATTTTAATCTTTTCCGAAAATAACATTGAAACAAATTAAAATATGTTCGATAAATTTGTATTTTATTTGTTTTACTTTAAAGTTTATTTAAGGGAATTGTTATTGGTACCTCATAAATGGCTATTGTAATTCATATTATTTGTACTCAAATATGATATTTGTATTCATACATGATAATCATACACATACATGATAATCTTAAAATCAAAATTTTTTGATGTCATATACCCAAATAATATAGAACTTTAACATACTTTAACATGTATAAATAACATCCACTTAGAAAATTTTTGTCAACCATAAATAACATCTACTTAATTTTTTTTGCACACCATAATTAACATTCACTTAAATAACATCAAAAAACATTTCAAAAAAAAAACATAATGTGTTCCCATATTGTTATAACATCATAACAATATTTCAAAAAAGTACATAATGTCATTTGTAAGCTATATCTTTCCTTGCCAAAATGAACTCCGCATGCATGGAAAAATATTTTAAATTAATATTGTAAATTTAAAACAATAAATAACTAAGTAAATATCTTACATTTTTTGAACCTAATGCAGCGCGTTACTTGAAGAATCCAAGTGATAAAACAATTTGCACTTTGCAAAATACAAAATAAACTAATTGATAAGTTCTCAAATCTTTAATACAATGGACAATCAAACTATATAAACTGACATACTTGACTAATTAAATTAGTCGTGTAATATATGGAATGTCACACTCTTCTGCTACTTGTTCATGATATGTTGTCCACACCAAAAATACAGGAGGTAATGGACATTCTTCTTTCATCCTCAATATAACGAAGTGGTTGTCATTTATAAATCTCATATGAATTGTCCATCGAATAGCCGGTGGACTTGAATGAAGCGGTAGAAAGGTGAATGATTGTTTGCTTGAAAAATGAACATCCATCTATCAAGTGGGGCTGGCACCACCCAACAGTCAAGAGATTTTAATAATTCTAATCTCCTCGTTATTCCAAAAATTTCAGTGTATAACAATTTCTTTTCATGAAGTTTTCCCGCAAGATCATGTCTCACTTGCATCCAATTATCCCCCCTATTTAGAGCAATGCTAATGCCTCTATCTTCAATGTCCATCACCCATAACATCAACAGCATCAAGGAGATGTGATTGTGCACTCTGTGGCATTTGATTGCACACATTATCTAGAAAACCGCTCTTTGTACTTCTTAATTTCTTTGCCACCTTAGTTGTTTTAACCTTTACCGCTTCTTGTTCTTCCCTCAAAACATGCTCGTAATGTGACGGGTCTCTTTTGGTGGATTTGTAATCTTCCATGAACTTCTTCAAACTCCTCCTTGGACGACCTCTCAAATTTGCGGGCAATTTGGCACCTTTGTTTAACTAGCATCCGGGTTGACGATTTCACGCAATTTTCTTTTAATTTCCCTTCTTCAAACGGTAGCGGTTGGTCGTGTATGTGTAATCCACAAAAAAGACATTTGATAACATATTACTTAGACGAACAACAACTGAATGTGCAAAAAAGATACTTTAAAATTGTAATGTACTTGCATTTACTTGAGTTAAACTAATGTACCCGGAATCACTAATGCATTTGAACAAATGTTGGATTGGAGTTCCACCTTCTAATTGCGTTCTATATAGCTTAGCCTTCGCATTGTAGATCGTTCTAATGGTTGTAGTATTATCCATATTTCTCTTCTTTAACATGACCAAAATTTTATGAGGCTTACATCCAGCATTGTACATCTCCTCGACAATCTTTTGTCCATACATCTAGCTTATCGGCATATGAGTGTGCTTCAAGATGAACAAACTGATGATTGTGCAGACCATGTGTAACTTCAATCTTCCATTCATTGTTCTCATTTTTATGTCCTTTAAGCACAAATTTACACACACGCCGCTTGGTACTTGATGAACAAGCTGATGATTGTGCACACCATGTGTAACTTCAATTTTCCATTCATTATTCGCATTTTCATGTCCTTTAAGCGCAAATTTACACCCACACCGCTTGTACTTGATTTTCTGATATTTCTCTTAACATGCCATTTCTTTTTCTGAGTATCTGGAGGTAACCCACCCTTGTCACAACCCAAAATAACTCTAGGTCTTGCTCTGTCACTGAGCTTATCTGCCCTTGTTATAATAATGACGAACCCAACTGTTTGGCAACATTCCTAGCCCACTCAATCAAATCTTCTTTACTTTGAAAATTTACGAACGTGCAAAAGTGCATTCCAACATCATTGGAAAATTCATCATTTTCAAACAAGGCCAACTATTTTGAACTCATCATTAGGTGAACCCTAAACACAATCATAACACACATACTTATGAACATAAAACAACTATTAATGAACATAAAAAACAACTACTAATGAGCATAAAAACAACTAAAATCACATCACAAAGCTCACCGAAATACTGGAACTGCAGCGAAAGTGGAGCAGTGAACTAGCAATTCCTGCAAGAAAATTTGTTGTAAATTAAAATTGCTCTGATTTAAAGCAATATAGGTTACTACTAATCAACAGAAAAATAATTAAAACCACAACACAATGCTCACCTGATGTAGAAGGAGAAAATTCTAAGGCCGCTGCTCGTTACAATGGGGAGAGAGAGAGAGAAAATTCTGAGGGTGACAGGTCACCTCTCGGAAAGTTATGCACTTCTTCTTCTGAGAACGAAAGTGAAGTCGTTGAATCGCCTTTCGGGACCCGGAGGATTCCCGAATCGCTTAGGATGATGGTCTTTTGGAGCGAAGGAAATCTCCAAATCCACGAAGGAGATCTTCGAAGGCCGAAGGAGATCTTCGAGCGCATAAGGAGAACTCAAAGGAAATCTTCAACGGAGCTCTCTCTGGTGTAGAAGGCAAGGTGTCTTGAAATGATGACCCATAGCTCCTTTTATAGCCTTGGGTAGGGGTAACCCGGTACTTTCACCGTCGTAACCACTGTAACTACCTGACAGGCGAATCACGTTTGCCGATTTGGAGCACACAGATCGCCATTTTTCATAAATGATCGTCTCGCACTTCGGGCAGTTCGGGCAGCTTCGTTGAAGGCGACGAATGAGACCTGCAATCTGAGAAATTAGGAAAGGTTAACTGCCGCACTCGTCTGGAACGTGGATGCGTTCAGAGTGTGCGCGGAAGTGTTCTGAGTGCGCAATGAACACGAGAGTATTCTGAGTGCGAAATGAACACGAGAGCATTCTGAGCGCGCAACGAACACGAGAATGTTATGAGTGAATGGAGAACGGATGAGCACTATTGGAAAGCAGTCGCCATGCAAATGAGGACGCGCCCTCCGAAGGTCGCGTCACTTGGGAAATAAGAACCCCCCCTAAGGAGAAAGTGGGCTCCGACCGCACCCGCCGAGGGGCCGGGGTGCAGTTTCGAACACATCCCGTGCAAGGTGGGGGCCACATCCCACCATTGGGGGGGGGGGGGGGGGGGGGGTTTGGCCGCACCCCACCAAAGTGGTGTGGGGGTGGCCGCACGCCACCAAGGTGGGGTGGGGTTTGGCCGCACCCCACCATGCAAGGTGGGGTGGGGCTACCCCCCAGTAGTGGGGTGCGGCCTTGACCGCGCCTGACGCCGATAAAACGCGAATTGCGCGCCGACGGATTCCTCCACTCTCATGATCATGGGTTGAACTTTACCCTGCTAAGTGCTAACTCCACCTCTCCTTAATGGAACCTCCTCTAAATGCACCCCGTAAGTGCCTATAAATCTACGGGTGCACATCACTTCCTTTTCGACGGTTTCACAGGATTTCGGGCGGAGGTGCGAAGATGAGGTAGGGTGGCGATCTGATGCGAAATCCCGAAATTTTCGAAATGTGAAGGGCGCGGGCGAACAAATAGGCTATTTATTTTTGCATGCTAGAATGCTGCGATCAGCACAAATAGGCTTTTTCCCCCTTTGATTGTGGAGTACCTATGTTGGTCGCTCATATTGGGAGCAACTGAGCCTACGTTTCATTCAGCGCGTTCTGAGGTCTTGCTACTCGTTCAAAATGGAATCCAGTGGCTGCGGTGGTCGACGCCGGCGGTGACGCGGGTCTTCGGTGGGGCCGCCTCTGAGCTAAAGCTGACTTCAACTTTCTGATAAGCTAGCTACCGTAACACCCACGTTTCACCACGACCTGTCGCCGGGCCCACACCGCCGCGTTAGCTCATGTCTTTTTGGCCAGTCCTTGCATAAAAGTGAGCTGTCACACCTCACCGTCCCTCCGATCCAAAAGCCCACGTTTCAGCTCTTATTTACAATTAAACCTTGATTCCACGGAAGATATTAAACAATGGTAATTATGTAAATATATCGGATAATTGGACAACGACGCGAGAATCTTCCCACGCCAGCACTGACGCAACGTCGACTGGTTTTGACTTTTAAACAAAGTTTATGCGCCGCGGCGTATTGAAATCCCCGTGGGTAACTCCTGATCTGCCGTTCATATTCTCAATGCATTTATTGACATCCAACGGTTCGATGAGGCCTGACAATTGATCTCTACGATCGCATAGTATTAGTATAATCGCGATCTCGGTGATGACGCCACGTCAGAGGGTTCTAGAAGAATAGATTGATGGCAACGCCGTGAGCATAACTTCACCAGCACGTTATAGCTTCTGATTTATTTTTAAGAAATATTATGGCCGTTATTATTAGCACTAATATCATTATTAACATCAATTTAATTTAATTTTCTAGGACTTTCTAAAAGACCTAATTATACTCATGGCTTTCCCCACGGCGCGAATAGCCTCCTTCGTCTCTACAGACGCTGTGCAAATCGCCACCCCCACACCGCGTGAATCCCTCCCTCATACCGCCCGGTGCTCGCATCGCCTCCGCCATCTTCTCCGAAAAGTAGTCTACACTCTCGTCATCGCGCCTGCTCTGTTTAGGGTTTTGCGTTTTAACAACCAACAACGACCATTTGTGATCTTTGGACGCATCCTTGCGTTGTGCTTGATAGTTTAAGACCTAGTTGTTGGAACCGAGAAATTTAGTTCACAGATTTTGGACCGAGAGAGGTGACCAAAGGTTAATGGTTCAACGGTCGACTCGAGCAAAACACAACTAGAAGAAGCTAAAGAACAAGAAAAGAACTTTATATTGCATATAAACACGACTCAAGTGCTGCAGTGAGGAAATTTCGTCACACACCTGAAAGTTTATAGGAACTTCCCATCCGAAAGCCGAGGCTGAGCTAGGCACAAGAGGGGTGAGCACCGAGGATTGGGGGACCAGGGGGGTCAACGTGTCTTCCACTTGTGCCCTGAGGTCCTATTTATATGCAATTCAGGGGGTCTGGTCTGCGGATAGCCATCTCCCGCCTATGCTGGATACGAGATACCTGTTTCACAGACGACCTTACTCTTGAGAACCTATGAAGCTGGCGGGTGAAGCAGGTCGCCTTAGGCGAGGTCTCCAGAGCCTGGCTCGATGTGGCCGAGCCCGTTGGACCAGAGGTCGTCGAGGAAGAGAGCTTTTGAACGAGCTGGAGACTGTCGAGTCAGCTCGCTAGCGAGCTGATGAGTAAAACCGTCGAGCTCCGGATGAGCCCCACACAATGAGGAAGAGGGTTTGCGGGAGAGCTTAAGATTATTGGGCGGGCACGTTGGCGGCCTCGGGAGGAGCTCGCCAGCGAGCTGATGCACTGAATTGTCGAGGGCCTGGTGAGCTCAACATGCCTTCGATGATGTCCTTCTTTTTGGTCAATGGTCAATTTTCTGAGGTCTGAGGGCGTATAATTGGGCCTCGGCCCCCTCGTCGAATAAGGGTTATACTCTAGTATTATAGGTTTGTTTTACATTTCTTATAACAAACCAACCCATTTTTTTGTAAATATTTTGCTCTCAAGTACTCCGTGATTTGATTATTGGAAGCTAAGAAATACATAATAACTTTACTTTTCGAGGCTTTGTAAATGTGATAAATGTTTTGAAGATCCAATCCTCCTACATCAATGGGTTGACAAATTTTGCTATAAGAAACCCAATGGAATCAATGGGACTCAACATTACCATTCCACAAAAATATAGCCAGTGCTTTGTTCATTGTTTAATTAGATGGAGAAACTAGAGAGAATAGATTTAGGGCCAGTTTGAGTGAGTTGTTGCTGATGAAAAGCTGCTGATGGAAAACTGATGATAGGAAAAGTGTTATTTCTAGAAAACAGAGTTTTGTTAAAAAATTGTTTGGGTGAAATGGAGTTTCTAAAACAGAGTTTTGAGTGAATTCCCCCCCCCCCCCCTAAATTACCATAAATTACTATTTCTTTAATTACATTCATCCTCGTTGCCATGAAAAAACAAATATTTCTTAATTACAAATGCCATGGAGAACAATTTCATCCTCATTGCCATGGAAAAACAAATGCCAAAAAAAAACCCAAAACAAATCTATCATCACTGCCATGGAGAACAAATGCAAAAAAAAAAACCCAGAACAAATATATCCTCACATCCATGGAGAAAAAACTAAAATATCTGATTCCAAAACTAATTTTCATACCTTCTTAAGTGAAGATCTGGAATTTCCATATCATCTTAAGTGAGATCTGTTATGGAGGCTCTCCTCTTCAGTTGGAGTGTTTAGAGCAGAGAAACTGTTGCGGGGTAGATCGTGAAAATGGAGATGATTATGTGAAAAAACTGCAGTTGGAGTGTTTAGGGCTGAGCGCGCCGTCGCCGTCGAGATCCACCGCTGCAGAGCTCCACAATCAGACCCTCCCCGCCGAGCAGGAAATCCTCCGTTGCAGAGCTCAGAGGCAGACACGATCTTTTGCCTTCGCCTTCGCAGGAAATCCTCCGCCTTCGCCTTCGCAGACGCGATCTTTTGCGGCTGAACGTGCGAAATAACCGCGGTTCCGTGCCTGAAGAAATGTGTGGAAGCAAAGAAACGGGATTTGGGAAATAAGCCGCGCCAAACACAGCTTCTACTCTAAATCACGGTGCGTTTCAACCGCACCGCACCCTGAAAGTCTAACCAAACGCTACCTTAACCAGTGCAACTCTACCTACATGATTAAGTAAGTTCTTACTCCAACTATTTGTCTCTTAAAGAGTTTTATATAATTTATTACCATAATAGGAGATCTTGGCAGGTTTTCAATGTGAAGTTTTTTGACAATCTTTCAGTTCTTATATCAAAAAGGTTGTCGCAAAGGAATCTATTGCATGACAGTTCACAAGATTCAAAAAGTTACGCATTAACTCTAACTGGTATGGACATCGAGCCAAACAATTTCTTTGTTTTGGGAAATTATTTGATGGGATTTTAAATTTAATGTCAAATTGTTTGTGTACTATGAAGATGCAATTTGTTATGAAGATGAAAAAAAATCAAAAGTGTAAAGTTGTTGTGAGCATTCATTTTCAGACAGATACGAGTTTTCATTGAAAGGAAGCGTTAATAGATTTGGCTTGAGGTGCTAGAAAAAGTATTGGCTATGTTGTAAGGATAAAGACATCTGATAAGGTTGTTGAGCGGCTCAATTCTAGTGTTATGTTAGGCAATGATCGAGGTGATTACAATCGTGAGAGCAAAAAAAAAGGTTGAACAAAATAGAGCAGAAGAACAAGAAACAGTCCCTGAATTGCCTTCAAACAAGATCTGCAACTAGCAACGAGAATGTCCCGCCACACACCCGAAAGTTTATAGGAACTTCCCCTCCAAAAACTAAAGTCGAGGTAGGCATAAGAGAGGCGAAGAATGAAGGCTAAGGGAACCTTGAGGGGTGGTGGATGGTGGTGGTGTAATATCCTGTAATTACTTAATCACGATTAACATTAAATAATATTGATTATGGATTAATAATCATTTTTGAGCATTCAATTTTCAAACGGAGTTAGATCTCACAAAACGGAGTCCACAGTTAAACTTAGAATGTCGAAAATATAGTAATCGGCATATTATTTGTCAAAATCAAAGTTCGTGAGAAAACATAAGTTTTTCGGTGCAATCGGTGCAAATTTTGAGCAATCGTCGTGAATTTTGAGAAACGGAGTCCACTAATGGACTCAGAACGTCGAATTACATAGGAATTGACATATTATTTGTCAAAATCGGAGTTTGTGAGAAAACATGCGATTTTCAGTGCAATCGGTGTGAATTTCGAGCAACCGGCACAAATTTCGAGAAACAGAGTCTGCCAATGGACTCTAACGTCGAATTACATAGGAATCAATATATTATTTGTTGAAATCAAAGTTCGTAAGAAAAAGTGCGTTTTCAGTGTAATTGATGCGAATTTCGAGAAACTGAGTCAGTCAATAGACTCGTAATATCAAAATCAATTAAAATAGATATTTTATTTGTCAAAATTGGGGCACATATGGAAAAAGTGTAGTTTTGGGCTATAACCGCTCGGAATTTGGCGAAACAGAGGCCCCAGTCGTGTCCGGTACATCGAAAAACCCTAGGATAAGTATTTTCATAATTTTTGGGACTCAAAAGGGACCCAAAATGACCAAAAAGAATAGAGGATGCCATGTGGCGCCACATGGCATTCTTCAACGCCACGTGGCGGTCCAGGAGAGCGCCACGCGCAGGCCATGCGCCAGCTCGCGTGGTGGCCCGCGACTGGCCCAAGGCGTGTACTGGGCACCCGCCTGAGCGTGCTTAGCTCGCGCCTGCGCGGATGGGCGCCATGTGGCGCCTGTATGGGCCACGTGGCGCCCATCTGTGAATCTGAAAGCGACATTTTTGTCTTGAATCGGTATTTTCGCGTTTCTGGAGGCTACAAAACTCGGATTGAGGCAATTTTGGTGGCATTGCGAAGCTCTTATAAATGCACATCCATTGGTCTGCTCTTCTCATTCCAATTCCATCTCCAGCATAGGAAATTTAAGAGAGAATGCGTTAGTGGGAGGAGGGAGAAAGCTTCAGATCGCTGCCGAACTTTCGGGGAAACTCCGGGAGGAGCTTGAGAGCTAGTTTTTGGCCTTGTCTTGTGACAATGCCTTCGTAGGTGCTGCGAAAGCGGAGCCAAAACAATATTTTTTCGCCGACACGCAATTAATTACCGTTAAACCACCGGAACACTGTCGGAGTGCTGCCGAATTTCTGCTGAAGTAATGACTTTACTAAGAAAAGGTTAAGAGCTCATATTTGGGAGCGTAAAGATCGAGGTAGGTAGAAAATACTGCATTATTTATGTCACGCTAGTTATTATTTTTCGTAGTTTTTACGGGTAATTTTTATACCTAAATGCTGCCGAAATAATTACGATAACTCGCTAGGCATGACTAAAGGTTCAGTCGCTTGTATTCAAGTGATAATGAGATCCCGAGTTATAAACTGCATGCATATTGAAAATGTGGAAATGCTATACTAATTATCGTGCAAACATATAATATTTAATAATTTATTTATGCATGCTAAATTACCACGAGGTCGTACTAATATTATTTCAGTCAAGTGGGATCTTGTACGACTAGACTGATCTTTGGCGATTGCTACTAATATGGATAATTTGAGATGCGACGATGCGCGATATTATAAAAAGGATTATAATATTAATGAAAATAATTATGCGCGTAGAATTATCGTAAAGTCGGACCGGCGTTATTATAAGATCAGTCCACTGTGGTCGTTTGCGACTAGATTGATCCCCGAGTAATAATTGACCGGTTTGCGACAAATAAAGATAATTCAAGATGCGATGTGGTAATATGATGACTACTTTGAATATTATTATAATGTTGTGTGATGATGTGCAATAGTAATAGTATGTTAGCCTAGTAATTGGCTTGAGGGATATAAGGGGGTAATGCTCTCTAAAGACTATTCTGTGGTCTTGTTCGCGGACATGTAAACTGGAGGGAGTAACGCTCCCTAAAGACTATTTTGTGGTCTAGTCCCGAACGCATATTGTGTGAGCTGAACCTCTGTCGACAGATTTATTATCCTCAGGACATGACGGTTTCCAACCGAGCCTGAAAAAGCTAGCGAGCCTCCGGTTAGGCCAACCAGTGTACTATAAGCGCTAGCTAATAAATTAGCTATTTATTATTTAAAGAAAATATATTTGGAAAAAAGACAAGAAATCTATGCTGATATGCTTTTACTTATTGCTTCCGATATATTACTCTGCTTATATAATGTGCATTGCATACCTAAATACCGTGCTATTATTTCAGAGGTGAGCAAGCAAAGATGCTCACCAGCCTACTAATATTTTTAGGTGCCTACGAAGATGCGGGCGACAGAGCATAGTGAGGAAGACTACTTTATATTTTGTAGCATGTAAAAATATAAAAGCAAGAAGCATATGTATGTGTGGCAAATTGTATTTAAAAATTATAAAATATCAATAAAATGTGTTTATTTTTTGCTCTTGCTCTGTGTACTGCAAAAGATCCAAATCATATTACTGTTCCCGCCTCGTTAACTCGAGCTTACCGGGCCAGAGTGTGACAACTTGGAATCAAAGCGCAGGTTACATAGTAAGGGCAGAAGTAAATAAAACTTTAGGGTTAGACCCCCTGAACATAAGTTAGTCAACTTTAGTGGGGTAGACACAATTAAGATCAGGGCAAAGACAAGTATAATAAATCATTGCGCTTGCGAACTCTAAATTTTAATTGTCTAATTGGTGTCTAGAAAAGTGGTTATGGGTGAGCTAGTATCCCCCGAAAGAAAGGTGGTGTATAATGGTACATAGTGCGACTACTGACCTTACGCTTACATAGCCAATGAGCTACTTAAACTAAAAATTGCAAGTTAATCATGAAACCTAAATTAATTAAATGTGTGAGTTTCAAGCATTTATAGCTTCAATTCTTTTAGAAATTTAAGACCATCTATTTTCATTTCAGCAATGACGGAGGGACATTTTGACTCGTTTAATCCTGAACAAACCAATGGTGGTAGTCACCTCCAAGGATAGTCTACCCCACCCCTTAGCACAAATTTGGATGTTGTCACTCAATTAGTATCAACACTAACAGAAGTGTTGCTGCGAGGGGCGGCCACACCTACTGTTCGCATACCTGACATGGATTTAGGATGACCCATAAGATGGATGGAGATCTTTTTTACGAGCAAGTCCACCCAAGTTCGCGGTATCAACCAACCCACTAGTTGCGGAAGGTTGGCTCCGCCAAGTAGAGCGAGTCTTCGAGGGCATTGAATGCCCAGAGAAGAAGAGAGCTGCCCTGATCGAATTTATTCTGGAAAAAGATGCTGAAGCTTGGTGGGATAATTACAAGTGCATTGAGTTACATGAGAGAAAAGCAACAAATATCTCATGGAAGGAACTTGTTGGTGGATTCCAGAATTGGTACTTGCCAATGTCCGCTCGCCAAAAGTTGAAGGAGCAATTTGCGCAGCTAACTTAGGGAAACCTTTCAGTGACAGAATACGAGGCAAAATTCAAGCTATTCTCCATCACGTACCCGATATTGTGGGATCGATAGATCAAAAAATCTTTCTCTTACGTCGCGGATTGCGTGAGTCAATCCAAACTATATTATCACTCTTGGACTTCAACGATTATCACTCACTCATCGAAGCAGCGCGGCGAGTTGAGGAGAGTCAGAAATCTCTGCAGTAGCATCAAATAGGCAATAAGAGGAAGAATCAGGAGTTTGTTCATAAGGATCGTGGGAAGCGCCAAAATAATGACAACAACAGAAATAATGACTTTCCACTTTGCCCAAAATGCAACAAAAAGCATCGAGGTGGTCTGCTGGTAGGACAAGAAGGACAACACATGCTACCTTTGCCACCAGCCAGGGCATCACATGGCGAATTGCCCAATGAAGAAGGGGAATGAAGACCAGGAAAATGGAAGACCACAACAGTAGGCTCCTGCTCAACCCCGGATCTATGGGAAGAATAGAGAAGTAACAAGAGAGGCAAATGATGTAGTCACAACTACTATAATGTTTGAGAATATTTTTGTCACTGCGTTATTTGACTCTAGCGCGATGCATTCATTTATATCAGAAACAAAAGTTAGTCAAATTGAGGTAAAGTACCAAAAGCTAGAAAAATCTATGTGCATAAGCCTTCTCAATGGTGAGATGGTTGAAGTAGGAGAATACGTACGTGGAGACATAAGGATCAGAGAGCGAAGCTTTACAACTAACCTGTTAATATTTCCGCTCAACAACTTTGACGTCATTTTGGGGATGAATTTGTTGGCAATGCATCAAACTACGACCGACTGTGCTAAAAAGAAAATAGCTTTCCGACAACCAAGAAAATCCACTTTTAGATTTCATGGTGAATGCGGGATTGTTCCTATAATATCCGTTTTGCGTGCACACAAGTTATTACGATATGGATGCATGTCATATCTTGCGGTTATATGGAAGTCAAGGAAGAAAAGTTAATGATTCAGGATGTGTCTGTCATTTGTAATTACCCCAACATATTCCCAGAAGACCTATATGACCTCCCACCACAAAGGGAGATAGATTTTCCAATCACACTACCCCTGGGGCAGAGTCAGTCTCTAAGGCCCCATATTGTCTGACATTACCTGAGCTGCAAGAGTTGAAGAAGCAGTTGCAAGATTTATTGGATAAAGGATTCATCCGTCCGAGTACCTCCCCTTGGGGTGCTCCAATATTATTTGTAAAGAAGAAGGATGAGAGTCTGCGCATGTGTATTGACTATAAAGGACTGAATAAGGTAACAATAAAAAATCGGTATCCCCTGTCGAGGATTGATGACTTATTCGACTAACTGCAATGTGCGTCGGTCTTCTCAAAATTTGACCAACGCTCAGGCTATCATCAGGTAAGAGTAAGAGATGAAGATATCCAGAAGATGACATTTCGTACCAGATACGGTCATTACGAATTCCTAGTTATGTCATTCAGAGTCACGAATACTCCAACAGTATTTATGGACATGATGAACCGGGTCATGACGCCTTTTCTTGACCAGTTCGTCATCGTCTTTATTGATGACATTTTGGTGTATTCAATGTAACATCCCCAGTCCTACTAGACCCTTTGGAAATGTTAGGGCATAGGGGTGAGGTGAGTGGCCACTAGGGCCTTAGGCTAGGGTGGAAATGGCTAAGTGCACACCAAAGCTCAAAAACCAACCTAGCCCTAAGCCCTTCAATTAGGCCAATTGACCCTCAATTGTCCAAATTGACCTCACATGTGTTGCCCTAACCACTAAGGGAGACCAATAGGATGGAAATTGCACTTGGGTGGGACCCAATTGCATGAAGTTGACCAAAGTCAAACCTTACCTAATTTTGGTCAAATCTTCACCCTTTGATTTAAATTGAACCAATTGGGACCCCACCATGGACCAACCAATGTTGGGTGATGTTTAGGGACCCATGACCCCCAAGTGGGGTCAACCCACCCACCTTGTTGACCAAAGTCAACCATGGTCAACATAGCCCATTAAAGGGAATTCTAAGCCTAATTTGAATGGAACCCAACCCCAATCATCTAATCAATCACTTATGTACTTAGGCATGCCCATATCAGCCTTAGACTGAGCTCAAACCTTAGGTTTGATTAACCAAAGGAGAGGGGG
The DNA here is from genome assembly GCA_033032865.1 of Dactylorhiza incarnata. NCBI lineage: Eukaryota > Viridiplantae > Streptophyta > Magnoliopsida > Asparagales > Orchidaceae > Dactylorhiza > Dactylorhiza incarnata. Next base: position 606,360 of record JAWHQI010000450.1, read on the forward strand.
ACCAAAAGTGATTAAAAAGCATAAAGCTAAAAGAGAAAAGCAAAAAGCAAACCCCCCCTCTAACACTCCACCTCTAATCAGCCTAGGGCCAGCCCTGATTGCTGATGATCTGGGCTTGATCCAGAGGGAAGCAGGAGGCCAGGGGTGCAGGAGGGTGGCAGCAAGGAGCATAATTGAGGATGCTTGATTTCAAAACCAGCTATAGAAGCCTCCCCACCTCATTCTAGCCACACCATCAGCTTCAGAAGGGAGAGAGCAGTCGGGAACGACACCTGGAGCAAGGCCATTGCCGGAGAATCGAGTTCGGGAGCAGGCTCTCCGGAGTAAAGCTTAACCATGGTGAACCGCCGCCGGAGCCGCCGGAGCCGCCGCCACGCCCCAATCACGGTTCATTTCTCCCCTCCCCCCATGCTAGCTTCCTATCACAAAACGGAGAAGGATCAGGCTCAATTGAGCCCGAATCCACTTCTTAAATCCATGAATTTTGGCTCGAAACGGGAAGCCTGGGATCGCCGAAAACCGCCGCCTCCGGCCGCCAGTCGCCGGTGGATGGTAGCCCCGACCACCACGAAGGTGTCGGTGGTGTTGGCCGGCGGTGGTGGTGGCTGGATAGCCGGCAATCCCGGTCGCAATCTCTCCCAGCACGACTCGATCTTAGCTGTTGGCTGGAGGAGGAAGACGATCCCTGGGCCATGAGATCTGCGTCAAGATGCGTGCGCCCGTATTTTCTTTAATTTAATTAATTCATTTCCTTGGATTTTCTGCTCTTATTGACCAGCCCACTTCTATAATTTATTAGGGGCCCTTAATGACTGAATTAGCAAAAGTGCCCAGCATGAAAGTTGTAGGCCTTGACCTTATCTTCCATTAGGGCTTAAGTTCAGGTCATTTGGTGACCCACAGCTCCCTGGGGAGCTGTTTTACTAGGACTGGTCCTACACTAGGTCAGTCCACTAAAATAATTATCTAGCCTAGAACTCTCAAGCTATGAAGCTGATATTTTAACCATAGGTAGGTATGCCCTAGGGTCACCCTCCGCCCAAAGATCAGCCCTTGATGGGCACTTTTACCTATAGTTTTTGTGGTATTTAAGATATTTAAATAATGTTGATTTTTGGAGCATATGAAGTCCAAATGACACCAAAATTTGGTGGCATACTCTTTAGTACATGAGTAGTGTCTGCCTAAGTTTTCACTCCATTTGGAGTTTTTTGATTTGGAAAATGGGAACCCTAATGAGGGCCCTTAAAGCTCAAATTAGGGTTTAGGCCATATGAGGAGTTGAGTGAGTTGGCCTCCTCCAATCTGGATGATTTTGTAGGTAATGATATATAATTGTATGTGACACCCCCTAATGGAGCATTTGGAGCCATTAGGGTGGTGTGTCCTAAAACCCTAAGGGTAAAACCTTAAGGTTGCAAATTAGGGCTTGTGAAGGACATAGGACCAAATGTCATTGCCTTGGCTCAGAACTTGGTAGACATGTTTCTAGGAGCATTCATTGGCTTAGATAATTTAATGGGAATTTTTAGAGTCATTTTTGTATTTTTCTTCTATTAAATGAAATTGCCACTATTTCCTTAGATAAATAAAATGCATGGTCAGATGACCTTGTATGGCTTGGATATTTTAACAGTGGCTGAATTGGGATGAAAATAAGCTATGGTAATTTTAATAGTATTTATTGAAGTGTTATTTCTTGTGGAGGAATTTTTAAGTGCTTACTAGCTTAGAGGTATTTAATTATGAAAAATGTCAAATCATTGGGAAAAATTATGAAACTTGGTTATCTGTCATATTCTGTTTATATATGCCCATGATAATTATTTGGAAGCCTATGGATTTGTATTTTTTGTACTTCATGTAGAAATTGGTATTTACTACACTTGGATGTTAAATCATTTTAATTAGTCAAATCATATGGTGATGATATAAATATTTGGCAGAGGACTATAGACCCCCATTTGAACTCTTGGTAATTTTTATAAAATTTTCAGATGTGAAATATTATTTTTCCTAATTATAGTGGCATTTTGGTAATTAAACAACTATGAGGATTCAGTAGGCCACATGGCATCCTAGGGTCATTAAACTCAGTAAAACACCTTGATATGAAATATTACCTTACTGATAATTTTCATGTAGCTTGTAGAAGTATTTTGAGGATAGATCATGTGTAATTTGACCTAAGGCCTTAACTACTTAATTAATAATAAATACCAAATTAATATGGAAAATTATGAAAATTGGAACACACCTTATTAAGGTCAGTGAGAGTCTAGTATATCTATACCATATCCTGGTGATGAGTTTTAGAAGGATCCCCTTATGGGGTTTGAGGTTAGTTTACTTGGTGGTCTGCGTTTAGTAAAAACCAGAATTTTGATTTTAAGACAATTCAGACCCCTAAGTAGTGTTTGGAAGTTATGCTCATTTAGTAATTGAGTTATAGCTCACAATGATTCAAGGAGGGTCAAGCCTAGGGTTGACAGTGAGATGGTGCTAGGGTTAGTGCATGAGGGTGGAGGTACGTCCACCCCAATTGGGTGGGACGGGTGTTGAGCTAAGTTACTTTAATTATATGAAATAATGAGGGGTGAACTAAAGGTTAATCACAAACTAAAGTAATTGTCTTGAGAAAGAGGATGGTGGGGTTGAGCCCATTAAATCCTTAGTACCGTTGGGGGCCCCTTTACGGGGTATACCGCGGGAAGTCCAAGATTCACCCTAAATATAATACTAACTAAATTGCAGGCAAGAGTAGCCTAATTAGGTCAGCAAACTAGTATGGATCTCCTTCGAGGAGGAGATGGGTTGGATCAACTTGTGTGTTAGTCCCTGAGCCGGAGGCTCGGGTAGACTTAATAACACCTGTTACTTATGCAACTAGTGGCGAGTCTTCGGTACTAGGCTAGTCATGTCACCGACGGTAGTACGTTGACTCAGGTGAGGGTGAGGTTTAGAGGGCCGGTAAGTTTGAGTACCGCGGTCTGGAGGACAATCCCTAATAACCCACCCCGACCTTAAAGTCTGGTGGATTCCAGCAAGAGTACGCAGGAGCTCCGCTGTTGTGTTCTTAGCGTTGAGGCGTACATGAGGTCTAGGCTTGGTAGTGAGCATACCCGCCTAGGATGTGGAGTGCTCGATCCACTGTCACCGTGAACCACGACGGTCGGTACCCGAAAGGTTGGCTTCCTTTCTAACAAAGTGGGAACTATAAAGGTCTGTGCGCATAGAGTCGTGTGGGTGAGTCACATTGCATAAACACATTAAGTCATCATAAGCATAGCATAGCATAACATACACATTAACATACCCCCATCATATAAATTAGTATGGGATCTTTTATATGATGGGTTACCTGGACATCTTAACTTATATGTCGTATGGGCGTTCATATAAGTTAAGGTACGAATCTGTGATGGTAGATTAGTTTTACTTACTGCACCGCATTTTTATTACTGGTTTACTTCATGCCCTACTTTACTGTCATTTATTTGCACTATACTGCTAGCTAGTTTTACCGCTTTTCCTATACTTCCTAGATTAGTGCCATGTCACCTCTTTCCTTGTTTACCCCTTATTGTCCTCCGCTTTTTCCTCCTGCTCGGTTTCTAGGAGTCGTGGAGGGAGGCGAGGACAAAATGACTTAGTCTTTATGACTAACGGTCGGATGTGGCCGTAACAAGAGTCTGAGGAGACGAAGCTGTCCCGCGCGCAGCTGGACGAGATGGCAGGACCTGAGCAGCGGATGTAGCGCACTACCACGATGCCACAGGTTGATGACTAGACAGTTAGCTTTCAGTTTTGAGAGTTTGTAGTTTCCGCATGTTGTAGAGAGAGAGAGTACTCATTTTGGATATGTATCGGGCTTAAGCCCCTTTTGCTTGTACTGTCTCTTTTTGGACATTTCTGTTTCATTATATATCTATATGATGTTGTGACATGTGGACATGCCTTTAATTCTGTACTTACTTTTGGCATATATTTACTTATGATCGTATAGCCGCCAGAGTCGGTGCTGAGCGGGGTTAGCCAACCCGAGTGTTGGTGACACCGCAAGGCAGCGATTCTGGGCGAAGATCCACCTCAACCGTGCGATGCGGGAGAGGTTCGAGTTTTCATGTACCCGAACGGGTTTTGAGAAAAGAGATCTTACAAATGGTATCACTGAACGAACGATCATAAGAGAACAGTCCACAACATACTGGGTCACCCCGCTCGAGCTTAGTTTGCGGACAAACTAGGCAGCGGAAGCTATGGTGTGCCCATGTATGGAATCACATAAAACAGTCCAATAATTAATAAGTAAGACCAAAAATTTTAACTAAATCCCTATCTTTTGTAGGCCCCAGTGAGCAGGGAGCCTCAGGTCAGTATCCCTCCCCCTCCGACTACCACTACTTTTCCGCCGTCGGAGTTGGGACAGACGTTAGCAGCCATTTTAGAGACCTTCAGGGCCTAGTCCATCCCGACACCACTGCCAAACCCGGGAGCGAACTGGTTGATCACCTTTAGAGGTCTTTCCCCACCGTCCTACCGAGGGACAGAGGATGCAGTGAAGACTGAGGAGTGGTTGGACACCATCCAGGAGATGCTGGCCGGCATCGGTTGCCCGGTTGGCAAGGCAGTATTTTTGGCAGTGTCAGCTCTTGATGCACATGCCAAGAGGTGGTGGAAGTTGCTGCTGGAGACCACTTTTAGAGATAGGGAGTAGTCAGATATTTCTTGGGACGAGTTTAGTGCCACTTTCCTGGAGCACTTCATATCCAACACGAACAGAGATGAGCTGGAAGAGAGGTTTCTACACCTCACTCAGGGGACACGCTTAGTGATTGAGTACCAGAGGGAGTTCTCCCATTTAGCCAGATTTGCGAGGTCTCATGCCGCAGGTGATCGCACTCTTGCGAAGAGATTCTACAAGGGGCTTCGAGATCCGTTGAGGCAGGCACTCTTGTTTGTTTCTGAGGGCAGCCTAACTCAGATTATCGAGACGGCAAAGAAGCTGGAGGCAGATCAGATCAGAGTGCAGGGAGGAAGGAAGAGGCCAGCTGAGGCCATGTACCAGGGGGAGAGCAGCAGAGGCTCGCAGCGGGGCAGACTTATGAGGCACCGGAGGGGTGGGGGACGTCCTCGTCCTCAGATTGCACCAGTACAGCAACCCCAGCCCTTACTAGCCCCACATCCCCTACGTACCTGGGGGCCCCAGAGATTTGACGACCGGGGATGCGCTCCAGTAGTGTGCTTCGAGTGCAACCAACCAGGTCACGTTAGGGCCCATTGCCCTCGTCGATTCCCTCCATCACCTCCTCCACCACCAGCAGCACCTCCGGCAGCCCCTCCAGCACAGCGGGGCCGAGGCCGAGGACGGGGTCGAGGCAGGGGGTATCACGACAGAGGTAGGCAGCAGGAGCAGGTTTACGCCTTGGATCTTGCACAGCCGAGGAACCCGGAGGAAGTTATAGCAGGTAATTTAATGCTTCCAGTACTTTAATTTATTACTGCTTAAATTTACCTGCATTTTCAACCTTCTAGATTAGAAATTGAACACAAATTCACCTTCCCCAGGCATTATAGTGGTGTGTGGCAAGCCCGCCCACACCCTATTTGATACTGGTGCCTCACATAACTTTGTTTCCGAAGACTTTGTTAAGGGCTTGGACCAAATCCATTATTACACGGGACCCACCAGGAGGGTGCGCCTCCCCAATGGATCAGAGATCGAGGCGACGACCAAGTGCACCTTGAAGGTGACCATCGACGGCCTAACACTCGATGCTCCAGCTTCGGTGTTGAAGCTCACCGACTTCGACCTTATCTTGGGCATGACGTGGCTCGCTTGGAACCACGCCCAGATAGACTGCCAAGCAAAGAGAGTGGTGTTGCGATACGATACCACCTTCGCGACGTTCGAAGGTATTGGACCAATCTCCCGCTCTTCTTTGTCATCTGTTCAGGTAGTCAAGGCCCACGAGCAGGGCGACGAGGTATATCTTGTATGCTTCGAGATGGCAGAGGTGGAGGCTTCCTTATCAGACATTCCCAGTACGGGACTTCTCCGACGTATTCCCGGAGAAGTTGCCCGGACTGCCACCGCATCGAGAGGTAGATTTTCAGATTCAGCTGGTGCCAGGAGCGAGGCCCATGTCTCGGGCACCGTACCGCATGGCACCCAAGGAACTGGCAGAGTTTAGGGTGCAGTTAAAGGAGCTGGTAGATGCGGGTTTCGTCAGGCCGAGCTCTTCGCCTTGGGGAGTGCCGGTATTATTTGTGAAGAAGAAGGATGGAACGCTTAGATTATTTATAGATTACCGGGAGCTCAATAGGTTGACGGTATGGAACACCTATCCGTTACCGAGGATTGATGAGCTCTTCGATCAGTTGCAGGGAGCTCACTGGTTCTCCAAGCTCGACTTGAGATCGGGATACTATCAGCTGCGGATTCGAGAGGAGGACATACCGAAGATAGCTTTCAGTTCCAGGTATGGATTGCATGAGTTCACAGTGATGCCCTTTGGGCTCACTAATGCCCCCTCAGCCTTCGTGAGCATGATGAACAGGGTGTTAGAGGCCTTTCTCGACATCTTCGTTATCGTGTTCATCGATGACATCCTAGTATATTCCAGGACGGAGGAGGAGCATGCTGGGCATCTGGCCCTAATATTGAGGAAGTTGAGAGAGCACCAGATGTATGCGAAGTTCTCCAAGTGTCAGTTTTGGCTACGGGAGGTGGCTTTTCTGGGACACATCATCAGTGGAGAAGGGCTGGCAGTGGATCCGACCAAGGTGTGGGCTGTTCAGGAGTGGCCTCGACTGCAGTCAGCTTCAGATGTGCGGAGCTTTCTAGGATTGGAGGGCAATTACCGGAAGTTTGTGGAAGGGTTCTCCAAGATTTCCCTCCCGCTCACTTCTTTGACCAAGAAGGATGCCCCATTCGTCTGGTCTCCGCAGTGTGAGGCGGCCTACTTGGAGCTGAAGGGCCGACTCAGCTCTTCCCCCATCCTTGCCCTTCCATCTGGGAAGGAAGGATTTCAGGTTTACACAGACGCATCATTTCAGGGGTTGGGAGCAGTGTTGATGCAGCATGGTCACGTGGTCGCGTACGCTTCCCGTCAGTTGAAGGTACATGAGAGGAACTACCCAGTGCATGACCTCGAGCTCGGAGCGGTCATCTTCGACTTGAAGATCTAGAGGCACTACATATATGGGGTTCATTGTGAGATCTTCTCAGACCACAAGAACCTCAAGTATATTGATACGCAGAAAGACTTGAACCTACGTCAGCGGAGGTGGTTAGAGTTCTTGTGCGACTACAGTTACACATTGCATTATCATCCAGGCAAGGCCAACACCGTAGCGGATGCTTTGAGCAGGAGAGGAGGTACACCAGGAGCAGAGAGTCGTGTGATGGCTATGGAGCTGACTCAGGCATTGGAGGGCATGCACATTTCAGTTGTATCCAGGGCCGACCCCAAGGCATATACGGAGTATCTAGCGTCCTTGAATATTGTCTGCGATATTCGGGACCGCATTCGGGAGGCACAGTTGCAGGACCCTACCTTGGAGCCAGTATTCAGATCGTTGGTGGACGGCGTGGCAGGAGACTATTCTTTGAGGGAGGATCTTATTCACCATCGAGACCAAGTCTACATCCCAGCTGGAGGAGGTATTAGAGAGGAGGTGCTTAGGGAGGCTCATTGCTCCCAGTATACAGTGCATCCAGGGATCACGAAGATGGCAGCAGACCTTCGGAAGGTTGTGTTTTGGCCGGGGATGAAGACGGATATTATCCAGTATGTGACGCACTGCGAGGGCTGCCAGCGCGTGAAGGCGGAGTGCAGGAGCCCGGGAGGAATGTTACAACCATTACCAGTACCTGAGTGGAAGTTTGAGGACATATCGATGGACTTCGTACATGGTATACCTCGCTCCCGCTCTGGGAATGACTCGATATGGGTGATAGTGGACAGGCTGACGAAGGTAGCTCGGTTTATTCCGGTACGGAAGGAGGGGCCGGTCGGTGACCTTGTAAGGGTGTTTGTGGAGCAGGTGGTCAGATACCACGGGGTGCCCAAGACGATAGTTTCAGATAGAGACGGACGCTTCACTTCGAGGGAGTGGAAGGCGGTTCAGGCCTACTTGGGATCCCGGTTGACATTCAACACGGCGTTTCATCCGCAGACTGACGGTCAGACTGAGCGCACCAACCAGACTATGGAGGACCTTCTACGTTTGTGCATTTTAGATACCGACAAGCCCTGGGAGAGACTGTTGCCCTTGATAGAGTTTTCCTATAACAACAGTCACCAGACTAGCATTGGAATGGCACCTTATGCCGCATTGTATGGGAGGAAGTGCCGCACACCACTTTCCTGGATCCAGAACGAGGACCCAAGGTCGTTAGGTTCAGATTATATTGAGGAGACGGATGCGCAGGTGAGGCTGATCAGGGAGCGGATGTTGGAGGCCCAGAGCAGACAGGCGAAGTACTATGATGCGAGGCACCGTATGGTGGAGTTCCAGGTGGGAGAGCGAGTGTTCTTGAAGATTCGGCCTATGCACGGGGTTTCTCGAGTGCGGGGGCACAAGAAGCTCAGTCCTCGGTACGTGGGGCCTTATTTGATCCTGAAGCGGATCGGTCCTTTGGCGTACAGGCCGGAGCTACCGCCAGAGTTGGAGAACCTGCATGACGTCTTCCACGTCTCTTCGCTTCGGAGAGCCCTACTTCATCCTGAGCAGCATGTTTCATCTACAGCAGGCCCGGTGGCGCCCGATCGATCAGTCCTACTAGAGCCCATCCGGATCGACGATACGGAGGTCCGAGTCCTGCGACGGAAGAGTTTACCATTGGTGAAGGTGTTGTGGTCCAACCAAGGACGAGAGAAGCACACATGGGAGCCCATGGACCGTATGCAACAACGCTACCCGGAACTCTTCACTCCAGGTACAACCTAAAGCTCCTTGCAAATTTCTTTTTACCTTATATTGCGTAGAACCCGTAGACCTGATCTTAAATTTCGGGGACGAAATATTTTTTTTTGTTTATTAGGATTTGTAACATCCCCAGTCCTACTAGACCCTTTGGAAATGTTAGGGCATAGGGGTGAGGTGAGTGGCCACTAGGGCCTTAGGCTAGGGTGGAAATGGCTAAGTGCACACCAAAGCTCAAAAACCAACCTAGCCCTAAGCCCTTCAATTAGGCCAATTGACCCTCAATTGTCCAAATTGACCTCACATGTGTTGCCCTAACCACTAAGGGAGACCAATAGGATGGAAATTGCACTTGGGTGGGACCCAATTGCATGAAGTTGACCAAAGTCAAACCTTACCTAATTTTGGTCAAATCTTCACCCTTTGATTTAAATTGAACCAATTGGTACCCCACCATGGACCAACAAATGTTGGGTGATGTTTAGGGACCCATGACCCCCAAGTGGGGTCAACTCACTCACCTTGTTGACCAAAGTCAACCATGGTCAACATAGCCCATTAAGGGGAATTCTAAGCCTAATTTGAATGGAACCCAACCCCAATCATCTAATCAATCACTTATGGACTTAGGCATGCCCATATCAGCCTTAGACTAAGCTCAAACTTTAGGTTTGATTAACCAAAGGAGAGGGGGTCCAAAAGTGATTAAAAAGCATAAAGCTAAAAGAGAAAAGCAAAAAGCAAACCCCCCTCTAACACTCCACCTCCAATCAGCCTAGGGGCCAGCCCTGATTGCTGATGATCTGGGCTTGATCCAGAGGGAAGCAGGAGGCCAGGGGTGCAGGAGGGTGGCATCAAGGAGCATAACCGAGGAGGCTTGATTTCAAAACCAGCTATAGAAGCCTCATCACCTCATTCCAGCCACACCATCAGTTTCAGAAGGGAGAGAGCAGTCGGGAATGACACCTGGAGCAAGGCCATTGCCGGAGAATCGAGTTCGGGAGCAGGCTCGCCGGAGCAAAGCTTAACCATGGTGAACCGCCACCGGAGCCGCTGCCACGCCCCAATCACGGTTCGTTTCTCCTCCCCCCCATGCTAGCTTCCTATCACAAAACGGAGAAGGATCGGGCTCAATTGAGCCCGAATCCACTTCTTAAATCCATGAATTTCGGATCAAAACGGGAAGCCTGGGATCGCCGGAAACCGCCTCCTCCAGCCGCCAGTCGCCGGTGGATGGTAGCCCCGACCACCACGAAGGTGTCGGTGGTGTTGGCCGGCGGTGGTGGTGGTTGGATCACCGGCAATCCCGGTCGCAATCTCGCCCAGCATGGCTCGATCTCAGCCGTTGGCTGGAGGAGGAAGACGATCCCTGGGCCGTGAGATCTACGTCAAGATGCGTGCGCGCGTATTTTCTTTAATTTAATTAATTCATTTCCTTGGATTTTCTGCCCTTATTGACCAACCCAGTTCTATAATTTATTAGGGGCCCTTAATGAATGAATTAGCAAATCTGCCCAACATAAAAGTTGTAGGCCTTGATCTTATCTTCCATTAGGGCTTGAGTTCAGGTCATTTGGTGACCCACAGATCCCTGGGGAGCTGTTTTACTAGGACTAGTCCTACACTAGGTCAGTCCACTAAAATAATTATCTAGCCCAGACCTCTCAAGCTATGAAGCTGAGATTTTAACCATGGGTAGGTATGCCCTAGGGTCACCCTCTGCCCAAAGATCAGCTCTTGATGGGCACTTTTACCTATAGTTTTTGTGGTATTTAAGATATTTAAATAATGTTGATTTTTGGAGCATATGAAGTCCAAATGACACCAAATTTTGGTGGCATACTCTTTAGTACATGAGTAGTTCCTTCCTAAATTTTCACTCCATTTGGAGTTGTTTTGATTTGGAAAATGGGAAACCCTAATGAGGGCCCTTAAAGCTCAAATTAGGGTTTAGGCCATATGAAAGGTTGAGTGAGTTGGCCTCCTCCAATCTGGATGATTTTGTTGGTAATGATATATAATTGTATGTGACACCCCCTAATGGAGCATTTGGAGCCATTAGCATGGTGTGTCCTAAAACCCTAAGGGTAAACCCTTAAGGTTGCAAATTAGGGCTTGTGAAGGACATAGGACCAAATGTCCTTGCCTTGGCTCAGAACTTGGTAGACATGTTTGTAGGAGAATTCATTGTCGTAGATAATTTAATGGGAATTTTTAGAGTTATTTTTGTAATTTTCTCCTATTAAATGAAATTGCCACTATTTCCTTAGATAAATAAAATGCATGGTCAGATGACCTTGTATGGCTTGGATATTTTAATAGTAGCTGAACTGGGATGAAAATAGGCTATGGTAATTTTAGTAGGATTTATTGAAGTGTTATTTCTTGTGGAGGAATTTTTAAGTGCTTACTAGCTTAGAGGAATTTAATTACGAAAAATGTCAAATCATTGGGCAAAATTATGAAACTTGGTTATTTGTCGTATGTTGTTTATATATGCCCATGATAATTATTTGGAAGCATGTGGATTTGTATTTCATGTACTTCATGTTGAAATTGGTATTTACTACACTTGGATGTTAAATCATTTTAATTAGTCAAATCATATGGTGATGATATAAATATTTGGCAGAGGACTCTAGACCCCATTTGAACTCTTGGTAATTTTTATAGAATTTTCAGATGTGAAATATTATTTTTCCTAATTATAGTGGCATTTTGGTAATTATACAACTATGAGGATTTAGTAGGCCACATGACATCCTGGTCATGAAACTCAGTAAACCACCTTGATATGGAATATTACCTTACTGCTAATTTTCATGTAGCTTGTAGAAGTATTTTGAGGATAGATCATGTGTAATTTGACCTAAGGCCTTAACTACTTTAATTAATAATAAATACCAAATTAATATGGAAAATTATGGAAATTGAAACACACCTTATTAAGTTCAGTGGGAGTCTAGTATAACTATACCATATCCTGGTGATGAGTTGTTAGAAGGATCCCCTTATGGGGTTTGAGGTTAGTTCACTTGGTGGTCTGCGTTTAGTAAAAACCAGAATTTTGATTTTAAGACAATTCAGACCCCTAAGTAGTGTTTGGAAGTTATGCCCATTTAGTAATTGAGTTATAGCTCACAATGATTCAAGGAGGGTCAAGCCTAGGGTTGACAGTGAGATGGTGCTAGGGTTAGTGAATGAGGGTGGAGGTACGTCCAACCCAATTGGGTGGGACGGGTGTTGAGATAAGTTACTTTAATTATATGAAATAATGAGGGGTGAACTAAAGGTTAATCACCAACTAAAGTAATTGTCTTGATAAAGAGGATGGTGGGGTTGAGCCCATTAAATCCTTAGTACCGTTGGGGGCCCCTTTACGGGGTATACCGCGGGAAGTCCAAGATTCACCCTAAATATAATACTAACTAAATTGTAGGCAAGAGTAGCCTAATTAGGTCAGCAAACTAGTATGGATCTCCTTCGAGGAGGAGATGGGTTGGATCAACTTGTGTGTTAGTCCCTGAGCCGGAGGCTCGGGTAGACTTAATAACACCTGTTACTTATGCAACTATTGGCGAGTCTTCGGTACTAGGCTAGTCGTGTCACCGACGGTAGTACGTTGACTCAGGTGAGGGTGAGGTTTAGAGGGACGGTAAGTTTGAGTACCGTTGTCTGGAGGACAATCCCTAATAACCCACCCCGACCTTAAAGTCTGGTGGATTCCAGCAAGAGTACGCAGGAGCTCCGCTGTTGTGTTCTTAGTGTTGAGGCGTACGTGAGGCCTAGGCTTGGTAGTGAGCATACCCGCCTAGGATGTGGAGTGCCCGATCCACTGCCACCGTGAGCCACGACGGTCGGTACCCGAAAGGTTGGCTTCCTTTCTAAAAAAGTGGGAACTATAAAGGTCTGTGCGCATAGAGTCGTGTAGGTGAGTCACATTGCATAAACACATTAAGTCATCATAAGCATAGCATATCATAACATACACATTAGCATACCCCCATCATATAAATTAGTATGGGCTCTTTAATATGATGGGTTACCTGGACATCTTAACTTATATGTCGTATGAGCGTTCATATAAGTTAAGGTACGAATCTGTGACGGTAGATTAGTTTTACTTACTGCACCACATTTTTATTACTGGTTTACTTCATGCTCTACTTTACTGTCATTTATTTGCACTATACTGCTAGCTAGTTTTACCGCTTTTCCTATACTTGCTAGATTAGTGCCATGTCACCTCTTTCCTTGTTTACCCCTTGTTGTCCTCCGCTTCTTCCTCTCGCTCGGTTCCTAGGAGTCGTGGAGGGAGGCGAGGACAAAACGACTTAGTCTTTATGACTAACGGTCGGATGTGGCCGTAACAGGAGTCCGAGGAGACGGAGCTGTCCCGCGCGTAGCTGGACGAGATGGCAGGACCTGAGCAGCGGATGCAGCACACTACCACGACGCCACAGGTTGATGACTAGACAGTTAGCTTTCAGTTTTGAGAGTTTGTAGTTTCCACATGTTGTAGAGAGAGAGAGAGAGTACTCATTTTGGATATGTATCGGGCTTAAGCCCCTTTTGCTTGTACTGTCTCTTTTTGGACATTTCTGTTTCATTATATATCTATATGATGTTGTGACATGTGGACATGCCTTTAATTCTGTACTTACTTTTGGCATATATTTACTTATGATCGTATAGCCGACAGAGTCGGTGCTGAGCGGGGTTAGCCAACCCGAGTGTTGGTGACACCGCAAGGCAGCGATTCTGGGCGAAGATCCACCTCAACCGTGCGATGCGGGAGAGGTTCGAGTTTTCATGTACCTGAACGAGTTTTGAGAAAAGAGATCTTACATTCAAAAAATGAGATAAACCATGAGAGACATTTAGAACAAGTCCTTCAAACACTAAGAGAACATCAACTATTTGCCAAATTCTCTAAGTGTCACTTCTGGCTTAAAGAGGCAGCCTTCCTTGGACATATTATCAACGTTGAAGGAATCTCTGTAGATTCTGCCAAAATAGCGGCAATATTAGAGTGGCCTCGCCCGACTAATGTAACGGAGATTCGAAGTTTCTTGGGCTTAACAGGATCCCATCGAAAGTTCATTAAGGAATTTTCAAAGATAGCTACTCCACTAACCCACTTAACCAAGAAGATAGTGAAGTTCGAATGGAGCAGTAAATGTGAAGAGCGTTTTCAGAAGCTTAAAAAGTTATTAGTGTTAGCACAAATATTAACCATACCAGATGGTTTTGAAGATTTCCAGATTTATAGTGACGCATCTTTTCAAGGGTTGGGATGTGTCTCGATGCAAAGAGGGAAGGCTATCACCTATGCTTCTAGGTAATTAAGGGGATCGGAAGTGCGTTATCCTATCCATGACCTGAAGTTAGCAACAGTAGTATTTGCCATAAAGATTTGGAGACACTATCTATTAGGGACCAAGTGTCAAGTGTCTACAAATCATAAGTGTTTAAAGTTCTTTTTAGAGCAAAAAGACTTACACATGCAACAACGAAGATGGCTTGAGCTCGTCAAAGATTACGACTTAGAGATCATGTACCACCCGGTAAGGCAAATATAGTGATAGATGAATTAAGTCGTAGATCGAAGGTCGAGCCGATGGCATATGCCATAATTTCAAATATGGAGAAATTAAAACTGAGCGCAGGGACCTCAACAAGTACGACAAGTCTAGCACAATTGGATATCTTGTTGGAACACGGTCTTCCGCATCTCCTAGGTTTGAGAATAACAAATCCTATGTGTATTTGATCTTGTGTGTTCAAGTGTGCAGGTTAACATAGTCCACATGACTCAAGGAGTACTCATGATGTCTGCCCCCAAAATTGAGGCCAAAAGTCGAACAAGCTCACTAGCACCGGCGGTAGCGATAGCGCCCGGCGCTAGCATTGATTAGCTCGATTCCGGCGGCATTTTTAGAAGGAGCTAGCGCCCTGCGGTAGCTACTAGTGCCGGCGGTAGCATGGCGCACAAGAGGCATAGAGCAAATTGTTGCCACGGATGGGAGATTCGGCCGCGCAAGATCATTCCTAATCCGGGCTAGCGCCGGCGGTAGCGTGAAGGCTATAAATTGGATGCTTTGGCTCCGAATTCTTCATCCTCCTCCAATCCCAAACTCCAGAGCTTCGTGCCACAGCAGAGAGAGGAAGATTCAGAGCGATACTCCCACAATTCCATAAAGCCTTAAGGAGATCCGTGGAGAAGATTTCAATACGCGTCATCATCGTGACGAAAGGCCGCATCGACTACGATCATACTCTGTGGGCCTTCGTCCACTTCTCCAAGAGATCCACATAGAGGGAGTTTTTATGTTATTGTCTTTTCATTTCATATCTTTTTTGTAAACGGTAGTGAAATCGTCTCGTGTTGGCGACTAGGTCTGGGGTAGGACTTAGGGCTGAAATTCGCCTCGTGTTGGCGACTAGATCTAGGTTAGGTCTAGGGGGGTGCTCGAGGCCTTTCTGGGGATAGATCGGCTAGAGCGGCTTGAGGCCGTATCTGGGGAGAGATCGGCTAAAGCCAACCGGTTTGTGGGGATACGAGTCGGTATAGAAAATGAAAAAGAATTTTTATTAGTCGCCTCTGATTTCTAGCATCATAGAAATCAAGTTTTGTAAAACATTATTTGATATTAATAAAGCATATCTCTTTATTATTATTTTACTTGATGTCTCTTTATTAATCTTGCAATATTCCGAAGTTTTTCTAAATATAATCTAAAGTTTTTGAAAACCCTTATTCACCCCCCCTCTAAGGGCGCCGACCGATCCAACATATCTCTCCCGATTGGTTACAAACTATCCAAAAAGGCCAACTTGATGAAGAATGAGAGAAAATGTCGAAGGTCATGGTGGAAAAACCGCAATTTAACTTTCGTATTGATGATGTTGGCACTCTGCGATGTGATACTGGATATGGAGTTCGTAAGGTTGATAACCTTCGAAATCAATTATTACGAGAAGCACATCAGTCGAAACTCTCAATCCATCCGGGAGCGACAAAGATGTATCATGATTTGGAAATAAACTTCTGGTGGCCAGACATGAAATCAGACGTTGCAAAATTTGTTCAACAGTGTTTGACCTGCCAGCAAGTTAAGGATGACCATCGTTATCCAGGTGGAGAGCTACAACCACTACCAATCCCTAAGTGGAAATGGGAAGACATCTCGATGGATCTAGTAGTTGGTCTTCCAAGAACCCCGTTAGGAAATGATGCAATTTGGGTAATCGTTGACCGGCTAACCAAGTCAGCTCACTTTTTGCCAATAAGAGTTGGTGAGCCAATGTCAAGGTTAGCTCAGAAATACATCGAGCGTATTGTAACCTTGCATTGAGTCCCAATTTCGATTGTGTCCGATCGTGATCCAAGATTTACTTTGAGATTTTGGAAGGCTTTTCAAGAAGCGCTTGATACACAACTTAACTTTAGTACAACTTATCATCCCCAAACTGATGGACAGATTGAAAGGACAAATCAAACGCTCGAGGACCTATTGATAATGTGCATCCTTGAGTTTAGAGGAAGTTGGGAGAAACACCTTCCGATGGTGCAATTTACCTACAATAATAGCTACCACTAAAGTATCCAGATGGCTCCATATGAAGCTTTATATGGAAGAAGGGGTCGTACTCATCTATGCTGGTTTAACGTCGAAGAGAAAGCTATACTTGAACCACAATTAATTGAAGATTCTAATAAGATAATTCAGATAATCCGAGACCATATTTTGATCACTCAAGACAGACAAAAGAAATATTTTGACTTAAAGCACTGTGATGTGGAATTTCAAGTCGGAGACTGTTGGAACCCGGATACCTGTCCAGAATGGTAGCTTGAGTTACTTATCTCTTCATCAAATCCCTAGGTCTGAGTATTTCGAGCTGAGAACTGGCCCTCACAGAATGGTAGACAGTTGCTTTAAGAAAGGACCCATTGGCTGCAACGAGGAGGTCCCGCCACTAACCCGCAAATCTGACCTGATTTCTCCTCCCAAAAATCAAAGGTTGAGCCTGTCTCAGATATCACAAGGACACAAGGAAGAAAGCTCAGGCTCTCTTGGGGGGTGGATCCGTGCTGATCTGAGACATAATGGGTCCTATTTATAGGCAAATCTTCCCGAGGGCAAAATAATCCAAAAGACCTGCGAATAGGTCCCTTCGCCTTAACTAAATTACTACATGCAGACCAAAATGGTCTGCGAACAGCTCCTCGCGCCTTTTCTAAATTAGTACATGCAGAACAAAATAGTCTGCGAACAACTCATCGTGCCTTTTTGTAAATACTAATCGCAGCCCCTACTGGTCTGCGGGTAGTGAGAGGGGACTGAGGAGTCGGGTTGGCCCGAACTCGCCCCGCTCCCTCTTTGAGCAGTATGGTTATGGAAACTAGGTCAAAACCTACTCGCCAGGAGCGAGCTCACCTGAGGCAAAGTCAACTCTCCTTGCCAAGAGCGAGCTATCTATTGGTATCGTCTTGAAAAACCACACTCATGTCGTCGAGAAGAAGTCACGTCGATAAGAGATGACGAGGAGGAGTCGTACTCGCTTCACCCTACCCTGGGCGAGTAGGACGACCATTGGTTCTACTCATCGGATGCGCTGGTCTACTCGCCGAGCACAGGTTGGTCATACTCGCCGAATATGGGTTGTACACTATCCCTGCTCTTTGCGCACTCACCAGAGGCCGGAAAGAAGAGTCCAACCCCGTATTTGACGAGGTTGCGTATTCACTAGGCCTTACTTTATAAATAGAGAGGTGGTATACCCTTGATCCTTCATACTGAGATGGATTCTAGAGGAGGTTCTTCCGCAGCCGCCAACAGGGCTTGCTGACGACGAACCCGAGGCGACCGTTGTTCTAGATATCATCGGCGAGTTCCTAACCCCTTTCCTTCCTAGCTCCGCGAGGAAGAAGAAGCGCAAGAGGAAGAGGTTCGATCCCGACCCACGCGAGAAGTCTTCCACTGACCCTGAGTCTATCACGAGATGCAGGCCTTCACACAAGAGGACAACCGCCTCGCCTATCAACGAAGAACCCAATGTCGACTTGTCTCTTCGACAAGGCGGGGGTGAGGTCGAGACCACAATCGGTGGGGTCGGGGATGCGGGACTGCCTCCAGCTAACGCGGGTGCTTTTCCGCTCCATCCTGCTCGCCTCGTCGTGGTATTAGGTAAGGGTACTGCTTTCTCGCCTGATCAAATTGAGCCTTTCTTAACTCTTTACTTTCTACAGTGCCTTCCAATCGCCAGGTGCAGACTGAACATGTCACTGGGGCACCATCGAGGGGCCTAGGCACCACGTCCTCGTCAATCCCAGGGAGAGTTGGCTCGGCCCCGTCCTCTCCCCCTCGCAGACGTTTCAACATCTGTCCAGGGTAGGTCAGCCTGCTCGCCCCACTTCCAGGGGGAAGTCCTTGACGATGGGTCTATTGAATGGAGGGACAGGCTTGGTCCTCCGCCTGCCCGCCTCTACCGGACGACTTTAGGCGGATCTGCCTCAGCTTCAGGGGGAAGATAACACCCCTGCAGGTACTCGCCCCACTTACCTCATTACCTCTTTTATTTTTTGCCACATGTACCCGCTGCCTGACTTCTTCTTTCAGATAGTCACGGGTCCTCTTCCGGCCGCCTGCCGTCTACGGACTCGCTGCCGAGGTCACCACCGCCCATGATATCCACGCCTTTGAGGGATCTGCTCGCGGACCCACCTGGATTCAATGAGGGGTCGTGGGCCCATCTCATTACTGTCCTCCGAGCCCACGACTCTCTTCTGATAGCTATATATGTCGCCTGCCGAGGTGAACAAGTAGTTAGTTGATCTTGGAGACCGCCTCGTAGAGGCGGAGGAGTTCCAACAATAGATGCAGGGCGAGGACGGCTTGTTTGATTGGGTAACTGATCTAGAGACGAGATTGCATGAGATGGAAACTCGCCAAAAAGCGACTGAGGATGACCTCCATCGGTTCGCGCAGGTGGCAGACACCGTGGGCGAGACCTCCCTTTTAGAAGAACATATTAGGTGAGGCAAGGACCACATCAGACAAAGCGAGGAGAATCTGGAGAGGGCTCGCGAGGATATCCGAGCGGCTCACGACATCACTTGGAGAGCTCGCAACCCTCAGCGCACGCGTTACCTGGGCCGCGGTCCGATGTGCCGCGGTTGATTCCCTTAGGTAGTCTTCGTCTTTTGAGGTTGACATCTGATATGAAATCGCACTCGCGACCCTTCTGTCTCTTTTGTACTCGTGCTATGTGCTTAGAGAAATTTTATTAAATATATTTTTTTGTACTCGCGCTATGCGCTTCTTCTAGTGATCTGGTTTTTTTATCTTTACTTGCACGCCATCAAACTGGTTACTCGCTTAAACGTACTCGCGCTGCAGGTCGATCTCTCGCGTGCAACTAGGTTAGGGGGCGGGGTCTATAAATAGAGGGCCTTCTGGAGCGGGAGGGTACACTTTCATATCCCTTCCAAGCATCCTCTCCTTCTCGAATTCTCCCCGCAGAACCCCCACCCCCTTACTCGCTGCCTCCCATGGTGAAAGAGCCTTCCGAGGAAGGGCACACCTTATGTGTATGAAATTTCCGAGCGCATAACTTTCCCAGCTCGCAGACCCTCGGCGAGGAGCTGAGCGATGTTGAGAAGTAGTATCTGTCGCCCAGCTATAACGCAAGACGGGCAAGAACCGACGAGTTCCTCAATATGCTCTACTGCGGAGAGTTCGCCTTCCCCGCGACAACTTCCAGGTGGGGCTGAGGTTGCCCCTATGGCCGGAGGTCCGTCAGGTCCTTCGCTACTTTGGGATGATCCCCGCACAGGTGAACCCCAACGCGATCAGCGTCCTGGTCGCCTATGCCTGCTACCTACGCGAGGAGAAGATCGAGTTCAACCTCTGCACCTTTCTCAAAGTCCTGACCCTGAGGCGACCATCGACGACACCCTGTTCTTTACCAACGAGTGCGCCCGTGTCGCCGAGATGCGCAACAAGGTCCACCATTGGACCGATAAATTCGTCCCAGTGTGGGGCAAATTTGGAAATATCCCTTTCGTTCCAATCCAGAAGACATAGGTGGAGTACATGCCACCTCGCCTGAAGGGGGATGCGATGGCCCTTTATCTATTCATGAAGGAGAAGGTCATGGGCGTCGTCTTTCTATGGTGAGGCGTGTACCAACTCGATTTCGTGAATTCGTGAGTAGGTAAGTCTCGGGTAATACCCGCCGCGCTGCAATTCGACTCAATAGAGGCTCTCGCAGCAACATTACCTTGTGAGCTCTCAATTCCTTGACTTTTCGGGGAAGGGTCATCGTGGGCAGTTGAGAAGGCAGAGGGATCTTGAATGAGAGTGGCAGGGCTTGCTTGAACGCCCACGTCCGTCGTTCCCATCATGCTCTAAGTCCCCTCGACGTCGTCCGAAACAAAGATGTTAACATTTAAGAAGCGTGTCTTAATCATCGTCGTTATAACCGTGGAAGGGAAGCAGAGGTAAGGAATGAATTAACACCGTATCTAGCTCCAGGCCCTAGACGAAGTCGGTCATCCCATGAGAGGATGACGGCGCTACCTCCTTCACCGGGTCAGGTCGGAGTTTCTTCCGCGGTGATCGCACTGCCGGCCGGGTAGGAGAGAGCGAGGGACCGCGAACCATGGCCCTGAGCTCCGCCAGGTCATTCTGGCTCCTCCCAGAAAGAGCTTTAAAACGAGCCTTGAAGTCTCGAGGATGGTACATCCTATTCGAAGGGAGGAGAGTAGGGAGAGCCCTCAAGGATGGTACTCTCCTCACCTCCCCCCTTGGGGGGGGGGGGGGGGGGGGGGGGGTTATAGCCGTCAAGCTGGGGCCTCCAAAGATTCCCCTAAAGCCCCACCTACTCGTCAAATAGGTGGGTTGGACTTTCTTTCCGAGCTCGAGACAAGCTCGAAAAGAGCAGGGATTGTGTACAACCTTCATATTTTCCGAGTCGGTGTGACCTGATGCGGATGAGGTCGTGATAGAGAGGGTGACTGTGGCGCAGTAGACCGACCCATCGGGGGCCGCCAAGACCAAAAAGAGAAAGCCCGGTGGGGAAAACTTCCTTGGACGAGTGGACCTTGGGTCCACTCGCCCGAGTGGGGGGGGGGGGGGGGGGGGGGAGTGGACCTTGGGTCCACTCGCCCAAGGGGTGGGGGCAAGTGGACCCGTGGTCCACTCTCCCCATGCAGCTGGGTCCACTCGCCCGAAGTGTTGGGTGGACCGTAAGGTCCACTCGCCCAGTTCGGGTGGTGGATCTTCGGTCCACTCTCCTGACCCCCGACAAGGGGGGGTGTTGAAACCGTCAACCGGTCTCTGACTTCGGACCCACAAGGGGTGTAGCCTGAAGAAAAGTCCAACTCCCAGTATTCGGCGAGTGCTTTGCTGACCTGGAGGGAATCTTCTTGGTGGGGCCCTCCACTTAACTATAAATACGGCCCCAGCTGTTGTCTTTAGCTTGCCCATCTTTTAATCACTGTTCCTCATTTTCTCCCTCGGAGCACTCGCCATGACGTTCATGAAGTGGACGCCACGGCCACTTTCGGAGGGAATGATGGCTCGACTCGCCGCCCGCGCAGCGAGGGACCGCTCCCAAGACTACCCGTTACGCCCCCTGGCTCTCGTCGACGAGAGACCCCTCCAAGCCCTACAGGCCGAAGAAGGCCAAGACGGTCCGGTGAGACCGGGGGGGGGGGGTGGAGAGGGAGTCTGCGTCTGAAACTCCCCCCTCTCTGAAATCCCTCCTGTCAATACCAACGAGGTAACGCAATGTATCTCGCTTTCGAGGTTGATTATGATGATGCTACTGACCCCCGCCTTTCTTACCATTCGCAGGGTCTGACGACGACCGGGGGTGGCCCCGGGTTCAACCAGGCGAGTGCTGCCATTCCTCCTCCTGCACTTGAGAACGCCCCTCCGACCCAGGAGCCTGCCCTTCTCGGCACTTCTGGAGGAGCCCCGTCCTCGCTTGGTGAGCATTCTGTTGCCCTATCGCGTACTTTTTTCTCTTTTCTCCACTCTTCCGACTCAGGCTCTCGCATCCCCTACCATCGGGACCACGAGGTTGCCTCCTACCTTCGGGACCACGTGTCTGTCTCCTACCTCGCGTACTTCTACCGTTCCAGATGCCACCAAGAGTCCTCCCGCCCCGGAGCAGGAACATTCAGCGAGGAAGAGTCCCGGGACCGATTCTCCTGCTGCAGACCCGGCCGTCACTTCCGCTGCGGCCGATCAGACGTACCCCTCCGGGAAGGGGAAATCTCTCCACCTCCCAAGCCGACCATTCGCAGGGCATCCCAGCACCTCTCGCCGGTCTCCCGTCGAAGAATACGTACCGGGTCGGTTGTCTTCTTCCGCAGAGCTCGCGGCTTGCATCTGAGAGAGGTCTAATTTCTGCTTTTGCAGGATTTCGCCAGATCCCGATCACCGATCCTTCAGAGGAGGAGGGGCTAATCTCGCCTCCACCCTCTCCTATCGACATCTCTGAATTCCTTGGCGACAACGAGGATGACCGTACTATGAAGGAACGGATGACAGAGATCCTCGGCAAGCTGATCTGGATGCAGCGAGACCAAGCCAACCTGACAGAGGAGCACCGGGCGGCCTTCGAGCGTCGGATTAGCGCCCTTGAGCGAGACTACGGACACCTAGTCGGAGAGATGGAGCGCCAGGGGGGTGGGTGTGAGGAGACCTCGCCTGGGAGGCATATCGCGCGGGCCCGGGATCAAATGCGCTTGATCAGCCAAAAGCTGATAGCTGTCAGCGCGTTCCACTACCCGCGAGTGCCTCCAAGGACAGGGAGGCGAGGTCGGGGCAGATGGCGGTGGGATCAGTACTAAGCCTACCGGCTCTCGCTCCCTGCGTTTTCTTGTGCCCCTGCTATTTCTTTCTCTTTGTTTCCTTTTTCTTTTTTATACCGGACCAAGGCGAGACCCTTTTTGCCTCGCGAACTATGACTTGATTGTGTGTTTGTATGTATATATATTGTTTTCCGCTATTTTCCTGAATGTTGTCCTGCGAGTGCTCTCGCTCTTGTTATGCTATTTGCTTTGCATTTGCAGGAGAGATCTCGTATACCGCTCTCGCCTCCTATAAGCGGTTGAGTTCCAGTGGGTGGTTCAGACTCCGAGGCGCCAGGAGGTCGCGACAGCTATCCGCACCCCGCACGCCAATGATTTCAAACATTTTCCTCTTTTTTTTCTATAAATAGTTCACCCCACCACCGTCATTATTGCGCTTTCATCTCTCTATACTCTTTTGCTCTCGTGATATCACTCACCCTTCTCTCTACTCTTTTGCTCTCGCGAGATCATTTCGTTCCTCCACGATGCCGAAAGAGGCAGATGGCAGGGCTAACTGCGCCCATGTGCTCTCCAATCAGGACTTCGACACCTGCGACCTCTCGGAGGCAGACTTCAACCAAGCCGTCGCGGATTTTGTCCCGCCGGGTTTCGCCGGGCGCCTTCCGGGGAGCTGGGATCGCATCAACCAGTTATCTCCCGACACACTCGCGATCCCCTTGGAGCACTTCGAGGTAGGGCTCCGCCTCCCGCTGTGGCCAGAGGTGCGCCTTGTTGGACATGTGTGTCACATCCTTTTGTTTGAGAATAACAAATCCCAAATTGTATTTGATCTTGCTTGTCGTGTGTTTATAGTGTGCAGGAACTATAAGTGCAATACTCCACAGGTAGAAAACAGCTTGGAACCAACAAACTGAACTGGAGCACTACCACCAGCGTTAGGGGTTAATGCAGGCGCTAACACTACCACCAGCGCTACCGCTACCGCCTGACGCTATCTAAAGTTTGTGCACAGCGCCACGCCGCCGACGGTTTCGCAACCGCTCCACACGAGCGCTACCATCAGAGCTAGTGCTATCGCCTGACGCTATCTCAAGTTCGTGCACAACGCCACGCTGCTGAAGGTTTCGCAACCACTCCACACGAACGCTACCGCAGGCGCTAGGAGCTACCGTAGGCGCTAACGAGAAGTTCTATAAATTGGAGCTTTGCTTCTCGTTTTGCACATCCATCCCAGAGAGATTGCAAGTGCCACAATTCTATTACTGTTATGCTGCCGAAGTGGATCTCCCACAAAAAGCATAAGGAGAATTCTGGAGGAGGACTACGACACGCTACATCCGAAGGACGATCGCTTTGACCTCGCTCATACTACAACGATCCTTCATCTCCGACTCCAGAAGATCTCATATAGAGAGTTTTATTATTATTGTCTTTACTTTCATTCCATATATTTTTTTGTAAACGCTTAGAGAATTCGCCTTGTGTTGGCGACTATGTCTGGGTAGGACTTAGGGAGTAATTCGCCTTGTGTTGGCGACTAGTTCTAGGTGATTAGATCTAGGGGGTGCTCGAGGCCATATCCGGGGAAGGATAGGCTAAAGCCAACCGGTTTATGGGGATACAAGTCGGTATAGAAAAGGAAAAAATATTTACATTTGTACGCCTCCGATTTCTAGCGATATTGAAATCAAATTTATATAAACACCTTTGTATATAAATACAATCATGTCTCTATTTGTGTTTACTTGATTTCTCTCCTTTGGCATAATCTCTAAATATTGGTTACTAAATTTTCAATTCTTATTATTTTATCTAAATTATTTATTTCAATCTCTTTTCATCATAAAACAATATAGTACTTATTTCTAAACTTTAAAATTATGATATTCTCTTAATTTAGCTAAATTGTTATTTCATTCTAATATAACTTTAAACAATTTAGTAATTCGTCTAAAATTATAAAAAGAATTTTTATTCCCTTATTCACCCCCCTCTAAGGGCGCCTATCGATCCAACAAGTGGTATCAGTGGGCAGGTTATTCCAAATCGACTTAAAAACCTGGAATAATGACGTCTCATGATCTCGCTTCTACTAATGGGAAAAACTTTTATATAAATGAAAAATCTTTGGCACCACCTTTATTTGAAGGCAAAAATTATAAAGGGTGGAAAATATTAATGAAATCTTTTTTTAACTCATATGATATCAAAATTTGGAATACGACAATTATAAGACCAGCAGATGAATCAAATAAATTGGAATGCCATTTAAATGCGAAGGCTATGAATACTTTATTTTGTACTTTATCAAATGATATTTCCAAATTAATTTATTGTTTTACTAATGCTTACAAAGTTTGGAAATTTCTTGATGAAATGTTTGATCTTCCGTGTATAGGTTTGGAGCATGCACAACATTTGGAAAATATTCAAATTGGCACAAGCAATCAAGAAAGAATCTCTCAGGATGAAACCATGAAGAGCACATCAAGTGGAAGAGAAGAAGAAATGTTGTCTTTGGAAGAGGAGTGCCAAAAAGATGTTAAAGGAACTTTATGTTCAAATCTTGCCTCTCCCGATAGCAATGTAAGTAAATCAAATTCTTCTATCTTTGTGACTAATTCTATTTCCACATTACATATGCTACAAATTGCTAAACGTAAAATTAAGAAATTGAAAATTACAAATGATAAATTACGTTTAGAAAATAAAAGGTTAAAAGCTAATGTTAATATAGAATCTAATTATGATGTGGCTTCTCCATCTTGCTCTTTTATTACAATTTCAAAGCCTTGTTTTAATTGCAATCTATTAAAAGAAAAATTCAAGGATATTGAAAAAGGGCTCTTAGTTTCTAAAAAACATAATGAAAATTTGATATTTGAAAATGGTGTTTTAACTTGTAAGTTAAGACAATTAAAATTTTTTGTTGAAAAAGTTCTAATTTCTAGTAATGACTTTCATCATAAGAGTTTGAATAACAAAGATAAATTAACTTACAAAATCATTTCTAAAAAGGATCATTTTCATACATCAACTCAATTGGAGTTTAGTTTCAAAAATAATTATGACCCTCACAAAATTCTTAAGAGTCACTATTATAAGTCTCAATATATTTTCAATAATGACTCAAATTTAAAAACTCCTTTTCATGATAATCAAACTACAAAATATTATCCTTCATATTATAAGAGTATGTCTATAAGAAAGAGTGGAAATGAAAATCATCAAAATAAGAATCAATCATTTAAAACATATTGTAACCCACTCTTTCAACATTCAATTCTTAAGAAAGACCATCACTCTTATAAATTCTCAAAGAATCCATATAATAAAATTCATTATGATTATCAACATCAAAGTATTTTGAAAAATAATTTGAATAAACATAAATCTCAAATGAATTATTTTTCAAACAACTATCATTACAAAAAAATGTCATATAATCATAATATGAATTTAAGTGATAAACAACCAATATATGAATGGAGACCCTTAAAGAAAAATGACACATCAACTTTAATTGAAAAGGCTCATTTATCTTTGTCTCTTAAAAAATCATCATGTCATATTTGGGTACCCAAAGGAACCATTACACATGGTCAACTTTGGATACCTAAATCTCTTATCATTTAGTATCTTTCATGTTGAAACCGAGACTTGCGAACAAGACTTAGTCTCTGTGGAGTTCGGGGCCCTCAGCTAGCCGAGGGGCGACCAATCCTTACTCCTCCCAAGGGAGAGCTCTAGGTTGAAGGTGTTGGAACTAGGAACTGGACCAAGGGCTTAGTGGGGAGGTCCCGCCACATACCCGGAAGCCCCTTAGGAACTTCCCCTCCCAAGCCACTACTAAGCTTGGGCACCACTTGAGGCTCTCCTCACCCACTAGAGAGAGAAAGTGGGGGGAGAGAGAGAGGGAGAGAGCTTGCTTAGAATGAGATCCCCCAAATGGTGCCCCCTTGGTCCTATTTATAGGATTTCTGAAGTTGGGCTGCGAATAACCAAAAACCGGTCCGTGGAATTACCAAAATACCCCGGACTTGGCCTGCGAATAGCCAAATCCCGCCGTTCCACGGTGCTAAACGCAGACCAAATGCCCTCCTGGGCTCGTCCCCTACTGGGCATGGGGGCGAGAGAAGCTCGCCCCTTCCTTGGACACGGGGGGCGAGAGGGGGGCTCGCCCCTCCTCCTCTCGCCCCTTAATGTTGGGGGGGCCGGCGCGAGATCACCGGGCGACGACCCGGTCTCGCCCCCTTGCTGGGAGAGGGGGCAAGCCCCTGGGCAGCAGCCCGGGCTCTCCCCCCCTTGGTGGGAGCGGGTGCGAGCCCCCGGGCGGCAGCCCGGGCTCGCCCCCCTAACTGGGAGCGGGGGCGAGCCCCTTGGCAGCAGCCCGAGCTCGTCCCCCTAGCTGGGAGCGGGGGCGAGCCCCTGGTCAGCAGCCCGGGCTCGCCCCCCCCCCCCCCCCCCCCCCCCCCCCCCCCCCCCCCCCCCCTTGGTGGGAGCGGGGGCGAGCCCCCGGGCGGCAGCCCGGGCTCGCCCCCCTAGCTGGGAGCGGGGGCGAGCCCCTGGGCAGCAGCCCGGGCTCGCCCCCCTTAGTGGGAGCGGGGGCGAGCCCCCGGGCGGCAGCCCGGGCTCGCCACCCTAGCTGGGAGCGGGGGCGAGCCCCTGGGCAGCAGCCCGGGCTCGCCCCCCTAGCTGGGAGCGGGGGCGAGCCCCTGGGCAGCAGCCCGGGCTAGCCCTCCCCCCTTGGGGGTGGGGTCTTGTCCCTCCACCTCTCGCTCCCCTATGTAGGCCGGGCAAGCGGGAGGCTTCCTCCCTCACCGCTCATCCCCCTTGCCTCTACCTCCCTTCCTGCTTGGGTCGATGCTACCATGATGCTCCAATGAGCCTTAGGGAGTATACTCGGCGAATATCGGGGTTGTACACAATCCCCGCTCTTTTCGAGCGTGGCTCACGCTCGGAAAGAAATGTCCAACCCTGTATATTCGATGAACGTCGCTGGGAATCTGGCTAACGGAGCTACTTTGGGAGAACATAAAGCCTCCTCGAGAGGTCCTCCATCCCTGCCGGCTAGTGAAAGCCCGGCTAGCGGGACCACCTTGGGGGAAAAATACATAGCCTTCCCGAGAGGTCTTCCAACTCTGCCGGCTAGTGAGAGCCCGGCTAGCGGAATCACCTCGGGGAAAAATGCATAGCCTCCCCGAGAGGTCTTCCAACTCTGCCTGCTAGTGAGAGCCCGGCTAGCGGAATCACCTCGGGGAAAAATACATAGCCTCCCCGAGAGGTCTTCCAACTCTGCCGGCTAGTGAGAGCCCGGCTAGCGAGACCACCTTGGGGGAAAATACATAGCCTCCCCGAGAGGTCTTCCAACTCTGCCGGCTAGTGAGAGCCCGGCTAGCGGAATCACCTCGGGGAAAAATACATAGCCTCCCCGAGAGGTCTTCCCACTCTGCCGGCTAGTGAGAGCCCGGCTAGCGGAATCACCTCGGGGAAAAATACATAGCCTCCCCGAGAGGTATTCCAACTCTGCCGGTTAGTGAGAGCCCGGCTAGCAAGACCACCTCGGGGGAAAAATACATAGCCTCCCCGAGAGGTCTTCCAACTCTGCCGGCTAGTGAGAGCCTGGTCAGCGGGTCTGCTCAGAGCCAACCTTGGAAAACTTAGAACCTGCCACCGAGTGAGCCTTCGGACCTGCCAGCTAGATGAGAGCCTGGTCAGCGGGTCTGCTTGGAGCCAACCTTGGAAAACTTAGAACCTGCCACCGAGTGAGCCTTCGGACCTGCCAGCTAGATGAGAGCCTGGTCAGCGGGTCTGCTCGGGGCCTTAGCCAACATGAATCACCCTGCCAGCCTCTCCAGAGATCAACCAGAACCCCCCGTCTAGATGAGAGCCCGAGAGCGGAATCGATCTGGGGCATTCCAGCACCAACATATATCACACCTTGCCAGCCTCTCCAGAGATCAACCAGAACCCCCCGTCTAGATGAGAGCCCGGGAGCGGAATCGATCTGGGGCATTCCAGCACCAACATATATCACACCTTGCCAGCCTCTCCAGAGATCAACCAGAACCCCCCGTCTAGATGAGAGCCCGGGAGCGGAATCGATCTGGGGCATTCCAGCACCAACATATATCACACCTTGCCAGCCTCTCCAGAGATCAACCTGAACCCACCGTCTAGATGAGAGCCCGGGAGCGGAATCGATCTGGGGCATTCCAGCACCAACATATATCACACCTTGCCAGCCTCTCCAGAGATCAACCTGAACCCCCCGTCTAGATGAGAGCCCGGGAGCGGAATCGATCTGGGGCATTCCAGCACCAACATATATCACACCTTGCCAGCCTCTCCAGAGATCAACCTGAACCCCCCGTCTAGATGAGAGCCCAGGAGCGGAATCGATCTGGGGCATTCCAGCACCAACATATATCACACCTTGCCAGCCTCTCCAGAGATCAACCTGAACCCCCCGTCTAGATGAGAGCCCGGGAGCGGAATCGATCTGGGGCATTCCAGCACCAACATATATCACACCTTGTTAGTCATAATATTGCACAACAACAACAGCAACAACAGAACCCATATAGTCCCCAATCATTGGGGGTATGGGCGGGGGAAGATTGGAAACAGACCTAACCTTTGGCACTATGCACAAAGTGGCTTCTCTCAGAGGAGAAAGACCTAACCTTTGACAATAAATGAACAAAGTGGTTGCTCACAGAGTTAACCACTCCAACCTCCCTCTGATACCATGTGAAATTTTTTCGAATCTTTATGGAGCAAGCAGGAGCTAGTCAACTTAGAGGTCAAAGCCAAAACAACCAGAAACAAATGAAGGCAAACAACTGATCTTTATTGATAGCGACACTTCAAAAATTACAAGGCGAGGCATGCTTGACGAGACATGATTTCGTCAGCACAAACACAAAGGAAAGATACAAGTTGAAGATAACTTGAGACCGCTCAGACCGCGCGACCTCCCTGCGATCTCGATAGCTGCCAGACCGCTGCTACTCGACGATCACAGAACACAACCTGCTCCCAGCCGCTTACTTCTCCAGACCGCCTGATTCTCCCGAACTCCAGCACCACAACTCCAAGCCGCAGACCGCCCGAACACTTTCAGAGGAAGAGGTGATCGCTGCTGCCCGCACTATCCGCAGAAGCTGCACAATAGAAGTTCAATCAGGAGACCGCCCGGTTACATAAACACAGACCGCAGGAAACAAGCGAACTCAGCTTACACTTGGTGTGTTCTGTATTTGCTGCTACAGTGGCTTCCTATTTATAGGCGCGGAACCTGATCCAGTCACCGCCCTATGAGATAGGATCACCACCCCCAGACCGCGCGACCTGATCGGTCACTCCGCGCGATCAGCAATATTACTTCTGCTTTATTTTGGTGAACCCGCCAGCTTCAATGTCGCTATGAGAGACCACCACTCTCACAGCAGACCGCGACTCTCCAAAGAGATCGCCAGACCGCCCGAAGCCCTTCACCACCTGTGTTCGTTCGAGACCACGAACACAGCCAGTTCGCCATCAGACCGCGAACTCCTGTCCACATGCCGATCTCCTCCTGAGACCATGAACAGCAACCAGCTCGCATACCAGTCTCCTTCTGAGATCGCGAACTGAGACCGCGCGACTAAGTCCCTTAGTCCGCGAATACTCCCAGAGAGCCTGGTCAGCTACCAGACCGCATTCCGGAGAGAACCTGGAAGAAACCTGAAGATGATCAACCCGCCACGCGGTCAGAGACAGACCGCGCGGCCTCACCTCCAGCCGACTTGGACCTATACCAGCGATCAAGCCAGGAGACTGCAGCTAGGCTACTACCAGCCAGACCGCAGAGGCAGACCGCCAAGTCGTGCGGTCACGCCAGACCGCCCGACCTCCGCCCAGACCGCCCAGGTCCAAAAGCCTCCAAACTTCCACTTCAACAATTTCAACACTCCCCCTTGAAGTGGGAAGTTGAAACCAGCCCCAATAGGCTCCTTAGCTGTGTGAACGGCCCCTTTGCCAGCGCTTTTGTGAAGATGTTTGCGACATTGTCCGCACTCCGCACATGCTCGACCGAAAGAGATCCCTCCAGCACCTTCTCCCGTATGAAGTGATGCTCGATCTCAATATGCTTCGTCCTCGCGTGACAAACTGGATTGGTCACCAGTTTGAGAGCACTCTCGTTGTCACCGCGTAGCAGAGTCGGCTCCCGAACCTCCTTGTGGACGTCTCCAACCAACCTCCTAAGCCAGATGGCTTCCTGAGCTGCCAAGGCCGAAGCCTTGTATTCCGCTTCCGTGGTAGAGACCGATACGGAATCCTGCTTCTTGCTGCACCATGATATAGCCGTAGGGCCCGCCATGAAGACGAATCCAGATGTCGACTTATGATCATCCGAATCTCCCCCGTAATCAGCATCCATGTATCCATGCACCTCGAAGCCCGCATCCCTCCTGTATAGGAGACCCATGTCCGAGGTCGCCTTGACATACTTCAGAATGTTCTTGGCCGCTAGCAGATGAGGTACTCGTGGTTCCGCCATAAACCGACTCACTCTGCCTACTGCATATGCAATATCCGGCCTTGTGATCGTCAGATAAATCAAGCTCCCAACCAGAGCTCGGAACACCAACGGATTTTGCATGATCCTTCCCTCATCCTTCCGAAGCTTCATAGCCTTCTCCAGAGGTGTGAAAGTGCACTTCCCTTCCTTCATGCCGAATCGCTCCACGATCCGCTCCGCATATCCGGCTTGGGTCACCAGCACTCCACCTTCCTTCCTCTGCACCTCAAGTCCAAGAAAATGGTGAAGCTCACCAAGATCCTTCATCTCGAACCTGATAGATAGTTCAGCCCGAAGCTGTGCTACCTCCTCCTTCGAGTTCCCCGTCACGATCATATCGTCAACGTATAACAGCACGATGACCTGAAGTTCCCCGCTCTTCTTGACGAACAAGCTTGAGTCTGAGTCTGAAGCAACAAATCCACAGAATAGGAGATATTCTGCGATCTTCCCGTACCACGCCCTCGGCGCTTGCTTCAACCCATACAGGGCCTTCTTCAGCTTGCAGACATGCTCCGGAAGATCTTCAGACACAAAACCTGGTGGCTGGACCATGAAGATGTCCTTGTCAATCTCGACGTACAAAAAAGCGTTCTTGACGTCGAGCTGCCAAATCTCCCATCCACTGAACGCCGCCAAGGCAATGATGAACCGAACTGAAGTCATTTTTGCCACCGGACTGAATGTCTCATCATAGTCTTCACCGTATTGCTGCGAGAACCCCCGAGCTACAAGACGAGCTTTGTACCGCTCGATACTGCCGTCAGCTTTCTTCTTAAGCTTGTAGACCCACTTGCATGCCACAGGAGTGATGCCCTTGGGCTTGGGCACAAGAGACCAGGTCTCGTTCTTCTCAAGAGCTGCCATCTCTTCTTGCATCGCAACGTCCCACTCCTTCACGCCTTGGGCCTTCTCAAAGCTCGACGGCTCCCTCTCATCCAAGGGACCAGCGAAGAAACATGAGACGAAGCTCACTGCGTTTCCTCCTATATAGCGATCAGGGGCGATGATCGCTCGCTTCGACCTCCTCAGCTCCTTCCCTTGAACTGCAATGTCATCCGCTGCTTCTTCCCTAGCTCCCCTTCCAGACGTGCTAGGAGCATCGCTCCCCCTGCTCCCTGAACCAGAAGCCCCCGTCTCGGAACTAGAAGGAGATGGACCACCTGGTGACACAGGTAGCTCCACCTGAAGATTCTCCACAGCTTTCTCTGGCATCTCCACCCTGCTCTCTGGTAATTCCACATCAGAAGACCCCTTGTAAGATGTCACCTCATCGAACACGACGTCGCGAGATACAACAAATCTCCGCGTCTCCGGGTCCATGCACTTCCACCCTTTCTTCCGCTCATCGTATCCCACGAAGACTAGCTTCCTTGCTTTCGCATCTAGCTTCGTCCGAAGAGCATCTGGAACATGCACGTAGCAGGTGGAACCAAACACCCTAAGGTGTGCCACACTTGGCTTCTCCTTGAACATCATCTCATGTGGAGTCAGCATATTGATGGGGCTCAGAGGCATCCTGTTGATGACGTAGGCAGCACAAGACATTCCCTCCGCCCAGAAGGACTTTGGGATACTCTTGGCATGCAGCCAACACTTGCAGGTCTCCGTCAGATGACGGATCTTCCGTTCTGCAACTCCGTTCTGTTGTGGAGTATGAGCACAAGTGAGCTCTCTCCGGATGCCCGCCTTCCTGCAAAAAGTAGAGAACTCACTGGAGGTGAACTCCCCTCCGTTGTCAGTCCTCAGCTTCTTCACCCGCAGTCCCAGCCGACCTTCCACGAGCTCCTTGAACTCCACAAACTTTGCAAACGCCTCCGCCTTCTCCTTCAGGAAATATACCCAGACATATCTGGAGTAATCATCGATCAACACCAGCATATATCTGCTGCCTCCGAGGCTTGGGGTAGCAGTAGGTCCCATCAAGTCACCGTGGATGCACTCCAACGGCACACTACACTTTGTTTGCGACTTGTCAAACGGTAGTCGATGAGACTTGCCGAACTGACATCCCTCACAAACATGACCTTCACCGTAGGAGGATAGACTTGGCAGGCCCTTGACTAGACCTCTCACCGCCATAGCTTTCAGCTTGTCCATCCCCACGTGCCCCAACCTCTCATGCCATATAACGGCACCATCATTCGTCTTCATCTTGTCGACGTAGGAACTTGTTGATAAAACAAACAAGTCCTTTGCCCGTCTCCCGACATGGACGACCTCGGCCTTTACGGCCTCAACATTGCGTAGAAACTTCACTTCTGTTGGGCCGAACAGAACGTGATACCCGGCGTCTACATCATTGGTCACGGAGAAGAGATTTTTCTTCATACCAGGCACGTGATAGACACTTTTCAAAGTAAGTGGCCCTCTATCACTGCCCAAGGAAACAACCCCCACCTTCTCCACTGGATGTACAGTATTATCAGCAGTAATGATTGCATTGTTACCTGTATAGGGCTGTGCAGAAGAAAGCTTGGTCCCGTCTCCGGTGACACTGGATGTACAGTATTATCAGCAGTAATGATTGCATTGTTACCTGTATAGGGCTGTGCAGAAGAAAGCTTGGTCCCGTCTCCGGTGAGATGATGACCACACCCCGAGTCCACGATCCAATCCTCCAGATAGTTGATAGGAGCAGAAGCTCCAACAGAAGCCGAAAAGGCTCCTCCCCAACCTCCTTGAATGTGCCTGGCCTCAGCTTCCTCCTTCTCCGCAGCATGCCCAGCTTGGGTGACCACCTTGCAATCCTTCCTGATGTGGCCAAACTTGCCACACTTGTAGCACTTCGGACCTTCACCCTTCTTCTTCCCGTCAGCCTTGGGAGCATACCCACTTTCCTGCTGCCCAGAAGTTGAAGGCCCATAGCCACTTCCAGCGGTCTTCTTCTTCTTGTCCCACTTCTTCTTCTTCCCTGAGAAAAGAACTTCGCCATCTCCCCCAGCCACCGACACCCCCGCCATCTGCCTTGCCAAACTTTCTTGCGATGCAAGCAAGTTCTCCAGCTCCAATAGAGACGGCTGATTTGCCCATCCCTGCACCGACGTCACAAAGGCAACATATTCCTTCCGCAGGCCGCGAATGATGTGCCTCTTCAGCTTCGCCTCAGAGATAGGCTCATCAGGGTCCAATGCTGAGATTTCAGCACACAAGTTCTTCAACTTCAGAAAGAAGGTGGAGATAGAAAGATCACCCTGAGCCGACCTTGCCAGCTCATTCTCCAAGAACTGCAGCCTCGCCACATTCTTCTTGTTAAACAGCCCATCCAGGGCTCTCCAGATCTCCGCAGCTGAACCACACCCCAAGATGTGATCAAATAGGTCAGGTGAGATTGCCCTCTTCAAAGTGAACTCTGCCTTCGCATTCGTCCTCCTCCAAGTTCTCACCTCAGCCCCATTATCCCCTTCCGGGACAACTTCCTGCGTCTGATCTCCTCCAACAACTTCCCAGAGGTCCTCACCTACAAGATAGCTTTGCATACACGACTTCCACTTCTTGAAGTTGGTCGATGTAAGCACCTCAATCCCAAGACCCTTTGCAAATCCACCTTCCATTGTTCTTCCACTGGTTCCTTTCTTCACAAAGGCGATGGCTACTCTAAGTTACTCACTGCTCAACCACTCCAACCTCCCTCTGATACCATGTGAAATTTTTTCGAATCTTTATGGAGCAAGCAGGAGCTAGTCAACTTAGAGGTCAAAGCCAAAACAACCAGAAACAAATGAAGGCAAACAACTGATCTTTATTGATAGCGGCACTTCAAAAATTACAAGGCGAGGCATGCTTGACGAGACATGATTTCGTCAGCACAAACACAAAGGAAAGATACAAGTTGAAGATAACTTGAGACCGCTCAGACCGCGCGACCTCCCTGCGATCTCGATAGCTGCCAGACCGCTGCTACTCGACGATCACAGAACACAACCTGCTCCCAGCCGCTTACTTCTCCAGACCGCCTGATTCTCCCGAACTCCAGCACCACAACTCCAAGCCGCAGACCGTCCGAACACTTTCAGAGGAAGAGGTGATCGCTGCTGCCCGCACTATCCGCAGAAGCTGCACAATAGAAGTTCAATCAGGAGACCGCCCGGTTACATAAACACAGACCGCAGGAAACAAGCGAACTCAGCTTACACTTGGTGTGTTCTGTATTTGCTGCTACAGTGGCTTCCTATTTATAGGCGCGGAACCTGATCCAGTTACCGCCCTATGAGATAGGATCACCACCCCCAGACCGCGCGACCTGATCGGTCACTCCGCGCGATCAGCAATATTACTTCTGCTTCATTTTGGTGAACCCGCCAGCTTCAATGTCGCTATGAGAGACCACCACTCTCACAGCAGACCGCGACTCTACAAAGAGATCGCCAGACCGCCCGAAGCCCTTCACCACCTGTGTTCGTTCGAGACCACGAACACAGCCAGTTCGCCATCAGACCGCGAACTCCTGTCCACATGCCGATCTCCTCCTGAGACCATGAACAGCAACCAGCTCGCATACCAGTCTCCTTCTGAGACCGCGAACTGAGACCGCGCGACTAAGTCCCTTAGTCCGCGAATACTCCCAGAGAGCCTGGTCAGCTACCAGATCACATTCCGGAGAGAACCTGGAAGAAACCTGAAGATGATCAACCCGCCACGCGGTCAGAGACAGACCGCGCGGCCTCACCTCCAGCCGACTTGGACCTATACCAGCGATCAAGCCAGGAGACTGCAGCTAGGCTACTACCAGCCAGACCGCAGAGGCAGACCGCCAAGTCGTGCGGTCACGCCAGACCGCCCGACCTCCGCCCAGACCGCCTAGGTCCAAAAGCCTCCAAACTTCCACTTCAACAATTTCAACACGGATGCCTCCCCGCTCGCCCCCTTTCGGGACGGGGCTAGAAGGCCCGGGGCGAGCTGGGAGGGCGCCTCCCTCCTGAGCTCGCCCCCTTGGAACAGAGGCGGGGCGAGCTGGGAGGGCGGCCCCCTCCTGAGCTCGCCCCCTTGGAACAGGGGCGGGGCGAGCTGGGAGGGCGGCCCCCTCCTGAGCTCGCCCCCTTGGGACAGGGGCGGGGCGAGCTGGGAGGGCGGCCCCCTCCTGAGCTCGCCCCCTTGGAACAGGGGCGGGGCGAGCTGGGAGGGCGGCCCCCTCCTGAGCTCGCCCCCTTGGAACAGGGGCGGGGCGAGCTGGGAGGGCGGCCCCCTCCTGAGCTCGCCCCCTTGGAACAGGGGCGGGGCGAGCTGGGAGGGCGGCCCCCTCCCGAGCTCGCCCCCTTGGAACATGGGCGGGGCGAGCTGGGAGGGCGGCCCCCTCTTGAGCTCGCCTCCTTGGAACATGGGCGGGGCGAGCTAAGAGGGCGGCCCCCTCCTGAGCTCGCCCCCTTGGAACATGGGCGGGGCGAGCTGGGAGGGCGGCCCCCTCTTGAGCTCGCCCCCTTGCAGGGGTGGGGCGAGCTGGGAGGGCGCCTCCCTCCTGAGCTCGCCCCCATGGGGATGGGCGAGTGGGGGTATGACACCTCCCCACTCTCCCCCCACCGGTACTTCCTTCCTGGACTGCTGGCCGAGAGTTCCCTCGTCCACCTGTTGGGGCGGGATCTCCGGACCATCTCTTCTGCCTCTGACTATCATGGCGAAGGCAACCTGGACGGTCTGTAAGACCTCTTGCTTGAAATTTTTGAACATCTCCAACGTCACCCCAGCCACCGGGGGCTGGGAGTGACTTGGGTCTGATCTTCCACCTCCGTCCATGGAACTCATCTTGAGGATTTCTTGAATCGGTCACACTCCACGCTCACCGCACCAAAATGTTGAAACCGAGACTTGCGAACAAGACTTAGTCTCTGTGGAGTTCGGGGCCCTCAGCTAGCCGAGGGGCGACCAATCCTTACTCCTCCCAAGGGAGAGCTCTAGGTTGAAGGTGTTGGAACTAGGAACTGGACCAAGGGCTTAGTGGGGAGGTCCCGCCACATACCCGGAAGCCCCTTAGGAACTTCCCCTCCCAAGCCACTACTAAGCTTGGGCACCACTTGAGGCTCTCCTCACCCACTAGAGAGAGAAAGTGGGGGGAGAGAGAGAGGGAGAGAGCTTGCTTAGAATGAGATCCCCCCAAATGGTGCCCCCTTGGTCCTATTTATAGGATTTATGAAGTTGGGCTGCGAATAACCAAAAACCGGTCCGTGGAATTACCAAAATACCCCGGACTTGGCCCGCGAATAGCCAAATCCTGCCGTTCCACGGTGCTAAACGCAGACCGAATGCCCTCCTGGGCTCGTCCCCTACTGGGCATGGGGGCGAGAGAAGCTCGCCCCTTCCTTGGACGCGGGGGGCGAGAGGGGGGCTCGCCCCTCCTCCTCTCGCCCCTTAATGTTGGGGGGGGCGGGGGAGAGATCAACGGGCGATGGCCCGGTCTCGCCCCCTTGCTGGGAGCGGGGGCGAGCCCCTGGGCAGTAGCCCGGGCTCGCCCCCCCTTGGTGGGAGCGGGGGCGAGCCCCCGGGCGGCAGCCCGGGCTCGCCCCCCTAACTGGGAGCGGGGGCGAGACCCTGGGCAGCAGCCCGGGCTCGCCCCCCAAGCTGGGAGCGGGGGCTCGCCCCTGGGCAGCAGCCCGGGCTCGCCCCCCCCCCCCCCCCCCCTTGGTGGGAGCGGGGGCGAGCCCCCGGGCGGCAGCCCGGGCTCGCCCCCCTAGCTGGGAGCGGGGGCGAGCCCCTGGGCAGCAGCCAGGGCTCTCCCCCCTTGGTGGGAGCGGGGGCGAGCACCCGGGCGGCAGCCCGGGCTCACCCCCTAGCTGGGAGCGGGGGCGAGCCCCTGGGCAGCAGCCCGGGCTCGCCCCCCTTGGTGGGAGCGGGGGCGAGCCCCCGGGCGGCAGCCCGGGCTCGCCCCCCTAGCTGGGAGAGGGGGCGAGCCCCCGGGCGGCAGCCCGGGCTCTCCCCCCTAGCTGGGAGTGGGGACGAGCCCCCGGGCGGCAGCCCGGGCTCGCCCCCCTAGCTGGGAGCGAGCCCCCCCCTTGGGACGAGCGGTGAGGGAGGAAGCCTCCCGCTTGCCCGACCTACATAGGGGAGCGAGAGGTGGAGGGACAAGACCCCCCCCCCCCCCTTGGGGGTGGGGTCTTGTCCATCCAACGACGAACTATGTTTCATGATAACTATCTGATTTGAAATCATAAATAGAATACTAAAATTCTAACAAACACATAGTTTATGGATTAATCATTAGAATATATATGAATATTGTATCATGAATCATATATTATCATTCAAAACCAAAGATCAATAAATTCAATTATTGAAAGCAATCTTATAAATTTCAAAACTTTATATATGTGATCTTTGTTTTTTTATATGATTGGATGATTATCATTTTTCTAGACTTACAAATCAAACATATTTATTCAAAAGAAAATCACCAAATCATAATGTTATAAGTCTAGAAGAATTAGAATTTACATACATCATGATGATCTAACATATATTCTATGCAAAATTCTCTATAATCATAAATCATAATTCATGTTCTATCAAGAAATATCTCAAATCAATAATAGGAATTATGAATCTTATGATAAAAATATGAATAATATTTTCTTTACATTATTTGATGTATTGATTTGCTTTGCTAGTGATTGCATGTATCTCTCATATTTGTAGACTCTAGAATCAACTTTGTAATGAAAGTGTAAATCAAACTTAATCATCACTCTATTCTAGATCTATAATTTGAAACTCTATTTTGGAATACATGCAATATTAATATTAATCTTATGACATGACATTAAACCCAAAACTCATCTTACTAGCTTTATCACTTATTGAATATTAGTAATTGTGCTAGTTATCTCATATCGTCATCTCATAAAAGTAGAAGAACTATGCGGCAATATATAACTCATCACATTAAACAAAACCCATAGTTTATAAATCAACCCATAGTTTAAAAGCGTAGGTTGTCCAAAGATTATTCACCTATGACTTCATATCTCACAATAGCGGGGGCGTATGGTTGTATACATTAGAGACCTAACCTCTAAGTCATATCTTGTCCTTAATCAGGGAGGGTTCCAGTGGGGCCTTGCGAGGCACTGGGGGGAAAGAGTGCTAGGTTGAGCGTTCTCTAGTGTGTGCGTATGGGATTAACATCCCAACCTACGACATGTGTGCAGCTCCTCATTCCCATCCGTCACTTAGTACAGGGCTAGGGTGTAGACATTTAGTCAGGGTAGTTTTTAATCTTAGGACATACTTATAATTCACTGTATGAACTTTTTATTTACTTATCACTTAATTCATGCATATTTTGGGTTGTTTAAAAAAAATGTGTCCTCTTGTGTTTGCATAATTTATATTTTTGAGCTTAAATGTTTTTTGTAAAACACATGTATTTGAAAAAGCTAAAGTTTTATGCAAATTTGAGCAATCAAGACATCTCCAAAAATTACAAATTTTTTGCATAAGACTACTCTAAGGACACTTAATAAATATCAAAAATCAGATTTTTAAAATTCTCAAAAAATCAAGTACTGTTTGCCGCGCTAGCACTAGCGCCGGCGCTAGCGTGGGTGTTTGATTTTTCTGATTTTTAAAATTTCTAATAAACCTTAAAAATATGTTTGTTTATATTAACTAATTTTTTTTTTAATTTCTGACATTTATTATCTTTGTTTAAATTTATATTTAAGAAAATCAACTACAAAAATTCAAAATTCAAAAATACAAAAATATATTTTTGAGATTTGTGTGTTATTCATATTATAAAAAATCAACTACAAAAATTCAAAATTCAAAAATACAAAAAATATGTTTTTTGTGATTTTTCTGTTTTTATTTTCAAAACAACAAAAAAAACTGTATGATCTTTATTACTAATATCAAACATGAATGAATTCTATTATTTAGAATTATTTACAATGTTAAAATTTATTCCTTCAAATTACTATGAACATTGTTTTGTTTATCATGCTTTGATATATCTATTTAAAGTGCATCAATTGTATTGAAAGATATGTGTAGAACCAAGCTTAGCATGCCGCTAAGTATGAGTAAATGTTTTATGATTGATAATGATACATTTCACTCACTTATTTTGGTAATCAACATGTGTGTTTAAATCTAAAATGCTTGCTTGTGTGTTGTAATTGTACAATGAATTAAAACTTGCATAAGTTTATTATCTACACTACATTTGAATCGCACTTAAAAATTAAGAAAAGTGGTTAAAAAATTTATTATGTTGGGTTTGCAAAACAAGTGTATTCGGAGAATGTTGTCTCACAAAAGTGAACAAAAATTAGAGAAATATAACTCCACCAAGCACTACTTGAACCTCCTGATAAGCCTTCATAAGCATTGTGAGGTTGAGCACCTTGAAAAGAATAGTAAAGTGTCTTGTGCAAACCTTGGTTACTACACCACTTTGTTAAAAATTATGTGCATTAAAGTGTGTGAAAGTTAATTTACTTGTGTTTTATTGTGCACTTTACTCTACATAAGTCTTGTATTTTGTGATTTAAATCAATTGTTAACACTTTTGTGCACATCATTATCTTTCATAACACTTCTTCTTATGAGTATTGGATTCTAATGCTTTATCTATACTACTATTTATATAAAAAAAATGTACTAGATAACCTAGCATGATCTCTACAATGTTTTGGTATCTCTTGAAATTAAAATTAAGTAACATTATAGTATATTCCCTTTTTAATATGTTCATCTCATGCTTGGTATCTTTATGTAAAACTATGAGATTTCCAAAAGGTTACAACATCTTTACATTTTGAACTTAAACTCCAAAATTTATACTTATGATTTTTTTTCTTACAAAAAGATGTTTCTTATAATTTTCCGCTTGCTTAAAACTCTTATCTATTTATTTGAAATCTCTTCAATATTATGCTTAAACTCTTTATAATTTCATATATTACAAAATCTCGATCATGATTTATAACTAGCCTAAAGAATGTCTCCTTACTACCATCACCCTACCTTCTTTTGATAATACCAAAAGGGGGAGATTGTTTGAAGAAATCTATATAGGAGAAATATAGAAGATTAAGGGGATAATAATTCATGTAATCTATCATTTAGGGGAGTAAAACATAAATTGCATTTATGTAGGGGAGTATTAAGATAGGGGGAGTATGCACATTTCTCATGCTTATCATATTCTATAGTTGCACTATTTATCATGCTTATCATATACTATAAACATTAATGTTGATTTCTTGCTAAGAGGATTTGTTATTATCAAAAGGGGAGATTGTTGGACATGTGTGTCACATTCCTTTGTTTGAATAACAAATCCCAAATTGTATTTGATCTTGCTTGTCATGTGTTTATAGTGTGCAGGAACTATATGTTGGAGTTGCCATTGTGATCTAGAAGTGGTCAAACATGTAATCTCACTGCCAACGCGATATGAGCCTGCAGGGTCGCACATAAGAGCATGTGGAGAAGTTGGAAGATTGTCTGTGTTGGTAAAGGTTACCAATCACCATATAGAATGGGGAAGTCCAGCAAATGTTGCTGTCTGAATTCGTCGGATATGATTCGTCGGAATTCGTCGGGTTTACACGGATAGGATTCGTCGGATATGATTCGTCGGAATTCGTCGGGTTTACACGGATTGGATTCGTCGGATTCGTCGGGATTCGTCGGGTCATTCCGTGGAAACTCGACGAACTGTGACAGATCCTTCACTCGACAAAGTGTTGTCGTCTGTCTGGATTCGTCGGAATTCGTCGGGATTCGTCGGGTCATTCCGTGGAATCTCGACGAATTATCACAGAGAGCCTTGACTAGGCAATTGTTGCCGTCTGTTGTGATTCGTCGGAATTCGTCGGATTGTCCCGTGAAATCTCGACGAATGGTGTCCCGTGGAATCCCGACGAATTGTAACAGAACCCCTAATTCTGCTGTGTGGTCTGCGGATAGCGATTCTTCTAGAAGCCTGTTTATGCTTTGAGTATAAATAGATCTTCTTTAGGGTTCTTATTAACACACGAAAAGAAGAGCCGACGGAAGGGTTCCGCTCGCCCTCGACGGAAGAAGTTCCGATAGAACCCTAGACGGAAGTGTTCCGTCGTTCGTTCGCCTCCGCCGACCCCTTCTCCGGCGATCGTCGCCGTCATTGTTCTTCCTGGAGTGAACCTAGCAGTTCGTGGAAGTGCAAGGTGCAGCCGTTCTTCCTTCCGAGTTGCGTGAGACGTGATTTGGCGTTCTCCCGGCTCGTGTGGACTTCTGTAGAGACGTAGACATAATTCTACGTGAGAACTCTTCTTGCCACCGACAGGAATCAACTCTTGGAGCATCTTGGTTGGATTTGATCCAACCCCATTGAGGTAATTTTTACCTAGTATTTTATTAACTTCTTGATTCAACATTCATGGCCGATCCAAGCATTTTTGGGTTGTTTCTGTTTATTTCCGCTGCGCCTACATCTGATGTATGGTTCTAGAAAAACCCAACAGTGGTATCAGAGCTAGGTTCTGGTCATGAATTTTGTTTTAGAAGTTTGGTTATTCCAGTACGTGCAAATCTAGGTATTTGGAAGCGTTCTAAATGTCAAGATTTCTTCTTGGAATATCACATTTGATGTGATTTTGTGTGGTTTCTGGTGGTGGGATTTCGAAAATTTGGTCGGGGCTCTGCCCCTAAGACCACCGCCAGGGGCGCTGCCCCTTGGACCCCGTTAGGGGCTCTGCCCCTAAGACCCCGCCAGGGGCGCGGCCCCTTGGAACCCCGCCAGGAACGTCTGGGATTTCGTGGTCATTTCTAATTGTTAGAAATTGTTGTCTCCTTAGCAGTAACCGTCCCTCAAGTGGTTAATGAACCCTTGTATTGTTTTGGATTTTGAATCCAACAATGAGAGACGAGCTTGTCTACTGCTTTAAGTCGAGTTGTCTTTGCCTTTGTCCAATGCATGTAAATCTGAAGATTTGGAAGAGTTCTAAATGTCCAGATTTAGCCTTTTCGTCTATCAAATGTTGATAGTCTTATGTAGTGCACATAAGGGATGCATGAGGATTTTAGAAAGCTTGTTTTTCTGTGGATGTGCACATTGATCAAATGTTGATCATGGTTAAGTGTTAACCTATTATTAAAATTAAAATCCCTTCATCAAATATTAAGTGTTCGGATGCCTTCCGATGGATGACACTCTTCCTGCCTCGATCGATGAAGTGTGGGCTTGCCAAAGCAAGGTGCATTAATCTATCTTGGTAAGGGTGCGAGCGGATAATTGTGATATCCCACTGTCGACATCGGGTCTAACTTAACTAGGTGACCTCAAAGGTTGAGTGCCTTATTTCAGTGCAAAATGGGAGCTCGAGACTCGGTTGGTACTCACGTACTCAAGATGATTGGGTATATAGAGAACCTGGAGAGACTGGGTTTTCCTCTGGGTCAAGAGTTGGCCACAGATCTTATCCTGCAATCGTTGCCGGATAGTTATGAGCAGTTTGTCTTGAACTACAACATGAATGAAATAGACAAGACACTGCCCGAGCTCCTAGGCATGTTGCGAACTGCCGAAATAAACATGAAGAAGGCCAAGCCTGCTAGTCCCATATTGATGGTACATAAAGGCAAGGGTAAGGCCAAGGGCTTCAAGAAGACGAAGGTGGGACCTAAGTCACATCTTGAGCCCAAATCTTCTGCACTGAAAAAGAAGAGCACCGTGAAGGAAGGGAAATGCCACCACTGTGGCAAGGCTGGTCATTGGAGGAGGAATTGTCCTTCGTACATTGAGGGTCTGCAGAAAATGAAGGGAGGTATGACTTCCGCTTTGGATATTTATGTTATAGAGATAAACCTTTCTGCTCCTTCATCTTGGGTATTGGATACCGGATGTAGTTCTCACATTTGTACAAATGTGCAGGAACTAGGAAGGAGGAGATTGCTGAGTAAAGGAGAGGTGGACCTACGTGTCGGCAATGGAGCAAGAGTTGCTGCTGTAGCCGTAGGGGTTTACCGTCTTTCTTTGCCCAGTGGGCTTGTAATAGAACTTAATAATTGTTATTTTGTTCCGGCCATAACTAGAAACATTATATCCATTTCATGCTTGGACATGATTGGATTTTCTTTTATAATTAAGAACAATTGTTGTTCTATATTTAAGAATGATGTTTGTTATGTTGTAGCTCAATTGTTTAATGGTCTTTATGTTTTGAACCTGGACCATCCGATCTATAATGTAGATAATAATAAAAGACTAAGAACAAATGACTCAAATCCTACATATCTCTGGCATTGTCGTTTGGGCCATATAAATGAGAA
Organism: Dactylorhiza incarnata; assembly: GCA_033032865.1. Classification (NCBI taxonomy): domain Eukaryota; kingdom Viridiplantae; phylum Streptophyta; class Magnoliopsida; order Asparagales; family Orchidaceae; genus Dactylorhiza; species Dactylorhiza incarnata. The sequence goes on from JAWHQI010000450.1 coordinate 650,939, forward strand.
GCGCATATCCAAGCTCCATAAAGATGGACTATTGGACTCATTTGATTATGAATCATTTGAGCGATGTGAGTCTTGTTTATTAGGCAGGATGACTAAAGCCCCTTTCACTGGTTATACTGAGAGGGCTGAGGATCTCTTGGGTGTTGTACATAGTGATGTATGCGGACCCATGAGTTCTATGGCTAGAGGTGGGTATTTCTACTTCGTTACATTTACTGATGATTTCAGTAGATACGGATACGTGTATCTTATGAAGTGCAAATCCGAAACCTTTGAAAAGTTCAAAGAGTTTAAGAATGAAGTGGAGAACCAATTGGGTAAAAGGGTTAAAGCACTCCGATCTGATCGAGGTGGCGAATACCTGAGTCATGAGTTCCGTGATCATCTGAAAGAGTGTGGTATTGTATCACAGCTCACTCCACCTAGGACACCGCAGCATAATGGTGTGTCTGAGAGGAGAAATCGTACTCTGTTAGACATGGTACGGTCGATGATGAGTCATGCAGACTTGCCTGTTTCCTTTTGGGGTTTTGCTTTAGAGACTGCTGCAATGACACTGAATCGCGCTCCGACGAAAACGGTTCTAAAGACACCATATGAGATATGGACTGGGAAGCGTCCTAGTATGTCGTTCATTAAAATTTGGGGCTGTGAGGCATACGTACGACGTCAAATGCCTGACAAGCTGGAACCCAAATCAGATAAGTGTTATCTGGTGGGATATCCTAAGGAAACGAAGGGATATTACTTTTACCTACCGTCTGAGGGCAAAGTGTTTGTCGCAAGGACGGGTGTCTTCTTGGAGAAAGAGTTCTTATCAAGAAAGACGCAAAAGGTAGAACTTGAAGAAGTTCAAGAACCACAAATAGTGAATGAACCAGAGTTGGATTCTGAGCCAGGACTACAAGATGTTGTAGCTAGAGAACCTGCTCACGAAACACAAGTCCTACGTAGATCTGGTAGACCAAGATTTGAGCCTGAGAGATATGGATTTCTCGTGTCTCAAATAGGTAATGTGTTGCTTATGGATCATGATGATGAACCAGCAACCTACCAAGAGGCTATGAATGGACCGGACTCCGACAAATGGCTTGAGGCTATGAAATCCGAAATGGACTCCATGTATATAAACCAAGTTTGGAACTTGGTGGAACCACCTGAAGGGGTACGACCCATAGGGTGCAAGTGGGTCTTCAAGAAGAAGACCGACATGGATGGGAATGTACAGACATTCAAAGGGCGACTGGTGGCTAAGGGTTTCAAGCAAATTCATGGTATTGACTATGATGAGACCTTTTCCCCTGTTGCCATGGTAAAGTCCATTAGGATATTGCTTGCTATTGCTGCGTATTATGACTACGAGATCTGGCAGATGGATGTCAAAACGGCTTTCCTAAATGGAAACCTCCTTGAGGAAGTGTACATGACACAACCCGAGGGTTTTGTATCCCCAAATGAAGCCACTAAAATATGCAAGCTGAATAGGTCCATCTATGGACTGAAACAGGCCTCTAGAAGTTGGAATCTTCGTTTTAATGAGAAGATCAAAGAGTTTGGTTTTGTCAAGAACGAGGATGAACCGTGTGTTTACAAGCGAATCAGTGGGAGCATTGTTGTCTTTCTGATATTGTATGTAGATGACATACTGCTGATCGGGAATGACAAACCTACCCTGAAAGTTGTTAAGAACAACCTAGGGAACTGCTTTTCTATGAAGGACTTGGGTGAAGCGACTTACATACTCGGTATTAAGATCTATAGAGATAGATCGAAGAAGTTGCTGGGTTTGACCCAGAGTACGTACATTGACAAGGTGTTGAAGCGGTTCAACATGCTTGAGTCCAAGAAAGGATTTTTGCCCATGTCTCATGGTGTGAATCTCTCTAAGGACCAGTGTCCAAAATCTTGCGAAGATAAGGACCGCATGAAGTCGATTCCATATGCTTCGACAATTGGGTCAATCATGTATGCAATGTTATGTACTCGACCCGATGTCTCTTTTGCTTTGAGCATGACTAGCAGGTATCAGTCTGATCCCGGTGAATGTCACTGGATAGCCGTAAAGAATATCCTGAAGTACTTGAGAAGGACTAAGGATGTATTCTTGGTGTATGGTGGAAAGGAAGAGCTCGTTGTAAGTGGTTACACGGATGCCAGCTTCCAAACTGATAGGGATGATTCAAAGTCTCAGTCAGGGTTTGTGTTTTGCCTGAATGGAGGAGCTGTGAGCTGGAAGAGTTCCAAGCAAGAGACAGTTGCTGATTCTACAACTGAGGCCGAGTATATCGCTGCAGCTAATGCAGCGAAGGAGGCTGTATGGATTAGGAAATTCATCGGCGAGCTAGATGTAGTTCCTAGCATTGTTGGTCCCGTAGTTCTCTACTGTGATAACAATGGTGCAATTGCACAATCTAAGGAACCTAGATCCCATCAGCGCTCCAAGCACATACTTCGGCGGTTCCATCTTATTCGTGAGATTGTCGAACGAGGAGATGTGAACATTTGCAGAGTGCCGACTGAGGAGAATATTGCAGATCCACTGACAAAGCCTCTCGCACAGAGAAAGCATGATGGTCATACTAGATCCATGGGTATACGATACCTGAGTGATCAACTCTAGTGGGAGTCTTGTGGGTTGCATGTAAAATAAATATTCTGTTGGCTGTTTAAAATTTATTCATATGATGAATTGTGTACCAATTATTTCTTTTTACGATTAATGGCAAGTTCTTTTATTACGATATACTGTTTCTATATGATAGAATAAAATTCGTGATAAATACCCTTAGAATGTTCGCTTCCATAGGACATCAAGTACGTGACTTGAATGTGAGAGCCTATGATTTCGAAGCTTCATTCTTAAAAGGTCCCTGGTCTAGGTATCATCGTAGAAGCTAAGGGTGATGATGATACGTTAAGACTAGCATGTGTGTTGACTGATGACCGGTTCTCACAGGTCATGATATTGTGATATCAAGTCATCACATGGGTACTTGTTAGTGAACAAGTTGTACTGGACAGACCCAACCTGAGACTACTTTGTGGATTGTTACTTAAAAGTGTCACAAGTAGGTCTCATTTGACAATGGTGTTGTGGTCCTTTGACCTGAAGTCATAACATTCACCGAGTGAGGAAGAGCGTGCTTTGATGTCATCTAAAGTCTTCCTTGAAGAAGGTTGATGATAAGGGTGATCGTTGGGTACGTTACGAATCATTTGGGTGTTTGGGTGTGAGCAGATATGGGATTTGTCCTCCTATATAACAGGAGTTGCATCCATGGGCCCCTTGATGGAATTGGACTGGGAAATGCATGGCCATGCATGGTTGAGTCAATATGTGATATTGAGCTCACCATTCTCTGGAAGTCCGTTCTAGATCAAGAAACTTGGATTGAGCTATTAAGAGGGTGACACGGTCCATACCTCTAGTTCTTTCCGGATGTAAGGGACAAAGGGACAAAGACAACGCTGGAACATTGGTCATAAAGGCTTATGAGTTATGAACTCTTATTGCTTGGGGAGCAATGATGCATTGCTAGATGCCGCTCATTGTTTGTGAGGTTTTTGGTTTGATACTTTCAAGATCAAGTGGGAGACTGTTGGAGTTGCCATTGTGATCTAGAAGTGGTCAAACATGTAATCTCACTGCCAACGCGATATGAGCCTGCAGGGTCGCACATAAGAGCATGTGGAGAAGTTGGAAGATTGACTGTGTTGGTAAAGGTTACCAATCACCATATAGAATGGGGAAGTCCAGCAAATGTTGCTGTCTGAATTCGTCGGATATGATTCGTCGGAATTCGTCGGGTTTACACGGATAGGATTCGTCGGATATGATTCGTCGGAATTCGTCGGGTTTACACGGATTGGATTCGTCGGATTCGTCGGGATTCGTCGGGTCATTCCGTGGAAACTCGACGAACTGTGACAGATCCTTCACTCGACAAAGTGTTGTCGTCTGTCTGGATTCGTCGGAATTCGTCGGGATTCGTCGGGTCATTCCGTGGAATCTCGACGAATTATCACAGAGAGCCTTGACTAGGCAATTGTTGCCGTCTGTTGTGATTCGTCGGAATTCGTCGGATTGTCCCGTGAAATCTCGACGAATGGTGTCCCGTGGAATCCCGACGAATTGTAACAGAACCCCTAATTCTGCTGTGTGGTCTGCGGATAGCGATTCTTCTAGAAGCCTGTTTATGCTTTGAGTATAAATAGATCTTCTTTAGGGTTCTTATTAACACACGAAAAGAAGAGCCGACGGAAGGGTTCCGCTCGCCCTCGACGGAAGAAGTTCCGATAGAACCCTAGACGGAAGTGTTCCGTCGTTCGTTCGCCTCCGCCGACCCCTTCTCCGGCGATCGTCGCCGTCATTGTTCTTCCTGGAGCGAACCTAGCAGTTCGTGGAAGTGCAAGGTGCAGCCGTTCTTCCTTCCGAGTTGCGTGCGACGTGATTTGGCGTTCTCCCGGCTCGTGTGGACTTCTGTAGAGACGTAGACATAATTCTACGTGAGAACTCTTCTTGCCACCGACAGGAATCAACTCTTGGAGCATCTTGGTTGGATTTGATCCAACCCCATTGAGGTAATTTTTACCTAGTATTTTATTAACTTCTTGATTCAACATTCATGGCCGATCCAAGCATTTTTGGGTTGTTTCTGTTTATTTCCGCTGCGCCTACATCTGATGTATGGTTCTAGAAAAACCCAACACTATAGGTGCAATACTCCACAGGTAGAAAGCAGCTTGGAACCAACAAACTGAACTGGAGCACTACCGCCAGCGTTAGGGGTTAATGCAGGCGCTAACGCTACCGCCAGCGCTACCGCTACCGCTTGGCGCTATGTAAAGTTCGTGCACAGCGCCACGACACCGACGATTTCGCAACCGCTTCACACGAGCGCTAGCGCTACCGCCTGGCGCTATCTCAAGTTCGTGCACAGCGCCACGCCATCGAAGGTTTCGCAACCGCTCCACACGAACGCTACCGCAGGCACTAGGAGCTACCGCAGGCGCTAACGAGAAGTTCTATAAAGTGGAGCTTTGCTTCTCATTTTGCACATCCATCCCAGAGAGATTGCAAGTGCCACAATTCTACTACTGTTATGCTGCCGAAGATGGATCTCCCACAAAAAGCTCAAGGAGAATTCTGGAGGAGGACTACATCACGCTACATCCAAAGGATGATCGCTTCGACCTCGCTCATACTACAATGATCCTTCATCTCCGACTTCAGAAGATCTCATATAAGGAGTTTTATTATTATTGTCTTTACTTTCATTCCATATATTTTTTTGTAACCGTTTAGAGAATTCGCCTTGTGTTGGCGACTAGGTCTGGGTAGGACTAAGGGAGTAATTCGCCTTGTGTTGGCGACTAGTTCTAGGTGATTAGATCTAGGGGGTGCTCGAGGCCATATTCGGGGAAGGATTGGCTAGAGCGGCTTGAGGCCATATCCGGGGAAGGATAGGCTAAAGCCAACCGGTTTGTGGGGATACAAGTCGGTATAGAAAAGGAAAAGATATTTACATTTATACGCTTCCGATTTCTAGCGATATTGAAATCAAATTTATGTAAACACCTTTTTATATAAATACAATCATGTCTCTATTTGTGTTTACTTGATTTCTCTCCTTTGGCATAATCTCTAAATATTGGTTACTAAATTTTCTATTCTTATTATTTTATCTAAATTGTTTATTTCAATCTCTTTTCATCATAAAACAATTTAGTACTTATTTCTAAACTTTAAAATTATGATATTCTCTTAATTTAGCTAAATTGTTATTTAATTCTAATATTACTTTAAACAATTTAGTAATTCGTCTAAAATTATAAAAAGAATTTTTATTCCCTTATTCACCCCCCCTAAGGCGCCTATCGATCCAACACGCCTGACCCTGCGCTACTTCGGGGTAGTTCCCGCGCAACTCAATCCCAACTCTATTGCCATGCTGATAACATTCACCTGCTACCTGCGCGAGGAGGGGATTGGGTTCTCGCTCCCGGTCTTCCGCAAGCTCTTTACCTTCAGGGCCACTCGTGGAGTGGCATTTTTCTCTGGGTAGAGCCCCTCAACGTGATTGGCACCGCCAACAAGAACCATGACTGGGTTTGGCGGTTCATCTTCGTCACGGGGAAGTTCGGCAACGTGTCATTCGCACCCGTGCAAGAGGATGAGTCAACCTTCCAGCCTCCAACGCTGGGAGGGTTCGAGGCCAAGCTCCACGCCTACCTACTGAAGCACGACATGGACGTCGTGCACTTGCGAAAGCATGTTGGTTCACTGCCGGTGGTCCCGCCGGGGGAAGGTAAGCTGAATTACCTCGACCCGAACTCTCGCTCCTTCTTCATTCACTTCCGCCTATTTTAACTGACCTTTCGAACGCAGGGCTTCGGAGCCTCCCTCTTCATCCGCCGAATGCGAATGTGGGAGTCCCACCCGCCGACGCTCTCGCCCATGCGCAGTCTGCTGCCACGGCATGCCGCGAGAACCCGCCTCCCGCGAGATCCAGCAGTCAAAAGCCGAAACCGAAGCGGAAGCCCGACGCGACCTCGAGCCCTTCCACCAAGTGGTGGAAACCCTCCGCTGCTGATAAGGGCAAAGAGACCGTGGAGGACGTCCCACACTCGAGTACTCCCGTGGAGGGGGTCTTAGCCGTCCAGCCTACCGCCGCACCAGCGGCAACTTCTTCGGGGCCCGTGCCGAGAGGTCACCGAAACTTTCCTCTCGGCGAGAAGTACACCGATCTCGTCGGCGAGCCCCTCATTAACTGGTACCGGCGGGCCAACCGGGTCGGAGAAGGAAACCATCAGCGTCCATGCTTACGGCCTCTCGTATGCGCTTTACAGCTGCGAGGGCGCTTATTCCTTCGACACCGAGTCCACTCAGAACCTCGCGCACGAGGCGGCGAGAGCCATGATGCGGGCCCATGAGCTGACTCATATGTCCTCTTGTCGGGGTATGACACTCGCGCGAAACATCATAGAGGTCGAGAAGACCCGCTCTATTGCGACCGTCGAGGCCGCGACAGCGAAGCAACAACTGCCCGCTGCCGAAGCTCTTCTCGCCCGCTGCCCGAGCCGACAGGTATCCCTTTCTTCCTCTCGTGTTTCGAGCTCTCGCTTCCCTTTCTTTCTTCCTAGTGTGTTGATCTTCTTTTCTTCCACAGGAAATAGCCGACTATGATACCCTGCTCATGCGGTCTCGCATCTTTGAAGAGCGAAATCTAGCGTTGGAGGCCGAGAACTGGGGGTTGCGAGATGCTGCCGCTCGGCCACCTCCCGCGGAGAGGGAAACTCGGCATCTTTACTCCAACGTTGAGTTCGAAGGGTTGATGCAGAGAACGGACCATGGAGCGGCGGAGCATACGCTAGATGTGTTGCGGAGGGCCGGTCTCTTGAAAGAAGAAGGTGAGAGGATCCTAGCCCCTCATGTGCTCCCAGAGCTCTTGCCCCGATCGACGTCGCGGACGAAGCTGGCGACGGGCTAGATCGTGGAGGCCTTTCCTCTTCGGGCAGCGGGTACTCTGACGAGGCTGGAGACCCTTGAAGATTTTTCTTTTCCTTTGGTATAAGGCGAGAGCCTTTTGTAATTTTATGAAAAATAGAAAGTAATGTTTTTGTTGCCTTTCCCGATCTTAATTGCCACTGCGTATTTCTTTTCCAGCACTTCTCGTTATCGTCACCCGACAGCTTGCGCACCCGTATTCTCTTCCATGCGCTTTCGAACTATCGTGCTCACACTCGCTTCTTTGACTTGCTTGGGTGCCGATGGCCCCCGTCCTGAGGTCGCGACCGATATGATTCCGTCACGCAGGCACGCCCCGCAGAAAAAAACCCTTTTCGCATTCGTACGTGCCTCTTTCTAAAGACGGACAATTTCATTGTTTCTGCCGGGAGCGAAACCGCGGTGTGGACCCACTTCATCTCGCATACCTCCCGCGTCCCTTGTGACTACTGGCGTTTCGTTATGCATTCGCCTAGCGAATACTTTTTCTGTGTAACCCCGTCCTCGGGCGAATTTGTATACCACTGAGATGGCTTGTCGACCGCTGAGACAGATTGTCAGCCGCTGAGACAGAACGTCAGCCGCTGAGACAGATCGTCGACCGCTGAGACAGATCGTCGACCGCTGAGATTGAGGCAAATCGTTCGTCAAACGCAGAGAGCCATTCGCCATACGCAGAGTGTAAGCCGTTCGTCGAACGCAGAGAGTAAGCCGTTCGTTGAATGCAGAGAGTAAGCCGTTCGTCGAACGCAGAGAGCAAGCCGTTCGTCGAACGCCGAGAGCAAGCCGTTCATCGAACGCCGAGAGTAAGCCGTTCGTCGAACGCCGAGAGTAAGCCGTTCGTCGAACGCAGAGAGTAAGTCATTCATCGAACGCAGAGAGTAAGCCGTTCGTCCAACGCAAAACCTTAGCTTTTCCTCAAGTTCTAGTTAACTCCATGGACTAAAACCTTGACCCTTTACGCCATAATATGGGGTCAACTTAGTCTTAGTCAATAGGTAGTGGTTCTGGCCAAAATCAGTACCAGGGTTGTTTCCTGTGATAATCCTCCTCCTTAGGTCTTTTATTCATAACCCTTCCTTCCCCTGGGCCGACCTTTGGGACTTTTGGAACTTGCCACCAAGTGAACCTTCGGCCCTGTCAGCTAGGTGAGAGTCTGGACAGCGGGTCTGCTCGGGGCCAATCTTTGAAACTTTTGGAACCTGCCACCGAGTGAGCCTTCGGCCCTGTCAGCTAGGTGAGAGCCTGGACAACGGGTCTGCTTGGGGCCAACCTTTAAAACTTTTGTAACCTGCCACCGAGTGAGCCTTCGGCCCTGCCAGCTAGGTGAGAGCCTGGACAGCGGGTCTGCTCGGGGCCAACCTTTGAAACTTTTGGAATCTGCCACCGAGTGAGCCTTCGGCCCTGCCAGCTAGGTGAGAGCCTGGACAGCGGGTCTTCTCGGGGCCAACCTTTGAAACTTTTGGAACCTGCCACCGAGTGAGCCTTCGGCCCTGCCAGCTAGGTGAGAGCCTGGACAGCGGGTCTGCTCGGGGACAACCTTTGAAACTTTTATCATCATTACGCAAGCCATCATACCGCACATGTATATATAAAAAAAATCAAGTTGTAAAGCAAAGCACTCTCATTACATGGGCCTAGGGATAGAAACGCTTCAAGTCATCACCACTCCACGTGTGATTGAGAGACTCACCCTCCACATTTTGGAGGCGGTACCCTCCTGATTTCAATGCTTCTTCCACGACATAGGGGCCTTCCCAATTTGGATGGAGCTTCCCTACTGCGGCTGACCTTCTGGCTGCGTCGACCTTTTTCAACATGAGGTCACCCTTCTCGAATTGTTTGATCCTGACGTGCTTGTCGAAGTACTTGGCCATCCGCCGCTTGACTTCTTCTTGACGAATGGTGGCGAGATCTCGGACTTCCTCGATCAAGTCCAATGAGAGTTGCAGCTCCTCCTTGTTTCCTATTCTCCATTCTTCATCCCCCTCTAAGACGGCCCTTACCCGCGGCGTCTTGACTTCAAATTCCACGGGGATGACGACCTCTCAACCATGAGAGAGCTTAAAGGGGGTCTCGCCAATGGCGGTGTTGGGGGTAGTTCTCAGAGCCCATAGGACTGAGGGGAGTTGCTCCACCCAGTTCCCCTTCAAGTTCTCTACCTTTTTCTTGAGTAGGTTCACTATGACCTTATTTGCCGCCTCCACCTGCCCGTTGCTCCTGGGGTGATGGACGGATGCGAACCTGAGGTCTATCCCCAGTTGGCTGCAGAAGCTGATGAACTCTTCGCTGACGAACTTAGGACCGTTATCTGTGACGATGGCTTGAGGGAGCCCATGACGACAGATAATCTCTCCCCATACGAAGTTGCGGACTACCTGGGAGGTGACCTTTGCTAGGGCCTTGACCTCCAACCACTTCGAAAAGTAGTCGATCATAACCAAGATGAATCTTCTTTGCCCGCTGGCCTGAGGAAAAGGTCCCACCAGATCCATCCCCCATATGTCGAAGGGCCAGGGTGCGGTGATGCTCCTTAGCCTCTGAGCTGGCAAAAGTTGAAGTGGGGCGAACAACTGGCACTTTCGGCATTGTTTGGCGAATGCCACTGCATCTTTGCTCAGGGTCGGCCAGAAGTATCCTTGCCTCATTATCCATGTTTCCAACGTCCTGCTCCCCGAGTGACTGCCACATTCGCCGGAATGAACCTCCTCCAGGATCCCCAGAGCTTCTTCCTCCGAGACGCATCGCGCCAAGAGTCCGGAGAGGGTCTTCCGATACAAGTCTCCTTCATGAAGCACGTAGTAGGCGGACTTATATCGAAAGCGCCTTTGATCTGGGACCTCTTCTGGAAACTTACCCGTTGCCAGAAAGGTCATGAAAGGATCCTTCCACGAGCGGCGCTGCTCTATGTCCATGAGCTCCCCTTCCTCAATCGAAGGATGAAAAAGATCTGTCAAAGTCCCTCTGACCCGAGGGCCGGACTTGGCCAGCCGATATGCCAGGACGCTTTCATCCCTTGGTATGTGCCTAATGGAGAAGGTCTTGAATGCTCCAATGAGACCCCTTACTTTGGCTAAATATCTCATGAGTGTGGGCTCCCTTGCTTCGAACTCACCCTTAATTTGCGAGGCTATCACCATCGAGTCTGTGAGAACTTCCACGTCGTGAACTCCCAACTCCTGAGCCAGACGTAGGCCGGCAATTACTGCCTCGTATTCCACCTGGTTGTTGGTGACGGGGAAATGTATTACCAAAGTTTGTTCGATTTTCATTCCATGAGGGCTTTCCAACACCACCCCTCCTCCTAAGGAATTCCTGCCTGACGCCCCATCGACCAACAGCTTCCAAGGGATGTGACGAATAGCTTGGCCTTCCTCCATTTCGATTACGTAGTCCGCCTTGAAATCTGCGACCGCTTGAGCCTTCATCGACAATCGGGGAACAAAGGAGATGTCGAACTCACTCAACTCTACTGACCACTTCACGAGCCTTCCCGAGTGCTCCACCCCTCGAAGATTTTGCGAAGGGGATGGTCCGTCACAACCTGGATCGAGTGGGCCTGGAAATACGGCCTAAGCTTCCTGGCCGAGATGACCAGAGCGAAGGCCAGCTTTTCCAGAATCGGGTATCGGAGTTCTGCCTTCTTCAAGACCCTGCTTACATAGTAAATGGGTAGCTGCTTCTTGCCCTCTTCCTGGACCAAGACGGAGCTTACGACTTCAGCCCCGACCCCTAGATACAAGGATAGGTTTTCTCCCTCCTTAGGACCTTGGAGTAGCGGAGCTTTGGTGAGCTGGCTCTTCAGGGCCTGGAAGGCCTCCTCACATTCCTCCGTCCATTCGAACTTTTGGTTACCTCGCAACACCTTGAAGATGGGGGAGCATTTCTCTCCGGCCCGGGAGAGAAACCTACTCAACCCTGCGAGTTTCCCAGTTATACGTTGAACTTCCTTAGCATTTCGCGGCGATTTCAAAGTCTGGCATGTCCTTCGCCGAGAAGGTGTGTAACACCATGCCAGTACGAAAAGTATAACAGCAGGTCCGGCCGGGACCCCACGCCATACAAACCACACTAGCTAGGAGTTAAAAGGTGATAACCAGAAAAGTAATAACAAAACGAGAGTACAAAAACGTAAGCGGAAGCATTAATTAAACCATTCGAATAGACATGTCCACTATCATAGGAATGAGTCCAGAAATAAGAGTTTCGGCCTTAGGGCCTTACATCAAATCAATGTACAAAACTCCAAAAAGCATACTTCGGCACGCAGGCCGGCAATACATGAGAAAACAGGAAAAAGGCTGGCCTTCAAGGGCCAACTCAGCAAAAGGACTATCGCCCGCTATTTCCCGCTAGGCTCACCTGCACCTGCATAAGAACATTCCACCAAGCGGTGGCAAACAGAGTAACGGTCAGCACAGCTGACCAAATTATAACGACCCCACCCCTTTCCCGGGGTGGCGGAGCTTCTACCCTGCAAGCAAGCTACACTAGCAAGTGCTAATATAAGGAAGGTGCAACTACACAAGGTGAGGTTTCAAGCACAATCAATCTTCTAGGTTGAGCGTCAAAAGAAGGGAACCTAGGTATGCACATGATGTTGGTTGGGTTCACCCGAAGGTTTCCCACAACCGCCTAAGCAAATCGCATGAGGCTAAACATAACATCAAATTCACAACACTCCACCCTAAGGGTCACAACCTTAGGTGGGAAACAAGAGCTTTTGGTCGGTCTAGGTATGACACCTTCCACGACCTCTCCCATGATCACACGGCTTTCATGAGGAAGGGACCTCTCGCCGATCTGCATGGAAACGGGTTCGGTTTAGCTTTGCCCGTGCTCTAATCGTCGCGATCTATCGCACGACGCGGGTACGGCTTCACCTCGGCCCGTAAGGGTTTAGCACTTTCAAGTGCTACACTAAATATACGCTACGCACCTAACCCCTTTACAAGGATCTAGGCTTCACGAATTCTCAACAAGGGAGGTACATACGCTCCGCATCAATAACGTGGTGAAGGTTTGCCTTCATCCAAAACTCAAAGCATGGGGCTTTCGTAGGGATCTTCACAAGACGCCTACACTTAACTCCCGCAATACTATAGGTGAGTTCACGGAGTCATTCTCCGGCACGCATTCTAGGTCTAACCTAAATGCAACGTCGCAAATCAAGCATCACCGATTCGGGCTCACGGCCACGAATAGGCTTCACACAAAATGCCTAAATCCGCACGACTACCGGATTTTCTACATGCAATATGCCGGGGACGGACACAATCTACCCGGAGTCCCGAAGGACTTGAGGAAATCCTACACTTCACCCATTTGGTGAAAGAGATACCTCATGCAAGCAAAGAAAGAGGAATAAATGGACAAATACGAGTCCAAAGTTCGGGAGGAAGAATCGTTACCCTAGACGTGTTCCTCTTCGCCATGGATCCGAGATTCTACGCGGAGGGAAAGAACCGCACCGGGCTGCACTCTCCGGATCTGGAAACGGCTCGCGAAACGGAGCTCCGGAGCTCCGTCAATGGCGAAATCTCCTCTTCTTCTTCCTTGCCCCCTTCTTCTTCCTCTAGCCTAGGAGAGAGAAACACTATGAAATAATGAGGGTTTAATCCCTCTCCAAAGCCCTAAGACCCCCCAGCATCAAATCCCAGCCGTTGGATCGAATTCCAAGAAATTTGATCGGTCGGATCTTCTTCTCCGCTCAAAATCGCGGAACAGAATAAACAGGGCGCACGATCACAGGCGCACGGTCAGTGGTCGTGCGCGACGAGGGCAATGGTCGTGCGCACTATCCGGGACAGAACTCTGAATTCTTGCGAATAAGCGCACGATCGCTGGCGCACGATCACTGGTCGTGCGCGAAGAGGGAAATGGTCGTGCGCACTGTCCGAGACAGAACTCGATTCTCTTCTGAATTAACGCACGATCGCTGGCACACGATCACTGGTCGTGCGCGATGAGGCCACTGATCGTGCGCTAAGAGCAGACAGGGAAAATTCTAGCCTGCTTCACGTGCCGCACTACCACTCCGCCTACTTCGCGGAACTACCAGATTTGGGGTGTTACAACTCCACCCTCCTTAAAAGAATTTCGTCCCGAAATCCAGGAAACAGTAATAGCATAAATTACAGTTATACTTTACCTGAGGGAAATAGCTCGGGATACTCCGCAAGCATCGTTTGCCCTCTCTCCCAAGAGAGCTCCTCTCGGCCGCAGTTATCCCACCGGACTTTTACCATCCGAATGGACTTGTTCCGCAGCTGCTTTACTTCGGTATCTTCGATGCGTAAAGGCTTGACTTTCGTCGACAACCCACTATCGACCGGAACTTTGCCGACCGCAACGATATGAGTAGGCTCTTGCACTGCCTTCCTCAACACTGAAATGTGGAACACGTCGTGCAGACCGCTCAGCTCTGCAGATAGCGCAAGCCGATAAGCCGCATCACCAACACGCTCCACGATCTCGAACGGTCCTAAGTACCTCGGACTGAGCTTTTTCAAGCGTCGAATCCTTGATACCCCTTTGAACGGTTTGATCTTCAAGTAAACCCGGTCACCGACGGCGAACTCTAAGTTCCTATGCTTGGCGTTGAAATACTTTGCTTGCCTATCCTGGGCAACCAATAGCCTTTCGCGTAGCCCGGATCGTCGACGTTGCTTCTTCAACATCCTTTCGCTTCAATAGCTTAGTATCGCCCGTTTCCGCCCAAGACAACGGCGTACGACACTTCTTACTATAGAGGGCCTCGAAAGGAGCCATCTTTATGCTGGCTTGGTAGCTATTATTGTAGGCGAATTCGATCATATAGAGGTGATCCTCCCACCTCTTTCCAAAGTCTAGAGCGCACATTCGGAGCATATCCTCCATAGTCCTGTTGGTTCTCTCGGTCTGTCCATCCGTTTGCGGGTGGAAGGCCGTGCTGAACTTCAATTTTGTGCCCAACAGTTCATGGATAAGCCTCCAATCTTTCGATGTGAAACGCCCGTCACGATCGCTGACGATGCTACGAGGGACACCGTGCAGTCTCACGATACTATCCACATAGAGCTTTGCTAGCTTCTCTACGGAATCATCCTTCCGGTTCGGAATGAAGTGTGATACCTTTGTCAAACGGTCCACGATCACCCATATGGCGTCGTTTCCATGTTGCGATCTCGGCAATCCGTGCACGAAATCCATCGAAATATCATCAAACTTCCATTCCGGAATCGGCAAGGACTTCAGAAACCCACCGGGACGTTGACATTCCGCTTTCACCAACGCGCAAGTATGACACCTGGCTACGTAAAGGGCAATGTCTTTCTTCATGCCCGGCCACCAGAACAGTTTCTTCATATCCATAAACATTTTAGTGCTCCCCGGGTGGATCGAGTACTTGGTATGATGAGCCTCGTACATCAATTCCGCCCGTAGAGTACCAACGTTTGGGATGCATAATCTTTCCTGCTTCCACATAAGGTCGTCTTCGAAGGAGAAATCAGCGTTTAACCCTTCAACGGTTTCCGCTTTGTATCGTTTCAAGCTCTCGTCCAACTCCAATGCTTGTCGAACTCGGTCGGCAAGGTCGTAGTGAACTTCCGTCCAGTTCAAGCATGCTGAAGTAGACGTTCTCCTATCAATGCATATGATCTCCATTTCTTCTAGCTCACGGATTAGACGCTCATCGTGCATCAAAATCCAATTTGCTTGCGCGGGAGCCCGACGACTCAACGCGTCTGCAACTACGTTTCCTTTACCGGGAGTATATTTGATATCGAAGGTGTAGTCCCCAAGGAACTCCATCCACCTCCTTTGGCGCATGTTCAACTCCCTTTGGTCTAGTAAGTACTTGAGGCTCTTATGGTCGGTAAAGATATCGATCTTCACGCCATATAGATAGTGTCTCCAAAGTTTGAGGGCAAAAACCACGGCCGCTAGCTCCAAATCATGGACCGGGTAATTCCTCTCGTGAACCTTCAGTTGCCGGGAGCCGTAGGCAATTACCTTCCCGAACTGCACTAGGACACAACCCAAACCACTTCCTGAGGCGTCGCTATATATTTCGTAGCCTTCCGTACCTTGTGGCGAGCATAGAATGGGCGCCGTGGTCAGACGGCTCTTTAGCTCTTCAAAAGCTCGTGCGCACTCGGGCGACCAAACGAACTTATGATCCTTCCTAGTCAGTTTTGTGAGAGGAAGTGCGATCCTCGAGAAGTTTTCCACAAAGCGCCTATAATAGCCGGCAAGTCCTAAGAAACTTCGGACTTCCGCTACGTTTTTCAACAAAGGCCACGCTCGGATCGCTTCTATCTTCGACGGATCAACTGCAATTCCTTCGCCACTAACAACATGACCAAGGAATGCCACTGACGGTAGCCAAAACTCGCACTTGGAGAACTTGGCATATAGCTGACTCCTCCTCAAGGTGCTCAGGACTGCGTGCAGATGCCCTACATGCTCCTCTTCCGACTGAGAGTATACCAAAATGTCGTCGATAAAGACGATCACAAATTGATCTAAATACTCTCGGAATGTCCTATTCATCAAGTCCATGAATACCGACGGTGCGTTGGATAGACCGAACGGCATTACCGTGAACTCAAAGTGCCCAAAGCGGGTACTGAACGCTGTCTTTGGAATGTCGCATTCCCTTATTCGCAGTTGATAGTAGCCGGACCTTAGGTCTAGCTTGGAGTAAACCGTCGACCCCATCAGTTGGTCGAATAGATCATCGATTCTAGGAATCGGATATCGGTTTTTCTCGGTCAACTTGTTTAGCTCTCTATAATCGATACATAGACGCAAGCTCCCATCCTTCTTTTTCACAAAGAGGACCGGTGCACTCCAAGGCGAAGAACTTGGACGTACGTAGCCTTGCTCTAGCAGCTCTTGCAATTGGACCTTCAACTCTGCCAATTCCTTTGGCGCTATTCTGTATGGTGAGCGGGCCACAGGTTTGGCACCTGGCACCAACTCGATACAGAAATCAATCTCCCGATGAGGCGGAGCCCCAGGGAGTTCGTTAGGAAACACGTCGGCGTATTCCGCTACAACTGGGACATCACACAACCTGGGCTTTGGCTCCGAAGCCTCCAACAAGGTGAAGAACAACTCGGCGCCTTTTCTCACCGCCTTAACCACCTGGAGAGCAGACATCAGCGTCTTGCTCGCTCCTCGCATACCGGCGAATGTGGTTTCATCGTCGGTGTTCGTTCCCAGAGTGATCTCCTTTGTATTGCAATCTATGCATGCTCGCTGCTCCGAGAGCCAGTCCATGCCGAAGATCACATCGAATTCAGCTAACGGTAGTAACGACGCTTCCAAGTCGAAATCTTGACTTCCGATCCGCACCTTCACACGGCTCTTCCTATCCGCACTCATTCGAGATCCATTGGGTAGCACTACTTCCAATCTATCCTCTACAAAGGTAGACGGCACTCCGATTCACACCACGAAGTCCTCAGACAGAAAAGAGTGCGATGCACCCGTATCGAATAGAGCTCTCGCCGGATAGTTGAAAATTAGGACGAAACCTAATTGTACACAAATAACACATAGTCGTACAACAGTGAGAATCATATACATAGCTGTAAAAGCTAACTTCTAATTCGTACCTGTGACGACGTCGGTTTGTCGTATAGCTTCTTGTTGGTCAAGCGAATAGACTCTCGGCTGAGTCGGAATGTGTTGGGAGGCCGAAGACTCTGCCGCTTTGCCCTTTTCCGCAGCCCGAGCATAATCCACCGCTCGATTTGCCGCCTTTGGGGGACCACTTCGACACACCGCAGCTTTGTGTCCCACCTTCCCGCAGGTGAAACACGTAATAGGAGTCCGCGCGGTCGTGGCTCCCGAAACATTCGAAGAAGCTGGTTCCGCCTGCTTGAACTTCCGCTTGTTCCTTCTGAAGTCCGGCTTGGACTGAGAGGCCGGCGCATGAAACTCGGGTTTCTTTACAACACTCTTTGCTTGTACCCTCTTCATGTCCAACTCCAAAGATCTGGCGGTTTGCACCATCACTTGGAAGCCAAACGTCATAGGGCCTGCAAGGAGCAGCCTCAACTCGTCCCGAAGCCCTTCATAGAATTTATTCGTCTTCGTCTCCTCATCCTCCACCAATGCCCCCGCATAGCGACTCAGTCTGGTAAACTCATGTAAGTAATCGTCAACGGAGCGATCACCTTGAGTTAACCTCAGGAACTGGTTTTGTAACGCAATGCGTTGGGCAGAGGGGATAAACCGCTGGAGGAACGACTTTGAAAACTCAGCCATTGTTATTTCAGTGATGTCTCTATCGCCGAACTTGTGCAGTTCCTGCTCTTCCCACCACAGCACAGCCTCTCCGTCAAGAAGGAAAGTGGCTAAGGTGACCATCATGGCTTCGTCCGTCGCCGTCGCCCTCAGAGTTCTTCTAACTCTTGACAACCAGTCTTCTGCCTCCGTTGGGGACTCAGATCCCGAGAAGGTAGGAGGATTAAAGCTCAAGAAGTGCTTTAATTGTTGGTCACGCGCTCGCCCCGCAACTACTTGCGCAACTTGACGCTCCACCCTCGGTGCTAACGCCGGTTCCACTGCAGCTACTGGCACAGGGGCATCAACCCTTGGTGCTACCGCAGGTTCCACTGCAGGTTCAACTACCGGGGCTGCATCAGTAGTAGGCGTAGCAGGCTGTGCAAGCCTTTGCGGTTGAGCATTGATCATCGCGAAGACTGCTTCTGCGACCATTCTGATCATCTCAGCCGAAGGAGTGGTCGCTGGCACCTCAGCCGACCCACTACTTTCAGCGGTGTTACGGGGTTGAGACCGCCCCGCAGCACTTCTAGTCACCTATAATCATGCAAGGCACAATTTAGTGACCCTAAACATATCAAACATCAATCATGGAACGCTCAGGTTCCGCAAACAAGTATGTTTTTTCATTCCTAAGTGGACATTCTTATTAGTTTTTGTCGTTTTAAGTGAATGCACAGCCCGTGCGCACCACCCCTTAAAAGGAATTCGTCCCGAATTCGCTAAACTACGGATCGACGCCTTAAGTCCGATACCAAATTGTAACACCATGCCAGTACGAAAAGTATAACAGCAGGTCCGGCCGGGACCCCACGCCATACAAACCACACTAGCTAGGAGTTAAAAGGTGATAACCAGAAAAGTAATAACAAAACGAGAGTACAAAAACGTAAGCGGAAGCATTAATTAAACCATTCGAATAGACATGTCCACTATCATAGGAATGAGTCCAGAAATAAGAGTTTCGGCCTTAGGGCCTTACATCAAATCAATGTACAAAACTCCAAAAAGCATACTTCGGCACGCAGGCCGGCAATACATGAGAAAACAGGAAAAAGGCTGGCCTTCAAGGGCCAACTCAGCAAAAGGACTATCGCCCGCTATTTCCCGCTAGGCTCACCTGCACCTGCATAAGAACATTCCACCAAGCGGTGGCAAACAGAGTAACGGTCAGCACAGCTGACCAAATTATAACGACCCCACCCCTTTCCCGGGGTGGCGGAGCTTCTACCCTGCAAGCAAGCTACACTAGCAAGTGCTAATATAAGGAAGGTGCAACTACACAAGGTGAGGTTTCAAGCACAATCAATCTTCTAGGTTGAGCGTCAAAAGAAGGGAACCTAGGTATGCACATGATGTTGGTTGGGTTCACCCGAAGGTTTCCCACAACCGCCTAAGCAAATCGCATGAGGCTAAACATAACATCAAATTCACAACACTCCACCCTAAGGGTCACAACCTTAGGTGGGAAACAAGAGCTTTTGGTCGGTCTAGGTATGACACCTTCCACGACCTCTCCCATGATCACACGGCTTTCATGAGGAAGGGACCTCTCGCCGATCTGCATGGAAACGGGTTCGGTTTAGCTTTGCCCGTGCTCTAATCTTCGCGATCTATCGCACGACGCGGGTACGGCTTCACCTCGGCCCGTAAGGGTTTAGCACTTTCAAGTGCTACACTAAATATACGCTACGCACCTAACCCCTTTACAAGGATCTAGGCTTCACGAATTCTCAACAAGGGAGGTACATACGCTCCGCATCAATAACGTGGTGAAGGTTTGCCTTCATCCAAAACTCAAAGCATGGGGCTTTCGTAGGGATCTTCACAAGACGCCTACACTTAACTCCCGCAATACTATAGGTGAGTTCACGGAGTCATTCTCCGGCACGCATTCTAGGTCTAACCTAAATGCAACGTCGCAAATCAAGCATCACCGATTCGGGCTCACGGCCACGAATAGGCTTCACACAAAATGCCTAAATCCGCACGACTACCGGATTTTCTACATGCAATATGCCGAGGACGGACACAATCTACCCGGAGTCCCGAAGGACTTGAGGAAATCCTACACTTCACCCATTTGGTGAAAGAGATACCTCATGCAAGCAAAGAAAGAGGAATAAATGGACAAATACGAGTCCAAAGTTCGGGAGGAAGAATCGTTACCCTAGACGTGTTCCTCTTCGCCATGGATCCGAGATTCTACGCAGAGGGAAAGAACCGCGCCGGGCTGCACTCTCCGGATCTGGAAACGGCTCGCGAAACGGAGCTCCGGAGCTCCGTCAATGGCGAAATCTCCTCTTCTTCTTCCTTGCCCCCTTCTTCTTCCTCTAGCCTAGGAGAGAGAAACACTATGAAATAATGAGGGTTTAATCCCTCTCCAAAGCCCTAAGACCCCCCAGCATCAAATCCCAGCCGTTGGATCGAATTCCAAGAAATTTGATCGGTCGGATCTTCTTCTCCGCTCAAAATCGCGGAACAGAATAAACAGGGCGCACGATCACAGGCGCACGGTCAGTGGTCGTGCGCGACGAGGGCAATGGTCGTGCGCACTATCCGGGACAGAACTCTGAATTCTTGCGAATAAGCGCACGATCGCTGGCGCACGATCACTGGTCGTGCGCGAAGAGGGAAATGGTCGTGCGCACTGTCCGAGACAGAACTCGATTCTCTTCTGAATTAACGCACGATCGCTGGCACACGATCACTGGTCGTGCGCGATGAGGCCACTGATCGTGCGCTAAGAGCAGACAGGGAAAATTCTAGCCTGCTTCACGTGCCGCACTACCACTCCGCCTACTTCGCGGAACTACCAGATTTGGGGTGTTACAAGGTGAGCTTCTCCGAAGGGGGTGAGATTTGGGAGGTCGATGCGACGGTCCTCCTGAACATCGCCTGGAAGCTTCTCTTGCGAGTTGCTTCTATTCCCACCCCACCATGGATCATTCCGACCCTTCCCCTGGCTCCCACGTTCGTCCTGTCTTCGCATCTATCATCTTCATCTCCTGGTAGCACCTCTTCGATCCTCACAAGCCGCTGCTGCTGCTGGCCTTTACCCCTTACCTGCAGAAATTCTGGGCAGGTGGCCGTCGCGTTACCTTCTTCCTGATGAAAGTTACAGTAAGGCAACGCCACCCTGCCCCCTCTTCCGCCTCTTCCTCTTCCTCCTTTTCCTCCTCTTCCTCGGCCTACCACCATGGCTTGCTCTCGAGGGGGTGAGGTGGTCTGGGACCTTGCCTCCATCCCGGATGATTGACTCTCCCCTCCCCGCTTCGTTGGTGATCTATTTCCTGACATCTCACTGGTCCTTCTTGGGGCCTCCAAGCCAGCCGGTTATTGGGCTCCTGATACCCCCAATCCCATTGCTGCCCCCGAAATCCCTGACCTCTGGGTTCTTCCCTTCTTCTTCCCTCCTGGTGCCTTACCTCTGGCTCGCTCAGCCTAGCCAATCTCTTTGCAAACTCTGGATTGACGGCCTCTCCCTCGACCTCCTCCGCTGCCCGCTCCATCAGCTCCTCAAAGGATAGAGGGGCCTTCCACTTCAGGTCCATTTTGAAGAACCCCTCCCACAACCTCACTATAAAGGCTAGCTGGAGGGTGAACCCCAGCACCTCCTGGACTTACAGGACCTCTTCTTGGAACCTATCCACATAATGGGCCAATGACTCCCCGGGCCCTTGCTTGATCTTAAAGAGTGCCTCCGCATCTTTCTTCCTCTTTTTTGACGTTGAGAAGTGCAACCTGAAGCTCCGGCGCAAGTCCTCGAAGGCTTCAGGTCCTACTGGGAGCTGGTGGAACCAGTCCCTCGTCTTCTCCTTCAGAGTGGTGGCAAAGAGCTGACATTGGAAGGCATCAGTCATCAGGAGGATCGAGACCATGTCCTCGAACCACTGCAGGTGCAGGACTGGGTCATCTTTGCCGGTATAGTAGGACATCTCCGGCCCTCTGAACCCCTCTGGCACTGGAGCCGAGAGGATCAACTCACAGAAGGGACTCCCTTCCCAAGCTCGGCGAGTGGTCCTCTCGCGCGGAGTCAACTCGCACGCCTCCGCACTCGCCGGGCAGCTGAACAGCTGCCGCCCGGGGAGATCTCGCGCACTCGCTTCCGCCGCGACCTCCTTCCCAAGCCGCTGGCCCGAAGCGTTTTCGCCTATTTGTTGGGGAGCTACCTGCATGGTCTGCATGACCTCTCGCTTGAACTTCTCGAACATCTCCAGCCACTCCATTGCTGCTGGCGGCTGTGAGTGGCCTGGATCGAAACCATTTCCTTCATCTCCTGTCATCGAGCTCAACTTGGGATTTTCTTGCACTGGTTACGATCCACGCTCACCGCACCAAAATGTTGAAACCGTCAACCGGTCTCTGAGTTCGGACCCACAGGGGGTGTAGCCTGCGCCTACTTCTCCCTCACCAAACTCTCCTGACCGAGGATGAAAAATCTGGAACGGACCCAAGGCTGCAGCGAGGAGGTCCCGCCACACACCCGGAAGATCTTAGAGAGCTTCCCCTCCTAAACCAAAGCTCAGTCGGGCACCTTGGAGGGCACTAGCAGCCAACTCCAAAAACTGCCTGGAGGAGAGAGCTCAAAAGATCTGCTCTTCTCCAAGGTGCCCTTAAGAGTCTATTTATAGATTTTTTAGTTTTGGACTGTAGATAGCGTAAATCCGCCTTTTGGTTTTACTAATCGCACCCCAAATTGGTCTGCTAACAGCCTAACTCCGATGTTCTGAAGGGCTATTGGTAGACCACAAGGGGTATCTAGGTAATTTCCCCCTCAAAGCCCTCTGGGCGAGTGGTCCGTGAAGGCACCACTCGCCAGGCTCCCTGCCTGTCAGGGTTCGCCGGGCGAATGGTTTATGAGGCCATCACTCGCCACATGTTCGGCTCGCTTGAGGGGCGAGATCTTGGGCGCTCCCGCCTATCTGGCCTGATGCCCTATGCGAGTGGTCCGCGAGTGCAGTAAGCACTCGCCCAAAGACCTCTTGGACTCCTTATTCCGCTCCTTGCCCTGCCACCTGGCCCCCGGGGCCCCCTTGGGCCCACGTGGCGAATACGGGGTTGTACAGTGGACACATCGTGTCCCACTCGCCCCCCTCTTGCCACTACAACAAAATCGTTATACGGTGACATTTTTTATGTCTTTAGTGACGGTTTTTAAGCGTCGCGATAGTTTTCATGACGTTTATAAAAACGTCACAAAATCGTCGTGATTGCGGCCGTCGCCGTAGCTCTTTGCGACGCTTTCACAAAAAAGCGTCACAATTGGTGGTTGCTCTATCGTGACATTTTTTGAAAAAAACGTCATGATAGAGAATTGATCTATCGCGACACTTTATAAAAAAACGTCGAGAAAAATATTAACTCTACCGCTATGTTTTTTTAAAATATCACCGTAGTTAAAACTCTACAATAACATTTTCCGAAAAAAAACGTCGCAACTTTTTGCATTTTAAGTAAAACAAAATAAAACAAATAAAACTTTATAATAATCTAATCTCTAAAAAATAATTGTGCATCTAAAATCATAATTAAAAATATGAATTATTTTTTTATAAAATTAATTTTGATAAATGTTTCAAATATTTTTTGAGAGTAATATTAAGATATGT
Source organism: Dactylorhiza incarnata (assembly GCA_033032865.1). NCBI lineage: Eukaryota > Viridiplantae > Streptophyta > Magnoliopsida > Asparagales > Orchidaceae > Dactylorhiza > Dactylorhiza incarnata. Next base: position 674,336 of record JAWHQI010000450.1, read on the forward strand.
TAAGAGATTTTTTGCAACTTCTTGTTCCAAGTATTATATCACTAATTATAAAAAAAGAATGAAAATTAATTATAATGCCAACATAATACATCATCACAGGAATTTAAAAGTATAAACTTGCAAAAATCACATTAATAATAAACAAAACGTGTTTCAAATAATATAAACTTGCAAAATATATATATAATCATTTACTACATTCCCTCTCACCATGCTCCCACAGTGCCTCCATCTATTCTTCCCTCATTCCCTCTCTTCCAATGTCCTCTTCCATTCTCAGAGTACTTCTCAACTGATTGATCAACATCCTATAAAAGTTAAAAAAAACATTAGCAATTGCGCAATCAATATAGAATATCTATTACTACTATTATCAAATCCAAATCCGGGCAATCAATATAAGGCAATCAAAGTGCAATCAATATAGGACATCCATTACCCGTTACCATATGTGAGGGATGCAAGTTGGTTATATGTATACTTGATTAAGCGCAATTGCAATTACAAGGAAATAACAGAAGCATAATAATGAAACGAAGAAGAAATTTATTTTTGTAACCTTAGAAGAAATGGAGTTCTTCAAGCGGTCTAAAAGTGATTTCCTGTAATGAAAAATCATAGACAATAATATACGGTAAGTGAGAGTTTAGACAACACCATGAAGAGGAAGAATGAGTAGTAAGATGGTTTGCAAATAAGTAAAATAAAAATCCAAAAATGCCCTTAGAAATGTATAATTAATCAATACAAACTCGCTTACAAAATCTCTGAGTCTATGGGACTGTTCATACAAACATACTTACAAATGCTAATGGCGATCAAGAAATTTAGGAATCTCATTTCAATTTAAGAGGAGGGAACATGAAACCCAACATGAAGAAACGGATCATCTGAATACATTTATTCCCTATATATATGTAGAGGGAATCCACTATAGAAAAAACTATGTAGAGAAAAACTATGCAAGAAAATATAACGATTGAAAGAAAACTATGTAAATGGGTAAAAAAAATGCAAACATAGCTATATATAGAGATATGCCGACGTCAATTTGCAATAAGCAAAATAGAGATATGCTTCAAAGAACACAATGCAAATGGGGTTCTGCATTCATGTGCTTCTCATTCAACAGAAAATTGTGCGAGCATGGTGCAGTAAAATGTTAGGGAAAAGAAAAGTTAATAGAAAATTAAGAACTCAAAATACATTAATCTCATGATGCATGTTAACTCTAGCAAAAAAAAAGCTGATTTCACATCTTCTTGATGAATGTTAACTCTAGCATACAACATTTTGGTATACAGAATATATTAAGTGGCAACAAATTGACATGACAAGTAAAAAAGAAAACAAATGGACAACTTATTTGAGAGCATAATCTATAGATTGCCGCGTGAATGAAGCAAGCAAAAAGTAAAAGAAAACATATGGCAAGTAAAAAAGAAGACCTGGAAATGTGAGAGCATAATCTACAGCCCAAATGAACCAAACAAAAATAAATGAACCAAGCAGATAGCAGAAACTGTAGGAGATCGTTGCCTGAGAAAATGTGAGAGGATAAAAAAGAAAACAAATGAACCAACAAAAAATAAATGGATTTACCTGAGAAGAGAAACTGTAGGAGATCGTTGCCTGAGAAGAAAAGCAGGAAGAACTGAGAAGCGGTAAAAGATATTGCAGATATGATGAGAGACGGGGAATGAGAAATGGAGAGGAAGAGAAGCAGATAGCAGGAAACTTGGGTTTTCGTTCGTCTTCGGGCGTGCTGCGGGAGAACGGTGTGGAGACGCCAAAATCGATGGAGAAGAAATAGGCGCCAAGATCCGTGATTCGGGGCTTGGAAAAGAAATTGACGGGATGATTTGCAGCGTCGTGGGCTGTGCCGAGGGCTGTAGGAGATCGTTGTCTTGGAAGAGGCTCTGTCGAGGGCTCTGCCAAGACAACCATCTCCAAGACTGCTAAAACATCCTCGGCAGAGCCTCCTCCAAGACTGTCGAGGAGGGGTTTTGCGCTGGAGGAGGCTCTGCTGAGGAGGGTTTGCGCTGGAGGAGGAGCTACCGAGGAGGAGTTCTCTGCCGAGGAGGGCTTGCGCTGGAGGAGGCTCTGCCGAGGGCGTTTTGCGCTGGAGGAGGCTCTGCCGAGGAGGGTTTGCGCTGGAGGAGGAGCGCCGAGGAGGGGGTTTGTTGTCGAGGGTTTGCGCTGGAGGAGGAGCTACCGAGGAGGAGTTCTTGTCGTGGTGGGGGTTCTTGTCGTGGTGGGGGTTCTTGTTGAGGGTTTGTGCTGGAGGAGTTATCGAGGAGGGGTGTGCGACTGGGGCTATCAGATCAAAAGAAAAAGACACAGAGGAGATGGGTTCAACTTTCGAGATGCGATGGAAATTTTTTGAGAGGAGCAATGCGCGGGAAATGAGAGAGACCGAAAGAATCACAAATTTTGAAATAAAAAGAGTTTTTGGAGGGTATTTTGGTCCAGCAAATATTATACCATTCCACCTTTTGCCTTCGCTTATATAATAAAGATATAGATAAACGGTTGGATTGCAATGGTCTTGATTCTTGCGGGAAAGAAAGGGGATCGAAGTGGTGAAAAGCGAAAAGGAGTGGATAATGAAAGGGGAATTGGTGTGCAATGGTCTATGTTTTTGCTGACGCTTTTTATAAAAAATGACGTGAATTCCACCTATTGTAAATTCTATAACGGCGTTTTTAAAAGTGCCGCAAAAAATGCCTCATATTACTACTTTGTTGTAGTGGAGGAGGGTTGTTGAGGTTAGAACGATAAGAGTAGATTTTTATAAATTTAATTTTATGTATTAATTTTGATTTTTGAATAACAATTTTTGTTGTGCGAATTATTATTTATGTTGAGGATAGATAGATGTAGGAACGTATTAAACATATTGCAAAATATAATTCTAATAGGCAATATATTACAATTGTTGCTTAAAGTGTGTCCACGATTACAATATTTCAAAATTGTTCCCAATAGTAGATAATGGAACATTTATTGAATGTTGTGTCACAAATATTGTCTAAAACTTATACTTGATAGTAACATTTTTGAATTGTTATCTATTCTATGTTTAGACAACATTTAATAAATGTTGTCAAAGGGCCAAAAATATATGTTGTAGTGACTCTTTGTAGTGCAGGGCATTTGATACGAATTAAAGTCGGGATCTATCTTTCATCTCAAACTATTCGTCTAATCTGATCATCGATGTATTCAACTTCGTCGTTATCGTGACTGACCTTTTACCTTAATGGAACAATCACCCAGTGTCTCATTGATGTAATCATCATATTCTCTCTACAGAAAGAAATAACTCAATTGGTATGATCTCAAGGTATTCTATGGTAGCAATTTAACGAGTACTTGAGCTACAAGCCAAAGAATGGCTACCTAATGTGCCGATCGACCATAACAGTTACGTACACTTGTGTACCCTAACAGAAAATTCCCACTCTATGTATACCTACGTACCTTTCCACATACGATGGGATCCAACATTCAAACACATTTATGTACTCCTAGAGAGGAGTTTTTGTGTATTGAACTAAAATGAGCGAGGAATATTTATCTTTCTGCTAATAAACACATGTTGTATTGAATTAAAAATTCTTGAGATTATTTATCTGAATGTAAACAGGATGTACATGCACTACATGCTCGGTTAGTAAATTACATGATTGTAAGGAAATTTAGTTCAATCATTTGATAAAATGACCACTATATCATGTATGCATCCCTTTCAATAGAAGCTCTTCTAAACTGCTTGATAACAAATTTTCACAAAAAAAACTTATGTTTTGATGACATTTTAAAAATAATCATCACCAAAGCTAAACATGTATGTTGACGTTTTTCAAAGAAAGCGTGACTACTAATAATTATTTGTATTGGCGACGCTTCACTACAATATTTTTGGGCTTTAGCAACACTTTAGTTGGCAACATTTATAAAATGTTGTCTAACATAGAATAGAGAACATTTTGTAAACGTTGCCATAAAGTGATAGTATTAGGCAACATTTGTGACACAACATTTAATAAATATTCCCTTATTCATTATTGGGAACAGTTTCGAAATGTTGTATTTGGCGACATACTTTAAGCAACAATTATGTCGTGTTACCTTTAAAATAATATTTTACAACACATTAAAAATGTTCCTACAACATTATATGACTATTCGCACACCCAAATTAGCTATTCGTAAGCCATAAATTTATAATTAAAATTAGACATATAATCAAGCATGGGTCTCTAAATAGCCAAATAGACAATCTCTTACCTCTTAAATTAAAATATCTTCCATGCTAAGTTATAAGTTATGAAAGATAATCCGATGAACTCAAAACTCCTAGCAGTTTATTTTTAATTTTTTATTCTCTGAAGACCAAAGTTGTCTTGCAACCCACGAAATGAAGCCTTAATATTGTCTTCTCCATCTCTGATCGCCTTTGCCGCCTCTGCCATCCTAGATGGCGCCCGCTCGCCTTCATCGTATCCGACGATCCCGCCCGATCCTCTCCTGCATCTCCGACAAAGCTGCCCCATTCACTCTAGGAGATTTTCTTGCATTAGGTTAGTAATGGGCGGACCTAGCTTAAGACACGCCCGGGCATGTGCCGGCCGGGCGTGAAAATAGCGCGACTCCGCCCGCGGCGTTATATTTCCTCCTACTATTTTCCTTTTGCGCTAGACCTAGCCCGCCGCTTCCGCCTTCCGCCATTTTCATGCTCGACGCCAGACGCCAAATGGCCCCTCCTGCTTCCTCCTCCTCGTCAATGGCTTCCTTAGCTTTTCCGATTGCATCTTCTCCATTCCGTCCTTATCACGCTCGAACTAGATCCTCGTCCACGAGTCACAACCCGAGCAGAAGCAGCCAGGAGACAGCAGCCAATAGGTATGTATTCCGAGTTGGCGAGTTCCGACCTTCTCCATTCTACATTTCTTGTCGACTATTCTTCCATTTCTTTGATTGACCCCTCTGATTTCAGTCAATTTATGTATATTCTTTTGAGCAGGTTTCTTGGACATTCCATTTCTTTTCCTTCGATTTCCTAGAGGCTGGAGCTTTTAGCATTGTTGTTTGGAGTTCTCAGCAGTCAGCACATATCAATTCAAGATTTTTTTCTATTCTAAACTATATACAGTTGATTGCTGTCCTGATTTTGTGTGTTGTCATCTTGATATTTAAATGATAGTTTACTTTATTTTGAGGCCTTTTTGGTTGTCTATGCCCCTTAGCTTGTACCTACTTGCAATTCATGACACCACTTGTGGCTGGAAATTCATCCCCTAGTTATTATAAAGTGTGGTTAATTGAGCTTATTATGATGGCTATGGTTTTGTGGATTTGGGGACTCCAAATGGCTATCGTATTCCTTTGTATGCTTGCTAATTTCAAAAGTTCAGTCCTCTACCTTACTGATTTCATTAATTCCAGCCCTTAAATAAAATGTTGACTTTGGGATTAAATGTTTTGATCATTTTCAATCCTAATTATGGACTATGTTAGATCTTATTCTCATTACTCTTTTTCGCAATTCGATTACATATTAAAGTGGGAAAAACACCGTCTTATTTTGATCTCCTAATTCCGAGACTCTTAGGATCTCTGTCGTCTTCCTCTCTTGTTAATGTGTTGATCTTATATGTTTTGATTTTACATTGCGGAAAATGCAACAAAAAATTGAGTTATATTTTTAACAATGATTTTTATGTTACAATTCATTGTGCCCGTGCTGCACCAAAATCCTACTTCCGCCACACAAGCCTTAATCAAGTTTTCTGTTATGTGCATATTGTGTAATTCCTCCTTTATTTCTTTATCAAAACTTGCTTCTCCCAAGCGCTCGTTTAGAGAAAATCGAGTTGTCATTTGAGAAATTTTTAAGAATGTTTGTTCATAGTCTACAACTAATTTCAATGGCATTTGTGGCACTTCATGTTATTGCACCGAGATATTAGTTTTACTTAAACTAATACGCTCGTTCAACCCGAATTTGTTTTGTATAAAAAGTCCAAATTTTGTGTGAATCCAGTGTGTTTGCTGAAAGATATCATGATGCAATATTTAGGAGAACCGAGAAGGGTTAGGCGCCTAGCTTCACACCTAATCGAAAAATGCATCTCTCTCTCGCTCTCTTTTTCTCCTGGAATAGTCTGAGTTAAACTAGACCTCCATTGACAAATTTGGATTCAAAATAAGGTATAAATCATCAATTGCAACTTAGGTGCATAAAGCTCTTCACAAATCAACCCCTGAAGCTATGAGAGATGCAATTAATTTGGAAAATCATATACAACTTCACATAGGAATTATTGCACAATTGCTAAATTCAATCATAAGGGAACACGAAATGGAGGTGTGGACATACCTTTTAGATGCAGGAAATATAAATTTTAGAAAATCCATCAATGCCGATATAACGTTATGCTGCATAAAATTTGTTTTATGTGGAGACTGTTGTTTGATATACTTATTTATTTATCTTATTTCTTAATGGCTTGGCAGTTTGGAGAGCATAATGCAGAACTGACCCTCTCTTTGGTAGGATATGATGATGATGTGGAGGTAGGCAATTCCTCAAGTTCAAGACACTTTGTTATCATACCTTTATTTACCTGTTATGACTTCATTTGTTATATTCAATCTTGATGGTTTTAGTTGTCATTTACCGATGTAGTTCGCAATTATAAAAAAAAAGTGTCAGTTTGATCTTAAATTCTTAATGAAATGAGGTATGAGAGAAAAAATTTATCTTTCAGTCCTTACTTGTTGGTCACCTTTATTACGTTTCTTGTAGAGTGTCATGGCAAAGGAGGTAATTTTTTTGTTAATAACATGAGTATTCAATGCTTTTGTTCATTCATATTTATTTGCTTGTATATTTGCAACAGTACAAATTCTATGTTGATGGTTTGTGGCGTACAACAAGCTTGTTTCTAAGATAAAGTTGGATTTCGCCAAGATCCCTGTTCTAGGTCATGCTGTTTTAATTTCCTTAACCTAAAGGTATATTAGTTGTTGTTTCTGATTGCCTGATGGGATTTGCCATGTTTATATTGATAAATCAGCTAACATGGAATTAAATGGCTAAGCACAATGTCCTTGATGCAAAGAAAGATTATCCTGCAGCTTGTTATAATATATGGCACTACAACAATTTTCTTTTGCAGCCACATTTCTCTACGACGTTTGGACAAACGTGGCCATTGTATTTTGTATTTGCGACGTTTTCTCCAAAACAAGCGCGGCTAAGTACCCCCCCCCCCCCCCCCCCCCCCCAATTTAATCAGCGGCAAGCATTGAAAGGCGGGATTAAATAGATTTGGAGATCATTTTGGCGGCGTTTATTTAGAAATCATCAGTGTAATTCCTTCAATAGGTATCTGAAGCCACGATCTCCCTCCCTCTGCGGGGTTTATAAAAACGTCGCCAAAACATTGACATCGTTTTCAAACGTCGTTGTAGCCTATTAAAAACGTCGCCAATGCCATATTATCTTGATGTGTGGCAAAATTTCACTTCTCTATCTTTCCAACATTTGTCTCCCCCTAACTATCCGTTTTTTTTATTTTTTCAGGAAGCACTTCTTTTTAACATGAGGAGCTTTGAACACGGACGGGATTAATAATATAATTGCTGAGCTTAGAAGTAAAGGTATTTCTGACACCTCTATTTGACTTCATATTTCATGTTCTTCACTAGTTCTATATTTATTCTTCATAATATCAAAAGCTGCAAAATATTATTTTAAGTAGAAAATAGTGTAGATGCTGGGATTTGAATATGGACCAGAGCATGTGTTTATATCTAGAAGAACTGAAGCATGTGCTCATTTGCTATTATTCTTGTAACAGGCAGGGCTTCCAACTAGGGTGAATATATGATAAGGAACATTGATGAGGGTGTTATCCAGGAAACAGTTACAGGTTGAAGAGGAATTTCTTCAAGCTGGAATTGAGCATTCCTACTATTTTCCTTGGGGACCGGTGGTTGACTTTTACGGCTCCTATTCCGGGTTGGGTTCATCTCTGTAATTTGCTCACTCTCATTAGATTTTGCCCAGGAAACAGTTACAGGATAATGAATCAGACTAGAATCTGATTTCAATTAGGAAATTCTCGTTTAATTCTTGAAGGAGACCTCTAATTACTTAATTTGATATTGTCATTAAAGAATTACTTAATTAGGCTCTGTTGGCACGGTGGCGGCAGTTATGAGCGCGTTGGTTATGAACCATCGTACGTGAACGCCCGACCTCACCTAAGGAACTTCATCCATTTTATGTTTAAAACTAGTTTTCTTTCCTTGGTGGCGGTCATAACCATTGTCATGCAAAACATACATTGCCAAACATACATTCTATGACAGTGACGTTTTTTGCCAAACTCACCTGAGCTAAAACGCCAAACCAAATAGAGCCCAAAGCTAGCCTTTTCTATTTTAAACACTGTCGAAAAAATATATATGAATGATTTGATGTTGCCATGCACCCTTTTATGTTTTGTTGGTTTTTTCCTTGAACTTGAGAGGATTTTTTGACAGTATGTGTATATCCTTCGGCTTAAGTTTACTTATTAAATGTTGTGATTTTGTGCAGAAAGCTAGCAAATAAACTCACTCTTGTCTTTGGACATTCACTTTCAAAGCAGTAAAAAAACAAAAGTTCCCAGATTCTGAGAAGTTCCTTGACGACCACGGACCATGAAGATCATTTGATGTTTAAGTTGATTAATTTATATGTCTAGTTATTTTTATGTAATTTGATAGACTATAATTAAAAGATGCAAAATATTGTATAATTGATCATGATTAATATATATTCAAATTTTATTTAAACTCTACATATTAATTGTTGATTAATTTTGGATTTCGGGTACTTTTTGGATGTGCGATTTGTATTTCATGCTTTTCATTTTACCAGTAACTCCGGTTTATTTTTTGGGTATGTTTTGTTAAATTTTAATTTTTTTTATTAATTAGATACTTTTAGCAACATTTATTAAATGTAACTCATAAAGACGACATTTCAAAAATGTTGCAATAGATTTACCTAAAAACTGTTGCCTTTATTAAGGGTATAGGCAACATTTTTTTATAGTGTTGCCTAAAAGTATAAAAAAATGTTGTCTTTGAGAATAGGTAACGCGGGCATATGCACTACCCTATGACAACAGTTATTTATGTTTAGGTAACAGTTTGCAGTTTTAGGCAACATTTCTGAAGTGTTGTTAAAAGCCAAAAATGTTGTAGTGTTTTTAAAAAAAAAACGTCACTAAATATAAAACTAATGGCGATGCTTTTAAAAACGTCACATAAAAAACGTCGTTGTAAAGTTCATATCTTGTAGTGTGCGTTGATCATTCAGATTCGATGTTGAGCTGCGGATAGTAGAATTTTGGCTATCCGCAGCCCAATTTTGGAAAGTCTATAAATAGACCTCCATGAGCACCTTGGGAAGGGTTGGACTCTCCTCTCCCTCGCGTGTATCCTGCGAGCAAGCACTACCCCCCCTCCCACCCCCCCCCCCCCCCCCCCCCCCCCCCCCCCCCCCCCCCCTTCTTCGTCAGTGAAGGTTGGTAGTGAAGTGATCTTTAGTGCCCTCCAAGGTGCCCAGGCTCAGCATTGGCTTGGGGAGGGGAAACTCTCTTTGAACTTCCGGGTGTGTGGTGGGACCTCCACGCTGCAGCTTAAGGGGTTCATTTTTGGACTCAAATGTTCTTCAAAGGCAAGGTTTCTCAGTTCTTAGCAACTAGTCAAGAGTTTTAGCTCGGGTCAAGTAAGGGTTAGTTGCATCCCCCTTTCGAACGTCGAGGCCAGTTCTCTGGTTTCAACAAGGGCGCTGCTATTAGCACCGCAGTTTTGGCTAGTCGCATTGCACCCTCTCCTAATTTTTTTCGCCTTTTGGAAATACGCCTTGAACATGCATTTTTAGGAAAATTGTCCAACACGAAAGTTGTAGATTTCGACGAGATCTATAACTTTCGTGTTGAACACTTTTCCTAAAAATGCATGTACAAGGCGTACTTTGGAAATACGCCAAGGTTTCGCGCATTTTGGAAATACGTCTTGTACATGCATTTTTAGGAAAAGTGTGCAACACGAAAGTTGTAGATCTCGTCGAAATCTACAACTTTCGTGTTGGACAATTTTCCTAAAAATACATGTACAAGAAGTATTTCTAAAAAGCACGAAAAACTAGAAAAAAATGCGGTGTAACTAGCCAAAACTGCGGTACTAATAGCAGCGCCCTCTAGTCAGATCAGTTCAATCAATTGAACTTTAAACCCACCTTTTATTGTACTTGTTTAACATCTGTAAGGTAATCGGTCCGATTCTTAAAATTTTGGTATTTACGGTTTAGCCCCGATAGAATCGGTTCGACGGATTGGACTCTACCCTTTCACCCATCCGGTTTCATAAAATAAGACTAGTTTGAGAAGTTATTTACGAGTTCTGCCCAATAATTTTTCAAATGTAAGGTGACATCTGCACGCACAAGATTAGATACACTTGGCCGGTTTGTTGGAGGACCAAATAATTTTCTCAAATTTTGCGGTCCGCATAAACCACCGGCCAACGTGGTACGGACGTATTGGACACGCGTCCAATTTTACTGGCTTCTTCCGACCGGCTCATTAAAGCGGGCGCCAACGGCACCCGTATTTCTTTAAATATTAATCGACCCCGGCTCAAAGCCTCCATTATCCCTACCGGAGCTCGACTGATCACTCCTCCCGCCACTCCTCCCGCCCGCCGAATACCTAATCAGCGACGCCATCTCCGGCAACTACCGACCGATTCCGGCAATTATTGAGAGGCTTGGAAGCCTACCCGAGCCAATTCCTTCCCGCACTAGTAATCGATCGTGCAAATCCATGGCAGAACATTGCTCAGCAATCGAATCATGGGCCGAGCCGACGGCCTACCTCAAAGCGCAGAGCTGGATCTCGGAGGCCTTCGCCCGCGAGAACGAAGCCCTAACCAAAGCCCTCCAAGTCTCGCTCTCCGACGACTCCTCCGCCTCCGAAACCCTTCCCTATGTTGTCGCGCCGCCCACAGACTCCGCCGCGGCCGGCGATCGACGAAGCTTCCCGAATCGGGGCTCGATATCAGGGAAGATCACGAAGCGGAAGTCGCGCGCATCAAAACGAACGCCGACGACGTACATCAACGCCGATCCGGAGAATTTCCGGCGTATGGTTCAGGAGGTTACGGGGATCCGATTCGTCGAGTCAAGCATGCAGGCCGATCCCTTGGTCTGGCATGAGCATGAGTGGAGCGCCGTCGGCCGGCCTCCGAGCTGCCCTCCCACTCTCGACACATCAGCGCTGCTTCTCGAGCACAGTGGTCCGGCCACCGCTTCTTGCGGGTTGGTCGGATCGGCGGCGGACGGTTTTCTCTTTGACTTCGAATCGTTCCCGATCTTCCCTACTCTGGAGTCATGGGGCGCGATGTAGGAATCTAGGATCCGGGGAAACGAAAACGGAAATCAAACTATTACCGTCAATTTTTCTTAATTATTTTTTTGCATTTTGTTATTTTTATTTTTATTTTTAAATTCAGTTTTTCTAACAGCCGTCCGATGGGGATCGGATGGTGGATGGATTGTACCACGCCTACGTATTTGTGGTGGAACCGGTCCGGCCGGGGGTGGTTTTTTTTCTTCTAGCTGCACATAGCTCTAGCCTCTAGGCTTTTATGTAATTTTAATTTAAATGAAGGCTATTATGATATGTAACATAGGAATCTGGTTAATAAATTTTGTGTTTTTAGCCTACTGTCATGTGTGTCCTGATTTTAGTATGGTAAATAAATATTATTAATGTACATCTAAGGCTCTGTTTCGAGCGATATTTTTTTTGGCGATTGTTACGTGCAGATCAGTTTTGTATATGTGCAGACCATTTTATTAATTAAATTTTTTAAATAATTACTAAAAGCCAATCCTATGAACGGATACATGCAAACCAAACTTGGTTCCGATATTGCCTCCACTGAATGACTACAGCGGCGGATTAGCCGTTCGCCGGAAATGTCACCCGCTGCTTATGTATTACACAAAGAGTAAACTAACAGAGGATTTTAGCTCATTCACTTCAGTACTTTTTCAGTGAATCAGATGGCGAGGACCAGTCCGGGTTGTGTCTTGCCCGCGGCGATTCGCAAGTTGCGAGAAAGAGGAGATAGCCCGACGGAGAGATCGCCGAAGGCGACCAACGGAGAGAGAGGAGGCAACCGGCGGAGAGAGCGCAGCGGAGAGAACGACGATTTGTGAGTCTCAAGAAAGGGAGGCGGAACTTTGGTTTGCATGCATCTCTTTTTAGGGTTTTTGAAAATTTTAATTTTTTATAAAAAAATTGGTCTGCACAGAGCCTAAATAGGTTTGCACATAACATTTACCTTTTTTTTGCTCCGGTGAGTTGGTCCAAAAACGTCACTATCATAGAATGGATGTTTGGCATGACAACGGTTATGACTGGTTGACTGCCATAAAAAAGAGCTTAATTTTGAACACAACCACTGTGTTCGTAACCGCCACCATTGCACCAAACGGAGCCTAAAGCTCCGTTTGTTTTGGCTATTGTTGATCGAAAATGAGTTGTTAGAGAAATGAAGTTTGAAAAAAAAAAAATTTCTTAAAATAGAGTTTGTTGTTAAAAGCTGTTTGTGTAAAATAAAGTTTGAAGCATTTATTAAATACGGAGTTTTGTAAAAAAAAATGCAAAAAACGGAGTTTTGTAGGTCATCAACATGCTAGAATCACTAATGCATATGAAAATTGAGCAATAATGCTCTAATAATCAAGCTTGTTTGTCGGATTTCATAACCTGCTAATTAGGGAGAGGGGAGACTTCTACTTGCAACGGGCCGGATGAGTACCGATTGAAAGGTGTCGATCTTGTCGGAGGATAGGGAAGGAATGCGGGAGTTCCGGGAAGTTGTGGAAAGCGGCACTGAGTCCTGACGATGCGTCTGTTGGCGACGGGAAAGGGGGAGAACGACGGAAGGATCGTCGAATCCCCTGGCAGCGGCGGGGGAGTGATGTCCGGTCCCCAGAAGGGCCTCCAGAGATGGCATCGGAGCTAGGGTCGCTGTCGTCGGTCGGATGGAAGGGATTCGGCTAGGTCGGCGCGCTGGAGAAACAGAGCAGTCGATCTCTGTCGTTTCTACTTACGACGCTACCTGCGAAAGGACTGAGGATGTTGACGGCGAGGAAGATCTGGCGCCGAATGCCTTGTCGAAAACCTATCATGAGAACGCCGGGGCTCGTGGAGACGCAAAAAAAAAAATGAAAGCGGTCAGAAATTCCATTTCCGCCGTACGTCTGGCCGCAGGAAAAGGAGCTCAGGCCTCCGTTCTGAATTTTGCCTAGACGTGAATTTATTTTAAGAAAGTGAATTTTTAAATCATCCCAAACAAACAAACGTTATCATACGTTCCTCCATTTTGAGCAAAACGAACCGGAGCAAATAAACACAGCCTGAGTGGCCGGAGAGAGATAAAACATTGTTTTTGAATTGAGTCCGTCTCGCAAGGTTGAAATCATACATAAATGACGGTTTAATACATCGTGTGTTTTAAAAGGCGATTGTTAACCCAACCCGTTTTTGGCTTGTGACACCCCAATATTAACCGCAACCCAGAAATTTGGATATTTGACTTGCCGCAACCCGAATTTTAAAATGTAGAAGGATATTATTAGGCAATTGTTATTAGCACACCAATTTTGGCTATTCGCACACCAATTTCTATGAGTTATTACGCGCATTTTGAAAATACGTCATGTACATGCATTTTTAGGAAAAGTGTTCAACACAAATTGTAGATCTCGTCGAGATCTACAACTTTCATGTTGAACACTTTTCCTAAAAATGCATGTACAAGACGTATTTTCAAAAATTCCAAAACTGATGTGCTAATAACAATTGCCGGGTTCTTATTGCTAATGTAATATGTAGAATGAGATTTCTTCATATCCGGCTACATAAAAGAAGAGAAATCTCATTCTACATAGCGAGGGCTAGAGTTTTAAGATCTCTACCGCCCGACCGTGACCCCGCCAAATGGGCCGCGGCCCTGACCGGACAGTACAGCCCGCACGACTTCGCATGATCCGGCCCGCCAAACCCACCCATAATCTACAAATAGAGAGAGTTGGTGCGATTCTGTTGTGCCTTGCTTCTAGAAAGTCAGTTTAAAATTCAGACGACTAGTCTCAGGACTGTGATGCCTTGTCAATATTTTAATAATAATAATAATAATATATGTAAATATATATCATATAATTAACTCCACTTGGTCTCTTTATCTTTGAGCACGGCAGAAAAATCAGAATCTGCATATTTCTAGAAGACTGATCTCTATCGTGCACACGATTATATTTATATTTTTGCATTATATATATATATTTTTTTTAAGTTTGCAAAATTAATCTAACTTCTGAAATTACAAAAACACCCTCTCCGAGTTTACATTTCATAGCATCCATATGCAAAAAAATGGTCATGTTATGTGCATGTCAGTTTCTGTTGTATGCATATTAAGGATAAATACAGACCAAACTATAAACATATAGGAAGTGTGAACTCATTGAAAAATTGGCTTGCATATAGCCATTTTCAAATTGCACGGCCTGCACATAGCTAAAGTCGGTCTACATATAATTATTGCGAAAGAGTTTTTTTTTTTGCATGGATGTAATGAAATGTAAACTTGTAGGCAATTCCTTAGGGAACTAGATTTTTTTGTCCTGAAAATTTAAATCACAAATTCAATCAACTAGGGGATATGGAATTTTACTAATTTGAGGCTAGAATATGACTAAAAAACTGCATGTATAGGCGATTCACAGTAGCCTCCGTCGACTTCGGGCCTTTAGCCAATTGCAGATTGTAGAAGAAGAGATGTTGGATGCGAACATGCATAGCCGCGAGGAAGAAAGCTCGGCCCCAACCATCCTTCGTCTGTGGGCCTGCACCCATGGACAAACTAGGATTTTGGCACAGCCCGGACACAATAAATTTCAACATACAAATCATTGTTGAAAATATTACTCAAAATTTTTTTTTGGCTCTTTCTACAATACAAAATCAAAACATATAAAATGAATCTTCTAATTTTTTAAGCAATAAAACAACAACAGAACCCATATAGTCTCCAATCATTGGGGGTATGGGCGGGGGAGGATTGGAAACAGACCTAACCTTTGGCACTATGCACAGTGTGGCTTCTCTTAGAGGAGAAAGATCTAACTTTTGACAATAAATGCACAAAGTGGCTGCTCACAGAGTACCACTGAAATAGTGGCCCCCTATACCGTCGTGTTTGCTGCGGAATCATGCCCTCAAATCAAAGCCAAAGACATCAGAGAGGGCAGACCCAAGAATCCATTTTGAGTTATGTGCACATAAAAAATTTATGGAAGTTATAGAAATAAAATATCACAAAAAAATAATATATAAATAAGATACTTTTTGTTGACACATGCTCTGGAATTACGAAACAATGATTTCAGTTGTAATTGTATCTTTAACATTTTTTTCAATCAAGCAATCATTCATCTCTCATTCTGTTTCGCAATCGATTCTTTATTATCTTAATTGCAGAAACTATTCTTTTAATAATAGCGTTGTTGCAACTGGTAAGAGACATGTCAATTTTAGCAAGCTAAAAACTAACTAATAATTATCTTACTTTTAATTAATTCAACTAACTTTTTAAGTAGTCCTCTAATTCCTTTAATTCGGAAAATGTGTCTACCAGTGTAGAGTGCATGCCAAAAAATATATGACAACTAACTTTACCTTCAAGTAACTCCAACTCTATTGGAATAAAATCATATGAATATAATTCGAAAAGACGAGCTAATTGTTGTTTATCATAAGAACCAAACTGGTCACTTGGGTCAACTCAAGCGACACGTAAAAGCAATTTCGTATTTACTTCATCAAAACGATTATTTAACACATTTATCATCCAATCAAACAATGTATTATAAAATTTAATCATAAAATAATGTATATTTTTAATCTCACGTGCATTGCGTCTTGATCAACTCGCCTGAACAAACTTCTTATCCATATTCGAAATTTCTATATATGTTTATTACAAAAATTGGAGACTTCAACAATGAAGGATTGTCACTTGACTTTATAATTTCTCATCTTTAATAATACAACTTTCACAACTTTATAAAATGGATGCATTCACAATATCATAATCTTTCTTTTGAAGGCTTGTGATAATTCATGTGTTTTTGCGACACAACATTCGAGTGACAGGGAGGACAAACATACATGCTCATCTTATCATATATATACATTTGTTTACCTATACTCTCACCTTGGGCCGACATCGTATAACCACCGTAAAGAGGAGTTATACGATGGCGGGTGAATTTAAGAGTTTAATATTTTCCTTGCTTTATGAACTGTTGATGTTATTTGTTAGTTTATATAACGCCTGTATGTATATATATATATATTGCATTGGCTATTGTGCTAACTCTCCTTGTAGGTGCCCTTCCTGGTACCCATTAGGGGGCTGGGGAGGAGCGTGAGATTTACTTGTTCCATCGTGGCTAACGTACTTTTGTACGTTATTATTTGGGGAACCGATGCGCCTACCGACGGAGCAGGAGCGGATGGAGGGGTGTAGACGCGTTCCCGTAGACGAGGAGTTCCCTGAGCCAGCTCGAACGATCTACAAGGATGTGAGGGTACTACCTTGGGGAGAGGAGAGGATGAGAGATTTCCTTTTTGTGACTAGATGTTTTGTCGTCATATGACTAGGATGATTATTACTGCGAGACTTTATATACCTTTTCGTGGGTTTTCATCTATGATTTATATATATCATGCTTGGATATTTTGTGATGTATTGCTTCCGCATAATTTTTATACTCTTTGAATGTTTTGAAATGATGTATAGCCTTACAAGGCGAATGTTCCAACAACTGGGTCGCGGGTCAGGTGAGAGGGGTGGATCCTCTACTGGAACACGAATCTTTTGGAGGGACGCTCGCCTTGGGCATAAGGATTCCCTTTTGTTTGAGGGGGGGGGGGGGGGGGGGGGGGGGGGGGGGGGGGGGGGGGGGGGGGGGGGGGGGGGGGGGGCTTACAGGTTCACACCCTCTTTGTAGACAAATGTTGCAATAAAGGCAAAATAATTTGTCTTTTTCTTGACAACACTCTAGCCAACCTTTAAATTCATTATACTAATTCTTATTGAAATGAAGAGCTTTCTATCTGATTTATGTTTGTGTAAAAATATCTAAATGTGGTTGGCAAAAACCCTTTTACAAATAATATCTTCTTATTGAGTTATGCAGATTGACATCATAGAACCTTATAAGGTATCTTAAACCCAGATCTTAAACTATTTCATTCTATGTATTTTACTCGTTGAACTCAACTCTACCAAATTCATAGAACTTTGGCTTACTCCTACTTAATTTTGAAAAAAAAATCTCCATTGCACAAATTAATCACACTATATAGAATGATAAAAACACTTCGATTAACTAACATGCATGCCTTTTCTCAGTTTTGGCTTTTTGCAAATTTGGGCTAAAATTAAACATCAAACAAAAAATAGAATGAAGTAATTGCAGCAACGAAGAAAAACCGAAATGAAGATCAACATATCACAACTTAGCTTTATAAATTATAATAATCATATAATTCTTTGAAATGAACAATATAATTTCACATATCACAACTTGGCAAATCAAGAAATCAACAAGCTCTACCAAATGCAATTCAACAAATCAAGAAATCATGGATTGAATCACATGGGCGAAAAATGGGTCCTTGTGTTAGAATTGAAGTGAGCTAGCGCCAGCGCTAGCTCATACTCGCCACCCTTCCTTGTTTTGCCTATAAATAGAGGGGTACCCCCCTCTAAAGAGTATCGATTCTGGATCTGGCGAGTATCATCAACTTTGAGCGAGTTAGAGATACCAGAGCGCCACCAGGCGAGCATCGAACTTGGAGTAAGTTTGCGAGGCGAGTTACCTACTCGGGAGATAGCGCCGGCGCTAGTGGCTAGCGCGCGCGGTAGTGAGTAGTGAGGAAGCGAAGCGTGGCGAGTACGCGAGTAGCTTGGAGTGCGAGCAGTGAGCTTGCGAGTAGCAGAGCTAACACCCGGCACTAGCGATACCGCCGGCGGTAGCGAGGAGCGAGCTTCGATAGCGAGGAGCGAGCTTCGATAGCGAGGAGCGAGCTTCGATAGCGAGGAGCGAGTATCAGAGCGAGTATCACCAGCGCGGTGTGCTCCGGAGGAGAAGCGGACCTTGTCCGTGACCAAGTTCTTACCTACTATTGGCTGTTGTGATTCAAGTTGGATGTCACTTGTATTCAGCCTTGTTCAGTTGTAACTAGCTACCAGAGTTATTATTGTGAAAGATTGTGTTCATCTATTTGGTGTCCTTATTCTCCCGTTGGTTGGCGTGTTCTTCCGACTACAAAATATTTCACATGGTATCAGAGGGATAGTGGGAACAAGGACAGAGCAACCAAGATGGACGGTGGAGGAGGGTATGCTAGGGGACTTGGCATTGAGCTGCTTACTCAAACCAACTACAAGAAGTGGATGTCTTGTATGGAAAGCTACCTTCTTGGAGAGGATCTCTGGGAGGTTGTTGGTGGTGGGGAGCAAGAGGAAGTAGTAGCTGCCGGAGATAATGGTCCAGCTGTGAGAGCTTTGAGGAAGACCAACGCCAAGGTGGAGTTCACCTTGAAGAGAGCCATATCACCTGATTTGTTCGACCACATCATTGGTTGCAAGTCAGCGTCTGCGATCTGGATAGCCCTCGATGGGTTATTCAACAAGAAGAATGTGGCGCGGCCACAATTCCTGGAGAATGAGTTGGCAAAGTCGACTCAAGGCGAGATGGCGATATCCACCTTCTTCCTGAAGGTGAAGAACCTATGTGGGGAGATCTCGGCCTTGGATCCTGAAGAGCCAATCTCAGAGGCGAAGTTGAAGCGGCACATACTCTGAGGCTTGAGGAGGGAGTATGTCCCCTTCATTACTTCCGTGCAAGGATGGGCTACTCAGCCTTCCCTTCTGGAGATAGAGAACCTGCTATCGTCACAGGAGAGCTTGGCGAAGCAGATGGCGGGAGTATCCATCTCAGGAGGAGATGGCGAGGCTTTGTTCTCAGGAAAGAGGAGATCCTGGGACAAGAGAAAGAAGAACTCCGGAGATGGACCTTCAACGTCCTCTCAGGGAGATGGGGGGAAGTTCCTCCCTGCGCGCGACGAGAAGGGGAGATCCCTTTGCTTTGCCTGTAAGAAGTATGGGCACATGGCAAAGGATTGCGGGTCCAATCTAAAGGTCGGTCATGCTGCTAACAAGGAGGGAGATCACCAGAGAGGTGGAGGAAGAGGTGGAGGTCACCAGGGTGGTGATAAGGGGGACAATTGTTTCCTGGCAGAGATGACGGCAACGTCTGTCGATGTCTTAGCCTCCATCAACCTCGAGAACGACTGGATAATGGATTCCAGTTGCGGGCATCACCTCACAGGAGATATGTCCAAGTTCGACTCCTTGGAAGCGTATGAAGGAACAGATTCTATCATCACTGCGGATGATACGGTACATCCTGTGGAGCGAGAAGGGAAGGTGTCCCTTGGGAGTAGAGAGAATCCAGTGACACTGGAGAGTGTGTATCACATGCCTGGCATGAAGAAGAACCTCTTCTCGGTGGCTAACGTCGTGGATGCTGGATACCACGTGCTGTTTGGACCGAAGGAGGTGAAGTTCTTGAAGAACCTTTCGTCTGTCGATGCTGACGTCACGCTCACCGGGAGAAGGGTGAAGGATTTGTATGTTTTGTCTGCAAATGCCTACGTGGACAAGCTGAAGACAAACGACAGCGCTGTGATCTGGCATGAGAGGCTGGGTCATGTGGGGATGGACAAGCTGAAGATGATGGCGGCAAAGGGCCTAGTGAGTGGCATGCCTCATCTCTCTTCCTACGGCGACGACCATGTGTGCGACGGATGCCAATATGGAAAGTCACATCTACTTCCATTTGACAAGTCGGAGACCAGGTGTAAGGCACCTCTTGAGTGCGTACATGCTGATGTTATGGGGCCGTGCGCCACCCTTACTTATGGAGGCAATAAGTATGCGCTGGTTCTGGTGGATGACTACACCCGCTATACGTGGGTGTACTTTCTGAGAGAGAAATCAGAATTCTTCAACAAGTTCCTCGAGTGGAAGGAGCTTGTGGAGGGGGAGGCTGAACCGCAGAGTGAAGAAGCTGAGAAGAGACAATGGAGGGGAGTTTACCTCCAATGAGTTTGCTTCTTTCTGCAGGAGGTTCGGCATTCGGAGGGAGCTCTCTTGCGCTCACACCCCTCAGCAGAATGGGGTGGCAGAGAGGAAGATCCGCCATCTGGTGGAGACTACCAGGAGTTGGCTACATGCCAAGAGCATTCCCAAGGCCTTATGGGCGGAGGGAATGGCGTGTGCTACTCATGTGATCAACAGGCTACCTCTGAGTCCTAACAGGATGGTGTCTCCACACCAGCTCATGTTCGGGGAGAAGCCCAATGTGGGTCACATGAAGGTGTTCGGTTCTACCTGCTTCGTGCACGTCCCGGACACTCAGAGAACCAAGTTGGAGCCGAAAGCGAGGAAGTGTATCTTCATCGACTACGATGAGCGGAAGAAGGGGTGGAAGTGCATGGATCCGCAGATCCACAAGTTTGTCGTCTCGCGCGACGTAGTGTTTGACGAACTGGTCTCATACCAGGGAGTCTCTTCAGTAGAGCTGCCGGAGAGTGGAGAATCGAGCAGGGAAGAAGAGTGGGTCACTGAGGACCCTACTGTGGAGTTGGAGTTATCTCCAAGGGCTCCATCGCCATCTGGCTCAGGAGGAGCTTCTGGCTCAGGAGGAGCATCTGGCTCAGGAGGAGCTTCTGGCTCAGGGGGAGCTACGAACTCATGAAGCAGGGAGAGCACCGCTTCATGAGGAGTTCAGAGAGGAGCTCAAGCAGAGGAGTCTACCGGAGTGGTAGATAGTGGCCAAGCCTTGAGGAGGTCGAAGCGAACCATCGTTCCGCCTGCTCGCTATAAGGAGGGGAACTTCGTGAGTTTGGTTTCCTGCTTCTTCGCAGGACCACTCGATGAGAGGGAACCTGCCTTCTTTGAGGATGCAGCTGGCATCAAGGAGTGGGACGCGGCTATGATCGAGGAGATGGAGGCCCTAGAGAAGAATGAGACATGGGACCTGGTTCCCATGGTGGAGGACATCAAACCTGTCACCTGCAAATGGGTGTACAAGGTTAAGAAGAGAGCGGATGGAGAAGTGGAGCGGTACAAGGCTAGGCTTGTCACTCGAGGCTTCTTACAAACCTACGGAGAGGACTACGAGGAGACATTTAGTCTTGTCGCAAAGATGACGTCGGTGAGGACGATCATCGCTCTGGCGGCGTGCTGATGTTGGAAGCTGTGGCAGCTTGATGTGAAGAATGCGTTCCTGTATGGAGAGATAGACAAGGACATATTCATGGTGCAACCACCTGGATACGTGTCCAAGTCTCAACCATGTCATGTCTGCAAGCTGAAGAAGGCCCTCTACGGGTTGAAACAGGCGCCGAGAGCCTGGTATGGGAAGATTGCAGAGTACTTGCAGTTCTGCGGCTACGATGCCTCAGACTCAGACTCCAGCATGTTCGTGAAGAAGAGTGGAGGTCTTCACGTGCTGGTGCTGCTATACGTCGACGACATGATCGTGACAGGGAACAACCCTGAGGAGGTCGCGGCGCTGAGACAGCAGCTTTCCATACGTTTTGAGATGAAGGATCTTGGTGAGCTGCACCATTTCCTTGGCCTCCAAGTTGAGAAGAGAAGAGGCGGATTGTATGTTTCCCAGAGGGCGTATGCCGAGTGGATCGTCGAAAGATTCGGCATGAAGGAGGGGAAGAGCAGTTCCGTTCCTCTGGAGGCTGGGTTGAAGCTTCGGAAGGAAGAAGGGAGGATTCTTCCTGATCCGAAGATCTTTCGGGCACTGATGGGGAGTCTTATCTACTTGACTATCACGAGGACGGACATCGCCTTTGCTGTCGGCAGAGTTAGTCAGTATATGCAGGAGCCACAGAAGCCTCATGTGGAGGCAGCCAAAGGGGTGCTGAAGTACGTGAAGGGCACCCTTGAGATGGGGTTGTCCTATGAAGAGAAGTCTGACTTCAAGCTGCATGGGTACACGAATGCAGATTACGGAGGTGACGCTGATGATCGCAAGTCGACGTCAGGCTACGTGTTCTTGTGTGGAGCAGCTGCTATCTCGTGGTGTAGCAAGAAGCAGGACTCTATTTCCCTTTCTACCACGAAGGCCGAGTATAAGGCGTCGTCCTTAGCAGCTCAGGAGTGTGTCTGGCTAAGGAGACTAGTGGAGGAGTTTTTCTATTCCTCCAGTTGTAGTCGTTCATTGCCTTACGCCGACACGCACTTTGTATGACCCACTCCAACCATTGGCTACAATTCAGCCAAGGGTTGTTCGTGTCCAAGGCGAAGATGTCTTGTGCCTTTATTTGCAGAAGCAACTCAATGTTCCCTCGAGACTAAATTAGTGGTTCCCTTCCCACAATTCACTGTGCAAATCGTGCACTCCACCATCCTTGAAGATGATGATGGTCAAGTAATAGCTAATACTGATGATGATGATAATGATAATTCTTCCCTCCCATCTTTAGTTTCAAAGTACAACCTGCTGAATTCCCTATTAATTTTAGGCAGCTTAAGCTTCCTTCATATATTAGCAGTAAAATATCCTTCTAGCAATAAGGAGATATGAGTCCTTCACGCTGCAAAAACTGTCAAGTAGTTTGAAGTGTCGACTTCTATTTACTACTCTTGAATGTCTTGCTGTAGACAACTTTTTCGATTATAGTTCAAGTATCATTAGTTATGAGGAGTCAAATCACTCTCTTACATCTCATTTTGAGGGTTTTAAGAAGTTAATTAAAGAGAAGTTTGGGTCATTTGTTTTACTTGCGTGAAGGAGATGATGAATCCCTTCACTATTACATCTCTCACTTTTAGAAAGTAAACATGGGTATGAAGTCCGCGGATGATAAAATCCCGCAAGTTGCCCTCATAAAGGGACTCTGCGATGGTTTGTTGAAATACCAATTGAATGTATATCCAACTATGACTTATGCTTAGGCCCCAGAGCAAGCTATCAGACACATGGGCATGGAAAATATTATGCCAAAATTAGTTAGCAAGTCAAGAAGAATGTACGAGACATTCTTTCCCTCATGAAAAATGACCTCGCGAAGATCCGATGATACATTGACAACATGGTAGGCAAACATATCTCAACCACCCCTCTCCACCTAAGATCCCCTACATAGCCTGCCCCGACCAAACGACACTGGATCAAGATACTTTATGGGCTTAGCTTTGAAACCACGCCAATCCGCTTCTTTGCACTAGGACTTCATCATTCACCCAGCCTTAGTTCGACCTCGTTGGAGTTAATGAGCCTTATTGGCTTCTATGAGCTTCATTGATGCCGCTTAGCGACAACCAGCATCATTACACCAAATGACATATCATGTACATGCAATTGGTTGGGTGTTCAGCCTCCTCAATGTTAGTTCACCCTCACTGACATCGGTTCGGCCTCATCGGTGATGGTTCCAACCAGTTGGCGTCTGTTATAGTGTCATGTGTTGAAACCCGGACACCGGTTCAACTGAGTTTAAACTAAGGGGTGACCAAAGGTTACTTATTTAATGGTCGACCCACGTGATACATGGTGAGAAGAAGCTGGAGAGCACAAAAAACAGCTATGAACTGCCTATAAATAGGACCCGCGTGATGCATCGAGGAGGTCCCCCCACATACCTGGAAGTCTATCGAAACTTCCCCTCCTAAAGCCAAAACTGAGCTCGGCACAAAAGAGGCGTACACTGACTCGCCCACCAGAGGTGGGAGGTGTCTTCTACTTGTGTCTTGGGGTCCTATTTATAGGCAAATCTAAGGGGGAGGGATGGTCTGCAAATAGCTATTCCCATCTTTTGAAATGAGTTGCAGATAGCTGCTCCCGCCTTTTGAAATAAGTTGCAGATAGCTGCTCCCGCCTTTTGAAATGGGCTGCAGATAGCTGCTCCCACCTTTTAACGTGGTGGTATTCAAATGGCCGTCCTCGAGCGAGGTGAAAATTATGTACTCGCCCTACCTAGGCAAGGTCTTATGAACTCGCCCTACCTGGGCAAGGTCTCCCGAACTCGCCCCGCCTAGGCAAGGTCTCCTGAACTCGCCCCACCCGGTCAAGGTCTTCTGAACTCGCCCCACTTGGGCATGGTCTCCTGAACTCGCCACACTCGGGCAAGGTCTTCTAAACTCGCCCCACCTGGGCAAGGTCTCTTGAACTCACCCCACCTGGGAAAGGTCTTCTGAACTCTCCCCACCCGGTGAAGGTGGTCAACGGATAACCTCCTTCTGGGCGTTTTTGATCTCGACGAATTACAAGTTATACATCATGAAAACTCTTCTAGTGAAATAACACAACTTTATGTTTCTTCGAGACAATGCAGTGTGGTATGTATGCACTACCCCGACTCTCTTTTGGTGCCCCCAACGACCAAAGCTACATGTGCCGCTAGCCGACACTATTTCCGACAACTTGAGGGTCGTTCCAGCACGTCGATGTCTGTCTTAGAAATTATTGTTCAATTATAATGTGAATAAATTTATGCATGCAATTATCATTGATTCAAACGAATTTAGTGATGATGATCAATATCACAATGAAGATATAATATTCATTCTCACATACAAAATTTGCAATGGAGTAAAACATAATGGTCATAGAACCCGAGTTCTAATTTAAAATGGAAAATCATATGTTCATAGAACCTTGGATCTAGTAAAACATATAAGATAGAACTTGTGATTTAACTTCTAGAACGATCTTCGAACTTCATGATTTTCATATAAATAAATTCAACATAATGTTAGTCATACATTTGTCCGTGACTATTATATAAGTAATACAATTGGAAGATGAAAAATTTCTCTCATTTCTCCTCTCTTTAACAATGGAATTTTGATCTTCATTCTTTCTTTAGGTTTTGATGTAGAGAATACTAGAAAAGTAAAGATATGATTGGATCCTTCATAAATAAACTATCAAGATATCACTCTCATGAAGGTGCTCCATGTAAAAACTGTCTCTTCATTTGAGAAATGGCTCTTCATTAGCCAAGTAATTACATAGTATAATAAACACGTAATTATCATTTTATCACATAATAAATAATTAAATATATGAGTCATAAACAAAATCCTAACAAGGAGATGATGTGAGTTTCTTGGCTCAACTCTATTTTGAGAACATCATGATATACCACATTATACCAAAAAGAGCTATTACAAGTGTAATAGAGACATGTGATTCACTGCTATAGATTGGAAGAAAGTGCATAATTTTCTGGGATCACAATTGTGTTTCGATAATAGATTAATCCACATAGGATTTATGGGCAGACAGAGCGGGCCAACCACGCCATAGTGGATATACTATGGATGTGCATTCTTGACTAAGGAGAGCATAACAATAGCTTTTTGTTCGTGTAGAGTTCTATTATAATAATAGTTTGTTAGGGTTAGAGAGGCGCTCAAGATATTCTACTATACCCATCAAGTTTGGAATGGGGTTAAATAGTATCTCCAGCTTAGGGGCGGAGCCCTAGGTCGACACGCAACCCGTTAAGGCTTATCGTGTCGGTTCGGACACGCGAACATATTAATTAAAATACGTTAACAATCTCCTCCTATGTCCGCGGTAAACCCGACGACGATAAGGGTGGTTTGTGTAAGTTCAACCAGATCGTGAACAGTACACAACCATGTCCAACACCTGCAAAAACTGATTAGACTCAAAGGAAATTGTATGCACGCATAAAGATAAGCAATAAATCTCAGCTGCACTACGAAACATTCCAAAGTATGATCATAGCACAAGTCTAACAAACATGGTGACTAGAATCAACAAAAGAGCAATAGTCTAAATAGCAAGTGTATCAAAAAGAGCTAAACAATGCTCTAAGCAGAGATAAAACAAAGTAAACAAATAACACTCTAACTGTCGTCAGCCTCAGACGTCCAGCAAATCATCCTGGCCAGTGCTCCTCCATTCACAGGAACTCCTGTAATTTCCAACATGGAATGTTATTAGAAATGAATTCATGCTTTGAAAATGTACAAGTATCTAGTTCAACAAAGGGAACGTAATACTTAATAATTAAGTTTGAAGGAGTATTTAGAGTATTATAGGTTCAACCTCAGAATCTAATATCAGTTTCCAACGAGACGATTTATAGAATTCTGGACATCGCAGCGATATCTGTGTTCCAATGTGGAATGTCCGGGTTACTGTTCTTCTAAAGCTAAGTGGGGATCATCAAGTTTGGAATGAAGACCTCTTAACAGAAGAAGAGTCAAACCGAGTCATATTATGTTATCAAATTTGGAATAACACTCTCCTCGAAGGTAAGAGAAGACGAATCCAGGTAAAGTTATTAACATCAGATTTGGAATGAAATAACTCACCAGATTCGTACTCAGCAACCAAAACATCAACGAAGCACAACATGCTTGCTTTGACAAAGGAAATCGGGAGAAATCAAAACATCGATATAGGCTAAGGTGATGTAAATCGCCTGTAGTCCCATTTCCCCCACTGTTTTGATTAACCGGTCTTTGGGCATTCCTTTCATCAATGGATCAGCTAGATTATCTTTTGATCGCACGTCGACCAAAGAGATAATTCCGTGTTCTTTCAGATGGTTTAGCAGAGCATATCTCAGTCGTACATGTCTCCTCTTAGTATTGTAGAGGGCATTTTTAACAACTTGGGCTGCTGCTTGGTTATCGCAATACAAGCTCAGTGAGTTGACTTATAACCTAGATAAGAGAATATCTAGTATCAGATTCCTGATCCAGTCTGCCTCTTCACCAGCCGAAGCTAAGGCAAACAACTCGGTTTCCATAGAAGACAATGCTATACAGGTCTGTCTTTTGGATTTTCAAGTGATAACAGCTCCACCTATAGTGAATATGTATCCACTGGTAGATTTGCTGTTACTGACTTCTGAACACCACGAGGCATCAGAATATCCATCCACACTAGGTGGGTAACCAGTGTAGCACAGGGCGTGATTCTTAGTACTTGACAGGTATCTCAACAGCCTATCGAGAGCATCCCAATGCTCTTTGCTCGGACTACTGGTAAAGCGACTCAGCATGCTAACAGAGAAGGCAATGTCTGGTCGAGTACAGCTTGTGGCGTACATGAGACTACCAATAATTTTGGAATATTTGACTTGATCAATGCTTGTTCAAACATTTGGACTCAATTTTACATTATGATCGAAAAGTGTCTCTACAGGCCTACAGTTTTTGTATCCCCAGGTCGAAAGAAGTTGCTCAATATAATGAGCCTGATTAAGAGTAACTCTACCCTTATCAACTCTAACCTTCATACCTAATAGGGTATCAACTGGACCGAGGTCCTTCATATCAAATTTTTTTGCGAGTGTCGATTTGATATCCTTAACTGGAACAAGATTTGAACCCAGGATCAACATGTCATCCACATATAGACATATGATGACTGTTTTATTTGACATAGAGCGGTGGTAAAGGCATTTGTCTGAAAGACTAGACTAAAAGCCAAAAAATTTTACCACTTGGTCAAACTTCATGTGCCACATCTTGGGCGCTTGTTTAAGCCCATAGATGGATTTGTCTAATTTGCACACTTTGCCTTTTAGATCTGGATGGACATAACCTTCAGGTTGTGCCATGTAGATCTCTTCATCGACCTCTCCATTCAAGAAGGCTGTCTTGACATCCATCTGATGAACTATGAAGTTCTCGATAGAGGCCACGATGAGAAGAATTCTAATAGTGGATAGGTTACACACTGGTGAATAGACATCAAAGTAGTCAATTCCCCCCTGTTGCTTATAGCCTTTAGCAACTAGACGTGCTTTATATCTAGCTATAGATCCATCACTATGCAATTTCTTCTTCACCACCCACTTGCATTCAAGTACTTTGGATCCTTTAGGGAGGTCCACTAGATGCCAGGTGTTATTCCGTAGCAGCGAGTCCATTTCATCATCTATGGCTTCTGCCCACATTAAAGAATCTCTAGATCGCATTGCTTCCTGGTAGGAAAATGGATCATCCTCTAAGTGGTAGGTGACAAAATTTTTACCAAAATTCTTAGGGTCTCTATCTCTTGTAGATACTCTTACTGGGATAAGATTATCCTCTACAGGTTGGGAAGCAGTGCCAGAGGGGCCAGCTTCAGGTGCTACAGGAGATTCAGAAATCATCTCAGTAGACCCGGAGACGGTTAAACCATGATCTTTGATAAATTTATTTTCAAAGAAAATAGCATCCCTAGATTCTATCACAGTATTGGTGGACAGATCTAGAAACCTATCTGCTGCACTATCTTCTGCACTACCTAGATATACACAAGTTGTTGTTCTAGGTCCCACCTTAGGTCTCTTAAGGTCTTGTATCCTAACATAAGCAATACAACCCCAAGTCTTTAGAGTGTCAAATCTACAAGGATGACCACGCCACAGCTCATACAGAGTGGAGGTGAGCTTAGCATGAGGCAATCTATTCAAAATGTGATTAGCAGTTCGGACTGCTTCTCCCCAAAAAGAATTAGGCATGCCAGCAGCAAGGACCATAGAATTCAGCATTTCTGTTAATGTTCTATTCTTTCGCTCAGCAATACCGTTAGACTGGGGTGAGTAAAGAGCAGTGGTTTCTAGGATTATACCCGCAGAGGCACAAAAGTCTTGAAACCCTGTTGCAGTTTACTCTCCTCCTCGATCACTTCTAAAATGCTTAATCTTCAGGTTTAATTGATTTTCAACCCGGGATTTGAAGATCTTGAAGATCTCAAAAGCTTCATCTTTCAATTTTAATAAATATACATGACAGTATCTGGAATAATCGACAATGAACGTGATGAGATACTTCCTTCCCCCTCTAGTGGCGTGACTCTTAAAATCACAGAGGTCTGGATGTATCAAATTAAGAAGTTGTGTACTCCTAGAAACAGACTTAAACGGTTTTCTAGTGATCTTGGTTTGTGCACACACCTCATATTTATCAAATCGAATAGAAAGATCTAAGGGGATGTTATGACTGTTAGCTAGATCTCGCATTTTCCTGTAGTTCACGTGTCCTAATCTGTTATGTAATAATTTAGGATCTATTAAGTTTGAACTCACTTGGTTTATGCTATCATTATTAAGGCTAAGTCTATACATTCCGTTGATCAGATACGCACAACCATAATAATGGGAATTTACTGTTAAAGTTATTCTACCGCTAGAGGTTGTGAAGGATATTCCTACTTTATCTAACAAACTAATAGAAATTAAGTTTTTAGTTAAACTAGGAACTACTCTAACATGTAAAAGTGTTAAAGTTTTACCTGAAGAGAGAACCAACTGTGCTGTCCCAACATGCTTGACTTCAGTCTCTCCTCCATTGCAGTTTTCTACTTTATCTCTGACCTCAGTAACGTCGGTGAGAAGAGCTCTGTCATTCGTCACATGACAGGTTGCACCACTGTCCATCCACCACTCTGAAGACGAACTGCGGTGACTGCTTCCAATCATAGCCACGAAAGACGTAGGACCGGAGATGTCAACCAGCATGTTTGCAGCATTCTGTGGGGCTTCCTCCTTCTTCTTCTTCGTTCCTTTGCATTCAGCTGCCCAGTGACCCCACTTGCCGCAGTTATGGCACTTGCCTTTTTTCTTTTTGAGAGATGGCTTTTTGGCCTATACCTGTGCAGAGGCTCCACTTTTGGGAGCTGCGGGCTTCCGAGGAGGCTTGCTGGGTTGAGAAATGAAGTTGGCAACCTGTGAGGGTTGGCCAGCTTGCTCCAGGCTTTTACCAGCAGCGTTTTGATCTTCGATGTGGATGAACCTTTTGAGTTCATCCAATGCGATCCTCTCCTTCAGTCTGTGCATTTCAGTCTTAAAAGTATTCCATTCAGGAGACAACTTGCTCAGGATCAGACTGATGAATAAGTTATCGGACATGTCAGACTGTTCGTCTTCCAGCTTGAGACGCAGATTCTCCAGATCGATTAGTTGGGAGGTGACTGACGAGTTTGCATTGAACTTGAAGTTGAAAAACTTCTCGCCAAGGAGAGTCTTCGACAGTCCCTCTTTCTAGAATTGTGCGTTCAGGCGATCCCAGATTTCCTTCGCAGTCTTGTAGGCACTGTAGGTCATGGCGAGGCGAGAGTTCAGGGAATTCAGGAGATAGTCTCTACAGAAATCCTCGTCCTTGCTCCACTGGTACTCGTCCACGTCTTCACGCGTCGTAGCAAAATCACTGAGTACGGTGTAGAAAATTTCGCGCTCTTTCATGCCCAATTGGACATGGATTTTCCAAACATGGAAATCCGTAGCATCAAAAGACTGCAACTTCACAATATCGTAGGAACTACGCTTTGACATTTTTAACAGGAAAAGTAAACCAGAAAAATGTTACCTGATGCAGTCGGAGACGCGGCGGACACTTCGAATCCAATCCAGTAAAAATTTGCTCCTCTCCGACAGAGCACAGTCGAAGACTGGATTTGGTAAGCACCCTCCACAGAAGCACAAGAGTTCTAAGCGGTGATGACCACAACTTTGATTCCAATCCACTGCAGATCTGAAGAGAAACGACCAGGAATAGACCTGGACTAGGTTGGATGATATCGAGAATGCAGATCTGGAACTGCCCTGGAGATCACAACACTTGCAGATTTGAATCTGCCAAATAGATTTGGAGATCGTGAAATCTCCTTTCTCTGGATCTCTCCCCCCTTTCCGATCTGCAGCAGGTGTTCAAAACCAGGAGCGACAATAGCAAGAGAAACGGAAACGATGAACTGAAGGGCGCTTCTTCTTCTTCTATCGGCTATAGGCAACGAGATCGGAGATCCTTCCAGTGGTTTTCCCTGGCACAGAAGCAATAGCGGCAAAGGGAGAAAAGACTCGCAGAAAACGGCGAGATCTACAGCTTTGAACCTGGGCCAGATCCGGCGGAGGCAACGTAGATCCGGCGATCTTCTTCTTCACCAAACGAGCCCACGATCTTCTCTGGGCAGAAGTTCCTCGGCAAAGGACTGCGCCTCCTTCTCTCGAGCGATGCACAGCAGGAAGACGAAGAAGAATCGCGAGAGCCACACAGATTTTCGATCGGGATCTGGCGACGAAACCGACGGATCTGGCGACGAAAACGAGATCTGAAGTCTTCTTCGATCGACTCTTCCTCAGCGATAGAAGGGACGAACGACGAGAGCACGCACAGGAAAACTCGATCGGGAGCGACGACGGGATCTAGAGCGGCAGAACTCGCGAACCGTAATCGCGAGCAGCGGAAAAAACACTGAGAACGATAGCGGCGCTGGAAAAGTTGAGCGGAACCCTAGGAGGTATCTTGAGAATGTTAGGGTTAGAGAGGCGCTCAAGATATTCTACTATACCCATCAAGTTTGGAATGAGGTTAAATTGTATCTTCAGCTTAGGGGCGGAGCCCTAGGTCGACACGCAAGCCTTAAGGCTTATCGTGTCGGTTCGGACACGCTGACATATTAATTAAAATACGTTAACATAGTTTTCATGTTGCCATTAGGATGTCTTCATACAAAGCTTTATATGATTAAAAATGTTGTACACTGTTATCATGGGCTGAGTACGAGGATCGAGATGCTCGAACATTAAGGGGAATTATGGTTCGTGTCGTACATTCTAGTGTTAAAAGTTAAATTAGTAATTGAATGAGAGGTAGAAAACAATGAAATGACAAGATTTTATTGGCGCGTGCACACACACACATGAGAGAGAGAGAGAGACAATGCACAAGGGGCTCCCGTTTGGTTGCGACAGTGCCACGACGCGGCGATACTCCAGCCACTTGCAGCCCCTCGAGAACAATTGTGCCACGACAATGCCTACACTCCAGCCACTTTTTATTTCCAAATCATATTGATGGGTTTCCATCAGTACTTTTCCAAATCGACTTTAATAAAGTTGATATGGCTAATGACAACCTACCATAGAAGGTATAGGAGCTCAGCTCAACTAAAAACTTTTTCAATTTTATGAATTTTCATCATTACTTTTAATTTAGAGATAGAGAGTAATTATTTAAATAAGTCTTGTATTTTATTTTGAAACAGATTATAATATATGTTAAGTCATGAAATGAAAATAATAAAACTATATTTGACAATTTGGAATGTTTCACCAAAGACAATTTTTTCCTTTTAATATTGTAAAGATAAACACCCCCCCCCCCCCCCCCCCCCCCCCCCCCGCACACACGCACACACACACGCACACACAATGACATGGCTCCCCGTTCCCCGCACGACAGTACTCTCGCCGCTCTTCTTCTTCCATCGGCAACACCGGTGACGAGCAGACCGCCAGCCTCGCTCGACGACCCCTCGCTTGAAAAAAAATGCATGGATCAAAATCGTAGAAGACGCCCGCATTGCGGCTTGGGACAATAGAAAAATCGGGAAGACGGACATAGGTTTCGTGTGGAGGCTCTAGGTTTGAGCGATTTTGAATTCCATCTTGAATGCTAAAAGGAGGATGGCGCGCGAGAGCCTGTGTATGTATATATAGGGTCATTTACCGGGACCACCCCTCTAACTTTGCTAAATTACTGAGAGCACCCCTCTTATTTTGCTAAATTACTGAGAGCACCCCTCTTATTTTTGAAATTACAAAAAAACTCCCCTATAAGTTAGCATAATTACAAAAACTTCCCTTGAAATTTTAATTTCATTACAAAAAATCTCATCGGTGTACAATTTTATTACAAAAAAATCCTGAATTTTTGTTCATGATGTTATGAAATGAAAAGTTCAGAGGAGGTTTTTGTAATTTCGAAAATAAGAGGGGTGCTCTCAATAATTATGCTAACTTACAGGGGAGGTACGGTAATTATTTCTCTCTCTCTCTCTCTCTCTATATATATATATATATATCTATATCTATACTACTATATAAGAAAATAGGCTTATCGGTGTAATGCCCTGCCAATCAATACCCACCGTCTGATCTAACAATGAAATTTCTCTATTTAAACTCAGCCGTCCGATCTGATTTCATCACAACATCTCAGCCGTTCGATCAACCTGGAATGTTGATTCAATATGGACCGTCCATTTTTTTCCCTAGGTCTCCTAAACCTACCTTGATAGGGTGTCTTAAACCTATAAATTTTATAGGACCCCTACCTTACAAAGTGAAATTACTATCTTACCCCCACTATTTTGAAAAAAAAAACAGGTTGCGGGCGGGGCAGGCCTGTGGGCCCCGCTTATTACAGTTATAGGGTCTTGAGTGGGGTTTAAACTGTTTTTTAATTTAAAAATTATAAATTTTTTAAAGAATGCGGCCGCCCGGGATCGAAGTGGCGACCTCCCATACAGGAATGTAAACCTTTACCACTCTATATCTATACTACTATATAAGAAAATAGGCTTATCGGTGTAATGCCCTGCCAATCAATACCCACCGTCCGATCTAACAATGAAATTTCTCTATTTAAACCCAGCCGTCCGATCTGATTTCATCACAACATCTCAGCCGTTCGATCAACCTGGAACGTTGATTCAATCTGGACCGTCCATTTTTTTCCCTAGGTCTCCTAAACCTACCTTGATAGGGTGTCTTAAACCTATAAATTTTATAGGACGCATACCTTACAAAGTGAAATTACTATCTTACCCCCACTATTTTGAAAAAAAAAAACAGGTTGCGGGCGGGGCAGGCCTGTGGGCCCCGCTTATTACAGTTATAGAGTCTTGAGTGGGGTTTAAACTGTTTTTTAATTTAAAAATTATAAATTTTTTAAAGAATGCGGCCGCCCGGGATCGAAGTGGGCGACCTCCCATACAGGAATGTAAACCTTTACCACTCTGCCTACAAAGAAGATGTGAAGATCCTAGAACTATTTTATACATATAATAATAAATTGATATACATATTATGCCTCATGGGTTATGTTTTTTGCAAATTTTTTATATAGCATTATTTTTTTTTTTCTAATATTTATATATATATATAACGATTAAACCGGTTGGACCGATTCGACCTTGAACCTCTCCCTCTGCCGGTTCGATGCCAGATCCGATTTTCAAAACCTTGATATTATTATTTTTTAAAACATTTAAAAAAAACTTACTTTTTTTTAAAAAACACATTTGGAAATCACATCATCCGTGAATTCATTTTCTTTAAAATGAATTTAAATTTATTAATTAAATTAATCATTATTAATTATGAGTCGGGCACCCCGAAGCCCGTCGGGCGCCCCGATGCCCGCCGGTGCGGGCAAAGCCCGCCGTGGGGGCGGGCGAAGCCCGCCGCTGCTGGCCGGGTACTGTCGCGCGGGGCACGTGGGGCCCCCCGTGCACTGTCACTCGTATATATATATATATATATATATACTAGCAGCTCCGCACGGGCTTCGCCCGTGCTCGCTGCTCCTCGACGGCCTTCGGCCGCCGCGACGGCGGCCTGCGACTGCCTTCGGCCGCCGCGATGGTGGCCCGCGGCCTCCTTCGGCCGCCCCGAAGGCAGCCTGCGGTCCAGTCCCAACCGCTGAGAGCCAACCGCTGGGACGAAGTCCAGCCCCAACCGCTGAGACCCAACCGCTGACACGCGGTTGGGGCTGGACTTCGTCTCAGCGGTTCCAAGATGACGCCGTCTCAGCCCAACCGCTGAGACGAAGTCCAACCCCAACCGCTGAGACGAAGTCCAACCCCAACTGCTGGGACCCAACCGCATCTCAGCGGTTGGACTGGCAGGCTGGGGTGCGGATAGACTTCGTCGGTTGGACTGGCAGGCTGGGGTGCGGATAGGCTTCGTCTCAGCCGGCTGCGCCCACAACATATACATATGAGTACTCAAAATGACCGTAAAAATTTTTAATTACTATTTTATAAAAAAATATATATTTTTTAACAAAAAATCATTTTAATGTAGATTTTAGTAGGTCTAATGATAAGCTATCATAGTAAGTTTAGGAAGTCTAGTAAAAACTTTTGAATTTTATGAATTTTCATAATTATTTTTATTATTGGGAGATAGTGTTATTACACAAATAACCCTTATATTTTATAAATTTCCCTTTTTTTCATCGTATATGTTAAGTCATTGGAGTAAAAGAATAAGATTATATTTGGGCAATTTTGAATGTTGCACCAAAGGCAACTTCTTGCATTTAGTAGTTAAAGATATATGTATATATGTATGTATATATATATATATGTATATAGATATATAATAACAATTTTGGAGTTGTGATATAGTATTAGGAATTGGAATTTCAGATTTTGCAAAACTTGTGATGATTAATACTTATGTAAATGATAGTTAAAAAATTTGAAAATTGGAGAATACGTCCATGCTAAATGACTAGGGTTGCTTTTCAGACAGATTTTTGAGAGATTTTTAATCATGATAATTAACGTCTTTAAATCTAGAAAAATATTTAAATTGACTAAAATAGTAATCATTATTAAATAATGTTGATAAAATAGTAATCATTACTTTAAGAGAGAAAAGAACAGGATTTTCTCTCAAAACCGACCAAAATTGAAAGATTTTCACCGTAGACTATTTTCTTATTGGATCCAACTCGGTAGATTTTGAAGAAAAACCAATTTCCTCCAATAAAAGACCAAGCGAACGGTTGTAAATGGAATTGAATTGCCCAAAACCAATGCATTCCTACAAAACCTACCAAACGAACGGAGCCTTAAGGAGATTGATTTCGTATGTTTACGAGACTAGAGGTACTGAAATCTGATTTCATAATTTTGCTTATTATTAGATATTTATAATATTATTAGGTGATTGTTATCCGCACTACAGTTTTGGCTATCCGCACTTTTTTTGTATGAGTTATTACGCGCCTTTTAAAAATACGTCTTGTATAAGCATTTTTATGAAAAATGATCAACACGAAAGTTGTAGATCTCATCGAGATCTATAACTTTTGAGTTGAAAACTTTTCCTAAAAATGCATGCACAAGACGTATTGGCGCCCTGATTGAAATATGTGCGTAACTATAGCGAATTTTTGGTTGTACATGCATTTTTAGGAAAAGTGTTCAACACGAAAGTTGGAGATCTACAACTTTCGTGTTGAACATTTTTCCTAAAAATGCATGCACAAGACATATTTCTAGAACGCACGTAATAACTCATTCAAAAAAAGTGCGGATAGACAAAACTGTAGTGCGGATAACAATCACCTATTATTAATATCAAAAGTAACCTTTGTCGCGGTGTGGGAACGAATGCCGGAGCGTTGACCCGCCGAATATTTTGATTGTGTCATGCTGATGCTATATGATGTCATTGATGACAACTCGTGCAAATAATTAAATCAGAATAATAAACCAAAAAGAAAATGTGATAAAATCGAAAACTAACGGGACAATGATAAATGTTGTGAACGAATTAACGAAGGTGATTGTTATCCGCACTACAGTTTTGGCTATCCGCACACTTTTTGTATGAGTTATTACGCGCCTTTTGGAAATACGTATTGTACATGCATTTTTAGGAAAAGTGATCAACACGAAAGTTGTAGATCTCTCATCGAGATCTACAACTTTCGTGTTGATCACTTTTCCTAAAAATGCACGCACAAGACGTATTGCCACTCTGATTGAAACATGTGCGTAACTATAGCGAATTTTTAGAAATACGCCTTGTACATGCGTTTTTAGGAAAAGTGTTCGACACGAAAGTTGTAGATCTCGACGATATCTACAACTTTTATGTTGAATACTTTTCCTAAAAATACATGTACAAGACGTATTTCCAAAAGCCGTGTAATAACTCATACAAAAAGAGTGCAGATAGTCAAAACTGTAGTGCTGATAACAATCACCTTAATGAAGGATTCTTCAATTAAAAGTGCATGCGTTGATCCAAGGGGCTCGTTTGGCGGGGCGGATCTCACGCAGCCGCCGCGTGTTGGCGGGGCGGCGGCGCACTGCGGGATTCACCCCGCACCTACAAAATTTGTGGATTTCATCCGCATCGTGGCAACAACGGCGGTGGATGCCACCCGCGCGGATGAAAAAGCTCCGCCAAAACAGCCCTAGGTCTGTTTGGGTGGGCGGTGGGGCTATCTTTCCCTTGAGAGGCGGTGAGATCACGCCAACGGCAGGAAAGACCAAAAATCAACAGTTGAGATCCGTTTTCCACCGCCTATACAATCCATAGTGAACAGAGGCAGACTGCTGGCCTAAACTGGGTCCTAGGCTCTGTTTGGTTCAGTGGTGACGGTCATGAACGCGGTGGCAAAATCGTCATTCATGAATGTCCGTCTAAGAAACTTCAAACTTCATTTACTTGAACATAAAAATGAATGAAGTTCCTTAGATGCACGTTCGAAAATAAAAGTTTAACTACCACGTCCACGACCGCCACCGTCGTGCCAAACGGAGCCCTAGTCATTCATCTGTTGAGTTTCGTTATGATTCACTTATTGTTGTAGTGGATATTTTAACGATTATAATTAATTGATGGGCGCAAAATGCATCAGAATTATCACTAATCAAAGAGACATAATTTCATGGTTTAGGTTGGAAAAGCAGGATTTTTGATATACCATAATTAAATTTTAAGATTAATGCTTTAATATACTATAGGTGTGACCTTTTTCTATAGAAATATAGATTGAGAGCGATAAAATATGTCAAATTATTTTATGATATTATATAAGTGGTGACAATACTAACACACATTTAGATGTTATCCGTCAAAATTGTTGTCACCACTCCTAGCGTGGTGGCTAAGGAGTGCTCAAGTTGGGTGACATCATCTGGCAAATTTTTTGTGTGACCGGGTACCGGACGGTTCGGGATCAATGAATTGCCGCCACCTAAGCCAGCCCGGCCCCACGCACAAAAGTGCATGTCAGCCTTTTTACTGTTCGGGCATCTGAGATGTATTCCTGAGATACCTCACTAGTACAAAATCATATCTGGAAATTGCTCGGACTTGGGTCCGATACCCGGACCCAAAAATTTTCCCATCATCTGAGAGATGCCTAGTTATCCTACTGAATAATGCACATAAAAAGTGTTGCTTTAAGACATTAGAAGCACATTCTTTGCCAAAATATTAGCTAGTTTAGTCATTTTCACATCACATGTATATCAAGCCATTTGATTTGACATAGTATAAGTGGTGACAATATAAAAGCATATAGTATATAAGGACACACATGTTGTGATGATTAGGCACGTGCCTGGGTCATATTTCTGAAAAATGTTTGTCGCCTAGCTCTGTCCCAAGGCTTAAAAGAATGTTTCAGAGAAAAAAAGTTAGCTAATGTCATAGCTTTGTGACTCTAGCTCTACGTGTGACGACCTAGGGTCGACCTATATATTCTGAATCACACTGGATCACTGTGGCCTTACCTGACATCGTCCGGGCTGCATCTCAAGCACCCAACCCCTCTCCATCCACAAGCGAGTTGTTGGTGGCCACAACCTCCCTTTGATGCGCGAAACTCGATAGTTAAGTGTGCAGCACAGGGACTTCCAGGAGGTCAACAGTCTGAGTACTACTCCAGCCGAACACGCTTAACTATGGAGTTTTTCCACTTCTCATCACCAACTGAGCTGCACTTTTTGTGTGTGACAACTCAGGGTCGACCCACTCTGGATCGATCCAGTGGCCTCACCTGGCATCGTCCGGGCTGCAGCCCAAGCACCCAACCCCTCTCCATCTACATGCGGGTTGTTGGTGGCCACAACATCCCTTTGATGAGACAAACTCGATAGTTAAGTGGGTAGCACATGGACTTCCCAGGAGGTCACCCATCAGGAGACTACTCCCGTCCGCCCCAGATGATGAAGACCATCCCTTCAGCCCCTGTTTTGCTCACCCCAGATGATGAAGACCCCTTCACCGAGCCTCATTTGGTAGGGGATGTTGCTGATGAAGATCCCCACATCCACTTGGTTGGGGATACTGATGAACTGCTGCTGGCCTGATGATCTTGATGGAGGTCGTTGATCCCCGACATAGAGAGTTCGTGGATTGGGACGGTCGTTACCGCAAGTTCGAAGACACGTCGTTTCTTCGCCTTCGCCGCGACGTTCTACGCCAACGCCGCGACGTTCTTCGTCATCGCCGCTACAACCTTCGTCCGCGACACAAGAACATTAATTAATAATTATAATAATTTAATTATAATTATTAATTAATTTTATCATGCTTTAAAAATAAGAATATTTTAATTAATAATTATCCTTATAATTATTAATTAAAATTGTCATGCATTATTTTATTTTATTAGAACTTGTCATGTTTGTTTTATTGTTTTAATTTGGACTGCGTTTAACCGCTGTGATTGTAAAGCCTATATAATGCTATGTTTTGGAGGATTTGGTTTAACAAGGAATGAAATAAAATTTGAAACCTAAAATCTCTCAATCTTGATTTTCCCTCTCCCTCTTCCTTGGCCGTCCCCTACCTTCTCCCCTCTCCAAGTTCGGCCAGGCCGACCCCCCTCCTCTCCTCCTCCTTCTAGCCGTCGGCCGCCCCCTCCTCGTGGAAATCCACCCACCCTTCTCCCTCTCTCTATCGTTTCTCCCTCTACATTCTCTCACGCATCAAGGCGGTCTTGGGCTTGTTCGTAGCGGCGGGATTTGAAGGCGACGATGCACATCTTCAAGGACTCCCCTCCGGCGACCACCTCCGTGAATAACGTAGGACTTTCTACAACCCGGATCTACTATTCCGGGAGGGTAACGCTTTCTACCTCTTGAGCGATTCTTCAATAGTTATTTGTGGTGGATAGGAATTGTGACGAATTTTCCGACATTGATCTTTTCGCGATCCTTCTCATTTGTGATAGTTGAACGATCTTGAATTATTTTTACTCGACGAGGAGTGGCGATTCTTTTTTGCCTTTGTTGGGGAAGATGCTCCTATTTCCGGAGTTTTGCTTTTTTTGGAGGATCTTCTTGTGGTTGTCTTTGCATGATAGTTGTGAAGGACCCACCCGTAGGTGGCTGCGTTTGTTCATCCGATTAGGTGTTATATAGAAACGATCTCGCGACCCAATCGATCGCGCAAGTGAGAGCGTCCCGAGCACCCAAGCCTACATCTATTTGGTATCAAAGCGAGGTTCGTGTCAATTTCTAAATTGATACATTCCTTGGGACTTTCGTAGAACGACGGCACTCACAATTTTCACACGATTTGGCACTCAAAAATTAAAATAAAATTTCGTCGGTCTGCGAATAGCGACCTAAAATTCTCATTTTTTTGCGAAATTAAAAAAAAAAATTTTCTGGTAATTCTACTTTTACAGAAAATCAAAAAAATATTTTACTTACCCTAGTTATTAGGCGGGAATAAAATTATCTTTCATAAAATTTTGGTCTGATCTAAATTTCTGGTGTGCGAATAGTGGCCTTAAAATTTTTATTTTTCAGCAAAAAAAAAAAAAAAATCGAAATTCAAAGTTCAAATTCAAAATTCAAATTCGAAATTTAAATTTTTGAAATTCAAAATTCAAATTTCTGAAATGTAAAATTCAAATTCAAAATCCAAATTTTGAAATTCAAAATTCAAAATTTTGAAATTCAAAATTCAACTTTTTGAAAATTCAAAATTCAAATTCTGAAATTTTCGGATTGGTCTGCATTTAGTAAAAACCTCGGAATTTTAAAACTTGTCAAACAAATATGAAAATTTTTCTGTAGCTTCCTGCTCTTATTTCCAACAACATTAATACAGAAAATTTTTCGATTCGACCACGTTAGGTTGGCCTGAAAATTGAAGACATTATAATTTTGTCCGTGTCACCACATGAACTTTCACTAGTAATGACTACTAGGCTGAATCCAGGGTATCCCCCGGCACTCTCACGAATAACTGCACCACCGGCTAATTTAAAGGAGTTAGGTAAGGGTCGAAATGACGCTGTGAAGGTGATTAGGCTCAGCCGCGACCGGAAACACCGATTTCGAGCAAATTTTAAGCACGATGAGAAGTGGTGCAGGCTCGTGGTGGATAGTGTTTGTCATACTAACGCTATCACAGAGAATGCAGTATCTAGGATGTTGGTGACCACTGCGCCACATCCTTGCCCTTATCGTCTCGTATGTCCGGATGAGAGCACTATCTTAGTGTCCAGGCGGTGTTTGGTGCCCCTCACCATCCAAGCCTATTCTGAGCTCATTTGGTGTGACATCCATCCTATGAAGGACTT
The DNA here is from genome assembly GCA_033032865.1 of Dactylorhiza incarnata. Classification (NCBI taxonomy): domain Eukaryota; kingdom Viridiplantae; phylum Streptophyta; class Magnoliopsida; order Asparagales; family Orchidaceae; genus Dactylorhiza; species Dactylorhiza incarnata. The sequence goes on from JAWHQI010000450.1 coordinate 715,685, forward strand.
CCATATTTTGCTGGGACACCCGTGGCTCGCTAGCCATGACGTTAGTTTTGACGCCCATAATAACACCCTAGACTTTACACATAGGGGTCAACTAACATATCTTAGGTCCAGCCCGCCCAGGAAGCCCAAAGTCCCATCTGGAGACGCTCGCGACACGGTTGAGTCGACGCCACCCGGTGCAGACACACATGGGGATTTTGACACTGTCAGTCAAAATCAGCCCTTAGTTTGTGTTAGCCACTCTGAGGCAAACACACCGAGTTTGAGTATGGGGCCCGAGCCCGACCCTGATAGTCCCAGCCTACCCATAGACATTGTCCCAGTTGAGGCACCCTCGCCTGACTTAGTGCCTGAAATTGATGCTGCTCTGATTAGCCAACCTCTACTTGATCTTGTTAGCCTTAGGGAGCCTTCTGTTGGCCACCCCGAGGACATTCAGGAGGTTGAAGAAAATTCTAAAAGTGGGCTGAGTGAATCTGATGCTGATGGTGAGACGGTTGAGGAGATAGGGCGAGCCGTATCGACTCCTCACATTTTTGATGGTGGGATTAGGGCTCGTGCGTTTCCCGTGTCATTTAGTGGGGAGGACAAATATCCAATCCATTATCTGTGGGTAGTAGTTGTGTGGGCACATTCTCTGCACTAGTGGACTCTAGGCTAGTGTTAGCGCCCCCGCTGAACCTTCACCCATTTAAGGTTGCTTGGGTTTCCCCTACTTCAGCCCCGATCTGGAAGTATGGCATGGAGCCCGTTACCGCCGCGGGGCGGGTTGAGTGGTTTCGTTGGGTTGTCTTTCCCATGCTAGCTGATCTTAATTGTTGGGATCGTCCTAGGATGAACCTGAATTTAATTTCATATAATGAATTAGTAGGTGTTTCAAGAGGTCTTAATCCACCCAAACATGATGAATTGGTGCTAGCCGACCCATCTGGGTCCATTCACTTTGTAGTCACCGCACCTATTGGAGAATCCCGCAATAAGGAAGACTCGGTTTTAGTAGATCATTCCCCTGGACAGTTGCCAATTGGCAACTTAGACGGCAATGTCAATATTGTCTCCACTATTCGTCGAATTGTTGTCGTTCTAGAAAGTTTTGCTTTACATTTGAGAGTTTTTGCTGAGAGGGGCCCAAACCCCATTTTCAATGACTCGAAATATTTTTCACTCTTTCTAGCTCCACTGCATCTAGCTCCCCCTTCGTTCCCCTCCACAAAAATTTCTATTGGGTTGAGAGGTGAGCCGGGTAGCATGTTATTCACTCCTTTGGCGGTCTCTGGAGGTAAGACGTCTTATGAAATTGTTGCACTTTCCTCTTCATTTTCCTATGCTTTGATCAGGGCCCCCGAGGCCAACCTTTTGTTTGACAGGAAATCAGGAGGAGTACTCTTACCAGGACCTACATCCGACAGTGCTGACTCATCAGTGATGAGTTTTTTCGAGCGAGGGAGGATTGATGGGGACCATCCCTTCAGCCCCTCTCTTTTGCCCACCCCAGATGATGAAGACCCCTTCACCGAGCCTCATTTGGTAGGGGATGTTGTTGATGAAGATCCCCACATCCACTTGGTTGGGGATACTGATGATACTGCTGGTGGCCTGATGATCTTGATGGAGGCCGTTGATCCCCGACATAGAGAGTTCGTGGATTGGGACGGTCGTTGCCGCAAGTTCGAAGACACGTCGTTTCTTCGCCTTCGCCGCGACGTTCTACGCCAACGCCGTGACGTTCTTCGCCATCGCCGCTACAACCTCCGTCCGCGACACAAGAACATTAATTAATAATTATAATAATTTAATTATAAATATTAATTAATTTTATCATGCTTTTAAAATAAGAATATTTTAATTAATAATTATCCTTATAATTATTAATTAAAATTGTCATGTTTTATTTTATTTTATTAGAACTTGTCATGTTTGTTTTATTGTTTTAATTTGGACTGCGTTTAACCGCTGTGATTGTACAGACTATATAAGGCTATGTTTTGGAGGATTTGGTTTAACAAGTAATGAAATAAAATTTGAAACCTAAAATCTCTCCCTCTTGATTTTCCCTCTCCCTCTTCCTTGGCCGTCCCCTACCTTCTCCCCTCTCCAAGTTCGGCCAGGCCGACCCCCCTCCTCTCCTCCTCCTTCTAGCCGCCGGCCGCCCCCTCCTCGTGGAAATCCACCCACTCTTCTCCCTCTCTCTACCGTTTCTCCCTCTACATTCTGTCACGCATCAAGGCGGTCTTGGGCTTGTTCGTAGCGGCGGGATTTGAAGGCGACGGTGCACATCTTCAAGGACTCCCCTCTGGGGACCACCTCCGTGAATAACGTAGGACTTTCTACAACCCGGATCTACTATTCCGTGAGGGTAACGCTTTCTACCTCTTGAGCGATTCTTCAATAGTTATTTGTAGTGGATAGGAATTGTGACGAATTTTCCGACATTGATCTTTTTGCGATCCTTCTCATTTGTGATAGTTGAACGATCTTGAATTATTTTTACTCGATGAGGAGTGACGATTCTCTTTTGCCTTTGTTGGGGAAGATCCTCCTATTTTCGGAGTTTTGCTTTTTTCGGAGGATCTTCTTGTGGTAGTCTTTGCGTGATAGTTGTGAAGGACCCATCCGTAGGTGGCTGCGTTGTTCATCCGATTAGGTGTTATTTAGAAATGATCTCGCGACCCAATCGATCGCGCAAGTGAGAGCGTCCCGAGCACCCAAGCCTACATCAGTCCCCGTGCTGCCCACTTAACTATCGAGTTTGCCTCATCAAAGGGAGGATGTGGCCACCAACCACCCGCATGTGGATGGAGAGGGGTTGGGTGCTTGGGTTGCAGCCCAGACGATGCCAGGTGAGGCCACATTGGTCCAGTGTGATCCAAAGTGGGTTGGCCATGAGTCGTCACACTACGCCTGCTATCTAAAGTCATAGCTCTGCATGTTCCTGTTAGCCTAGCTTTGTCGGCTGCCGCCTTCCCCGATCCTTCCTTCCAGACCCGAGACCCTCAATCCATGTATAGCGGGATGAGAGGGGAACGACATGATTCGATTGGAAACAGGAAGATGTCGGTGATGGATCAAGAGATGGACGACGGGGTGTACATGCTTGTGGCGTTGCTCGATTTAGGTACAAGCTGAGGTACTCTTACACGAAGGATGTCTTGTAAAACCTGGAGCAGTTTGACAAAGAGATTGAAGCAGCATTTGGCAGGAAGATTCCTTGCTCTCTCACCTCGCCTCCATCTGATTCCAATGATAGAAGACTCGTATGAAGCAAGAATCTCCCTCTCTAACGCCAGCAAAGGTAACTCGTCTTCCTCCTTTTCTTCTTCCTCTTTTCTTCATTTTCTTGTTCCAGTTTCTGCCCTCTTCTTCTTCTTCTCCCCATTCTTATTGTTTTTTTTTCTTTTTTCCTTACACTTCTTGCTGCTTAATTTCTTGCTAATAGTTATTGGTACTCATATATAAAAAAAGTTAAGAGTTAAATTTTGTTAAGAGTTGAAATATTACCACTTTCAATTTTGAGAGCCCCAAATAAAATGAATATTGTTGCGGATCACTCAAGGCTCCGGTAGACCGGACTAGATTGGACCGCCTTAGCCCGGGAGCGTTTGAGCACGCAATCAGTCACAGAAAAAGGAAAAGCTGACAAGACAATTTTTTAAACGTGGAAAACCCGTCAACTGGGTGAAAAACCACGCGGGCGGGTCTGTGCCGGCCGAAACCTCCACTATTTGTTAGTTGTTGTACAAAGCTACTTTACAGAACTCGAGGGCGACAGACCGTCTCTCGTTACAATTGTTGAGAGAGAGATACTCGGAGGGTGACAAGTCACCGCTCCTGGAGCTAAGACTTTTTTCTGATGCAGATGGGGATGCTGCGCTCTAAGCGCTCTAGAGGTTTTGACTGCAGCTTGAAGGTTGGATCGATGTGCTCTGTGCGTCTGTCTCTGTCGGTTGTCTCCTGCTGCGCTAGAGGAGTTTGGAGTGCTGTTCTTGCTGGAGGCTGGAGCGTTTGTTCTTGAGTGCGCAGAGTGCTTGTTGCTGAGTACGCGGGGTTATGCTTGGACGGTCTTGAGAGCGGAGCGCGCAGAGGCGCTCTTGGAGCAGTCTTGAGAGCGGAGCGCGCAGAGGCGCTCTTGGAGCAGTCTTGAGAGCGGAGCGCACGGAGGCGCGCTTGGAGCGGTCTTGAGAGCGGAGCCCGCGGAGGCGCGCTTGGAGCGGTCTTGAGAGCGGAGCGCACGGAGGCGCGCTTTGAGCGGTCTTGAGAGCGGAGCGCACGAATGCGCGCTTGGAGCGGTCTTGAGAGCGGAGCGCACGGAGGCGCGCTTGGAGCGGTCTTGAGAGCAGAGCGCACGGAGGCGCGCTTGGAGCGGTCTTGAGAGCGGAGCGCACAGAGGCGCGCATGGAGCGGTCTTGAGAGCGGAGCGCACGGAGGCGCGCTTGGAGTGGTCTTGAGAGCGGAGCGCACGGTGGCGCGCTTGGAGCGGTCTTGACAGCGGAGCGCACGGAGGCGCGCTTGGAGCGGTCTTGAAAGCGGAGCGCACGGAGGCGCGCTTGGAGCGGTCTTGAGAGCAGAGCGCACAGAGGCGCGCTTGGAGCGGTCTTGGAGGAGGCGCGCTTGGGAGCGCGCAAGGAGGACGCGCGCTTGTGAGCGCGCAAGGAGGACGCGCGCTTGTGAGCATGCAAGGAGGAGGCGCGCTTGTGAGCACGCAAGGAAGAAGGAGGAGAGAGAAAATCTGTAGGAGGATTTTCCCGGCCGGAGAGAGAGAAAGTCTCAAAAGAGGGGAGAGATGGAGGAGGAGAAGAAGAAGATCCCCCAAAAAAGAGAAGTCTTGGGGTTCTATTTATAGTTTTTGAGGGTGACACTTTCGTAATTAAATGGGTGGTTAGGGTAGTTATGGTGGTTATGCGGCTACCCGGACACCATAACCAATTTATGTGTTATACGCACACTTATCATGAATATAGCTACGCGCACACCAGTTTGTATAGTTTTGCGGTGATATGTATTCATATGACAGATATGGTTATGCGCACACCATAACCATATTATTTGCTATACGCAGACCGTATTGAAGGATTTTACTATTTGCACCCCATGTTGGAGGATTTTACTATTTGCACTCCATGATGGAGGAATTTACTATTTGCACCCCATGATGCAGAATTTTACTATTTGCACCCCCATGTTGAAGGATTTTACTATTTGCACCCACATGTTGGGTGGTTACGGGGATAGTGGGGTTTCTTTGGATAACCGCACACCCATGAATGGGGTGCGGTTAGCGCCTTCAAGGAAACCCTATCAAATATTATTAACATTTCAATCTTGATTTGTTTACCTTTATCATTTCTAATGTGATAGTAAAAAAATTGCTAAGTATCAATCTTTCATTTTTTTAATTGTATGTGTCTAACTCGAGATAAATTTCTAGCTCTGCCCCTGAGGACACATGAAGATCATTTGACATGGACTGATCGTGTAGATTCACTAAAGAAGTCTCCATATTATTATTGTTTACAATTGCATTGCGATATTGAACTAGGGCAAATTGTGATCGTATATCAGTTCTAACTATAAATATCTAAGCTTCACAACCAAAGGTGCATAAAAAGCCTAACAGGCCCTGGCCACGCCCGGGCTTTTAGGTACCCAGACCCAAGCCTCCCTTCCTATGGGGGGTCTGGGAGATCTTGATCATCAGACTTTTGCCAGGCCCAGACACCTAGGTCAGGTTAAGTCATTATTATGTTAACATATTTTTAAATTAAAAAAATGGGATTTACGATTGTAAATCTCGGTCAGCGGCATTTATGAGTGGAATTTATATCCCGCTCCTGCATGTTGGCACCTAGCCTGGGCGCCAGACCTATGTCGAGCCTGTTGGAATAATTTTTCTATATTCCTACATTAATATACAAAATAATATATTTTTCGGCTTTAAAACTTTGCAGAAACAGCAATATCAAAATTGTATGAAGGAGATGAGAAATAAAAGAGAGTAATTTTTAAGTTAGAATCAAGCCTGAGTAAGGCGTATGGTCACTGCCCTAAAGAAGTTGCACCACCCTCCAGCAGGGCTTTCAACCGATGCTCACTCCTCCAAGGTACAACACCCGACTAGATCCTGAAAGCTCCGATGTGCGCGGACACCGAAGAAGCACAGAGCACCCGAACTTCCACTTGATGAAGCAAATGTAAAGAAAAGAAAATCGCAAGAACGAGCGAGAGAGAGAGAGGGAGAGAGCACAAGCAGTACCTTGCAGAATTGCAGAAAAAGCGTATATAAAACTCAGACCGCAAGGCTCCTAAAAAAAAGGATCTCGTAAAACGGCAATAATAAAATCCATAATAAATGCGAACGGTTATAATTGGATGGCTGAAAAACGGAAAAAGAAATGTTGTATTTCCAACGTACAGAATTAATGCCAAAAAGCACGCGTAAGCGGTTTAGAAAACATGCGTAATAAATGCAAGAGAAAACGTCAAAGAAAGAGGTCACGTCGAGACTACACGACGATACAACTTATCGTCGAGACTTGCAATCGACGATACAACTTATCGTCGAGATCAGTCTTCTATTCGACGACAAAACGTGTCGAGACCATGTGTCACGACGATACAACTTATCGTCGAGACTCGCAACCGACGATACGACATGTCGCCGACGATACAACTTATCGTTGAGACTCGCAATCGACGATACGACCTGTCGTCGTCGATCTGAATCAATTCATCGACCGCAGAGACATGGTCAACCGCTGAGACGGAAGATCGTCGATCGCAGAAAGCATTTCGTCGAACGCAGAACCGCTGAGACTGAAGTTCGTCGACCACAGAAAGCATTTCGTCGAACGCAGAACCGCTGAGACTGAAGTTTGTCGAATGCATGATGGAGTTCATCAAGCGGACACAAATCTGAATAAAAGGTCAAACTATTTTGTACAAAAAATACAATTCAATTCAATCCCCAATCCGGAATCCGGAATCCGGAATCCGGAATTCGGAATCCGGATCCGGTCCGGTGCGTGCGCGCGCGCGCGCGCGCGTGGTTCATAGTTTCTCCTTATGTTCTTTTGAACAAATAAGAAAGAGTGAAAACAAATATATACTCTTTAGCTAGAAAGTAAATGAGCATGGTGGGACTAATAGGTTCATCATTTCATTCATGAAAGGTTTCCCTCCAAATAATTTGGGTTCCCTCCAATTTTGGTTTTGGAGCTTTTCATCCAATATGAATAGCCATATACCAAACACCATAAAAGATCTAATAAAACATTATAAATAAATGTTTTTACTTACAAATTTCTAACAATCCCCCACAAAAGCAAAAAACCAAAACGAACTTCATAAGTATGATATTACTAATGATAAATAAAATCAAATACAAATTTGCTTCATCAAGTTGTATCAATTGTAATGCGTATAGGTGGAATGGTTACCTTGAACCTATACTTAGTACTTATTTCCTCTACCAAAGAGTATAATATGCCAGAGGCTTTGAATTATAAACTTTTGACCGGTAAGTTAGAGAAGCACACAAAAGATTGGTTGTTCTTGGGTTATGGCGGTGGGCGCATTAATGGCCATGCGCAATCCTTGATTTTTCATGAGAGTTATTTTGGGTTCAGCCCGGATCCCAAAGTTGCGGCCTCACACCAACCCCCACATAGGTGGTGCCTCAAAAGATATTTCATAACTAATATCTCGCAAAGAAATATGTCTTTGGCAACCATTAAGAACTTTAAAGTTCATCCTAAAATGTTACGTAGAGCACAACATCCTAGGAATGGGGAGAAGGTTTTCTCAACCTTTTAAATTTGTGCTCCCAACTACGCTACATCAACGGCTTCGTTTCTACCACATTGAACCCACTTCATGTAATGATCCAGGCCCGCCAACACGGGACCCAGCTGGACCGCCAGCACCCTCCCAGCCCAGGCCCGCCAACACGGGACCCAGCTGGCACCGGAAGGGTTCAGCCTAACCAGATGGTCTGCAGACCATGCACCCCAACCCCTCTCTGTCCCACCACAGGGCACAGTGGGTTGTCGGAGACCGCAGTCCCCCTTTAATGAGAATTGAGCCAGTTAAGCGGCAGCGCGTGGACTTCCCAGGAGGTCACCCATCGCAGAACTTTTCCAGCCCGAGCACGCTTAACTATGGAGTACTTTCACTTCTCATCACCAATTGATCTGCAGCTCAATTGGTGATGAGAAGTGAAAGTACTCCATAGTTAAGCGTGCTCGGGCTGGAGAAATTCTGGGATGGGTGACCTCCTGGAAGTCCACGCGTTGCCGCTTAACTGGCTCAATTCTCATCAAAGGGGGACTGCGGTCTCCAACAACCCACTGTGCCCTGTGGTGGGACAGAGAGGGGTTGGGGTGCATTGTCTGCAGACCATCTGGCTATAGGCTGAACCCTTCCGGTGCCAGCTGGGTCCCGTGTTGGCGGGCCTGGGCTGGGAGGGTGCTGGCGGTCCAGCTGGGTCCCATGTTGGCGGGCCTGGATCGTTACAAAAAGTCCTATCCTGATACCACTTGTAAGACCCCATTTTTTTTGCAAAAACCACCGGGTCTTAGGCCCAGAACCGCCGTTTTGCGGTGACACCCTCGCTCGGGAAGGTCGCCACTACAAAACGCTGATCCTGCCGGCCAATTCGATCACAAAGAAAAGTAAGGGTAAACGACTAAATAAGCCAAGTCCACATCACATATAAATAAACCATCAAGAGATGTCCACATAAATAACTGAAACAAAAGAGATAACAAGGGCTCCTGCCCGATACATAATAGCCTCACTACAAAGATCACTCGCGGAAGCAATCAACTAAAACTAACACTCACGGATCCTATCATCGGTGCTCCTATGCTAGACTGCCCCGCCTCCATCTGCACCGGCCTCTGGTGCTGCCCCGTCGCCGCGGTCTCCTAAAATGATAAGGTCCACCGACCGTCAGTCAAACATGACTCAGCCAATTCCCCACCCCTCCCCCAAAGGCTCCTAGGCACCGTATGGGGAGGAGGAAGCCGAGGACAATCAAGGGGTAAAACAAAGAGCAGGTGACAGTGATATAGGAAATGTTTCTACGCTACACATGTATATAAACATAATCGAAGCAGTTGATAGAGCATAGTAAGAGCAGGTAAAGAGTAAGTAGAGTACAATAAGTAAAGCAGGTACATAAAATGAAAGTAACCATTGATTTATAGAAATTCCCACACAAACCTATAGACCAAGGGGTCGTTTAGCAAGGCCTACCGTATAAGAAGTCCCATAACTGACTTATACGTTAGGGGTAGGTTGAATGCAATGTTTATGCTATGACACACAAGGTATGTTGTTATGCTATGTTCATACAGTGCAACTAACTCACTACGACTCTATGCGCATAAACCTTTAGTTCCCCCTTTTTGGAGCGTGCAAGACTCCCAGGATACCCCCGTAGTGGCAAACGGAAGCGGTGGGTTGGGCCTCGCCCACCTCTAGGTTGGTATATGCACTACCTAACCTAGACCTATCGTACGCCTCAACGCAAACCCGCGGAGCATCTGCGTACTCTTACTGGCTGGACCGCCAGACTTTTATGGCTAAGTGTAAATACCAAACTTGCCGAGCCCGACTGTCAACGTCGGTGCAACGATCGCCAACATAAAGGACCCACCACCTTATGCACAAGCAACATGTCTACCAACTAACTCCAAGCCACAAGCTCCCCGGGCTAGCCTGCCCGTCACCAACAAACACCTCAGAATCACAAGCTCACCGGACCAAACCGACTAGACTCCCATAACCACGGGATGAGGGTGAGCGTGTTAAGTTAACCCTGCACAACGTCTTACTTTTATACTCCAGGGTTAGTCTTGGATTTCCCGAGGGTTACCCTGTGAGGGGCTCACTACGGTGTTAGGAGTTATAATGGGGTGACACCCCAAGACTCCCCTTCTCAAGACACTTACTATTATTGGTATCTACCCTTAAGAGTTCCCTTCTATCGCTTCACTTGAGTTAGGCCTAAGTGCTTAAGACATACTAGGGGGAAAGACAATCTTTCGTCGATCCCCAGGGCAACCTTACTCTTACCCCACCAGGTACACTTTCCTCACCTACACTTCCTTGGGTGGACTCACAACTATCTAATCAACCCATGTACACCACATGCACCTCATCTCCACATAGTAAGCCGCTAAATTCCTAAGTTTCGCAGTTTTACTATACGCAGACCAAACTGACTACATGAAGCTTACAACTAAAGGTACTACAAATATTCATCCAAATGACCCAAGCTATTTATTGGAGGTCTAACATGACATTTTAAAGCAAGTTCCAGAGAATCATATTTTTCTCAATATTATTAATATTTAAAACAATTTTTCCAAAATTACAACTTCCTAAGGTTTGAACAACAAGTGTACTTTTCTGACTTCCAATGCCTACCACAATTTTTACATAAATCAAGGGTTCCAAGTAATCAGTAAATATGAATTTTTTAGGAAATTCCAGCAAGGTTGACTACTTTTAAATATTCCAAAACCCATTAATTTTCAATTATTTCCAAAGGAGGTACATATGGACTCCAAACCTTACAAAAATTTATACAGAGATGATTCATACTAAAATATTCAGCCCCACCAAATTTGACCATGTTCCATAGAGCTTACATTTGTAATTTCCACAAAGGACATATTTGCAATTAATTCCAAATTGAACTAGGAGTACCAAAAATATCAATCCAAAAATTATGAGAACAATACTGTGGGTTCATAATGGTATGAAATGACATCCAGCAAAGTTTCTGATATTACTGAAAACTAACACCCTAAAATTGTTCATCCCAAAAATTGCCAACAATATGAATATTTATAATTTGGACCTCCAAAAGTTTTCCAATGGTTCTAGTAGAATCTCCAGAGGTTAATAGCATCAAAACTAAATTGGTGACAGAAGATGGTTAATGAATAAGTATTATTTCTTCCTAAATCCCAAAATCCTAAATATTTACAAATCTACCCAAGGATTTATTACCTAGGGTTGGCAACTCCAAACCCCACCAATTTCTCACAGTAGTACTTTCTGGTCACCATGACCATCTCCCCAAAATTTTAAGTCAACCCATTAAGGTTTGACCCCTCTTCCTTCATTGGCCTCTAACTGCACCCTTTTAGTGTTTAACCTAGGATTAAGGTCCATACTTCCCAAAATCCACCCAAACTTCTTATGAGGGTGTTATAACACTCATAGAACTCAGAGGAGACAATTACACACTTCTTCAAGGACAAACACTCCTATGTCCTTCACAAAGCCCTAAAGGGCACCCTAGGGTTAACCACTAGGGTTTTAGGGCACACTAAGCCCAGCTCTTCCAAAAATGGCTCCTTGGGGTGTCCCATACACCCCAAGTCGGTGACCAAAGCCACTCCTTCAATCAGTGGGAGCAAAGTCCACTTTTACCCTAAATTAACCCTTAAGCAAACAAATGTCCAAGGAAAATTCCCTACCTTGCCCAAGTCCAATTTACTCAAAATTTTGGCCAGAGGTCAGTGAATGACCACCCAAGGTCCTACCAACATTTGGTGAGGAGTGGGGTTCTTTTGGGTGCCTAATTGGGGTGCAAATAGCAATTAGCCCCTTTGCAAATTACTAAGGTAGACCACCTCCAATGGCCACCAAATTTGGACCAAGGGTTGGCAAGGGTGAGGGTGATGTGCACCCCAAATATGAAGCCAACTGGCTTTGTGGAAGAGTGGGGGCACTCACCCAAAGTTTTTCCCTAACCTAGGGAGCCTAGGATTGACTTTGAAAATTACGCTACCAAATCAACTCCAAAAATTATGAGATTTTAACTAGAGACCTAGTATGCTCTCTAAGACCATACATCCAAGTTTAGAATGGTTTTGAGGTGTTTAAGACACCTAATTGAATTATACATGGATTATTAAGTTTTTCCAAAAACTATAGAAAAAGATTCTCCAAAAATTCTGATTTTTGGATATGTCCTTCATATATATAAGAATAGCCTACACCCCAAATTTCAAGTCATTTGGAGTTTTAGATTGATGTGAGCATCCAAAACAATCTATGGTTAGCCCTATGGACAGACCTCACCAAAATGAGTGTTGTGCCCTAACCAAGGTCCAAATCGAGTGAACTCAATTTTGTATTAAACTAGACATCAGGGGCTCCAACTTTGATGTTGGACAAATTTTCCCTAGAAGCCTCTAAGTATTTTTTTAAGAATTAAATAACCACTGCAAGTTTGATCACAGAAATCAGGAAATAACACTAAGGGGCGCACGAATCTTGGCGCAATCCAATAGCGCCTGGCTTTCATCCCCGATAAACCAGCGGCTAGGATTTGCCGCGCCTGGGCCGCTTTGATCGATGATTTACCGGCCACCTGAGCGCCGCCCCGGCCGACCAACGCCACCACCACCTCCGTTGAGGTGGTGGCCGACGATGAGCGGTGTTTGATCGGCCGGAGGTGGCCGGATTCGTGTTCTGGAAGGAGAAGCCCAACCCGATCGACGGGAGGCTTGGCTGGCTCGTTTCACGGCCGATTGGCCACGATTCGAGCCGCCGACGATTGGAATCTATTCCTCAGAGGTTAGGGAAGGGAAATGGACCTGCTGTGGGGCTTGCCGCCTTGTTGTCCTCGTGTACACCATGGGAGCTCGGGGTGGTTGTGGTGCCATGCCGATTCAAGCCTACAGAGCACGATCTCCTCTGAATTCTTGGGGGTTTCTCTCCTCTCCGACTTCTGAAGGTGATAGGGGGGTCGATTGAAGGTGGTGGTGGCTTTAATCCCTTGTGCCATTAATAGCCTCCTCATCTTCCTCCCCAAGGCCGGCCCTATACATCCCCCCTGCCTTAATTACTCCTGGAAACTACTGGAAACTCCTCTCAATCGCCAGAGGAGATGAATGGGAGTGTTAATGAGGGAGGCCAAGGGGTGAAACACCTTAATGGCCATGAATGGCCTCTTTTCTCTTCCCAAAATTGGGGAAAACCCCCATTTTCTCTCTCCTACTCACCATGGCCATTTTTCCACTCCCCCTTGTGTTTAATGCTAGTCTACTAGGCTGGTTGACCACCCAATTGAGTTAGCCCAAAGGGATTGGGCTAGGTTTAAGAGATTTGACCTAAATTGGGCAAGTTTGACTTTTGGTCAAATTGACCAATTGGGTGACCCCAGGATGGGGCTTTTGGGTCCATTGGATTCCAAATTAGGTTTAGAAACTACTGGTGGGGTCAATTTGGTCATATGAGCGTTAGTTGACCCAATACAAGCTGATTTGACCAAAATAGGCTAAATTGACTTTGGTCAAATTGAGCCATAGGGTTGACCCAGTCATGGGGCTTCTTGGTCCACTGGGTCCCCTATGATATGATAACACTATGGGTAAGGTCAATTTAATATGGTGGTGGTCAATTATGGCACTTGGAGAAGAATTGCCATTTTGACCTAAAAAGGGCATTTTGGTCAATTTGCACCCCTGGGGGTCCCATGATGGGGCTTTTAGATCTACTAGGTCTCTTATGGTATTTTAGAGCTAGATTTGTGGTCAATTTGGCACGGTGGAGGTTATTTGACCCTAATTAGGCTACTTTGACCAATTTGGGGTTTTGGTTGACTTTGGTCAAATTGGCCTCTTTGGTTGACCCCAATGGGCCCTTGGTGCCCTAAAGGGTTAGGGATACTATGGTGGGGTCAAATGGTCAAGTTGAGGCCCTAAAGTCCAACCCTAAGCTTGGTAACTGGAAATTGCTATTTGCAGACCAAGATGGTTTTCTTCTTCTTTCCTAAGCTCACAAGGTCTTGGGTTCTTCCTATGGTTTTGTCATGACCTAGTCATGACAAAACTAACTTAGGGGTCTATAAGTTTGGGGGATGTTACACTTCATGGGATCTCCAATCACATGGGTTGGGTATCCACCGTTGGCAGCAAATTATGCGGGCTTAAGCCTCATTCCCCTCGATGACAACAATATCTCCCTTCAGGATAATCCCTTGGTAAGATTATCAGCCAGATTCAATTCTTACTTTATGTAATTTAGTGATATCACTTCTTTTCTTCTTTGCTTCACGGACTTGTACCTGATTCTCATGAACTTATTCATTTTTGCATTAGTATTATTTGAAGCAGTTAAATCAATCACATATTTATTATCACAATGCAAAGAAATGGCAGGTATAGGTTTTCTAACTAAATGAATTTCAGTAAGTAAATTCTTAAGCCATTCGGCTTCGGCACACGTAGTGTCTAGAGCTATCAGCTCGGATTCCATGGTACTTCTTGAAATCACAGTTTGTTTTGTAGAAGCCCATGAAATGGCGGCTCCTCCAAGGAGGAAAACATAGCTGGTAGTAGACTTAACGTCTAAGGAATCAGTTACCCAATTGACATCTGAATATCCTTTCAAGACTTCAGGATAACCCTTATACACTAAGTTATAGTCTAAAGTTCCGCGAAGATATTTAGAGATTCTAGTTAAAGCTATTCTGTGATCATCACTTGGATTGCTAGTATATCTACTAAGCCTGCCTACAGCATATAAAATATCGGGCCTAGTGCGATTAGCAATATAAAGCAGTGACCCTATCAATTGTGCATACCTATGTTGGTCAATAGGTTCACCTAAATTCTTACACAACTTAATGCTAGCGTCATAAGGAGTAGAAGCAGGTGCGAAATCAAATTGATTGAATTTATGTAACATTTTCTCAATCGAGTGAGAAAGAGTTAATGAAACATTGGAATCTGATTTAGCTAATTTCATTCCCAAAATGACATTAGCTTCTCCTAAATCTTTCATATCAAATTTAGATGATAAATTATTTTTAATATTATTAACAATTTTAATTGAGCTTCCAATGATTAAAATATCATCTACATAGAGACATAAAATCACATATTCATTTTCTTCTTGTTTTGCATAAATGCATTTATCATATTCATTAGATATAAATCCAAATGATAATACTACGGAGTCAAATTTTTGGTGTCATTGTTTTGGTGTCATTGTTTTGGTGCTTGTTTTAGACCATACAGAGATTTATTTAGCTTACATACTTTGGTTTCTTGTCCATTAACTACAAAACCTTCGGGTTGAGACATATAAACTTCTTCATCTAAGTCTTCATGCAAGAAAGCGGTTTTTACGTCCATTTGATGAATAATTAATTTATGGATCGAAGCTAAGGCTACTAGAATGCGAAGGGATGCAATCCTAGCTACAGGAGCATAGGTATCCAAATAATCTATCCCTTGTTTTTGCGCATAGCCTTTAGCAACAAGGCGAACTTTATATTTTTCTATGGAACCGTCAGGATTTAATTTCTTCATGAATATCCATCTACAACCTATGGCTTTGGTACCAGATGGAAGATCAGTTAGAATCCAGGTTTTGTTTTCTAGAATAGAATTAATTTCAGCATTTATGGATTCTTTCCAAAATGGAGAGTCAGATGAGGTCATAGCTTCCTCATATGAATTTGGATCTCCTTCAACTAGGTAAGTGAAGTAGTCCTCTCCAAATGTTCTTTCGGTTCTAACCATTTTGCTTCTTCTAGGTTCATCAATTTCTAATGGATCTATAGAAGAGGAAGGTTGATTTAAGCTAGAAGATGGTTGAGATGTGTTGTTTATTTTATATGGGAATTTATCTTCAAAATAAATGGCATCTCTGGCTTCTTTTATAGTATTGTTTGATATTTCACTAATTAGAGAGTTGGTGATAAGAAACATATTAGCACTACTATCAGAAGCATAACCTATAAAGATGGAGTCTAATGTTTTAGGTCCTATTTTCTTTCTTTTAGGTTCAGGAATTACTACCTTAGCCAAACACCCCCACACTTAGAGAATTAGGAGGTTAGGTTTCCTTAATTTAAATAATTCAAAAGGAGTTTTGTCATTATGTTCTGAAGGAATTTTATTCAAGATGAAAGAGGAGGTGAGCAACGCTTCACCCCAAAGATTTTCTGGAGCACCGGACTCGGCTAACATGGCATTGACCATTTTCATCAAGGTCCGATTTTTGCGTTCAGCTACACCATTCGATTGGGGAGAATATGGAGCAGTAACTTGATGGATAATCCTATGTTCTTGGCAAAACTGGGTTAGTTCATTCGAAGTGTATTCTCCACCTCAGTCAGATCTAAGAATTTTAATTGAGGATCCTAATTGATTTTTTACTTCCGCTTTGAAAATATTAAAATATGAGAAGACTTCATCTTTAGTTCTTAATAAATATATGTAACAATATTTAGTGAAATTATCAATAAAAGTTACAAAATATTTATTTTCCACCTCTAGTAGGTTGGTGGTTTGAGTCACACACATCCGAGTGAATTAACTCTAAAGGTTTTGAAGTTCTTTTCACTGATTTAAAAGGTTTTCTAGAAAATTTAGATTGTACACATATTTCACATCTAGAGCTTGGCGCAATATTAAATTTCGGAATTAAATTTAAAGACATAATTCTTTTCATAGAATCTGAATTCACATGTCCTAATCTAGCATGCCAAAAATCTGAATTTGAACATGAAACAGTAGAAGATGAAATCTGATTTATTTCTAAATCAGCAACACTTAATTTGAATAAACCATCGCAGATATATCCTTTACCAATAAAAACATCATTATATGTTATTACAACTTTGTTTGATTCTAAGACAATTTTATAACCCTTCTTCACTAGCAAGGATCCGCTCACAAGATTCTTCCTGACTCTCAGCACATAAAGCACATCTTGCAGGGCTAGTGTCTTCCTGGATGTCAACCTAAGATCCACTCGCCCGCGTCCAAGTATTTGTGCCGAAGAAACATCTCCTAAGATCACGCTTCCTCCACTGAAGTCCTGAAAGGTGGCAAAGTAAGAACGATCAAAACAAGTATGAACATTTGCTCCGGAATCAAGCCACCAATCTGATGAACAAGTGAGAAGAAGACTTGGGGAATAATCTAACCTGAAGATAGGTTGATCCGGTGCTTGGATCATGTTGGCCTAAGGCTTGTCTCCACGAGACTTGCCAATCACAGGTTGTATCTTCTTGTAAAAGCAGTTGGTAGACAGATGGTTTGTGCGGCCGCAGATGAAGCACCATTTCCCTTTACCTGGGTTTTGGTTTGAAGGACCAGGCTTGGGGTGATTGGTTTTTTGAAGGCGGGAACCTGGACGGAAAGGTTTCTTATGGATTTTGCCTTTGCCTTTGAAGTGATGGTTGGAGGAAGGGTTGCCATGAGATTCGGTTAGATTAACTTTAGGAGCATGGTCTTTGGGAGCTTTAGAACTCTTAGACTTATGTTCCTCCTCTATGAGGATAGCATTTTGGATCTGAACGTAAGTAAGGTTTGACTGGTCATGCCTTAGTCTAGTGTCAAAGTCGGACCAGGAATCAGGAAGGGCATCAATAAGACATGTCACTAAATAATTTTCGGAAAGAATTGAGTCATCGGCTCGGATCTTGGACAACATCTCATCAAGTTGATGGAGTTGAGGATTTATGGGCTTGGAGGCATCAAGCTTGAATTTGTGGAGGTTAGAAACGTTGTAACATTCTATACCCGCATTGTCTAGGTTATATCGTGTTTCAAGAGCATACCACAAATCCTTGGTTGTACGATATTGAAGGAAAACATCGTAGAGGCTGTCAGACAAGGCACTAAGAATTCGGTTGCGACAATGATATTCTATATCTACCGGATCTCTATAAGGGATACGTCTAACGTACGTCCTAGTGGTATTAGCACTGGAGGATGAAGACGATGGTAGAGTTGAAGCGACAGCAGTTGCAGCGCTAGGGTTTTCTGTTTCTACAGCATGAACATATAATATCGCAGATAGAAGACCTAAGGTCAGCCAATATTCTACTTGTGCTTGCCAACGACGGAAACCGTTTCCGTTAAATTTCTCGGGTTTAATCCCGGCAGAATCCTCAGATCTAGTTGTCATTACAGATTTCTGGAATGTATAAAACATACAGTAAATAACAGTGCATGTAAACAGTAAAACAGAGATAATCTTTTTGATTGTTTGATTTTATTTTTCTTGTTGTAACTTCTTTAGATTGTTGGAATAATTTTTCTATATTCCTACATTAATATACAAAATAATATATTTTTCGGTTTTAAAACTTTGCAGAAACAACAATATCAAAATTGTATGAAGGAGGTGAGAAATAAAAGAGAGTAATCTTTAAGTTAGAATCAAGCCTGTGTAAGGCGTGTGGTCACTTCCCTAAAGAAGTTGCACCACCCTCCGGCAGGGCATTCAACCGATGCTCACTCCTCCAAGGTACAACACCCGGCTAGATCCCGAAAGCGCCGATGTGCGCGGACACCGAAGAAGCACAGAACACCCAAACTTCCACTTGTTGAAGCAAATATAAAGAAAAGGAAATCGCAAGAACGAGCGAGAGAGAGAGAGAGGGAGAGAGCACAAGCAGCACCTTGCAGAATTGCAGAAAAAATGTATATAAAACTCAGACCGCAATGCTCTTAAAAAAAGGATCTCATAAAAAGACAATAATAAAAGCCACAATAAATGCGAACGGTTATAATTGGAAGGCTGAAAAACGGGAAGAGAAACGTTGTATTTCCAACGTACGGAATTAATGCCGAAAAGTGCGCGTAAGCGGTTTAGAAAACATGTGTATTAACTGCAAGAGAAAACGTCAAAGAAAGTGGTCACGTCGAGACTACACGACGATACAACTTATCGTCGATACTTGCAATCGACGATACAACTTATCGTCGAGACCAGTCTTCTATTCGACGACAAAACGTGTCGATACTGTGTGTCACGACGATACAACTTATCGTCGAGACTCGCAACCGACGATACGACCTGTCGCCGACGATACCACTTATCGTCGAGACTCGCAATCGACGAAACGACATGTCGCCGTCGATTGAATCAATTCGTTGACCGCAGAGACATGGTCAACCGCTGAGACGGAAGATCGTCGACCGCATAAAGCATTTCGTCGAACGCAGAACCGCTGAGACTGAAGTTCGTCGACCGCAGAAAGCATTTTGTCGAACGGAGAACCGCTGAGACTGAAGTTTGTCGAACGCAGGATGGAGTTCGTCGAGCCGACACAAATCCGAATAAAAGGTCTAAAACTGTTTTGTTCAAAAAAATATAATTCAATTCAATTAAATCCCAAATCCGGATCCGGTCCGGTGCGGTGCGTGCGCACGCGCGTGGTTCATAGTTTCTCCTTATGTTCTTTTGAACAAATAAGAAAGAGTGAAAACAAATATATACTCTTTAGCTAGAAAGCAAATGAGCATAGTGTGACTAATGGGTTCATCCTTTCATTCATGAAAGGTTTCCCTCCAAATTGTTGAAACCGAAATCTTGAGGACAAGACTTAGTCTCTGTGGAGTTCGGGGTCCCTAAGAAGGGGTGGTCTCACACCTACTTCCCTCAAGCCAACTCTCTAGGCAAGAGCACTTAGATTTGGAAACGGACCAAGGGCTTAGCGGGGAGGTCCCGCCACATACCCGGAAGTCCCCTTGGAACTTCCCCTCCCAAGCCACTACTAAGCTTGGGCACCACTGGAGCCTCTCCTCACCCTCTCTAGAGAGACTTGCTGAGGAGGGAGAGAGAGGAGAGAGCTAGCTAAGAATGAGATCCCCAAAATGGTGCCCACTTGGTCCTATTTATAGGTTTTTCGGGTTTGGACTGCGAATAGCCAAAACTGGACTGCAAATAGCCAAAACTGGTCTGCAAATAGCCAAATCCCGCTGTTCTGAAGCGCTAAACGCAGACCGCTGGACTGCGAATAGCCAAATTTGGACTGCGAATAGCCAAATCCCGCTGTTCTGAAGCGCTAAACGCAGACCGCTGGACTGCGAATAGCCAAATTGGGACTGCGAATAGCCAAATTGGGACTGCGAATAGCCAAAACGGGACGAGAAGGGACCTCCCTTGGGCGAAGGGGGTACCTTACGGGGCTCGGCGAGCTCCCTTACTGGGCGAGGGCGAGAGGGGGGCACCTGCCCCTCATCCTCTCGCCCCTAGCTGGGCGAGGGCGAAAAAGGGGGGGGGGGCACCCGCCCCTCCCCTCTCGCTTCTAACTTGGCGAGGGCGAGAGGGGGGGCACCTGCCCCTCCCCTCTCGCCTCTAACTTGGCGAGGGCGAGAGGGGGGGCACCCGCCCCTCCCCTCTCGCCTCTAACTTGGCGAGGGCGAGAGGGGGGGGCACCCGCCCCTCCCCTCTCGCCTCTAACTCCTCCTCTGGTGAGAGCTACGGGGGTTCGCCGGGCGATACCCAAAGGTCTTAAGACCCCTTGGGTCTAGTCGACACGTCTCGACGGCCCTCCATGCTGGGCCTCACTCGATGGATATGGGGGTTGTACACAATCCCCGCTCTTTGCGAGGTTGGTACAACCTCGGAAAGAAAAAGTCCAAGCCCAAATATCCATCGAGGGAGGGGCGGGGGGGGGCAGAACCTCGCTCCCGAGGGTCATTCGACTCACCCAGCTAGTGAGAGCCTGGAGTGAGGAGGATATCTCGGCGTTGAATTTACCCATCCGAGGATCATTCGACCCACCCAGCTAGTGAGAGCCTGGAGTGAGGAGGACATCTCGATGGTAAGCCCTTCTTTCCGAGGATCATTCGACCCACCCAGCTAGTGAGAGCCTGGAGTGAGGAGGACATCTCGGCGTTGAACTTACCCATCGAGGATCATTCGACCCACCCAGCTAGTGAGAGCCTGGAATGAGGAGGACATCTCGATGGCAAGCCCTTCCTTCCGAGGATCATTCGACCCACCCAGCTAGTGAGAGCCTGGAGTGAGGAGGACATCTCGGCGTTGAACTTACCCATCCGAGGATCATTCGACCCACCCAGCTAGTGAGAGCCTGGAGTGAGGAGGACATCTCGGCGTTGAACTTACCCATCCGAGGATCATTCGACCCACCCAGCTAGTGAGAGCCCGGAGTGAGGAGGACATCTCGATGGTAAGCCCTTCCTTCCGAGGATCATTCGACCCACCCAGCTAGTGAGAGCCTGGAGTGAGGAGGACATCTCGGCGTTGAACTTACCCATCGAGGATCATTCGACCCACCCAGCTAGTGAGAGCCCGGAGTGAGGAGGACATCTCGATGGTAAGCCCTTCCTTCCGAGGATCATTCGACCCACCCAGCTAGTGAGAGCCTGGAATGAGGAGGACATCTTGGCGTTGAACTTACCCATCCGAGGATCATTCGACCCACCCAGCTAGTGAGAGCCCGGAGTGAGGAGGACATCTCGATGGTAAGCCCTTCCTTCCGAGGATCATTCGACCCACCCAGCTAGTGAGAGCCTGGAGTGAGGAGGACATCTCGGCGTTGAACTTACCCATCGAGGATCATTCGACCCACCCAGCTAGTGAGATCCCGGAGTGAGGAGGACATCTCGATGGTAAGCCCTTCCTTCCGAGGATCATTCGACCCACCCAGCTAGTGAGAGCCTGGAGTGAGGAGGACATCTCGGCGTTGAGCTTACCCATCCGAGGATCATTCGACCCACCCAGCTAGTGAGAGCCCGGAGTGAGGAGGACATCTCGATGGTAAGCCCTTCCTTCCGAGGATCATTCGACCCACCCAGCTAGTGAGAGCCTGGAGTGAGGAGGACATCTCGGCGTTGAACTTACCCATCCGAGGATCATTCGACCCACCCAGCTAGTGAGAGCCTGGAGTGAGGAGGACATCTCGGCGTTGAACTTACCCATCGAGGATCATTCGACCCACCCAGCTAGTGAGAGCCTGGAATGAGGAGGACGTCTCGATGGCAAGCCCTTCCTTCCGAGGATCATTCGACCCACCCAGCTAGTGAGAGCCTGGAGTGAGGAGAACATCTCGGTGTTGAACTTACTAATCGTATAAGCAAAATAACTTCATCCATCTAATGGGGGGATTTCCCTTGTCAAAAACCTCCTGGCCCTACCAGTGAGGGGTAGAGCTTGTTACAAAGGAAGACCACAAAAAACAAAAAACAAAAAAACAAACACATCATGCCCCCCCATGGCACTCGCCTCTCCGGCTGTTCGCGCGAGATGATCATTCCTCTGCTTCTCCTGCCACTCCCATCTGGCTTATGCTCTCCATGATCTTCTCCATCTCCTCCGCCCCCGCTTGCCAGGAGATGCTGTTGACGGCCGTGACGTAGCAGTGCCTGGCCATCCTGGGGTCTCCGCGGATCCTGACTTGGATTCCTCCAGTGTTGAACTTGAGGCATTGGTGGAAGGATGATGGTACGCATCGGAAGGCGCTGATGAGGGGTCTTCCGAAGATGGCATTATAACTGCTAGGAGCGTCAACTATGACGAACCGACAGTTCCTTGAACCTCCCCCCATCGTCACTTGGAGTCCAACTCCACCCTCCACCTCTTTCCTTTCTCCAGAGAATCCGAACAAGGGCCCATCTGAGGCCAGCACCCTCCTTGGCTCCACCTTCAACTCGTCAAATGCTTTCTTGAAAATGACGTTGACAGAGCTCCCGTTGTCAACGAGGATCCGAGAGACAATGTAACCTTCGATGGCTGTCTGAATGACTAGCGCATCACAGAATGGATCCTCGTTATCTGGCATGTCCTTGCTTGAGAAAGTGATTTTCTCCTCGGGAGGTGGGTCCTGTGACATTGAAGCGACGCTGCGTCGATATACGGCGTGGAGGCTTGCCTTACGGGTGGCCTCGATCCCTACCCCCCCCCCCCCCCCCCCCCCCCCGTGGATCACCGTGACCCGTCCTTTGGCTCCTATGTCAGTTCGGTCCTCGCAGATGTCATCATCCACTACTGCTCCAGGTGGGACTTCTTCAATCCGCACCGACGGCTGCTGTTGTGTCTGACCTCTCGCCTCTCTCACCTCCAAGAATTCCGGGCAGGTAGTTGTTGCATGCCCCTCTGCTTGGTGGTAGTCGCAGTACGGCACCACCCTTCCCCCCCTTCTCCTACGGGCTGGGATGTCTCTTGCTTCCACTCCTCCTCCTCTTCGAATCGCCATAGCTTGAGCTGGTGGGGGTAGGAGATGCCTAGGGGCCTGCCTCCAAGGAGGAGGGTTGGGCCTCCCTTGGCCTCCGTAGAAGTTTCCCCCTCCTTGGGCGAGACCCCTCCCTTGCTCCTGACCCCCCTGGGGTCCCTGGTACCCTTGACCCCTCTGCTCTTCCCTCCTCCTTCCTTCCTGCTGCCTGAGGCCACCTTGCTCTCTTGGTTCGACCTCCACCAGCTTTGCCAACTTCTTCGCCAGCCCCGGGTTCGCCGCCTCAGTGGCTATCTCCTTTGCAGCTTTTTCCATCAGGTCCTCAAAGGACAGGGGAGGCTTCCTAGTTAGGCGCATTTTGAAGAGGCTCTCTCGTAGCCCCACGGTGAAAGCCATCTGGAGGGCATACCCTGACACCTCCTGGATGTTCTGGATCTCCTCCTGGAACCTGTCCATGTACTGGGCCAATGTCTCCTCGTGCCTCTGCTTGACCAGGAAAATGGACTCAGCATTCTTCTTCCTCTTCTTGGATGTGGAGAAGCGTAGCTGGAAGCTTCGGCTCAAGTCATCAAAGCTGTAAATGGAGCCAACCGGGAGCTGGTGGAACCAGTCCCTAGCTTTGTCTCTCAGGGTGGTGGCGAAGAGACGACACTTGAACGCGTCCGTCATGGGCCTGATGGAGACGGTATCCTCGAACCACTGTAGGTGCTGGACGGGATCATCCTTCCCGGTATAGAAAGTCATGTTGGGCTCCTTTAAGCCTTCCGGGATGGGAGCCGAGATGATCAGCTCGCTAAAGGGTGACCCCCCACTCGCCGGCTTCGCGAGCTTCGCTCGCGCGACTCCTGCTCCGAGCGAGACCCCACTCGCCGGGCTGGGAAAAAGCACTCGCCCGGCGAGGTCTCGCTCGCCTCTCTCAGTCACTGGCTCCTTGCCTGGCCGACCCCCTGGGGCAACCTCTCCTGACCCCCCTGGGCGAGCACTCCTGACCCCCCCTGGGCGAGCACTCCTTGCGACCCAGAAGGCGGTGTCTGGGGGGAGGGAGCCGAGCAGTCACCTCCCCTGGAGATGCCTTGGAGTAGCTCCATGATTCCCTTGATGGCCGTCATGAACTCTCCCCTTCCTACCACCTCACTTGGGATGTGAGACCCCTCATCGTCTCCTCCTCCGAGGTCTCCTGCCATGAGATTTGGCTCAAGGACTTCTGTGCTGACCACTCTCCACGCTCACCGCACCAAAATGTTGAAACCGAAATCTTGAGGACAAGACTTAGTCTCTGTGGAGTTCGGGGTCCCTAAGAAGGGGTGGTCTCACACCTACTTCCCTCGAGCCAACTCTCTAGGCAAGAGCACTTAGATTTGGAAACGGACCAAGGGCTTAGCGGGGAGGTCCCGCCACATACCCGGAAGTCCCCTTGGAACTTCCCCTCCCAAGCCACTACTAAGCTTGGGCACCACTGGAGCCTCTCCTCACCCTCTCTAGAGAGACTTGCTGAGGAGGGAGAGAGAGGAGAGAGCTAGCTAAGAATGAGATCCCCAAAATGGTGCCCCCTTGGTCCTATTTATAGGTTTTTCGGGTTTGGACTGCGAATAGCCAAAATTGGACTGCAAATAGCCAAAACTGGACTGCAAATAGCCAAATCCCGCTATTCTGAAGCGCTAAACGCAGACCGCTGGACTGCGAATAGCCAAATTTGGACTGCGAATAGCCAAATTCCGCTGTTCTGAAGCGCTAAACGCAGACCGCTGGACTGCGAATTGCCAAATTTGGACTGCGAATAGCCAAAACGGGATGAGAAGAGACCTCCCTTAGGCGAAGGGGGTACCTTACGGGGCTCGGCGAGCTCCCTTACTGGGCGAGGGCGAGAGGGGGGCACCTGCCCCTCATCCTCTCGCCCCTAGCTGGGCGAGGGCGAAAAAGGGGGGGGGGGGGGGGGGGGGGGGGGGGGCACCCGCCCCTCCCCTCTCGCTTCTAACTTGGCGAGGGCGAGAGGGGGGCACCTGCCCCTCCCCTCTCGCCTCTAACTTGGCGAGGGCGAGAGGGGGGGCACCCGCCCCTCCCCTCTCGCCTCTAACTTGGCGAGGGCGAGAGGGGGGGCACCCGCCCCTCCCCTCTCGCCTCTAACTCCTCCTCTGGTGAGAGCTACGGGGGTTCGCCGGGCGATACCCAAAGGTCTTAAGACCCCTTGGGTCTAGTCGACACGTCTCGACGGCCCTCCATGCTGGGCCTCACTCGATGGATATGGGGGTTGTACACAAATAATTTGGGTTCCCTCTAATTTTGATTTTGGAGCTTTTCATCCAATATGAATAGCCATACACCAAACACCATAAAGTATCTAATAAAACATTATAAATAAATATTTTTATTTACAAATTTCTAACAGAGCCTAGTGCCTGAGCTTGGACCTGGCCTGCCCGGGCCAAGGCCTAACCAGGCTTTTGTCAGGCCAGGTTCCGGCCAGATCCTTTTACTCACCTCTCAACTAGTACTCCCATATATATTTTATATATGGAGATATTTTAATCATATTATTAATAAAAATTAATATACTTGTCAAGTGAGAGAATATTAATTTTTTTTAATGTAGATAGCAATAATGGTTTAACTAAATAAAAGTTTGTGTTAATGACAGAATATTTTGACTCTTATTGATTAATACACATATTTGAACGCTAATATATTAAAAAAGCTTGGTAATCCTAAAGTATAATAATTAGTGTAATGATAATGATAATGATATGTTTATCGTCATGATTTTAATTTATTTTATCTAAGAAATATTTTAATAAAGGATAAGCAAGCTCACCTCTTGTATTAATTGAACATCAATATTCTTTAATAATTTATTTATTTTTCTTGTTAAGATTTCATAAACAAGTTCAAGTGTTAAGATGAGTACAATATTTATCATAAAATATTCTTACAAAAATCAAATATATATCTTTTAATGATCGAATAATATAGACACGCGTCGGATAGGTGAAATGTTTGGTGTATAAATATTATTATGTGATTGCTTAATGTTTAGGTTAAGTGTAGATTTGATCATGCAGTTTCGCTCTGCGATAAATACAAGATTTTTTTTTGGTTCGCAACTCGGACCACACTCAAGGTCCGGGGGAATTTCTTGTTAAAAATTTGTAAATAAAACATTTATTTATAATGTTTTATTAGATCTTATATGGCGTGTGGTGTATGACTATTCATATTTGATGAAAAGCTCCAAAATCAAAATTGGAGGGAACCCAAATTATTTGGAGGGAAACCTTTCATTAATGAAAGGATGAACTCATTAGTCTCACCTTGCTCATTTGCTTTCTAGCTAAAGAGTATATATTTGTTCTCACTCATTCTTATTTGTTCAAAAGAACACAAGGAGAAACTATGAACCACACGCGTGCGCGCGCGCACCGCACTGGATCCGGATTTGGGGAATAATTGAATTGTATTTTTTGTACAAATCAGTTTTAGACCTTTTATTCGGATTTGTGTCGGATCGACGAACTCCATCCTGCGTTCGACGAACGGCATGCTCCAGTTCGTCGAAATGCTTTCTGCGGTCGATGAACTTGCCAAGGTTCTGCGGTCGACGAACTTGTCAAGGTTCTGCGTTCGACGAAATGCTTTCTGCGGTCGACGAACTTCTGTCTCAGCGGTTGACCAAGTCTCAGTGGTCGACGAATTGATTCAGATCGACGACGACAGGTCGTATCGTGATTGCAAGTCTCGACAACAAGTTGTATCGTCGCGACGCGCGGTCTCGACACGTTTTGTTGTCGAATAGCAGACTGGCCTCAACGATAAGTTGTATCGTCGATTGCAAGTCTCGACGATAAGTTGTATCGTCGTGTAGTCTCGACGTTCGGTTGCTTGGATTTGTTTTCCGACGTTGTGTCGATATGAACTCGGCGTGGCCTCATTCTTTGGCGTTTTCACTTGCAGTTATTACGCATGTTTTCTAAACCGCTTACACGTGTTTTTCGTCATTAATTCCGTACGTTGGGAATACAACGTATCTCTTCCCGATTTTTCAGCCTTCCAATTATAATCGTTCGTATTTATTGTGGCCTTAATTATTGCCGTTTTACGAGATCCTATTTTGAGGAGCCTTGCGATCTGAGTTTTATATACGTTCTTTCTGCAATTCTAATAGAGGCTGCTTCTGCTCTCTCTCTCGCTCGTTCTTGCGATTTTCTTTACATTTGCTTCATCAAGTGGGAGTTCGAGTGCTCTGTGCTTCTTCGGTGTCCGCGCACATTGGAGCTTTCGGGATCTAGCCGGGTGTTGTACCTTGGAGGAGTGAGCATCGGTTGAAAGCTCTGCCGGAGGGTGGTGCAACTTCTTTAGGACTAAGAAAAAACACTCTTACAGCAAAGACAAAGTCACCGATCTGAGAAAAACTGTTCTTCCTCCTTGAAGAACTCCTCCAGCAACAATGACAGCAAGCACTTCTTCTCTCGCACGATTTTCCACCGTGACGGCTCTAAAAGGAACGAACTCTTTCTGCCAAACCATTTCTGCCTATTTAGGGTAAATAGATGAAGTGATCTTGGCCATCCAAGACACTTCCAAGACAATCAGACGGCTCCCGATCGCTGCTTAATGAAACAGGTCTCGCGCGCTAGCGCTAGCGCTAGCCACTACCGCCTGCGGTAGCTAACACAGCGATATCGATGACACAGCTCACCTTCTCGACGACACAGGTGATCTTCCCGATCAAAGATACAACCCGCCATCAACGCTACCGCAGGGCGCTAGCCATCAGCTCCCAGTCGTCTCGACGACACAGGTCACGATCTCGACGGTACAACTTGCTTCTCGACGACACAGGTGATCTTCCCGACGATACAGCCCGCCATCAACGCTACCGTCGGGCGCTAGCCATCAGCTCCCAGTCGTCTCGACGACACAGGTCACGATCTCGACGATACAACTTGCCTCTCGACGACACGGGTGATCATTACGATGATACAGCCCGTCATCAACGCTACCGCCCTTGATCCTTTTATCCACTCTTTAGGGGCTGGACCCCAACACACAGCAATTGATTGGATCTCGAACCGAGTCCGACCTCAAAAATTATTGGATTTGTTTAGTAGTTTCACAATATTTATATTTTATTAAATATAGTTAACATTATTTAATTAGGGTACAATTACGTGCACATCACTTCTGGCTGTGTGCACATCATAATCACAAAATAAACAGATTTCTCAACCCCACCCACCATAAACCTATGTGCACACCCGACCCTTGTGAGGCCCCCATTTAGACCCCACTAAATTCTGTATCTAAGCAATGTTCATAACAATTTGTCCCAGGTTGAAGTGCGGCTAGTGAATACAAAATAAAAACACATAATAATAAATTTACTTTCATACCTTACTTACTTGTTGAATCTTTTCTGTCCTACCATAATCAGTTCGTTTGGTTTTGCGAATCCACAGTCATGTATGTTACCTACAAAATTGACTACGGGCTTAGTCATAAAAATATGACTAAGTGAGGATATACCTTTTTCATTGTTGTATACAATTAGAAAAACTTACGCCTTTCAAAACATATTTTACCTACTAACCATTTTCTGTCTCAGTAGTGAACTTATGAAGCATATTACCATATGGACATGTTAGTACCAATAAAACAATATGATTAGTATAAGATCATAACCATATCGTGTGACAAATTAACATTAAAGCGGTGTATCTGTATAATCAATAAATCCATGTATCAGTATATCAGTGTATGCAATAAATCCATGTATCAGCATGTCTATATCAGTGTGTCAGTATATCGATATTTCTATGTATTAGTATCTATGAAAGAACATAATAACTGTAGAAACATGGCGTAATCATAAATAGTATAAGCAGCTATGAAACATTAACGTTCATCTAAGTTATGGAACATGTAAGCAGTATATCATGGAAGCAGTATAAGTAAGCATCATAACTGTTTCAATATCATGGAAGCAGTGCGAATACATAACATCATGTCAGTCTTCATGTTCATAAGCATTCATCAATGTACCCGTATAACCCTTTAAATCAGTATTTCTTTGAATGTTTCGTTCCTTAAGATATATTAGGGGCGATTTGAATCCTTTTTCCTCTTTCCTTTACCCCGAAGGGTCATCATGTTCCAAAACCAGTACGGTCAACCCGCGTTTATGCCTTTCGGCTCGACTGATTTGGCAATTCATCGTATTCATATCATTCATGTGCATGCATTTCAAGTCGCCCGTAATATAACCTCGTGTCGACACGTTTACATAATAGTGAGTTATTCATTAAGTTATTCAGTGTATAATCCCCTCAGAAATATCATTCGCCTGTTTGCCTTTATCAAGGCCATACAACATAGCGACATTAAGTATCAGTGATATCAACTATGCATTTGATAACTTCTTAAAAAGAAGTTATCTACGTCATTATTTCTGACTAATTATTCGGCCAAATCAATATAAATAAACCTAAACGATATAAAAATAGAAGTAAATTCATATTTAGTTGATTCAAGACTAATCTGGTCTTTTTCCATGATGTTTTAATTAGATGCGCCAAAGGAATCCGCTTGGAAAAAGAAATCTGCCCAAATATCATAATCTGGAAAAAAAAGTTGCAACACTCAGAAACAGAGGTTGCAACCTTCTGACGGGATTCAAATTCCGAAAATTAAATCCAGCAGTTACGTTTTTCCGAATTTTTGGAGGGATGCTTCGTTTGGCAACAGGGCTGGACGCATTTAGCAAGTCAAGAGAGAGAAAAAGAAAAATCGGTTTTTCTTTTGGAGAAAAGGAGGGAGAAAATGAGAGAGAAGGAGAGGGAGAAGAGAAGAAGAAAAGGAGAGAAATTGCTTGGAGAGGAAGAAGGTGTCAACCAAGTACAAGTTCCTACACTATTCCAGATTCAGAACATCATGTGCTGTAAGATCTATCTTATCATGCGGTTTTCTCCAAACATCATGAACTAATTCTCCTAGGTCTTGTATAAGGAGAGTACTATGTGTGTTATCTTGTGGTGAACTCATCCTTTTGTTGAGATTTGATGATTGTCTTCTTGTGAACCTTTGAATTTATTCATGAGATTTCTAGCTTTTATTTTCATCTTTTATTTCGCTACGAGATTCGAGAGATGAGTAGCGTGGTATTGGTTTGAAAATTCTTTTTATTGCACCGCAAGAATCGAGAGACGAGTGGTGTAAAATATTTAACCTAGAATTTCTACTTAGCGTTGCATTTCGAGATTCGAGAGATGAGAAGTGCATACGCTCATTAGTTCACCGTAGTCAAGAGAAGAGGAAGAGATTCCCTCCTCTTGTTTGCAATCCGATTTTTATGTTAAGCAATTCCCTTATTATTTTCCTAAGTTAGAGATAACTAGGGGAGTTTAGGGCATTGGGTTTTCCGAGATTCGAGAGATGAGGATTTCTTCTATAAGAATCGTTGCATGACAATTCACTCAAACACCCTCAACTAATTTTACTTTCACGCACCTCATAGATGCACATAGGAAATCCGAATTACAAGACTATTTCCTCCAACTGATAAAAACATTTTTTTTAAGCATTCGTAAGAACTAGTGATTTTAATTCTTAGATAAAAATCTGCATTATTTTATAAAAAATCATCAAGTTCATCTTGTTTGGATTTAAAGAACGACGTAGCTAGTATTTGCAAGCGTTAGGTTAACCACTTCTCCGAGGGAACGATCTTATCTCATTACTTTATTACTTGATCCGGCACGTGCACTTGCGTGTAATACGTACATCCATTTAAGACGTATCAAGTTTTGGCGCCGTTGCCGGGGAAGAGTTATTAATCTATTGTTCTTTTTCTTGCAATATTAGCGAACCCTAGTATTTAGAGGTCAAACTTTATTTCTGTTTCATTTTACTTTGTTAGTCGTGTTTATTTTACTTTATTCTTACTACCTTCTGTTCTGTTGGTGCATGTCCAGGTTTCGATCCACTGAACTATTACCGTTAAACGTAGAGATTGAAAGGACGTGTAGGAGGAATCGTAAGACTTCGCGTTTAGAAAAAACTCAATCTTCAACCATGGATCCGGATGATAATCATCAGGAAGCTCATGATTTAGGGGGGCAGGTAGATCAAAATGGGCAACCGATTGAGAATAGGAGAACATGTCGTGACTACAACATGCCTCTACAGGGAGGGTTACAATTTAGTATTGCTAGGCCCGCAATTGAGGCCAACAATTTTAAAATTGATTCGGTCGTTATGCAACTTGTCCAAAACAACAAATTTGGTGGCCTCAATCACGAAGACCCCAACTCCCATCTAAGAACGTTCATGGAAATCTGTGATACGTTCAAGATTAATGGTGTTTCAGAAGAAGCCATTAAATTACGTCTGTTTCCTTTTTCTTTAGAGGGAAGATCAAGGGATTGGCTTAACTCCTTACCCAATGGATCCATTACCACGTGGGCTCTCTTGATAGAAAAATTTCTAGCCAAGTACTTTCCCCCGTCGAAGACTGCTAAGTTGAAACGAGACATTTCAACTTTTATGCAAGGAAGCGGAGAAACCCTTTATGATGCTTGGGAACGCTTTAAAGAGCTATTGCGGAAGTGTCCCCACCATGGATTAGCCATCCATCAACAGGTTTGGACCTTCTATAATGGTCTCCAAACAGCCACCATGATCCAAGTAGATGGAGCCGCGGGGGGATCGCTTATGAACAAATACCCAGAAGACGCCTATGCTATATTAGAGGACTTATCCTCTAATAATTATCAATTGATTGATCGGCAAGGATCTTCCTCTACTGCTGGGTTATATCAAGTGGACCAACTAACTTCATTTGCTTCCCAAATGACTTCCCAATTTAACTCGATAAATAAGAGGTTAGATGCGTTGGCTCTGCATCAAAGCCAAATACCACCACAAGTTAATAGCATCGTCGCCCCTCCACCTATTAGTCCGACTTTGACGGTTGAACAACTTATCGGACACAATGAAGAAGCTAATTATATTGGTGGGCAGTATAGACAAAATCATAACGCTTACTCAAATACTTATAACCCAGAATGGAGAAATCATCCTAATCTATCGTGGAAAAATAATTCTGGAGGTACACCTTCGCATTTGTTCAACCAAAATCATAATCCTACCAATCAAAACCACAATTCTAATCAAGCGGGTCCTTCTAGGAAATTATCCGATGAAGTTATCTTAGAGTCTATGCAAAAGAATGAAGCCCGGTTTTCCAGTCTAGAAGGTTCCATGCGATTAATTGAGTCACAATTAGGACAAATTGCAGCCGCCTTAAATGTTCGACAACAAGGCACGTTGCCAACTGATACCACACCTAATCCTAAGGGTGATAACCAACATTGTAAGGCCGTTACATTGCGGAGTGGAAGAGAATTGGAAAATAGTTATAACCACAATCAAGCGATAAATGTTGGTATAGAAGATGAAGTAGATAGTAACATACTCAATGAACCTATTAAAGAATTGAACCATGAACCTACTAAGGGTGTTGAGAAAGCGTTAGAGGAAGAAGTAGATGAGAATGGGAGGGCAAGGACTGAAAAAGTAATTACTTATCCACCACCCCCATTTCCCCAAAGACTAAGGAAGAGTAAACTAGACCACCAATTCCAAAAATTTATTGAGATATTTAAGAAACTTCAAATTAATATCCCATTTGCTGAAGCCTCCACGGTATGTGTCAACAACATGAATTTGGCACTCTATTTTTTTTATCAAGGAGATAAGCTTGCAGGCATATATCATAGGACAAAGGCTTGATCCAACGAAGGGAGCCTATACGGAAGACCAAGCGGAGCACATTAATGACAATCAATAGACACATGCCCACGTCAGGGGAGTACTTCTGTTCACAATATATTTTCTTCTATTAATTAATTGCTGAGTTATGAGAAGGCATGAGTTTAGTCATAACGTAACCTTGCTAGGGTCTAGCATACTTTTAAGTGTGGGGGTGGCCAACATGGCCAGTATAACTCCTCCAATTTGGGTGATATATAACTTCATGATTGTAATGATCCGGATTCGTCCCTAATTAATGGATAGGTTATTCTAGATATCTAATGATAATTAATTGGCATGGCTAGACAATCCTAAGAGTTCGGATTTTGAATTTGACATTAGTACGATTTTTTTTGGTAAAGCACATTTAAGCGTTTATTTCATGCACAAACTTCTTTAATTGACTTTTACTTCCCTGCAATCTTTGATATTGACTTCCAAAATAAATAGGGAGGGGTGAGCATGAATTGAGTTAATGATCTAAGCTAAGTTAAGAGTTGAAGCAACTATACCACCTTGATCATCTTGAGATTCTTTGACCTTGTTTATTATCATTTTGCTATATACTATTGAATGATCAAATTCCCTATACTTCCACCAGCTTTGTCCTAATACATGAACCAATTATGGGTGTCGCAATTCAGCATATATATAAAAAAAGGTTAAATGTCATAGTGATATGTGGCCTAAGTATGTATGTGCCTACCTGGAATGATCCCAACTGTGACCAAAAAAAAAAAAAAAGCAAAAAACAAAAAGAAAAGAAAACAAAAGCAAAAACAATGTAGTCATAGTGATATGTGGCCTTGGTATGCAACTACATACTTAGAATGATCCCAACTATGGACATATTATTTATATATGTATTGCTCTTGATTTGAACCCCATAATATTATGAATTATCACTATTATGGACTAGGGAATTACCATGTCTATGCATTTCTAACCAAGCCAAAGCAAAACCTACGTTCACGTGAGCTATTAACTCGATCTTGTCAAGGCTAAATCAAAGACTTAGTTCATTTTATCCTTTCAAATTAATACGGAGACTCAATCCAAAACATTGCGGGGGAGTAAATATATTTTGAAGGAAGCACACACAACACCAGACTTCTTAATGGCGCTTTACCTTTTATCAACTAATGGATTTGTGATGTTTGAACTCTTAATGATTGACAAGCGTATCAGTTGAGTAAAGTAGATTTCTTGAGTAGGCTTTTATTAATTTAGGATAAGAAAAAGGATCATTGAATTTCCACCTTAGTAGTTATATATTCACGCACGTCAACATTATGAATTGTCTTTGCTAGAGACTAACAAAGGTTTAAGTGTGGGGGTGTGATAACTTCTTAAAAAGAAGTTATCTACGTCATTATTTCTGACTAATTATTCGGCCAAATCAATATAAATAAGCCTAAACGATATAAAAATAGAAGTAAATTCATATTTAGTTGATTCAAGACTAATCTGGTCTTTTTCCATGATGTTTTAATTAGATGCGCCAAAGGAATCCGCTTGGAAAAAGAAATCTGCCCAAATATCATAATCTGGAAAAAAAAGTTGCAACACTCAGAAACAGAGGTTGCAACCTTCTGACGGGATTCAAATTCCAAAAATTAAATCCAGCAGTTACGTTTTCCCGAATTTTTGGAGGGATGCTTCGTTTGGCAACAGGGCTGGACGCATTTAGCAAGTCAAGAGAGAGAAAAAGAAAAATCGGTTTTTCTTTTGGAGAAAAGGAGGGAGAAAAGGAGAGAGAAGGAGAGGGAGAAGAGAAGAAGAAAAGGAGAGAAATTGCTTGGAGAGGAAGAAGGTGCCAACCAAGTACAAGTTCCTACACTATTCCAGATTCAGAACATCATGTGCTGTAAGATCTATCTTATCATGCGGTTTTCTCCAAACATCATGAACTAATTCTCCTAGGTCTTGTATAAGGAGAGTACTATGTGTGTTATCTTGTGGTGAACTCATCCTTTTGTTGAGATTTGATGATTGTCTTCTTGTGAACCTTTGAATTTATTCATGAGATTTCTAGCTTTTATTTTCATCTTTTATTTCGCTACGAGATTCGAGAGATGAGTAGCGTGGTATTGGTTTGAAAATTCTTTTTATTGCACCGCAAGAATCGAGAGACGAGTGGTGTAAAATATTTAACCTAGAATTTCTACTTAGCGTTGCATTTCGAGATTCGAGAGATGAGAAGTGCATACGCTCATTAGTTCACCGTAGTCAAGAGAAGAGGAAGAGATTCCCTCCTCTTGTTTGCAATCCGATTTTTATGTTAAGCAATTCCCTTATTATTTTCCTAAGTTAGAGATAAC
Organism: Dactylorhiza incarnata; assembly: GCA_033032865.1. Taxonomy (NCBI): domain Eukaryota; kingdom Viridiplantae; phylum Streptophyta; class Magnoliopsida; order Asparagales; family Orchidaceae; genus Dactylorhiza; species Dactylorhiza incarnata. The sequence continues at coordinate 750,770 of JAWHQI010000450.1, forward strand.
TAGGGGAGTTTAGGGCATTGGGTTTTCCGAGATTCGAGAGATGAGGATTTCTTCTATAAGAATCGTTGCATGACAATTCACTCAAACACCCTCAACTAATTTTACTTTCACGCACCTCATAGATGCACATAGGAAATCCGAATTACAAGACTATTTCCTCCAACTGATAAAAGCGTTTTTTTTAAGCATTCGTAAGAACTAGTGATTTTAATTCTTAGATAAAAATCTGCATTATTTTATAAAAAATCATCAAGTTCATCTTGTTTGGATTTAAAGAACGACGTAGCTAGTATTTGCAAGCGTTAGGTTAACCACTTCTCCGAGGGAACGATCTTATCTCATTACTTTATTACTTGATCCGGCACGTGCACTTGCGTGTAATACGTACATCCATTTAAGACGTATCAGCATTTAACATTCAGTAGCATAAGAATGCATATGTAAAAAGAACATAAATCAATAAAGCTTAAATGAAACAAGTAGTTCTCACCATCAGTATCAATATTCATATCATTGTCATGCCTATTTAGAGGTGCCATCCTTCGCGGTATCTGTATAGCATCATACCATTTAGGGGCATTTATATCGGGGTTGCACCTCACTATAGCTACATTTTTTAACTACGATGATAACATCATTTGGAAGCTACTTACCTAGCCCTCGAGTTCACTTAACCATAAAAAAGGACAAGTTCAAATCAATGATATAACCCAATTCACTGTTTTAAAATATATACTCTGTTTTGTCCAATGAACACCCAATGAATCCTTAATGGTGAACATAACAGTGGTCGGTTAATAAGTAAAGCAAAGCCCCAATCTCCTAACAAATTAGCCGACTACAAAGCAATCCCCATATACACAGTTCAAATAGTTTCATAAAGAAACATTCAGTCATACTAATACCCAATCAGTAGCCAAAAAGGAAGGAGGAGGGATAAAAGAGGAGGGCTTACTAATAGTAACAGCCAGTCCATAACCATATCCAGAAACAGAGGATAGGAAGTATGACATTAAAATCCCTCAAGAGTATTCTTAATAGTATTAAACAGAAAGGAGAATCCCCCATAAAAAGATAACAATTAATTATAAGGAGTTCCCCCAATAGAAAGATGATAGCAACTATCACTTTCTCCCACAGTTAACTAAAAACCCTAAAAGCAACAAGGTTCTCTTAACAGAACCCTAGCCGGTCATAATCAAAGAAGAGATAAAGCCATAGCCAGCAATCAAACTTTAGGAAGTAAATAGAAGAAGAGGGAAAGAAGGAAGAGGAGCTCACTGTGAGATGCTTCCAGCCTAAAAGTGTCGGCAAAGTTCCACAATCAGCCCAGCACAGCAATAGCTGCAAAGGAAGAACAAATCCACAACCCTAAATCAACTCTCCCAACACTGTCGAGCATAGAAAACAGGCCGCTGAGCATAGGGAAGGAGAATCGCAACAGCCCTAGCGCTTCCGTGCCCGCCGAGAGCTCCAGACAGTGAGAAAGAGGATAACTCTCGGAAGAGGGAAGCAAATAGAATAAATATACAGCCACCGCCTCAAAATGCCAGCAAAAATTCTATCCGCAGCCCAATCTTAAGTCAAGCCCACATAAATCCGCTATTAGCACCCCCAATCCAACTATGAGGAATTTCTAATAGCACCCAACTCCTTTACTAATATCCGCTATTAAAACATCAATGAAGAACATAATAGCAACCAGCGTATATATTCCAACTCAAACCATCCAGTTAGTTATTGAACATAGGAAAAATTCATATTTCGCTAAACCATGTCGAATGCCGCAACGTATTAACGACACTCATATTCAACAGTCAAAGCGACGCCTCGTTGACATCTGATTTGGTTTTCATCATAGGAGATTTATATATAGAATTATTTAAATTGAGTTTTATTATCGATTTGCGTTAATTCACATTTTGAGCTGTTACAGCCTGCACTCTCGCCGTGACTGGGAGTTCCACCGCCACCGCCTTACCCGGTGCATGTAAATTCTCGTTCCCATGAGTTTCTCCTCTCAGATTTCGCCTGATCTGCCGCCCATAGATGATGCTATCCCTATCCAGGAAAGTATTCCGTCTCCTAATATGCTGAAATCATCTCCAATTCTTGTTTCATCTGGTCTTCTTGCGCCTCAAGAATCTGGCCATCCTGTGCCTCGTCCAAGTTTTGTGTCGAAGCTAGTTTCTAATCCCATCCAAGATCGTTGTAATCCTTCACATGCTGGGCAGACGTTTGCTAAAATGCTTCACCGAAATCAGGGATGGACTCAGGCTCCGTTTGGTACAGTGGTGGCGGTCATGAACGCGGTGGTAAAACCGTCATCCATGAACGCCCGCCTAAGGAACTTCATCCACTTGAACATAAAAGTGGATGAAGTTCGATCTTTAGGTGTCCGTTTACAAATGACGATTTTACCACCGCGTTCACGACCTCTACCGTCGTGCCAAACAGAGCCTCAGCCTATGCGGCCTTCAACTCCATCATCTTTTAAGTTGGTTTGATGTTTGAAAGAGGATTTGATCCTTCTAACAATGGTGGTTTTTGGTCAAAGTTGCGTCAATGTAGCTTCACGGTCAAAGCTTTCTAGGGGCAAAATCCACAACTAGTGTGTGCTACCCTTTAATTATCATATAACATTATTTAAAAAATACTAATAATACTGTAAAATTATATATAGAGATATAATAATATAAGTTAGGCGGATGTACACTGGCCCGATCCATTGTTCACCCACCTACCTTATATATTAAATAAAATAACTATATAAATATATTTACTTATACATAGATAGAGAAAAATCATATAAATATAACTATATACAATGTCACGACGCGACGATACTCCCGCCGCTTGCAGTGCCCCAAGGGCAGATGTGTCAGGGGACTGCGAGCAATGAGAGTGTCGTCGCACCGTGACACTGTCACAGTCGCTCAGGGGCGCCATGCACACATATGTATAGAGTCACGTTCAAATGCGAACAGTTCTTGCGTGAAGAAGATGCGAAGAGAGCGGGTGCCGCCGGCCTCGGGCACCCGCGCTCTTCGCAGATTCTTCCCTCTGGTTTTTGCCGCCGGCCTCTGCGGCGGAAGTCACCGCTGCAGAGATCAGTGAAGATTTAAATTTCCTCTCAATATTTAAATTTCATAACATTCATGTACAAATAAAAAACCTGAAGATTTACATCAAGGGGGCACTTTTGTGCATGAATGTTATGAGTAAACATTGAGGGGAGGTTTTTGTACCTAATTTCGAGGAGAAGTTCTAGTATATATAATAATAATAATAATAATAATAATAATAATAAATAAATAAATAAATTATGATATATTTATGTTATCCAGTCATTGACCACCCCTTAGAAAACAATATAATGATGATGCTCATGTCTATAAATGTTCTTTAAGATTAGTAGGCTTGGGTAATGATGTAATTTTAATGAACTTACACACCAAATTTGTACCAAAAGTCTTACCATGACTGCTTCAAATTTGAATACTTTAGACTAATTATAGTAGGTTGACTCTTTAAACAAGTTGACTTGTGAGCGAATTCTAGAAGGGCAATGACTTCATCTTTTCAACTTCATTTTTTTTATTATTTAAAAACTGCCCAAAATAATTATGGAGGTAATCTTCCCTCCAATGTATTCCCTTCATGCACATTAAAATTTATAAAATCCTACCAAATTATTAATAAAATTTTAGTGATAAAAAACTCGTTCAATTGTGTGGTAAATATTTTCATTTTAAATATTCATCGTTGTATTCGCCTCTCGACTAAACCACTTGGCTTCCTATTTGGAGATCAAACTCATACATATGAGTATGACGACCCAACGTCCTATAATTCTTCGGCCTTACGAGTCAGTCCTCATCGGCAATTGTGTTTCATGACCTGCTGACTCAAAGTTACGTTCATAAGTCGGTTTATTGCTAAAACTCTCTCACCCTCCATCTAGACGACAAGCTAATCATTAGAACTTTTGGGCCTATGATAACCTAGAGCATGAACAAATTTGGAAGTAATTATAGTTTGCTGCCCCTTGACTCTCATCCGCTGGCTGGGTAGCGGAATCCTGAAAAAGTCTGCACAGTGGCTTTTCATGTGAGGCCGCAATCACAGTCTTAGTTACTACTTAGAAGATTGGGGAAAAGAGTCGCTTGATCTTTGCCAACAACGACTGCCATCTATCTCAGATCTTCAACCTAATAGTGGCGGTGCCTTCAACGACCTCTGATGGGCGAGAGAAGTCGTGCACTGGGCACGAGGCTTCACCCCTATCCCTAACTGCGTCCGTGACGGGGCTCTGCCCCTAGGAGATCGAGCATTATTTTTTTAAAATTAAACAAAAAACATATAAATTAATTTGAAAATTTATTAATAGAGAGGGGTAAAATTGGAAAGCTAAGTGTTACACAAAATGATGTTTATCCCTTTTAATATAATATAGATAATAAAAGCGCCTGTAATATATGACTAAATTTTTTCTTGGAATAACATTGAATAATCGGTGATTATTATAATGTCTCGGGTCATCAAAATTAAATATAATAACTTAATTAATTATCATCACTAGGATTATCTTTGGATTTATATATGTATCTTGATTGAGAATTAACTTTTAAATATATGAATAATTGAGATGATCATAAAACGTGATGCGATCGAATTATATGTGACATAAATTAATTAAGTATGAGAATTAATATTAATATATTTACGTGCATGAATAAAAATAGATAAATTATAGTCAATTATCTCATAGTAAATTTTTTTCACGGCTCAAAATCGTGGCTAATACTTTAGTATTTGTCATGAATTAGAAAGTGTGGCTAATTATTAGTTATAAATTAGCCAGGTGTGACTAATATTATCGTATTAATTATGAATTGGATAAACTATGCCTAGTGCTTTCTTTTTTGCCACAAATTAGACATTCTTGACTAATACTTGCTTATTAGCCACGAATTAGTGGTTGTTACAAAATAATGTGGCTAAAAGTCACTTTTCTAATAGTGTAAGGAGAAGTGACAATGTTGGTCAACGATCCAATTTTCTTCACTTTTAGTTGTGGCTCGCTTTGAATATTGTTTAGGCAGACAAGACTTAAATTTGTATTAGTATGAGAAGAAACATATACATAGATAATAGAGATTGCTGAATGTTTAATACTACATATTAGGCATATTACTCAGTGGCCACTCTTTATGTACCGGATCGCGTAAATTTATCACTTCATTTGTTTCATTTTGCAACTATTTAAGCATGACAGCGGCTATGACCGCCACCAAGAAAAGAAAACTATTTTTGAACATAAAAGGGTGAAAAGTTCCTTAGGTGAGGTCGTGCGTTCACGAACGACGATTCATACCCACCACGTTCACGACTGCTATTGTCGTGCCAAACGGAGCCTCAGAGAGTATCCAAAAATGATGATATCGCACTAATTGTGGGAGTATTTTCGTGTATTTATTTGATCGAAATTTGAGAGAGATGTGTTCTAATTCTTGAAACATGTCTTTTTAAAAAGAGAAGCAAGTTTCAAACTTTGAGACTAAAGAATCCACTTTTAATTATTCTTTTTTTTAAGTTTTAATAACAAAATTAGAACTAAAGCATGACATGATAGATACACTTACTTTTGATTCAAATAAATATCACTATAACTCAATTTAAAATATTATTCAATTATTTTTCATCATTTAATTTAATTAATGTGTCCTTAGGTGCAATGAAATAATCATTTGAAGGGCAAATTCTTAGGGATGGGTGTCTTTTTGGAGGAGAAATTTTTTCAACTGGCCTCCGTTTTCAAATTTTCATTCTGGACCAATCAAGATGGGACATGTGTCATACATTTCTTGCGCATAGGTCATGAGAGGGGAAGTCATATATCCTAGAAGATCAAAATAATCTCTTATGAGATCGAATGATCTCCTAGGAGATCTCTCTTTCTGTCTGTGTATCGGTTCCAAAAAGATCACCTTTTGGAGCGAGTTCATTGTGTTTGTGCCACGTGTTTTCCCGTCTTCAATTGTTTTTGCATTTGAAGACCAATTGCAGCTCTCAGCGCAGCGAAAAGTCTTCTCCAAATAAAATTTTGTGGAATTTAAGCTGAGATACAGAAATAATTCAACCAAAGGAACCTGAAATCGAACTAACATCTGCGGTTTGACTATGCCGCAGTTTAATGTGAAGGCGGGTGCACAGACTAAGGCTCGTTCACTACCGCCAGCGCCGGGCCAAACAGAGCCTAAGAAAATCGCAGAAATTTTGTGGATTTCGTCTGTTGTTGGGTAAGGTAAGGCGATTCTATTATCCGGACCGAAAGAGCACTAAGCGACCCGCAACAACATTATTCCACTTTTTCTCACTTTTCCATGTTTGCCCCTTGATAGCGATGGGATGCGAATCCATTGCTCGCACATCTTTTAGCTGCTGGCATTGTTTTAATTTATTAATTAAATAATTTACGCGTGTCAAAATTATTGCCGGCCAGCGTAGCCATCTAATAATGTACACGACCGAGTATTATTGTCTCCGCACACTAATACCGGAAAACTCTTTGGGCCGCTCCTAGTATTTATAAATAAAATATACATTTTGTCTTATTTTATGCAACTTATATGTATAAAAAATAGGGTTGTTATAATTAGATGCATAATATTCTCCTAAGGCATACACAAAAAAAAAGGGTTTAAAAGAAATATCCTAAATTTTATCCTCTCCTTAAACCCTCTAAGCGCACACCATTTCAACAGCTGCCCGAAATCCAGAGAATGAGGCCGACTCAAGAATTACGAGCTGAAGTCCATCTTCTTTGATCCCATCGCACGAAGCTGGACTGATGAACCTCATGCCTCCTTTTCCTCCACCAGGCAGCGCCATTTTCGACTTTCGTGGCAATTTGAGACGATTCTGCATGATTTTCCTCGCAAACCCCCCTTTGCGTAGTTTCTCTTCCAAATGCCTCTATCTGCAATGCAATGTAATTGCGAAAAATCACGGCTTCCATTAGCTTATTAAGCTGGTTTGAATTTTTAACCATGAACTTTTTCATGCCCCACCTAATCTCCCCATCTAAACAGCTTACCTAATCACCCCATCTAATTACCCATGTGATTCATGCCCTCCTTAATTTATTGATTTTTTTACTCTATAAAAAGAGATGGAAGCAAAACATTGAAACCAGACCAAAAAACCAAACCAAAGAGGAAAAGTCTCGAAGGGGGAGAGCGGTAGTGCACGTCCGAAGGCCGCGGTAGGCGTTGGCGGGCTGCATTGGCATCGGAGAGTGGCAAGTGTGCGGGTAGCGGTGAGGCGTAAGATTTACGGGCTGTAGCAAGGTGCACCGTGCTTGATGATTGCATGCTTATAGATGGTGATGGTTGTGCACAAGTGGTGACGTTGGAGGGCTGCACGTTCGCGGCAAGGTCAAGTCCTTACTTGGATCTCTTCTCAGTGGTGGTGACGGTGGTCGGTCATCTGAGGAAGACGATGGTTCATTCTGGCACGAATCTTATGCATCTGTTTTACAGATTGCGGTCAAGTTCACATTACTCTCATGCGAATTTTCGTAATCCGAGTTCTTCTGCAGTATATTTTCGGACTTATAACTCTTAATTTGAGTGAAGGAAAACCTTGGCGCACTGGTTGAGGTGTTGCTGTGTGACCTTGAGGTCACGGGTTCAAGTCCTGGAAGGAGCCTCTTGCAAAAATGCATGGTAAGGTTTGCTTACATTTCACCCTTGTGGTGAGACCCTTCCCCGGACCCTCGCTGCGTCGGGATTGTGAATGCAGCAGCAGCGAGCGGCTCGGGGTTTGGTTTAATGTGTGTGCGACTCATTTTTGGTGTCCAGACCGGGCTCTCTGGGTTTCCTTTAATGGGTGCTTTTGTTTAGGCATTAAAATAGGAGAGAAAAAAAATGCTTGTGTTTAGGCATTAAAATAGGAGGAAAAATCTGAGCGGTAAAGAGGAATAAAATTAGAAACCCTTGAGCGATTTATTTATTCCTGTATGCGGTAGAAGCAAGGAGCGGTTCCTTCTCCTGTTCAGTGCGGAAGTTTTGGAAAAACGTAGGTGCTGGGCGGTATTTCTTGGGCTTCGTTCGTGGATTTAGTTCCTTGTTCCTGTGCGGATGATCTAGGGAAGAAAACGGGAAAGGTTGCCGAGGGTCTACGGAGCTTCCATTCGGCGGAGTTAGTGGGCGGGATCTTTCACGTGTGAGGGCTTCTGCTGTTGGTTTGCATTTCTCTTCCTCTCCTCCCCGCAGACGTAGGCTTTTTCTCTTGCCGAACTACGTTAACAACCCGGTCTCTGAATTGCTCTGTGTTTATGTTTTGATTTCCGCTGTGTTTGTGTGTTTGGTATTGCGATTGCTTGTGTTGTTGGACTAATTACAAGCGATCTATTTCTACAGGGATGCCTTTGTGCACCGGGCTGCCCTTTTTTTATCTTTTAATTTAAGTACTTATTAATTTTATTGTGCTAATAAAATTACGCGAAGTACGTATTTTCATATGACTGTCTTTTGTTGTGCTTGGGGATTGCGCTTTCACGGCCAAAAATCCTAACAAGTGACATCAGATGGAGGTTCTGTAGGCGACTGATTGGATATTTGAGGAAAGATTTGTCTGCGGTGGTGAACTACTAGGTCCTTTTCCCATCCTTTTAAATTCAACTTTGTATTAATCAAGTCGCATAATCGTGTCAGAGGACAGCTATGACAGAGAAGAATGCGACTTTGGCTCGGTACTCGGTGATCAGGAAGTTCGATGGTATCAAAAATTTTAGTCTGTGACAGATTTGCGTCAAAGATATGCTAGTTGAGTAGGGGTTGATGTGAGTTTTGCGGGGGCGAGAAAAATTGACTGCTGAAGTGAAGGACGATGAGTGACTTGACTTGGATGAGCATGACACTAGTGTCATCAAGATGTGCGTTGACGACAAGGTGCTCTTCAACATTAGCGTCGAGGAGTTTGCAATCAAGCTTTAAAAGAAGCTTGAGAGATTGTATCTGGCCAAGTCATTGACCACAAGGTTATTGTAGAAACAACGATTGCATGTGCTGAAGATGCAGGAGGGTGGAAACCCGCGGGAGCACTTTAATGTGTTCAACGATCTTCTAAACTAATTGCATGTGGTTTGTGCGAAGGTAGATGAAGAAGATAAGACCTTATTATTTCTTACATCGCTCCCGCTGTCATTTAAATGTACACATGGTGACCACGCTCCTGTATGAGAAGGATACAATGGGACTGGAGGAGGTCACATCGACGTTACTGTCCAGTTAGATGCTGAAGAACCCCACTCCTGGGAGTGAGCATATTTTAGCAGTAGATGAACCGGTGAGAGCATTCGATAAGGGATCGAGGAGTGCACGGGCTCGATCGGCATCGAAGAAGGGGGTTGTTTGTTACCACTATAGACAGAACGATCACACCAGGAGGAACTGCTCGCAGCGTGTGCAAAGTTCTAAAGACGTCCAAGATGCGGGTGTGTTGACGCTAGATCTGGGAGTGGAGAGTGATGATCTTTATACCATCACTGAGAGTCATGACAGCTCTAACAACCGTTAGATTTTGGATTCTGGTGCATCACATCACATATGCTTGGATGCGACGGTGTTTAGTTCTCTAGAGGTGATGACCAGGTCAGTCTATTTGGGTGACGGCTTAGGTTGTGAGGTCACGACACATGGATGGTGGACGTATTGATATATTGTGGGGTGATGCACATGATTGAGAGGGTACATTTAGTACCCAAGTTAGATAAGAATCTAATATCGTTGGGCAGATTGGACTCGGGTGGCTGCAGCTTTGCTGCAAGAAAATGAGTTTTGACAGTGACATGTAGGTGTGTCGTGCTCATGAAGGCTGCGTAATTTGGTAGTTTGTATCGACTGATGGGGACCACAATGTGAGGTGATACACCCATGATTTATGTTGATGACATGGTGGATAGTCGACGTGGTGTAGTGGAACACCCTTCTGTGACTTGGGTTCGGCGAGTCAATTTTTGTGATCTAGGTGCGTCAACATCCCGTAGGTGAGCCAGAGCAGAGTTGAAGTTTGACTTGAGACAAGTCGGTTGACACCTCGGGCATGAAGTGGTGCTTTATGCAGACTAGTGCTTCATTAGACAGTATTCATTCAGATGATGCTTAGTGTAAAATATGATGTTTGAAATTCAAACCAGAGTGATGATTATTGAGCTGGTTTGAATTTTCAACCATGAACTTTTCAAACCCCACCTAAACACCTTACCCAATCACCCTACCTAATCACGAGAGAATTTTCTGTACGTGTAACGTTCCTAAAGGATGGTACGGGACAGTATTTTTAGTTGAAATTGCGACTGTAACTGTATTCATAGTTATATTTACAGTCGTAAAAACATATGTAATTTACAACTGTAACTGTATTAAAAAAAATCACTTTTTAACACGTGTATTTTCAGACCGTAACATATACATATGAGATCTTAAAATGATCATAAAAATAATTAAATTAGTATTCTGTAATTTTTTTTTAAAACACTGTATTTTGGCCTACAAATACAATAAGCGCACCATCCTTTAGGTATGTTATGCGTACCTAAGTATTTTCCCATAATCACCCACCTAATTACCCATGTGATTCATGCCCTCCATAGTGATTGATTTTTTTGGCTCTATAAAGGAGATGGAAGCAAAGCCTTGAAACCACACTAAAAAGCCAAAACAAAGAGGAAAAGTCTCGAAGAAGGAGAGCGGTAGTGCACGGCCGAAGGCCGCTGTAGGTATTGACGGGCGCATTGGCATCGGAGAGTGGCAAGTGTGCAGGTAGCAGCAAGGCGCAAGATTCGCTGACTGCAACATGGTGGACGGTGCTCGATGGTTGCATGCTCATAGATAGTTATGGTTGTGCACAAGTGGTGACGTTTGCGGGCTACGTTCGCGACACGGCCAAGTCTTGATTTTGAACTCTTCTCGGTGGTGGGGGCGGTGGTTGGTCGTCTGACAACGACGACAAATGCTCCTTCTGGTACGAATCTTGTGTTTCCGTTTTACATAGTGCAGTCAACTTCATATTACTCTCCTGCGGATTTTAGTAGTCTGAGTTCTTCTGAAATATATTTTTAGACTTGTATCTTTTAATTTGAGCACTTATTAATTTTATTGTGCTAATAAAATTATGTGTAGTACATATTTTCTTGTGAGTTTGTATTTAATTGTGTCTGGGGATTGCGCTTCCGCGATCGAAAATCCCAACAGATCGATGAGATTGAAATTAAGAGGCTTGAATTCATTTGTTGGTCCTATTTCTGGACGCCGCCCACCATAAATTTTTTTATATTGTATACATAAACGTGCATTTTACTACACTTCTACAAGCATCACTTTCATCACTGTCGCGCCGAAAGGGCGCAGCACTCGTCGCGCCGAAATGGCGCGGCGCTCGCCGCGTCGAAACGGCGCGGCACCCGCCACACCAAAATGGTGCGGCGCTGCCGCACCTAAAAGGGGTGCGGCATTGCCGCACCCCCATCTGCCTTGGGGGGATTTGTCGCACCCCCAACTACATTGGGGGGTGCGACATTACCACACCCCCCCAATGCCCATGAAATGGGCGTTGACCACTTGGTCAACGCCCATGTGGCTCTCCCCAATTGGGGAGTGAACCACTACCCAACTGGGGAGTCACGTAACTCCCCTTGGGGAGTTACGTGAATAGTAACTTCACAAGGGGGAGTTACATGAATAGTAACTCCCCAATTGGAGAGTGCTCCCGTCCACCTCGGCCTCGAGGTCCCCTCGCGGTCGCGCATCAAGCACCTTCACGTTCACCGCGCTCAGAATGCTGACCAAACGACACGCCGGAATATTATTTTTGCATGACTACTATTTCTCCGTGAGCGTTATTCTTGCATGAATATTATTCCCCCGTGAATATTATTCCTACGGAATATTATCAACCGCACGCTCAGAATGCCTCTGCGCTCACCGCGCGCTCAGAACGCATTCGCGCTCACCGCGCGCTCTGAACGCCTCCGCGCTCACCGCGCGCTCTGAACGCCTCCGCGGTCACTGCGCGCTCAGAACGCCTCCGCGTTCGCCGCGCTCCCAGAACGCTCTTGAGTTCGTTGCATGCCCAGAACACTTCCATGTTCGTTGCGCTCAGAACGCTTCTGAGCGCGCTCAGAACAACTCTGCGCTCATGCGCGCTCGGAATGCTTCTGACTTTCGTTCTCCGTAAAGGCGACTCAGCATTCTCACTTTTGTTCCCCCACCGTTCTCAGAAGGAAAAATGCTTAGTTTTTCGGGAGGTGGCATGTCACCTTCGGAACTCTCTCTCTATATATATATTATTGTAACGAGCGGCGGCCTGTCAGGCTCGATTTCTAAGTAGTTAACTGTAAACTCTCAGAAGATAGTGAACTTTGGTCGGCACAGCTCCGACCGCGTGGTTTTCACGTTAAAAAGTCTCAGTGTACTCAACGAATCTCTAATTGACTGTTTGCGCGCTCAGTTCGCTTCCGAGCTAAGGTGATTCAATTCGACCGGTCTACCAAAGCACCCTAGCTACCCGCAACACTCCCCTTTCTATCTATGTATATTATTTGCCATTTCTTAATAGAATTTATATTTTTATTATGGAACGGAAAATAGCAGTAGTGAAAAAACACAGCTCCAAAAGATAACATAAAACACCATACTCCTATGTAAATCCTCAGATTCAATGCCCGAAAAATTCAGCTGCCTCTCCGGCCCTTAGGTAATGGAGAGGATTTTTCTTGATAAACTTTCACCTTCGCGTGTCATTGGTAAATTGATGTATTTATCCCCGCACGCTTATCACGCACGGATTTATATGATATGTCTACGAATTCACCCGCCCGTTACATGCAGGCATGTGAGAGATAATTTAATTTCAAGAATCGTCTTTATGTCTATGAATTTTCACTCCTCAAATCATGTCGGTCCTCTTTGTCTTCTTTATAGAGTACTTGTGCGAAATGATTTGGCCCCAGACGATATCGCACTTTTAGCACCACACTAGGGCATAGTTGGTTATTGAAGAAGGGGATTGCATTTGAAGCTAGAAAGAACTTTCACTTTTCAATCAAAATATATATCATTGCTTCGCGCTACGAGCTATAAGGTGCTCGTGTCCACTATAGTCTATGGCACAAGAAGTAAGATGGTGCCGACTCGAAATTGCTTCGTCTGAGGCCAGACTCAGAACACACAGAAAGACGATCTCACCCGCGGCTCCCGATGCTAGACTATCTATCCATGGTCTTCCAAAAAGAGAGAGAGACCGTTGTTCAGATAAGCTCCCAAGTGAGCATCAAGATGAATGTTTGACTACTCTTTGATGATGTCATCATCGCCTCCATTTGTAGTTTCTAAGGGTTATTTTGTGTAATTACAGTTTGCACCCCTCTAAATTTCAAAATTACAAAAACCTCCCCTCAACGTTTACATGTTATGAACATTGAGCGGGTTAATTGTAATTCCAAAAAATTAGACGGGTGCAAGCTGTAATTACGCAAACTTCGAGGGGAGGTCCCGGTAAATAACCCTTTTTTTTTTTAATATCAAATGTATGTATCCTTATCATTCAGTTTCATGTTTGGACCTCCCCAATAAGTTTGCTAAATTACAAATTGCACCATTATCTTATAAAATTATAACAACCTCTCCTATAAGTTTATATTTTTATAACATTCATGCACAAAAATACTCACCAGAGAGGAGCCCCAACAGGCAATTTTTTTTGCATGGATGTTATGAAGTGTAAACTTACATGGGAGGTTTTTGTAATTTCAAAAGATAGAGAGGTGCAACTTTGTAATTATGCTAATTCCCAGGGAAAATTTAGTAATTAATATAAAGATAAAATTATTAAAGAACCTAAAGAACAGAACAAAAGAAGCCATGAACCATGAGCAATTTATTCTACCATCTATAAACCTTTACAACTGACCCTACAGTCCAACTCAGCTGGGCATCTACATGTATAAAACCTGCATCAACTTATTACTGCGATTATTCCCATAATAATCTTAATAATGAACACTCAGCCCCATTTATTTCCCCATACACTATGCTTGAAAGGAAAAAAAAATTGAAGTTTGGTGTGGCCAGAATCTCTTCCTGCACAAATTACCTGCGAGAATCGTAATTATCGTAGCGAACCCGGGCCTCGTTGATGGTGTTCTGGAGAGCTTCATACTTGACCAGAGCGGACTCTGCGAAAGAACTCAACCGATCGAAAAAGACGACTAAGCCAGACTGCAAGCTATCATAGTTCAAGCTCCAATCGACGGATGTTTCGCTCCGTCGAATCTCCTCGTACCGTTCGTCATTTTTAACTCTCCTAGAAAGGGATAAGGAAGATGTTAAAAAGCGGGCACTTTTTTCGGGGCGGGGAAGGAAGAGAGCCGCGACTTCGATCAGATCATTTAGAGAATCCTCGACTTGCTTTTGGGGCAGCTCGTCCAGCAGGACGAGCCAGTCACGGCACGCTACGAAGATGGGAGGGGCGATGTCTTTCCGTGGAGAGAATTGAGATTGCTTTCTCCGCGTAAGCTTTTGTTTTGGGGCCGGCGCCATGAGGACGCACTTGAGGAGCCAATTGTTGATGGCTTGGAGATAGGATTTGTGCGCAGCCATCCATTTCATGAAGCTCGAGCAAAGGGAGCTGATCTCGAGCTGGAGGAGCATGGCCGAGCGCCTGTTGGACTCCGATTGCGCCGGGACTTTGCAGCCAGCTTTGTTACCGGCTTTTGAGATGATTTCGTGCTGCCTCTTGTGGTACTCGACCATCATTGCCCACATTCGAGTTAAGCTGCATTGGGAGAGATCGGGAAAAAGTCATAAACTTGAGATTGAAAGAAGTCAAATTGCCTCCATCAGTAGCCTAATCGTGTCATGAATCTTCATTTTTCATTTATTCCTGCTTGGGTCTCCAAGCGGTGTTAAACCCTATTCTTCGTAAATTAATTTGAACGATTTTTATCAATGGAACCCTTTGTATCACTTCTCCTACTTAATCCTTTGATAATAATTCTATCTATTCCTCTAATAGGTGCATTTTCAACCCTTAGCTGTAAGGGCTCAAATCACCTGAGAGCTCATTTGGTTGCTTCTAGATAGAAAAAATCCTTTCCAAAATGGTGATTTCATTTTCTCACATTTTGTGTGTGAAAATGAAATCATCACTACAAATTCCATCATTTTGTAAAATGTGCTTTGTAATTTTAGAAGCAATCAAATGAGGCATAAGTCCATTTTCAATTACCTGTATCATCTTGATGTTCCCCTAATATAATCATTCATAAAAATAAAAAGAAATGCAACAAATGTTCTCAATTACCTTGAATCAGAAATTTAAACTAGCAAAGAAACATGACGACTATTGAGAACTCTCTGAGCACATATACAAACAAATCCACTCTCAAGATTCCAGAGATTTTTGTTTTCCGAAGGATGAAACACATTAAACAGATAACAGAATCATGCATGCTCGGTTTTTCTGTTCTTTTTTTTTCAAAGATTCAAACACTATCGCAATACGGAGATAGAATTGCGTCTCTTCCTTAATTTAGAGTCTTCTACATGTATGAATCTTCATCATACTTGATATTGTGTTTTCCTGGAGTTCGAGACTATTTTTTGGCCGCATTATTGGTTCGATTTTAGATAGAAGTTTACTTTTTTTTTCCTTGTAATCCTCTGTAACTTCTCAGTTGATCACATTTTTTGAATTTCATTTTACTTGAATGTTAAAATTAAAATACTTGGACCAGTCTTGATAGAAAAACAAACTGAACCTAACCACCGTAGTCCACACGAGAAGAATGTTAATAACATTTAATATATCCCCCCCCCCCCCAACCATGAGAAATCAAGTTTATTGTCTTCTCAAGGAACCCCTCACAAGCTTCTCGAATGACAGCTGTCATAAGTCCTATCCCATAAAAATATAGCAGCCAAAACTGGAGCAAAAGAATAAAGATGACTGCTTGTAAAGACATTTCATCCCAAAACAGCAACCTTAGAGTTGTAATTGTTTCTCCCATTGACCTAGATGGTGACTGTCAGTATTGACCTGCTCGGGTGACAAACTCGCAATATCATATGTTCTATATTGACCACCTCCGAAGTCAGCTTTGATTGGAAACAAATTGTAATATTTCATACCAGGGTATAATATTTAGAAAAAATAATGCAAAAAAATCATTGACAATTGTAATTGTGTCAATATTATCTCCACCATTGTACTTCCTAAAATGAAGCTCACAATGAGTCCCATCCTCAGCCATGTAAAGTACCTTCGGTGAACAAGACCTCTATATCCAACTTCCAACAATGATTAGTTCCTTGCAACTAGGAAAATACTCCTATGAGTTCCGGTATCAATAAGAATTCTAGTTCTTACCGTCCATATGTTATGGTATGAATACACCATACTAATTTATTATGTGTGGATGTTGGGATTTCATTGATTCAGAGCCAATTACAATAGACTTCTTGAATGTTCCCATTGGCGTGCATCCAATAGGAATAAAATTGTGTTACGGGCTCGCCGTAGAACATCGATAGAGTTGTCGGAGGATAGCCGGAGGCGGGGATGACGGAGGCTGAGGATACTATGAAGTCGGAACCGCGGCTGCCTAGGCAGAGTGTGCTCGGAAGGAGAGAGCTACCACAATCTCATACAAAGACAAGAGGAAAGGATAATTCATGCATGCCTTCATTATATGCCTATAAATAGACTTACAAGACTCATAATGACAACTACTAACTTCTAACTCCCAACAACTAATAAATAAAAGACAACAACAATTAATAAAACATAATTAAATAAAAGACAGCGGAGACCTATAACACTCCACCTGTCCTTCAAAACCAAAAGTCAAGAAAACCAAAACCATAGTGCATACCTGATACATGAAGAATGCACTAGAATAGTAAAAAAGAAATACAAACTCGCGAGACAAACTCGCAAGACAAACTCGCGCCTACATTCATTAGCATTGATTCCCTCCAAGAACTCCTCTCCAAGAGAGATACAAAAGACTCTGGCATAATCCCTAACTCGCCTAAGCCTCCTTAATTAGATAAAGGATACTACTAATAAAACAAAAAGTACGAAAAACACAAGCTAAAATATTAATACAATATTAATAAAGATAAGAAAAATTAGAAAATTTGAGACTTCACTTGTCGGGATGGTTCAACCGAGGGAGAATACATATTCGTCGAGGTGCATACATATCAATACACACTTCCTTGAAAATCAACCTTATCCCCAAATCGAGCTTCAAAATAATGTGCGCAATGTCATACTCTAGTTTAATGGAAGGAAATTTGTGGAACAAGTGCAACGAGAGTCTGTTGGCGCTTGACGACCAAAGATTGCATTTGTATAGGTTTTTAATGATTTTGGCGAAGTGAAAAATCAAGAAGTCGAGTAATAGAGATCTTATCAGGGCGAAATGCTTGTGCCCTTAGTATATTGGGGGAATTGTGAGCCCAAAAAAATACGAAACACAAGAATGGAAATGTCGATGATGCGAGAAGGCGGGAAATTGAGGAATGTGCGATGATGGCGAAATGATTGTCTAAATGTGAGTGTGGGCCATTTAATTTGGTGGTGTGAGTTGAGTTTTTGTTGGGTGTAAAACAATGGCTTGAGATTCAATGGTTTGGCATTCAATTGGGATAGGTTGTGAGTGGTGAGTGGGTGGATGCGAGTTAAATTGATTTAAGTGATTATTACATGGGGAAGTATCATGAGAGTTACCCGGTTTAGTAGTTGGCATACGAGTTCGCCAAAGAAAGGTTGTCTAGTTTCCAGGGTAGTGGGGCGCGACGAAATTGGGTATACCTGCTGGTGCATGAGAAGAAGGAAAAGGAGGCATGATTGGTCAATGGCGTGTGAGGGGGAGAAGCAGTGTTAGGAGAAGATAAAGGTAGAAGCCTCGGGTATGGTGTGGGATAGAAAAGCAGAGGTTGACGACACTTGGTTAGGTGTGCGACGTCGCGGTTAGTTTGTTGGCAGTGTCTTGGGAGATGAAGAAAGGAGTTCCAAGTGACTATAGTTAAGTCGTGGGGATCTAGAGGCATGGGAAGAAAATGTGTCATGATCATTACAGTGGTCGAGACATGGTTGGTAATGACAAACATCAACAGTGAGGGGTTAGGAGACACGGTAGTGTAATCAGGGATATCAAAGGTTGAGGAAGGCAATCTAGTTGATGATTGGGGCTAAGCGTGGGATCGATAATGGTCGGCAAGTGGCGTGGAGTCCGCAGGAGGTCTAGGCGATGGTGACGGGGTGGAAGGTGTTGAGTGTTGACTTAGTGGGGCGAGCTTGTTTTGGGTGGATTTGGGTGACGTGAGTTTGGGAGGGACAACAAGAGCAAAAGAATTGGTGTTAGAGGACTTCTTGGATAGGAGGAGCGGTGATGGCCATGGACGTCAAGCCGTTGACTTAGGGGAGTGCTCGGTGGACTGGGAGAAGGGAACTAGCTTCAAAAATGACGGAGACAGTGTTATGGGTGAAGCTGAAGGGGTTGTTGAAGGAGTTAGGAATCTGTGATGAATCACGCGCATCATAGTGTGGATGCCACAATGGTGTCTATGTTGAGGGAGGAAGGACACAATGCGATGGCTAGTTTTCAGCAACATAAAAAGCGAGCAGTTGGTCGGACCAATTGATACAAATATGAACTGAAATGTGCACTAGAATAGGAAAAGAAAGATACAAACTCGCGAAGTAAGCTACCTCCTATAAGAAATTCTCTCCAAGAGAGATACAATAGAGTCCCCACATAATCATTAATTCATATTCCTTATATTGAGAGGGGCACTCCTAATAAGTCAAAAGAAGGATGAAAGACTACAAGATAACATACTAATATAATATAAATAAAAGATAAAGCTAAAAGAGAGGCTCCCTGTCTTCTCTAGTCTTGAGGGTTGGCCAAAGAGTTTACATATTCACCTAGATGTGTATGAATCAATAAGATACCAAATAACAATAAAATTGGTGATTACTCTATCAAGACAACATGGCTATACTGAGGACGAAAAAAAAAAAGAATTTTCTGAAATAAGGACCAATGATGATACAAAACAAACATAACAAAATATAACCATAAAAACAACAATTAAAATATGTTATTGATCCATGACCTCAACTAAAAGGACGTTTTGGGGTTGATCCCTTAACTAAATAAAAAATGATTTGGGTTTCAAAAAATCCTTGAAAGTGTCAAGGATCAATCGTCTTCCATTAATGGTGGTCCGAAGCAAAAATATCAAGAAAAGAACATGGTATTGGAAACAAAATAAAGATCTCTAATTGCTGCATACCACTATGCAGATAGACCTAGGGCTCAACTCTGTTGGTTGTCTCCTTCCAAAATACTCTTCATCATACTTCCCATACTTCCCAAGTTCCGCATTCTTATTCCCCTGTTATGTAGTGGAGGATTCCAGGAGAGAGAAGAGGAGAAGAGAGAAAACTCCTAGGATTCCAATTTTATCATATTTCCAAAATAACTCTCATACAAGCACTGCTTTAAATGTCCTTCGACATGTCTGCCGTAATATCATTTTTGAGAGTAAAACGACATTTTTTCTAAGAAAATAGATTGTGCTTTTGTAAAATATAAGCCGACATATCCGATTTTTCCGATACATCGGTCGACACGACTTTTGAACATATCGTCCGTAATTTTATTTTATATTATGTTAGTAGTGTATGTTTAAATCATTTATATGTATTATATATACTTAAATGGATTGGACCTAATGTTTCATTTTCTGTAACGTGTTATTCTTATAATCAATTTTTTTAACTATTTCTCACTATATCTTTCTTATTCGTATTACAAAAAATATTAGAATTTTCAACCATTTCTCACTATATCTTACTTATTCGTATTACAAAAAATATTAGAACTTTCAACCTATTAATTAGTTGAATATTTTTATATTTTTAATATAAGCTTGTTAGCATTAAAAAAAACATGTAATCAATCAAAAGTACTTAGCTTTTAAAACCTTTTTATTTACTATAAATTTTAACGTTATCTACATAAAATTATTATATAATATTAAATATATTTTACAAATTATTTATTTGCACTTATTAATAATAGTTGCAGTGTATTACTAATATTTATTTTAGATACTTTTTAAATTTATTTTCGGATATAGATAACTCAGTGTTCGTAAACTTATTATGCTAATTCTTAGGCTTCGTTTGGGAAGGTGGTGGCTGTCTTCAACGCGGTGGTCATGAACGGTCGTTTGTGAACATTCGACCTCATCTAAAAAATTCTATGCATTTTATGCTCAAAACTAGTTTATTTTCTTGGTAGTGGTCATAAACTTTGTCATGCCAAACATACATTCTATGATAATTGAGCTTTTGTCCAAACTCACCGGAGCAAATAAGCCGCACCAAACGAAGCCTTAATTTTAGAACATATTATAATACTTAACACACATAAAATATACATTTTAATTAGGAAATATGGAAATTCGATATTTTAAAATATCTCTGATATGTCTCGGACTTCCGATATCCGATATTTAAAAACTCAATCTGATATGTCACCGACATTCGATATTTACAACCTCGCATACAAGGCAATGTGGGTATATAAGACCCTCAACAAAAAGAAAATACATATGGTTCCAAGTAGATGTCGCGCCCTAATGGTCGTCTTCCGCCGATGTGTCCTAGACGTACCTTTCGCGAGGAGGATATACGGGTGGGCGTCTAGTGAGGATCACGACACACATCAGCCTACATGACGACCGGAGCCGTCCATTTTGTGCGGATCGACGATCCGAGATTTTTAGTTATTTTTCTATGTTTTTTAATTTTATTTCATGTATTAGTGAGGGCCGTCATGATCGGAGAATCATGACCGTCCATGATGGCCCCGTAGTTTATAAAAGGGTTCAATTGGAAGGTATTTAAAGTTGGAGTAAAGAAAAAATTGTCCCTTTCGATCACCCGGTGTCGAAGCCGGAAACCCGAGTGCCGAAGCTTGAAAACTATCTCCTCCCCCTCCCCTCCACACCTCCTAGCTGCCCACCCCCACCCCCACCCCCCCCCCCCCCCCCCCCACACACACACACACACCTTCATTGGCTGGCCCCCTTCCTCACCACCTCCATTAGCCGACCACCACTACTACCTCAAACTCCCCTCCAAAATCCCTCAACCATCTCCCCCATCCAATTCCATCAATCTTCAGTTTTCCGGCGATCACTGAAAAACATTTCCGGCCACCTACGTCAAGTAAACATCATCTCCAGGAAATTCCTTATATTTTCCGTTTCCGGTGATCGCCAGAAACCACTTCTGACTACCTCCGGACAGCCACCACCCCCACCATCACATAACCACCATAACTACCTCTCACAAACCCCACTACCCTATTATCCCATCTTCCAAAAGTTTAGTACTACCACCTAAATTTCCTCTCCTTCTCCCATTACCCAACTCTCCGACTTATCCCTCATTCCCTCACGTGGAGCCGCATTTTCAACCTCTACCCCCCCCCCCCCCCCCCCCCCCAACTCCTCCCATTCAGCAGCCCCTCTCCTCTCACGTGGATCCCCATTCTCAGCCCAAACCAAGCCCCCACTTCTTCCAAAACAGCAGGCGGCCCACTCCCTTCACCCCAGTCCACTGGCAGCCGTAAGAACCTGTCCAGGAAGGCTCCAAACAGCCGGCTGCTGCTGGAAACACCTTTGACCTTCCAGCAGCCATTTTCAGCCCCCCACCCCTCTGAAAACTGCTGGACAGGCCTCCAACTGCCTTCCAGCTTCCATACAGAGCAACCACCTACTTATTTATTGTTGTCCAGGGCTCCTTCTACCTTGCCGGCCTCCATTGATTGCTGCCAGAATCAATCCAGCGAGGCGCAGACTTAATTCAAGGTTCTTCAATCTCATTCCAGCAGCCCAGGAGTCCCTCCAGAACAGGCATTGCTACTGGAAAATCATTCAAGCAGCCTGAAAGTAGTTGCTCCACACTGGGGGCAGGCCCTCCAGCCTCTCACCGCCTTCCTGTCAGCCTCCGGCCACTCCCAAACTGTCCCCCAGCTTTTCCCAACAGCTGTTCTCCCTTCACACAGCCCTACAGCAGCCCTATCCAGCAGTCTTGGTTTCCCGAGAGTCCAAATCCAGTCTCATTCTTCCATCCCGGCCACCGGAAAACTCGCCGGCAATCCACCAAGCCCTCTACTACCTATTTGTGTAAGTCTTGAAGTGATTGTCATTTATTTTGTGTTGAATCATGTTCATTCTCCACTTAAGACGTGTCTATTAGTAATCTTTGTTGCCAAGTTTTATTGAAAACATTGTACATTCCCATTTATTTGAGATTATTTGATTTTGAGCTTTCTCACATTTTTACACACTTCACGTGTTTCTTTGTTTGTAAGCTTTCACTCTTGTGGCATATCTTATATTTTGATTTATAAAAAAATCATTATTGCAAGTTACAAATCGTCGGATCTCATAATATTGCATGTAGAGTTAATCCATTATTCTCCCTTATAGGACCGTCCCGCGTCAGCGCCCAAACCCTCATCAACGTCGGTAAAATCCCCTCACAAAAGCCAAGATATCCACTTAAGTAATGCAAGGGTACAATATATCTGAACTACTAATTATATACAAAGGTATTAGGATTTTGGGGATCGTGTTACGAACAAGAAATTACTTGGACAGGAAGAACGATTGCATTAACTTGAAAGCGCACAGATACAAGAAATTACTTGGGTCCTCCTATAATCCTTCTCTCCAAAGAGAGCCAAAACCATAATATATCAAAGATGACTCTCAACACAAACCACTCCCCCTTATATAGATGAGGGAGGAAAAACACAATTACAAAATACTATAATTAAATTAATTAATATTAATTAATCAATATTAATTAATCAATATTAATTAATCAATATTAATTGATGAACTAATAATAATCAAGTACACGAAGAAAGTATCATGGCGGCTTCCATACACGCCCCTGTGACTCCTGCAAGGTGGTGTGCTCAGGCGGATGCAACGTCGTAACAATATGCCGCCCTTGAAAATTGACCTTGTCCCCAAGGTCAATATTACAAAATTTGCCGGGGTCTTTAACAATGGGAGGGACGTATAATTTGTAGTTGCTCGGTGTAAAAGATATGATGAGAGGGGGTGATAGAAGATGGGGTTTATCTTTTAGTGGGGGCAGCGGTGGGTTTAGAGGGATGTGAGAAGTCGTATGGACAAATAAAAGGAGGGTTGAGTTGAAAAGTGGGATGTGATGGGGCAAAGGGGAAAAGATAACCAAGGAAGAGACAAAAAATAAAGTGGGAGGGGGCTGCTTAATGTGGGGCCCGAGAACAGGGAGGCTGGCATGGGAAATAGGATAGAAAAGTTGTCAGCAGTTGCGTGGCTCGATGGTTGGGAGAAACGAGCCCCTACGAGGAATGTTAGGCGAGGCGGTGGGAGCTGCATCGACATCAGCGGGTAAGGAAAATGACATCTTTGTCGTGGCAGTCCAGTACAGAGACGACATGCCATGGTGTTCATCGACAAGTGGGAAGGAGAGTGGCTGCAGCGGTTTCGGAGGGCGCAACGGTGGTGCTAGCGACGGAGACGAAGCGCGGCGCGTGAGTTCGGGGAGGTCGGTGTGGAGGGCGTCGTCTGGCCGGACTACTCCGGAGAGGTATGTTTGGAAGCAGCGCCCACAGAGGAGGAAGCCGATCCGGCCGAGGAAGAAGCGGATTCGGTGATTCCGGCGCGGTAAGTGTCGGGATGCCCCGACGTTGGTCAAGTGGGTCAATGACATCAACAGGCTGCGCTGAAAGCGGCGAGCGGCCGACATCCTGGGCGTCAGGCTGTGCGAGGGGTGTTGTGGAAGGCGAAGGCAGCAGCGTGGGATGGCCATGATACTTTCTTTGGACTCCCCTCGCACAGCCTGGGTGGAAGGCGATCTGTTACGAGGCTGTGCGAGGGGTTTGCTCAGGCGAAGGCGAAGGCAGCAGCGTGCGAGGGGTGTGCCCAGGCGGATGCAACGTCGTAACAGATCGGGTGTGATGTGGAAAAGTATTGATGCGGGATATGTGAACATTGTATGCCTTTTCACTCCTTTTGTGCATTGGTGGGCATAATAACCCCTTAGAATTGGATGAGTTCAACAACACATGACAAATGACTCCATGCCAAAGAACTCGAATCAGGTTTCATATAGATGAGCCAACACCTCAAGAGCTTCTAAATGGGGCAGCCCGGTGCACAAAGAATCCCCGCTCAGCGAGGGCCCAGGGAAGGGTCCCACCACAAGGGTGAAATGTAGGCAAACCTTACCCTGCATTTTTGCAAGAGGCTGCTTCCAGGACTCGAACCCGTGACCTCAAGGTGACACGATAACACCTCAACCGGTACGCCAAAGCTCCCCTTCACCTCATGCGCTTCTACTAGGGTAAAATTATACTCTAGATAGTACTTAGTTGTAAAACTATTTGACTTTTTGTTTTCCTATTTGTCCAGGGATTTCTACTGAGACCATGATTCACATCCAATCCATTGTTGACTGATCCGCTCACCATTTAGTTCACAAGAATTAAAGGAACTGCAAATGTAATTTACTTCAAATTTCATTATTTTTATACTTTTTACAGGGATTTCTACTCGTACAATGATTCATATTCAATCCCTTCGTTGAATGATCCCCTAATCATTTAAATTTAAATGAATTAAAGGATAATTTACTTCATAACGTTATATCAGGTGTTTGGATCAACTGTAACTAATAGATAATTAACGTTATATCAGGAGATGAATAATATTTTTTTCATTAACAAAGGCCCTTCTCAGGTTATCACTATGGATCATATCCCATCATAAATAAAAATCAGTTTTTCATCAACAAAACAAGACCGTGTTTTATGTTTTTACCCAATTTCACCTAAACCAAACAAATAGGTGAACAATCAATTTAATTTATTGACCATTCTCAGCTTCCTCTCTCCTCTCTTCATTTCATCAACTTAAATTTGTTCAAACCATACAGAGGCTCAAAGAGATAAAATAAAATAGAAAGCAAACATAGACAACATAAGAAGAAAATAGGAGAGGCAATAGTGAAAATTTAAAACAAGAAATTGCTCGAGGAACATACCCGCCAATTAACTCCTCTAGTTGTGGTTGCAGCTCTTTATCCCTTAATTCTTCAATTGATTTTGATATAGAGTTGATCCGATGAATGGCAACTCGGATTCTTGAATGCAAGTCCTTAACTGCGGCACGGGTTTTATCAATTTTGTAGGAGCTTTCCGCTCGTGAATCTTGCAGTCTTAGTAGCTTACACTTCAAGTCATACTCCCTTCGGATGAATCCACTGGCCTATAAATTGAAGACAAATGTACAATTATGGTCAGTATACTAACGAAACACGAAAAAACATTAGTCAAATGTCGGGACTATCTACTCAAAAAGGAATGTCAATCATGGTCTAGGTTATAGTAGGTTTGGTTCAGTGGTCTCGGATAGATTTAAGTTGTAATCAAACCAGACTATTTTCATTTTCGGTTGGTGATGGATCATCGAACAAAGCGTGAGACATGATTGCAATAAACACAAACATGGATACAATCCGGATCGAAATCCGGCCAAGATCAAGGAGGCTGGGTCCTCCAATGATCCCTCTCTCAAATGAGAGCCCAAAACCCTAATGATCAAAAGATAAAAATAACACTCTCATACCTCCTCCTTATATAGGGAGGAGGGGGCTCACATGTCATTAAAATAAAAGGACTTAATTAATACTAATTAATTAATAACGGTAACAATACGCAGGTCTTGAAAATCGGCCTTGTCCACAAGGCCGGGTCCTAAATCTTTGTCGGGATCTTTGAGCACGGACGCGACGTACAACTTGTCGCCGAGGGGTAGCGAGAGTGTTAATAAAAGCTGCAAAATGGGAAAAAGTTGAAAGGAAGAGGGAGGGGACGAATTGGGGGGACCAACATTAAATAAGATCGGCTTGGCAGCAAGTGAGAAGGGAAATACAATAATTATTGTGGAGAGAGGGAGGTGCACATGCGTGTGGGGCCCGAAAGTAATGAGGTGGTCATGGGAATAGAAATCTGGCATAAGGCTGGCAGGAAAAATGTTGGGGAGGGGATCGAAAAACTGGTCTGGGGTGGTCCCAGAGCAAGGCAGTGGAGAGGAAGGAGGTGGCGACCTGGTATAGCGTAAAGCAGACGCTAGGCGAGGAGCAGCGTGGTGGACATCTAGGAAGCAGGAAGAAACGACGGTTGTTGCGGACGGTGATCGTGCAAGGATGGTAGATCGGAGCGATCCGCATGGTCGAAGCGACACACGAAGGCTCAGGATCCGCCAACGCGTGGCGACATGGCTGGAGAAGAGCCGGAGGCAGCGACCTTGGGGAGTAGTCTGGAAGGAGTAGTTGGGCGGCGCTGAGAGCAGCGGGGTGCGGTCATCCATGTCGGTGGACCGGCCGTTGTTTGCTGCAGAAGAGGTTGCCGCCAGATGGGGAGTCGCCTGGAAGGAGTAGTCGGGCGGCGCTGAGAGCAGCGGGGTGCGGTCATCCATGTAGGCGGACCGGTCGTTGTTTGCTGCAGAAGAGGTTGCCGCTAGATGTGGAGTCGCCTGGAAGGAGTAGTCGGGCGGCGCTGAGAGCAGCGGGGTGCGGTCATCCATGTCGGCGGACCGGTTGTTGTTTGCTGCAGAAGAGGTTGCCGCCAGATGTGGAGTCACCTGGAAGCCCGGACTTTCCCTGATGCAATGAAGGAAGGCCATGATGCTCTGAAACTGGGTCGTTGTCCGATCAAAATGGGCGTTGAGGGGGTCGCTGGTACCCGACGGCTGAAAAGACAGTGGGCGGAGGGAGGCAGGTCGGACCATTGATGGATCATCAAACAAAGCGCGAGACATGATTGCAATAAACACAAACACGGATACAATCCGGATCGAAATCCGGCCAAGATCAAGGAGGTTGGGTCCTCCAATAATCCCTCTCTCAAATGAGAGCCCAAAACCCTAATGATCAAAAGATAAAAATAACACACTCATACCTCCTCCTTATATAGGGAGGAGGGGGCTCACATGTCATTAAAATAAAAGGACTTAATTAATACTAATTAATTAATAACGGTAACAGTTGGTTACCTGAGTTTCCCTTAATTATTGGACAATTTTTTGTAGGATATATATTTGGCAATGGTATGCTTTATACAAGTGCGGATTCCCCCTCTAGTGGCAATGGGAGGATCAAGATCGGGACAATCCATACTAAATAATTCAGTTAAGGTCTAATTTAGATCAAGACTTGTGGGGTATGAAAATATAGCAAGCATAACTGAATACTTTTAAAGGAAGACCCACTTGAAATGAGATGTAGGGGAACTTTTTCTAACACATTTTAAAGGTGTCTGATATGCACGTGAGGGGTATTAAGTCATGTAGTATTTATCTTGTAGTGGGGCCTCCATCTATATAAGGATCCCCTTAGGGAGTTATGTTTCATCTTTCAAGTCTTGAATGTTTGGTTGGCTCTCTTGAAGAGTGAAGTGTCAAGGAGGACTCAGCCTCCGGATTCTTGGCAGGAGTTATCTCCTGATTGTATCTTTACTTTCGTTTAATGTCAATGCAAATCTCTTGTTCTCATTCTTGATACGACTACGACATATCAATTGGTCCGACCTACACTCTTTAGGGTTTTCGCTGAAACCCTAATTGGATCGGAATCCCAATACCAATCTGCCCCCGCCCGGTTACTTCGTCGCCAACGACGCTCGACTTAACGTCAACTTTCTCGCCGACACGCCTTCGAAGCCCGCTTCCGCATATAGTCGCGCCTCATCGCGACAGCTACAACAAAAATTTGTTACGGACACACATTGGGGGCAAACTTACCATCGTCGCGTGCGCTCGCCGGTGGTCTAATTATCCCCGCTATTTTCTGAACAATGTTATTATCTGTTTATGTTTTATTTGTCCCACTTGTCTAAGCCCAGGTGGGGGGGCTGAATTATGAGACTATATGGGTGTGCTGGGTGGGTGTGTTGATGGCATGCAAAAAGAAATTTCCTTTTCCCCCTTATTCTCTCTCTCTCTTCCTCTGTCTCTCTCTAACCCTCTCCTGACTCTTCCTCTCTCACTCTCGGTGTGCCCTAGGCGGAAGCCCAATCCGGCGCTCCTCTCTCCCTTCGACAACCATTGGGCGGCAAGGCAACAGGAAGGGAAGCTCGGTCCTCCGGGAAGACTTCTCCCTCGATCCCCGAGTCACACGATCCTCCCACGCGGCACGTAACAAAATTTTCCTCCAAATGAACAAAAAACAAACATAAAAAGACCTTTGAATAAGTCGTCCAACAAAAATTATGACAAACATTATACAAAATGAAGATTTGTTGTCGAGTTGTGGAATACTTGATCACTTGTTGTCGAAGAGCACCGAACAAAGGGCATCAATCACACTATTACATTTGTCGCAAGATGATACGATCCCGAAGAGAAATCTGGCAAGGGGAGGGCCGACGGCTAGGAGAGTGAGAAGAGGGAGAAGAGGAACTGAGAGGAATTAGAGAGCAGCCCTAAAAAGTTTCATTCATCCAAAGATAGGAAATTAATACAAGTATACAACAGTCCTTATAGCAGCGGGGTGTGAATAACAAAATACCGTCTGCAAATAGTAAAACTCAAAACAGCATCGAAATAGAAATAATCAGGTAGATCAATCATCGGTGGTCTCTTCCACGATCGGTGGGCTAGTGTTCGTCGTCTTCCTACGCGTGTAGACCCTCCGCGGCGTCTCTTCGGCATGCACGTCCGTAACACAAGATGTCTTCATGGTTCAGAATAATACCATACTAAGCAGATCGCATGAAGCTTAAGCTAAAGAGCCAACACAAATCGCACGAAGTAGAGACCCATCAGTGTCACGAAACAGGATGTCGTCGAAGTAGTTAATGTCATTGTTATGGTCTCACATGACCAGTTATCTATTATCAGTTATTACACATTTAATTAATGTTGATATCTAGCGTCGTTATGTGTCTATGCTATGCGTCTTGCATTCATCGAGTCTACGTTACGAGTCGAACGAGTATTTAGTGTCTTGTATTGTTTTGAGCATTTCTCTTTACGTTGGGTTTATTTACGTGCATGTCATTGTGTAATGTTGTTTACAGACCATTGATGTCATGAATGAAGGTATGCAAGAATTAATGAAAGTTCAAGTCCCTTCCACTCTCTAGTTCCTTCTTCCCCTCCTTTTTGGGTTAGGATTGAGTAAACTGCCACCTCTTCTAATTTTTTTTCGTCCTCCTTCGGGTGAGCTTGGCTCCCTTATATCCTCAACGTTCCCCACATCTCCACCACCGCGAAAAGAAGCGCCTAACAAACTTGGTATCAGAGCCATCAATCCTCCTCTCTCCCAAAAGCGATCAAGCAAGATTCCTAAGATCGTACCAATCCACAGTGGACAAACCGACATTATTGTGTCTCATGCTTGCAGATTGACCCCTTCAGGCTCTCATCTTCCACGCCGTCATACAGTAACAACAAACAATCTCCTCGACGCTGTACCACAATCTCCTCTGGCACAAATGAATGTATCACGCTTCAAACCATTCGCTGACGACCGATCGACGCAATGCAAACATGCATCAAAGTCGCAGCACCAGTAGTTCCTTCGAGCAGGAATCTGCAGTGTGACGCCTTCGGCACACACGTGCAGCGAGTGAAGTACGTGCCTCCAACTCCAGCATTAGGGCACACATGCTTCAATCATAGGCTCGCAGTAGTCGCGCCCTTGTAGTCGCCGCAAGATGCACGTTCCGCAGGGGTTTCTACGCAAGTCGGCACGATTTCCATCATCGATCTCCCCGATGCAGTGACATCATCATCTTCATCCTGACAGAGCTCGCATCACCATCGTATTCTAGTGTGGATCTTCCAGCGCACCGTCTTCCTCGCCTTTTCTGGTGCGTGAAGTCATTTTTGTTTCTCCATTCTCGACTGGGCCGCGCCTCTGCTCCTTTTAGAACCCATCGTCTCCAACAAAATAGCCCAATGTCGTACCGGTCCATTCGAACTGCACGGAGGTCTTGTCGCGACGTCCCTACTAGAGCACGTCGTCTGCTTTCACGAGATACACTGGGTCTGTCTTTCAATTATTAATTAATTGATTAATTCATTATTGGATTAAGATATTGATTAATGGGTGATTATTCGATTCATTCAACATGAAAATGAACTCTGACGAGTAAAATCTCCTTCGTTCGATGCTACTGAAGTTATTGGAGATGTAGGTGTAGCAACAAGTCACACTTTCGCGACTCACCGCCAGCATTGTTAGACTACCAATGTTTGGACAATGCGGGGACTTGACCCCACTAGAGTAGTCGTCGATCGAACCAGAGAACGAAGGCACTCCACCAATCGTTGCAGTTCTCGTCGCCCACCGAGATCGTCGCAGGTTGTCCCCCCACCACCTTCGCAGTTCACACACCAGGCACCTTCGCCACCGAGCCCAACGGTTGTCGCAACAATCAATGTCGTCGTCAACACATATGATTCTCCTCCATCCAGCACTCCCAGTCACCCCTCCTCCAGACGGTCAGAGCTTCTTCTCCATCGGGCCCCACAACATCCCTTCTCTGCTAGCCTCGTACAAAGGACCCTGCCACTACTTCAATCACCTAATGATCATACTGCGATCTCTTTTTCGATCACATCACCATGCAAGCTACGCCCCTCTGACAACATCACCAACATTCATAACATCTGTGAACACGATGAAGGTTGGGCGCTCGATGCAGCATCCGTTATAGCAACGCATTACAAGGAGTAGTTTTGGCGGGAAATTAAGGAGTCAGATGATCAAACCGTCTGAGTTTCGTTCAAGTTTGATAGCAAGCTCGATTTGAAGGACAAATGAGATGTTATAGTCCCACACGACCAGTTATCTATTATCAGTTAGTGCACATATTTAATTAATGTCGTTATTTAGCATCTGCATGTGTCTATGTTAGGCGTCTTAAATTAATCGGTCTACGTTATGAGTCATATGAGTCCTTAGTGTTTTTTATTGTTTTGAGCATTTCTCTTTATGTTGGGTTTATTTATGCTCATGACATTGTGTTATGTTATTTATAAACCCTTTGGGGTCATGAATGAAGGCATGCAAAAATTAATGAAAGTTCAGGTCTCTTCCTCACTAGTTCCTTCTCCCCCTCCTCCTTCTAGAGTTAGGTTTAGTAAGACTCCACTCTTTTCTTCTTCTCCTTCGCGCCACTTCGGGTGAGATCGGCTCCCTTGTATCCCTGAAGTCCCCCGCATCTCCACCTCCGCCAAAAGAAACACATAACAATCGTCTAAGTGGACAACATCGTCGAAGTTGTAGAGGAGAGTTGTCAAACGCAGAGAGATGAGGAACAACTAAAGCAGAGAGACAAACACGGTGACTATGATAAACATTACACATGGATTAGCAATTAATCTAACAAATCTATTTATGGGATAGATAGATCACGAATAATCTACTAACATACTCTCTCGAACTATCCTAGTGGTTGACACGATTATAAATATAGTAGAGCAATAGGGAAATGATTATAGACAGATAACAAAATGAAAGAAAATGATATGCATGAATGCTGCCCCAAAGAAGAAATGCACGACACGACAGAAGTTTACAGGCATGGAAACATTACCTTAACTTCATCATACAGTTTTCTTTCCCATGCATACAACCTATCCAGTGTGGAGGCATGACTGCCTGAATTCATGCATGTGCTGCCAAAGAGAATATTGCTCAAATCCTCAGCCTCATCTTTTGATGATGCACCAAAAGGAATTCTTGTTGAAGAGGACCTCGACGACATAGATCCATGCCATGTTAAGTATTTAATCTCATTTGATGCAGGGGCTTGAGCTTCAAGTGATGTAGAATACGGAATTTAATGAATGTGATAAAATGTTCATACAACAACAATCGTAAGTGCTTCATCTGAACTGAATATATTAATAAATGCAGGTACAAATTAGTACTTCCAAGACAAATTCTGGGAGATAACAAGCTTTAGCACGGAACTAGGGTCCTATTTGTTGGACATTTTAATTCCATTTCGGTGGCATAAATCACCGGAGAAATTGATGTGCACGGTAAACCTTCATTTTGAAGTTCCGGGGCGGTGGGAAATGCCAAAACCTCCATTTTGAGCTTAATTTTCCACCAAATGATGTAATCCCTATTTCTCAATGGAGCTCCATTTTCCATTGGATCCACGGGCACCACCCTCTCAAACGGAGCCTAGGGTTGTAATCATGAGTCAACATTCATGAACAGCTCAAGTTTCAATAATTGGCTCGAGTTCGCTCATGTGGTACACAATAGATGAGCTTGAATAGGGTGAATAAACTCATTTAATTAACTGGTATATGCTTGCAAGATATACAATATCTAGGCATAAAAGAGGTTTTATAAGAAATAAAAGCTTCAGCATCAAAATGATGTGTTCAGGTGAGAGAAATATAGCAACTTTAACTAGATGGAAAGTGGAGTACCCTGTGAAAGGTGCAGTTCTTCCTTACAACAAGAAAACCAAGATGAGAGAAACGTAGATGCTTTCCACTTGTGAGCTGCAAAAATAAAAGACAAAAGAGCTAATAAATATCAAGACTTTTTGAGAGATTTTACATTTTATCGATATGAACATCAACAAACTATATCGATCCAGATTATCCTTATTCTACAGAACTGCAATAAGGTGTAATTGTTGCCAATATGCTGGCTTCAAGATAACATAACTGGATGCTCTATTCAACTACAAGGAAGCATTTCATAATTTTACATAAAATGCTCAACACAACACATATACATCTTAGGTAATGTGTGGATGCTAATCTGACCTGTTTCTTCTGTAAATAGTGGCCGGATCTGCAATGTGTTTGCCTCCAGCATCCTTGGAACTTCTCCTCCAGAGTCAGATGCCTTCAAAAATAGAATTTCAATCTCCTTAATACATAATAAGAAGTCGTTATCACTGGATTCACTTTCAAATCCATGTTCCTCCTTTCCATTCATAGGAACTGCAACTGTGGTCGAAGAGGTTTTGAACAATTTAGCCACAGAAGTTTCTTGAATATGATGTGAACCAGTATTTGGTCGAGTATTCTCCCCATTTTCCTGATCCTTTTCAGAAGCAATAATCTCTGTGAGAGGGAAAGCAAGAGAAGCATCAGTTGAAGGATCACCCGATTCATCATTGCGGTTTCTATAAATTTGAACCAGGGGTTCATCAGATCTTTGGTCGAAATCATCTCCTGAATCCAGTAAATCATCATTCTTATCATGCGATGACGCCTCGTCGCCTCCATCTTCCAGTTCAGGAATGCCTTCCTCCTCCCTGAATCGCCGGAATGTATCCGCATTATTAAAACTGTGACCACGCATCTTCCCTTCTTCAACTGAAAACTGATTGTCTAGTGGATGGAAGAGGCCAAAATAATCCCATGGTGGAGTACCTGGAGGTGGAGGAGTCTCGGATGCAAGAATCTCTTCTGAATGTGGTTGTGAACTTTTCAATGGAGAAGATGCTTGTACAGTTGCTCTCACTGGATCAGGAGGCCTCTCCACAAATGTCATTGAAGGAACCTTAGCATTTTTCATATGATTCAAATGAAAAGAATGTGATTCTGAAGGCGATAAAGTATGTACGGTTGCTGTCAGTGCAACAGGCTGCCTTTCCTCAATTTTTATTGAACGAATCGTAGCAGTTGTCATATGATTCACATGAAATCTTCCTGAGAGGGAAGAAGAAGGGGTTGGAGAAAGTTCACTACCTTCATTCTGCATGGATGCGGATCTTGGGCTAGGTTTTGCTGGTTCGGGAGCCGTAGAAGTTGAAGCATGCATGGAAGTCTCATCAAGAACTTCAGGTTCGACAAATTTTCTGAGTGCAGTCCCAGTATTTCTAAGGGACTGAACATAAGAAACATGTGCAGCTGCTAGAAGGCATCTTCCAGCAAGCGCTTGTTTGACAAAACGTTTACGTTCACGGCATAGTATTAGTGCTTTGTCGTCTTCAATCTTAGAGTTTGAAGTTCCCATGCCTAAGAGAAAAAGCAAAATTATTTGTGTAGGTAATATTAGGTTTGTTATTTAAAGTTGTCAGAAATTTGATTTGCTGGAATCTTAAATAACATTGATAAATAGCAAAGATGCCATATTTGAGTTGCTCTTAGATATCGTAATATTGTCTAAATTGCCCGACGTTAAATGCCATGGCATCTTAAGAAAAGTTTCAATTTTATGATACCAACAACTTTAAGTACAATCATTCTAACTAACTTTGCAAAAATTAACCACCAACACTACCGTCTAAATAAAATTGAATAAAAAACGCCTTAATTTTAAGATCTCCCAATATTACATGGTATTTGTAAAGCATCAACAAGGTTTATAGCATAATTTATAAAAGTAAGGATGACTTACCTTACTAAAGAACTTTATCTCCATTTCATAGAAACATACCAAAAAACTAAATTAACCCTTTGATTTTGGATTAAATTATAGTCAAAATTAACATATAATTTAAGAAACAAAATATACATAGCTACTTACAAAAGTGAGTTATATAGACCTTTACTTAGAAGACAACAAAAATCTCCTTGCAAATATGGTAAAATTCCACGAGGAAAGTTTCACCATGCAACATAACTAGTATTATTAATTAATAACTTAGATGAGTAAACATAACTAGTATTGTCAAAATAAAGAATTACCTTATAATAATAGGAAACTTGAAATGTTGGGCATTTTTTACTTGTAGGTTATTCTTTCAGCACAGTAAGTTGAAATATTGAACTTCACGGAAACTGGTATAAAACAATATGCATAGCTGAATTAAGAATATAGAGATTGTAGGTTTAACAACTGACATTGTACTCAAGAGGAATGAATGCAAATTAATGATTCATAAAACCGACACCAAATAGCTGAGATAAGGCAATTGACCATGATACAATTACGACTCCCCAAACAGATTGTCGCCTCGCCGAGCGCCGTCACCATTAATATCGCGTGTGCTTCTCTATTTACTTATGTAGCCGTAATGACATTTTGGTAATAATGATGTTTGTCCACGCTCGCATGTATAAGAGAGTGGAGGAGAGTATTAGAATTGTCTTTTGATCTTCTAAGTTTGAACTCTCATTTGGAGAGGGGCTTCAAGAGGGAAGCATCCCTTGGAAGCTAGACGTGAGCAAATATTATGAACATGGGGGAGGAATCCGGCAAGGGGAAGGGCCGACGGTGATGGGGGAGAAGAGAGGGATTAGGGTTGATAAGAAACTTAGGGAGCAGCCCTAATTCTTAGCATTCATCCAAGATAATGATAAAGAAAACATACAACTCCCCTTAAAACAGCGGGTGCGAATAGTAAAAAATAGAAATAACATCCAAATGAGAATATTTAAATAGAAGTAGTTTCCGCGGTCTCCTCCAATGTCGGTGTGCTGCATGTCGATGCCTTCCTGCATGTGTAGACCCTCCACGGCATAGCTTTTTCGTGCACGTCCGTAACAATACCGCCGTCTAGAAAATTTGCCTTGTCCTCAAGCCAGTAGTCGGCGAACTGGCAGCGGAAGTCATCCAGGGGCAGCCATGTAGCGTCCGAATCTAGGCGATTGAGCCAAGCCACAAGGACCTCCTCCGGCCCGGTGTCACCCGGATGGTGGTAGCGGCGGCCAAGTATCGTGGCGGGGTAGTAAGACGCTTCGCAGGAAAGATCGATGTCGGCCGGAATGTCGGCCGGAACTTCTTCGCCACTACGGCATGCGTCAGGTGGGTAATGAGTACGAGCACATTAGCCCCGTTATACATAACCGCGACCTACAACATTAAGTTCATCGAGGTCACCGCGCACGTAACATACCACTCCTCAGGTCATTACCTAGGGTACTTCCTAACTGATCTGCAGCTCTACATCAAGACTCTCCTGAGCTATGAAACAAGCTCACTGCATCGACAAGGAATTCTTTGCGGCCTCGCAGCCTACCTCTTCATGGACATGTCCCCTGTGCTGCCACCTTCCAAACATGGCAGTAAGCAAAGGCAGTCTACATGTTTGTAACTTGTATGGTAGATTGCTTACTCTAAGAGGACAACTAAAATAAGCAAACTGAGTCTTCCAAAAGAAAATTAGGAGCCTGAGATCAAGGATCTGTTTGGGTTGGCGGTCCGCCGTTGTTGGCGTGGGAAAGGAGGGGAGGTGGGAAAGGGAGGGGGTTTCTTGTGATGAGAGATGGAGCCCTACCATTGTTTTTGGCCTTTCCCACCAAAGGCAAATGCCGCCCCTCCTAGAACAGTTTGGGGCACCTCCCTTCCCCACCGCTCCGGTGAGAAAGGGAGCCTCGCTACCACTCAAATAGAGCCTATTGCCACGGACGTATCACCTTGACCAAGTCACGCATGGCCTTAGAATTGAATGCTCAAGAATAAACAAAAAACATCAAAATTTTGTGTCGTAAAACAGAAAAGACATCAAGAACTCTGTGACAAAACAATGAATGAAGATTGTTTTATGATTATATTATCCAGAGAATGTAGTAGCACTTATTAAAGATAAGATACTAAGAGGATCTACTTTGATGGCATGTCCATGTGTAATAAAAAGTAATAAAGATGTGTCAATAAGGTCAGATAACAAAACTAATTTGAAAATATTTAAATAAAATGGGTCAGATGAAATATCAACATAGATAGAAGTTGGGTGAAAGAAATTACATTAATTTTCTTCATTCATGCATTCAACGTGAATCATCCGGCCGAAACGAAGAAACTGGATAAGGTAATGATAATGTATTTGTGCTTCTATACTACTCTGATGTAATAGATAAGATGCAATTGGTGTAATTATAAAGTAGTTGCCTGATCCTACTCAGGAAAAAAGACTGAAAATAATTCTTTCACAGTTCACACACAAAAATTATATATAAAAAAGTTTTTAGAATGAAACACTACAGCTTTACAAACATCATGTTGAGAGAACCCATATTAACCACACAAAAATAGGCCTCACTGGGAAATTCTGTCACTAAATAAATGTGATTTCAACTGGCAATTTGATTCCAGTATTCAGATATATCCAGGCGATAATTTTGGATATTACTCAGAATCTAACTCAACGGTTCAAATCAAATGAAGAAAAGCAGAAAATAAGAACTTCTGGAACCCAATTCTACCAAAATATTCAAATTTAGGTCAGAATTAAAGAGGCCCGACCCCAGGGAGAGCAGCAGGATCTCAAGCTCCATATAAATTAATCGATTGGTAAACAAATCCTAAACCAAACAAGCTAAACAAAATGCTCAAATAGCTGAAATCAACGAAGCCAGCAGCCCCTACACATATCCCAGCAGACAATACTTAGCTGCTAAGAAATCTAATATTTTTTTTAAAAAAAATCTCGATAAAACTAGTGGATTCACCCGCCAAACAACCCACCGCGCCGGTGAATTTAAGAGTTCGATTCACAGCAATCGAAGCAGGAAATCATCTTCCACAAAAAGGGCTTCAGGAAAACCGCCAATTTCCAGCTATGAACACCGAAAATTAGTTAAAGAACCAGAAGGGAGAAATCGGAGTACCTGGGAACACCGTAGCGAATTTATTGATGGCTACTGAACAGAAAGCGCGGGAGAAGAGTGAGAACCAGCCGCAGTTAAGAGAGAGGACTGGGGAAAAGAAGAGATTGCGATGGCGGTAATGGCTACTACGTTCCAACGAATGGATTCATGGATAAAGCGTCGAGAGAGTGTGGAGCCCCTCTCTTTCCTTGCGGTTGGAATAAAAGCAGAGGTGGAAGACGATCGAGGTTGCGTTCGTGCTTCGCAGGTGAAAAAAAAATCGGGAATATTGGTACATATATATCTATATTTCATTATGGTCCTTTATAATATTATATTTCATGTTCATATGCATATTGCATATATTATATATATATATTATATATATTTATATATTATATTTATGTTTATAATTACACATGAATATGAAATATATATATTTGGAAGACTCTGGCTACATGCTGAGTTGACATAACTTTTCTGAGCGCATATTCCTTTGTGAAAGGATGCTTCTGAATTTTTAAATATATTCCTACTATTTTTACTTTAGCAGAAATAAATAAATAGTTTTTTAATTATCCTAATAATATATATATATATATGTACGAGTGACAGGGCACGGGCCCCCGTGCGGGCGGCGACATTCGGCAGGGGCAGTGACATTCGGCTTGGGCGACATTCGGCAGGGGCGGCGACATTCGGCGGGGGCGACATTCGGCGGGGGCGACATTCGGCAGGGGCGGGACATTCGGCGGGGGCGACATTCGGCAGGGGCGGCGACATTCGGCGGGGGCGACATTCGGCAGGGGAGGCGACATTCGGCGGGGGCAACATTCGGCAGGGGCGGCGACATTCGGCAGAGGTGGTGACTTTCGGCGGGGGTGATCTATATTTTTATACGTATATATAAAACTTATGGTGTGATGGTTGTCATCTTTGCTTGACATAGTGGAAACCTGGGTTCAAATCTCACCATTGACAATTTTTGTTAGATTAAAAAACTCGTCATATGGCACATCTTTTTCAATAAATTTAGTGGTAAAATCGTAATTTCATGTTGTAGGGTACTCTACACCTTCATAGTTTTAGGTCACCCCCTAGTAGGTTTAGGAGACCTATGAAAAAGTGGAGAGAGGGGGAGCGGTTTGATCCGACGGCTGATGAAATATCATGCCAGATTCGACGGCCGTAATCCTTTCAACGGCTTTAAAATTCATGAGTTTGATACTTCTTTATATATGGTAAAGATATGTTAGGACAGCCGCCAAGAAAAGAGAACTAGTTTTGAACATGAAAGTGGATGAAGTTCCTTAGGTGAGGTCGGGTGTTTACGAAAGACAGTTCATAACCACCACGCGATCGCCACCGTCGTGCCAAACGGAGCCTTACTCGCCTATATTACATTACATAATTAGAGTCGATTCGGTTGGACCGAATTGAAAATTTTGAATTAGATTTAGAGCTAGGTTTAAATTTTGTTGTCCCATTATGTGCTTAAAGGTAGAAATGGATTTCTAAAGTGAGTTATTTTTGCTTTTAACTATTCTATATGCTTAGAATCATGTTAGCACTCTCAAAGTTCGGTGAGTTTGAATCGGATAGCTAGAAAAATTGACTGAATGAGTTCGGAGAGTGTGGTCGCCCCGCCCTAAAAAAATCGTCCGATAATTTTAAAATTTTCAGGAAAGCTTCTTCTCATCTTCCTAAGATAGTTGACCGTGATGATTCTTTTTGTCAGATTATCAAACCATCAGAAAATAATCATCGTGCAGCCGAAAAAATGAACATGTTATATTGTTTTCAGAATTTCGGGAAAGCTTCTTTTCATCATTTCAAGATCGATAGTGGTGTCGGTCCGTCGATCAATCTCTTCGCTAAATCTCTTGTAATCATTGTTGGACTATCATCGCTGAGAAAATGAAAGCCATATATGATGGTCCTCAAATCTGGGAAGCTTCTTTTCATCGTCTCGAGAGTGTTGGTGTAGAAAATTCATCTGCTCGATTGATCGATCCTCAGATATTATCATCGGAAGATTGATTTGAGCAAATTTGGAGCTTTATTAAAACTCCATGGAAGACTACTACTACCACTTGCCACACATCACAATTGTTAGTTAACAGATGGATAGTTGATATTTTATGTAATGGAAGGCTTTGAAATGTAATAGTTTCATAGAAAATTAATGACTAGAGTAACTATCATCTCATCTCATCTCTCTGCTCTTGGAAAAATATCAAGTCAAAAAGTACAATGCACGGTTCGCCCGACCACACCTAAGGAACTGTTGAAGTATATTGTTATAATAGGTTAACAGGTCTTAACGGGTTGGTTTGGATCCGCTAGGCATCCATTAACCCATCGTCGGAGATTTAGGGTGTCGCATATAAATACTCTGCTGGGGGCAACGTGAAGGTCGTTCCAAACTTGCGGCCACGCGGGATGTTTCGAACGCACTAACATTCTCGAAGTTTTCTTTCGTTGTTGTGCCCTATCCCCCTCTCCCGTAAACCCACCGCCGCTCTCATTTTTTCTCGTCCTCCCGTTTTGGCCGATCCAGGGCACGAGGTGGATTCTCGCTCTCCATCTTCTCTGCGCGTTTCTACGCCGGTTCTTTTCGTCGCAAAGAAGAAGTTAATCCCGCTCGGGATTTCCTGCGCTGCTACTGTTCGCAACGCCCAGAGATCTCTTCGCACGAAGATTTTGCCGCCAAGAGATCTCGCCGCCCGGAGATAGAACGCAAGAAATTCACGTCGCGTGGATCCCGTGGTTGTTAAGGATCACACGAAAGGTAAAGCCGATCGCTCAGCGCTCAACCGTTGTCACCTTTCTTGCAGGAGGATGGAGGAAGTGCTTGCTTGCTTGCCGCACAAGGAGCCCTGCTCCCATCAACTCAGGAGTTCTTCTCTACACTGACGCTCAAGGCTTTTGGGAACCCTTGTCGATCGTGTGCGTCGCCTCTGTTCTCGCGCAACAGCCACCGATCGATCTTGGTTCTGGGTATCCCGGGCGCCACTTTCTCTAGTGCCGCAAGATTTCTGGTCTCCTTCCATCGCCGGCACTTGGTGGT
This sequence comes from Dactylorhiza incarnata, assembly GCA_033032865.1. Lineage (NCBI taxonomy): Eukaryota > Viridiplantae > Streptophyta > Magnoliopsida > Asparagales > Orchidaceae > Dactylorhiza > Dactylorhiza incarnata. Next base: position 791,519 of record JAWHQI010000450.1, read on the forward strand.
CATTTCTGTAGAACTCTGCCTACAAGTGTTTCGTTTTCCAAGTATAATTATTTCTTGGAGGGTTTCTCTTGCAAGTGCTACAAAGCTTGAAGATCTTGACAGGTCAATCTTTGAAGATCCGTGGATTTCCAGAACTTTTCAAAATCTTCAAGCCTCTTGTCTACGATGTCGAAGGGAAATACTCATGTTCCGGTGATCAAACTGGAAAAATTCTCCAACTCTGAGTTTAGTGCCTGGAAGAAGAACACGCAGTTTGGCATGAAATTTCTGAATATCTTCTACACTGTGCAGTCCGACTTTGCGTCTTATGCAGGAGGAGATGATGAGGATCAGTGGGTCAGCGACGAAGATTTCTGTCGCGACTACCTCCTCAACTGTCTCTCAAATAGACTGTCAGAGACGTACAACAAGATGAGAACTGTAAAGGAGATTTGGGACGCTCTGAAGGAGCAGTTCAGGGAGGAAGAGAACGTGTCCAAGACTCACCTGGTGGACAAGTTCATGGCCTTCACCTTCACTAAAGAAAGAGAGATTCTACCACAAGTTGCTGATTTTGAGAATCTCGTCGACAAGCTGAGCAGTGAGAATGTAACATCCCCAATCCTTCTAGACTCCTAGTTGGTATTAGGGCATGGGTGGTGTGCAGGGTGGCCACTAAGGCCCTTGGACCAAGTGGAGTGTGCTGGGTGCACACCAAGGGCACAAAATCAGCATAGCCCAATACCACTCCCTTAGGCCAATTGACCCTCAATTCACCAAATTGACCTCCCCCATACCACCCTAACCACTAAGGAAGACCATTACCTTGAGAATTACACTTGAGTGAGACCCAATTGCATGAAATTGACCAAAGTCAACAGTAGTTCAACATTAACCAAACTAAGTCAATTAGGGTTCAATTGACTCCAAATGTTCAAATTGACCTTACCACCACACTCTAAACACTTTAAGGATCCCATTGAACCAAAAAGCCCCATCATGGTGGGACCAGTTGACCCCAATTGACCAAAGTCAAACTTTACCCAATTTTGGTCAAATCTACACCCTTTGATTAAATTGAACCAATTGGGGCCCCACCATGGACCAACCAATGTTGGGTGATGTTAAGGGATCCAAGACCACCAAGTGGGGTCAACCCACTCACCTTGGTTGACCAAAGTCAACCATGGTCAACCTATCCCTTTAAGGTGAATTCCAAACCTAAATTTGAATGGGACCCAACCCCCATCATCTAACCAATTACTTATGGACCAAGGGCATGCCACCATCAGCCCTAGGACTGAACCCAAGCATGGCTTTATTAATCAAATAAAGGGGGGACCAAAAAGTTGATTAAAAAGCATAAAGTATAAAGCAAAAGCAAAAGCAAACACCCCCACCTCTACACTCCACCTCCAATCAGTTTGGGGCACCCCACCTTGATTACAAAGCAGCTGGAGGAGATCAGAGTGCCAGCAGGGGAAGGAGTGCAGGAGGGTGGCAGCAAGGGGCATAACCGAAGGAGCTTGATTTCAAATCAGCCTATAGAGGCCTCCCCATCCCAATCTGACCTCACCATCACCTTCAGGAGGTAGAGAGCGGTCGAGAACGACATCTGGAGCAAAGCTTTTGCTGGAGAAACGAGTTCGGGAGCAGGATCGCCGGAGCAAGGCAAATCCATGGCAAACCATCGCCGGAGCCACCGCCACGCACCAATAACGGTTCGTTTCTCCTCCCCTCCCCCCATGCTAGCTTTTCATCTCAAAATGAAGAAGGATCGGGCTCAATTGAGCCCGAATCCATTCCTGAAATCCATGGATTTCGGCTCGAAACGGGAAGGTCGGGATCGCTGGAAACCGCCTCCTCCGGCCACCAGTCGCCGGCTGACGGTAGCCCCGACCACCACGAAGGTGTCGGTGGTGTTGGGTGGCGATGGTGATGGCTGGATCGCCGGCAATCCCCCACGCAAAGTCACCCAGTGCGGTTGAATCACTGCCATTCGCTGGAGGAGGAAGACGATGTCGCGGCCGCCGGATCTGCGCCAAGATTCGTGCGCGCCTTTAATTTATAAGAATTATTAATTCATTCCATTGATTTTCTGCCTTAATAAATCAGTCCACTTCAATAAATAATTAGGGCCTCCTAATGGCTGAATTAGAAAAAGTGCCCAACATCAATGTCGTAGGCCTTGGTCTTGACTTTCATTAGGGCTTAAGTTCAAGTCATTTAGTGACTCACAGCTCCCTAGGGAGCTGTTTTACTAGGACTGGTCCTACACTAGGTCAGTCCATTGAAATAATTACTTAGGCCAAACCCTTCAAGATTTGGAGCTGTGCTTTTAACCATGGGCTGGTATACACTAGGGGCACCCCCTGCCCAAAGGACAGCCCTTGGTGGACACTTTTACCTAGGATGTTTGTGGTAATTAGGATATTTAAATTAAGTTGATTTTTGGAGCATATGATGTCCAAATGACACCAAATTTTGGTGGCATGCTCTTTAGTATATGAGTAGTGCCTGCCTAAATTTTCACTCCATTTGGATTTGATTTGATATGGAAAATGGGAAACCCTAATGAGGGCCTTTAAGGGTCAAATTAGGGTTTAGGTCATATTGAGGAGTTGAGTGTGTTAGCCTCCTCCTATCATGATGGTTATGTAGGTATGGATATGCAAAAGTTTGTAACACACCTTAATGGTCCATTTGGAGCCATTAGGGTGGTGTGACCTAAAACCCTAAGGGTAGACCCTTAAGGTTGCAAAGTTGAGATTTGTGAAAGACATAGGACCAAATTTTCTTGCCTTGGCTCAGAACTTTGTGGATTTGTTTTTAGGAGCATAAAATGACTTAGTTAATTTAATGAGAATTTTTAGTGTCATCTAGGTATTTTTCTTCTTAATAAATGAGATTGCCACCTTTTCCTTAATAAAATGAAATGCATGGTCATATGACCTTGTATGGTTTTGAAACTCTATCAGTGGCTGAATAGGGATGAAAATGGACTATAGTAATTTTGTTATGATTTATTGAAGTATTATCCCTTGTGTAGGAAATTTTAAGTGTTTGCTAGCTTAAGGGAATTTAATTTTTGAAAAATGTCAAATCATGGGGTAAAATTGTGAAACTTGGTTATCTGTAATTCAATGCTATTATATGCCCATGATAATTATTTGGAAGCATGTAGAATTATATTTCATATACCTCATGCAGAAATTGGATTTTTCAACCCTTGGGTATTAAATCATTTTAAAATATCAAATCATGGGAAAATGTTGTGATACTTGGTTATCTGTGATTTTGTGTTAATATATGCCCATGACAATTGTTTGGAAGCTTGTAGATTTGCTTTTCATGTACTTCATGTAGAAATTGGAATTCACATCACTTGGATATTAAATCTTTTTAAAATGTCAAATCACATGGTAATGACACAATCTTTTGGCAAAGGACTCTAGGTCCCCATCTGGACACTTGATAATTTTTGAAGAATTTTCAGAAGTGAAATACTATTTTTCCTAATTATAGTGGCATTTTGGTAATTATACAACTATGATGATTTAGTAGGCCAAATGACCTCCTAGGGTCATGGAACTCAGTGAACCACCTTGATATGGGATATTACTTTACGGATAATTTTTATGTAGCTAGTAGAGTCATTTTGAGGGTAGTTCATGTGTAATTGGACTTAAGGCCTTAACTACTTTAAATTATAATAAATACCAAATTAATATGGAAAATTATGGAAATTGGAACACACCTTATTAATGTCAGTGGAGCCTAGTATAATTATACCAGACCCTGGTGATGAGTTTTTAGAAGGGTTCCCCTATGGGGTTGATAGTTAGTTCAACTTAGTGGTCTGTGTTTAGTAAAAACAGAATTTTGAGTTTTAGACAATTCAGACCACTAAGTAGGGTTTAGAAGTTATATACAATCAGTAATTGAGTTATAGCACACAATGATTCATGGAAGGTCAATCCTAGGGTTAGTTGTGAGGTTGTGTTAGGGTTAGTATATGAGGTGTGGAGGCACGTCCAACCCGATTGGGTGGGACGGGAGATGAGCTAAGTCACATTAACTTTATGAAATGATGAGGGGTGAACCAAACGTTGATCACCAACTAAAGTAATTGTCTTGAGGAGGATAGTGAGGTTGAGCCCATTGATCTGTAGTACCGTTAGGGGCCCCTTACGGAGTACACCGCGGGAAGTCCAAGATTCTCCCTAATTATAACTCTAACTAAGTTGTAGGCAAGAGTAGTCTAAGTAGGTCTGCAATCTATTATGGATCTCCTTCGAGAAGGATATGGGTTGGATCAACTTGTGTGTAAATCCCTGAGTTGGAAGATAGGGTGGACTTGTTAACACATGTTCCTTATGCTAATAGTGGCGAGTCTTCGGTACTAGGCCAGTCGTATCACCGACGGTAGTACGTTGACTCAGGTGAGAGCGAGGTTTAGAGGGCCGGTAAGTTTGAGTACCGCGGTCTGGAGGACAATCCCTAATAACCCACCCCGACCTTAAAGTCTGGTGGATTCCAGCAAGAGTACGCAGGAGCTCCGCTGTTGTGTTCTTAGCATTGAGGCGTACATGAGGTCTAGGCTTGGTAGTGACCATACCCGCCTAGGATGTGGAGTGCCCGATCCACTGCCACCGTGAGCCACGACGGTCGGTACCCGAAAGGTTGGCTTCCTTTCAAACAAATTGGGAACTATAAAGGTCTGTGCGCATGGAGTCGTGTGGGTGAGTTGCATTGCATGGCTGCATAATACACATCATAAACATAGCATAACATAACACACATCTGCATACCCCATCATATAAATTAGTATGGGCTCTTTTATATGATGGGTTACCTGGACATCTTAACTTATATGTCGTATGGGCGTTCATATAAGTTAAGGTACGAATCTGTGATGGTAGTTTAGTTTTACTTACTGCACTGCCTTTACTTACTTATTGTTCACTATATTGCCTCTACTTGTTTACTATTTACCACACTTACTTACATGCTCTTTAATTATACCTTGTGACTGTTAGCTCTACTGATTATATTTATGTACTGCTAGTTAGTGTCATGTCACTCTTCTTGTTTACCCCTTGTTTGTCCTCCGCTTCTTCCTCTCACTCGGTGCCTAGGAGTCGTGGGGGGAGGCGAGGACAAAATGACTTAGTCTTTATGACTAACGGTCGGTGTGACCGCAGGAGTCCGAGGAGACGGAGTTGTCCCGCGCGCAGCTGGACGAGATGGCAGGACCTGAGCAGCGGATGCAGCGTACTACCACGACGCCACAGGTTGATGACTGGATAGTTAGACTTTCGCATTTGAGTATTTTATTGTAGTTTCCGCATGTTGTAGAGAGAGAGAGAGAGTACTTATTGTGGATTTGTATCGGGCTTATGCCCTCTTTGCTTGTACTTCTCTTTTTGGACTTTCTGTTTCATTATATGATGATGTGGGTGTGGACATGCCTTTATTTCTGTACTTCATTTCGGCATATTTTACTTATGATCGTATAGCCGGCAGAGTTGGTGCTGAGCGGTATTAGCCAACCCGAGTGTTGGTGACACCGCAAGGCAGCAATTCTGGGCGAAGATCCACCTCAACCGTGCGATGCGAGAGAGGTTCGAGTTTTCATGTACCCGAACGAGTCTTGAGAAAAGAGATCTTACAAATGGTACCACTGAACGAACGATCATAAGAGAACAGTCCACAACATACTGTGTCACCCCGCTCGAGTGTAGTTTGCGGACAAACTATGCAGCGAAAGCTGTGGTGTGCCCATGTATGAAATCACATAAAACAGTCCACTAAGCAGCAAGTTAGGTCAAATTTTGACTTACTGAGACAATTTAGTGACGCATCCTAGTCTAAAGAGCGAGCTCGGGTCTAGATTTGGTTGAAGGTTAAGGATACCCAACGTAGCTAAGGGAAGAGGTTAGTATAAGTCTTGATGTTGAGACTTTCACGCTAAAGGTTACACTTTACTACCAAGTGGTAGGACCATCTCGAGGAGATCGGGTGTCAGTAGTCTTCTTTAGAGTAATAGAAGACCCATAAGCATAAACCCCTTACCATAACTTGATACTTCTCATTACAGTACGTTGAGGCAACCACCATAAAATACCAGAGGTCGAATTGGAATTTGGATTTTCCTTGAAAAGGCCCCCTTTCCTAGTTAATCTTATAGGGAACTCGGAAAAAGGTAGCATAACTTATAACATTGAGAGCCTAAGTCTTATCATAACATTATGTCTCAGGGTGGAACACCAAGTCAGAGAATATATGCCCTAAAGTTTATGTACGTATGTAAGATGAATATACCGTAGAAGTATTGAAGAGACTTAACCCAAATCGGTAGGGGCTTATCCTTTTGTTTATTGGGCCAATAAAATACCGACTTGGATTGCCCTCTAGACTTTGTTTAGAAAAGGTTATGACATTTTCGTAGTAATCTCGAGGTTTGGAGTATTCAATGATACTCAGGTGATGACGAGATCTTTTTCTTACACTTTTGGTTTGTGGACCAACCCTCCTTAGAGGTTGAGGCCCTTGGAGAATTTCTTCGCCTTAAATAGCGGGGATTGTTTATACCAAGTTGTGACCGCTATAGTTTTGCTGGCAAGTTAGGTGAATAGTGCACTTCAAGCTTGAGCGGGTACTCATCTTATTGCTCCAAGGCTGAATCTAAGTCGACAAAAGTGATTAACTTGTTAATCAATAGGTTATACGTAAAGGGTTGTCCAGTGTATGGGCATAAGACTCTTGAAATCAAGAAAATCAGGTTAAGAATTTAGGGAATTCCTCTAACTTCCTGATCCAAGCAAAGTGGTCTTGTTTTTTATAAGGACGTTTGGTCATCAAGCTCTTACCGGTCACAAGGGAAGAACGTCATAAACGGCAATTCAGTGCAAGACCAAGTAAGATTTAGAATGGATAGAAGTAAGTCTAGGCTATAAATTCTCATGACCATAAGAAATAATCAGTTTATCGTAACAAATTTACAAGTGTATTGTTGTAGATACACCTTCTTAACCTCTAGACATCGATTTGTTGAGCTATCGGAATAATTAATAAACATTGGCGTCTGAACAAATGTCTCGATTAAGTCAAGTACTGAAAAACAAGAAGAATGCCAGGTTTAGTAGCTTGAGATAGAGGTGTCACGTCGTGAATTTTGAGGATTGGAATCAAGTTTTCGCAAGTTAAAAATTACAACTAGAGTTTCTTACACTTCAGGGCTTTCAAAGGTAATTTTCAGATAATATTTTTAATTAAATTCAAGCCCTCTCCTTGGTGTAAATTTAGTTAAGATCATTTTACTCTTAGAGTTGGTTTATGCATAACCAAAGAGCTTAGGAAGGTGACTCTTTGGATCTTATAATATGATGATAAAACTGTTTAGGGCTAAGGTGGAGGATCTTACTATGTTCGGATCTCGGGAAAAATGACAACAACCATCATGTACTAAAATGTTGAGGATTTGAGAGTTGAATTAAACGGTTAGTTGTTGTTACTATCAACTCCCGCTTGAAATTATTAAGACTACTTAATGAGATTTATCGATGTAATTTTGGACTACACAACTAAGAGAAGGGTCGTTATGATGAATCCTTTAATTCATAATTTTTTTTTGCTTAAGTGAGATGAGACTACTTAACTTTGGAAGTTTAGTCCGCTTGATATTAGAAATCTAAAGTGAAATTTGACGAATGATATATTGAAGATATAAAATTTACATACAACCCTCCGATCTTAAGAACCAGAATTTACAAGTTCTCCAAGAATTATAATCCCAGTTAGGAAGATTCAAGAATAAGGGAGACAGGTTTGATTTCCAGATATAGATGATGAAACCTCTCGAGGATTAATGGGTTTTTATGAGACACCCTTCATGTTGAAATCAATTTGTGTCAAATCATGTCATGATAAAAAGGGTTTTACCCTCGTGAGTTATGAACCAAATGGATATGGAAAGTAGATGAGAGTCATTTCACGAACATTATTTTAAACTACAAACGTTATGTTCCTCAAGGAAAGCATGAAGGTTATTTACATCTATCTAACGTGTAGAAGCGTTAACCTCATGTAGCGTTCGTAGGTCATAAGAGAATCGTTTAGTGAAGAATCAGAATAGACAATGACGGTTGGCTCAATGATCACGTCCTGGTTAATCGATCTATGAGCAGAGTATTAAGTAAGCATGGTTCGTGAATATAACCTGATGAAGTAAAGTTGAACTCGAAGGATTTCGGTGCCATCTAGCGCGGCAAGATAGTATAAATTAACTCGGTAGAAGCTTATGTATTACAGGTAGATCCTCCTTCAGGGAGTGTAGTGATTCTTGATAACACCCACGCCTGGTTAGCTTGTTTTGATTTTTGAAGTGTCTATTTCCTATTTATTACCGGGATGGAGCAAGTAGAACCCGCATTGCGATTAATGGCACGATGGTCTGAGCGGCGAGGTAAACCTTCAATTAACCCCTAGTGGGAATATTGCTGACAATCTTAGCAAGGAATAGTAGAAGTGCAATGATAAATCTTGATAAAGAATGTTGCTCCAGTTTGAGTTCTCATTTAGGAGAGGTCCGAGTTCTTCCGTGGAAGGGGACTCTGATGTCCGATTATTATAGTTCAATCATGGGCAAGAGGAGCACAGCTGGGTGCCCTTGGACTACATGCAACAACGTTTCCCGGAACTAATCACCTCAGGTGCAAATTAACCATCTTTGAAATCTTTTACTCTTATAAGTACTTGCAACCCATAGACCCGAACCTAAATTTCGAGGATGAAATATTTCTTTTGTTTATTGGGATTTGTAACATATCCAATCCTTCTAGACCCCTAGTTGGTATTAGGGCATGGGTGGTGTGCAGGGTGGCCACTAAGGCCCTTGGACCAAGTGGAGTGTGCTAGGTGCACACCAAGGGCACAAAATCAGCATATCCCAATACCACTCCTTTAGGCCAATTGACCCTCAATTCACCAAATTGACCTCCCCCATACCACCCTAACCACTAAGGAAGACCATTACCTTGAGAATTGCACTTGGGTGGGACCCAGTTGCATGAAATTGACCAAAGTCAATAGTAGGTCAACATTAACCAAACTAAGTCAATTAGGGTTCAATTGACTCCAAATGTTCAAATTGACCTTACCACCACACTCTAAACACTTAAAGGAACCCATTGGACCAAAAAGCCCCATCATAGTGGGACCAGTTGACCCCAATTGACCAAAGTCAAACTTTACCCAATTTTGGTCAAATCTACACTCTTTGATTAAATTGAACCAATTGGGGCCCCACCATGGACCAACCAATGTTGGGTGATGTTAAGGGACCCAAGACCACCAAGTGGGGTCAACCCACTCACCTTGGTTGACCAAAGTCAACCATAGTCAACCTAACCCTTTAAGGTGAATTCCAAACCTAAATTTGAATGGGACCCAACCCCCATCATCTAACCAATTACTTATGGACCAAGGGCATGCCACCATCAGCCCTAGGACTGAACCCAAGCATGGCTTGATTAATCAAATGAAGGGGGGACCAAAAAGTTGATTAAAAAGCATAAAGTATAAAGCAAAAGCAAAAGCAAACACCCCCGCCTCTACACTCCACCTCCAATCAGTTTGGGGCACCCCACCTTGATTACAAAGCAGCTGGAGGAGATCAAAGTACCAGCAGGGGCATGAGTGCAGGAGGGTGGCAGCAAGGGGCATAACCGAAGGAGCTTGATTTCAAATCAGCCTATAGAGGCCTCCCCATCCCAATCTGACCTCACCATCACCTTCAGGAGGTAGAGAGCGGTCGAGAACGACATCTGGAGCAAAGCTTTTGCTGGAGAAACGAGTTCGGGAGCAGGATCGCCGGAGCAAGGCAAATCCATTGCCAACCATCGCCGGAGCCGCCGCCACGCACCAATAACGGTTCGTTTCTCCTCTCCCCCCCCCCCCATGCTAGCTTTTCATTTCAAAACGAAGAAGGATCGGGATCAATCGAGCCCGAATCCATTCCTGAAATCCATGGATTTCGGCTCTAAATGGGAAGGTCGGGATCGCCGGAAACTGCCTCCTCCGGCCACCAGTCGCCGGCTGACGGTAGCCCCGACCACCACGAAGGTGTCGGTGGTGTTGGGTGGCGGTGGTGGTGGCTGGATCGCCGGCAATCCCCCACGCAAAGTCACCCAGCGCGGTTGAATCACTGCCATTGGCTGGAGGAGGAAGACGATGTCGCGGCCGCCGGATCTGCGCCAAGACTCGTGCGCGCCTTTAATTTATAAGAATTATTAATTCATTCCATGGATTTTCTGCCTTAATAAATCAGTCCACTTCAATAAATAATTAGGGCCTCCTAATTGCTGAATTAGAAAAAGTTCCCAACATAAACGTTGTAGGCCTTGGTCTTGACTTTCATTAGGGCTTGAGTTCAAGTCATTTGGTGACCCACAGCTCCCTAGGGAGCCGTTGTACTATGACTGGTCCTACACTAGGTCAGTCCATTGAAATAATTACCTAGGCCAAACCCTTCAAGCTTTAGAGATGTGCTTTTAACCATGGGCTGGTATACCCTAGGGGCACCCCCTGCCCAAAGGACAGCCCTTGGTGGACACGTTTACCTAGGGTTTTTGTGGTAATTAGGATATTTAAATTAAGTTGATTTTTAGAGCATATGATGTCCAAATGACACCAAATTTTGGTGGCATGCTCTTTAGTATATGAGTAGTGCCTGCCTAAATTTTCACTCCCTTTGGAGTTGATTTGATATGGAAAATGGGAAACCCTAATGAGGGCCTTTAAGGGTCAAATTAGGGTTTAGGTCATATTGAGGAGTTGAGTGTGTTAGCCTCCTCCTATCATGATGGTTATGTAGGTATGGATATGAAAAAGTTTGTAACACACCTTAATGGTCCATTTGGAGCCATTAGGGTGGTGTGACCTAAAACCCTAAGGGTAGACCCTTAAGGTTGCAAAGTTGAGATTTGTGAAGGACATAGGACCAAGTTTTCTTGCCTTGGCTCAGAACTTTGTGGATATGTTTTTAGGAGCATAAAATGACTTAGTTAATTTAATGAGAATTTTTAGTGTCATCTAGGTATTTTTCTTCTTAATAAATGAGATTGCCACTTTTTCCTTAATAAAATGAAATGAATGGTCATATGACCGTGTATGGTTTTGAAACTCTATCAGTGGCTGAATAGGGATAAAAATGGACTATAGTAATTTTGTTATGATTTATTGAAGTATTATCCCTTGTGTAGGAAATTTTAAGTGCTTGCTAGCTTAAGAGAATTTAATTTTTGAAAAATGACAAATCATGGGGAAAAATTGTGAAACTTGGTTATCTGTAATTCAATACTATTATATGCTCATGATAATTATTTGGAAGCTTGTAGAATTATATTTCATATACCTCATGTAGAAATTGGATTTTTCAACCCTTGGGTATTAAATCATTTTAAAATATCAAATCATGGGGCAATGTTGTGATACTTAGTTATCTGTGATTTTGTGTTAATATATGTCCATGACAATTGTTTGGAAGCTTGTAGATTTGCTTTTCATGTACTTCATGTAGAAATTGGAATTCACATCACTTGGATATTAAATCTTCTTAAAATGTCAAATCACATGGTAATGACACAATCTTTTGGCAGAGGACTCTAGGTCCCCATTTGGACACTTGATAATTTTTGAAAATTTGTCAGAAGTGAAATACTATTTTTCCTAATTATAGTGGCATTTTGGTAATTATACAACTATGATGATTTAGTAGGCCAAATGACATCCTAGGGTCATGGAACTCAATGAACCACCTTGATATGGGATATTACCTTACGGATAATTTTCATGTAGCTAGTAGAATCATTTTGAGGGTAGTTCATGTGTAATTGGACTTAAGGCCTTAACTACTTAAAATTATAATAAATACCAAATTAATATGGAAAATTATGGAAATTGGAAAACACCTTATTAATATCAGTGGGAGCCTAGGATAATTATACCAGACCCTGGTGAGGAGTTTTTAGAAGGGTTCCCTTATGAGGTTGATAGTTAGTTCAACTTAGTGGTCTGCGTTTAGTAAAAACAGATTTTTGAGTTTTAGACAATTCAGACCACTAAGTAGGGTTTAGAAGTTATATACAATCAGTAATTAAGTTATAGCACACAATGATTCATGGAAGGTAAATCCTAGTGTTCGTTGTGAGGTTGTGTTAGGGTTAGTATATGAGGTGTGGAGGCACGTCCAACCTGATTGGGTGGGACGGGAGATGAGCTAAGTCACATTAACTTTATGAAATAATGAGGGGTGAGCCAAACGTTCATCACCAACTAAAGTAATTGTCTTGAGGAGGATAGTGGGGTTGAGCCCATTGATTTGTAGTACCGTTAGGGGCCCCTTACGGAGTACACCGCGGGAAGTCCAAGATTCACCCTAATTATAACTCTAACTAAGTTGTAGGCAAGAGTAGCCTAAATAGGTCTGCAGTCTAGTATGGATCTCCTTCGAGAAGGAGATGGGTTGGATCAACTTGTGTGTAAATCCCTGAGCTGGAAGCTAGGGTGGACTTGTTAACACCTGTTCCTTATGCTAATAGTGGCGAGTCTTCGGTACTAGGCCAGTCGTGTCACCGACGGTAGTACGTTGACTCAGGTGAGGGTGAGGTTTAGAGGGCCGGTAAGTTTGAGTACCGCGGTCTGGAGGACAATCCCTAATAACCCACCCCGACCTTAAAGTCTGGTGGATACCAGCAAGAGTACGCAGGAGCTCCGTTGTTGTGTTCTTAGCGTTGAGGCGTACATGAGGTCTAGGCTTGGTAGTGACCATACCCGCCTAGGATATGGAGTGCCCGATCCACTGCCACCGTGAGCCACGACGGTCGGTACCCGAAAGGTTGGCTTCCTTTCAAACAAATTGGGAACTATAAAGGTCTGTGCGCATGCAGTCGTGTGGGTGAGTTGCATTGCATGGCTGCATAATACACATCATAAACATAGCATAACATAACGCACATTTGCATACCCCATCATATAAATTAGTATGGGCTCTTTTATATGATGAGTTACCTGGACATCTTAACTTATATGTCGTATGAGCGTTCATATAAGTTAAGGTACGAATCTGTGATGGTAGTTTAGTTTTACTTACTGCACCGCCTTTACTTACTTATTGTTCACTATATTGCCTCTACTTGTTTACTATTTACCGCACTTACTTACATGCTCTTTACTTATACCTTGTTACTGTTAGCTCTACTGATTATATTTATGTACTGCTAGTTAGTGTCACGTCACTCTTCTTGTTTACCCCTTGTTTGTCCTCCGCTTCTTCCTCTCACTCGGTGCCTAGGAGTCGTGGGGGGGGGGGGGGGGGAGGCGAGGACTAAACGACTTAGTCTTTATGACTAACGGTCGGTGTGACCGCAGGAGTCCGAGGAGACGGAGTTGTCCCGCGCGCAGCTGGACGAGATGGCAGGACCTGAGCAGCGAATGCAGCGTACTACCACGACGCCACATGTTGTACAGAGAGAGAGAGATAGTACTTATTGTGGATTTGTATCAGGCTTATGCCCTCTTTGCTTTTACTTCTCTTTTTGAACTTTCTGTTTCATTATATGATGATGTGGGTGTGGACATGCCTTTATTTCTGTACTTCATTTCTGCATATTTTACTTATGATCGTATAGCCGGCAGAGTTGGTGTTGAGCTGTAACACCCTAAAAATCGTAGTCCAGCGAGGTAGGCGGAGTGGTAGCGTCGCGCTCGGAATAGGCTGAAAATTCCATAGCAGGTTGTTCGCACACGCTCACTGGCCTCCTTCACGCACGACCAGTGGTCGTGCGCCTGATCGTGCGTTAATTCACAAGGGTTGAAGGTCGGCTAATTGTGTAGTGCGCATGATCAGGGGATGTTGGTCGCGCACGATCTCTGACCGTGCGCCGCTGCTCGTGCGCACTGTTTATTCTGCTCCGCGAAAAGTGACGGGGAAGATGATCCGGCCGTCCAAAAATCTTGGGATTTGATCCAACGACTGCGATGGTTGGCTGGGGGGTTTTAGGTCTTGGTAGAGGAGTTAAACCCTCATATTTCCAAGTCATTTCTCTCTCTTAGGTTGGAGAAAGGAGGAGGAGGCAAGAAGGAAGGAGAAGGGGAATCCACCATTGCCGGAGCTTCGGAGCTCCATTCGCCGATCCGAGACCGGCAACGCGTAGAGGGCATCGAAGCGCTTCTTCTCCACCGTTTGTTCGCAAGCTTCTCATGGCTAGGAGGAGATCTCAAAAGGTAACGACATTTCTCCTCCCGGTCTTTAGGATGCGTGCATGACATCCCTTTGTTTTCTGCATTTTGGCATCGGATCCGTCGAGTGAGAGGGATCCGGGTCGCCTTGGTTCGAAAGGAACCATCGGGTTGATTGAGTCCGTCCCCGACATGATTTGCACTAGAGATCCGCTCCGTTAGCGGATTAGGCATTGTGGGTGAAGCCGGATTTGTGGCCGTAGGTCCGATTCGGTGATGTTGACTTACGCGCATTCTAGGGGTTTTGTTAGAAATCCGAATACGGCGAACTCGTCGTTGTGATGCCCTTGTAGATTCATGTGGTAATGAATGTTGGGTTTAGGGCGGAGAAATAATGTGCGGAATTTGGGGTTTGTGATGCCTTGTGTTGTGCGAAGGCGCGATTGGTCTTTGTGGTCGGCTGGCTATCCCGTGGAGACTGAGATTCACGTGTGGAGAGTGTCCCGGCAATATTAGTCCCTTCGATTGTTGACTGACGAGAATGTCTGTGCTACGGATGAGTCTGTTGACGGTCGCCAGGCAAGGCAATCGGTGGACGTATTCCCGAGAGTAAGTCCAGGGCCTTGGGACGTTTTTGTTAGCTAGAATTCTTAGTATCGGTCTTGTGTGTTGTTGGCGCCCGAGCGTGTGAGCTGTTAGACAAGCCCGATGGCATGGCGAGCCAGGCGAGGTGGGTCTCAGCGAGAGCTCTTGGTCTTGGGCTACGATGCCCTTTCGGGGAAATGACGAGTACCCCTGTGTTTGTGATGTGATGATGACGTATGATGATGTGATAGATTCATACGCTTTAGGGTGCCTTGGGTGAAACCCGGGTTTGCATTCATTTTGCATTGGTAGGCCCCTTTTATTTATCTGCTCAACATAAAAACGTGGATGCTGTATGTGACACTCATACCTGTTTTTATGATGTTTCCTTTTATGTACATTTGCATACGAATTGCTGACTTGCAGGGTGAAGTAGTTCCCCGTGGTCCGCTAGGACGGCCGAGAGGAGGGATGTTGTTACACCGTTTGTGGTCAGCCATAGCTGACCCTCGTTTACCGCTTTTTGTGATTTGGTTGCAGGGCAAGAATCGCAGGCTGGACCCAGCGCGCCGACCAAAAAGGCCTAAGCCTCCTGAAGTGTTTACTGTTATTCTCATGCACTTCTATTATTACATTTTGTTGTAACCGGCTTGCATGCCGAGGTAGTTTAGGTAAAACTACTATCTGTCCCCTTTTGTTGGGACGCCCTTTGTGTTGAATGTTTGGTGATTTGGACTGTGGTTTTGTGTGGCCTTAAGGCCAGTTGGACTCTTTTGTAGTGTGGACAATCTCTGTGTTTTATGTTTGTTTCCGCTGTGTTGTCTGAGTTTTGAGAATGGGTAGTTAATATCATCTTTTAATACTGATGCTGTGGCGGTTATATGCTGTGGGGTCCCGGCCGGACTAATGTTATATGATCATTGCAGGGGAGGTGTTACAATTTGGTATCAGAGGTAGGTTAGAGTATTCTTGCGAGGTCTAGTGTATTTGGATCGCATAAGAGATTGTCCACATAGGAGTACTGTGCGGGATCATGAGTATCCCTGCGTTTGAGTCTTGCGAATAGAGCTTGATAAGTCTTTTTCCTTGCTTATGCTAGGATGTTGGCGACGATGCGGGGACGTCACGAAGGCAAGAGGAGCCTTCGGGAAGCAGTGATACTGCTCCGGGCCTCATGAATGTGGGCATGTCCCGGGCTGATTTCTGTCGCATGCTAGCAGAAGCAATGGTAGCGGCTCAAGCTGGAGCGATGCCACGGGTTCCGACACCGGTGGTACAAGTTGCGACTCCTGTTACTCCGGCGGCTACGCCGGCTACACCGGATGTCGAAGTGAGGCAAGCAGAGCCAATAGCGGAGAGAGATATTCCGATGAGTGATTGATTCATGAAATACTTCTTGAGTTTCCACCCTCCGACATTCAAGGGAGTGGGCACTCCAACGGATGCCGAGGATTGGCTTTCGAGGATCCAGGAGCTCTTGAAGGCAGCTGAGACCCCAGCTGAGAGGCAGACTCACTTTGCGAGTTTCATGCTAGAGGGCGATGCGAAGTTGTGGTGGGTGAACCATAACGGTCGCCATTTTGTTGGGCGTGTTCCGTCCATGGAGGAGTTCGGGAACGCTTTCCTCAAGCGTTATATTCCGGCCTCGACAAGGTTAGCACTGCAGCGGCAGTTTCTGCATTTGGTGCAGCGGGAGAAGACAGTGGATGAATATCTGCAAGAGTTCACTCGTTTGGGTCGTTATGCGGTAACGACCATGGCAGATGATGAAGAGAGGGATAATCTCTTCTATCAAGGGTTGAGAGAAAATTTAAGGCAACCACTCATAGCCTTGAAGAATGCGGGATTCAATGAATTGGTCGAAGCCGCTCGCACACTAGAGAGCGACTTGGAGCGAACCCAACGGCGAAAGGGTGTTGCGGCAAAGCAGGGAGAAGGAAAGCCTTGTTAGTCCCAATCTCAGTGGAAGTCTGAGGGAAACCGATACAAGAAGAAACCCCGTCCTAATAGGACTGGGGAGAGAAGTGGCGCACCCTCGGGAGATTTTCGATTTAAAGGTCCGTTGACTTGTTACCAGTGTGGCAAGGTGGGTCACATTAGTCGGTTTTGTACCGAGGGCGGAGCTGAGCCAGAGCCGAGACAGGAACAATCGGTGCGTTCGGGTCCCGGTGTTGCAGAGAAGGGGAAAGCGGCGGAGTCGAGTGCTTCGCGGTTCCCTCCAGTGCAGCCTAGAGCCTATAATCTTGGGAAACATGAAGCGATACGTCAACCCGACGTGGTGACAGGTACGAAAAGTTTAAGTTTTCGTTTGTTACTATAACGTAGGTTGCGGCCTTTTATGTTTATTTTTGCACGTGGTTAGGTTTCGTGCTAGTTTCGGGCTACCCCTCTCGAGTGTTGTTCGACACGGGGGCGTCACACTCTTTTCTTGCGGAAAGTTTTATCCGGAAGATTGGTGCTGAGTTCGTAGAGGCAGAAGTGGAGCTGAGTGTGCGTATGCCGAATGGGTCTTTCATGACTACCATGAGGAAGGGACGCATTGTGATGCAAATTGGCGATTATGATTTCGTGTTAGTAGCAGCGATTCTGCCACTAGCCGAATTCGACGTTATCTTAGGGATGGACTGGCTTGCCGCGCAGCGAGCTAGTATCGATTGCCAGTTGAAGGTGGTAACCCTGAGAGGAGAAGGTAGAGCATAGGTCAAGTTCGAAGGCCTAAGCGGAGTTGCTTGCTCCCTGATTTCCGCCGTGCAAATGAGGCGTGCGGTAAACCAAGGAGGCGAGGCGTTTTTAGCTTTGTTGGAGACTCACTCCACAAAGTTGACTATTGGAGAAGTTCCGGTGGTGGAAGAATTTGAGGACGTATTCCCCGAGGAGCTTCCGGGAGCACCTCCTCAGCGTGAGATCGATTTTTCGATCGAGTTGGTACCGGGTGCGAGGCCGGTGTCGCGTCCTCCGTTTAGGATGGCACCGAAGGAACTGGTCGAGTTAAAGGTTCAGTTGCAAGAGTTGTTAGAGCAAGGGTACATTAGGCTCAGCTCTTCGCCATGGAGCGCGCCGGTATTGTTTGTGAAGAAGAAAGACGGAAGTATGCGGTTGTGTATCGACTACCGTGAATTGAATAAATTGACCGTTAAGAATAAATATCTGATTCCGCGAATCGATGATTTATTCGACCAGTTAGTAGGGTCGGTGGTGTACTCCAAGTTAGACTTGAAGTCGGGGTACTACCAGTTGAAGATTCGAGAAGAGGACATCGCTAAGACAGCGTTTGGGACTCGGTATGACCATTACGAGTTTTCGGTGATGCCGTTCGGACTGACGAACGCGCCATCTGCCTTCATGGATCTGATGAACCGGGTTTTTCGACCGTTTCTAGATTCGTTCGTGGTGGTGTTTATTGATGACATTTTGGTGTACTTAAAAACAGAGGCAGAGCATGAGTCTCACTTGAGGCTGGTATTGCAGACTCTAAGGGAGAATCAGCTTTATGCTAAGTTCTCAAAATGCGAGTTTTGGATCGAGAAGGTGGCTTTCTTGGGTCACGTAATTAGTGGAGATGGGGTGGCAGTAAATCCAGCGAAGATTGAAGCCATTAGGGATTGGCCTGTATTGAGAACCGTGGCGGAAGTCCGGAGCTTCCTTGGACTAGCCAGTTATTACAGAAGGTTCGTGGAGAACTTTTCGCGGATGGCGTTGCCCCTCACCACTCTCACTCGCAAGGACCAAAGGTTCATATGGACACCGGAGTGTGCCCGTGCATTTGAGAATTTGAAGGAAAGGTTGATGTCTGCTCCAATCCTTAGTCTTCCTAGTGGGACGGAAGGATTTCAGGTCTTTAGCGACGCGTCAGGTTGCGGGTTGGGTTGCGTGCTGGTGCAGCACGGCAAGGTGATAGCGTATGGGTCAAGGCAGTTAAAGACTCATGAGAGGAATTATCCCGTCCATGATCTGGAGTTGGCGGCGGTAATCTTTGCGCTAAAATTGTGGCGGCACTATGTTTATGGTGCGAAGGTGGAGATCTTCACGGATCACAAAAGCCTGAGGTATCTTCTGGACCAGAAGGATTTGAATATGCGCCAGCGTAGGTGGGTCGAATTCCTTGGGGACTACGACGTGGAGATCCAGTATACGCCGGGTAAAGCCAACGTGGTGGCGGATGCCTTGAGTAGGAAGTACTCCGGGCAAGGTAATTGGATGGAGGCGCATAACGAGCGTTTGATTCGAGACTTGGAGTCTCTTGACATTTCTTGTGTGGCTAGAGGTGAGTCTAGCGTAGCTCGTTTGAACTGGATTGAAATGCAGTGTGATATAACAGATCGAATCCGAGAGGCGACCAGTGCGGACGAGGAGTGCCAACAGTTGGTGTTGGAGGCGCAGCAAAGCGAAGGCACAGCTTTGGAGATGGTTGGTGGAATTCTGAAGAGAGACGGAAAGATCTGTGTTCCGCGCTTTGGCAAGCTTCGCGAGGAGTTGATGTTTGAAGCTCACTTTACGAAGTACTCCGTTCATCCAGGAAGTACAAAGATGTACGCGGATATGAAGAAATCTTTTTGGTGGCCTGGGATGAAGCGGGATGTAGCCGAGTATGTGAGCCAATGTCAAACTTGTGCCTTGGTGAAGGCTGAGTGCCAAAGGCCCGGTGGGTTCTTGAAGCCTCTCCCTATTCCCGAATGGAAGTTCGATGACATCTCCATGGATTTTGTACATGGGTTGCCTCGATCGCAGCAGGGTAACGATGCGATTTGGGTGATAGTGGATCGCCTGACCAAGGTGGCTCACTTCATTCCGAATCAGAAGGGCGATAGCGTGGAGAAGCTCGTGGAGCTCTATGTTCGAAACATTGTGCGGTTGCACGGGATTCCGAAGAGCATCGCTAGTGATCGCGATGGGCGTTTCACTTCGAAGGACTGGAGGCTAGTACAGAAGAGCTTAGGCACAAAGCTCAAGTTTAGTACCGCGTTCCATCCGCAGACCGATGGTCAGACAGAGCGAACGAACCGTACGATGGAGGAAATGTTGAGAATGTGTGCTCTCGACTTTGGTAAAGGTTTGGAAGACCACCTCTTCATGGTGGAGTTTGCCTATAACAATAGCTTCCAGGCGAGTATCAAAATGGCGCCCTATGAAGCTTTGTATGGAAGGAAGTGTCGAACGCCGATGTCTTGGGCGGAGGTGGGAGACACTAAGCTGTTGGGGAAGCAAGTGGTGGAAGATGCTTGCGAGATGGTGCGGGCGGTTCAGGAGCGCATGAAGGTTGCTCAGGATCGACAAGCGAAGTATTTCAACGCGCGCCACAGAAATGTGGAGTTTGCAGTGGGCGACATGGTCTACCTGAAGATCAAGCCGTCCAAGGGTGTTTCGCGGGTGCGGCGACTCAAGAAGTTGAGTCCGCGGTATCTGGGTCCGTTCGAGGTTACAGAACGTATAGGCGAAGCAGCCTATCGTTTGGCGTTATCCGCAGAGTTGAGTGGATTACATGATGTCTTCCACATCTCTGTTTTGAGGAAAGCTCTGGTGGAGCCGAGCGTCATAGTCGAAGCGGCGACGGTGCCGGTGATGGAGGATTTGGGGACGAGGGTTCGTCCGGTTGGCGTGGAGGATTCGGAAGTCCGGCAGTTGCGCAACAAGGAAGTCAAACTTGTAAAGGTGCGATGGGACAACTGCGGGCGAGACGAATTCTCTTGGGAGCGTGAGCAAGCGATGCGGGAGGATTTCCCGGAACTTCTTGCTCCAGGTATGCTTTTTGAATTTCCTGTTTAAATTCTGAAATTTCGAGGACGAAATTCTTTTAAGGGGGGTGGAGTTGTAACACTCCAAAAATCGTAGTCCAGCGAGGTAGGCGGAGTGGTAGCGTCGCGCTCGGAATAGGCTAAAAATTCCATAGCAGGTTCTTCGCGCACGCTCACTGGTCTCCTTCGCGCACGACCAGTGGTCGTGCGCCTGATCGTGCGTTAATTCACAAGGGTTGAAGGTCGGCTGATTGTGTAGTGCGCACGATCAAGGGATGTTGGCCGCGCACGATCACTGACCGTGCGCCGCTGCTCGTGCGCACTATTTATTCTGCTTCGCGAAAAGTGACGGGGAAGATGATCCGGCCGTTCAAAAATCTTGGGATTTGATCCAACGGCTGCGATGGTTGGCTGGGGGGTTTTAGGTCTTGGTAGAGGAGTTAAACCCTCATATTTCCAAGTCATTTCTCTCTCTTAGGTTGGAGAAAGGAGGAGGAGGCAAGGAGGAAGGAGAAGGGGAATCCACCATTGCCGGAGCTTCGGAGCTCCGTTCGCCGATCCGAGACCGGCAACGCGTAGAGGGCATCGAAGCGCTTCTTCTCCACTGTTTGTTCGCAAGCTTCTCATGGCTAGGAGGAGATCTCAAAAGGTAACGACATTTCTCCTCCCGGTCTTTAGGATGCGTGCATGGCATCCCTTTGTTTTCTGCATTTTGGCACCGGATCCGTCGAGTGAGAGGGATCCGGGTCGCCTTGGTTCGAAAGGAACCATCGGGTTGATTGAGTCCGTCCCCGACATGATTTGCACTAGAGATCCGCTCCGTTAGCGGATTAGGCATTGTGGGTGAAGCCAGATTTGTGGCCGTAGGTCCGATTCGGTGATGTTGACTTACGCGCATTCTAGGGGTTTTGTTAGAAATCCGAATACGACGAACTCGTCGTTGTGATGCCCTTGTAGCTTCGTGTGGTAACGAATGTTGGGTTTAGGGCGGAGAAATAATGTGCGGAATTTGGGGCTTGTGATGCCTTGTGTTGTGCGAAGGCGCGATTGGTCTTTGTGGTCGGCTGGCTATCCCGTGGAGACTGAGATTCACGTGTGGAGAGTGTCCCGGCAAGATTAGTCCCTTCGATTGTTGACTGACGAGAATGTCTGTGCTACGGATGAGTCCGTTGACGGTCGCCAGGCGAGACAATCGGTGGACGTTGTCCCGAGAGTAAGTCCAGAGCCTTGGGACGTTTTTGTTGGCCAGAATTCTTAGTATCGGTCTTGTGTGTTGTTGGCGGCCCGAGCGTGTGAGATGTTAGACAAGCCCGATGGCATGGCGAGCCAGGCGAGGTGGGTCTCAGCGAGAGCTCTTGGCCTTGGGCTACGATGCCCTTGCGGGGAAATGATGAGTACCCCTGTGTTTGTGATGTGATGATGATGTATGATGCGGGTTTGCATTCATTTTGCATTGGTAGGCCCCTTTTATTTATCTGCTCAACATAGAAACATGGATGCTGTATGTGACACTCATACCTGTTTTTATGCTGTTTCCTTTTATGTACATTTGCATACGAAGTGCTGACTTGCGGAGTGAAGTAGTTCCCCGTGGTCCGCTAGGACGGCCGGGGGGAGGGATGTTGTTACACCGTTTGTGGTCAGCCATAGCTGACCCTCATTTACCGCTTTTTGTGATTTGGTTGCAGGGCAAGAATCGCAGGCTAGACCCAGCGCGCCGACCAAAAAGGCCTAAGCCTCCTGAAGTGTTTACTGTTATTCTCATGCACTTCTATTATTACATTTTGTTGTAACCGGCTTGCATGCCGATGTAGTTTAGGTAAAACTACTATCTGTCCCCTTTTGTTGGGACGCCCTTTGTGTTGAATGTTTGGTGATTTGGACTGTGGTTTTGTGTGGCCTTAAGGCCAGTTGGACTCTTTTGTAGTGTGGACAATCTCCGTGTTTTATGTTTGTTTCCGCTGTGTTTTCTGAGTTTTGAGAATGGGTAGTTAATATCATCTTTTAATGCTGATGCTGTGGCGGTTATATGCTGTGGGGTCCCGGCCGGACCCATGTTATATGATCATTGCAGGGGAGGTGTTACATGAGCGGTATTAGCCAACCCGAGTGTTGGTGACACCGCAAGGGAGCAATTCTGGGCGAAGATCCACCTCAACCGTGCGATGCGGGAGAGGTTCGAGTTTTCATGTACCCGAACGGGTCTTGAGAAAAGAGATCTTACAGAGAATATCCCTCTGCCATATGGTTTTGTTGCAGGAGCTATTATTTTCAAGCTACCATATGCATGGTACTCCTTTAAGACGGAGATGTATCAGAAGAAAATGCAGGTTGGCCTAAAAGATCTCAAGCGCTTCATCTGCATTTAGGACGAGAACCGAACTAGGCACGCTATAGAGATGGTTAGCAAGCAGAACTCCGCTGCTAACATGGTTACACACCCAAGCAAAAGC
This sequence comes from Dactylorhiza incarnata, assembly GCA_033032865.1. Taxonomy (NCBI): domain Eukaryota; kingdom Viridiplantae; phylum Streptophyta; class Magnoliopsida; order Asparagales; family Orchidaceae; genus Dactylorhiza; species Dactylorhiza incarnata. Next base: position 814,509 of record JAWHQI010000450.1, read on the forward strand.
TTAAGCCTGGAAAGACTAGACCGCCGACTAGTGCACCCGCAGTTGTTGACACTAGCAGGAAAGCTAAGAAATTTAAAGGCAAGTGTTACAACTGCAATAAGTGGGGTCACTGTGCTTCCGAATGCAAGCAACCCAAAAAGGGTGAATCCAGCACACCAAAGACTGATAGCAAAGCTAATATGGTTTATCAGACTACATTAGCTACATTAGGTACATATTTATTTTTAAAGAATGTTAAATTTATACATACATTAGCTGCTAATTTAATCTCAATTAGTCTATTATGCGATATTGGTATGTCATTTAACATTAGTGGCGGTAGATTGACTTTAATGGTTAACTCACACTATTTTGGTTATGCGTATGTCGTAAAATGGGATGTATAGACTAGGTCTAGCAAACAAAGTAGTAAATCAAGTTAGTTCAAATATGATAGATCATAAGACTTTACATGCAAGACTAGGACACGTGAACTATATAAAACTATTATGCTAGCTAAAACTCACAATATTCCCCTATACACAATAACTAAATTTGACAAATGTGAAATTTGTGCTCAGACAAAGATAACCAAAACACCTTTTAGTCAGGTTTTTAGGAGCACACAATTGCTAGAGTTAATACATTCCGACATATGTGACTACAAAAATTTTGTTACAAGAGGAGGTCGGAAGTATCTGATAACTTTTATCGACGATTACTCTAAATTTAGTCGCATTTATCTCCTTAAAACCAAAGATGAAACTTTTGAAAAAATTAGTATATTCAAAAATAGAGTGAAAAATCAACTAGACATGAAAATTAAGAGGTTAAGAAGTGATAGAAGAGGAGAATATATCTCCGGAGAATTTAGAGATTTTCTTGCCAATAATGACATAATCCCTGAAACAACCGCTCCATACTCTCCACAATCCAACGGTATCGCTGAGAGAAAAAAGAAAACTTTAACAGAAATGTTGAATTCTATGCTACTGAATGTTGGCATGCCTGCGGCCTATTAGGGTGAAGTTGTCCTCACGTCAAATCACATTCTTAATAAGGTTCCTCGTGCAAAGTTGAAACAGACACCTTGTGAGCTTTGGTTTAAGAGACTTCCTAGATTTGGCAATCTTAAGACTTGGGGTTGTATTGCTTATGTCAGGATACCTAACTCTAGGAGAGCTAAGATTTGACCTAGGACAAATACTTGCGTCTATCTGGGATGTGCAGAGGATAGTACTGCAGACAGATTTCTAGATCTCTCAACCAACACTATAATAGATTTTAGAGATGCAGTTTTCTTTGAGGTTAAGTTCCTTAAATATAAAAACATAACGCTTCTAGGTATGTCAGCTACTAGTACTGAGTCTACTATTGAGCCAGAACTAAGAATCTCTGACATTGAGCCCATTGACACTAGTGTTTTAACATCTACACGATTATCTAATAGAGAACGAGTGCCTAAAAGCTTCGGAACAGATTTTGTGACTTATCAAGTTGAAGCGGATATATCTACCTATAAGGAAGCGATACGATCTAGAGATTCTCTGTTATGGAAAGAAGTCATAGATGATGAGATGAATTCTCTCATGCACAACCATACTTGGACCTTGGTTGACTTGCCCAAGGGGGCTAGAACCATTGGAAGTAAGTGGGTCCTGAAAAAGAAGCTAAATCCTGATGGAAGTATCGTCAAATACAAAGCACGTCTAATTGCAAAAGGCTTCACTCAAGTGAGTGGTATAGACTACTTTGATATATACTCATATATTTGTCACATTGCGACAATTATGATTCTTCTCGCGTTAGCATCTGTTGAACACTACACCGTTGATCAGATGGATGTCAAGACTGCATCTCTTAATAGAGATCTGACTGAAGAGATCTATATGCACCAACATAAAGGGTTTATCGTAGAAGGTCTAGAAAACAAGGTTTGTAAGTTGATTAAGTCACTCTACGAATTGAAGCAAGCACCAAAATTGTGGCACGAGATATTTGACACTTGTGTTAAAGCCATGTATTTCAAATCCAGCTTACCAGATAAATGTATGTACGTTCGAACAAGTTCAAATAAAGTTGAAATTATATGTTTGTACGTTGATGACATACTAATTATGGGCACTGATCAGTCTGAGGTGAAAGAAGTGAAAATTGCCTTGACGACACAATTTAGCATGACTGACTTAGGCGTCACAACCCGCATTTAGATCTCGATTGGGTTCGCCGGAAACCGCCACTCCGATGGTCGTGTCGCGGCTCGGCGTTAGCCACCACCTCAACGGAGGTGGTGGTGGCGGTGTCCGACCAGGGAGGTGGACAGATGGCCGGAGGCAACACTTGGAAAAGCTACAACAAGAAGAGATCGGGGTTGTTGGCTCATCGAAGAAGACACAATCATGAGCGTCCATTTCCCTGTACAGGAAATATTAATAGCAATTATTATTATTATCCCATTTTCTGTGTTATTGCTGGCAGTAGACGGAAATAAATATAAAAAATGCTTAGAGCCCTTTACTGGAAAAATGTTCAACATCAAACTTGTAGCCCATGAAGTCTACTTTAATTCAAAATTAATTTCATGCAATTTGGTTCAGTGGTCTGACCACAACACTCAAAATGGTGCAGCATATACATATGGTTGACCAGAGTTTAATTTGAGTGCCCCCATCAATCCAGCCGTCCAAATGCTCTGAAATTTGGAGTATAGGCTAGTTATATCTCACCCTACACCTATCCAAAAATGAGAATTTTTGGAGGAACTTTTCCTAAAGTTTTGGTAAATATTTAATAATTCATGTATTAATTAATTATAGGATCTAATGACATCCAAATCCTGCCAAATTTTGGTGGGTGGTCCTTAGGGTCATGATATGACTATGGTAAAAATTTCATCCCATTTGGGATTGATTTGGATGGGTATTCAACTAACCCAAGATTGGTCAAACTAAGGGTTAAAAGGTCAAAAGTGCACTTGTTGGGTTGAATGGTCAAATCTCATCCAAAAGTGATGAAACCTTGACCACTAATTTAATATCATATAAAACACCTCCTCCCAAGATTTGGGGCGATTTGGAGTAGTTGTGCCCTAGAACCTTAGATCAAACCTTAGGGTTATATACTGAACTCATTGAAGAACATAGGCTCATATGTCCTTGGGTTGACCTAAAATTTTGTAGAGAGGTTTATAGGGTGGTTTCAAGCCCTAAGAAATTTATTTGGAATTTTTGTAGTCTTTTATTTCCTCTGATTTAATTAAGAATCATTTAGGCCTCTTTCTTACAAGAAGAAATTTCCTATTCATATAATCTAGGATGATTATGAAACTTTGTCAATAAGTTTATATTGATGTTATTGTCCTCTGATAATTTTGTCAAGAATTTTGAAGTGTTATTTATGGTACTTCATTCACAACCCTCAATCTGTGCCCTAGTTGAATAAAAATTAATTATGGGTTTAATATTCATTGAAAAATTATGGAAAATTGTTCAGTACTTGTTAGGCCAAACACATGATCTAGTAATTTTAGAATAATTTTTGGAGTTATTTATATATGGTTCCCTTCACAAGGTGATCTTGGACATGTTTATTTAATTAATGGAATTATATGGTTAAATTGATTTAGAAAATTATGGAACTTCATCAGTGAACTTTTCTGACCACTTTGGATACCATCTAATTTTCTTGTAATTATTGAATGAGAATTTCTAGTAGCTTTTTTGTTAATCATTGATCTTGATTAATTAGTTTATACTTTAATTGGAGGTCAAAACCTTTCTGCAAAATTGTGAAGTTCAGGTTTGACTGTTATTTTGCTGTTATCTAGTTGTACAAATTTTAGTGAAGCCATACCATGTCAGAAAACCATACTTGATGTATAAAATCATAGGTTCCCTGATTTTGGAGAAATTATAATAAATACCAAATTATGTATAAAAATTATAAATTTTTGGAGATGGTGTTATAATGTCATAACTAACCCCCAATAAAAATCTTGGGTCATTCAGATGATTATTTAGAGTACCACCTCTCATACACCTCATATAGCTCATTTGGTCTGCGTATAGTAAAATTGTAAAACTTGAGTAACTTGTAGACCATTAGGTGGGAATGAAGGGTAGATGGTGCACTTATTCTGGTTGAGGGGAATTGAGGTCACCAATAGGAGTCTATATGTTGAGTGTGAACGATAAGCTAAGAGGCAAGGTTGTGCTCGGGATTGGCGAAGGATCGTCTTTTCCTTAGAGAGTCATAAAACACTTAGGGTTAACTCAAGTGTAATGATAAAAGGGGTATGCTTAGGGGTAGTTATCAATAGTAGTAAGTGCCTTGGAAAGGGAGTTTTGGGCTGTCATCCCATCATAGCTCCTAGTACCACTGTGAGCCCCTCACAGGGCAGTCCTCGGGAAGTCCATGGTTAACCCAAAGCCGTAGAAATAATTTGTTATATAAGATAAACTCAATAACACACTCACTCACACCCCCGTTGCTGCGGGTGGTTAGTTGGTTTGGCCTTGCGAGCGGTAGGCTCGGTGGTTATAAGTACGGACGGGTTAGTCCGACGAGCCGGTGACTCGGAAGATTATGGCGGCGGGCAGGTTAGCCCGGGGAGCTTATGGCTCAGAGATATTTGGTAATCATATCGCATGTGCATAAAGGTGGTGGGTCTTCGGTATTGACGGTTGTTCACACCGACATCAACACGCTGACTCGACAAGTGTGGATTTGCACTTAACCAAGAAAGTCTGGTGGTCCGGCAAGTAAGAGTACGCAGACGCTCCACGGTTTTGCGTTGAGGCGTACGATAAGTCTAAGTTAGGTAGTGTGAATACCAACCTAGAGGTGGGCGAGGCCCAACCCACCGCTTCCGTTTGCCACTACGGGGGTATCCTGGGAGTCTTGCTAGCTCCAAAAAGGGGGAACTAAAGGTTTGTGCGCATAGAGTCGAAGTGTGTGAGTTGCACTTATGCGAACATAGCATAAACTGCATAACTCTGCATGTCATGACATAAGTATTGCATTTCCACCCCTACCACTATCGTATAAATGGGTTATAAGACTTTTTATACGATAGACCTTGTTAAACGACCCCTTGGTCTATTGGTTTGTATGAGCATTCCTTTAAATCAATGATTACTTTTCTATTATATACTTGTTTTTACTTACTGTTCTTTACTTGCTCTTTACCATGCTCTGATTAATGCTTTAATTATATATGTATACACCTGTGTAGTGGTAGTTATTCTGTAACTAGGCCATGTCACCTGCTTTGATATGTACCCCTTGTTGTCATCCGCTTCATCCCTTCCACACGGTGCCTAGGCGCCACTGGGGGATGGGTGGTGAGAAACGAGGCTTAGTCTTTTTGACTAACGGTCGGTGGACCATATCAGTTTAGGGGACCGAGGAGACGCAGCGGCACCAGAGGCCGGTACAGATGGAGGCGGGCCAGTCTAGCACAGGAGCACCAGTCTCTGGATCAGTGAGTGGTTATTAGTAGATTTGCTTCCGCGCGAGATCTTGTAGTGATGACATGATGTACTGGGCATGAGCCCCTTTTTTATTGCAACCTCTTTATTCAGTTAATATTTGTGGACATCTTTTTATGATATCTATATAACATGTGATTTGTGGACTTGTCTTCATTTATACTTCTCTTTTCTGTGATCGATAATGCTGACAGGATTGGCGCTTTGTAGTGGCGACCTTCCCGTGTGTTGGCGTCACCGCAACGCGGCGGTTCTGGGCATAAGACCTGGTTTGTAGCGGAAAAAAAATTGGGGTCTTACACCGGAGCCGGTGCTCCCCACCGTGGTTAGGAAAAATACTTAGCTTCGAGAGCGGTGACCTGACACTCTCTGAACGCACATCTCCCTCTCTCTCTCCCAACAATTGTAACGATGAGCGGCCTGTCTCCCTCGCTTTGTCTTAAAAAGCTCTGTACAATGCCAACAAATAATGAAATTTGGTCGGCACAGCTCCGACCACGTGGTTTTTGCACGATTGAGTGAACAAACACCGACGAGATCGAGGAGGAATCGAGTCACCAGGTCCATGACTGGATGAACAGACCCCGACGAGATCGGGGAGTGCTGAACGCAAACTGGGGCTGGTGGGATCGAGTGGAACGACACCGTCGGGCTTTGGGAGCCTTAAATATACAGTCAATAGGATCGAGGAGGAACAAATTGAAACGATTGAGTGAAACCTGTGGGGATGGACTGTTGGCGTGATTGGGGGGGGGGGACTTCAAAATTAAAACCCTAAAAGAGTAGCTATTGATTTTTTTTGTCTGTCAATAGAGGACTTCAAAATTAAAATAGGATATTTAATTCAATCAAACCCTAAAAGAGCAGCTAGGGAATTGAGGGTATAGAATTTCGCTCGGCAATTCCAGTCCAAAAGTGTTCCTGCGGAACAACTGACACACGAGGCCTTTGTTTAACAAGAACACCTTTACCAACCGATTTAATTTGTCCAACGAAAAACCTAGGTGAGATCCGACTTCGAAGACATGTAAGTTTATAAATTTTATCGCATGTATTATATTATTGTTTGATTGCGTAATTTATTTCTATCAAATGTACACGGCTGATTTATGATCTTGATACTTTTAATGGTCCTGTGTTTGAACCCTAGGTCTCCAATTTAGGAGACATGGGGCATGCACATAGCTTGTTATCGTTTGCATTAGTTAGAGCATATTCGGTTTGAAGGAGATGGATCCCAAGTTTTGGTTTTGGGTTTAAAAGAGAGTTGATATTAGCAGTTCGGAACTGACTATTCATAGTCCTTCCCTTTCGTAGTTCATAAATTTTATTTGTAGTCCAAAATTATATTTGCACCCCACTCCCATCCCCAAAAAGCGAAACACTGTTGATTTATTAAGTACTAGAAGCCTAGAGAAACATCTTAAAGACTAAAATAATTTAAAAACCTAGACATGCATAAATGAATTAACTCTAAACCAAGTAAATGACATGCAAACCTTCTTCTAATCAGAAAGTGACTATTTTTTGTGAGATTTTCGTTGAATAGTTTCCTTCTTTTTTGAAGGTGAATCTAAGAGGGGGAAAAACGACGCAACCAATAGAACTACGTCTAGGGTTTAGGCAACTAGAAAGATTGTGAGGAGGAAGTTATTTGATGAGGTGTGATTAATGAGAATTGGACTGCAAATATAATTAGGATTTTTACAATTTTTCGGGTTTGAATAACGAGATTTGGACTGCTAATATCAACTCTGAATAAAACAAAATACTGTACGGATGGAGGATTTTGAGGGCGGAATTAGAATTGGATAAAATCTAGGTTTTCATTTTAAGCTTTCCCCGATTATTATCTAAAATCTACGGGTTTTCGTCTCCCTCCCCTCGCCGCGCCAATCTCGCCGGAGCTTCCCACCAGTGGTAAGTTCCTTGTGTTTCCTTCTTGCTCCCCATATTCCTCTACATCTACCTCTCCATGTCCCTCTCCATCTTTCTCATCGATCCAGAGCTCCAGCGCCCGCACCTGCTCGCTCGGGAACTCCAACCCCACATCTTCTCGTCGCCGGTAATTTCTTGCCGCCTCCTTCTTCCTCTTCAGTCCATTCTGTATTTCTCCTGTTTGCCGACTCCTCCTCAAATTAATGGACCATTTCTTGACTTCAGTTGCTTGATCTATCTAAACCAATGTTGTTGTTTGGCTTATATTCCAGATCTAAACCCATGTTGCAGTTTTAACAGTAGTTAGTGATGACCTATTTCGGAATTTATCTGTTATTATCAGTAGTGTTTTTGTCTATTCCTGTTATTATCTATAATAACATTGATTATTTTTGTTTATGATGTGGGTGCTATTATTATTTTAGATTGATCGGATTCCAAAAAAAAAAAAAAAATCGAACAACAGAATTTCTCAATTCCAATTTCTGTTCTCCACTTCCATCATGCAACCGAACAACAGAATTTGAATTCAGCAAAATCACATTTCCTGCAATTTTTAGAATTGATCAATTCCAATTCCTGCGAACCGAACGAATTAGATTTTTTCTGTTCTATATACATTTCTTTTTGCCCGGCTGTATATTGCAATAATAAAAAAACAAGGGTTTTCTAGCTTTTTGTTGCATCAGATTGAACTCATGGAATTTATGGACAATCTGTTTCAAAAATATTCATTGGATTCACTGCCCTGGGAAGTGACCTCTGTCCATAATCTGGGTTTGATTATGGAATGTTCATGAGTGGGTTTTGATTTGTCTATTGTTTTAGAATCTGTTTATTCATTTCATTTTTTCTATATATAATGAAAAAAAGGATTTATTTGAGCTCTGATGGACCATGCCATATTTTCCTTTCAGTGAAATGGCAGCCCAAGGAGGTTATGTACCACCTCCATATATTCCCTTGCACCAGTCAGAATCTGAAGTTGATATTTTTTCTGAGGAAAACTCTCCTCGTCCCCTTGTTACTCGTGATCCATCTCAGTGGTCTTCTGGAATATGTGCTTGTTGCGACGCTATGGAGAGCTGTAAGCTACTTGCTTCCATGTGAGTCCTTTATTTTGAGGGGAAAAAGTTTGAATTTGTTTATATCATAAAACAAAGGGCAGCCCGGTGCACAAGGCATCCCCGCGGAGCGAGGGTCCGGGGAAGGGTCCCACCACAAGGGTGAAATGTAGGCAGACGTTGCCTTGCATTTTTGCTGGAGGCTCCAAAAATGCAAGGTAAGGTTTGCCTACATTTCACCCTTGTGGTGGGACCCTTCCCCGGACCCTCGCTCCGCGGGGATGCCTTGTGCACCGGGCTGCCCCTTTTTATGATATAAACAAATTCCAACTTTTTCCCCTCAAGAAAATTTATCCTTGTTGATATTGCATATATAATTTTTTTACTCATAGGGACTGACAGCCACACCTGTTCACCTCCCACCTTATCATATGTATATATATATTACCGCAATAGTCATCTAATTAATGGTTTAATTCCTAAGTATGGATGAATGATTTTAATGATTATGATGTCCTATATATGGATGGATAAGATGGAGGGCGGCAATGCTATTAAGGAGATTGTGGGATAATTATATTTATGGTAATGTGGCAGCAACACCTACTATTTAGAAGGGTATAAAAACTATATTAAAGTGTTAGTATTTGATGTTACTATTTATATTACAAGCTTAGTTGCATTTATTACATAGTGATTTGAAAACTATTACATTGTTTTTCCTATTCTAGGTATTTTGAAACGGTTGTGGTCATGATGTCCTACATCTGGACATTAAGATGAATGTTTGCCAATGGTATTAAAGAGAGTATGTTTCCATTAAAACACGATGATAAATAGTTTGATATTAATCAAAATGGAAGTACCATCATAAAAGTGAAAAAAGGAGGACAACTATGAACTAAATTAGACTCTAAACACCAATGTATTGAATAAAAACAACTATTGAAATACTAGTACTAGAGCCCAAAGGAGATCAACTATTGTTGCAAATGCTTTTATGATGATGGTCCAACAACCATTTGTTTTAACTACATACAAATTTGTCAAGAAAATTTGTAGGTAAATTTCATTTATTAAGACAATAAATGAATCAATACCTTCACAGGTTAGGGTATATGACTTAAGTATAGTAAGGTTTAGTTGATCGAGTTATCACACATTTAAGCAATCAAAGGCCATATAGCAAGTGTCTTAAAACTATATTACCTTTTTTCAATTGAAAGCATGAGTTCAACGCAAAGAAAAAATGTTGATATGCTGAAAATGAGTCTACTGAAGAAATATGCACATGAAAACAAAGAGATTCACACCATTTTAACCTTAAATCAGGTATTTCAATATGAAAAGATTTAATACACTAGACAAGGTTTAAAGTGAAGATAACTCCCCATAGGAATCAAAATAATGTCGCTATGAAGATACTTGCACTAACAAGGTACTTGAAGGCATTACATTCATAAGTTAGGGCAATATCAAACAGTTTCTATGAAGAGTTCTGCAAAACCTAGGTAAGTTGTTTGCAACATCTGCAAAACTTATGTTGGTCAAATGTTAAATGATGGTGAATTAAGGTCGATTGATCAACGAAGTAGGAAGTACAACATCACATTAGACCATCAGAGAGGAGCTCCAAAATGGATAGTCATAGTTGAGTGGCAGTCAGGAGAGAAGAGTAAGCAACATTCCAATGATCATCAGTTGTGGGAAGAGTTAACTTAGAGGGGGATGGAAGTGTAGGATGCTCGTGTAGCGGCTTGCTGTTTGAAATTGGGCAATTCTGATGGCACTTTAGTGTTTCTATCATATGAGTAACTGATGCAACCTGAGTCGCATCGTATTTTTTTTCATGCATTTTATTTTGTGAGTCGCGCATGTTGGAGTTTTGCTTTTCGCGCATACTATTAGCGCATATGTGTTTGTTTTGCGCATGTCATTCGCGCACGTTTTGTCGGCTTATTGGCGTGACCAACCAATAAGACCTTAAATAAAAGGTCCGTCAATTTATGTAGGTATTAATTAGAGCAAGCTTTGAAAAGTCACATTTTATTAAGTAATTAAGGTAATATATTTCTGAAATTACTCTTAAATATATTGATTTCAGAAATTATAGTTATTAATATTACAATTAATTGGGAATTCCAAATGAGCAGCCATCTTCATTTAACCCCCATTAATCCATTAATTCCCTGTGTCGTTTCTGTTTTGTCCTTTGGAAAACTTCCCCCCATTCAATACCCATATTAAATTCTGATATTTCTTTCTGATTAATACCAAACAGAGAAATTTATGTACAATCAGTTATAATTCTTCTGTTCAATGCCCTCTTAGCTCCATCAGTTCTGAACCGCCCCTCCTGATTCAATACCCTATTAAAGTCTGAAATCTCTTATAAAATGACTGTCCCGTACCTGTTGAAGGAGGCTGGAAAATAGAAGACGACGAGACTGAAACTGTCTTCGTCGTTTTCTCAAATCCAGTGTGCCTCCCACTCGAATACTTCTCCTCGGACGTCGACGAGTCTCCCTGAGGCAGGACAGCCACCAGCGAGTTTTTTCCGAATGAACACCGTCGGGAACGAGAGGCTCTGAACCGCCGGGCCTGAACTCCCTCCATTTTCCTTCAGAGCACCCCCTTTCCAGTCATCCGCTGCTCCTTTCCCTATGGCTGCCAGCCATTTCTGCCGTGCCAAGAAGGATTCCTAGCCTCTGAGCAGAGACCCTACTTGTCCAGTAAAGCTCCGTCGTTGTTTCATGGTTTGACCTTTCATTCCAGCCACTTGGCTGACGGTATGACCCACAACTTGTCCCTTTGCTCAATATTGTTAGTTTACTTTTATGCTTAATATGTATGAACTTAAAATTCAGAGCTTGCTTTAATTCTTGTCTACATAGTTGATGTTTTCTTCTAATCCATTGTTTCTTGTTGTTTCAAGTTGACGCCTGTGGATTGATAAGTTATGTTACTCATCGCTCGAAAGTTAGCACATAAGAGTGCCTGTGAATCCTAGGTTGACGCTCGACTGATAAAGCTCTTGAAATTCTCGCTCGCGTCACAATTTTTAAAACAAAACTCACTTTAACATTTAAAATATAAATATGCAATTTTAGAATACATCAGTTTGGTATCAGAGGGAGGTTAGATTCACTTCTACCGTGAATCGACGATCTTGATCTTGTTAGGAAATTTTGTTTTTTTAAAAAAAATTTCTTTTTAAAAAAAATTAAGTTAAAAAAAAAATTTAAATGGAGAATTTTGACGAGCGTCTTAAAAAGTTAACGAAAAACGTTGAAATTCTCTCCGCCATTATTAAATATGAAGTGAACGAGATGTGGACTACGATAAAAAGACTCGATGCGAGAATACCCAAGCCTTATGTATTTCCTGGTTACCTCCCAACTCCGTATCAACAAGTTGAACCCGGGCTTCCAAATCTTAATAGTCGTCTTTCTAGGCTCGATGTTTTCCCCACGAGCACTATGTCCCCACTTGTCACCACTGAAACACTCCCTTCAGTCGACGAGGTTATTCCTGAGGCCCCTCTCCAGGAAGAACACACTAGTGATGTGTCACCCACCTTGGTTGACACAATCTCGATCTCACCTCTACCAGAGAAGGGATTGGCTAGTGAAGAGTCGCTCATCTTAGAGGGCATAGACTCGTTCTTCGTTAATCCCGAATCACCTAGCCCACTGCAGTCGCGCACCCCTGAGGCCGCAGACATGGTGCTTGGTGGCCACTCGCTAGTGAGAATCGAGTCACCTCCCTTTATAGACTTTGTTTTCGGTGACCGCTCTTTTAGTTATTTTCATTTTCCTATTATTATTGGAGAGTGCGTTAAGTTTCAATTTATCAGTTTTTTCACGCCTAGTCATGTTAAGAGGGCATTCACGAACCCTAGGATTTTCACTCCTCATAAGGATACGCGCTTTAAAGGTTTTCTTTGGAAAATTTTAAATGTTAGATTTGGGATCCTTTTAAAATTTTGTGACTCTGGTGGGAATTCAGCGGGTATAATCATGGAGATAATTGATCTTGGCTTAGTAGATGCTCGTAAGTGTCTAGCAGGAGAGTGTATGATGCGATATGACTTACTGATTCCACAGGTTGATCCTACTTTCTCTCTACCTTGCTTCTTACCTTGCTTTTTCAATCTACCGTCTCTTCTACTTTGTATTTCTCTCCTATTTGATGCTCTGATTTTTATTGGTCAATTAAATATTTTGCATAAAATTATGACTAACAATTTGCGAGCATCTTCGGGAATCTATAATTCCACGGTTGATTTTCTCCCCTGGGATCATATTTTTCCGAAGGAGATGAGTTGTCTGCCTATTTCAGGAACGAGACTTTACCTACAGATTTTGGTTATTCAGCAGCAGAAAGGTGGAGGCACAATATTTCTCAGATCGACATTTTCTTCTTGCAGGTTTCATCACAGTCTCGACGGGGTCGAGCTCTTTCAACCCCGGGAGAATTGATGCAACCTGAGTCGCATCGTATTTTTTTTCATGCATTTTATTTTGTGAGTCGCGCATGTTGGAGTTTTGCTTTTCGCGCATACTATTAGCGCATATGTGTTTGTTTTGCGCATGTCATTCGCGCACGTTTTGTCAGCTTATTGGCGTGACCAACCAATAAGACCTTAAATAAAAGGTCCGTCAATTTATGTAGGTATTAATTAGAGCAAGCTTTGAAAAGTCACATTTTATTAAGTAATTAAGGTAATATATTTCTGAAATTACTCTTAAATATATTGATTTCAGAAATTATAGTTATTAATATTACAATTAATTGGGAATTCCAAATGAGCAGCCATCTTCATTTAACCCCCATTAATCCATTAATTCCCTGTGTCGTTTCTGTTTTGTCCTTTGGAAAACTTCCCCCCATTCAATACCCATATTAAATTCTGATATTTCTTTCTGATTAATACCAAACAGAGAAATTTATGTACAATCAGTTATAATTCTTCTGTTCAATGCCCTCTTAGCTCCATCAGTTCTGAACCGCCCCTCCTGATTCAATACCCTATTAAAGTCTGAAATCTCTTATAAAATGACTGTCCCGTACCTGTTGAAGGAGGCTGGAAAATAGAAGACGACGAGACTGAAACTGTCTTCGTCGTTTTCTCAAATCCAGTGTGCCTCCCACTCGAATACTTCTCCTCGGACGTCGACGAGTCTCCCTGAGGCAGGACAGCCACCGACGAGTTTTTTCCGAATGAACACCGTCGGGAACGAGAGGCTCTGAACCGCCGGGCCTGAACTCCCTCCATTTTCCTTCAGAGCACCCCCTTTCCAGTCATCCGCTGCTCCTTTCCCTATGGCTGCCAGCCATTTCTGCCGTGCCAAGAAGGATTCCTAGCCTCTGAGCAGAGACCCTACTTGTCCAGTAAAGCTCCGTCGTTGTTTCATGGTTTGACCCTTCATTCCAGCCACTTGGCTGACGGTATGACCCACAACTTGTCCCTTTGCTCAATATTGTTAGTTTACTTTTATGCTTAATATGTATGAACTTAAAATTCAGAGCTTGCTTTAATTCTTGTCTACATAGTTGATGTTTTCTTCTAATCCATTGTTTCTTGTTGTTTCAAGTTGACGCCTGTGGATTGATAAGTTATGTTACTCATCGCTCGAAAGTTAGCACATAAGAGTGCCTGTGAATCCTAGGTTGACGCTCGACTGATAAAGCTCTTGAAATTCTCGCTCGCGTCACAATTTTTAAAACAAAACTCACTTTAACATTTAAAATATAAATATGCAATTTTAGAATACATCAGTTTTCTAAATACGATGCGACTCAGGCTGCTCATTTGGAATTCCCAATTAATTGTAATATTAATAACTATAATTTCTGAAATCAATATATTTAAGAGTAATTTCAGAAATATATTACCTTAATTACTTAATAAAATGTGACTTTTCAAAGCTTGCTCTAATTAATACCTACATAAATTGACGGACCTTTTATTTAAGGTCTTATTGGTTGGTCGCGCCAATAAGCCGACAAAACGTGCGCGAATGACATGCGCAAAACAAACACATATGCGCTAATAGTATGCGCGAAAAGCAAAACTCCAACATGCGCGACTCACAAAATAAAATGCATGAAAAAAAATACGATGCGACTCAGGTTGCATCAGTAACATTCCAGGGTTTGGTTAGATTTTATCAATGTTTGATTGTGTTATTGACAACCACCTCTTTCTTCTTCCATTTCTCTCTTTTGCCTCTTCGCTTATTTTGTGCATGACCCATATTCGATGGGATCAGAAATGCAACATGTGGAGGACATGAATAACATATCAGCTCGTTGTTACGCACTCGTCTGAGCAGACGCCCTTGCATGAGCCACATAAACGCATATGGTAGCCGCCTTGAATGTTCATATACTGAGTTATATATTTTGTAATCAATTAGTATTAATTAACTTGTTAATATTAATTAATGTTTACTTATTAATATTGACTAGATTGATCATACTAATTAAAATATTTTTGTATCTTCTTATCAAGCGTGTCCTCCCTCATTTATAAAAGGGATGTGTACGAGTGTTTCAGGATCTTTGGATTTTGGTATTTTGGGCTCACTTAGAGAGAGGAGTTCTTTGGAGGACTCAACCTCTGAGAGCTTGGACGGAGCTTGTCTACGGATTGTATCACGTATGTTTATCATCGTTTAATGCAAATTGATTTGAGTCTCCCATCTCTCTCGCAATGTCGTTCGTGATCAATGTCACTCCATTCCTCTCTCAAACCCCAGCAATTTCTCCACCAGTAACAATGGTCCGATTTGCCGCTCTCCTCCCACTACCCAAGCAGTCATTGGGAACCGAACCAACACTTGACTATGTCCTCATCCAAGCACTCCAGGCCATCATTACCAATGTCCTTGTCATGGACGCACACATAAAAGAACATTACGCGTAGGTACGACACAAGCTGCCACCAACGACTCTCCTGGAGGTCACCAACGATGATGCATCTTCCAACATGCATTCTGCCTTGGCGGTCGAGCCCTCTGCCCAGAGAGCCGCCTTGGTGGGAGCACAACGCTCCTCTCAGTCCATGCTTCAGGACAACCTCGTCGGCCCTGCACTCACAAACGTGTCGTTGGATACCGGGGACAGCTACGTTGCGACTCTCGCCGTTGAACCTCCCAAGTCGGAACGCCCAACGACCATCGAGGAGGTGCAATGCCCTGCTTCCGTGGTCCAGAAACTCACCGCCTCGGTGATGTTGAAGCAACTGACTGATCGGAGCACACCTACATCCCCTCACTCTCTCTGCCATCAGCGCCCAGGTCTCCTCACAAGGCTTTTCCAACCTGTGGCGCAATCTTTTCTAGGTCCATGACATCGCCCTCCTATCTCCGTCTGTCACCACCCCAACGTCCTCCGAGCCTTCATCCATGCCTGCCTTGCTACAACGACAATGCCATTGCGTTGCCGTGGCCCCCTGACTCGACGCCTTCTCTGCTCGTTTTTCCATACCTCTACTGTGAGTGACAACGCCTCCCCTGCTTCTAGCACCCCACCTGCATTTCGCGTCAAAACCCTTGAGCTCCTCCTCACGCGACCTTCTGGCACCGCATGTCTTATCTCTTCCCAACTGTGATCCCTACAAGACCTTCCTATTTTAACTCTACCAGGACCACTCTATTCACCAATCCACCCATATGTGCAATGGACCCCATTTGAAGCCCACCCCTGCTCCTTTTCCCATATCCGTCGCACCCCTTTTGCCTTTCCCAGCGGTCTCCATTCACCCAATCCCCAACTTATCAACTAAAAATGTTTTTTTTACTGGCGCCAACTTTCACTTTTCCCTACACTTTCTATTCAGATATCAACTTCCACGTCTCCACCTAGTTAGGCCCACCATACCTACCACTTTTATCTCTCCTTGCACACTATAACTACCACATATTTTAACCACCCACAACTCCACCCAATTCTATTCTAGCATTTTATGAGCATCGTCATTTATGCTCCTTGTCACACCAACTCTTATCTAGACGATGTATGCTGCCGACATTCTTAAAGATCCTAAAAAATATTTGCATTTCGCGTCAAAGTATATTTGTATATATACTACTATTGTTAAATGTAATATGCAAGTTGTATATAGGTTGTAAGTTTAGAATAAGCTATAAGTTGCAAACAATGTACATCTTTTTATGTTTCGACCATTCCAACCGTAATCGCTAAAGAACTATGAGCTAATATAAACAATTTGCTATGGAAGAAATGTATTGAGAATGCATCAAATCGTGATAATTAAAAAATTACTCGTGTTTACACAACTAAACATCTCAAGAAATTGAGATGTGTTGTCTTGAGTTTATAGTGGAAAGACAATGAGAGATAGAAGTATTGTAATTTTTATGAGAAGAACCATTATTTCTATCGCATATAGTACTATAGGAAACACCTTCTTGTGGCAACATTTAGATTTAACATGTCGTGCGACTTGCCAATTTTGAGGGTAATATTTTTTTCATGAATTTTTTGTTTAATAAAATATAGGTTGACATATTCAATTTTTACTATATAGGACAACACACTTTTTGAAAAATATCGTCCACTATTTTATTTTATGTTATATTAACAGTATATCTGCTTAAGGCCTTATTTGGTACTGCTGTGACATTTGAGCGGTGGCGGTGTGAAACTGTGGTAGTAAACGTAGTGGTGGAGGTTTACCTGCGTATGGAACCTTCGTGACAACTTTTCTATCTTTCTAGGATTTGGGCATTCATGAAAGCTAATGTTGACCACACTTGCATGACTGTGATCACGTTTTATCTTAAAATGGTCTTTTTGAAAAGTAGTGTTTATGACCACACCACACCTATTCAAATACTGTCTGTGTTTTTCATAATTGCATCACATACCGCCACCACATTGAAACCGCTCTCCCAAACAGGGCCATATCACTTGTATGTATTGCAGTATATGTGCTCAAAATATCATCCAGTGGAAGAAGGTTTCACAACGCTTTGGTCTGAGAAGCTTCGAATATGGAGAAGCAACGATGACGAAGGAGCAAATCGTGAAATGAAAAATAGGAGTTTGAATTTTAATAAATCAGAAACTCGTTTAAGAAATAAATCAATGAATGAACTATGAAATATACTCAACTCACTGAAGATGACGAAAAGAGAAAATATAATATAAAAGTGGAAAATTCGATTCAACCCGATCAAACACGAATAAACATGCCTCTATCTAATATAAAAAGCAGACATAGTCGTAAATTAGCCACATCACAAGGAATACACTGCTATTACACCGACGTAAGAAATATGTAACGCAGGACAAATCTATAGGTGGCGGATAAGCGATGTCCTAACCCTAGATGCAGTGAAAACGATCACACGATGAATGCAATGGACCTACGACCAACCCTAGAATGACATGCAAACATACACGCAATCCAATGAACTAACGAAGGATGATCCCAATGCGATGCACATGCAATGATTCAATCATGCAAGTATTTTTCAACACACAATTAATTAAACAAATTAATTCTAAAATTTCGTGCAGATATCACAAATGATTACAAATATTGCATTGGAAGTAAGCAAACAACAATTACAGATTAATTGAGAGTGCGTTGAAAGTAAATGCAGGTGAATAAACGATGCACTATTAAGAGAGCAATAAGCCAAATAGATACGAACCCAATAATTTTAAGGAGAGTTCTCGTATAATGCAGAGAAAATGAGTCTATAATGTAAAAACTCACCAAGTACTCAATGCCGAATGTGGTGGGGGAGATCCAATGATGATGGTAGCTGTCCGGGGGTTGAGATGTTGTTGTGTAGGGGCTATTGAAGAGGGATGGTGGCTGTTTGGTGGGCTGGAATGGGCTGGGTGGGCTGTTGGAAGAAGGGGAAGGGTAGGTATGGTGTTGGGTAATTGTGGGAGTGGATATACAGAGGGGTGTTGCCGTGTAAATGGAGAAGGGCTGGTGTGGGCTGGAATTACTTGTGGAGGTGCTAAATGTGATGGGTATTGAGCGGGGAAGTAGGGTTAGTGATGGGGAGGGGCTGGAGGGTTGCGATTTGAGGAGGGGAGGAGCTGAAAAGTGGGATTTAACAGAGGGAAGGGGCTGGACATCGGAGTTTGACATTGGGGAGGGGCTGGACAACGGGGTTTGACATCGGGGAGGGACTGGATAGCGAGGAGGGGATGAGTGGTAGAATTTTGGAGTGGGGAGGGGCTGGAATGCTGGAATTTGTGATGAGGAAGGTCGGGACTGCTGTGGGGAGGTGCTGTGGTGATGTTTTGCAGTAGGGAAGAGGCAGAGAGGCTGGTATATGCGACGGGGATTGGAGGAGAGGCACGGATCTGGGATGTGGAGGACTAGAGAGAGGTTATGTGTGACGTTTTGGCGAGGGAAAGGGAGAGAAAGCTTGGATCGGCGGCTGGAAGGTCTGTTGGAAGTCTGCAGTGCTACTGGAAATCGACCGGGGGGGGGGGGGGCTGGCGGCTACAAGGAAAGGCGGCGGTGAAGGCGGCGGAGCCGGTCGACGTCGCACCGAGCGGGAGAGAGGCGTCACACCTCTCACGACCGAGTGGTTCTTCTTCCAGGAATAAACCGCAACTCTCGATCCCCTTCTCCGTTGTCTGCCAGTGACATAGAAAAGGGTGTGTGTGTGTTTGTGTGTGTGGAGAAATTAGGTTAATGAAATCCAACGATCACAATTGCCCGATGGGTAATTCACCTAACTCTCCAAATACAACTAAAAAATAAATAAAAGAAATATACATAGAATTATGAAAAATCGAGTCGGTCGCGATCACGGTCTCCGGTTGACCATCTGACAATCCAAAGTTTTCGATAATGATGAATTGCCAAATGTGGTGCGGTTGATCTCCATCAATATGAGTAATCAAATTTATAAGCAGATAAAATGAAATAAATGTCTAGACAAAATATAAATAGAAGCGATAAATAGAAAATAAACTTTTGTCCCATGTATATTTCAAATCGCCTATAGATTGACTATTGATTTTTGCGAGGTCCATATAGTGCTGATGCAAGGGTGGTAAATATCTCCGTGCCTACAATTGAAGGAAAGAAAATGTTGGAGAGACATTCATGATTACGATGGGTCTATGATTAATGCTGAGTTGCAAATATGAAAATTTAAGGTAACAACATTGTACAATGTCAACAATAGGCCCATGAACGCTCTTCAATGGCTAGAGAGATCTCCTGAAATGAGAATGAAGAAAATAATGTCACTAATGAGATTGAAGGAGATTGCTCATGAGTTTGTGGTCGTCTCAAAGTGGAAAAAGGGAGAAATATATGTAATTGCAAACGACAAGTTTAGAGAATAAACAAAGAGAGACAATAAAATATTCTCCACTTTTTATATATCTTCACAATTATATTACATATACAAGAGGATCCTTATATAGATAGATGAAGGAGTAAGATTGAATCTAAGATGTGAGACTAAATGAGACTAAGAGAGAAGTGACCCAATGTGCAATTTATACATATTATGACCTTTTTCCAATACCCCCCCTCCCCCAAGCTGGAACATACAAGTCGTAGGCACCAAGCTTGGAAAGACACTGTCGGAACAATGGGCGAGACAAGGCCTTAGTAAGGACATCTGAAACTTGATCTGCAGCTGACCCATGTCGTAAAACAATCTTCGAAGTCTAACTTTTTCTCGGACAAAATGACAGTCGAGTTTGATGTGTTTTGTGCACTCATGAAACATGAGATTTTCAGCAATATGGATAGCAGCCTGGTTATCACAAAAGAGAATGACTGGTGAAGGAAGTTTGACTCCTAAATCAGTAAGGAGACTCTCTATCCATGTGAGTTTAGATACATCGGCGGTCATGGAATGATATTCTGCTTCAACAGAGGAGCGAGCGACCACAATATGCTTCTTACTTCACCAGGTAACCAAATTTCTGGCAAAATACGTGCAGTAACCACTAGTGGATCGACGATCATCGAGCGACCCAGCATAATCGGCATCACAGTATGCAATGAGAGACAAAGAGGTGGAAGGTTTGTATACTAGTCCTTGTCCTGGAGCATTCTTCAAGTATCTAAGAATACGTTCGACTGCTTGAAGATGGGAGGTCCGAGGAGAATGCATGAAACGAATGACTACACCGACCGCAAAGGATATATTGGGTCGTGTGACAGTGAGATAAATAAGTTTGCCAACGAGACGACGATAATACTCCGGATTAGGGAGAAGTTGATCAGAGTCCGAATTATGAGCACAGAGCTGGTGATTGACATCCATAGGTGTGTCCGCTGGCTTAAACCCAGAGTAGCTGACATCATGAAGCAGATCAAGGCAATATTTTCGCCGAGACAGGACAAGACCATCAGGTCGTCGGGCTACCTCAATCCCCAAGAAGTACTGGAGCCGACCCAAATCTTTAGTTTGGAATTGAGAAGCTAGGTGTTTCTTGATTTGAGTAATGCCAGGAAGATCATCACCTGTGATAAAGGCCAACGAGCGAGATAGTAGTAATTTGGAGTTCATCCCTAGCATCAGGGAGAGGGGCTGGAGCAAGAGAAGGAAGTGTCGAGGAAGTGGAAGCAGGACTAATTCCCATGGTCTTAAGAGAAGGGGGGAAGTGCCCAAGCGGGCAACAACAACAGGAGGTGGTGCGGCCTCAAAATGCGAGTCCGCACAAGTGCCAAAGAGGAGGAGGCCACCCAAGCACAGAAGGAAAATTGTAAAAGCCTCAAGGAGGAGCCCGGCGGGACAACGGGAGGAGGAGGCTCGGTCTCAAAGATGATGAGTCCGCCCAAGCCTCAAAGAGGGATCCGGGCGGACAACAGTAGCAGGGGGTGCGACCTCAAAGGGGAGGCCGCCCTGTGTCACCAAAGAGGACCGCAGAGGGCTCGGGGCGGCGTCAAGGAAGAGTCTTTCCAGGCCGCAAAGAGGAGCCCGAGCGGTTGCAATAGGGAGGCTGCGCAAACTGGTCTCAGAGAAGGAGCCGACGAGCACAACGGGGAGTCTGGGCGTCTGCGGAGATGACCTTAAAAAGGAGGTCGGAGCGACCATGCAAGGGAGACCGCACGAAGTCTAGAGGTCTAGGGACCTCGCTGACAGAGGGTGGGCGGTCTCAAAGAGGAGTCCGCTGGGGGGGGGGGGGGTCTTGGCACTGACAAAGAGGAGGCCGCCACAAGGGAAAAAGGCGAGACGGCTCGGGGCGACGTCAAGGAAGAGTCTTTCCAGGCCGCAAAGAGGAGCCCGAGCGGTTGCAATAGGGAGGCTGCGCAAACTGGTCTCAGAGAAGGAGCCGACGAGCACAACGGGGAGTCTGGGCGTCTGCGGAGATGACCTTAAAAAGGAGGTCGGAGCGACCATGCAAGGGAGACCGCACGAAGTGTAGAGGTCTAGGGACCTCGCTGACAGAGGGTGGGCGGTCTCAAAGAGGAGTCCGCTGGGGGGGGGGGGGGGGGTCCTGGCACTGACAAAGAGGAGGCCGCCACAAGGGAAAAAGGCGAGAGCAGGGGCTCAATCGCTGAGACGCCAAGAGATCATTGGCTCTGATACCATTTGAAATCCCAAAATACAAATAAAATATGGATTTTATTTCTCTTGGAAATCTACTTATTACATGAGTGCGCCCCTCTTTATAGAGAATAGAGGTAAGAGAATGTACCAACAATGATGTGGGACTAAATAAAGAGCAGCAACACCGGACGGTTACACATGGGTAACCGCCCGACCCTTATATAGAGTAGCAACACCGGGCGGTTACACATGGGTAATCACTCGACCTTTATACAAATTACCAACAATCAACACCGGGCGGTTACACATGGGTAACCGCCCGGCCTTTATCCAGATTACTTCAACAACTCTAAACTCAGCTTGTGCACTATTCTGAACAACTACAATTTGTTTCTTATTACTCATAGTGACATGATTCCCCAACACATGAATAATAACAAGAGGTGGATCTTTGATCAGTTGTATAACCATCTCAGTCAGCCTCAATATATACTTCAATGTTCCTCTTATTAGTTTTCTTGAAGTATTGTTCTTCGGGAGCTCTCTTTAGGTACCTTATGATTCTATACACACAATCATACATTAATTTTATGGACACTAACCGGCTAACAACAAGCCTAATATCAGGCCTAGTATGAAATATAGATGCACTTACCATTAAGTCTCTGATATCTTCTTTTATTAACGCTATTATTATTTTCTTTACCTAATATCTTTAACATCAATTTTCATCAGAGTATCTGTATCTCTACAACAATGCATCCCATTTCCTCAAGCGAATCAAGAACATACTCGCCTTGATTGATTACACTACCTGATTTTGATTCGACAATTACCATTCGAGAAAATATCTGAGGTTCCCCAAAGTTTTTGATCTCAAATTCATGAGCTAGAAGCCTACAAACATCTTGGGCTTGTTGCTTTCTTCCTAGTGGTTTTCATTTAAAATAATGTCCTCCATACAATTGTCATGAATGTTTTTTATATAATCTTTGACTAATAATGTGTGATCAAAATGACATTGCAAGTAACCGTTTCTCTTTACAGCTTTAGTGAATTGAAGGAATCTCCATACACTTATTCAAAATCCTGTTCTTGGAATGCATTCCTGAAATCCGGTTGTTGCAATGGAAAATTCAGATTCACAACAACCAAAGAATATTAATAATATTTTGTTTGTAGACAAGGGAGAAGGATAGTTTGTGTGAAATCTTTGGCCATTAATTGAGCTTGAACTTTGCTACACTCCCAGATACTTTTTACTTGATTGTTAACATTAATCCAACTGGATTCTTCTCTGGAGGTAATAGTGGAAGGAAAGCTAGTTTTTAGTTCCTTTTGTTATGATTTCAAAGCCTGTGAAGAGCATCTTGATTTGTATCCTCCATTTTCCTTGTTGAAACTATCCTTCTATTATATCCTTTGTTTTTGTCATTTTGGAACTAATTATCTTAGACTTCATACCATATTGTTTCCCAGCGCAAGAAATTAAGATTAAGAAATCACGGTCAGTGTCAGCTACAGTGTGCAGTATAATTCCTCCATTTTTTGTGTAGTAGCGTTGATGTGAAAATTTGAATTGAATTCCAACCCTACACAAAAAGATCGGTGTGACAAGAAATATAAGGAACTTGATGAATTGATTGAAGAGACATGGGGTAGAGACACATGATAAAATTTAAATCTTCTTCCTTGTTGAAACTATCCTCCCACCTCTAAGTTAGCTTACAATTTTCCTTTTCCCGTTATTCTTTTTTCTTTGATTATTGATGTATTGCAGTTGAGAGGTATCCTTAAAAGTTATGTACCTTATTGTCATTATTTAGGCTATTAGATGTGATACAGTTGAACCGTAGGTATTTAAACTATTGATCGTCATACTCCAGTAACAACTCTATAATTCTCAATTACCAGGTCCTTTCTATTAGGTTCATTACTGGGAAATTATTTGTTTGAAGTTTTTTTGTAAAATACAGTTTTAAGTTCAATAGAAGATCATTCACCTCATTTTTTCTCATAATTCTTTGCTACTTTCTAAAGGTATTATAGGCACGATCTGCCCTTGCTTCCTCTTTGCAAAAAATGCAGAATTTTTAGGGTCTGGAATGTTGGCTGGATCATGCATGACACATTTCATTTTGTGGAGCCTCGTCAATAGTCTTTGTTGTCTGTTCAGTGGAGGTGTTCTATCATTTTTTCCAGGAGCTATGGTTGCTTGTTATGCTTGTGGATATCGCAAAGCACTGAGGGAAAAATATAATCTGCAGGTATGATTTTCTTCCATTCTTACATATTAATTTTTTAGTATCATAACATTAATAACTGGTGGTGTACTATTATGGTCCCACACGATCTGTTATCTAGTTTAATATATGTATGTTTTAATTTTTGTTTGTGTTGAAGCATGCTGCGTCTTTGAATTATCATGTCTTGATTATTAGTTTATATTAAGCTTGTTTAGTATTTTATAATAGGTCCAAGTCTCGGGACTTATTACTTATGCCACTGTAATATTATTTAAGGACCTCCTTGGGTCATGAACAGAGATAAAAAAGAAATTATGATAAATCTCCTTCTTCTAGGGTTAGGGTTAGGGTTGAGCTCCGCTCCCTCTCCTTCCTTCTCCTTGCATACTCTGTAGGCCGAGCTCGGATCCCTTGTATCTCCGTCTCCACTACCACCTCCAACGAGATAACGATGCCTTACGAGATAGATCTGTAACAACTTGGTATCAGAGTCATTCTCCTTGGCCGAGCTCGGATCCCTTGTATCTCCGCCTCCACTACCACCTCCAACGAGATAACGACGCCTTACGAGATAGATCTGTAACAACTTGGTATCAAAGTCATTCTCCCTGGCCCCGCTGTCCACCGAACGTCTCTGGTAACGCCCCGTCATTCATTCCGCTGCCCACCAAAATCTTATCTCCTGATGCTTTGGAAGCCTTATAGTCCGAAGACAGTAGCTTCCTAGCACCTGGATTGCTTACCACACGATTACAAGACCAAGAACTGCTCGGTGCACGATCACACATAACTGTTGAATGATGTCGATTCTTTCTAAGCACGTCGAAACCCTTTGGTTCCGGCGAATCGATTATAATTTAGTGGACTGAATGTGTCTAGAATGAAATTAAAAGTTTTAATGCGCTGTGAAAATTACTAACTTCATAGACTAGTACCACGCGGTCCGTAGGTATTTAAATCTATGGCTCTATCCACGAGATCCATAAATCAATTGATTCATGGTCCGACATCAATGATTACAGTGGCTAACCAGAATACCTAATCGACTAATGAATAGAACTCAATTCATATAAAACATAAATGAAATAAAACACATCCACCCAAACTAATACAATCATTAATTCATATTACTATACAATCACCCCAACGAGAGAGGTAGCCTCTTATTGTTGGGCAAACCATCAAAGAATTGAGGAGTAATGAAGAGATGTATATAATTTTAGATAGTAGCATTGTAACAAAGAGAATAGAAAAGCAAACTCTACAAATATTGTCAATCTTGCAGAGAATCCACAATCTAAATTCCAAATGTGCTTTGCAAACATTGTTCCTTCAATCTCCAATGATCTTCTTCTCTAAAATCTTAAAAATACTCTCAAAAGGGTCCCCCTTCTCATAATGAGAAGATAACAATATATAGAAAATGGTAAAATGCACGGCCTTGCGTGAATTTGGACAGTCGTCCCTTTGATGTAACAACCAAGAAAGTGGAGAAACTGGGCAAACACATGGACGTGCTGGTTTACGCATGTCCGTGTCTACTGAAGGGCGCATGGGCGTGCGTGAATTATAAACTATAGGCGCACGGGCGTGCAGTGGCACACGCTTGTGACGTACTTGCGTGCTGCTAAGTGTACGTATTTCTTCCCTTTATCCAACCAAAATACAAGTCATGTTAGCAATCACACGTATAGATGTACGAGTGTGTTTTGGGCGTGCGTTCTCATTTTTACTTCTCTACCTTTGCTTATGCTCCAATTTCGTCTTCAAGTGTTTCTATCTGCCCCAAATTTCTCCAATGTGCTTCTTCATCAGTATGTTAACATAGTAGCACAAAATAATGTGTAAATTCATCTTCATGCCATAAAACACAGATAATCAATGCAAAATAAGGGTGAAATGAAGAGCATATGCGCCACCTATTTAATGTTATCAGACACCCAAATTTAATAAAAATATGAAGAAAAACAAATATTAATGCTACAATTAAACAATATTAGCCTGTGATTATTATTGATTATCTAGTTGAAAAATGCACTGATCTTTAGAAAAGCAGACAATTAAAAGGAGAATATTATTTTTGTCGAAGTATATATACTCCTCAAAGAAATGATAAGGAAGATAGAAAATATGACAGAGAGCCTAACTATGATAATCGATACAAACCTAAGAAAAAAATAATATCTTTGACGGAGTAATGCTAGAAAGTCTTCCCTAAATAAAGATAAACGTGTTCGCAAATATGATAAAATTGAAATTACATTAAAACTTTAGCCTGTTTCTCATTAGAATCGATCGTGAAACAATCTTTAAATTTTATAATAACCACAACACTAAGAAAATTAGTTACAAAAGATGGACTAATTTTTTAGATCGCATACTCAACAAAAATTACAGTAATCTTTATGCATATAAAGGGACCTGATAACACCTTAGCAGACCAGCTCTCACACATTCTTCATGGATGACAATTCATACATATCTTAGAATATTTAGAACAAAGCACGCAAAAGCTGCGACAAGTTAATAATAACTTAGCCAGAGATGTCACTGGTATTGAGTGATTCATTAACACTACCGGGGGTAATATAGACATAGAAATATCAAGTCTTGGACATGGTAATACTACTTTGATATTGATCTTGATAGGGATTAATGTTTGTTTACAACTCAAATATGTTATTAAAGGTGAGCCTCAGGCTTAAGGCGCAACAGGCGCACGACCTCCTGCCTCTGCAATGGAGAGGTGCGAGCGAGCTGGCTCCGACGCGTGTGAGCCGCGTCTAGCCGCACGCCTCACCCGAAGCACAAGGCGTGCTTGCGTGAGTTCGAGATGGCGTTAATAAAGATATATTGTTTCTTTTTTTAATTCCATTCCGCCAAACCCCGAATTCTACTCAAGCCCTACGTGTTCTGCGAGTCTGTGGCCTGAGCCCTTGCCATTGCCGACCGAAGGTTTCCCGTTCTCCTCCTCATTATTGCTTGCCGAATTTGGTTCTTTGTTGGAGATCCTTCTCGGATTATTCTTGTCGGAGAGGCGTAGATTCTTCTTACGCTGAAAATTTTTTGCCACCCTAGTTTCTTCTTCGCCAGAGTCCTTTTACTTGGACTTTTTTTTGTCGGAGTTTCCTCTTCTCTATCTATAATACCTCCTCAATCATCTTCCTTGATTTTATTCTATATCTTGCTAAAGTTTGTTCCGGTTGCATTGTTTTGGTCCAAAACTGCTGTCATGGTCTTAAAATAGCTCTTGAAATTACATCCGAACAACAGTTTTAGCCTCCAAAATTGCCGCTTAGAAGTAATTACAACAATTTTATACATCCGGGCAACAATCTTAGGCATATCAGTTTTAAACCCTAAAATTGTTGCCTAGCGATGTAAAGTTTATGCTCGATGGTTCGAGCACTTCCGGACAGTAATTATATTGTGCGAAATTGCTGTCCGATGCATTAAACTGTCGTTCCAAGGTGAAAAATGTCTGGAATTCCATCTAGACAACAATTTTAACATATTTAACTTATTCATTGCGTTGTAAAAAATTGTTCAGTAGACTGCAATTGTAGTGTATGGGTCTAGTTCATCAAGTGTTCAATAAAAAAAGATTTCGTGCGAAACAACGCATTGTTGGGGGCTTTTGGAATACTAAACCTCGTCTAAAATGCCCCCAACATGCATGCATGAAAATCCAAGAATTTATGGAAAAGAAAGCTACTGCTAGCAATACAGAGAAGAACACATTCCCAGATTTCGTAGATGCAGATACCTTTGGAAGCGATGAAGAAATGGATGACATAAGGAAGAGGATTCGTAGAGGAGAATCTTGATAGGGTGTGTCAAAGAAACCTCGGGCCAAATGACCGACCCTAGGTCAAATGACCGATAGATGTTTTTTTTTGCACATAACATTGAAAAGATGGTGCAAAATAGAGCACAACAAAAATAATGAAACAAACATCTATTAATGAAGCTTGTAAGAAAGCGAGCTTGCAAAAATATAGCCCAATGGATGTATGATGCAAGCATCCCATTTAGGCTTCGTTTGGCGCGGTGGTGGCGGTCGTGAACGCGGTGGTCATGAACCATCGTTCGTGAACGCCCGACCTCGCCTAAAAAAATTCATGCATTTTATGCCCAAAACTAGTTTATTTTCTTGGTAGCGGTCATAACCTGTCTTGCTAAACATACATTCTATGATAATGACGTTTTTGACCAAACTCACCGGAGCAAATAAGTCACGCCAAACGAAGCCTTAATCTATGAAGCTATGAATAGAGCTAAAGAGTCTGTCATTAAGTCTTTTAATGTTGATGCAGACTGAAGCTAGGGCTGTAGATTTTAAACAATATTTCCTGCGATCCCTTAAAATTATTGCAGCACAAAGAAACTTCACAAATTATTTTGAAGCGAACAAAGCGACCTAGGCGTTGCAAACGAGCGTAAGGCTACCGCTCCAACGTAAAAACATCATGAGTCACAATTCCACAGGCAGGGAAATCAGGTGGACATTCATGAATATGAAATGATGATAATAAGAAGATCAAATTAATTCAGGCAAGCTCTTAGTAATTAACTGAACATTCGTGTAACTTGCTCATAAACTGACCTATGTATTGAGAGCGAGATCAGTTGAGACTTGAGAGGTATACCAAAGGATGAGGAAGCGACAGGTGTGCCTTCCAGGCTTCCAGCAGGAGACGAGGAGGTTATTGAACTCCTAAGTGCTCGAGACTCCAAGGACGCGACTGCCAGGGTTTGGGATAGTCCAGTGGTCGCCAGAAAGGGTGGAGGCTGGCAGACGCGAGGTCGTTGGGGACAGAAAACAGCTCTGGCGGCAGTGGCAAGGTCCGGAGAGAGGGCGTTGTGCGGCTGGAAGGAGATGAGGGGCTGTGTGTCGTCGGATCGGCGGTGGATGTTGCAGAAGTGGTCGTCGGCGATATCTAGAAAGGTGTCGCACGGCTAGAAAGGAGAGGGAGGACTGTGGAAATGCCGGAGCCGGCGGTATAAGTCGCAGGAGTGGTCGCCGGACTCTGGCAGGGACTCCAGAGGCGTCGTCGAGGATGACGGGAGTGGCGTGCGGTGGTTTCGGGAGTTTCCGTCGAGCAGGGGAGTCGCTAGAATGTTGCGGCTTCAGGCGGAGGATTCGTCGGGTTGGCGGCGCTGGATGGAACCAAACGAAGACTAAAAGGTTTCGTTCGATTCTTTTCCCAGCCTCCGATAATAGGAGATATGGGGGGATTTGTAACATAGTTTTTTGGGTTTTAATTTAAGAATTAAGAAGGGCAAGTTTTAAATGCAATTTGGAGTGGGCTTTGGGCCAGTGGTAGGCATAAGGGCATGGTTTTAGACTCCATTAAAAATCATTTTCAATATTAATTTCAGGACTTAAGATAATAAGGTAAAAAAAGTTAATTTTTTAAAAGCTTGCCCTACCTAATTTATCTCCTAAATTAACGGACCTTTGCATTTAGGGTCTCGTTGGTCGGTCACGCCAACAAGCCGAACAAACATGCACGAATAACAAGCGCGATACATCACATAACGATACAAATAAGCGCGAAGGCATGCGCTACACAATTAAAAGGCAAGAAGTACCAAAATAAAAAACATAAAAAAACAGATGCGACTCGGTTGCATCAATTCCTCCAGGGTTGAAAGAACTCGACCCCGTTGAGAATGCGGTGCAACCAGTCACTATAATGTCCAATACGTCAATCAGAGAAATGTAGTATAACTGTCCTGCGGATGCCGTCACTGCGACTCAGAACCTGGAGGTAACCTCTCATCCTTGAAAGAGACAGGAAACTAATCTCCTTTAGAAAATTATAATCAATGTTGATGAAATCAACCATGAGATTATAAAGCTCCAAATAAGCTCGCAACCCATCAGTCAAAATTTTATGCCAAACATTCAAATGATCATTAATTATTAGAGCTTCAAAAAGATGTTAGAGACGGCGTGGGGAGCAAACACAAGGTTGGAAGCAAAACAGGAAACAAGTGGGACCAGCCTGTGGAATTATTAATTCATAATGCATTAAACGCTCGTTCGTTAGACATCCACGAATGTCTGATAGACCAGGATCGACTATCACCATGATTTCACCCGTTGAAGTCCCCCATGTCACAAAATTTTAAAAAGATCCTAATTCTATCGTTCAAAATCTCCCATAAAAAACCATGGAAACGGGTGCCCTATTTGGAGTAAAAAGTTTAAGGATCGTCTCGACTCTCCTAATACGGCTAAACAAAAAAATCAGAAATCAAACGATAATGACGAAAAGGTTCAACGTGCACGCCGATAACCAAAGGAAAGTTATGCGAACTGAACGCGCGATCGCCGAATATAAAATCAATACGAGGTGGTGTTTCCAAAACATCCAAGATGAATGACTCTCTAGACTCTGGCAGGGACTCCAGAGGCGTCGTCGAGGCTGACGGGAGTGGCGTGCGGTGGTTTTGGGAGTTTCCGTCGAGCAGGGGAGTCGCTGGAACGTTGCGGCCTCAGGCGGAGGATTCGTCGGGCTGGCGACGTTGGATGGAACCGAATGAAGACTAAAAGGTCTCGTTCGATTCTTTTCCCAGCTTCTGATAATAGCAGATATGGGGGGCCTTTTAACATAGTTTTTATGGTTTTAATTTAGGAATTAAGAAGGGCAGGTTTTAAATGCAATTTGGAGTGGGCTTTGGGCCGGTGGTAGACATAAGGGCATGGTTTTAGACTCTTTCATTAAAAATCATTTTCAATTTTAATTTTAGGACTTGAGATAATAAGGTAAAAAAAGTTAATTTTTTAAAAGCTTGCCCTAACTAATTTATCTCATAAATTAACGGACCTTTGCATTCAGGATCTCGTTGGTCGGTCACGCCAACAAGCCGAACAAACATGCACGAATAACAGACGCGATACATCACATAACGATCCAAATAAGCGCGAAGGCATGCACTACACAATTAAAAGACAAGAAGTACTAAAAAAACATATGCGACTCGGGTTGCATCAAATGTGAAAGTGGACAATTATAAGGATGTCCTGGAAATTGTTGATAGAAGATGAAAAACTAGCTTCATCGACTTTTGCATGCATCGTGTCATTATTTAAATCCAGAATTCTTCTATTCAAACCTTGTTGTTGCAGAAGATCGAGAAGTTATGTGGTTTATACTAGAAAATGCAAAAACTAGTTTCAAGCCATTAGGAACAAGATAAAATCATTGACCAACTTACTTTATATAGAAATGTCGAATGGTTATTTGGAATGAAAATTGCAATTCGGCAGAAAAACAAAGTCCCCGGTAAACCAGACATTATTCTAACATGGTTTAAATGTATTAAGATTGCCTGCTTAATTTCTAAATATTTACTACTTCGGCAGCTGAATGGTGACAATCTTATGAAGTTTCAACTTTTAATCTAAGAAGATTTGCTATAACGGCGTTTAACCTTACTTGTAGTGCGTTTGACTGTGAGCATAATTAGAGTTTTTTGTTTATATAAGTATTTAAATTCTTTATTGGAAGATTAATGAAGTGATGAAATCGTTTTGATTAATTTGTGTGGTTAATTGGTTATATTTCAGATTCATTAAAAAAAGGCTAGCTCGACAATGCCAAAATGATTTAGTATTTATGAAGTATAATCGAGCATTACGATGTCGATATGATGCACATGATCGTATTGATCCGATTTCGTTGACTGATTTTGACAATAACAACGGATGGTTGATGAGCAGAATGGAGGAAGATAATAAGGTTGAGCACGGTTATGTATATTTTGCATTTAATAAACTAGATATTTTTTTCTTGACTCTAGGACCCATTTGCTTCTCGGTGCCTTTTGTGCCTTTAATAACATGACAACTCAATGACCAACAATAATCAGACAACCTTTGACCCTTTTCGCCTCACAGTATATCTAGCTGTTAACAACTTACGATTCCGCACAAGCCATATCGTGATACAACAATGACAATGCTTGTAATATAATTTACGGAACTGTAGAGAACTCAAAAGTTTCAATGATATTATAGAATTTGTAGCCGAGCATTTTACCTTTCAATAGCCAATTACATAGTAGTCCTATCCCAGTTCTACTAGTGAGATGCAACTCCTACCTAAAACAAGTAATGAAATACATACACTTCGAGTCTCCCGTACATGCTCATAAACTAATAGTAGCAGAACAATATGAGGAACTTAGAACTGCAACAATTATGATATGAAGACGACTTCTTGGACATGTCCTCCTCTGCATATGTAGCCTAAGAGCATTATCGTAAATTTCATACCTCACACCCATATATGAGGTAGTGATAGTGAGTCTTATTCGATTATCTTGGATCATTGTTAGGCTTACGCTCTCTTTGGAGGGAAGGCTCTTAGAGGGAACCTGCCCTCAAGAGTTGGTATCAAACATTTCTTGATAATTTGTATCTTTCACTTATGATATTTTGTGGACGATAACATGCATCTATCAACTGGTCCGACCTTCCGCTCACTTAGGGTTTCATCCGGAACCCCAAGTTCCTTCACTATTTCAGTCAATCCGATCCTTCTGCCTCGTCCGCTGCTTGTTTTTGCAAATCCAACGCCGATCCTCTCACATCTTTCGCTGCTCGTCCTCCGCTTGCGCAACCCTCCCTCGCCTGGCGTCTATTCCTGCTTGATGCCGATCGACTACAACCCGTCGTACAGGCCCCTAGCGCGTCAACCGCGTCCGTTGCCTTCCGCTAGACACCAGCTCGTCCGCAACGCCTCGACCCTCTGAAACGACCAATTCCAGCGCGTCGTCTTCCTCATGCGTGACTCCTCACTTCAAATGCGTGTATGGGTGCAAATTGAGTTGAGTTGACTCATGAGCTCGATGAGCCTGCTTGAAAAAAGCACGACTCGAGCTCGAGTCTATTGAGCTCGAGCTCTCATGCTCTTGTTCATGAGCTCGCGAGCGGGCTCACAAGCTTATTCCTGAACGTTTTCTATTAAAAATATATATAAATATTAATAAATGTCTCATGAGCAAAAGTGCTCGTGAACATCTCAAGACCGTCTCGAGCTCGCGAGCTCGTGCACAATATATTGGTCTTGAGTTGCTCGAGTCATGCAAATGAGTTCGTTGAGCTCGAGCTCGAAATGGTTAGCTCAAGCTCGAGCTTGTGAATTTTGTCAAGCCCGACTCGTTTGCACCCCTAACACCGCATCCAACGCCTCCTCCAACCCCCTCCTCCTTCCAACAGCTGGTGCACCTCCTCCGTCGTGTCTAACATAACAACCAATTTTCCGGTAGCGCCTGCTGTTCCAGCAGCTCTCGACTCATTTCCTGTGCCTCCTCGTCGCCCACCAGCCCCGTTTGTTCCTTCTCTACCTTCTGCACCTTCGTTACATGACCCGAACGCGCTCCATGGATCTCCACGACTATGAGGAGCCTTCTGCTTCAGCCTTTACCGTATCCACTCTTTTAGATCGGCTCGATACTCGGTTGAAGATCTCATTCTCCTCTTTCGAGAGCTTGCGGCCACGACAGTCAACCGCCCACCAGCCTCTCCGGCACCACCACCGCAACCTCCTCAGTCTGTCCCCGACTACTTGGGGTTTCTCCACCCTACTGTGAACATCCACCCGACCCTCCACTAGATCGGCATTCCTGTGTTCGATGACACCGACCCCCTTGGTTGGATCGCCCGCACCGAATAATTCTTCGACCTCCAGTCCACCCCGCCAATCA
Source organism: Dactylorhiza incarnata (assembly GCA_033032865.1). Taxonomy (NCBI): domain Eukaryota; kingdom Viridiplantae; phylum Streptophyta; class Magnoliopsida; order Asparagales; family Orchidaceae; genus Dactylorhiza; species Dactylorhiza incarnata. The sequence continues at coordinate 848,468 of JAWHQI010000450.1, forward strand.
GAAGGTTCCCCTGACAACTATCTATATGGAGGGCTTGACGCTCCATTGAGGGCGTTGGACGCGCTAGCAGATCCTTGCCCTCTCGTGGTCAACACTGAAGGAGGGAAGGGTTCTTGACGTTTACACAATGTCCTCTTGCTAATGTTGTGCAAATTTCAGTCCTTCTTGTAGCCGGTTTTCCTTAACATTACTTGCCACCACTATTCCTTTCACATATCAAGAAGCTCTCCATATCCTTTACAGGAAAACGACCATGGATGAGATCTCTGCTTTGCAATCACGAGGTACGAGGACTCTCGTTTCCTCCTCAGCTGGAGGAGATATTGTTGCTTGTAGGTGGCTATTCATCATCAAATTTCTACCTGATGACACTGTGAATAGACACAAAGCTCGTTTGGTTGCTAAATGGTTCACCCAATCATATGATGTTGATTTCTTCGACACTTTTTGTCCGGTTGCCCGTATTAGTATTATCTGAGTTCTCTTCTCTGTGGCTGTCAATCGTGATTGAAAAATATTTCATTCAAACGTTTAAAATGCTTTTCTGTATGTCGATCTGCACAAAACAACCTTTATGGAGCAATTTCTAGGTTAGTTGCTCAAAGGAGTCTCAGGTATGCAAGTTTCAGAATGCTATATATGGACTTAAACAAAGCCATAAAACGTGGTTTGATAAGTTCCTCCATGTCATTTTATCATTGTTTTTTGCAGAAGTAATCCAAATCATTCAATCTGTCTGATTGAGTGTTCTGAGCCGTTGAATTCATTTCCCTAAACCACCTCTTATATATTGATATCAGTTTTAGAGTTTAGGGGATCGAGAGTCACGGTTCAACAACGAGCAACACTTGCAATCATTGTGGAGGATTAAGGTTGTTTGCGGCGGAAACAATGACCCCGACTATGAAGGTTGAGGTAATCTTGGTGGGAGAGATGGTGTGTTGGGGGATTAGGCTTTGATGGTGGAACCGGAGGCGGTAGTTGGAGAGGGGCACCAACAAAATTTATAGAGGGGGAGCTTCTTAAGGTTGCAATGGGAGGCCATGTGCGTACGACCACAACTGGGAGGCTTGAATGTTATGATGACCGGTGGTCCCATGCATCGTGGTAAATTCCGTTTCCCCAAAGTGGACCTGTTGGATGGCTACAATGAGCGTGAGTGGGTTCAGAGTGCGCCAATGCGCGTTGTTGCGAGGCTCCAAGCCATGCATGAAGTAACTGAGGTAGTGGGTCATGGACAAGCTTGGGACATAATGTGCCAACTCCACAAAATCGGTGACGTAAGCCTCCACTGAGTCGACTTGTTGAATTGCGTATAGACGCTCAAAGGCGTTCGTGGAGCGGTGCTTATCGTATCATATGATAAGTTCTTCTATGAGCATGACCCACGTCATGTGCGGAGCCGACTGGCGTAGATAACACATCCAATGAGGGGTAGACCCCTTCATGTAGATTATCGCTAGGGGGATCTTGTTGGCTTCTGGGGTGAGCTGTAAGTCAAACGATTGTTCCGCGCGGGCGATCCAGCCTAGCTGATTTTAACTATATAACAAGGGTAGCGAAGGCATGGGAGCTCCGACATACGGATTGGTCGAACTGCCGAGGCCAGCCAGATCAATGGGCACCTAGTTGGTGGTCGGAGATGAGGGAACTTTCTTGGCAGACGGTTGGCCTTAATGGAGGATATGACTAATGCTAGTTAAGGTGGATTCCCCCACTTCCATTCGCGAGGAGATATTTCTCAGAGACCGCTCCACCTCTATGATGCGCTTGACAATCATGCAATCAACCAAGGAAAATTTGTTCGCAGGATCAACCACTCTCAGAACCACCAAGGGTCGCAGGGGTCGATGCTGGTGGCGTTTGGGTCTCGATAGTGACTGGACAGTGCGTCAGAGAGTTGCGGTGCGAGCACATGCAAGATCACTGGTGCGCGAGGGCATCCTAAGCTTGCTAGAGAAACCGCAATGTTGTTGAAGGGTGACACGGGGGGGTCCATGATGCGGGGAGGAAGCGCTACTCTGGAGTACGCACACTCCGCTAGAGAATCCTGATGGTGGGTCACTGGAGACTTGGCATAGCGTGGTGGCTAGCGTAGGGCAGAATTGTCGTTGGAACAAGGGAAAAATTTGTTGGCACATGCTAGGCGAACGACTGTTGGATCCATAGGCCAAGAAGCCAGCCACCTGAGACGACGCACATGATCCAAACAAGTGCAATGGCGTCGATGTGGAAGGAGCAACGTGCTGGCCGCTCGGTCATTGGATGAAGTGGCAAATGTTGTGCGTCGAGTAACAGGGCACAAACGCGAAGCTTCTAACGTGGTGGCTGTACACGTTATGACCGACGGAAGCTATCTGAATCTATCAATTCATGCATCCTAGGGTTAGGTAGTTGGGAAGCGTCGGTCGGACCTAGTTGGTATGCATCATAATAGATTGCATTATAAGTAGAATAAGATATACTCGCACGATACGCTCACGCCAAGCACCTGAGGTGTGGTTCCCCAAAGAGTTCTCTCGAAGAAGAAATTCCTAATTTGGACTCCGATGATCCCCATTGGGAGTCCGCACCCCTCCTTATATAGGAGGGTAGACTATACTAATTACCAAAATGCCACTAATGCATCACACACTCATACTAGACGGCCCCAAATGGTTGGGTCTGGTTCTCCACTTGCCGAGAGCACTGCGCCCATGTTCGCTGCCTAATGTGGCTTGGATACCCTACCCTTGCGCTTTTGCTAGCTTGTATCCTACACCCATGCGCGTCATCAGCTTAATATATTGAAAAAAAATAAAAACTAAGATCATGAATAAGAATAGAAAAGCCACATCGAATCCATATATTAGTGTGTGTATATATAATATAATAGAAGCTAGTAAACTAAAATACCAATCTTAACATTCCATAAGAAAATGAGCTAACTTTAGGCTTATGATTATAGTGATTTTATTACACCATCGTTAGCCTAAACTAAAAACATTGCATCGGCATGACTAAGGTAATAATATCGGCATGAGTAGGTAATATTATAAAGGTGGTTGGGAATTATATAACATGAAATATTCGACAAGTGAACAAGTAATGACTATCTTAGAGCATTAGACACACAACAAGCATCCATACATGGGAATCATTTTAATTTATCTCTTTAAGTTACATGCATGCTAGCTATATAGTTAGAGGTATGTCGGTCAGTTTCGCTAGTTTTTTGTACATTGATCGTATTTATGATTAGTTCATGAGCAAAAAAAGGGGAGTTGCGGAGATGAGAATGCTTAGGTGGATGCGTGGATACACGAGACTGGATAAAATTAGGAATGAATGTATCAGGGATGAGACAGGAGTGACACCAATTGTAGAGAAGCTCAACTAAGATGGTTCGGACACGTACAAAGGAGACCATTAGAGGTACCTGTTAGGTGTTGTGCAAGCTCAGTCACTAGGCATGTTAAACAGGGGAGGGGTAGACCAATAAAGACTTGGAATGAAACTATAAGGAAAGACATGATGTACTTAGGCATTAGTGAGATTATGACTAAAGATAGGGCACAATGGCGACAAAGGATCCTTACAGCCGACCCCACTATAGTGGGGATAAATGCTTGAGTGTTGTTGTTGTTGATCGTATTTATGATTAGTTCAAACACAAATTCATGAAGATTCAGATCGTCCCAATTCAAATCCCCCCACTGACTAGCTTTTTTATACGAGGATAAATCTCAGAATTTCGTGCTTTGGCACGAAATTAATCTTTGTTAATGTCTTACAAAATGTGAACCAATTGTCTATCTTGATGTTCTTATATACTGCTATGATCCATTAGAACTTCGTGAAATTATCATGCCACCAAAAACATTAACTTTATATTTGATTCAAAAACATATCAAGCATGCATGATTTATAGCACAAGCATGTCTTTTTATATGTATGTAGTATCACATGATTGATGCACAATATATAGTTATTTGCATCTAAACATTTGCAAAAATCGGCATCCAAAACTGTACAAATAATAAAGAAGAAATTTTTTTGCATCTGAAAAGTCAAAATCACTAGATCCAATTGGAAACAAGGTAAGGGAGAAACCCAAGTGAATTCTAAGTTTGCTAAATTACAAGTTGCACCCCTCTTACTTTTCAAATTACAAAATTCTCCCCTGAAATGTATAATTTCATAACATTAACCTCCCTTGAAGTTTACATTTCATAACATTCATGCAACTTATAATTATGAAATAATTATAAGGGAAGGTTTTTGTAAATAAAAGAATTACACCCCCCCCTAAAAATTACTCCGAGGGGGTATTTTTGTGCATGGATGTTATGAAATATAAACTTCAGGGAAGGTTTTTGTAATTTCATAAGAGGGTGCAACTTATAATTATGCTAACTTCCAGGAAAAGTTTTGGTAATTATTCCTATATTTATATATGTATATAATTATTCCTATATATATAACTATATAAGTATATATATATAAGGATGCTATTAATGATTAACGAAGAAAACGAGTTTCTTGCCTTTTATCTTCTCATTCTTGGCTCATCTCTTTCCCTCTCTTTGTGAGCTTTAGGCTCCATATGGCGCTGCTTTTTTGCGCTGGTGAGTTTGGACAAAAACGCCACTGTCATTGACTGCATGCTTGACATGACAAAGGTTTCTAAGTTTCTATTAACGAAGAAAACGAGTTTCTTGCCTTTTATCTTCTCATTCTTGGCTCATCTCTTTCCCTCTCTTTGTGAGCTTTAGGCTCCATATGGCGCGGCTTTTTTGCGCTGGTGAGTTTGGACAAAAACGCCACCGTCATTGAATGCATGTGTTGACATGGCAACGGTTTTGACCGCCGCAAATAAAAGAAAACTAGTTTTGAACATGAAAGTGGATGAGGTGAGGTCCGACGTTCACGAATGACGGTTCATAACCACCGCGTTCAAGACCGCCACCGCCGCGCCAAACGAAGTCTTAGTGAGGAACCACATATTCTACCATTAGAGATCTAAACCTCTCTATTTTCTTCTTCATTATCCTTCTTTTCCAAGCTTCATTTTCATTCTCTATCAGCACTAACAGAGGCATGGGTATATTATTAAAGAGTGTTTGCCTAATGGATACTGACAGTCGTGCAAGGGGCTTCTCCTATGCTCGGCGCATGGTCTGTGCGTGAGCGGACTCCGCCTTTGCTTTTTTGAATCTTGCAAATACTTTAATAAAAAAGAGGGATAAACTTGAAATAATGAATGTTACACCAAAGATTCCACTTTCAGTATCGATAGTATAGATAGATGTAACATATGATGATTTTTGCGCTTTTTCGTTTCCATTTGCTAAACAAACATCAAGCATAAAGCTCGAGTTGAGTCAGATTTAGGTCCATTACAGATGCGATTTCGATCCCGTTTGATCCCATCTTGAAGTTATTTGACCACACCTCAACGAGTGCCAAGTTTGGTCATAATAAGAAGCGATCTAAACTCGATTCAAGCTACACATGACTCGTTCACTTTGATCGGAGCTCAATTCAGGCCGTGGCTGAGCATATTATTTAAAACTCGAAACTCGCTTGAAACTCGCTCAGATACTGAGCCGAATTGGAATCGGTTATAAGTGAGTCCATTAATTTGACTCGAATCACATTTCAAGTCAATTTCGAGTCTACCCCGAATCGCTCGAAATATGATTTGAATGAGCTCAAATTGATTAAAATATTAAGTATTTATTAACATATTATTATTATTGTTTTAAAATTAAAAACACTAGAGTCTAAACCTAAACTAAAGGTGTAAAACTTTACATGACTTCATTTGCTCAATTTCAATCATGCTTAATTTAATTTCGAGCTGATTCGGAATAAATAGAAAATTGCTCAATTCAAGTCAACTCGATTCAATTTCGAGCCGGCTCTGAAACGAGTCATTTCGTGTTGATCTGGCTCGGAAGCTCGTGTTCGATCTTGATAAATAGGAATGTTTTGTTGTTTTCTTTTTGAGACAAGAATTGACGCCGAGCCTCACTTTTCAGGAAGCCCCTTGCGGAGATTTAACGACTCACCTGTTCTGCCACCTGTGCGCCATTTGCCAAGAGTACCGGGAAAATTTGGAGAGGTCCCACGGCTCGACCCCGCCTCTGCCATTGACCAACGTGACCGCCCCGCCGATCCAGACAATGGATCCGCCGGAGAGTTGATTCATGGCCGTGATTTTTGCAGATATCACCATTTTGTTGTCTGCTTTAAGTTTTTTTCATGGAAAAATTCAAGCTCCTGTAAACTTCATGCATTTTTCAACACCAATGTATCTTTTTCACATAGCTGTGGTTACTTTTTTAGCTGGTGATAGTATCAGTTGTTGTGCATGTCAAGACATGGAAAATCATGTAATATATGGAAAACAATTGGAGCTATTACTTCATTAATCTTTAACCTAATAAAACCAATTGTAATTGTTAAAAATCTGTTAAAGTTTATGTATTGATTTTTATTATTAGTTATTCAAATTTTCTCTGAGAGTTTGTATAATTATATGTTGCATCTATGGGTGTAATTCGGGTTGGTTCGGTTTCACCTAAAACCAAGAATTGATCCATGTTGGTTTAGTTTTGACTTTTGGAATCGGAACTGACCCACGTATCTAAGATATATAACCAGATCCGAACCAATTTTTTTTTGTTCCGATTCGGTTTTTGGTTCTAGAATTGAGAACGGAATTACTTTGTTCTAATTTTTTGGATCCAGAATCGAATCAAGATTCATGAGAATTGACCCGAACTGCTCTTAGAGCGGTGCAACATGTAATTATGCAAACTTATATGGGAGTTCCTTGTAAAAGGCCCATAAAATTTATTTATTTGGTTAGTAGTAAAGAATTTTAGCGTTTTTTTTTAAATTATTACGAGGGTTTCATGTCCCATTTAATAAATTCCCACAAAATATTTAGCATGCATCTTATGGGCATGTAACAAGAAAATGGTTGAAGTTTGTTCGTCGGTCCAGAGCCGGGGCCCAAATCAACATCCATGATTGTCAAGATTTTGTAATGTGGAACTCATTTTCTCGTTCCTGTCGCATAGCTCGATTTTGAGAAATACGACATATCGTGTTCATACATGAAACTTGTACGAACTAAATATGTTATACACGTATGCAGACACATAGGGCGTTTGGGCGGGTGGTTGCGGTTGCAAATGATGATAAAACAATGTTCTTGAATGGAACTCTCTCCCGCTGTTGGAATCAAATATAAAACGATGTTTTGAGAGATCGATGATTCTGAATAGAGACCGTTCAAACGAGCAAAAAATAGCGTATGTATTTTTTTTTTTGAAAATTATGGTAGAGAGAAAACACCCAAACAAACATAGCCTTAATGTTACTTCAAAAACATAAAAAATGTTATTACATAAAAAATGTTACTTCAATATTAATAGGTTTTATCATGCAAGTTGAAATACCACAATTTTGAAAATTAATTTTTACATACCTCTTTTCATTTAAAATCATCCAAGTCTAACAATAAAATTGTTTCTCTCCAAGGTTAAGTCTATATGTGCATTTCTCTCCAAGGTTAAGGCTCTGTTTGACACGACTTATTTTTTTGCTGCGGCGAGTATGGACAAAAACATCACTGTCATAGAATGCATGTTTGGCAAGACAGTGGTCATGACCGCTACCAAGAAAAGAAAACTAATTTTGAAAACAAAAGTGGATGAAATTCCTTAGGTGATGTAGGGCGTTCACGAACGACGGTTCATAGCCACCGCGTTCACGACCGCCACCGCTGTGCCAAATGGAGCCCTAATCTTCTCTAAGGGGAATCGATCAAACTTTTGTACTTTTAAGATCAATGAGTATATATGAGAATTCCAAGCTCGTGGAGCTTGTCTCTGGTAATGCCTCTGGAACTGCCTCTGAAAGTGCCTCTTGATGATGGTATTTCCATAATTGTAGTTGCTTTACTTTTAATGAATTTGGGTTGTAAAGCTTGCTCTGCAGGAGGATTGAACTTATTCAAGCGTTCTTCATTGGCTTGAAGTGAACTTCTAAGTTCAAGTAAAGAGTATGTATTGAAATCCTTTCCTTCTTCTATAACCATAACAATTTGGTTATATCGTGGTGGAAAGTTTCGCAACACCTTTAAGACAATTTGTTTATCTTCCAGTTTATCACCCAAAGTTCGTATGTCATTTATTAACATACCTAGACGTGAGAAGAAAGTGGTAACGGTTTAAGTTTCTCTCATTTGGAGGTTGTCAAATTCTGTCCAAGTTGATTGTAGCTTGATAATTATGATTCTTTCAGATCCTTTAAACTCTGTCTGTAGTGAAGTCCAAGCATTTTGGGATGTTTCAACTGCAATAATACTTGAGAATATAGCTCTGCTTACTCCCTGTTGGATATAAAGAAGTCCTCTAGCATCTCTTTTGATGTTTTCCACATATTCCTTTGCATCTGCAGCTTCCCAAGTGTTCAAGGGGTGTTTGATAGTAGGCTTATCAAAGCCATCTGCGACAATAGTCCACAACACTTGTGTCAAAAACAATGTTTTCATTTGTATTTGCCATTGATTATAGTTCTCGCCATCAAATATGGGTACTCCATTTTGAGTAAATTGAAATGCTGATGAGGTTGTTGAAGAGCTAGATGTCATATGATGTAAAGTGATCGGTGAAGAGATCGACTTGATGATTATCCAACTGAATCAAGAACAGATTCTGCTTATACTGATGGTGGATTGTAAAGACTTCCTATGATACCAATGTTAATTTAAGAGAGAACAAAAGGCATAAACATGAAGAGGTATTTCTGGAACTATTCTTTTATTGCTTCAAAAACAGTCACTTTGTAAGGGTGCCTTCACGGGCTATTTATACTATATGCTAATTACATATACTTGATATTTCAACCACTTGCAGTTATTCTCTCAAAAAGGATAAGAAGAATGCATACTGTCGACTTGAACGCGTTCTTCGTCGATTTCCTGAATGGTCATGAAAGCACTTCGTCGACTTTAACGCATGCTTCGTCGACTTACAATGTGCATTCGTCGAAATCACCGACAATCGCTAATCGTCTGCACATTCTTCGACAAAATCTGTTAGCCTAAATAAACCGGAATGAACCAGATGTTGTAAAAACAAAAGTCTGAGTTAATGACTTTTTGTACACTCCTTATTATACATATAGACATCTGGATAGGATGAGGCAAAATATCTAAGTAAAAGCTTATCCACAGTAATCTATATATATGTTGTACTCAAATAATAAAAGAAAGGAGTTTTAATAGTTCTTCCTGATTATCTGGGTGTGCTACGTACAACTCTTTTTCTCATCATATACCAACAATTGGTATTAGAGCATTACTAGCACTTCAATCCTTGACCTGTTGGCCTCATGACTCAAGCTTCTTCAAGTTCAAGCTCTATGGCATACAGCCATGTCTCAGTACCACTTTTCAATGGAGAAAAATATGAATACTGGTGTATTCAAATGAAACCAGTCTTCATCTCGCAAGGCTTATGGGATATTGTCCAATCTGGGCTGAAATCGCCGGTAACTACTAAAGTTCTTGAAGCAGGAACTCAAACTGAGGTACAAATATAACAAAAAGAAGAATCAGTAATTAAAGATGCAAGAGCTTTGATGTTGATCCATCAAGGGGTAACATAAATGATATTCCCTTGTCTTATGAGTGCCACAACTGCAAAAGAAGCATGAGATATATTAAAGGAAGAATTTCAAGGGTCATCCAAAATCATAGGCATCAAATTACAACGTCTATGGAAATAATTTGAAAATATTGAGATACAGTCAGGAGAAACCTTAGACACATTCATTGCAAGGATAATTAATTTGACAAATCAAATTCGAAGCCTTGGTGATACTCTTTCTGAAAATACTGTTGCAAAAAAAGTGTTAAGATGTTTACCTTCCTCGTTTGACCCTTCAGTAACTGCAATAGAGGAAGCACATGATCTTTCAACTATTACTCTCACTGAGCTAATAGGCTCTTTAAAAGCACATGAAGATCGTATAAAAAGACATTCTCAAAAGACTAATGATCATGCCTTCCAAGCAAAGGTAATTATAGCTCCTCCTAAAAAGATGAAAGAAGGAAAAGGCAGTACTTCTGCTCTAAATTGGAAAAAGAACCAGAAAGGAAAACAAGTACCCACATGGCAGCAACCACTGTCTAATAATCTGGACAAAGCAAATCAAGAAAATTACAATATAAGTCCTTGCTTCATATGTAAAGAACCAAATCATGGTTCCCAGGATTGCTTTTTCCGTTGTAAAAGATGTCGCATCCCAAATTATTCTGCAAAGGATTGTTGGCATACTAAAAAGGAAGATGCAAATATGGCAACAAAAGACAAACATATTGAAGAAGAATTTATGTTTTATTCCAATCAACAAAGGAATGAACTACAAGAAAATATATGGGTGATTGATAGTGGCTGCTCCTCTCATATGTCAAACAGTAAGGAACATTTCATCTCTCTAGATGAAACATTTAAGTCAAAAGTATATCTAGGAGATGGTAAAGCACAAGTTATTGAAGGAAAGGGGGCTATTTAAATCAAGACTTCATTGGGGACTGATAAAACCATTCAGGATGTATACTATGTGCCACACTTAGCCCAAAATCTTCTAAGTGTTGGACAATTGATACAAAAAGGCTATAAAGTTGTGTTTGAAAACAACACATGTAAAATTACAAAAAGGGATTCTGATTGTATGATTGCCTCAGCTATTATGTCCCCCAATAAGGTCCTTACCTTGGACATATTAAATCTCAATACAACTGCCTTCGCTTGTACTCAACAAGGTTGCAGCTTATTGGCTCAGAAATGGCATCATCGGCTGGGACATCTACATTGGGACGCCATACAAGCTATGCAAAAGAAACAATTGGTGAGTGGTCTTCCTAATATCCCCTTTGTACCACAATTTTGTGAAAATTGTGTCTATGGAAAAGCCCACAAAGAATCATTCCCAAAGAAGAAACAACAAAGGAGCTCACTGCCTCTTGAACTCATACATGGACATTTATGGGGTCCTGCTTCAGTGGATTCCATAGGAAATAGCAAATACTACTTTCTTCTTGTTGATGATCATTGAAGATTTATGTGGATCTTTTACCTAAAAGCAAAAGCTGAAGCCTATAAGGTATTCCTGAACTTTAAAATTTATATTGAGAAACAGTTAGGACTATCTATTAAAGCTTTCAGAATGGATAGAGGTGGTGAATTCATGTCAACTGAATTCTAAACCTTGTGCAAAGATTCTGGCATTAGAAGAGACTTAACAGCTCCATATTCTCCTCAACAAAATGGAGTTGTAGAGCGTCGAAATAGAACTGTGATGGAAATGGCTCGTTCTATGATGAAATTAAAACAAATGCCTAAAAGATATTGGGTTGAAGCCACACACACTGCTGTGTATCTGTTAAATAGAATTACTACCAAAGCTACCAAGAATAGCACTCTGTATGAAGTATTATTTCATAAACAACCCAACCTCAGTCATATCCGCACATTTGGGTGTATTACATATGTTTTCACTCCAGCACATCAAAGAGATAAATTGGATAACAAAAGTGAAAAATATCTCTTTATTGGATATAGTGAAAATTCAAAGGCATACAAACTGTTTAATCCATTGACAAAACAGGTTTGTATCTCCCGGAATGTCACTTTTCATGAAGATGCCATTTGGATCTGGACTGAAAAAGAAAGGCCAGAGCTAACACCACAAATGATGATTGAAATATTTCCAGAAACTCTTCATCCCATCACTAATATAGAGCAAACTCAGCAAGAAGGTGAAAGAGAAGGACAAGAAGACAGTGAACAGGAAAACAGTTCTTCATCCAGTGAAATTTTATCTCCCCCACGCAAAATGAGAAGTTTAGATGAGTTATACCAAAAAACTCATCTTGCTTTGTATGGAGATATACCTTCCACTCATGAAGAAGCAATAAAAGACAAGAAATGGAAAGATTCTATGGATTTAGAACTGCAAATGATTGAGAAGAATAATACATGGCAGCTAGTTAAAAACCCAGGTAAAAAAGATATTTTGGGTTTAAAATGGCTATGCCGTATTAAATACAAAGAATATGGTAAGATTGATAAATACAAGGCCCGACTAGTTGCTAAAGGGTATGCACAACGACAAGGATCTGATTTTCATGAAATATTTTCCCCAGTTGCTCGTATGGATTCCATACGCCTTATTCTTGCCTATGCTGCCCATCAAGAATATAGTTTACATCATATGGATGTAAAATCTGTTTTTTTAAATGGAACTATTGTAGAAGAAATCTATACAGAACAGCCACCAGGATTCAAAAAGAAGGGAGAAGCAGATAAAGTATGTAAGCTGCTTAAAGCCTTATACGGCCTAAAACAAGCCCCTCGGGCTTGGAATATCACAATTGATCACTATTTCTTAAGCCAAGGACTGCAAAGAAGCAAAAGTGATCCATCTATCTATTCCAAACGAACAGGTAATGCTCATCTCATTATCTGTTTATATGTAGATGATCTTTTAATAACAGGAAATGCAGAGGAGTTCATTCTCGAATTCAAACAACAATTACAAAATCGGTTTGAAATGATTGACCTTGGTAAATTGCAATACTTTCTGGGTATACAAATAAAGTCAAGACCTGAAGGACTATTTATATCCCAAACAAAATATGCATCTGATCTATTATGTAAATATCAGATGAGTGATTGCAATCCCTGCATTACCCCCATGATTCCAAGTGAATGCTTTCTGAAAGGGACGAAGAGTGAATGTGTAGAGAAAGAAAAATATAGATCTTTAATTGGCTCCTTACTTTATCTCACACATACTCGGCCAGATCTGGAATTCACTGTAAATCAGGTTGCCAGACACACAAATCATCCTAATCAGACACATTGGTTAGCAGTAAAAAGGATTCTGCGTTATATACAAGGCACAAAACAGTTTGGCCTGTTTTACCCTAAAGAAGAAAACCAAGAGATAAATGGTTTCGCCGATGCAGATTGGGGCAAAAGTAGTGATGATCGTCGAAGCACAACTGGCTTTATTTTTTGTTTTGGCACAAAACCTATCACATGGTCCTCCCGAAAACAACAAACTGTTGCTTTATCTACAACGGAGGCTGAATATATGGCATTAAGTGTCGCAAGCTGTGAAAGTATATGGCTCTCCCAACTACTAAAAGAAATCACTCAAACGGCGAATGAAGGAAAGGAAAAGGTGGAAGAAAACCTAAAAGAAAAGAAAATGCAAATTCGAAACAAACCCATTGTTATCCGTTGTGATAACATATCTGCAATCTACCTTGCTCAAAATCCAACAACACAAAAACGAAGCAAACATATCGATTTGCGCTATCATTTCATTCGAGAGAAGATCGAAAATGGCACAATCAAAATCGAGTTTTGCAAAAGCGAAGATCAACCAGCGGACATTATGACGAAACCTCTGAATCATCAAAAGTTTCTCCAACATCGAAATACCCTAGGTCTGCTTCAATATCCGGTTTAAAGGGGGAATGTTAGCCTAAATAAATCGGAATGAACCAGATGTTGTAAAAACAAAAGTCTGAGTTAATGACTTTCTGTACACTCCTTATTATATATATAGACATCTGGATAGGATGAGGTAAAATATCTAAGTAAAAGCTTATCCACAGTAATCTATATATATGTTGTACTCAAATAATAAAAGAAAGGAGTTTTAATAGTTCTTCCTGATTATCTGGGTGTGCTACGTACAACTCTTTTTCTCATCATATACCAACAAAATCTACCAACTTTCGTCAATTACAAATTTCCTTTCGTCGACATCATATCGATGAATGGTCGCCTTCACGTTACGCTTGATGTGATTTTGATTAATATGTGCACGCCAATTTAATTTTAATGCAGGAATAGATTCTGTTACTGGAAATCTTCGCTGATATGGATGTTAGATTAGTTGATATTGAATTTGGCGGTATTGTAGAAATCGACATTCTTGAATAACAATTTATAACCACCGCATTCACGACCACCACCGACAGCCCAAACAGTGCCTCAATCTGTTGGATCTTACGGTGCCCTTAGAGGGGGGGGGGGGGGGGGTGAATAAGGGAATAAAAATCTTTTTGGAATTTTATCGAAATTACTAAATTGTTTGAAGTAATATTAGAACACAAAATAACAATTTAGCTAAAGGAAGAAAATATCATAATTTGCAAGTTTACAATTTAGAAACAAGTGCCAAATTGTTATATGATGAAATAGATTAAGATAAACAATTTAGACAAAGTGATTTGAATTGAAAGCTTTGTAACCAATATTTTAGAGATAACGCCAAAAGTGAGAAATCAAGTAAACACAAATAGAGACATGATTTTATTTATATAAAAATGGTGTTTACATAAATTTGATTTCTATATCGCTAGAAATCGGAGGCGTACAAATGAAAATATCTTTTCCTTTTCTATACCGACTCGTATCCCCACGAACCGGTTGGCTTTAGCCTATCCTTCCCCGGATATGGCCTCAAGCCGCTCTAGCCAATCCTTCCCCGGATATGGCCTCGAGCCCCCTAGATCTAATCACCTAGAACTAGTCGCCAACACAAGGTGAATTTCCCCCTAAGTCCTACCCAGACCTAGTCGCCAACACAAGGCAAATTCTCTAAACGGTTACAAAAAGTATGGAATGGAAATAATGAAAACAATTATAAAAACTCCCTATATGAGATCTTCTGAAGTTGGAGATGAAGGAACGCTGTAGTATAAGCGAGGTCGAAGTGATCGTCCTTCAGATGTAGCGTGATGTAGTCCTCCTCCAGAATTCTCCTTAAGCTTTTTGTGGGAGATCCATCTTCGACAGCATAACAGCACTGGAATTGTGGCACAAGCAACCTCTCTGGGATGGATGATCAAAATGATCGAAGTTGGCTTCAATTTATAGACCTTGGAGCTAGCGCCTGCGGTAGTACTTAGCGCCTGCGGTATCGTTCATGTGGAGCGGTTGCGAAACCGTCGCCGGCGTGGCTCTATGCACGAACTTGAGATAGCGCCTGCGGTAGCGATAGCGCTGGCGGTAGCGTTAAGGAACCGCTGAGACGGAACCGCTGAGACAAAACCGCTGAGATGATCTTGAGCTAGCGCCTGGCGTTAGCGCTAGCGCCTACGTTAACCTCTAGCGCTGGCGGTCGTGCTCCATTCAGAAAGTTTGATTCCATACTGCCTTCTACCTATGGAGTATTGCACCTATAGTCCTGCACACTATAAACACACTACAAGCAATATCAAATACAATATGGGATTTGTTATTCTCAAACAAAGGGATGTGACACACATGTCCAACAATCTCCCCCTTTTGATAATAACAAATCCTCTAAGCAAGAAATCAATAATATTTATAGATAAGATAAGCAAGATAGTAGTGCAACTATAGTATATAACAAGCATGATGAAATTGTGCATACTCCCCCTATCTTAATGCTCCCCCTACATAAATGCAATTTTATGTTCTACTCCCCCTAAATGATAGATTACATGAATTATTCTCCCCTTAATCTTCTATATTTCTCCTATATAGATTTCTTCAATTAATCTCCCCCTTTTGGTATTATCAAAAGAAGGTGGGGTGAGGGTAGTAAGGAGGCATTTTACAAAAGATAAAGCATGATCGAGCTTTTGTAATATATGAAATGATAAAGAGTTTAAGCATAGCATATATAAGAGATTTCAAATAAAAAGATAAGAGTTGTAAGCAAACGGAAGATTATAATAAACATCTTTTTGTAGGCATGAAAAGCATAAGTAAAAATATGAGTTTTAGTTCAAAATTGAAAGATGTTTTAACCTTTTTGAAATCTCAAAGTTTTTCATAAAAATACCAAGCATGAAATGAACATATCAAAGAGAGATTATACTACAATGTTACTTAATTCTAAGTTCAAGAAATACCAAAACATTGTAGAGATCATGCTAGGTTTATCTAGTGCATTTTTATATAAAGAGTAGTATAGATAAAGCATTAGAATCTAATACTCATGAGAAGAAGTGTTATGAAAGATAATGATGTGCACATAAGTGTATTTTGGGCAATGTTAACAATTGATTTAAATCAACAAAATACAAGACATATGTAAAGTAAAGTGCACAATAAAACACAAGTAAATTACTTTCATACACTTTTAATGCACATAAATTTTTTTTAACAAAGTGGTGTAATAACTAAGGTTTGCACAAGACACTTTACTATTCTTTCCAAGGTGCTCAACCTCACAATGCTTATGAAGACTTATCAGGAGGTTCAAGTAGTGCTTGGTGGAGTTATATTTGTCTACATATATAAATTTTTTTTCATATTTGTGAGACAACATTCTCCGAATACACTTGTTTTGCAAACCAAAATTTTTAACTTAACCACTTTTCTAAATTTCATAAGTGCAATTCAAATGTAGTGTAGGTAATAAACTTATGCAAGTTTTAATTCATTGTACAAATACAATTCACAAGCAAGCATTTTTAGATTTAGACACACATGTTGATTACTAAAATAAGTGAGTGAAATATATCATTATTAATCATAAAACATTTACTCATACTTAGAGGCATGCTAAGCTTGGTTCTACACATTTTGCAATACAATTGATGCACTTTAAATAGATATATCAAAGCATGATAAGCAAAACAATGTTCATAGTAATTTGAAAGAATATGTTTTAACATTGTAAATAATTCCAAATAATAAAAATCATACATGCTTGATATTGACAATAAAGATCATACAATTTTTTGTTTTGAATATGATAAGCATAATGAATTCCTTGAAACATAAATTTGAAATCCGTCTGTCCGTCATTCGTCGAGACTTCACGTGAACATTCGACGAATTGCCTTAGCCATCGTTGAGACTTCACGTGAACATTCGACGAATTGACTTAGCCATTGAAAAATACTGACCAAAGCTTGAAAACTGTTTTCTGTTTTCATTCGTCGGAATTCGTCGAAAGTTCTCGAGAACATTCGACGAATTGACTTAGCCGCACAAATTCCTTCACAAGTCTGCCTTTTTGACTTCTGTCTGCGTTCGTCGATATTCGTCGGGAGTTCACGTGAACATTCGACGAATAGACTTAGCCGCAGAAATTTCTTATTTAAACTAGAAATTTGGCTTCTGTCTGGATTCGTCGAGATTCATCGGAACTTCATGAGACATCTCGACGAATTGACTTAACTTTATAATTTTTTTAAATCAAATAAAAATAGAAAATCACAACAAAAAATATTTTTGTAATTTTTGAATTTTGAATTTTTGTAGTAGATTTTTCATAATATGAATAAAAACACAAATAACAAAAACATATATTTTTTTTGAATTTTGAAGTTTTGTAGTTGATTTTTCATAATATGAATAAAACAAAAATAACAAATGTCAGAAATACAAAAACAAAGTAGTACATATAGACTAAAATATTTTTGGTGATTTTTAGAAATTTTGAAAAACAGAAAATTCCAACACCAACTCTAGCGCCGGCGCTAGTGATAGCGCGACAAACAGTACGTGATTTTTTGAGAATTTTACATTTTTGATTTTTGATATTTATTAAGTGTCCTTAGAGTAGTTCCATGCTGAAATTTCAGAATTTTTGGAGATCTCTAGGTGGATCAAATTTGCATGAAACTTTGGCTTTTTCAAATTCTTGTGTTTTTCAAAAACATTTAATCATGAAAAGATAAATTATGAAGACACAAGAGGACATTTTTTATTAAACAACCCAAAATATGCATGATTTAAGTAATAAGTGAATAAAAATGTTCATGCAGTGAGTAATATAAGTATGTCCTAAGATTAAAGGCTACCCCGACTAAATGTCTACACCCTAGCCCGTACTAAGTGACGGATGGGCATGAGGAGCTGCACGCATGCCGTAGGTTGGGGTGTTAATCCCATATGCACACACTAGAGAACACTCAACCTAGCACTCTTTCCCCCCAGTGCCTCGCAAGGCCCCACTGGAACCCTCACCGGTTAAGGACAAGACATGACTTAGAGGTTAGGTCTCTAATGTATACAACCCTACGCCCCCGCTATTGTGAGATATGAAGTCATAGGTGAAATAATCTTTTGGACAACCTATGCTTTTAAATCTAAGGGTTGATATATAAACTATGGGTTTTGTTTAATGTGATGAGTTATAAAGCCGCATAGTTTTTCTACTATTATGAGATGACGATATGAGATAACTAGCATAATTACTAATATTCAATAAGTGACAATGCTAGTATGATGAGTTTTGGGTTTAATGTCATGTCATAAAATTAATATTAATGTTGCATGTATTCCAAAATAAAGTTTCAAAGTATAGATCTAGAATAGAGTGATGATTAAGTTTGATTTATACTTTCATTACAAAGTTGATTCTAGAGTCTACAAATATGAGAGATATATGCAATCACTAGCAAAGCAAATCAATACATCAGATAATGTAAAGAAAACATTATTCATAATTTTTATCATAAGATTCATAATTCCTATTATCGATTTGAGATATGTCTTGATAGAACATGAATTATGATTTATGATTAAAGAGAATTTTTGCATAGAATATATGTTAGATCATCATGATGTATGAGAATTCTAATCCTTCTAGACTTATGACAATATGAATTGGTGATTTTCTTTTGAATGAGCATGTTTGAATTGTAAGTCTAGAAAATGATGATCAAGCTATCATATCAAAGACAAAGATCACAAATATATAGTTTTGAAATAAAATGCCATTCAATAATTGAATTTATTGATCTTTGGTTTTGCATGATAATATATGATTCATGAAACAATATTCATAAATATTCTAATGATTAATCCACATACTATGTGTTTGTTGGAATTTTAGTATTCTATTATAATTTCAAATCACATAGTATTCATGAAATTTACATAACATTGTACATGTTATACCTAGCATAAATATATAAGCATAGACCAAAAAGTAATGCTAGGATAATGAGTTTGAATGCAATATTATTACATAGGATTAATGGAGATTATGTTGCATGTAATATGAGAAGTTCTCAAATTAATTTTCTTTAGACCTAGAATGAAATGATTAATCTTTTGATTTGATCTTAATGATGCAAGATGATTCTAAGGTTTAAATTACATGCAAACATTGGTGACACACATCACACACATAATATCTAAATTAATATATGAAATAATTATACTAAGGATAGCATGTGATGAAAAATCCATAAACACAGAAATTTCCAAATCAAGCAAACTAAGATAGCTTTTAAAACAGAGTTGAAATTGGGAAAGTTGACAGCACCAAAAGAACTCAAATGAGCAAGCCTAGTTTGCAGTTGGATGGAGATTTTTGTGCTCTTTCCGAAAATATATTAAACATGAAAATCAGGCGAGCGGATCAAAAGATATGGATGTTTGAAGTTTTGATCGTAAACTCGCATTTTTGAAAATTTAAACATGCGTTTATATGAATTTTTGTTTTCAATTTTTTTAGATACTATTCTTCATTATAAGGGCTATCATATGCAGCAAACAAAAATAGAAAAGAATAAAAAACGTTGCGCATTTTAATTTTTAGTTTAAGCCCTTTAATAAACCATTTAAATCCAATCTTTAAAATAGTTTCAATAGTTTTGATAATAATTTCAATATTCAAATTTTAATGATAATTCGAGACAATTAAGGGTAAAGGATTTAAAGGGATAAAGTATAATCAAAGATGAGATATAGATCACTTTGAAAAATATATATGACTTAATGTTCAATTTTAATTCAAATTTGATTTGATGAACATTAGGCTTAATATATGAAAGTCATATTTCATGATATATAAAGTGATCATAGCATGTTTGTTTAAAAAAATATAAAATAAACAAAAGAAAAGAGACAATAAGCATATCATGAAGTAGAGTAGTGATATTACATTTTTATTTGTTTCTACTTCATACAAATGAATGGATACTAATTAATAAGAGATTTAGGTATCCAAAGGGGACCAAATGGGATGGTTCCTTTGGGTACCCAAATACATCGTGGTGGCTTTTTAGGATACAAGGATAAATGGGCCCTTTCAATTAAAGTTGATGTGTCCTTTTTCTTTAAGGGTCTCCATTCATACCTTGGTTGTTTATCTTTTAAATTCATGTTATGATTATGTGACATCTTTATATGATTATATTTGTTTGAAAAATAATTCATTTGTGATTCATGTTTATTCAAATTATTTTTCAAAATAGATTGATGTTGATAATCATAATGAATTTTATTATATGGATTCTTTGAAAGTTTATAAGAGTGATTGTCTTTCTTTAGAAGTGATTGTTGAAAAAGTGGGTTACAATATGTTTTAA
Organism: Dactylorhiza incarnata; assembly: GCA_033032865.1. Taxonomy (NCBI): domain Eukaryota; kingdom Viridiplantae; phylum Streptophyta; class Magnoliopsida; order Asparagales; family Orchidaceae; genus Dactylorhiza; species Dactylorhiza incarnata. The sequence continues at coordinate 868,854 of JAWHQI010000450.1, forward strand.
AAGATTGATTATTATTTTGATGATTTTCATTTCCACTCTTTCTTATAGACATACTTTTATAATATGAAGGATAATATTGTATAGTTTGATTTTCATGAAAAGGAGTTTTTAAATTTGAGTCATGATTGAAAATATATTGAGACTTATAATAATGACTCTTAAGAATTTTGTGAGGGTCATAATTCTTTTTGAAACTAAACTCCTTTTGAGTTGATGTATGAAAATGATCCTTTTTAGAAATGATTTTGTAAGTTAATTTATCCTTGTTATTCAAAATCTTATGATGAAATTCATTACATGACATTTGAACTTTTTCAACAAAAGATTTTAATTGTATTAACTTACAAGATAAAACATCATTTTCAATTAACAATTTTTCATTATGCCTTTTAGAAATTAAGAGTCCTTTTTCAATTTCTTTGAATTTTTCTTTTAATAAATTGCAATTATGACAAGGAATAGGAATTTCAACTAAAGAGCATGAAAGAGAATTTAACACATCAATATTTGATTCTACGTTATCGTTTGCTTTTAAAGATTTATTTTCTAAACGTAATTTGGAATTAGCAATTTTTAACTTTAAAACTTTACGTTTAGCAATTTTAAGCATACGAGAAGTAGAAATGGAATTTGTTACAAAAAGAGAAGATTTAGATTTTCTTACCTTGCTATTGTTTCCGTCTTCTCTTTTGCTTGATGTGTTGCCAACAAATGAGTCCAATATTGTGACGTTGTATTCTTCTTCCTCCAAGCATAAGTCCTCATCGATTTCTTCTCTTGGAACCATAAGAAATTCCTCATCGACTTCTCTCTTAGATTTATCATCCTCCAAGAATGAGTCCTTGTCGATTTCTTCTCTTGGATCCATAAGGAATTCTTCTTGTTCATCATCTGTAGAAGGAAGATTATAAGTATTCTCAAGAAATTTCCAAACTTCATAACCAGTAGGAAGTGTATAAATAAGTTTGAAAATATTTTGATCTAATGCACAATATAGACTATTCATAGATTTGGCATTTAAAAACATTTCATTTTTATTTAAAATACTTGGGGGCATTTTAATTGTAATATTCCATACTTCAATATCCAAAGATTTAAGAAATTTTTCCATAAGAGTTTTCCACCAATTATAATTTTTACCTTCAAATAAAGGTGGTGCTAAAGATTTTTCATTAATAAGAAAATTTCTCTTACAAGTAGAAGCGAGATCATGAGACGTCATTATTCCCGGTTGTTAGATCGATTTGGAAAAACCTCGCTCTGATACCACGTGTTGGATCTTACGACGCCCTTAGAGGGGGGGGGGGGGGGGTGAATAAGGGAATAAAAATCTTTTTGGAATTTTATGGAAATTACTAAATTGTTTGAAGTAATATTAGAACACAAAATAACAATTTAGCTAAAGGAAGAAAATATCATAATTTGCAAGTTTACGATTTAGAAACAAGTGCTAAATTGTTATATGATGAAATAGATTAAGATAAACAATTTAGACAAAGTAATTTGAATTGAAAGCTTTGTAACCAATATTTTAGAGATAACGCCAAAAGTGAGAAATCAAGTAAACACAAATAGAAACATGATTGTATTTATATAAAAATGGTGTTTACATAAATTTGATTTATATATCGCTAGAAATCAGAGGCGTACAAATGAAAATATCTTTTCCCTTTCTATACTGACTTGTATCCCCACGAACACTTTAGCCTATCCTTCCCAGGATATGGCCTCAAGCCGCTCTAGCCAATCCTTCCCCGGATATGGCCTCGAGCCCCCTAGATCTAATCACCTAGAACTAGTCGCCAACACAAGGCGAATTTCCCCCTAAGTCCTACCCAGACCTAGTCGCCAACACAAGGCGAATTCTCTAAACGGTTATCAAAGTATGGAATGGAAATAATGAAAACAATTATAAGAACTCCCTATATGAGATCTTCTGAAATTGGAGATGAAGGATCGATGTAGTATAAGCGAGGTCGAAGCGATCGTCCTTCGGATGTAGCGTGACGTAGTCCTCCTCCAGAATTCTCCTTAAGCTTTTTGTGGGAGATCCATCTTCGGCAGCATAACAACACTGGAATTGTGGCACAAGCAACCTCTCTGGGATGGATGATCAAAATGATCGAAGTTGGCTTCAATTTATAGACCTTGGAGCTAGCGCCTGCGGTAGTACTTAGCGCCTGCGGCATCGTTTGTGTGGAGCGGTTGCGAAACCGTCGCCGGCGTGGCTCTATGAACGAACTTGAAATAGAGCCTGCGGTAGCGATAGCGCTGGCGGTAGCGTTAAGGAACCGTTGAGACGGAACCGTTGAGACAAAACCGCTGAGATGATCTTGAGCTAGCGTCGGGCGTTAGCGCTAGCGCTGGCGGTAGCGTTAGCGCCTTCGTTAACCTCTAGCGCTGGCGGTAGTGCTCCATTCAGAAAGTTTGATTACATGCTGCCTTCTACCTATGGAGTATTGCACCTATAGTTCCTGCACACTATAAACACACTACAAGCAATATCAAATACAATATGGGATTTGTTATTCTCAAACAATGGGATGTGACACACATGTCCAACACAATCTCCATATAATATGATATGTTCGCTGCATGGCACAGAAGGTCGCCGCCAACACTATTTGTTTTGTATAGTTTTGTGGAGTATGTGATGGTTCAATCTACGAAATTATGATATGTTTGTACAAATATATAATTTTTATAGTTTTGTGGAGCATGTCATGGTTCAATCTACGAAATTATGACACTTATAATTATATGAGCATCTTCGCACGGTTTACCGCCTGTGCTCGATGCTCTCGGGCCCGGCTTTAGGCGGGTGCCATCACGCGTTCTTCGCCTGCCTTCAAGCGGCAGGCCACTGCCCGCATCCAAATGTTTGTGCTCGGCAGCTCTCGAATAAAATGGGCTACAAAGGACGCCCACACCCGCGCGGCCCCGAATGGATTAGCAGTGGACTGTCAACCGGGGCATTGCATTCGAACGACAAGGGAACCAGAAGAAGCAAGCAAACTTCATATTCATTCATATATTTTAAAATGATGCTTACACCATTGATTTATAGTGCAGCAAACAGGGGAGATGAAAAGCACAGCAATTGGAAGATTAATTAAAAGCAAACATTCTCAAAGGTCTAAGTCTCTTTGGTTCTGGATACATAATTAAGATAGTGGTAATGACACTTTATTAAGGTGGTTGAACATTGAATTCAACCTTGTCAACAACATTTACAAACATACAAACACACATACACACCATCAATGCATGCAGAAGTCACGCATTGATCGACAACATGCGGATTATTCTTCACTCAATTAAAGCTACATCAAAACAACGCGCATCAGATCAAGCTTGCAGGAGTCCTTCTCGGCTTGAGAGAGGGAGAGGTTCGTCAGACGGAGAGAGGGATTGCTCATCAGTCTCATACCTGAAATTGAAGCAATTAGCTCCCGTGTAAACACCGTCGTTCATGATTGTCGTAGTAGTTTGTGTTAGATTTTGTGCTGCTACCATGAACAAGAACACCAACGATGAGCAAAGACAAAGAATTCTTTATAACTAGGCAATTGATTACAAATAAACACGTTGAATACAAGGTGCATACACCTTGATTCACAACTGCTGAGGTAAAGATAAAATAACTTGTTGCGGACAAGGTCCGCTTCTCCACTAGGTGTCGTTGAGCTTATCAACGCACTCTCCACTCCTCAACGCACTCAACCCTGCACTCTGCACTCTCCACCTCTCGCTGAGGTGCGGGTTGGGGTTGGACACTCTTGTGGTGTATGCACACTCCCACTCACTAGTTCAACACTAGTTCTCTCTCTCTCTCTTCTCTTCTCTTGTCTCTCTCTTAGTGGGGGGGGGGGGGGGGGGGGGGGGTGTAACATCCCAAAATTCATAGCCTGGTCGATTGAACCCATAGGGGACCTAACTGGTTCAATCGACCCCTTTTGGTGAGTCTATTCATAACCAATGTGATCTTCTTGGGCTTGTGAACCAATTTCAATTGGTTTTCTCCAATTTTCGAGTTATAATGACTCAAACAGGCTTTTTGAGCAAATGAGTTCAGAATAGACTCCTGTCATTGATGTTACACTCGTAAGACCAGTACCGATCCAACGACGTTTGTTTCGTCGCATTTCGATGCTTATATATGAGGTCGACCAAAACAGTCGCCACGAGCTACGCGACGCATCAAATATGATTATTGTGCAAATGACCTCATAATCAGCCTTAGTTTTTTTTGTTAGGCTCGTAAAACTGATACAAGCCAACGGAGTCGACCACACTCAATTTCGATGAGTATCGGAGAATATGTCGCGCCGACGCGACTTTAAGTAACGAAATTATCTAAAATGTGTTATCGAGCAAATGACTTCGGAATTCACCTCAACCAGTTTTGTTAGACTCGTGAAGCCTATACGAGCTCAACAAAACTGTCCGCGCTCGATTCTGATGAGAATCGGCGAAATTATAATGTGGTCTGCGAATAACATATTTATCCAAAATTGTGAAATAGGTGAAACGACCTCGCAATCGACCACAATCAGTCTTCTTAGACTCGTCACAATAGTACGAGTTCAACGAGTCTATCCGTTCGCGATTCCGACGTCATTTGGACAGTTTTCACGTTTAAGTCAAATTTGGCCGCAAACGCTCCGACAAGCGTAATTTGAGCAAACGAACTCGGAATCGATATTGGATCGTTCTGGTGGGTGCGTATCAGCGAGACGGTCGTAACGAGTCCTTCCAGGACAAATTCTGAGTCGTATAGGGTGAGATATAATCGTTTAAATGTTAATACTAATAACAATATTATTATTATTATTATTCTTATAATTATATTATATATATATATATATATGTAAAAAATTTAGGTCAGAAACTTACCTTGCCCGATCCTCCCAGCAAACGCCGCATACACGGCTATTGGGTAACATGCACGGACACAAGGTGCGTTCTTCCTCGACTCCTCCCTCCCGCATAGATCTTAAGTATCAATTGTAGAAACCTTCTCGCAAAGACCCCGTTTTTCCGGCGACCCGCGGACACCCGAGCGTAGTCGTGCTCGGCGTGGTCGCGGATCATTTTGAGTGGGTCCTTGCGACCCCTCTCCGCGAGTCTCGGGGTGCGACACGACGATAAATAAATAGTGTTGCGCGCGCGGTCGAAACAACGACGATCGCGCAGCGGCAAATTATATTGATGCGCGCGCGGTCGAAACAACGACGATCACGCGGCGGTAAATAATATCGATGCGCGCGATCAAATAACAACGCTCGCATGTCAAGAATTAATATTAAATGGTGCGGTGAGTTCGACAGTAGATCTTGCGATGAAAATTCGTGTTGATCGCGCAATGGAAATCAACGAAGAATCGTACGACGAAAATCAATAATGGAGTCCGCAATGAAGATCAACAATACTTCTGGCAGAGATCGACGATGGAACATGCGACGAACTCAACGGAGAACCGCGCAATGGAAATAAATGATGAAGCATTCGGAGGGGACTGATGTCGAAGATGAGATCAAGTATGTTGTCATGTGATTCAGATTTAGGGTAAAATTGTCGAACCAAGGGAGCATCGTCGATTGCAATATTATTTAGCCAACGACATGATACCTTCCAAGGGTATTATCATAACTGCTGATATTTGATGTCTATGAGCGGATAGTCCAAATCCTGGTTTATGATTGAGGTTATTGATCCTTGGAATGCTTATACGAGTCTGATGACAAGAACATATAATGAACTTAGACTTGAAGAATTAGGAGGTTTAAGCCTATTATGATGAAACCAGGACCGAGGATGAAATGATGATCGCAGTCTCGATGCTATGAATCTATAAGATGATTTCAGTGGGAGTAGACGAGAGTGCGTCACGGACCCTAAATGTAGGATGTGATTAATGACCTAGACTCGATCTCGCGGGTTGATCCAGTCTTGATGAACATAACCTTATATTGGAAATGAATCAGGTTTTTGAATCCTCAATAAGTATGTTGAAGTTAATAGTGACAATCCTGACCTGATAAGGGTAAGATGAACTGTGTGATTGAATGAGAATATAGATTGAGGAGCGAATAATGTTGTATTACATTATAGGTTATTAAGTATAAAAGTTGATGAATTGTAACTGTTGACAATCTTGGATATGATAGGGTGTTCATTTCCCCTAAGTCATGAGGAGTGGTTTGAGACTCTCATCAAGCAGATCTATAACGTCCACTAGTAATGCAGAGAGTGCTAGGGTGGGACGATACACTAGTTGGGTGCCTTTTACCTCATGTGTGATGATTAGTAGGGTGTTCTTTCCCCTAAGTGGTTGTTTGTATGTTTGCATGTGTTTGATGTGGCGGGTCGCTGGCTCTGCCGGTGGCACACTCCGGAGGGTTCGTACAGTGACTCTAGGATAGCCCCACGGTCGAACAACAGCGTGCGCCCTAGCCTAGTTTGTTGTTTGTGTAGGTGTTAGCCACCTGGAGTTTGACCTGAGCTATGCCTCGGTTCTTTTGTTTGTTCCGCCAGTATGGGCGAAGACTGAGTACCGGCCCGAATTGCCGTACGTAAGGCCTAGGGATGATTGTGCTTAAATACTCTAGAAGTGGCCAGGACGTGCCACTGCCACCTTTTGGCCACGACGGTGGTGCCTGTGGGCTTAGCTACCCCACGAATAAGTGTCCCAGTCGTTAGTTGGTACTTCGGTTTCGATCGAGTGCTTACGTCTCGACACTGTTTGAATTGTTAGTGTGATGCTGACATAGATTTCACGTGCACCTGTGATGATGTTGTTAATCCCAGTTGGGTTTATTCTTTTACTAGCACTGCTCTTAGATGATAGCTCGTTTCATACTGTTTTAGCTTAGCCATCGTTGGGTGTGTGAGTGTGGACACCGCTAGGTTCGAAACAGTAGGTTTTAATCACTGTTCAATTTATTATGCATCTATATATGATAACCTGCTAGTTGTACTTATAATTATTACTATACTATACTCGTCTGTTATACTTGCATATTATATCGCCTGTCACTTACTGCAGCGTGGTATTTCCCTCCCTTGAGTGTTAGGGCTTTGGGGGGAGCGGGAAGAACCACTCGGTCTAGTTTGACTGACGCGTTCGCGCTTATCATTTTAGGCGGAGACTCCGCCGATGGCGATGCAACCAAAACCGTGGGTGTTTCCGAAGCTATGGCGTGGACTTGGCGTGAACTCGACGTGGACTTGGCGTGGAGACGGAAGGCATGATGATGATCGTTGCTACCCTTGGCAACATCATCAGTCATATAGTTAGCTTATTAGATTTACATATTTACTGCACTTATATATCATCTTTCATCCGGCTTGGCATGTTACTTGTGAGCCCCCGGATTTTCTATAGACTGTTGTACTTGGACTGTGGGGCCATCGTGCCGTTGTTGTGGCTATTTCTGTCTTGTTCTATATACTCTTATATTTCTGTGCTCTACTACGTGGCTGCTAGTCTTCCGCTAGTGTTACTTCCGCTACTGCTCATAGTGAACCCTGGTTGGGGTGTGATGGTGGTTCGCTTACCACCATCGTCGGTTCATAGCTTAGAAGAGAATGATGGGAGATGGTTGAGACGTTCATACCTCTACTCTACCGTTATTCCCTTCTTTGTTGCGGATTGGCGGTGGTGTGCGATAAGATCCCCTATTCGTGCCAGTTTCCGAAGGGGGGTCTTACAAATGGATCAGAGGCAAAAATCGATCGCTTGAGCCAGTAGTAGTCACAGAAATACCTTCTTGTCCACTAGTCATTGTTGCTTGGTTCGGGACGAACCAATGCAGCGGAAGCGGTGGTGGACCCGAAGGACAATTAAAGACAGGAAATAAGCACAACTTCAAGTACAAGTCTAAAGAACGTAGAAAATCAATAGATTTATTCAACTTTAGACAACTTAGACATGAGAACAACTAGGATATGACAACCAACGTAGTTTAGTAAACTTCAACTAGCATAACTTTAGATAACTTAGACACAAGTTAACGATAGTTGGATAATCTCAACGTAAATGACTACACCGAATTTTCGAGAATAATGTTTTTCATAACGGCGTGTGTTCGCTCGGGTGTTATGGAGTAAGGGTTAAACATTATACCCTAAAATATTCTTTCAAGGGCAGTAACATACTACTTTGTTACCTGAAGGTTTGAGGGTTATAGTCTCCAAAAAAAATATTTTTGACTCTTCCGCGCACACTCTCAACGAATCTAAATTCATTCACCTTCGTTTGACCACCCCGGGTTTGTGCCTCTTTGTTTTATTGGGATTTAGGTATCTTACAAACCTGTGTGCTCCTTGGAGGAAAGAAAAATTGTCATCTCATTTATACCCCGGGTTGATTCATCTTTGTTTTATTGGGGAATTGTGAAGTCAAATAATCAATAATTGATTGACCCACCAAAAACTTTTGTTGTGTTGTTAGTGCACTGACAACACAACAAAAGTCCCGATGATATTGATCTCTGGTGGTTATGTCAGAATGTTGATTCATTCGAATTACCTTTCTCTTTTTGCCGAATAAGCTCTTAAAAGAGAAAGCAATAATCAGTTAATTCGATTAACTGTTCTAAACTCCTTAATTTTTAGATCAAGTGTGCAGTTGAATGAAAACTTAAACCCTTTCGATAGTGTTGTAGTACCTCTCAGTGATCAATGGTCGGTCTGATGACCGCATGACAAATTTTAAGGGGACGCCTGAGAAATTTGTTAAGTTGGAGTTGTATTCGATTGTTGATCAATGAGATATGTTTCCAAAAGTGTCAATTTATGGACAAATAGTTAAGAATCGTAGCACTCATAGTGCTAAGGTTTTGCAATGTGATTTGTTAAGTTAACAAATTCACAAAATTTTATTATAGACCAGGTGAAATCACGAGATGTATGTCGAACTTTGTAAGGTGTGAATTGTGATGAGTAGACACTACTCAAGATGTTCTATGTATACACTAAACCCATATAGAAGCCTTGTTGGCTTATCCACCTTGCCCGACATATAGTTGAGACGAATGTTGATACTCTCAATTTAGTCTCTGGTTCTCATGAATTCGCAGTAGTTGCGATGACGCACTGGTCTGCGTATATAATGTAATGACATTGTAAACTAAATAAGGTTATCGAGGATGTGTGTTGGAGACTCATGGCAGGCGGAAAAGTTGTTGATGCAAGGCAACTGTTGATGACACTTGTAGTAGGGATCTAGTGTTTGAGATCCAGTCCTACAAGGTGTAAACGAGTTGGTGACTCGACAGTTTTGTTGGTTCATGGAACCTGTACTGCGACAGTGAGGTTGGTAGCGGTAGCCTGATGCATCGTATGTTTATAAATGGATAGCCTGCATGATGTCGTGCACACCACGTCCTCGTAGAATACCTTCATATGCTTTGTGTGACTGAAATTAGATCACAATTTAATCAGTTTAGACTGATGGGTTTGTTATTGAAAATAGTGCGTGTCACTATTAGTTCGAATGACTTTACAAGACAAGAGCGCTCATACAATCTAGATTCTATGTATGAATTGTAACGATTGAGAAGGTATATATGAGCTTGAAATTGTTATGTGAGAAGTATTCATAACTGTCTATGAAGAGTATGTTTTACTCTCATCTGGGAAACCCCCTACTCCATTCACATTTTCAGGGACGAAAATTCTCTTTGTTTTATTGGATTTGTAACATCCCAAAATTCATAGCCTGGTCGATTGAACCCATAGGGGACCTAACTGGTTCAATCGACCCCTTTTGGTGAGTCTATTCATGACCAATGTGATCTTCTTGGGCTTGTGAACCAATTTCAATTGGTTTTCTCCAATTTTCGAGTTATAATGACTCAAACAGGCTTTTTGAGCAAATGAGTTCAGAATAGACTCCCGTCATTGATGTTACACTCGTAAGACCAGTACCGATCCAACGACGTTTGTTTCGTCGCATTTCGATGCTTATATATGAGGTCGACCAAAACAGTCGCCACGAGCTACGTGACGCATCAAATATGATTATTGTGCAAATGACCTCATAATCAGCCTTAGTTTGTTTTGTTAGGCTCGTAAAACTGATACAAGCCAACGGAGTCGACCACACTCAATTTCGATGAGTATCGGAGAATATGTCGCGCCGACGCGACTTTAAGTAACGAAATTATCTAAAATGTGTTATCGAGCAAATGACTTTGGAATTCACCTCAACCAGTTTTGTTAGACTCGTGAAGCCTCTACGAGTTCAACAAAACTGTCCGCGCTCGATTCTGATGAGAATCGGCGAAATTATAATGTGGTCTGCGAATAACATATTTATCCAAAATTGTGAAATAGGTGAAACGACCTCGCAATCGACCACAATCAGTCTTCTTAGACTCGTCACAATAGTACGAGTTCAACGAGTCTATCCGTTCGCGATTCCGACGTCATTTGGACAGTTTTCACGTTTAAGTCAAATTTGGCCGCAAACGCTCCGACAAGCGTAATTTGAGCAAACGAACTCGGAATCGACATTGGATCGTTCTGGTGGGTGCGTATCAGCGAGACGGTCGTAACGAGTCCTTCCAGGACAAATTCTGAGTCGTATAGGGTGAGATATAATCGTTTAAATGTTAATACTAATAACAATATTATTATTATTATTATTATTCTTATAATTATATTATATATATATGTAAAAAATTTAGGTCAGAAACTTACCTTGCCCGATCCTCCCAGCAAACGCCGCATACACGGCTATTGGGTAACATGCACGGACACAAGGTGCGCTCTTCCTCGACTCCTCCCTCCCGCATAGATCTTAAGTATCAATTGTAGAAACCTTCTCGCAAAGACCCCGTTTTTCCGGCGACCCGCGGACACCCGAGCGTAGTCGTGCTCGGCGTGGTCGCGGATCATTTTGAGTGGGTCCTTGCGACCCCTCTCCGCGAGTCTCGGGGTGCGACACGACGATAAATAAATAGTGTTGCGCGCGCGGTCGAAACAACGACGATCGCGTGGCGGCAAATTATATTGATGCGCGCGCGGTCGAAACAACGACGATCGCGCGGCGGTAAATAATATCGATGCGCGCGATCAAATAACAACGCTCGCACGTCAATAATTAATATTAAATGGTGCGGTGAGTTCGACAGTAGATCTTGCGATGAAAATTCGTGTTGATCGCGCAATGGAAATTAACGAAGAATCGTGCGACGAAAATCAATAATGGAGTCCGCAATGAAGATCAACAATACTTCTGGCAGAGATCGACGATGGAACATGCGACGAACTCAACGGAGAACCGCGCAATGGAAATAAATGATGAAGCATTCGGAGGGGACTGATGTCGAAGATGAGATCAAGTATGTTGTCATGTGATTCAGATTTAGGGTAGAATTGTCGAACCAAGGGAGCATCGTCGATTGCAATATTATTTAGCCAACGACATGATACCTTCCAAGGGTATTATCGTAACTGCTGATATTTGATGTCTATGAGCGGATAGTCCAAATCCTGGTTTATGATTGAGGTTATTGATCCTTGGAATGCTTATACGAGTCTGATGACAAGAACATATAATGAACTTAGACTTGAAGAATTAGGAGGTTTAAGCCTATTATGATGAAACCAGGACCGAGGATGAAATGATGATCGCAGTCTCGATGCTATGAATCTATAAGATGATTTCAGTGGGAGTAGACGAGAGTGCGTCACGGACCCTAAATGTAGGATGTGATTAATGACCTAGACTCGATCTCGCGGGTTGATCCAGTCTTGATGAACATAACCTTATATTGGAAATGAATCAGGTTTTTGAATCCTCAATAAGTATGTTGAAGTTAATAGTGACAATCCTGACCTGATAAGGGTAAGATGAACTGTGTGATTGAATGAGAATATAGATTGAGGAGCGAATAATGTTGTATTACATTATAGGTTATTAAGTATAAAAGTTGATGAATTGTAACTGTTGACAATCTTGGATATGATAGGGTGTTCATTTCCCCTAAGTCATGAGGAGTGGTTTGAGACTCTCATCAAGCAGATCTATAACGTCCACCAGTAATGCAGAGAGTGCTAGGGTGGGACGATACACTAGTTGGGTGCCTTTTACCTCATGTGTGATGATTAGTAGGGTGTTCTTTCCCCTAAGTGGTTGTTTGTATGTTTGCATGTGTTTGATGTGGCGGGTCGCTGGCTCTGCCGGTGGCACACTCCGGAGGGTTCGTACAGTGACTCTAGGATAGCCCCACGGTCGAACAACAGCGTGCGCCCTAGCCTAGTTTGTTGTTTGTGTAGGTGTTAGCCACCTGGAGTTTGACCTGAGCTATGCCTCGGTTCTTTTGTTTGTTCCGCCAGTATGGGCGAAGACTGAGTACGGGCCCGAATTGCCGTACGTAAGGCCTAGGGATGATTGTGCTTAAATACTCTAGAAGTGGCCAGGACGTGCCACTGCCACCGTTTGGCCACGACGGTGGTGCCTGTGGGCTTAGCTACCCCACGAATAAGTGTCCCAGTCGTTAGTTGGTACTTCGGTTTCGATCGAGTGCTTACGTCTCGACACTGTTTGAATTATTAGTGTGATGCTGACATAGATTTCACGTGCACCTGTGATGATGCTGTTAATCCCAGTTGGGTTTATTCTTTTACTAGCACTGCTCTTAGATGATAGCTCGTTTCATACTGTTTTAGCTTAGCCATCGTTGGGTGTGTGAGTGTGGACACCGCTAGGTTCGAAACAGTAGGTTTTAATCACTGTTCAATTTATTATGCATCTATATATGATAACCTGCTAATTGTACTTATAATTATTACTATACTATACTCGTCTGTTATACTTGCATATTATATCGCCTGTCACTTACTGCAGCGTGGTATTTCCCTCCCTTGAGCGTTAGGGCTTTGGGGGGAGCGGGAAGAACCACTCGGTCTAGTTTGACTGACGCGTTCGCGCTTATCATTTTAGGCGGAGACTCCGCCGATGGCGATGCAACCAAAACCGTGGGTGTTTCCGAAGCTATGACGTGGACTTGACGTGAACTCGACGTGGACTTGGCGTGGAGACGGAAGGCATGATGATGATCGTTGCTACCCTTGGCAACATCATCAGTCATATAGTTAGCTTATTAGATTTACATATTTACTGCACTTATATATCATCTTTCATCCGGCTTGGCATGTTACTTGTGAGCCCCCGGATTTTCTATAGACTGTTGTACTTGGACTGTGGGGCCATCGTGCCGTTGTTGTGGCTATTTCTGTCTTGTTCTATATACTCTTATATTTCTGTGCTCTACTACGTGGCTGCTAGTCTTCCGCTAGTGTTACTTTCGCTACTGCTCATAGTGAACCCTGGTTGGGGTGTGATGGTGGTTCGCTTACCACCATCGTCGGTTCGTAGCATAGAAGAGAATGATGGGAGATGGTTGAGACGTTCATACCTCTACTCTACCGTTATTCCCTTCTTTGTTGCGGATTGGCGTTGGTGTGCGATAAGATCCCCTATTCGTGCCAGTTTCCGAAGGGGGGTCTTACAGGGGGGGGGGGTATTTATAGGAAAACACTTGTTGGGAAATTGACCCTCAATGTTCCCTTGATTTGAAGAAGGCCTCACACTCAATACTAAGTACAAGTTGTATTTGATAAACCCTATTTCTATCTCATAAGCATGCAGGGTTAGGACTTAACAAGGTGCAGGGGTTGTTCAGTTTGTTTACTGACAAAACTACTGAGATAAGCTCTCAGTCTCAGTTGAACTGCTGAGACAAGGCCAGGAGCCGTTGAGAAGGTGTCTGGACCAGCTGAGCTACAGATAGAAGAAAACCGCTGAGACAATTGTCTATCTCAGCGGATCCGCTGGAACGGGATAGAAGAGAACCGCTGAGACGGCTTACCATCTCAGCCCAACCGCTGAGATAGTTCAAACATGATCTGGCGGGTTCTGCTTTTGGCGCAAGCTGCGGGAATGCATTGTGGGGACCACCAATCACTCTCATACCTGACAGGAGGTCAGCTAAGAGCCGTTGAAGATCAGAGATGTATAAAAGAAGAAGTTAGGGCAACTTTGAAAGGGCTGGTGAAGTTCTTAACAATTACTGTTCCATTGTCGGCTGAGCAGATCTTCTCATTCTCCTCCTGCTCACTGAACAAGCAAGAAGAATCTGAGAGATAAAGTTAGCTCCTTTGCAAGAAGGAGCAAGGTGATCTTCCACCCCTCAACTGAAGAGGAAGATCAAGTTGTAGTTGTCATTATCATCATCAGCTATAGGATAGCACAAGCTGTGCAGAAACTACAGGAGACATCTTTACTGTGCTGTCAGCTATAGTAAGTTCAAATACTCTTTTACTGTAGGACCATTTGGTCTGAGATTGTAGGAACCTTTGGGTTCTGAGTTGTAGGGCTGAAGGCCTGAGTTTGTAGGATCTATTGATCTGAGTTGTAGGTCTTTATTGACTGAGTTGTAGGAGGTGGATTTCTCTGAGGTAGGGCTTGTTGGCCTGAGTTTGTAGGACCAGCTGTGGTCTGAGTTGTAGGATCAGTGGCTGATCTGAGGTAGGGCTGTTTAGCCTGAGGTAGGGTTTGGAAAAACCTGAGAGATCCTGAGGGATCTGAGTTGTAAGCTCTTAGAGCTGAGATTGGAGGAGTTGACCCTCTCTAACACACTGTTAGAAGGGTGAAGGGGGAAAGTGGACTACCCATAGATACACTGTCTTGGGGAACCACTATAGATGCTTGTGTGCTTTCTGGTTTGCTTGATTACTAGCTTAGTTTAATTTTAACTAGCTATATCATCTAAGTAAAAATTAAAAGAGACCTATTCACCCCCCTCTAGGTGAATTAGATCATATACTTATAATCTTACAAGTGGTATCAGAGGGAGGTTGGTCAAGAAAGACTTAACAGTCTGATCAGATCCTTAATAGGTATTGATTAGTCAGAATCAGATGGCCTCTTGTGGAATGCAGAAGGAGATGGGCTCCATGAAATTGCCCATATGCAACAAAGGCAACTTTGGCATATGGAAGCAGAGAGTTAGATTATTCATGGAAGCATCTGACCCCAGAATCTTTATCATTGTTCAGGAAGGCCCTTTCCTTATCACAAAGCCCTCCACCATTGATCCTACTAGGCAGGTTGGCAAATCTTACACTGAAATGACTAGGGATGAGATAACATTGTCTACAATGGATAAAATGGCTCAAAATATTATTGTCAATGCTATTGATGATTCAACTTTCCAGAATTTAGTGCACTGTGAGACTACAAAGGAGATGTGGGATGTAAGACCTTTTTTTTGCATTCTTTCCGGAGTCTTACCGCCCAGAACCGCCATCTTGCGGCGACACCATTACACCTAATGGTCGCCTCCACAAGATGCCGAGCCTGCCGGCTATTCATCATCATCCAGGCCAACCATAATCACAGTAATTGAAGTATTTAAATGAAACAAGTCCACAAAATCACGTTATATATTTATCATAATACAAGATTATAATGTCCACGATGAGAAAGAACTAATAGAATAAGGCCTTATGCCAGGTACATGTTCAAATATAGTGCAACAACACTCTCACTCTACTTCTATGCGGAAGCTATCAAACTCTGTCTTCATGCATATGTAGCTGCTGCTGCGACGACGTGTAGTGGTTGCTCTGCTTCATCCCGTCTTCCTGTCCTGTCTCCTGAACGGGGTCCTGCTGTTCCGACACTTCATCCCTAAAATGATGAGGTCCACCGACCGTCAGTCTATAAGACTCAGCATATTCCTCACTGCCTCCACCCGCGACTCCTAAGCGCCATGCGGGAGGAGGAAGCGGAGGACATCAAAGGGTAAATCAAAAGCAGGTGACATGTGGCTAGACTAGCAGGGTTTATAATTACTAAACATTAAATAATAATAATTCTATGCTAGCAGAGTATAGTGCGACAATAATAGGTAAAAGACAATGCAATATAAAGAAGTAGGTATAACAAATAAAAGCAGCTACAAATGTAACCTTTCTTATATGCACACACAAAAGCACATAAGCTAAGGGATCTGGCACTAAGGTAAACTCATCGTATAAAAGAGCTCATACTAATTTATACGATAAGGTCTCTGATTTATGCAAGAATGTTATGCTATGCAATGCAATGCAATGGTGCAACTCACGCACACGACTCTGTACGTACAGACCTTTAGTTCCCACTTTTCGGAGGTAGCTAACCTCTCGGGCACGTCCCGTCGTGGTCAAATAGTGGCAGAGGAGCGGGCGTCTCCTCACCTAGGTGGGTAAGTCACACTACCAGACCTAGACCCTAACGTACGCTGTGATACCGGTACTCGGTACTCACGAGCTCCTGCATACTAAACTGAATTGGCCAGAAAGGGTTTAGGGAATCCGTCCCGTCGGACGCGCAGTAAAATAACCTGGCCTCTAATCAAACCACTAGCACTGCCGAGTCAACGAACTGTTGTCGGTGTGACGACTAAGCCAGAACCGAAGACCCACCACATCTTATGCATATGCAAATATGTATTAACCCTTACTACCGAGCCTCCAGCTCGCAATTCTAAATCAACATTTATAAAGTAGAGCCTACCGCTCGCCAGACTACACCAGTCTTATATTTAAGCTACGAGCAAACTGCTCGCTAGACTACACCATTCTTATATTTAAACTATGAGTCTACCACTCGCGAGACTACACCAGTCTTATATTTAAACTACAAGCCTACTGCTCGCTAGACTACACCAGTCTTATATTTAAACTACGAGCCTACCGCTCACTAGACTACACCAGTCTTATATTTAAACTACGAGCCTACCACTCGCTAGACTACACCAGTCTTATATTTATACTACGAGCCTACCGCTCGCTAGACTACACCAGTCTTATATTTAAACTACGAGTCTACCGCTCGCTAGACTACACTAGTCTTATATTTAAACTACGAGCCTACCGCTCGCTAGACTACACCAGTCTTATATTTAAACTATGAGCCTACCGCTCGCTGGACAATCCCAGTCCTTATTCCTCATAACACGAGCCTACCGCTCGTAGGACTATCCAGTCCTTATTCCTTTTAACTTGAGCCTACCACTCGCAGGACTATCACAGTCCTTCATTATAACCCGAGCCTACCGCTCGCAAGACTATCCCAGTCCTTCCTTATAACCCGAGCCTACCGCTCACAGGACTATCCCAAGCCTTCCTTATAACCCGAGCCTACCGCTCGCAGGACTATCCCAGTCCTTCCTTATACCGCTCGCAGGACTATCCCAGTCCTTCCTTATAACCCGAGCCTACCACTCGCAGGACTATCTCAGTCCTTCCTTATAACCCGAGTCTACTGCTCGCAGGACTATCCCAGTCCTTCCTTATAACCCGAGCCTACCGCTCGCAGGACTATCGCAGTCCTTCCTTATAACCTGAGCCTACCGCTCGCTAGACTACACTAGTCTTATATTTAAACTACGAGCCTACAGCTCGCTAGACTAGACCAGTCTTATATTTAAACTACGAGCCTACCGCTCGCTAGACTACACCAGTATTATATTTAAACTACGAGCCTACCGCTCGCTAGACTACACCAGTCTTATATTTAAACTACGAGCCTACCGCTCGCTAGACTATCCCAGTCCTTATTCCTTTTAACCCAAGCCTACCGCTCGCAGGACTATCACAGTCCTTCCTTATAACCCGAGCCTACCGCTCGCAGGACTATCTCAGTCCTTTCTTATAACCCGAGCCTACCGCTCGCAGGACTATCCCAGTCTTTCCTTATAACCCGAGACTATCGCTCACAGGACTATCCCAGCCCTTATTCCTTTTAACCCGAGCCTACCGCTCGCAGGACTATCACACTCCTTCCTTTTAACCGGAGCCTACCGCTCGCAGGACTATCACAGTCCTTCCTTATAACCCGAGCCTACCGCTCGCAGGACAATCCCAGTCCTTATTTTATTCCTTCCCAAATTTGGGAGGGAGATTATGTTTCAAGTTCTCCTACTTTACTACTCTTGTCTATTGTTAGTTGATTTTAGCAGCTAGGGGTGGACCCTGGACTTCCCTTGGATTACCCGGTGAAGAGCTTGCAACGGTACTAGGGAATGTGATGGTGACTGAAGCCCAAATCCCCCTTTCCAGGATATTTATTTTATTTAGTTGCTACCCATTCTTGTATGCCCATTTGCTCTCTAATTGCTCTAAAATCCTAGGGTGGATTACCATTTGACTCGGGCAGACATGTGTCGGTGTTTTATTGAACACCGAACCATGTCATTCCTAGTGACCGACTATTTCCTTATGTTATCTCTCAATCACAATTTTCACTTCTTGCTAAGTCGTCCTTCGCCTCCCCTAATAGGTCCATGTCAAATTCTTGAATTGATAGTTTTACTAAATGCACCCCATCTTTATTTCCGATGACTGCCCTTGGTGATTAATCCTTCAACCTAATTGGGCATCTGCAATTCTCTTAGAGTTAGTAACTATGGGCGTGGTGACCATAAGGAAGGGGTCCGAATCTATGTTTTCAGTTTCTACTGTTCGCAGACCAAAAGGTGGAATTGAACTAGGTTTGACTCTTAAGATGCAACCTTGGTCCTATCAAGTCCTAATGAGTTCCAAGTTCTTACCATAGGTTCACAATTTGTAATGATCTAACAACCTCAAATCCTATATTTCATATTCTTCCAGGGAATTCTTAATCATAGTTTCTATTCAAATAGATGAGATGAAAGTAAAGTTTTATGCAACAAGTATCATCTACGGATCTCTATAAATTCTGATGAATTCACAATAGTATAGTATTGGTCTAAAAAACCTCAAAACCTAAGTTTCATATTTTTCCAGGAGTTATTTGACCATGATTTTCATTTAATACAAATGGTGTGCAAATAAGGGTTTACACTACAACCACCATGTACAGGTCACGATAAATTCTGATAAAATCACAGAAGTATGATATTGACCTAAAAACATCAGTGCCTAAGTTACATAATTTTCCAAGGAGTTTTCACTACTAGAAAATTGACTTTTAGCCACGCTTGTATTGCCCACGGCCATTTGTTGTGGCAAACAGTCAAATTATCGTGGCTAAAAATCTAAAATTGTGGCTAGAAGTCATAGAAAAAAGGTATTTGACACAGAAAGAGCATGGCTAATACTTTTTTGCCACGCTCGTATTGCCCACGCTCATTTGCCACGGTAGTCCGTGGCTAAAAGTCTTTTGCCATGATTTTGGACTTTTAGCCACGACAATTTGCCCTGGCTAAAAGTCAATTTTCTAGTAGTGATTTGTCCATAATATTCATTTAATACAAGTGGTGTGCCAATAAGGGTTTACACTACAACCACCATCTACAGGTCACAATAAATTCTGATAAAATCACAGAAGTATGATATTGACCTAAAAACATCAGAGCCTGAGTTTCATAATTTTCCAAGGAGTATTTATCCATAATTATACATTTAATACAAGTGGTGTGCACATACGGGTTTACACTACAACCACCATCTACAGGTCACAATAAATTCTGATTAAATCACAGAAGTATGATATTGACCTAAAAACATCAGAGCCTAAGTTTCATAATTTTCCAAGGAGTGTTTAACCATAATTACCATTTAATACAAATGGTGTACTAATAAGGGTTTACACTACATCTACCATCTACAGGTCACAATAAATTCTGATAAAATCACAGAAGTATGATATTGACCTAAAAACATCAGTGCCTAAGTTTCATAATTTTCCAAGGAGTATTTGTCCATAATATTCATTTAATACAAGTGGTGTGCCAATAAGGGTTTACACTACAACCACCATCTACAGGTCACAATAAATTCTGATAAAATCACAGAAGTATGATATTGACCTTAAAACATCAGTGCCTAAGTTTCATAATTTTCCAAGGAGTATTTGTCCATAATAATCATTTAATACAAGTGGTGTGCCAATAAGGGTTTACACTACATCTACCATCTACATGTCACAATAAATTCTGATAAAATTACAGTAGCATTATATTCACATAAAACACTAATTCCAGAATATCAAAATTTTCCAGCAAAGATAAACCCATAATTTCTATTTATCATGAAAGGGGTGACAAAATGAATAAAGGGTATTTCAACATGAAAAATGTCCCTAAAAATTCTATCAAAAATCCAGAGATTTATAATTGTATTCCTAACTATCTTCCATAGTTTCACAACCTTCTCGTGCATTTAGCTCAGTGAAATCCTACTATTCAAATTTGTGACCTACGGGTAATTTTGTAATTTCCTAAAGGAAAGGCCTCTGAAATTTTCTACAAAAATTTACAGAGGTCCTGCATGGCCTAATAATAGGTTCCTCAGAGTTCCATAATTTCTACAAGTTATTTGACATGAGAATTTCATATATACCAAAATGCGACCTAATTCACCTTAATCCAAAAACATAGGATTTTGATCCCAAAAATCCTAAGATCCTCTTAGATGGTGTGTAATGTCATAAAGAAAGTATGACCAAAATTTCAAAGGCTAGCTCCAAGCCATTTGGTCTGAAAACACAAAATAGACTTTTTGTCTATTGGCACACCATAACACACTAGGGTAGAGACATGCAAGTAGAAATTACCCTACATGCAGAGGTCCAAATGTTTTCAAAAATTAACCCTAGACTAATGTTGTCTAATTAGACATGACACCAAAATTTGGGGTCATTTGGAGTTATATAACTCCAAATATTCCATTTATTTGATTTTGTATGTTCTGAATAAAACCTTAGAAAAATAATTTCATAAAAATCTGATTTTGAACCTAAGCTAGGTTCCGGGCTCATGCATGCATGTCCAAAATTGCAAGTCCATCAGACCTACCATTTAGGATATATACACAATTTAAATCCTGATTTCTATTTTGACCAGCCTTACTAAAATGAGTGTTGTGGGTCCTACCTTTATCCAAATGGTCTGATTTAAATTTCAAATGAAAGTAGACTCAGTTATCTACAAGTTTTGTCTCTGGAGATTTTTCGATTTTCAGCCTCTAAGAGCCTCAAAATAAGCCTAGAAAGTCGGGTCAAAAATGTGACAGATTAATGAAATGAGTTTTAATTAAATAAAACTCGGCTGCGTATAGTAGATCTGCGAGATCCAACGGCTGGCACTTCGTCTTCCTTGTTAAGCCTATGGCCCAGATCGACCGCGCCTGGGCCAACTTGCGGGCTGTTTTCCGGCGGCACCCAGCGGTTTCCGGCGAATCGCCTAAGCCACCACAACCAGTCGACATAGGGCTGTCGACTGGTGGTGTCCGATTGGGCTGGGGTGGCCGGAGTAGGGCTCCGGCACCTTTCGTTTTTGCGGTTTGGAACATGGAAGAATACAAAATAATAGTGCCTTTGCAAGGCTCAATTCGACTGGGGGAGAGAAAGGATGCTAGCACAGGAGGAGGGGGAAAGGAAACTTGCCTTGATTTGGCTTGAGGTTGAAGGAAGCTCGTGTTTGTCATGGCCGAAAATTTGTTGAGCTCCCATGGCGATCTCCTATTTCTGAGCCCGATTTCCTCTCCGGTGTTGGGGCTTTTCCTCCTCTCCACTCCAGGAAGCTAGTAGGGTGTGTCAATTCGGTTGGAGGAGCTCCTATTGTTAACAGCCATTGAAGGTGGCGATTTCCTCTATGTTGCACCTCTCAGCCGACCAGTTGCAGGCCTCCATCTCATCAGGAATTCACTCCTGAGCTCGAATTGATGCCAGGGGAGAGGAGGTTTGGCTGCATTGCATTGGAATGGGGAGTTTGCCATTATGGTGGCCGGCAAGGTGAGCTCTCTCTCTCCTTCTCACCCTCTCAACAACAGCCAGCTCAGCCTCTTTTCAGCTGGAAATCCCTGGGGAGACTGAGAGCTACCCATGAATTAAGGGGTGGTGGCCAAGTGGCCACTCCTCCATGAATTCTCTTGAATTCATGTTGGTGGTGGTCGACCACCCCTTGGTGAACCCCTCCTCTTGGGCCCAACTTGGTCCAAGTTAAATCAGCCCCTTTGTGGGCTTGGTTAGGTGGGGTTGAGCCTAATGGGTCTAAGGTTGGGCTAAGTCAAATGGGCTTGAGTTGGGTTTGGGCTCACTTGATCAAAATAGACTAAATTGGGGGTTTTGGGTTTGGGGCTTCATCCAATCTCACACCACTTAATGTGACTGATCCACATTATTGTCTTGGACCCTATGGACCCATTCCAAGAGGAATTGAGCCATGGTGGGGTCACATGGGGCTTGATTGCACTTATTTGCATATAGGGGCAATTTTGGTATTTTGGTGATCTTGCCCTAATTCTCCAAAATTGAATGTGCACTTTGGTTTGCTTATGCCTCATTTACTCCCCTTAATGTTTAGGTAGGGTTGTGCTAGGTTAATTTGGCCAATTTGGGGCTAATTGAAACATAAAGGGTATAAGTGGTAATTTGGGCAAATTGGTAATTTGCCCAATTTGCCCAATTTCCCCAAAATTGGCTTACACCAAGGGTCCAATGTGGGGCCATTAGACTCCCTAAGTGGTCCAAGTGTGTTAGGGGTGATCAATTTGATCACAATGGGTCAATTGAAGTTCAATTTAAGTCTTTAGTACTAATAGGTCAATTTGGGGCTTTTTAGTAATTGGCCCAATTTTCCCAAATTTGTGGTCCTAGGATGGGTATTTTAGGTCCATTAGGTCCCCATAGGGAGGTTGCCACATGATGGTGGGTCCAATTTGATCATTTGGAATTCAATTGCCCTTATTTATGGAGGTTTGACCTAGGTGGCCTAAGGTTGACTTTTGGTCAATTTGACCAATTTGTTTGGCCTCAAAGGTCCCTAGTATTCTACTCACCTATTGGATGGTCATGGGGGTCATGTTGAGGTTAGGCTGGCACATTGGAGTCTGTTGGTCACCCCTAGGCTAGGCCATCAAGATTTGTTATATGCACCCCAAAATGCATTTCTTCCTATCTTAATGAGTTCATGGGGCCTCTTTGGCCCACTTTGTGTACTTGATCCATCCTAGGGGATCTCCATGGCTATGTGTGATGCTCAAGGTGCTTTAGCCTCTTTCAGTTCACTTTACACTAGGGTGGCCCATGGTGGCTGAGTGCACACCATGGGTTCTTCACTCCTTTCAACTGGTCATCCACTCCCGGTGTCACTTATCCCATTTTTGTCATGACTTGTCATGACAAAAATTCTCTAGGGGCCTGGCAGTTTGGGGGATGTTACAAATCCCAATAAACGAAGAAACAATTTCTTCCCCGAAATTTATGTTAGGTCTGCGGGAGTTAGAGTTTAGGATATGTCGGTGTATTTTTAGTTTTTGTGCAATATGACTCCCAATTAATATTGGAAACGGTTAGGTCTAGTTCACGTCGCCTCATCCTCAGTTTTCTGCCAAGTGCACTTTTCGTTAAATCTTACTACGTTTATAATCACGATCTTCTTCCTGATTTTTATCCCCAATCATGTGTTATTAACGATCAAATCTATAGTCCTCATTTTTGTTAACCGCAAACCAAGCTCAAACTTTGGCACGAGACCAATCACCTATGAATCAACTATCGTGAATATGTCGTAAATCGGTCTCTAATTCATTCCCAGAGTTTTGTAAGTGATAATTCTACAGATTTCAACTCTTCGTAATGTCACATCTGTCTTTGGCCTAAGTCTTATTTCTTCCGTAATCATGGGGTCCCCAATTTGTACACCAAATATCAGTTATTATGGGCCAATAGGTTTAACAAAATTCCCAGAGACTAATCATGATCCAAGATAGTGTTCAGTAGCATTTCATAATTTTTCTCCTTATAATAATTCCAAAGTGGCTAAGGGTGCAAAGCCCATCTCGTGAAGGAAGTATGATAATTAATCAATAGTTAACTATAATAAATTTTTCAGAGGTTCAATGGAGACCACAAGTCTATCTACTCATTTCTGTAATATTCCAGATTTTCATAATGATCTTAGGGGAACTTGACCCTGGAGTTCTAAATAATGCTTAATGTAACAAGAGTTCACGTTCCAATTCCTACAGAACTCAATCCTCAAAGTCTTTGATTCCTCCAGAGATGAAGATCTCTTGATAATAAGTGCATGTTTCAAATTTCAAAGAATTGACCAAGGAAATAATTATTTTCTATAAAACTCTAAGTGTGTAACAACATAGGTGTTATCCTAAGCTACCTTGGTCTCGCATGCGGGACCCACCAATAAGTAGGGGTCCAAATGGCCACAAATTTGTCCAGGGATCTTTCTTTCCGAGACCTACCATCCATAAAAGATTTGAGTGGATTGGTATTCATTAAGCCATAGATCTACCACAATCGTATGTAATGAAATTATTTCCAAATGTATAGAACTTCATCTCCAAAATTCTGATTCTTGAACAGCATGTGTATCGTACTAAATTTACATGTATAGTGTAAAATTCAGATCATTTGGATAAGTCAGATGATGGGGCACACATATTTGGGTCTAGGGTTCACTTTATATACCATGCACCAACACAGGTGCCCAGGGAGTTGTATTGCAGAGGCTTTTGTGATTCTAGAATAACCAAAGTTAATATTATAGCGACCCAATAAACGAAGAAACAAGATTAGCCTCCCGTAAATCTTGTGCTGAGTTTCTTATATCCGAAAATTTGGACATTTCACGTATGTACATAATCCTTATGTGTATACAGTCCTTGAGATTTGTGTATATGGTAAGGTTTTCTGCCCTCAAAATGCCATTTATCGTAACTTTTCTAAGGATCGTGTGCCTATTCGGTGGACTTTTCTAAGTTGGGATTCTCATTCCACATTTGACTTCCTTTCTTTGTGATGGTTTTCCGAGGGTGGAGGTGTGGAGTATTAGCTTTTAAGCACATAAGTTAAGCTTTATGAGTCTCATACTAATCTGATAGTACAATCACAAGCACCATATCCACTTAAGATTGTCCTATTTATTTGTGTGAGGGGTGTTAATATCACTTAGGAAGTGACGTGGGTATATCGGGGAGTAAGCCCCGAACACTTACACAAGCTTTCAACTCCTTCTTTTAGTCACTTTGGGGGTATCCTACTACTTGGTCAAAATATTTTCGAGGTTGATGTCGGACTAGGATACCTTATGAGAAGTCTTGCTAAGTCAAACCAGTACGGTGTACTAGTCGGGTTGGCCTAATATCATCGTTAAGTAGACAAAATTATGTGATTTCCCATATGGGCACACCATTGCTTCCGCTGCTAGTTTGTCCTCAAACTAACTCGAGCGGGGTGGCCCAAGGTTTGTGGACTTCTTTTACTTGGATCGAAAGTCGGCTAAGTTGATACCAGTTTGTAAGACCCTCTTTTTTTGCTTTTAAACCGGGTCTTACCGCCCAGAACCGCCGTCTTGCGGTGACACCATTACACTCAATGGTCGCCGCCACAAGATGCTGATCCTGCCGGCTATTCTTCATCATCCAGGTCAACCATAATCACAGTAATTGAAGTATTAAATGAAACAAGTCCACAAAATCACATTATATATTTATCATAATACATGATTACAATGTCCACGATGAGAAAGAACTAAAAGAATAAGGGCTTACGCCCAGTACATGTCAAATATAGTGCAACAACACTCTCACTCTACATCTATGCGGAAGCTATCAAACTCTGTCTTCATGCATCTGTAGCTGCTGCTGCGACGATGTGTAGTGGCTCCTCTGCTTCATCCCGTCCTCCTGTCCTGTCTCCTGAACGGGATCCTGCTGTTCCGACACATCATTCCTAAAATGATGAGGTCCACCGACCGTCAGTCTATAAGACTCAGCATATTCGTCACCGCCTCCACCCGCGACTCCTAGGCACTGTGCGGGAGGAGGAAGCGGAGGACATCAAGGGGAAAATCAAAAGCAGGTGGCATGTGGCTAGACTAGCAGGGTTTATAATTACTGAACATTAAATAATAACAATTCTATGCTAGCAGAGTATAGTGCGACAACAATAGGTAAAAGACAATGCAATATAAAGAAGTAGGTATAACAAATAAGAGCAGCTACAAATGTAATCTTTCTTATATGCACACACAAAAGCACATAAGCTAAGTGATCTGGCACTAAGGTAAACTCATCGTATAAAAGAGTCCATACTAATTTATACGATGAGGTCTCTGATTTATGCAAGACTGCTATGCAATGTAATGCAATGCAATGCAATGATGCAACTCACACACTCGACTCTGTATGTACAGACATTTAGTTCCCACTTTTCGGAGGTAGCTAACCTCTCGGGCACCTCCCATCGTGGTCAAACGGTGGCAGAGGAGCGGGCATCTCCTCACCTAGGTGGGTAAGTCACACTACCAAACCTAGGCCCTAACGTATGCTGTGATACCGGTACCCGGTACTCACGAGCTCCTGCATACTAAACTGAATTGGCCAGGCAGGGTTTAGGGAATCCATCCCGTCGGACGCGCAGTAAAACAACCTAGCCCCTAATCAAACCACTAGCACTGCCGAGTCAACGAACTGCTGTCGGTGTGACGACTAAGCCAGAATCGAAGACCCACCACATCTTATGCATATGCAAATATGTATTAACCCTTACTACCGAGCCTCCAGCTCGCAATTCTAAATTAACATTTATAAAGTAGAGCCTACCGCTCGCCAGACTACACCAGTCTTATATTTAAGCTACGAGCCCACCGCTCACTAGACTACACCATTCTTATATTTAAACTATGAGCCTACAGCTCGCTAGACTACAACGGTCTTATATTTAAACTACGAGCCTACCGCTCGCTAGACTACACCAGTCTTATATTTAAACTATGAGCCTACTGCTCGCTAGACTACACCAGTCTTATATTTAAACTACGAGCCTACCGCTCGCAGGACT
Organism: Dactylorhiza incarnata; assembly: GCA_033032865.1. Lineage (NCBI taxonomy): Eukaryota > Viridiplantae > Streptophyta > Magnoliopsida > Asparagales > Orchidaceae > Dactylorhiza > Dactylorhiza incarnata. The sequence continues at coordinate 895,702 of JAWHQI010000450.1, forward strand.
ATCCCAATCCTTCATTATAACCCGAGCCTACCCCTCGCAGAACTATCCCAGTCCTTCCTTATAACCTGAGCCTACCGCTCGCAGGACTATCCCAGTCCTTCTTTATAACCCGAGCCTACCGCTTGCAGGACTATCCCAGTCCTTCCTTATAACCCGAGCCTACCGCTCGCAAAACTATCCCAGTCCTTCCTTATAAGCCGAGCCTACCGCTCGCAGGACTATCTCAGTCCTTCCTTATAACCCGAGCCTACCGCTCGCAGGACTATCCCAGTCCTTCCTTATAACCCGAGCCTACCGCTCGCAGGACTATCCAAGTTCTTCCTTATAATCTGAGTCTACCGCTCACAGGACTATCCCAGTCCTTCCTTATAACCCGAGCCTACCGCTCGCAGGACTATCCCAGTCCTTATTTCATTCCTTCCCAAATTTGGGAGGGAGATTATGTTTCAAGTTCTCCTACTTTACTACTCTTGTCTATTGTTAGTTGATCTTAGCAGCTTGGGGTGAATCCTGGACTTCCCATGGATTACCCGGTGCTGGGTTCGCAACGGTACTAGGGAATGTGATGGTGACTGAAGCCCAAATCCCACTTTCCAGGATATTTATTTTATTTAGTTGTTACCCATTCTTGTATACCCATTTGCTCTCCAATTGCTCTAAAATCCTAGGGTGGATTACCATTTGACTCGGGCAAATATGTGTCGGTGTTCTATTGAACACCGAACTATGTCATTCCTAGTGACCGACTATTTCCTTGTGTTATCTGTCAATCACAATTTTTACTTCTTGCTAAGTCATCCTTCACATCCCCTAAAAGGTCCTTGTCAAATTCCTGAATTGATAGTTTTACTAAACGCACCCCGTCTTTATTTCTGATGACTGCCCTTGATGATTAATCCTTCAAACTAATTGAGCATCTGCAATTCTCTTAGAGTTAGTAACTCTGGGGGTGGTGACCATAAGGAAGGGGTCTGAATCTATGTTTTCAGTTTCTATTGTTCGCAGGCCAAGGTGGAGTTGAACAAGGTTTGACTCTTAAGATGCAACCTTGGTCCTATCAAGTCCTAATGAGTTCCCAGTTCTTACCATAGGTTCACAATGTGAAATGATCTAACAACCTCAAATCCTGCATTTCATACTCTTCCAGGGAATCCTTAATCATAGTTTGTATTCAAATAAAAGGGATGAAAGTAAAGTTTTACGCAACAAGTATCATCTACAGATCTCTATAAATTCTGATGAATTCACAATAGTATAGTATTGGTCTAAAAACCTTAAACCTTAAGTTTCACATTTTTCCAGGGATTATTTGACCATGATTTCTATTTAACATGAATGGGGTGCAAATAAGGATTTACACAACAAGTATCATCTACAGATCACTATAAATTCTGATAAATTTACAATAGCATCATATTGGTATAAAAACCTCAAACCCTAAGTTTCACATTTTTTTCCAGGGATTATTTGACCATGATTAATATTTAATAAGAGTGGGGTGCAAATAAGGATTTACACTACAAGTACCATCTACAGATCACTATAAATTCTGATAAAATTACAGTAGTACAATATTAACCTAAAAACTTCAGTGCCAAAATTTCATAATATTCCGAGGAGTATTTATCCATAATTACCAATTAATACAAGTGGTGTGCCAATAAGGTTTTACACTACAACCACCATCTACAAGTCACAATAAATTCTGATGAAATCACAGAAGTATGATATTGACCTAAAAACATCAGTGCCTAAGTTTCATAATTTTCCAAGGAGTATTTGTCCATAATATTCATTTAATACAAGTGGTGTGCCAATAAGGGTTTACACTACAACCACCATCTACAGGTCACAATAAATTCTGATAAAATTACAGTAGTATGATATTGACCTAAAAACATCAGTGCCTAAGTTTCATAATTTTCCAAGGAGTATTTGTCCATAATATTCATTTAATACAAGTGGTGTGCCAATAAGGGTTTACACTACAACCACCATCTACAGGTCACAATAAATTCTGATAAAATTACAGTAGTATGATATTGACCTAAAAACTTCAGTGCCTAAGTTTCATAATTTTCCAAGGAGTATTTGTCCATAATATTCATTTAATACATGTGGTGTGCCAATAAGGGTTTACACTACAACCATCATTTACAGGTCACAATAAATTCTAATAAAATTACAGTAGTATGATATTGACCTAAAAACATCAGTGCCTAAGTTTTATAATTTTCCAAGGAGTATTTGTCCATAATATTCATTTAATACAAGTGGTGTGCCAATAAGGGTTTACACTACAACCACCATCTACAGGTCACAATAAATTCTGATAAAATTACAGTAGTATGATATTGACCTAGAAACATCAGTGCCTAATTTTCATAATTTTCCAAGGAGTATTTGTCCATAATATTCATTTAATACATGTGGTGTGTCAATAAGGGTTTACACTACAACCACCATCTACAGGTCACAATAAATTCTGATAAAATTACAGTAGTATTATATTCACATAAAAACACTAATTCCAGGATATCAAAATTTTCCAGCAAAGATAAACCCATAATTTCTATTTATCATGAAAGGGGTGACAAAATGAATAAAGGGTATTTCAACATGAAAAATGTCCATAAAAATTCTATCAAAAATCCCAGAGATTTATAATTGTATTCCTAACTATCTACCATAGCTTCACAACCTTCTAGTGCATTTAGCTCAGTGAAATCCTATTATTCAGATTTGTGACCTAGGGGTAATTTTGTAATTTCCTAAAGGAAAGGCCTCTGAAATTTTCTACAAAAATTTACAGAGGTCCTGCATGGCCTAATAATAGGTTCCTCAGAGTTCCATAATTTCTACAAGTTATTTGACATGAGAATTTCATATATACCAAAATGTGACCTAATTCACCTTAATCCAAAAACATAGGATTTTGATCCCAAAAATCCTAAGATCCTCTTAGATGGTGTGTCATGTCATAAAGAAAGTATGACCAAAATTTCAAAGGCTAGCTCCAAGCCATTTGGTCTGAATACACAAAATAGACTTTTTGTCTATTGGCACACCATAGCACACTAGGGTAGAGACATGCAAGTAGAAATTACCCTACATGCAGAGGTCCAAATGTTCTCAAAAATTAACCCTAGACTAATGTTGTCTAATTAGACATGACACGCAAATTTGGGGTCATTTGGAGTTATATAACTCCAAATATTCCATTTATTTGATTTTCCATGTTCTGAATAAAACCTTAGAAAAATAATTTCATAAAAATCTGATTTTTGAACCTAAGCTAGGTTCCGGGCTCATGCATGCATTGCCAAAATTGCAAGTCCATCAGACCTACCATTTAGGATATATACAAATTTTAAATCCTGATTTCTATTTTGACCAGCCTCACTAAAATGAGTGGTGTGGGTCCTACAGTGATCCAAATGATCTGATTTAAATTTCAAATGAAAGTAGACTCAGTGATCTACAAGTTTTGTCTCTGGACATTTTTCGATTTTCAGCTTCTAAGAGCCTCAAAATAAGCCTATAAAGTCGGGTCAAAAACGTGATAGATTAATGAAATGAGTTTTAATTAAATAAAATTGGGCTGCGTATAGTAGATCTGCGAGATCCAACGGCTGGCACTTCGTCTTCCTCGTTAAGCCTATGGCCCAGATCGACCGCGCCTGGGCCAACTTGCGAGCTGCTTTCTGGCGGCTCCCAGTGGTTTCCGGCGAATCGCCTAAGCCACCACCACCAGTCGACATAGGGCTGTCGACTGGTGGTGTCCAATTGGGCTGGGGTGGCCGGAGTAGGGCTCCGAAACCTTTCGTTTTTGCGGTTTGTAACATGGAAGAATACAAAATAATAGTGCCTTTGTAAGGCTCAATTCGACTGGGTGAGAGAAAGGATGCTAGCACAGGAGGAGGCGGAAAGAAAACTTGCCTTGATTTTGCTTGAGGTTGAAGGAAGCTCATTTTTGCCATGGCCAAAAATTTGTTGAGCTCCCATGGTGATCTCCTATTTCTGAGCCCGATTTCCTCTCCAGTGTTGGGGCTTTTCCTCCTCTCCACTCCAGGAAGCTAGTAGGGTGTGTCAATTCGGTTGGAGGAGCTCCTATTGTTAACAGCCATTGAAGGTGGCGATTTCCTCTATGTTGCACCTCTCAGCCAGCCAGTTGCAGGCCTCCATTAGGAATTCACTCCTGAGCTCGAATTGATGCCAGGGGAGAGGAGGTTTGGCTACATTGCATTGGAATGGGGAGTTTGCCATTATGGTGGCCGGCAAGGTGAGCACTCTCTCTCCTCCCCACCCTCTCAATAGCAGCCAGCTCAGCCTCTTTTCAGCTGGAAATCCCTGGGGAGACTGAGAGCTACCCATGAATTAAGGGGTGGTGGCCAAGTGGCCACTCCTCCATGAATTCTCTTGAATTCATGTTAGTGGTGGTCGACCACCCCTTGGTGACCCCCTCCTCTTGGGCCCAACTGGGTCCAAGTTAAATCAGCCTCTTTGTGGGCCTAATGGGTCTAAGGTTGGGCTAAGTCAAATGGGCTTGAGTTGGGTTTGGGCTCACTTGATCAAAATAGACTAAATTGGGGGTTTGGGGTTTAGTGCTTGATCCAATCTCACACCACTTAATGTGACTGACCCACATTATTGTCTTGGACCCTATGGACCCATTCCAAGAGGAATTGAGCCATGGTGGGGTCACATGGGGCTTGATTGCAGTTATTTGCCTATAGGGGCAATTTTGGTATTTTGGTGATCTTGCCCTAATTCTCCAAAATTGAATGTGCACTTTGGTTTGCTTATGCCTCGTTTACTCCCCTTAATGTTTAGGTAGGGTTGTGCTAGGATAATTTGGCCAACTTGGGGCTAATTGAAACATAAAGGGTATAAGTGGTAATTTGGGCAAATTGGTAATTTGCCCAATTTCCCCAAAATTGGCTTACACCAGGGGTCCAATGTGGGGCCATTAGACTCCCTAAGTGGCCCAAGTGTGTTAGGGGTGATCAATTTGATCACAATGGGTCAATTGAAGTTCAATTTAAGTTTTTAGTACTAAAAGGTCAATTTGGGGCTTTTTAGTAATTGGCCCTATTGAATTAGGGCTTCGCATATTTCACTTGACTACATACACATATATATACCGTTACACACTTCTAAATGCACACCACTACTCCTAAACGCACACCCCTATACAAATACACGCCAACACTCCTCCTCAAGGTGGGTGAAAGATATTGACTAAGCCCATCTTGTCACAATTCCTTATCATATCATTTGAGTTGAGCCCCTTCGTCAAACAGTCGGCAGCCTGATCTTTGGTAGTAACATAGATGAGCTCCAAGATGCCGCTATCCAGTTTTTCTTTTATAAAAAATCTATCAATCTCAATATGCTTGGTCCTGTGATGCTGAACCGGATTGTTGGCAATGCTGATTGCTGCTTGGCTGTCACACCACAGCTTCATTCTGTCTCCTTGGTCCAACTTTAGCTCCATGAGCATGCCTTTCAACCAGAGGAGTTCAGCAACCCCTAGAGCCATAGCTCTATACTCTGCTTCCGCTGTTGATCGAGCTACAACTGACTGCTTTTTACTTCTCCATGAGATCAGGTTGCCTCCCACAAACACACAATAGCCTGAGGTAGATCTCCTATCGTCAGCACAACTCGCCCAATCCGAATCGCAGTATCCTTCGATCTTCGCGTGCCCATTCCGTCTAAAGAGGAGCCCTCTTCCTGGAGCAGACTTCAAGTACCGGAGTATTCGGTACACGACATCCATATGACCCTTCCTGGGATCGTGCATATAACGACTCACCACGCTCACTGCAAAGGAGATGTCTGGACGGGTGTGACTCAGATAAATCAATCACCAAACAAGTCTTTGATATCTTTCCCGATCAACTGGTTCACCTGCTTCAGCGCTCACCTTCTCTCTTGTATCGATCGGCGTTGCCGCTGGCTTACATCGCAGCATCCCTGTCTCGGTGAGGAGATCCAGGGCATACTTCCGTTGAGACAGAACGATGCCTTTCTCCCCATAGGCAATCTCAATTCCAAGGAAATACTTAAGCAGGCCTAAGTCCTTTACCTCAAATGTCTTCCCCAAATCACGCTTAAGGCGCGTAATTTCCTCCTTGTCATCCCCTGTAATGATCATGTCATCCACATACACAACAAGTATGGTGATGTGATGTTTCTCACTATGTCTGAAAAACACAGCGTGGTCGGCGTTGGTTTGCTGATATCCCATCCCGACCATGGTCCTTCTAAAGCGATCAAACCATACACAAGGGGACTGTTTCAGTCCATACAGTGCCTTCTTCAACCTACACACTCTGCCCTCCGTCATGGTTGTACCAAATCCCGGTGGGACCTCCATATATACTTCCTCAGCAAGATCATCATGCAGAAAAGCATTTTTCACATCCAGTTGGTGCATCTTCCATCCACCATTAGCCGCCTAGCTGATTAGGGTACGAACCATACTCATCTTTGCAACGGGTGCGAATGTCTCATCATAATCGATGTCGTACGTCTGGATGTACCCTTTTGCAACCAATCGGGCCTTGTAGCGCTCGATTTTGCCCTCAAGGTTCTGCTTTACAGTAAAGACCCACTTGCACCCAACAACCTTCTTCCCCGTCGGGAGATGTGCTAGTTCCCACGTCTTATTCTTCTCTAGAGCCCGCATCTCCTCCTTCATTGCTGCTTGCCAGTTGTGATCGGCTCTAGCTACCTGCCAACTGTTAGGTACAATAATACTATCCAGGGATGCAATGAATGCTCCGTGAGAAGAAGAGATAGCGTTGTAGGAGACAAAAGAAGCAAGATCCCAACCATAGCGATCAGGAGGATTACCCGCATTGCTGCGAGCGCTCCTCCTGACAGAGGTAGTCGGGGATGTGTGAGAGATAGACTCACCTGGAGGTGACAGTGGTTCAGCTGGAGGTGCTTCCGGGATTGAGACGGGCATAGTCGAGGGACTAGGCACTGTCGTTGTGGGTGCAGGTACGAGGTCAGGAATTCTCATTTGTCTCCTCTGATATGTGATAAGCTCACCTGAAGTTGTGGGTATCACTCCGCTCACCTCCTCCTGCTCTTCATCCATCCCCTGCTCCTCAATAGGTTTTTCACTGTCTTTACCTAAATCTGTCACCAGGTTCTCCCATTCTCGGCCTCCATTCTCAAGATTGGGTTTTTCAGGTACAAGTGGAATCTCCTTCTATGGGTAGTACTGCTCTCGCTCTCGGAAGCGGACATCCATGCTCACAAAACACCTTTTCTCGACTGGACTCCAACATACATATCCCTTCTGAGTACCAGAATATCCCACAAAGATACATTTAATCGCCCTGGCATCAAGTTTGCCAACGCATGTCCTATTATCCTTCACAAAGCAGACACACCCAAAAACCTTAAGTGGAAGGATCCCTTCGTTATGCCCTTGCAACTCCTGACACGGGGAACTCCACCCTAGGATCTTCGATGGCATTCTATTGATTAATTGTGCTGCCGTTAACACTGCATACCCCCACAAGTGTTGGGGAACCTTCATATGCAGCATCATGCTTCTTGCCACTTCCATCAGATGTCTGTTTTTCCTCTCAGCGACACCATTCTGTTCAGGGGTGTATGCGCAAGTGGTTTGGTGCAGTATCCCGTGAGATGACAAGTATTCTACAAGGGTCTTATTGGTATATTCCGTCCCATTATCCGACCTAAGTACTTTGAGTACTGCACCATATTGAGTTTGGACATACTTTTGGAAATTCTGGAAACACGTGGGGACCTCACTCTTAGCTTTCATTAAATATACGCACGTGACACGGGAAGCACAATCAATAAAGGTCACAAAGTATTTATAGCCACTAGAAAAATTAACTGCACACGACCCCCAAACATCAGAATGCACAACATCAAACACAGAAGAGCTTCTATAACCAGAACTAGCATAAGAGTTTCTTGTGAGCTTACCGAAGTCACAAGCATCACACACAAGTTTACTTTTACATACTTTTTCAAAAAGAGTAGGAAATAATCGTTCTAAAACGCCAAATGAGGAATGGCCTAAACGTTGATGGTGCAGCAGAAGTGTCTCCTCTATACTTGTCTCCAGGTTCCCTTCCTTAATCTTCTCCGTCGCAGATATAAGTGCAGTGTCCAATCCCTGCTGATCCAGGTACCACAACCCATCACGCCAGGTCCCAGTCCCAAGTATACGCCTCGTCCCTTTCTCCTGGAAGGTCACCTTAGGAATATCAAAGGAAGCAGTACATTTTAGTTGGAGTATAATAGAGCTGACAGACAGGAGACTAATAGGAAATGACGGAGCATGCAAGACATTGGACAGTTTTATCGAACCTGTGCAGTCGACCGTACCCTTACCGACCACTGGCTGAAAGGTCCTATCCGTTGTCTGGATACCATCTGGAGAAGCAAGGCGTGAGTAGGAAGTGAACTTCCCCGAGTCCCCGGTCACATGTCGGGATGCCCCCGAGTCAACAATCCACTCTGTCGTTCCAGAAGGATGAGCATACATAGCATGAGATGACCCCTCAATGGTGTCTCCGACTTGCCTCCTCTTGAGGCCCTCCATCTTGCTCATTAGGCTCAGAAGATTTTGCTCCTCCTCAGTGTAGATCACACCAGCCTTCTCATCGCATCCACTAATGCCTAGATTGGCATGATAGCCACCTCTGCCACCACGACCCTGGCCACGTCCACGACCACCAAAATCTCCCTCCTTTGGTGGTCTGCGACAAGCATACAACAGATGACCTGTCTCCCCGCAGTTGTAGCACTGTCGTGTTTCCTCTCGGGGTCTTGGAATATTTGTGCCAGTAGCCGCTAGTGCGGATTTTACGGCAGCTGAATCTCCAGTCCCTGCCTGGAGTTTAAACCGGGTCTCCTCCTGAATCATGGCCGAGATGGCCTCTGTCAGAGTGGGGATCTTCGTACCTGACAGAAGTAAGGATCTCCTCTGATCGAACCGTTCATTTAGCCCTTTCGGGAACCTCATGGTCCTCTCTTCTATGATGAGCTTGGAGGCCTTACACTGTGAGTCACTGCAACTCATACCACCAGAAGCGTGGTCATAGCCCACCCATAGCCGTTCTAACTCTGATGCGTACTCCTGAACGGTCTTCTCACCTTGAACCATGTCATCAACTTCGCCCTTCACCTGGATGACCCTGAGAGTGTTCCCCACTCCATCATATGTGCATCGCAGCCTGTCCCACACCTCAGCGACTGTATCCAGGCCATCGACCGTGGCAGTAATCGACGAGACAACCGAGCTGAGAAGCCACATAAACACCGTCATGTGAGTTGATTCCCACTCATCTCCTGCAGCGGGGTTCTCTGGTTTCATCAACTCCCCTGTTAAGAAACCTCCAACCATCTGCGTTGTAAGTGTCTTCTTCACGTGGCGCAACCAGCCTAGATAGGTGGTCGGTCCTTCAAGCTTCAGGTCAACTGGTGGAAGGTCCAACTTCTTCACCGGTCGGGGTGATGAACCCAACAACTTCAACAAAGTAACCACCTCTGCCGGATCCAGCTTCTCGAAGATAGCCTCCATCCGTTCGTCGTCGATCCAACGGCTTCAACCAAAGTCCACACCAATCGACGTCGTACCTCCAACCTTCTGCAGCAGGAATCGGGACTTGAAGCCGGGAGATGCAATGGCCGAATCGGGGGAGATGCTATAGCCGAATCGTAAGAGCAATAGCCGAATCGGGGTTGCAATAACCGAATCGGGAGAGGCAATAGGTGAATCGTGACTGCTATAGCCGAACTTGAATAGCCGAATCGTGACTTGAATAGTCGAATCGTGGCTTGTATAGCCTAACTTTTGAATAGCCGAATCGGGGAGACAATAGGCGAATCGAATCGGCACCTTCTCCAGCGATAACATCGACACCTTCCAAGCGACAGCAGCTCCCTTCCCAGGTCGACAATCTGCTCCCGCGACGACAGCAAATCCTTCTCCAGCGTCGATCGGCAGTCTCCTCTCCAGCAACGACAACGACAGCTGCTTCCTCTCGATCGACAGCTCCGACGGCGGCTCCCTCTCGGCGCAGCACGGAGAGGCGAACTCCCTCAGGATCTTTCTGCGATGAGACCTCCGACTACGAGGCTGCCGACGACAGGGAGAGGTCGTCGAGGTGCGAGCGGCTAGATCGCGACTTCCGCGCCCTTGACCTCTGATACAATATTGAATTAGGGCTTCGTATATTTCACTTGGCTACATACACATATATATATACCCTTACACACTTATAAATGCACACCACTACTCCTAAACGCACACCCCTATACAAATACACGCCAACATGCCCAATTTCCCCAAATTGGTGGTCCTGGGATGGGGCTTTTGGGTCCATTAGGTCCCCTAGGGAGGTTTCTACATGATGGTGGGTCCAATTTGATCATTTGGAGTTCAAGTGCCCTTATTTATGGAGGTTTGACCTAGGCGGCCTAAGGTTGACTTTTGGTCAATTTGACCAATTTGGTTGGCCTCAAAGGTCCCTAGTAGTCTACTCACCTCCTTGGATGGTCATGGGGGCCGGGTCATGGTGAGGTTAGGTTGGCACATTGGAGTCTGTTGGTCACCCATAGGCTAGGCCATCAAGATTTGCTATATGCACCCCAAAATGCATTCCTTCCTATCTTAATGAGTTCATGGGGCCTCTTTGGCCCACTTTGTGTACTTGATCCATCCTATAGGGATCTCCATGGCTATGTGTGATGCTCAACGTGCTTTAGCCTCTTTCAGTTCACTTTACACTAGGGTGGCCCATGGTGGCTGAGTGCACACCATGTGTTCTTCACTCCTTTCAGCTGGTCATCCTAGTGCCCGGTGTCACTTATCCCATTTTTGTCATGACTTGTCATGACAAAAGTTCTCTAGGGGCCTAGCAGTTTGGGGGATGTTACATTGTCTCTGGAAATGCCTCTGGAACTGCCTATGAAAGTGCCTCTTGATGATGGTATTTCCATAATTGTAGTTGATTTACTTTTAATGAATTTGGTTTGTAAAGCTTGCTCTGCAGGAGGATTGAACTTATTCAAGCGTTCTTCATTGGCTTGAAGTGAACTTCTAAGTTCAAGTAAAGAGTATGCATTGAAATCCTATCCTTCTTCTATAACCATAACAATTTGTTTATATCGTGGCGGTAAGTTTCGCAGCACCTTTAAGACAATTTGTTTATCTTCTAGTTTATCACCCAAAGTTCGTATGTCATTTATTAACATACGTAGACGTGAGAAGAAAGTGGTAACGGTTTAAGTTTCTCTCATTTGGAGGTTGTCAAATTCTGTCCAAGTTGATTGTAGCTTGATAATTATGATTCTTTCAGATCCTTTAAACTCTGTCTGTAATGAAGTCCAAACATTTTTGGATGTTTCAACTACAATAATACTTGGGAATATAGCCCTGCTTACTCCCTGTTGGATATAAAGAACTCCTCTAGCATCTCTTTTGATGTTTTCTACATATTCCTTTGCAACTGCAGCTTCCAAATGTTCAAGGGGTGTTTGATAGTAGGCTTATCAAAGCCATCCGTGACAATAGTCCACAACACTTGTGAGAAAAACAATGTTTTCATTTGTATTTACCATTGATTATAGTTCTCACCATCAAAATCTCACAGAGTTGAGCTCCTAATCTTCATGGAAAAACTATGGGAACCTGGCATGCATTCTTCTATATATGGAGGGGTTTCACTCTTCAAGAGTTTGCAAACCGGTGCTTTGGAAATCAATCAGATTATGGTAAAGGGAGGTAGATGCCCATCCATTAATGGATCAAGCAAATTCAAATACTTCACCGTGTGTTTTCGCAAATAGCGTAATTGTGCAATGTCAGACAGAATCAAAATAAAGATTGCTTCCTCATGTTGTTGGAGCTGCTGCTTATTCTCTCAAAAACGGATAAGAAGAATGCTTAATGTCGACTTGAACGTGTGCTTCGTCGATTTCCTGAATGGTCACGAAAGCACTTCATCGACTTTAACGCATGCTTCGTCAACTTTAACGCATGCTTCGTCAACTTTAACGCACGCTTCGTCAACTTTAACGCACGCTTCGTCAACTTTAACGCACGCTTCGTCAACTTTAACGCACGCTTCGTCAACTTTAACGCACGCTTTGTCGACTTACAATGTGCATTCATCGAAATCACCGACAATCGCTAATCGTCTGCACATTCCTCGACAACATCTGCCAACTTTCGTCAATTACAAATTTCCTTTCGTCGACATCATATCGATGAATGGTCGCCTTCACGTTGCGCTTGACGTGATTTCGATTTCTATGTGCACGCCAAGTTAATTTTAATGCAGGAATAGATTCTGTTACCGGAAATCTTTGCTGATATGGATGTTAGATTAGTTGATATTGAATTTGGCGGTATTGTAGAAATCGACGTTCTTGAATAACAATTTATAACCACCGCATTCACGACAACCACCGTCACGCCAAACAGTGCCTCAACACTATTTATTTTGTATAGTTTTGTGGAGTATGTGATGGTTCAATCTACGAAATTGTGATATGTTTGTACAAATATATAATGTTTATAGTTTTGTGGAGCATGTCATGGTTCAATCTACGAAATTATGACACTTATAATTATAAGAGCATCTTTGCACGGGCTAACGCCCGTGCTCGATGCTCTCGGGCCCGCCTTTAGGCGGGTGCCATCACGCGTTCTTCGTCCGCATCCAAATGTTCGTGCTCGGCAGCTCTCGAATAAAATGGGCTACAAAGGACGCCCGCACCCGCGCAGCCCCGAATGGATTAGCTGTCAACCGGGGCATTGCATTCGAACGACAAGGGAACCAGAAGAAGCAAGCAAACTTCATATTCATTCATATATTTTAAAATGATGCTTACACCATTGATTTATAGTGCAGCAAACAGGCGAGATGAAAAGCACAGCAGCATCATGAAGATTAATTAAAAGCAAACATTCTCAAAGGTCTAAGTCTCTTTGGTTCTGGATACATAATTAAGATAGTAGTGGTAATGACACTTTATTAAGGTGGTTGAACAGTGAATTCAACCTTGTCAACAACACTTAAAAACATACAAACACACATACACACCATATATCAATGCATGCAGAAGTCACGCATTGATCGACAGCATGCGGATTATTCTTCACTCAATTAAAGCGACATCAAAACAGCGCGCATGAGATCAAGCTTGCAGGAGTCCTCCTCGGCTTGAGAGAGGGAGAGGTTCGTCAGACGGAGAGAGGGATTGATCCTCAGTCTCATACCTGAAGTTGAAGCAATTAGCGCCCGTGTAAACACCGTCGTTCATGATTGTCGTAATAGTTTGCCCAGTCGTGAGGGTGTCTCGCTGAGTGTACGAGAATGGAACGTCGCATTTGCCTTGGGTAGCCAAAAGACTCACCCTTGTCTCTGTCATGGGCGGCACTGTAACTGTGTACGTTGTCTCCATCTCTTTTGTGGTTTCACTCGTCGATCCCCATTCCACTGTTCCTTCAAACTCAGTGGTTACTTTGATTTCACCTTTTACGAGGAATGGAATTCCAGTTTTTACTTTTGTCTCGACGCCCACTTTGAGCGTCACACTAGAGTTAAAGCTTCTGCTCTCTGTTTCTGAGTAGAGGAACCTAATAGTAACGGTGTTCGGCTCCGTGCTTCTGTTGGTTGCATCTCCGTTGGCCATAGAAAGCACATTTTCTCCGTAGATTCTAGAATCCAGGAGGCGAAATTGGACATTGGAGATGTCTCTTGATAAGACGGTTTCATGGACCTCCAAACGAGCTTCTATAGAAATGGTGGGAACATCTGCGTTGAGACAGCTTGTTTTTCCCTCGGTGGTTAGTCTTTTGCAGAATCTGTTGTTACCCAAGTTGCGGAGAGCAACGACGTTGTTGCCGGCTCTAATGGGCCAGAAAACAGTATCGAGGTTGTTGTCGGTGGTGTCGGCTGAGTCCGCCCATATCCAGTTAGGGCTGCGCCTCCAGAATCGACCGAAATGGTTGGATTTCAGACGAACGGCTCCATCGCGCAGGGGGAAGACCTCGTGCCCCACCGTCGGATCGCCGACGTCCTCGGAGGCGAACTGTAAATATGGCCGACGCTCGATCGTGCGGGCACTTAGAAACTCCTCGTTGTCGCCTTTGAAGGTGACGTATTTGGGCAGAATGTACAGCAATTCCCAATCGGAGACGGTGAAAAGGCCTCGATTAACTGCGGAGGAATTGAAAGCCATGAAATTTTGGGGAGGTGTGTTCCTGTTGACTATATTGGCATAGCGGCCATCAAAGGCAAATATAAGCCTAATAAAGTTTCGATTCTGAAGGGTGACGAAGACCGGTTGGAACAAAGTGCATGTCCGTAGGGACGTGTCCTCTTGCGGCTGGTTAGCCTCGCAGCAGATCATGGCAAAGTTCCGGCGACTGCTTCGCATCCAGTATTTGTTGTTGTAGCAGCTTCTTATGTTGAAATAATTGCCGGCGCCGGATCCCGCTCTCTCCACCTCGAACTTTGCATAGGGGCTTAGTATCGTCTCGCCATGGGCTATCATCGCCCCGTGAAGATCGACATCGTCTTCCACAAAATACACGAATTTGTTGAACGCCGCAGATTCCAATGAAATAAACCTCGGCAGTGACATTTTAAAATTCCTTACTTTCATTGCAGCAGATGCGGCAAAGGTATTTATAGCCGTTGCCTGTTTCAAGCTCTTTATCTTTCAGATCCTTAAAAAAATCATCATTGAGTGGTTACCGATGAAAGACGACATTTCACAGCTTATCTTTAAGACCCTGCCCTCCACGTGAAAAACGTGCTTGTGTTTCTGTGGACAATCCACAATCTTTAAGGCCCTGTCCTCCCTCCACGTGAAAAACGTGCATGTCTTTTTGTGGACAATCCACAGCTTATCCACAGTGAGCAAACCATCATACCCTACAAGTTTAAACAATTGAGCAGACCATCACTTAATAAATCATCATTAACAAATCCTACAATCAAACGAACATATAATTATAATCAGCAGACTATGAAACAGACAATTAATTGCAGGGGAAATGAGTAACAAAAACATCTTTTCTACCGTAATATTTTTACAATCTTTATCCAAAACATATGCATATGAGATCTTAAAACGATCGTAAAATAATATGAATCGATATTAAGATTTTTATTTTGTAAACAAATATACATATCAGCCTGCAAAATCATTTCCGCACATAGAATTAGCAACGATACACGTATAAAAATATTTTTGCTTTTTTTTAAAGTTGCTGAGGTAGTAGTCTCTTGTCTTCATCTTCCAGGTAGCTGCCGGCCTTTGAGTGATGCTCCCAACACTCCCCCCCCCCCCCCCCCCCCCCCCCCCCCTTAATCGGAGGGCGGCTCAATACCTAGCTTGCTTCTTAATTTCTTGAAACGTGCCAACGGTAAGGGTTTTGTCATTATATCCGTTGTTTGTTCTTCTGATGTGCAGTATACGAGTGTGATTTTCCCCTCTTCTGTCTACAATCGCACAAAGTGATAGCGAACTGCTAAATGTTTACTCCGATTATGAAATATGGAATTTTTTGCAAGTGCGATAACTGAGGTATTATCACACAGCAATGGTAGGCCTGTCTTTAGTTGTCCCTTTTCTGAACAGTCTTCCTCCTCAATACTTAACTCCTGTTCAAGTTGCTGGAGCCATAACGCTTCACTTGCAGCTGCACTCAGAGCCATATATTTTGTTTCTGTGGATGAGAGAGCCACAGTTTGTTGCTTTCTCGCATTCCAGGAAATTGCATTAGTTCCTACTAGAAATACATAACCCCATGTACTTTTACGATCTTCTTGATCACCGGCCCAATTTGCATCACAAAACCCATGGAGAATGCCTTCTTCATGACGTTTATAGATAAGGCCATGGGTTTTTGTTCCTTGTAGATATCGTAACAGTTTTTTAGCTGCAGCAAAATGCAATTCACTGGGATCAGATACATACCTAGATATGGTATTAACTGCATACTCAATATCCGGTCTTATATGTGTAATGTACAGGAAGGATCCAACTAAATATCTGAACGAAGTTTCATCAGCTTTATTTTCTTGCTCTGTTCGTTTGTGAAGGCATTCACCTGACTCCATTGGAGTACTGCCTCATTGCATTGCATCATATTATATTTATTCAGCAATTCATTGATGTATTTGGTTTGTGAGATATGAATAATTGGAGGTGTTTGCTTGATTTCTAGACCCAAGAAATACCGCATATGCCCAAAATCAATCATGACATACTGCCTTTGCAGATTGTTCTAGAATTATGATAGATGTGCTTCAGAGTTCCCAGTGTAGATAATGCCATCTACATAAACACGCACAACTGTGATATGTTGTTTCTCCCTTTAAATGTACAGAGAAGCCTCTATAGAGCACCTTTGAAAGCCTACATTAAGAAGGTATTGGTCTAGATTAGCTTTCCATGCTCGGGGTGCTTGTCTAAGATCCTAAAGGGCTTTTTGTAACCGATAGACTTTATCTTCTTGTCCCCGGATTTCAAACCCTTTAGGTTGCTCAACATACAACTCTTCTTCCACAACTCCATTAAGGAATGCTACTTTAACATCTAACTAATAGAGAGGTAAGTTGTTTTGCGCTGCAAAAGCAATCACAAAACGAATAGTTTTCATTCGTTCAACCGGGGCAAATGTTTCCACAAAATCTTTTCCTGGTATTTGACTAAAGCCCTTTGCTATAATACGGTCTTTATGTTTCACCAAATTTCCTCTTTCATTTGACTTTATTTGGAAAATTCACTTAAGACCTATAATATGTTTGTTAAGAGGTCGTTTAGTGAGTTTCCAAGTTTGATTTTTTGCAATAGTTTCAATTTCTTTAACCATAACATCTTGCCATACCTTGTGATTAACTACTTCATCATAGGTGATTGGAGTATCTGTAAAAAGAGCCAGATCACAAAATTGTTAAAGATCTTCCACATTTCTTGTTTTCAGTGGAATTGATTCTGGACTGCTTGGCTGGGAAGATGAAGATTCAGTACCACTAGCCTGTGGTTCAAGTGGCGGTTCTTCATCATGTGGATGGATGGAACTTGATGTGTTGTCATCTGGTTCAACCACACATGGATAATGAAATGACTGTTGATTATTATCTGATTCCCAACATCATGGTTGTTGTTCATTAAACACAACATCCCTGGAGATTACCAGTCGCTTGGTTTTTGGATTGATTACTTTATAAGTTTTGGATTGTGGACTATATCCAATAAATACAAGCTTCTCTGTCTTTTCTTCTAATTTACCTTTTCTTTCTTTTAGAGCATATGTCTCACATCCAAATATTTTCAAATGTGCAAGGGAAGGTTATCTGTTGTACAACATCTCATATGGTGTAGACAAGTGTACAACTTTGGTTTGAGAACGATTCATAATATAAACTGTTGTATTTGTCGCTTCTCCCCAATAATGTTTAGGAATTTTCATATGCAACATTAAAGCTCTTCCATCTCTGAAATAGTGTAGTGTTTTCTTTCCACCACACCATTCTGTTGGGGGGGGGGGGGGGGTCTTGGAGCTGTCAATTCTCTTCGAATACCATGTTGTTTGCAAAAAGCTATAAATTCAGTAGAGAGAAATTCTCCTCCTCTATCTGATAGGAAGCATTTAAGTTTATGCTCTAATTGCCTTTCTATCATAACTGTAAACTCTTTAAATACTGCAAATGCCTTTGATTTATTCTGTAGATAGAAAATCTAGGAATACCTTGAGTAATCATGTACAAGTAAAAGAAAATACCTTTTTCCTCCTAGTGATTCCACTTGCGTTAGTCCCCATAAATCACCATGTATGAGTTCTAACGGTTTTCTGCTCCGTTTAGAAGCATCAAGTGGAAATGAACTTCGATGGGCTTTGCTTGTTGTACAGCTTTCACAAAAAAATGTATCAGGCTTCAATTTTGGAATACCTCTTACTAGATATTGTTTAACCAACTTATTCATTGTTGATGCATTGATATGCCCAAGCCGATGATGCCAAAGCAGAGTTTCAGCTGTTGGTTTTTGCATAGTTGTGGTTGAACTATGACCTAGGTTAGGTAGTGTGAATGCCAACCTAGAGGTGGGCGAGGCCCAACCCACCGCTTCCGTTTGCCACTACGGGAGTATCCTGGGAGTCTAGCTCGCTCCAAAAAGGGGGAACTAAAGGTCTATGCGCATAGAGTCGTAGTGAGTGAGTTGCACTTGTATGAACATAGCATAACAGCATACCTTGCATGTCATAGCATAAACATTGCATTCAACCTACCCCTAACGTATAAGTCGGTTATGGGACTTCTTATACGGTAGGCCCTGCTAAACGACCCCTTGGTCTATAGGTTTGTATGGGTATTCCTATAAATCAATGGTTACTTTTCTATTGCTATTGTATTTACTTACTGCACTTTACTTATTCTTTACCTGCTCTTACTATGCCCATTTACTACTTCAGTTATATATATACACATGTGTAGTGTAGAAACATTTCATGTACCACTGTCACCTGCTCTTTGTTATACCCCTTGATGTCCTCCGCTTCATCCTCTCGCACGGTGCCTAGGAGCCATTGGGGGTGGGGTGGGGAACATAAGGCTTAGTCTTTTTTAACTAACGGTCGGTGGACCATATCATTTTAGGAGATCGAGGAGACGTAGCAACACCAGAGGCCGGTGCAGACGAAGGCGGACCAGTGCAGCTCAGGAGCACAGGATTCAGGACCAGTGAGTGATTAGGAGTTAGCTTCCGCGAGTGATCTTGTAGTGAGGACATGATGTACAGAGCACGAGCCCTTTATTATTGTACCTTTGTTATTTTTATTCAGTTATATCTGTGGACATTTACCTCTATAATTCATGTGATTGTGAACTTGAGCTTCTTATTTGTTCATGTATACTCTCTTCTTCGTTATCGATTTGGCCGGCAGGATCGGCGTTTTGTAGTGGCGACCTTCCCGAGTGAAGGTGTCACCGCAAAACGGTGGTTCTGGGCCTAAGACCCGGTGGTTTTTGCAAAAAAAAAGGGTCTTACAAGTGGTATCAAAGCGAACCTCGATCCGAAGAAAAGAAGTCCACAAACCCTGGGCCACCCCGCGCAAGCTTAGTTTGAGGACAAACTAGCAACGGAAGCAGTGGTGTGCCCATATGGGAATCACATTGAAAAAGGTCCACTTTTAACTGAATCTTCTTAGTTAATATCCCTTACGGGTGTCAAGTTTTCTTTTGTAGCCCGCGACGAACCCTGCCCCCAGCAGGAATACCTCCGGCTGCAAAGATCTCTTTAGATAGTCCTTTAGTCAATGAGTTAGACTCAACCCCACTAGGACACGTGACTTACTAGGACAATTTATACCACGACCTAGTCTGAAATAGATCGTAGGTATAGCTTTTGGTGAAGGTACGAGGATACCCCAAAGAGGCTAGAGAAAGAGAGATTGACACATAAGTAGAATGGTATGAGATAGACTCAATCCTCGTATCCGTGATGTGATTACATTAAGACAACCACCGTGGCAAACACCGAGGGTCGGATAAGAATTGAAGTCCAGAAGGGACCCGTTTGGGATTGGGTGACATGTTGACCCTGATAAGGTTGTAGTAGAGGATGCCTAGAAGAGTCTAAGGTGTGGAGTATACTAATGAGCCTCAGGATTGAACCCTAAGTCTAAGGATTTGTGCCCTAAGAATTGTTTGCATATTTGGGACGAATATAACTTGGTGATATTGAAGGTACTCAGCCCAAAATAGATAGTGGCTTATCTTTTGTTTATTGGGGGCTTGTCTTTTGTTTATTGGGGCGTACCTTTTGTTTATTGGGCAAATTAACGACGGACTTGGATTTCCCTTAAACTTAAGTTAGAAAATTTTGTGTCGTGAACATAATGTTTTTTTTAAGTCGATCTTACTCAATGTTACTTGAAAGAAGATGAGACGGTGTAACAGTATGTTTGGAATGATGACCGGTAGAAGTACCAGGACAATGGATAGACATCATTGATCGAACAACAACTTGACCTTAGTTGAATCATTGGAAATGTAAATTCGCCAGGATTAATCACTTAGGGATGTCGATGTCCTAGTCTAGAAGTTGAGGGCGGAAATTAGATCTTACAAGTTGTATTTACATCTGACAGTTCTTGGGTTTGGGGCATTCGGAAGTGATCAACTTATGATTTGTTAAAAATCATGCCCCGTCATGGTTGATAATTTTAGCTACAATAATAGCTTTATACCTTGGGAACTTTGATGATAAATAACTAGAGATCTTAGACGATGACTTTTTGGATTTAGAATCTAGTGTTTGAGTTTACTATGATAAGAACGATTTAAGTTTATCTTGCTTAGGACCACTTGAGAGTGATCAAGACTAACATAAGTGGAAGTGACAGGATTTTGGAGAAATAAACATGATGATTCTTCCTTGATAAATTGACTTGTGAAAAACCCTAAGGTATCAAAATTTTGCCCTTATGAATCAAACTGCACGTAGAAAATGATTGAGAGTCATTTTACTATTGTGATTGGTTAGCATATACTCATAAAGGTTCACAAGTGCACCCCTATTAAAATTTTAAGGGTAATTAAGATGTCTGGCGATCTGATTAGTTCCATCATTAGTAAGAATTGAAAAAGTTGTAGAGTAGAGATGATTGATTACTCGGACGTACCTGAAAGAGTAAGAATTTGAACGTGAGAAGAAAACTTTAGAGGCATAAGAGTCTGCCCAGGTTGGAATGGAAGTTCGAGGATAGATCGACCAAGGTAGCTAGGTCACCCCGGTCGGGATAGATGATACGACGGTGCGAGTCTTGCGGCGCAAGAAGATTCCAGAGGTTAAGACATGTGGTAAAATTAGGGTCAGGAGGAGCACAACTTGGAGCCACTAGAGCTGGTGTGGCATAGATAGTCGGTGCTCTTCGAGCCAGGAATAACTTCGACTCTTAAGGGATGTTACGTTCAGTCACTCGCGGTGAAAACCCCGCAGGCCTAACATGAATTTCGAGGACGAAATTATTTTTTTTGTTTATTGGGAATTGTAACATCCCCCAGACAGCTAGACCCCCCAGGTGAATCTGTCTTGGCAAGGTCATGACAAGGCCTTGGTAGTGTAGAAATCCATTTAACTTAGGCAAGATTATGGTTGAAAGTGCCTTGGACTGCAAATAGCAATTTCCAGTGACCAAGCTTAGGGTTGGACTTTAGGGCCTCAACTTGACCATTTGACCCCACCATAGTATCCCTAACCCTTTAAGGCCCCCCTTAAGGCACCAAGGGCCCATTGGGGTCAACCAAAGAGGCCAAATTGACCAAAGTCAACCCTAACCCTAAATTAGTCAAAGTGGCCTAATTAGAGTCAATTGACCTCCACCATGCCAAATTGACCACTCCTCTAGGTCTAAAATATCATAAGAGACCTAGTAGACCTAAAATCCCCATCATGGGACCCCCAGTGGTGTAAATTGACCAAAATGCCCTTTTTAGGTCAAAATGGCAATTCTTCACTAAGTGCCCTAATTGACCATCACCATATTAAATTGACCCTACCCATAGTGTTATCATGTCATAGGGGACCCAGTGGACCAAAAAGCCCCATGACTGGGTCAACCCTAGGACTCAATTTGACCAAAGTCAATTTAGCCTGTTTTGGTCAAATCAGCTTAAATTGGGTCAACTAAGGCTCATGTGACCAAATTGACCCCACCAGTAGTTTCTAAATTTAATTTGGAGTCCAATGGACTCAAAAGCCCCATCCTAGGGTCACCCAATTGGTCAATTTGACCAAAAGTCAAACTTGCCCAAATTAGGTCAAATCTCTTAAACCTAACCCAATCCCTTTGGGCTAAGACCAAATTGATCACTTGACCAGCATACTTGACTGATAACTAACCTAGGTGAGAGAGAAAAATCTACCATGATGAGTAGGAGAGAGAAAACCCATTTTTGGGGGAGAGAGAAAGAGGGGGAATTAATGGGGAGGAAGAAGAAACCTTCAATCTCCCCCATTAATGGTTGCATTCATCTCCTCTAAGGGAGAGGA
Source organism: Dactylorhiza incarnata (assembly GCA_033032865.1). Lineage (NCBI taxonomy): Eukaryota > Viridiplantae > Streptophyta > Magnoliopsida > Asparagales > Orchidaceae > Dactylorhiza > Dactylorhiza incarnata. Next base: position 917,779 of record JAWHQI010000450.1, read on the forward strand.
GGAGTTTCCAGCAGTTTCCAGGAGGAATTGAAGGCAGGGGGGATGTATTGTGGCCGCCCATAGGAATACCAAGGGGCCATTAATGGCTTTTGGAGTTAGAACCCTCCTCCCATTAAATTGACCCTCCCATTAGCTTCATAATGGAGAGAGGAGTTGAAACCCCCCCTTCCCAGAAAGGATTGAGCTATCTGTGCAAGGATTCGGATGGTACCGAAATCTCCAAGGAGGAGCAATGGTGGTCGACGGTCGGAGCACCTAAACCCCCCAAGACAGATCTGGTTCTCTGCTCCTTCCTCTGTGGTGTAGATCCAGATCGCCGGCGGCTCGATTCGTGGACAATCGGCCGTGAATCGAGCCAGCCAAGCCACCCGTAGATCGGGTTGGGCTTCCTCTTCCAGAACCAGTGTCCGGCCACCTCCGGCCAATCAAACACCGCTCATCGCCGGCCACCACCTCAACGGAGGTGGTGGTGGCGTTGGTTGGCCGGGGCGGCGCTCAGGTGGCCGGGAAATCAAGATCAAAGTAGCCCCAGGCACGGCAAATCCTGGCCGCTGATTTCATCGGGGACGATGGCCAGGCGCCGTCGGATGCGCGCGTTTTATTAATAATAATTAGATTATTTATTTATATACTTCATTTTTATAGTGCAAATTGCTGGCTGATTCTAGTATTAAATATATAAAATACTTAGAGGCTTCTAGGGAAAATTTATCCAATATTAAAGTTGGAGCCCCTGATGTCTAGAATATTACAAAATTGATTTCACCCAAATATGAGTCCTGGTTTGACCTCAGCACCCATTTGAGTGCAAAGTTTGACTGAACTATGAATGGGTGCCCACACCAAAACACTAGTCCAAATGACTTGAAATTTGGACTAGGAGTGAGTCATGCCTAGGACTACATCATATCCAAAAATGAAAATTTTTGGAGAAATTTTTCCTAAAGTTTCTGTAATAATTTAATATTCAATGAATAAATTATTTGGAGGGTCAAATGACCTCCAATCTCCACCAAACTTTGGTGGGGTGTTATTGGGGTCATGATAAGCCCCTGGTTAAAATTTCAACTCATTTGGGGTTCATTTGAGTAGGTAGTCATTGGGCCAAAAATTTGTCCAATGAGGGGAAAATTGTGATTAGGGGTTATTTGGGGTTTTTCATGGTCAAACCACCTCCAAATGGAGTGGAATATTGGCCACTGCCCTAACACCACCCAAATCACCTCCAGGTGAGTTTGGGGGTCATGGGGAGTTGGATTGCCCTAGGACATGGAGTTGGAGCCCTTTGGGGTGCATTTTGCCAAGTAAAGATCCATTGGCCAAATGGGCCCATAGAGACTTGAGTCTTCTTGGGAAGGTCAGTGGGATCAATTTGAGACCCCGTGAGGAAGATTGGTGAGCATTGGAGTTGATTTGCTCAAGGTCATAGGGTTGATCCCTATGGAGTGGAATTTGGGGTTGTGAAGGACATAGGAGAGTTTGTCCTTGGAGAGGAGTGTAATAGACTCCTCTGAGTTCTATGGGTGATATAACACCCTCACAAGAAGTTTGGGTGGATTTGGGGAAGTATGGACCATAATCTTAGGGTAAACCCTAAGGGGTACATTTAGAGGTCAATGAAGGAAGAGGGATCAAACCTATATGGTTTGGCCTAGAATTTTGGGGAGATGGTCATGGTGACCAGATAGTCCTCCTATGAGAAATTGGTGGAATTTGGAGTTGCCAACCCTAGGTAATAAATCCTTGGGTAGATTTGTAAATATTTAGGTTTTTGGGATTTAGGAAGAAATAATACTTAGTGATTAACCATCTTCTGTCACCAACTTAGTTTTGATGTTATTAATCCTTGGAGATTCTGTTAGAACCATTGGAAGAATTTTGGAGGTCCAAATTGTAATATTCATATTGTTGGCAATTTTTGGGATGATTAATTATAGGGTGATAGTTTTCTGTAATTTCATGAAACTTTGCTGGATGTCATTTCATACCACTATGAACCCACAGTAATTTTCTCATAATTTTTGGATTGATAGTTTTGGTACTGCTAGTTCAATTTGGAATTAATTGCAGATATGTTCTTTGTGGAAATTACAAATGTAACCTCTATGGAATATGGTCAAATTTTGTAGGGCTGAATATTTTAGTATGAATCACCTCTGTATAAATTTTCCTAAGGTTTGGAGTTCATATGAGGGTACCTCCTTTGGAAATAATTGAAAAATAATGGGTTTTGGAATTTTTAATAATAGTAAATCTTACTGGAATTTCCTACAAATTCATATGTACTGATTAGGAGGTACCCTTGATTTATGTAAGAAGTTAGGTAGACAACGGAAGTCAGAAAAGTGCACTTGTAGTTCAAACCTTAGGAGGTGGTATTTTTTGAAAAATTGCTTTAAATACTAATAATGTTGGGAAAAATACGATCCTATGGAATTAATCTTATAACATCATGATAGACCTCCAGTAAATAGCTTGGGTCAGTTGGATGAATATTTGGAGTACCTTTAGTTGTGAGCTTCATATGATCAGTTTGGTCTGCGTATAGTAAAACTGTGAAATTTGAGAATCAAGTGGATCCTTAGGAGGGATGGGAGGTAAGTGGTTTACTTAGTTTAGTTGAGAAGGTATGATGGTCAACAAGAAGGATTATAGATGGTAAAGTGTGCTTGGTGAGTCGAGGGTAAGTGGTGCTCGGGATTGACGAAGGATCGTCTTGGAAAGTCATAAGTCACCTATGGTTAATTCAATTGTAATAACAAGGAGGGTGTTCTTATGGGTAGATACCAACAACACTAAGTGTCTTGAGAAAGGGAACTTTGGGGTGTCATCCCATTTCGGTTCCTAGTACCGTAGCGAGCCCCTTACGGGGTAACCCTCGGGAAGTCCAAGACTAACCCTAACTCGTAGGAGTAAGACATTGTACAAGATTAACTAATAACACACTCACCCACACCCTGCTGTTTCAGGAGTTTAGTTGGTTTGGTGCTACGAGCAGTAGGCTCGGTGGTGGTGAGAGCGGATTGCTAAGTCCGGTGAGCTTGTGACTCAGTAGTGTTTGATGGCGGGCAGGTTAGCCCGGAGAGCTTATGGCTCGGAGGTAGGAAGTAGAACATGTTGCATGTGCATTGAAGGTGGTGGGTCTTCGGTATTGGACGATCGTTCACACCGACGTCAATACGTTGACTCGGCAAGTGTGGTATTTACACTTAGCCTTGAAAGTCTGGCGGTTACGCAGACGCTCCGCGGGTTTTGCGGAGGCGTACGATAGGTCTAGGTTAGGTAGTGTGAATGCCAACCTAGAGGTGGGCGAGGCTCAACCCACCGCTTCCGTTTGCCACTACGGGAGTATCCTGGGAGTCTAGCTCGCTCCAAAAAGGGGGAACTAAAGGTCTATGCGCATAGAGTCGTAGTGAGTGAGTTGCACTTGTATGAACATAGCATAACAGCATACCTTGCATGTCATAGCATAAACATTGCATTCAACCTACCCCTAACGTATAAGTCGGTTATGAGACTTCTTATACGGTAGGCCCTGCTAAACGACTCCTTGGTCTATAGGTTTGTATGGGCATTCCTATAAATCAATGGTTACTTTTCTATTGCTATTGTATTTACTTACTGCACTTTACTTATTCTTTACCTGCTCTTACTATGCCCCTTTACTGCTTCAGTTATATATATACACATGTGTAGTGTAGAAACATTTCATGTACCACTGTCACCTGCTCTTTGTTATACCCCTTGTTGTCCTCCGCTTCATCCTCCCGCACGGTGCCTAGGAGCCATTGGGGGTGGGGTGGGGAACATAAGGCTTAGTCTTTTTGACTAACGGTTGGTGGACCATATCATTTTAGGAGATCGAGGAGACGTAGCAACACCAGAGGCCGGTGCAGACGAAGGCGGACCAGTGCAGCTCAGGAGCACAGGATTCAGGACCAGTGAGTGATTAGGAGTTAGCTTCCGCGAGTGATCTTGTAGTGAGGACATGATGTACAGGGCACGAGCCCTTTATTATTGTACCTTTGTTATTTTTATTCAGTTATATCTGTGGACATTTACCTCTATAATTCATGTGATTGTGGGCTTGAGCTTCTTATTTGTTCATGTATACTCTCTTCTTCGTGATCGATTTGGCCGGCAGGATCGGCGTTTTGTAGTGGCGACCTTCCGGAGTGAAGGTGTCACCGTAAAACGGCGGTTCTGGGCCTAAGACCCGGTGTTTTTTGCAAAAAAAAGGGGTCTTACATGCGGTCTCCTGGCTTGATCGTTGGTATCTGGTCCAAGGCGGCTGAAGGTGGAGGCCGCGCGGTATGTCTGTGACCGCGTGGCGGGTTGATCGTCTTCAGGTGTGCGCGGTTTGTCTCTAACCGCATGGCGGGTTGTCTTCCTCAAGGTTGTGGCGGTCTGGTGTGACCGCACAACCTGTTCCAGGTTTTCTCCAGAATGCGGTCTGGTGGCTGACCGGGCTTTCTGGTGGTATTCGCGGACTAAGGGTCTTAGTCGCGCGGGTTCAGTTCGCGGTCTCAGGAGGAGACTGATGTGCGAGCTGGACGCTGTTCGCGGTCTCAGGAGGAGTCCGGCATGCAGACAGGAGTTCGCGGGTTGATGGCGAACTGGTTGTGTTCGCGGTCTCGGGCGAACACAGGGGGTGAACAACTTCGGGCGGTCTGGCGATCTCCTTTGGAGCGCGGTCTGTTGTGAGAGTAGCGGTCTCTCATGGTTGATGTTGAAGCTGGCGAGTTCACCAAAATTGAAGCAGGAGTTCATTTGCTGATCCCGCGGTATGACCGGTCAGGTCGCGCGGTCTGATGGGTGGTGATCCTATCTCATAAGGTGGTGACTGGATCAAGTCCCACGCCTATAAATAGGAGCCACTGTAGCAGCAAATCAAGACACACCAAGTGTAAGCCGAGTTCTCTTCTTTCCTGCGGTCTCTGTTTATCTGACCGGGAGGTCTGCTGATTGAACTCTTCTTATGCAGCTTCTGCGGATAGTGCGGGCAGCAGCGATCACCTCTTCCTCTGAAAGTGTTCGGGCGGTCTGCGTCTTGGAGTTGTGGTGCTGGAGTTCGGGAGAATCAGGAGTTCGGAAGGAAGGGTGCGGTCTGGTCAGTGGTCTGGTGTTGTTCTGAGATCGGCAGCGGGTTGCGGTTTGACGAGTTGCTAAGGTCGCAAGGGAGACCGCGCGGTCTCAAGTTTCTTCAATTTCTGTTTTTCCTTTGGTGTTTGTGCTGGCGAAATCATGTCTCGCCAAGCATGTCTTGCCTTGTAATTTGAAGTTGCTATCAATACAGATCACTTGTTTGCCTCCATTTGCTTCTGGTTGTTTGGCTTGTGAACTCTAAGTTGACTAACTCCTGCTCACTTCATAAAGATTCGAAAAATTTCACATGGTATCAGAGGTAGGTTGGAGTGGTTGAGCAGTGAGTGACTTAGAGTAGTCATCGCCTTTGTGAAGAAGGAACCAGTTGTACAACCCTTATTCTCCGAGGGTAGGACCCACTCAAGGCCACGTAGGCAGGTCAAAGTCAAAGAGGCAAGACAAATCAGCTAGCAGGAGCAAAAGAAGGTTGGCGAGTATTGGCTAAATACTTGCCAGAAGGGCGACTATGGTCGAAGATACGTATCGAGTATCCCGTATGTCGCCCCAAAGTGTCCGGCAACCACAGAAGACCTGAGCGAGTATCAGCCAGGCTTGTGCGAGCAGCAGCAGATACTCGCCAGATGGGCGACTATGGTCGAAGATGCTCGCCGAGTATCCCATATGTCGCCAGGTCTGGGCTGGGCTATAAAAACCCCCCCTACCCCTTGGTTGCCTATAAATAGGACCCCAGGGGTACTTGGATTGGCACCTGTGCTTGAGCTTCTGGAACCCCATTTCCGAATTCTTGAGCCCGTCACCCCTGCTTGCTAGCCAAGTCGGTGCCTTCCTCGTACCTTGCTCGGCCATTCTTGGTTGTGGAGGGGAAGACTCCTTCGAGCTTCCGGGTACGTGGTGGGACCTCCCTGCCGCAGCACCTGGGGTCCTGTCTGTTGCTCTTCTAGCTTCCTCGTCGTTGCCAGCCAAGCCATCTCGTCGGGCTGCTGGGCGAGTAGCCTCCGGCTGCATCGGTCCGAATCTTGAGGTCAGGATTTTCCTGGCGTCAACACTTTGGTGCGGTGAGCGTGGACCGTAGTCGTTGGAAGAAAGTTCGGCAAGAGGGCGAGATGGTCGTAGGTGGCGACCATGAGGAGGAGGTCGGCAACTCGACGGGAACTGGCAGGTTCGTGACATTGGAGGTTTTCGAAGCCTTCGCGCAGCGCATGGAGGGAGCCATGCGAGCAGCGCTTCAGCCGCGCGCCGAGATCACTGCGACCTCGCCGCATCGCCCAGTTCCGTCCGAGGGAGGGAGTCCCCCTCGGCGAGCAGGAAAGGATCACATGGAAGACGAAACTGAGCGACCAAGGAGGTCGCAATTCTACCAGCCAACCTCGCAAGGTATTCGCTTCCGCGAGCCGTGCGAGCAGGGGAGATACCCGGATACTCGCCCATATGGCGAGTATGGTGGTGATACTCGCCAAGTGGAGGATCGTCGCCGGGCAGGAGGGAGGAGCCCCTTCTGCGAGGAGATTCTCGCCGCGCCCGTGCCAGAAGGATTCAGGGACCCAGCCTTGAATTACTATTCGGGAGAGGAGGACCCCGTTAGGCACATCCAATGGTTCGAGGATATTGTCTCTATCCGAACCATGTCGGACGTCTTCAAGTGCAGGTTGTTTGCCATTACCTTCCGCGCAAAGGCCTGGGACTGGTTCCACCAGTTGCCCGCAGGATCCATCTTTTGCTTTGAAGACCTGTGTCGTGGGCTGACGACCCGGTTCGACACGGCGAGGAAGCTGAAGAAGGAGGCAACGACCCTGTTCTACCTCGTGCAAAAGCCAGATGAGGCACTGGGACCTTATATCGAGCGCTTCCAGGAGGAGGTTCTGCAAATCCAGGAGGTGGATAGCAACATCCTGTTGCTGGCCCTGACATTCGGCATCAGTCAAGGCCTTTTCAAGTTGGAGCTCAGCGAGAACCCTCCCTACTCCTACGACAACCTCATTCAGAGGGCCAACAAGTTTGTCCGGGGAGAGGCCTCCAACCCTGACTTCTTGGCAAGGTTGGCGCAGGTAACCAGAGGCGACCGTAGTGAGAGGGATGGGATCCCTGAGAAAAGGAAGAGGGAGGAGCCCCGAAGGGAGGACAGGAAGTGGCCGGAGCGGCAAGAAGAGAAGAGGAAGGAGGAGCTCAGGAGGAAGGAAACCGGGAGAATCGCGGAGAGAAGACCCATCGAGTCCCCTGAGCGTCAGGAGGAGGGAAGACGCTACCAGGTCCCCGTCCATCGGCCACCTTGGAGGCCGGCTGGACGGCACCAGCGTCAAGATCAAAGGGGGAGATCCCCAGAAAGAAGACCCTTTCGCCAACCAGAGAGGCGTCAGGAGAGGAGGAGGGATGAAGCAATGGCGGTAGCCGGGCGAGGCCGCCGTCAAGGAAGGAAGAAGCCGAAGCCTAGGAGGCGTCAAGCAGAAGAGGTCCCTCTCTACTGCGACTTCCACCAGGTGGGGGGACATGCCATGGCTGCCTGCCCAAACTTTTGGGAAGCCCGGAGGAGGCTGGCAGCAGGAGAGGCTGGAGGAGAGCAGCGGAGGATAGAGGCCCCTGCCGAGCCTCAGGCAGGGCAGGCTGCCGTCGTTCGAAGGAGGAACGAGGATCGGGTCGACCAGGGAGGTCGGGGAGACCTGGGCCAGGGAGGTCGAGTCGGAGTAATCCATGGGGGAGCAGGGCTGGAAGCTTCCCGCAAGGGAAGCCTCCATCAGATCTACCGCAGGAGCGTCGCCTCGACCTCACAAGCACCGCCCCCGATGGAGGAGATTACCTTTTCCGAGGAGGACATGCTAGGGAATGATAATCCCTTCCATGATGCCCTCGTGATTCAAGCCGCAGTGGAGGACTTCACCGTTGATCGTATTCTGATCGATAACGGTAGCTCCGTAAACGTCATCTTCAAGGGGACGTTTGACGGACTGGGAGTCGAAGCTGCCAGGGTTCGGGCACCTGATGGTCCCCTCTTCGGCTTCCGGAGAGAAGAAGGAAGTGGAGGGAGGAGCTGACCTTCTTGTAACGCTCGGTGGCACCTCCATCAGCTGTCGATTCATCATCGTCGACGCCCTGAGCTGTTACAGAGCCATCTTTGGGAGGCCGCTTCTCAACGCCTTCAAAGCCGTCCCATCCTCCTACCATCAGTGCTTGAAGTACTGTAAGGGAGACGTCCAGGTGAGGATCAGGAGCGATCCAAGAGCCGCGAGGGAGTGCTATCTTAGCGTCGTCAGCACCATCAGCTGGATGGCTGACGCGGAAGAGTTCGGAAAAGTGCTGGAGAGCCCGGCCAGGCTGGAAGTGGCTGAAGAGGTCGAGGAGATCGAGGTACTCTCCGCAGCAGGAGTGTCGGGGCTGCTAAAGATTGGCGGGTCGCTGAAGACCGAGGAGAAGATCGAGATGGCGACGTGTCTGCAGAAGAACGTCGACATCTTTGCTTGGAGCGCAGCCGAGATGCCAGGAGTCGACCCTGAGGTTGCGTGCCATCACCTCAACCTGGATCCCACTGTCCAGCCCGTCCGCCAGAAGAAAAGGAAGATCGCCACCATCCTCGCCAAGCCAATTAGGGAGGAGGTTAAAAAGCTGCTTGATGCAGGTTTTGTGTCAGAGATCCAGTACCCAGGCTGGGTCTCCAACGTTGTAATGGTGACAAAGGCGGGGGGAAGGTGGAGAATGTGTGTGGATTTTTCCTTAATGAATAAAAGCTGCCCGAAGGATTGCTATCCCTTGCCTCGAATCGACGGGCTGGTTGATTCGGCCGTCGGTTTTTCTGTGTTGAGTTTCCTTGATGCGTTTTCAGGATATCACCAGATCCGGATGCATCCCCCCGATTGCCGCGATGTCTCCTTCATCACCGACGATGGCTGCTATAGCTACAAGATGATGCCCTTCGGTTTGAAGAACGCGGGAGCCACCTATCAGCGGATGATGGACCACATTTTCAAGGAGCAAAAGGGGAGAAACCTGGAAGTATATGTGGACGACCTCTTGATCAAAAGCAAGAGTGTCCGGGAACACATAGCCGATCTGGTCGAGACCTTTGCGACGCTAAGAAGATTCAAGATGAGGCTCAATCCGACGAAGTGCGTCTTCGGAGCGGGCAAGGGGAAGTTCCTAGGACATCTTCTTACTCCGAGGGGAGTAGAGCCAAACCCCGATAAGGTTAGGGCGATCCTGGAGATGCCATCCCCAAAAACGATAAAGGAAGTCCAAAGGTTGACAGGCAGGCTAGCGGGTCTTAGCCGCTTCCTATCAAAGGCCGGAGAGAAGTGCTCTCCATTCTTCAAAACGCTCCGCAAAACAGAAAGCTTCGAGTGGACCGAAGACTGTGAGATGGCATTCGGAAGGCTGAAGGAGCAGTTAACCCAGACACCTCTCCTTCAGAGCCCGAAGGAAGGTGAGGACCTGCTCATCTACCTCGGAGTAGGAGCGGAAGCAGTTAGCTCCATCTTGGTCCGTGAAGAAGGGAAGAGGCAGCTACCTATCTACTACGTCAGCCGAGTGCTAAAGAAGGCGGAGCTGAAGTACCCAATTCTGGAAAAGCTTGCCTTCGCCTTGGTGGTGTCGGCACGGAAGCTCCGGCCTTACTTTCAGGCTCACTCCATCCGAGTGGTAACTGATCACCCTCTCCGCAGTGTCTTAGAGGGAGTGGAACATTCAGGGAGGTTGGCGAAATAGTCGGTAGAACTCAGCGAGTTCGACATTTCCTTCTCTCCCCGAGTGGCGATCAAGGCCCAGGCAGTAGCAGACTTTCTGGCTGACTTCTCGGTGGAAGCGGAGCCAGGAGAAGAGGTGCTCTATCCGATTCCTTGGAAGATGTTTGTTGATGGAGCTTCGGGCAAAAGTTCTGTGGGGGTGGGCATCGTGCTCGTCAGCCCACAGGGAACAAGGATCGAGCAAGCCGTCGAGATCCTTTTCCCCGTCACAAACAACCAGGCAGAGTACGAGGCCATAGTGGCAGGCTTGCGCCTTGCCAAGGAGCTAGGGATCCGAGATGTCCGGGCTTTCACGGACTCAATGGTGGTCGCCTCGCAGATTCGAGGCGAGTTTGAGGTGCGCGACACCATCTTGCAGAGGTACCTGGTCAAAGTGAAAGGGCTGATGGGAGGCTTCCAATCCTTCTTCGTCGAGCATGTGCCAAGGGAGGAGAACTCGGCAGCAGATCGCCTCGCCAAGTACGGACCAAAGGCCGGAGGAACTATCACCGAGCTGTTCCGCCCGTCCATTGAAGAGGGAGAGATGATGGAGATCGAGCGACGCCCCTCATGGATGGACCCTCTTGTGGCATTCCTGGCCAGCGGTCAGCTCCCAGTAGACGTAGGGGATCAGAGAAGATTTCGGTACAAGGCGGCATACTACCTCCTGCAAGATGGGGAGCTGTACCGCAAGACCATCTCGGGCCCCCTGGCCAGATGTGTTTCCGAAGACCAAGTACCCCGAGTGTTGGAGGAGATCCATTCGGGAGAGTGTGGAAGTCATTCTGGGACTCGCACTTTGGAGCAGAGGGTCTTGAGGCATGGTTACTTCTGGCCCACTATCAGGAAGGACGCTGAGATCTTCTCGAAGAAGTGCCAGAAGTGCCAGCTCTTCGCCCCCCTTCAGTTGCAGCCGGCCCAGCAGCTCCGATCGATCATCTCCCCATGGCCGTTCGCCATTTGGGGGATGGACTTGATCGGCCCTTTCCCTCCAGCCAGTGGACAACGAAAGTTCGTTCTCGTCATGATCGACTACTTCTCCAAGTGGATCGAGGCCAAAGCCCTGGCCAAGACCACCTCTCAAGTCGTGAAGAACTTCATTTGGGGAGAGATCGTCTGCAGATTCGGGATCCCTCTCGCCATCATCACCGACAATGGTCCCCAGTTCGCCAGCTTAGAACTAGAAGACTTTTGCAGGCAGCTAGGGACCGACCTTCGGTTCGCCTCCGTACATCACCCAAGGAGCAATGGCCAAGTGGAGGCCGCCAACAAATTGATCATCAACCTACTAAAGAAGAAGGTGGAGAACCTAAGAGGTAACTGGGCGGACCAGCTCCCCTCGGTCCTGTGGGCTCTGAGGACCACTCTCAGCTCAGCCACAGGGGAAACGCCGTTCAAACTCTCTCACGGGTCGGAAGCTCTCATTCCAGTAGAGTTCGAAGTCAGAAGCCCACGGGTGATAGCTGCGGAGGACGGAAGCGAAGAATGGCGACTAGAGAATGAAGAGGTTCAAAAGTTATCTCTCGACTACATCGAGGAACTCCGAGATTTAGCTTCAGCCAGGCAAGAGGAGATCAAGCGCCGGATGGCAAAACATTTTGACAAAAATGTTCGCCTCAAACAATTCCAAGCAGGTGATCTGGTCCTGAAAAAGGTGGACGCAGCAGGAAGGTCTGCGGCCGTCGGGAAGCTCAACCCGAACTGGGAAGGACCTTTCATTATCCAGGAAGCACTCCTAACCGGAGGATACCACTTGCAGAACCGGGAAGGCGAGCTGCTAGGGAGCACCTGGAGCGACGATGACCTGAAAAGGTTTTATCCCTGAGGGGGAACATGTATACCCCATCCTTATAAATTCATTTCTTTGAATAAAATCTACACCTCCCTGAAACATGGGAGAAGGCAGCTTCTTTCACATCAACAAAGTTTTCATAATAAAGAAGTCAGGTGAAGTCAATCTCCACGCTAGGTTGGAAAATGAGCCTCCGACTTAACCCTCGTAAAAACTCAGAACGGATGATGGGACAGTGCCTCGGGTGTGCGTTCCCTTAAGACCAAGCCTCTGCAATGACGGTCGAGATCAGCTCCCCCCTTGCATGTTGGCCGCGGTTCCCACCGACTGCATTTCTCGTCCGACTGTAGAGATTACCAGGAAGAAGTCTGGACGCCGACCTTCCGATTCGGCGAAGGGATGGTCGATTTCACTAGCTCAGGGGACCCTTGAAAACAAGCGTCGTGTACCCTCGAGAGATAAAAAGTTCTCCGCAAAGCATTTCATTATTGTGTTAGATCATATGAGTTATTGTGCCTAAAGTGTGCTTAACTCCCTGCTAAACTCATTAAGCAACAGGAAGCAGGTTCGATCCACATCCGGCATCCAAGTAGGATGGAGGCCTCGGGATGATGTGTCCCCTCGGATTTCCCTGACTGCCACTCCCTGCTTGACGTCGTCCTACATCGACATTTGCCGCCGCAGGTTGGAAGACGAGCCTCCGACTTGACCCTTGTAAAAACTCAGAGCGGATGATGGGACAGTGCCTCGGATGTGCGTTCCCTTAAGACCAAGCCTCTGCAATGACGGTCGAGATCAGCTCCCCCCTTGCATGTTGGCCGCGGTTCCCACCGACTGCATTTCTCGTCCGGCTGTAGAAATTACTAGGGTAAGGTTTGGAAGCCGATACTCCAACTTGAGACGAGGAGGAGACCGACTCGACCGACCAAAAGACAAAGGCATCCAAGCATCCAAGTGATAGGATGAAGGCTCCTGGGTGTTGTGCCCCTGTGGGATCGACCCGGCGGCCTTTCCTTACTTGACGTCGGCCTTTGAAGGTAGCAAGCATCCAAGTTATAGGACGAAGGCCATGGGAGTTGTGTCCCTGTAAGACCTGCCCGGCTGCCACTCCTTACTTGGCGTCATTCTCCGTCGACATCAGGTTTTAGAGTAGGAGGGAGGCCTCGGGATGATATTCCCCCAGGGCTCCCCGACTGCTAAACCTTACTCCTTCCTTCCCTTGAAGAGCTCCTTAGATTCTTGCTTAAAAAACCTAACGAAGCTCTTCAACTAGGTGCAGATCAAGGCCTCAAGCTGAAGTCTGCGGGCGCGAGTATGATGGTGCGAGCATGCTTGGCGAGTATGCGGGTGCGAGTATACATACTCGCCGAAATCCTAGGAGCCTAGCGAGCACTCAAACTCACCTCGAACCTAGGAGCCTAAAGCAACATATAAAGCAAGGAAGTAAAAGCACAGAAGGAAGGAATAGGCGAGTAAGAAACTTGTCAAAATTCCTTTTCATTTTTACAAAAAAATCTGTACATGCTGCAGGTGTACAAAAAGGTCGCCGGGCGAGCAAAAAAGGAGCCCGGGCGACTAGGCGACATCCTCGCCATCAAATATCTGCGTCTGACTCGTCGTCATCATCATCGCCATCATCATCGTCATCATCATCATCATCAACCTCATCATCGTCGTCCTCGGCATCGCTAAGTCGCGGCGATGATGCTCGCAGGGGGGAGGTGGACTCCTCGGCGAGTATGGCCGGGATAAGGTCTCCCACCGTCAATCCCATAGCCTCCGGCTTCAAAAGATCATCTGCCTTCAGCTGATTTAGGATGACCTCTCCTGTTGCTCGCGCGATCTCCCGGCGAATATGGGGCATGTCGTCGCCATGCATCCTGACCTGCTTGACGAACCGATGAGGGCCCGTCCCCGCCGGCTGTTGCTCGGCAGGCCGAGTTTCTAGCTCGGCGATGCGGATTTGGGCGGCTTCCAAGGCCGAGCGAGTATCCTCCAGCTCCTTCTCGGCCTGGGACAGTCTCTTCGCCGATTCCAGCTCGGCAGCCTATAGAAGACAAAAAGAAAGAAGGTAAGCTTGACATCGTATAAAGAGGCGAGTATTCCAGAAAGCGCGACACGTCGCACAGACGAAGTACCTCGAACCCATTGATCCTCTCCGCCATGGCGATCATTTTCGGCCCCTGCACCTTGATCGCCTCCTCGTACATCAGCAGCCGCTTCGCCGTTGAATGTGCGAGCTCGGCAGTTCGCAGGATTGAGCGCGAGGTTTGATGAGCAAGATGCTCGGCAGAGGCCTCCTGCAGCAGCTCGGCGTCAGCACGATTATAGATCGCATGAAGCACATCGAAGGCCTCCCCCTTGTCCTCCCAGTCCTCGGACCAAACGGGGAGGTTCGAGCTCAGGGTCACCTCGTGAGCGCGATCAGACCAGGTCACCAATGGGCGACCAAAGTCGTCCTCGCCACGGGTGCCCTCGTTGAAGAAAGGATGGCTGCTCGGCTCGCCAGCCTCCGAGGGATCCGCCTTCTGTCCCAAATCCTTATGGGCAGTCTCCTTCTTCCTTCTCTTGGGCTCGGGAACCTTGCCCTTTACTATTCGCCTCTTCGAAGTCCCGGAGACATCCAGATCGTCGCCTCCTGGCGACAAGTCGATTGGGGAGGAGTCCCCAACCTCGCGCGCCGAGGTTCTCACGCCCCCTTGGGCGATAGCGGTCGCCTTCGCCACGAGAGGAAGAGCATCACGCGGAAGAGCCTGCACGCCTGTAAGAAGATCGAAGATTAGTCGCCAGAACGAAGCCCTAGGGCGAGTATGTCTGATGCTCGCACGAAGGATACCTTCCCCTGGGCGAATTTCCGTGAGCTCGTCTACTCGCCTCCTCCAAAGTATCACGTCGAAGCGACGATTCCTGAAGCAGGCGAGCAGCTTCACCTGGTCCTCGGTGAGCCAGGGAACTGTGAAGACGCTCTCCGAAGGTTGAATGGGCGAGCTGGAGATGCCCGCGAAGTCGCCCTCAATGGCGACTATCCGCTCGACCCAGCGATGGTTCTTATTTGAAGTCCCCGCCAGTGTACAGACGTGACTGCACAAGAAGATGACGCCCTCGCCGGTCGCCATGATGGTGAATATTCGCCTAAAGACCGAAAGGTCAAAGATGATGTTCTGCTCCCGAAGGTAGCACAGGAACCCCATGATCATCGCCACTCCGTTGGGATTGATCTGGGCGGGCACTATCCCATAGAACACGAGTATCTTCTGAAACTCGGGCCATATGGGAAGTCGCAGGCCGACCTCGAAGTGTCGGATTGAGAAGATCATCGCCATCTGCGAGGAGGTGTTTAGTCGCTCAGACGGGCGAGGAAGCCTGGCGACATATCCTGGAGTCTCGAACTTGGAGTTGAACTCGTCCAAGTCTTTCTGATTCGTGATCGGCTTCTTGAACGAGCTCTCATCGAAGTTCTTCGCATGGTTAGCTCGTCTGATGGCCGCCTCGTCGATCATCTTGGGAAGAAAGGGAAGAGAGCGAGTATCGTAGAAGGGCGAGGATTGGAAGCCTGGAAGATGCTCGCTCAAGGAAGATAGAGATCGCTAAAGGCGTATTTAAGACTCACCCACCCCCCCTATTTATAGTAGTCGGTTAGTCTGGCTTGTCGAACACGACGCCGCAAGAACGACTAGGGGTGGCGAGTATCTAAGGAAAGTCGCCCAAAGTTCAGAGCGCGCCAACCGCCGACCTTTACATCACAGAAACACGAAGAAGCTCGCCAAATATAGGCAACATTCAAACAGATACTCGGCAAAAAGGAGATAGAAGAAAAAGCAAAACAAAAGAAGGTCAAGTAAAACAAAGACAAGATTGAAGGGCGAGTATTCGATTACTCGGCAAATCAACACTGCTTCAAATAAATCGTTCAAAAGATTCAAATAATGCTCGCGAGGAGCTACAAAGCTACATAAAAGATAAAGATAAAGAAGAGCAGCAGCTAGGATTGCGCCTGGATGTTCGCCTGGGGATCCTGGATCTGAGGTTGTCGCCCGACCCATCCCAAGCCGCGAGCACGCTTGAAATGCTCGGAGGCCACGGACATCGCGTCCTCGCCTTGTCGCAGCTGGTCTTCGATCCTCGCCAGCCTCCCCACCGAGCCCATGCTCGCGCGCATCCCGACCAGCTCGTCATGATGCAGCTGTTGCCGATGCTCGATCCTCTCCACCCTGCGCTCCAAGTCGCTGACAGACTGGAGGCGAGCTTCAGTACCCGACAGGCGAGTATCAAACTCCTCCAGCCGGGATACTCGCACCTCCAAATCAGTTAGGCGGCGATGAGGGTCACTAGCCGCCAAGCGCTCAAACCGCGACTCCACCTCGGTCAAGCGGCGATGAGGTTCGCAGATCGATAGCCGCTCTATCCTGGATTCTAAATCCAAGATAGCGCGAGTAGCCTTTTCCTGGTACTCGCGAGGAGGGAGCCCAACGACATCGATCAGAGCTCCCACCGGAGTATGCGCGCGACCTGCGAAAAAAGGCAAAAAGGGCCAGACCTTCAGTAGAATTCAGAAAACAGTGGCGACTATCCGAAGGCAGCGATCAAATACCTGGCCGAGGACTACGGGATCGTCGGCGAGGAGGGCTGCGAGATCGTCGGCGAGGAGAAGAACTTCCTCGGGGTGGGGAGGAAGAACGATGGACGCCATCTCGGCGAGTAGAGTGGTTGCCGGAATGATCCCGGTTGGAGGGCAGGTCCCCTCGACCGCGACCATCTCCTGGTCGCCCTTCACCCCTTGGAACGAAGAAGGCCGAAGACCCTCCAGTCCCGCCCCTGCGCGAGGACTCCCCCTGGTGGGAAGAGGGAGCAGTTGAGGTAGAAGGACGTTGATCGCCTGGAGGATTCACTGACGGCGGGAGTCCAGGAGGAGGAGGCGGCAGCGCGATCACAGGCCGCTGTGTGTTGCTCGCCGGCTCTGGTCGCGAGTTAGGTGGAGGAGGAGGCGGAGGAGGAGCGATGTTCGCCAGAGGAGCCCCATGCTCGCTCATCGGCCTCTTCTCCACAGAGGAGCTGTGGAGAATCCTTACCGCGCGACCACTCCGAGACCCACCCTCAGGCGAGATCATCGTGGATGATCGCAGCGGTATGGCAGTCAAAGGCTCCTCCCGAGCCTCAGTATTCGGCAGATCTACAGATAGCAACAAAGACGTCAGAATGTCGCCGGAAGGCAGCATAGATCGAAAAAGGGCGAGCAAGGAGCTCACCTCGGGCAGGGGGAGGGTCCGGTTGGGTTTGAGTTTGGGTTTCATCCCTACTCGCCTCCGGGGCGACCTCTGCCGAGAGAGGAGCAGGGGGGAGAGCAGGCGAGAGCCCTTCGTGAGAGAGGCCCAAATCCTCCAGCAGCTGCTGACGCTGCTCACTCAGAGGATCGGCGACGTTCTCCTTAGTCGCCTCCTTTTCTCTCTCTCTCTTCTTCTTCTTCGCCGCCCTCTTCCTCTTCTTGTTCGCGAGGAAGGCGTCTACCTCGGCGTCCATGCGAGGAGGAGGAAGGGGCACGCCGATCAGATTCGCAAGGTCGGCCTTGGCCTTTTTGGCAGCCTCAGCAAAAGCTAGCGACATTGTGAGCGAGTACAGAAAGGTGGTTCCATCAGAGACCCCCCCTCCTTTATATAGAGTCCAGGCGTCGGACAGTCAAGATCCGAGTATCTACCTATACTCGCCAAAGCAGAAGCTCGTCGAATAACGGTTGGATGTTTCTTTCCGAGCAACTCCGTTACTCGCAAAGAGCGGGGATTGTGTACAACCCTTATTCTCCGAGGGTAGGACCCACTCAAGGCCACGTAGGCAGGTCAAAGTCAAAGAGGCAAGACAAATCAGCCAGCAGGAGCAAAAGAAGGTTGGCGAGTATTGGCTAAATACTCGCCAGAAGGGCGACTATGGTCGAAGATACGTATCGAGTATCCCGTATGTCGCCCCAAAGTGTCCGACAACCACAGAAGACCTGAGCGAGTATCAGCCAGGCTTGTGCGAGCAGCAGCAGATACTCGCCAGATGGGTGACTATGGTCGAAGATGCTCGCCGAGTATCCCATATGTCGCCAGGTCTGGGCTGGGCTATAAAAACCCCCCTACCCCTTGGTTGCCTATAAATAGGACCCCAGGGGTACTTGGATTGGCACCTGTGCTTGAGCTTCTGGAACCCCATTTCCGAATTCTTGAGCCCGTCACCCCTGCTTGCTAGCCAAGTCGGTGCCTTCCTCGTACCTTGCTCGGCCATTCTTGGTTGTGGAGGGGAAGACTCCTTCGAGCTTCCGGGTACGTGGTGGGACCTCCCTGCCGCAGCACCTGGGGTCCTGTCTGTTGCTCTTCTAGCTTCCTCGTCGTTGCCAGCCAAGCCATCTCGTCGGGCTGCTGGGCGAGTAGCCTCCGGCTGCATCGGTCCGAATCTTGAGGTCAGGATTTTCCTGGCGTCAACACCAGTGGTAGAGCAACGGAAGCGAGGGGTCTTGGAATTGAGATGCTTACATCGACTAACTTCAAGAAGTGGAAGTCGTGTATGCAAAGCTATCTTCTAGGTGAGGACTTCTGGGAGTTAGTTGGAGGAGATCAGACGCAGGAAGTTGTCCCGGAAGGGGTTAATGGGGCTGAGGTGAGAGCTTGGAGAAGGACGAATGCGAAGGCAGAGTTCACTCTGAAGAGGGCTATTTCACCTGATCTGTTTGATCACATTCTGGGATGTGGATCAGCTGCGGAGATCTGGAGAGCCCTGGATGGGCTGTTTAACAAGAAGAATGTAGCGAGGCTACAGTTCTTGGAGAATGAGCTGGCAAGGTCGGCTCAGGGTGATCTTTCTATTTCCACTTTCTTTCTGAAGATGAAGAACTTATGAGCTGAAATCTCAGCATTGGATCCTGATGAGCCTATCTCTGAGGCGAAGATGAAGAGGCACATCATCCGCGGCTTGCGGAAGGAATATGTTGCCTTTGTAACGTCGGTGCAGGGATGGGCAAATCAGTCGTCTCTGCTGGAGCTGGAGAACTTGCTTGCATCGCAAGAAAGTTTGGCAAGGCAGATGGCGGGGGTGTCAGTAGCTGGGGGAGATGGCGAAGTGCTCTTCTCGGGCAAGAAGAAGAAGTGGGATAAGAAGAAGAAGACCGCTGGAGGAGGCTATGGGCCTTCAACTTCTGGGCAGCAGGAAAGGGGGTATGCTCCCAAGGCTGACGGGAAGAAGAAGGGTGAAGGTCCGAAGTGCTTCAAGTGTGGCAAGTATGGCCACATCAGGAAGGATTGCAGGGTGGTCACCCAAGCTGGGCATGCTGCGGAGAAGGAGGAAGCTGAGGCCAGGCACTTTGAAGGAGGTTGGGGAGGAGCCTTCTCGGCTTCTATTGGAGCTTCGGCTCCTATCAACTATCTGGAGGATTGGATCGTGGACTCGGGGTGTGGTCATCACCTCACCGGAGACGAGACCAAGCTTTCTTCTGCACAGCCTTATACAGGTAACAATGCAATCATTACTGCTGATAATACTGTGCATCCAGTAGAGAAGGTGGGGGTTGTTTCCTTGGGCAGTGATAGAGGGCCACTTACCTTGAAGAGTGTCTATCACGTGCCGGGCATGAGGAAAAACCTCTTCTCCGTGACCAACGCTGTAGACGCTGGGTATCACGTTCTGTTCGGCCCAACAGAAGTGAAGTTTCTACGCAATTTTGAGGTCGTAAAGGCCAAGGTTGTCCATATCGGGAGACGGGCAAAGGACTTGTTCGTTTTATCGACAAGTTCCTACGTCGACAAGATGAAGACGAATGATGGTGCCGTTATATGGCATGAGAGGTTGGGGCAAGTAGGGATGGACAAGCTGAAAGCTATGATGGTGAGAGGTCTGGTCAAGGGCCTGCCAAATCTATCTTCCTACGGTGAAGGTCATGTTTGCGCGGGATGTCAGTTCGGCAAGTCTCATTGACTACCGTTTGACAAGTCGCATACAAGGAGCAGTGTGCCGTTGGAGTGCATTCACGGTGCCTTGATGGGACCAACTGCTACCCCAAGCCTCGGAGGCAGCAGATATATGCTGGTGTGGATCGATGATTACACCAGATATGTCTGGGTATATTTCCTGAAGGAGAAGGCGGAGGCGTTTGCCAAGTTTGTGGAGTTCAAGGAGCTCGTGGAGGGTCGGCTAGGACTGCGGGTGAAGAAGTTGAGGACTGACAACGGAGGGGAGTTCACCTCCAGTGAGTTCTCTACTTTTTGCAGGAAGGCAGGCATCCGGAGAGAGCTCACTTGTGCACATACTCCACAGCAAAATGGAGTTGCAGAGCGGAAGATCCGTCATCTGACGGAGACCTGCAAGTGTTGGCTGCATGCCAAGAGTATCCCAAAGTCCTTCTGGGCAGAGGGAATGTCTTGTGCTGCATACGTCATCAACAGGATGCCTTTGAGTCCCATCAACATGTTGACTCCGCATGAGATGATGTTCAAGGAGAAGCCAAGCGTGGCACACCTTAGGGTGTTTGGTTCCACCTGCTACGTGCATGTTCCAGATGCTCTTCGGACGAAGCTAGATGCTAAAGCAAGGAAGCTAGTCTTCGTGGGATACGATGAGCGGAAGAAAGGATGGAAGTGCATGAACCCGGAGACGTAGAGGTTTGTGGTATCTCGCGACGTCGTGTTCGATGAGGTGACATCTTACAAGGGGTCTTCTGATGTGGAGCTACCAGAGAGCAGGGTGGAGGTGCCGGAGAAAGCTGTGGAGGATCTTCAGGTGGAGCTGCATGTGTCACCAGGTGGTCCATCTCCTTCTAGTTCCGAGACGGGGGCTTCTGGTTCAGGGAGCAGGGGGAGCGATGCTCCTAGCACGGCTGGAAGAGGAGCTGGGGAAGAAGTAGCTGGAGATATTGTGGTTCAGGGGAAGGAGCCGAGGAGGTCGAAGCGAGCGATCGTCACCCCTGATCGCTATACAGGAGGAAACATAGTGAGCTTCGTCTCATGTTTCTTTGCTGGTCCCTTGGATGAGAGGGAGCCGTTGAGCTTTGAGAAGGCCAGAGGCGTGAAGGAGTGGGACATTGCTATGCAAGAAGAGATGGCAGCTCTCGAGAAGAATGAGACCTGGTCTCTTGTGCCCAAGCCCAAGGGAACCACCCTTGTGACATGCAAGTGGGCCTACACGCTCAAGAAGAAAGCTGACGGCAGTATCGAGCGGTACAAGGCTCGCCTTGTAGCTCGGGGGTTCTTGCAGCAATACGGTGAAGACTACGTGGAGACATTCAGTCCGGTGGCAAAAATGACTTCAGTTCGGTTCATCATTGCCTTGGCGGCATTCAGTGGATGGGAGATTTGGCAGCTCGACGTCAAGAATGCTTTCTTGTACGGCGAGATTGACAAAGATATCTTCATGGTCCAGCCACCAGGCTTTGTGTCTAAAGATTTCCCGGAGCATGTCTACAAGTTGAAGAAGGCCCTGTATGGGTTGAAGCAAGCGCCGAGAGCGTGGTACGGGAAGATCGCAGAATATCTTCTATTCTATGGATTTGGTGCTTCAGACTCAGACTCAAGTTTGTTCGTCAAGAAGAGAGGGGAGCTTCAAGTCATCGTGCTGCTATACGTCGACGATATGATCGTGACGGGGAACTTGAAGGAGGAGGTAGCACAGCTTCGGGCCGAGCTGTCCATCAGGTTCGAGATGAAGGATTTAGGTGAGCTTCACCATTTCCTTGGACTCGAGGTGCATAGGAAGGAAGGTGGAGTGCTGGTGACCCAGGCAGGATATGCGGAGCGAATCGTGGAGTGATTCGGCATGAAGGAAGGGAAGTGCACTTCCACACCTCTGGAGAAGGCCACAAACCTTCGCAAGGATGAGGGGAGGATCATGCAAGATCCGTTGGTGTTCCGAGCTCTGGTTAGGAGCTTGATCTATCCGACGATCACGAGGCCGGATATTGCATATGCAGTTGGCAGAGTGAGTCGATATATGGCGGAGCCACGGGTACCTCATCTGCTAGCAGACAAGAACATTCTGAAGTATGTCAAGGCGACCTCGGATATGGGTCTCCTATACAGGAGAGATGCGGGCTTCGAGGTGCACGGGTACATGGATGCTGATTACGGGGGAGATTCGGATGATCGGAAGTCGACGTCTGGATTCGTCTTCATGGCGGGCCCTACAGCTATATCATGGTGCAGCAAGAAGCAGGATTCCGTGTCGGTCTCCACCACGGAAGCGGAATACAAGGCTTCGGTCTTGGCAGCTCAGGAAGCCATCTGGCTTAGGAGGTTGGTGGGAGACGTCCACAAGGAAGTTCGGGAGCCGACTCTGCTACGCGGTGACAACGAGAGTGCTCTCAAACTGGTTACCAATCCAGTTTGTCACGCGAGGACCAAGCATATCGAGATCGAGCACCACTTCATACGGGAGAAGGTGCCGGAGGGGTCTCTTTCAGTCGAGCATGTGCGGAGTGCGGACAATGTCGCGGACATCTTCACAAAGGCGCTGGCGAAGGGGCCGTTCACACGGCTAAGGAGCCTACTGGGGCTAGTTTCAACATCCCACTTCAAGGGGGAGTGTTGAAATTGTTGAAGTGGAAGTTAGAGGACTTTTGGACCTGGGCGGTCTGGGAGGAGGTCGGGCGGCCTGGCTTGACCGCACGACTTGGCGGTCTGCCTCTGCGGTCTGGCTTGTCTTAGCCTAGTTGCGGTCTCCTGGCTTGATCGTTGGTATCTGGTCCAAGGCGGCTGAAGGTGGAGGCCGCGCGGTCTGTCTGTGACCGCGTGGCGGGTTGATCGTCTTCAGGTGTGCGCGGTTTGTCTCTAACCGCATGGCGGGTTGTCATCCTCAAGGTTGTGGCGGTCTGGTGTGACCGCACAGCCTATTCCAGGTTTTCTCCAGAATGCGGTCTGGTGGCTGACCGGGCTTTCTGGTGGTATTCGCGGACGAAGGGTCTTAGTCGCGCGGGTTCAGTTCGCGGTCTCAGGAGGAGACTGATGTGCGAGCTGGACGCTGTTCGCGGTCTCAGGAGGAGTCTGGCATGCGGACAGGAGTTCGCGGGTTGATGGCGAACTGGTTGTGTTCGCGGTCTCGGGCGAATACAGGGGGTGAACAGCTTCGGGCGGTCTGGCGATCTCCTTTGGAGTCGCGATCTGCTGTGAGAGTAGCGGTCTCTCATGGTTGATGTTGAAGCTGGCGAGTTCACCAAAATTGAACCAGGAGTTCTTTTGCTGATCGCGTGGTATGACCGGTCAGGTCGCGCGGTCTGATGGGTGGTGATCCTATCTCATAGGGTGGTGACTGGATCAGGTCCCACGCCTATAAATAGGATCCACTGTAGCAGCAAATCAAGACACACCAAGTGTAAGTCGAGTTCTCTTCTTTCCTGCGGTCTCTATTTATCTGACCGGGCGGTCTGCTGATTGAACTCTTCTTGTGCAGCTTCTACGGATAGTGCGGGCAGCAGCGATCACCTCTTCCTCTGAAAGTGTTCGGGCGGTCTGCGACTTGGAGTTGTGGTGCTGGAGTTCGGGAGAATCAGGAGTTCGGAAGGAAGGGTGCGGTCTGGTCAGTGGTCTGGTGTTGTTCTGAGATCGGCAGCGGGTTGCGGTTTGGCGAGTTGCTAAGGTCGCAAGGGAGACCGCGCGGTCTCAAGTTTCTTCAATTTCTGTTTTTCCTTTGGTGTTTGTGCCAGCGAAATCATGCCTCGCCAAGCATGCCTTGCCTTGTAATTTGAAGTTGCTATCAATAAAGATCACTTGTTTGCCTCCATTTGCTTCTGGTTGTTTGGCTTGTGAACTCTAAGTTGACTAACTCCTGCTCGCTTCATAAAGATTCGAAAAATTTCACACACATAATGATCATTCTGCATAAGAGAAATATTGGTCTGAGCTTCGATCTGCAACAAAAAGAAAAAAGTTAGGTTCATTACAAGACAACACACAAGCAAGGGTGAAATGATGTACTCACTGTGATATTCATTGCCTTAAGGGATGAAGAAACACGCTTCTCCTTAGCCACCGGCGGCACAAGAGCCACCTCAGGAGGTACCTGGGGGCAAAGGAGCCTAGAAAATTGAGGTCAGCCTCAGCAGGCGCATCGACAACTCTAGAGCTGCTAGGAGCCACCTCATCAGAGCGCTCTCTTGGCCGAGAGGAAGGTCGAGACTCAGAGTACAAACTGCCATCTTTGAATACCAGCTTTCTATTTTTTTCTCGCGATCCTGGGGCACGACAGCAGCACACTCGCCACTCGGGATCGATGGAAAGCCCACGCAGCAACAGACGCTTCTCCTCCACGATCAAGGAAATGTTGAAAAGGGGGTTCGCCTACACATGAGGCTTAGTGAACCCCAACTCCGGCGTAAACTCCCTCTCGCGTCCCTTCACACGACGACAATGTTCGGGAATCTACATCCAAAGCTCTGGTAGGACCCAGGAGTTCTGGACATATCCATACAAAGTATTCCCGTGATGACGGCCGATTATCGAACTCTCAAGCCAATGCTTATTTGCTGTGGACCTCGATGCGACCACCTCCATGTGCGCACCTCGCACTAGTCCTTGAAAAGATCCAAGGAAAACCTCGAGTCACGCTCCCTGGAAGAAGGCGATCATGCCCATGATAAGTGTCATCTCGATGGAAGTAAATTGGGACACGGACACGCCGCAATACTTGAGGATCTCGACCGCCTCCTCACATGGGGGAAGACAGAACTCAGATCTCAGTGCGATGACTCACACATCGTCATCCAGGCCAACGAAGGATTCTGAACTCACTCCTCGACCCGCATAATTTTATCTCCAACCCGACAGGTATTCCGAACCGTTTTTTCTAGACGTCAATTTGCTCGGCAATGAGCAAAGAGCGCAGCCGCATTGGTCGACCTTGTGTGCAACGCCTCAGTACCCGAAACAAAAATACATGTTAAAATTGGCAAAAGCAAGATGCCCAAGATGTCAACAAAGTCCGCACGCGCAGGCATTACCGCGAGCACAAGGCACCAAGCCACGACTCGCATAAGACAAACGCAAGGCCCGCACACGAAAGCGGTGCGACATCGCTCGGAGGACGCACCCGGCGCGTGAGTACGCACCATGCGCTCACTGTGTCAGGGGGCGCCAGTGCGCCCCATGCCCATGGTAGTGCCCGCTCATGCCCTACGAGCCCGCGTGCCCACTGTGCGTGAGTGTGCACTACTCGCCCCCTGAACGCCAGTGCGACGTCCCCTGCCCAGCACGCGAGGAGTCCTGTGCGCACATGGGCGCGTGTGTGCCCGCACGCGCCCTCTGCGAATGGCGCCCTATGCGCGCCCCGCATGTGCACCCCGCGCTCCCGACCGCCACCAGCGTGCGTTACCTTCGTACCATTGCCACTTCCGCCTGTCTCCTTCCGCGCCCCTTCGTTCGCCTCAGCCATGATCACTGCAAACCGTTCACGCGTAGAAAGTCCTCACTCTCCTCTCCCTCCGGCTCCGGACTCCGGGGACTTTGAGAGGGGGGGGGGGGGGGCAAGCCTCCTGGCCAGCACACCCGTGGCGAGCCCTCGTCGGCCGCCGCTCCCTCCTCCCCGGACGGCCTCCCGCCGTCGGGCTCATCGTCGATCGATGCCGCCGGTCGGCCCTTTCCGTCGTCGACCACTCCTCCGCCATCCGATCGTCCCCACGCGATCTCCACCGTCCGATGTGCGAATAACCACATGCGTAACCACCGGCGTAACCACTCATTATGGGTGGGTGCACATAGCCGAAATTATATTGGTCTGCGCGTAGTAAAATTATTAGAAAATGCACATCACGTACTATATTAATTTGGTCTGCAAATAATAATTAGAGTGGTTATGGTATGCGGGTAGCCGCGTAACCACCACAACCACCTTTATGGCCTATAAATAGGACTTTAGTCTCTCATTCATTTACACTCCCCCCTTCTCCTCCCACGTGCTTGAGAGTTCCACTGAGAATCTTCTTCACCTTCGAAAAACGCCCTTGAAGACCTTCAAGCACTTCGAAGATCGCACGAAGAACTCCATCCACCTTCAAGCTCCCTTCCGCGAGCCTTCCGCGCGCAGCACGCTCAGTGGTCAGCGCCTCCAAGTCAACAGCAAGCTCCGCTCTCCAGACTCCGTTGCGAACAGCATGGCACACCTCGCAGACATCAAGATGCGCAGAATGCCCCACTCGGGTTTCCAAGCAGAAGCAGAAGGCCACCCTGCTACCAGAGCGCAATGCTCTCCACCAAAACCAAGAAAAAGGCTTAGCTTCAGGAGCGGTGGACTGTCACCCTCCGAACGCATCTCTCTCTCCTTCCCCTCAAGTTGTAACGAGGAGCGGCCTGTCGCCCTCGCATTCTCTAAAAAGCCTAGTAAATCAACAATTGATAATGGAAGTTTGGCCGGTACAGTCACGGCCACGTGGTTTTTCACCCCTTTCCGGGGGTTTTCACGTTAAAAAAATCCTTCTTGCCAGCTGTCTACTTTACTCTGTCTGATTGCGTGCTCGACCGTTCCAGAGCTAAGATGGTCCAATTTAGCCCGGTCTACCAAGAGTCTCGAGTGAGCCGCAACAAATATTATTAGATTTTATCTTACAAAAACACCACTGTCATAGAATGCAGCCTTGGCAGGACAATAGTTATGACCGCCACCAAGAAATGATGACTTATTTTGAACATAAAAGTGGATGAAGTTTTTTAAGTGAGGTTGGGCGTTCACGAACAACAGTTCATAGCCACCCGTTCACGGCCGCCACCGCAGTGTCAAACAGAGTCTAAGTCTTCTTTAATAGTTTCCTAGGAATGGGATTTTGATCCTTTCTCATCCACAATTTTTGCTTTAGAGGGTGGCTTTCTCTTAGGTCTTGGAGTTGAAATGCCTATTAATATCAATACAAGTCACTTAAATCGGACATAGCTAAACGAGGATCGGATTCTTTCTATCTGGGATCCTAAATGGAGGTTCATTTTATAGTAAAGATTGAATCACACTTTATCTAAATGTGCATAATTTTTTGATTAAAAAAGAAACATAAAGGATGAGATTAATGAACCCATCAAATAAGTCAAAAATTAATCTGAATCGTGAAATGAGTACTGATATACTAAACGACTAAACCTAAGTGTTGCAAGTCGCTCGGGTGCTCTGGTAGACCGGTCGAATTGAACCACCTTAGCTCGGAAGAGAACCGAGCGCGCAAACAGTCAATTAGAGATTCGTTGAGTACACTGAGACTTTTTAACGTGGAAAACCCGGAAAGGGTAAAAAATCACGCGGCCGAAGCTGTGCCAACCAAACTTCCACTATCTTCTGGGGGGTTACAATTAGAGACTTAGAACTCGAGCGCGACAGGCCGCTGCTCGTTACAATAATAGAGAGAGAGAGAGAGAGTTCCGAAGGTGACAGGCCACCTCCAGAAAAACTAAGTCTTTTTCCTTCTGATAATGTTGGAGAACAAAAGTGAGAATGCTCCGGGGAACAAAGGTGAGAATTCTCCGGAGAACAATAGTGAGAATGTTGGGTCGCCTTTCTGGATGAAGGAAATCTTCAAGCCCACGAAGGAGATCTTCAAGCGCCGGAGGAGAATTCCGTGAAAATCTTCAAGGAGCTCCCCCGGGTGCAGAAGGCCAGGTCCTTTGAAATGAAGCCCTGGGGCTCCTTTTATAGCTTTGGTCGGGGGTAGCCCGGTAATTTCGTCGTTGTAACCACCGTAACCACCTGGCGGACGAATCATATTTTCCGGTTCGGAGCACACGGATCGCCATTTTTCGTAATTGACCATCTTGCCCCTCGGGCAGTTCGGGCAGTTTTGTTGGAGGCGAAAAAAGCGACGGATTGTTCCTGAAATTTGAGAAGCTAGAAAGACAAATGTGAGCATGCTAAAAAGACAAAATGTGAGCATGTCAAAAATGCGAAAGTGTTCTGGGCGCGCAAGCGCGCTCAGAAGCATTCAGAGCGTGCAACGAACACGGAAGTGCTCCTAACGCGCTTAGAGGCGTTCTGAGCGTGGAATTGTTCTGAGCGCGGCGAATAATATTCCGTAAGAATAATATTCCGCAAGAATAATGCTCACTGAGGAATAATAGCCATGCAAGAATAATATTCCAGCGTGTCGCTTGGTCAGCATTCTGAGCGCGGTGAACGCAAATGTGCTTGATGCACGACCGCGAGGGGACCTCGAGGCCGGGGTGGCCGGGAGCACTCCCCAATTGGGGAGTTACTATTCATGTAACTCCCCCTTGGGGAGTTACTATTCACGTAACTCCCCAAGGGGATTTACTGCTCACGTAACTCCCCAAGGGGAGTTACGTGACTCCCCAATTGGGGAGTGGGGCACTCCCCAATTGGGGAGTGGGGCACTCCCCAATTGGGGAGCGCCACATGGGCATTGACCAAATGGTCAATGCCCATGTTATGGGCATTGGGGGGTGCGGTAATGCCGCACCCCCCAAAGCAACTGGGGGTGCGGCAATGCCGCACCCCCCAAGGAAGAAGGGGGTGGGACAATGCCGCACCCCCTTTAATTGGGGGTGCGGCAGTGCCGCACCCCCTTTTAGGTGCGGCAGCGCCGCACCATTTTGGTGCGGCGGGCGTCGCGCCATTTCGGCGCGGCGGGCGTCGCGCCATTTCGGCGCGGCGGGCGTCGCGCCATTTCGGCGCGGCGGGCGTCGCGCCATTTCGGCGCGGCGGGCGTCGCGCCATTTCGGCGCGGCGCGTGCCGCGCCATTTCGGCGCGGCGAGTGCCGCGCCATTTCGGCGCGACGAGTGCCGCGCCATTTTGGCGCAGTGAGTACCCATCCGGATACACGATACAGGACCGCAGCCCGTATCATTTTTACGGGTGCACATCATAAGCCCCCCAAACCTTCGGAGTCCGAATTACTGCACGGAGGAGTTCGGAGGTTTTTTATTTTTCCACGACAATTCAGACCACCGTCGTCTTCGAGCGACGCGTCGTACCATGCTGGAGGTAAGCTGTTGCGACTTGCGCAACTATGAGCGCAATTATGAGCTGTCGTCATGCGTGCTTTCCGGAAGTCGTCGCTCGGCTCTAGTTGTGGGAGAAATTTATATCTCGCCTTATTCGGTTGCGAGCTCGTCGCCCTGTGATTGTGTTGGATATTGTGACGAGCTTGTCGCTCAACGCTGAAGCCTGAGTAGGTTGGGGGCGATGTGCTCTACTATGCGGGAGCGTGATGCTCTGGAGCGTGGGAGCGGTGTGCCCTGCAACGCGGGAGCGTGATGCTCTGCAGCGTGGGAGCGGTGTGCCCTGCAACGCGGGAGCGTGATGCTCTGCAGCGTGGGAGCGGTGTGCCCTGCAACGCGGGAGCGTGATGCTCTGCAGTGCGGGAGCGGTGTAACCTGCAACGCGGGAGCGTGATGCCCTGCAGCGTGGGAGCGGTGTGCCCTGCAACGCGGGAGCTTGATGCTCTGCAGCGTGGGAGCGGTGTGCCCTGCAACGCGGGAGCGTAATGCTCTGCAGCGTGGGAGCGGTGTGCCCTGCAACGCGGAGATGCTCTGCAGCGTGGGAGCGGTGTTGTCTTTTTTGTGGACTTAATTTAGATTGTCAGACTCGACGCATGTCCTCCACTTGTGAGAGGCCTCTTCTTTTCACTACGTTGGCGAGTTTGCTGCTTGGTAATAATACTGAGGATCGTACGTGGCCTTAACTTTTCGGCGCCTTACTTTAGAAGATTCGCACCGTGTTTTTAGAAGCAGAAAACTGGAAGAATAGAAATTGATGATAAATGAAATGCGGGTTGTGCGCGCTCTATTAGGGGGAAAGTTTCCCTGTTCGGTATCTCTGGTTCATCCGTGTCGGGGTACTGCGTCGTCCTCTACTGGATTGTCAGCCCATGTTCCGCGTTGGTTCGGGACTTTGTTTAGTAAAAACCTTCCGAGGAGGCCTTGTTGGATAAGACGCTCGATTTCCTCCTTCAATCGATTGCAGCATTCAGTCCTGTGTCCATGCCCGCGATGAAAGTGATAATACTGCAGCTAGTTTCCTATGTTTGGTGCAAGCGGCTCGGGCCTGCGTAGCACGTTGTTATCACGGATGGCGAGGAGAACGTTAGTCCTGGTAGTGTAGTCCTGATGCTGGTGAGATCTTCGGTCTCGGTTGGGGTTGTCGTGATGCTTGTTGTTATTAGGAACTATCTGCGGCAGCGACTCCTCTTTCTTCCTCTTCGAGCTCCCCTCGAACTGCCGGCGGTGCGCTTCAATTGCCTCATCTGCTGCTATCTGGGCCTTGACTCGTTGAACGAGGTCAGGATATCTTGGTACGGTTTCTCTCATTAGAGCCGAGTAAAAGCTACTTGGGCGGAGACCTCCAAGGAAGACTCCTCGCAAAAGCTCGGGGTCGACTCCCGGGATTTGTCGAGCCTCATAGGTGAAGCGTCGAAAAAAATTCTTCAGAGTTTCTCCGTCGTTCTGGCGGATTCCCAAGAGATGGGAGGGATCTCGGACAATCCTACGATTGGCGATGAACTGGTCCACGAACTGTTGCGCCATTTCTGCGAAGTTGCTGATGGCCCCATCTCGCAGGGAGTGGAACCAAGTGCGCGCTTGTCCCTTCAAGGTTGCCGGGAACACTTGACAGAGGAGTTGATCGGGGGCGCTGTAAATCCTCATGATGGTGGTGAAGTGATTGACATGTTCCAATGGGTCGTCCGTCCCGTCGAATGTTTCGATGTTGGGAAGCTTAAAACCATTCGGAATTGGATGGGCCAGGACTTGAGGCGACAGTGGGGAGCCGTGGTGTGCGGGGCGGCGGGCGAGAGCTGCGCGTCGCCCTACTTGGACGTACTCCTCTTCTATCATATCGCGTATTTCTTCTCGTGTTGTTCTTTCTATTGCTCGATCAGGGGCAGCTCTTCCGGGGTGATGGTGACGGTGGTCAACTTCTGGGCCTCTAGCTGTCGGGGCAGGGTGAGCGGAGCTTGCTTCATTGCAGAATCCTTCTGAAGCTTCTCCTTCTCGAACGATCTCCTCGTTCGGAGCATGACCCGGAGCTGGGGGCGGCGGAACGTTCAACGCTGGGGGTTGAATGGGAGCTCGAGGAGCCCCAAGATTTCTTACGAGAGCCAGCATCTTGGCTTGCTGCTCTTCCATCTGCCGTACGCGCCCCTCTAGTACTGTCACGGGTGCAGGCACTACCTCTTCTGCGAGAGGCACATTGATGAGCGAGTGAGAGGGAGCTGGGTCGACGCGCCCCTCCAGGATTGATCCTTCAGTAGTGCGAGCAATTCTCCTTGCCATTGCAATTGGCGATAAGTGCTATCTCCGGTGAGTCTTTACAGAACCTTGGGAATTCCTTCCCACAGACGGCGCCAAACTGTTGCGGGTCGCTCGGGTGCTCTGATAAACAGGTCGAATTGAACCACCTTAGCTCGGAAGCGAACCGAGCGCGCAAACAGTCAATTAGAGATTCGTTGAGTACACTGAGACTTTTAACGTGGAAAACCCGGAAAGGGTAAGAAACCACGCGGCCGGAGCTGTGCCGACCAAACTTCCACTATCTTCTGGGGGGTTACAATTAGAGACTTAAAACTCGAGCGCGACAGGCCGCTGCTCGTTAAAATAATAGAGAGAGAGAAAGAGAGTTCCGAAGGTGACAGACCACCTCCAGAAAAACTAAGTCTTATTCCTTCTGAGAATGTTGGAGAACAAAAGTGAGAATGCTCCGGGGAACAAAAGTGAGAATGCTCCGGAGAACAAAAGTGAGAATGCTGGGTCGCCTTTCTGGATGAAGGAAATCTTCAAGTCCACGAAGGAGATCTTCAAGCGTCGAAGGAGAATTCGGTGAAAATCTTCAAGGAGCTCTCCCGGGTGCAGAAGGCTAGGTCCTTTGAAATGAAGCTCTGGGGCTCCTTTTATAGCATTGGTCGGGGGTAGCCCGGTAATTTCGTCGTTGTAACCACCGTAACCACCTGGCGGACGAATCATATTTTTCGGTTCGGAGCACACAGATCGCCATTTTTCGTAATTGACCATCTTGCCCTTCGGGCAGTTCGGGCAGTTCGGGTAATTCGGGCAGTTCGGGTAATTCGGGCAGTTCCGGTAGTTTTGTTGGAGGCGAAAAAGGCGACGGATTGTTCCTGAAATCTGAGAAGCTAGAAAGACAAAATGTGAGCATGCTAAACAGACAAAATGTGAGCATGTCTAAAATGCGAAAGTGTTCCGGGCACGCAAGCGCGCTCAGAAGTGTTCTGAGCGTGCAACGAACACGGAAGTGCTCCGAACGCGCTTAGAGGCGTTCTGAGTGTGTAATTGTTCTGAGCGCGGCGAATAATATCCCGTAAGAATAATATTCCGCAAGAATAATGCTCACGGGGGAATAATAGTCATGCAAGAATAATATTCCGGCGTGTCGCTTGGTCAACATTCTGAGCGCGGTGAATGCGAATGTGCTTGATGCGCGACCGCGAGGGGACCTCGAGGCCGAGGTCGCTGGGAGCACTCCCCAATTGGGGAGTTACTATTCATGTAACTCCCCCTTGGGGAGTTACTATTCACGTAACTCCCCAAGGGGAGTTACTGCTCACGTAACTCCCCAAGGGGAGTTACGTGACTCCCCAATTGGGGAGTGGGGAACTCCCCAATTGGGGAGTGGGGCACTCCCCAATTGGGGAGCGCCACATGGGCATTGACCAAATGGTCAATGCCCATGTTATGGGCATTGGGGGTGCGGCAATGTCGCACCCCTGCCGCACCCCGCAAGGAAGAAGGGGGTGCGGCAATGCCGCACCCCCTTTTAGGTGCAGAGGCGCCGCGCCATTTTGGCGCGGCGGGCGCCATTTTGGCGCGGCGGGCGCCATTTTGGCGCGGCGGGCGCCATTTTGGCGCGGCGGGCGCCATTTTGGCGCGGCGGGCGCCATTTTGGCGCGGCGGGATACACGATACGGGACCGCATCCCGTATCATTTTTACGGGTGCACATCACTAAGTATCCGAAGAAAGAAATTATTTTGGAACAATCATGTTCTTCCAGAAGCACCAAAAATAGAGGACAACTTCAACTTTTCAAAAGCATGTGGTCATAAGAACCTACAAAACATGATATTTTTTTTCTAAGAAAGCTTCAAGTTTTACTCTTCGGTTAGTCAAAATGACATATTAGTAACTCCAACATCCATGAGTAAAGATGTAAGAAGAGGGACGCAAGATGCAGAAGAAGTGCATGATATTGCCAAGGCATACACAAATTAGGATAAATAATATATCTGCAACAATTAGGCCCCGTTCGTTTGGACGGAATTGAAGACTTGAAATTAAAATTCGACGTTGAATTCCAATTACGCAGTTCGCTTGTTAGGTAGCTTTAATAATTGAAATTTGAGTTGAATATCATGAAATTGATTTTAGCCTAAGCACAAAATCTAGCTAGACATATCGGAATTGGGCGAGTGGCACGCTCGATTCATCGCGTTTTTTGCCCGGGCGCGCGTTTATGGGCCCAGGCGCACAATTTTTCGCCCGGGCGCGAGTTTTTCGCACGGACGCGGGTTTTTCGCCCGAACGCGCGTTTTTCGCCCGAACGCCCAAATTTTGCCCGGGCGAAAATTTTCCTCCCTAGCACGCGTTTTTTCGCCCTGGCGCGCGTTTTTCGCCCTGACGCGCGTTTTCCCCCGGGCGCGCGTTTATGCGCCCGGTCGCACAATTTTTCGCCCGGACGCGATTCGTACGGACGCGAGTTTTTCGCCCGTACGCGCGTTTTTTCGCACGGACGCCCAAATTTTGCCAGGGCGGAAATTTTTCGCCCTAGCGCGCGTTTTTCGCCCTGCACGCGTTTTTTCGCCCGGGTGCGCGTTTTTTGCCCGGGCGCACAATTTTTCGCCCAGGCGCGAGTTTTTCGCACGGACGCGAGTTTTCCGCCGGACACCCAAATTTTGCCCGGGCGGAAATTTTCCGCCCTAGCCCGCGTTTTTCGCCCTGGCGCGCGTTTTTCGACCGGGCGCACAATTTTTCGCACAAATCGCGCCCGGGCGAAAAAATGAGCCCGGGCAAAAAATGTGCTCCCGGGCGAAAAAATTGCGGTTGTGCGAAAAAATTGCGCCCGGGCGGAAAAAAATCGTTCTCGGGCGAAAAAATCGTCGTTATTACATACATTTGTTTATGATATATGTGATAAATATTAGTTTCTTCGTAATATTTTTCAATTCTTAAATTGAATTTTATTTAACAAACGAACAAAAATATTGATTAATTCCACAATATTCAACAATATTGTTTATTATGCGAACGTTGGAATTGGAATTAATCACCAATATTTAATTCCAAAATATTTATCAATATTAAATTCAAATATCGAATTCCAATTCCGTCCAAACGAACGGCCCTTAGTGTTTAGGGTTAACAATTACATAAGAAAAATGGGAACATATATTAACAAGGAGTAGACGCCCTCCCTCCAAACACTGAAGGAGTTGTAGGAATCGAAGCAACAGGCCTTCTCAACGAGCAGAAATCAGCGAGCAAAAAATGTAAGAATTGGAGCAACGACTCAATTGATGATAAGTGTTCGGGAAAACCTAACTTATCTAGGAGGTCTGGGGATCGAGCACGTGAGCACGTGAGCAACATATTTTTGTAAGAATGCTCTAAAAAAGAGTTATGGTGAATGCTAATTTGAAGTGAAAATGGATCCCCTGGAGTTCATGCGGGAACTCCAGGGGTGGAGTTCCGAGATTAATAGTCCTTGGATCCAAGGGCTGGGCTCGCTCCCTCCTTTCTCGCACTGGTGGGCCCGCTTCTTCCTTTCTCGCATAGATTAATCAAAGTAGTGGGCCCGCTTCCTCCTTTCTCGCATGTTTCATGTTCCCTAATTACTTGTGTCCTTAATTTAGGTTCTTCGTAATTTTGCCTAGGTGGATCAGTGAAGCATACGGGTCTGAACCAAAAGCAGAACTTTTGTTTTTTCTCCCTGTTCTTCGCAGCTTTCTCAGATTGCTTTCTTCCTCGTCGTTCTCATCCGAGAACTCATATATTGGTTACGGATTGAAGCTAGAAGCAGTTTTCATGCGCGGGAAGTGGATCTCAGCGTCCATATTTTGTTGAGGAGTTATTGTTTTCTCGGCGATCTTCTTGGATCTGGAGCAGGGTTGGGTTATGGAAGCCATTGGCCCGGAGGATCTGTCAAAGATCGGAGGAATCGCTACAGTTTCGCTTCTCCATTCCTTCATTCCTACGCACTGGCTTCCCTTCTCCATTGTGGGTCGGGCGCAGAAATGGACCCTGGCAAGAACTCTCCTCGTCAGTGAGTTCTCAGCATCTCGCTGCTTCCTTATTCTTCAATTCTTTCGTTTTTTTATAGATCGGCGATAAGTAGTTCGCGTCTGTGGATCGGATTAAACTCTTTCAAACTGGAATGATATGAATCTGAAACAATTTCAACAGTAACAACAGAACGATATACTTCAATTGAATGCAATTCGAAAATGATTACATGTATCTAATAGACCTTAAGAGATGGAGTACCAAATCTCTGAACAGGACGAACTATCGCTTTCTTCACGAGTCATATGCTACTAGCTACAGCGAGCTTCTCCCCTTCATTGCCATTAACCCATTTCATACGACTTGTATAATCACAGTACCGTGATATTCTTCTCTTTAAACCCTTTTCCGGCTTGATCAATAAGTTTCCCTCAGCATTAGCTGTTACTGGTAGCTCTATCTGTGACGAAACTGTACCTTTGCACTCCTTTAACTGAGAGATATGCAATGTATAGTGTATTTTTGCACTGATTGGTAACTTGAGCTTATATGCAACCGTTCCTATCCTCCCAATAATCTGGAATGGTCCAAGATAAACAGTTTGCTTATATGTATTTTAACATACACCTAGGTGCCTTCTGCAAATTCTTTTACTTTTCTTGCCCACTGTCACCTTTATCCCATTCTGTGCTTGTGCTCAATGCAATTTGAGTTTGGATATCAATTCTTGTCTTGCTTGTAAGGTCTTGTCGATTGTTTCTGTGATTGCAGAGTCTTGTAAGTAGGGTATATGTAGCACTGGCACTCTCCATACACCACCTTATAAGGAGTTCGTCCAAGGGCGCTTTGGAAAATTGTATTATACCAACATTCAGCTAGAGGCATCCATTACGCCCAGCTCCGAGGTTTATCGAATGTCATACACCTTAAATAGCTCTCAATCAATGATTCACTGCTTCGGTTTACCCATCCGATTGTGGATGATAAGCTGCAGACACATTAAGTTTAACTCCTGCTAATTTGAATAAATATTGCCAAAAAGCACTCGGGAACACCACATCTCAATCACTGGCGATGGCTGATGGCATACCGTAGAGTTGAAAGATATGATCTAAGAAGATTTGAGCAACCATGTTTGTTGTATGAGGATGTTGCATAGCTATAAAATTTGCATGCTTACTCAATCTGCCAACTACAAGGAATATTACAGTTTTGCTGTGAGATGTTGGTAAGCCTTCTATAAAATCCATTGATATATCTTGCTATACTCAATAAGGTATCAACAAGGGTTGGAGCAAGCCCATAGGCCTTTAATTATCCACCTTACACTGTTAACATATTGAACATATTTGTATATATTTAAAACTTGTTGTTTTATTTTTTTTTCTAGGAAAACGTTTGCTTATATCTCTTAATGGTTGCATTCACTCTTGAATGACCCCCTATAGCTCCATCGTGGTGCATTTGCATGATAAGTTGCTTAATGCTCTGTTATTTTCCATTTACTATTTTTCCTTTCCTCTAACATTTCGTGGCTCCGCTGATAATCGCTTTTACTGTTTAGGTGAGCTTCTTTGATCTTCATGATGCGTTGTATCTGCTCATCTTACTGCCTTGAATTTTTAATCATTTGTATGATATCCGAGTTCTCCTTGATTATGGCTGCCAAACTTCCTTCTCCTTCCCCAACTTTACTTGATAAGACATTCACATATATTCCTTTTTTACAATAGATATCATATTCAAATCCCATTAACTTGGCCAGATTCTTTTGTTTAGGCGTTGCTAACTTTTTCCCCAAAATAAGCTACAGGCTTCTATGATCCGTATTAATGATGAAGTGTTCTCAATTAAATATGCCTCCCATTTTTGTACAAGCATAACAATCACAAGCAGTTCTTTTTCCTATGTGGATAACACAACATTTTGGTCTCCAGTGCCTTGCTAAAGAAAGCAATAGGATGCCGATCCAGTAATAACGCTGCCCCTACTCCTGTATCCGATGCATCAATTTTTGACTACAAATATTTTTTCAAAATTTGGTAATGCCAACACAGGCAGACTACTAACAACTTTTAATTTTTTGAAAGCTTAGACAACGTGTCATTCCATTTGAAATATTCTTCAGCATTGCTGTCAGCGGTTTGGTATTTACACCAGAATTCCTGATAAATCGACGGTCATAACCCGTTAAGCCCAAGAATCCTCTCAATTGTTTCATCGTCTACGATTGTGGCCAATGGATTACATCCCTGATTTTGTTAGGATCCGTAAATACCTTAAGTTTGGATACTATATGTCCCAAATATTCAATCCTTCTCTTTCCAAAAAAACTTTCTCTTCTTCAGGTGCATAATGTTCTCCCTTAGTGTTTCAAAAGCATAATTTCAGGTGTTCCATATGATCTTGTCCATTAGAACTGAATATTAGTATCGTCGAAAAACATAACATATCTTCTCAACTGGTGTTGAAAAATCTTGTTCATAAGACTTTGAAATGTCAACAATGCATTTATTAATCCAAACGACATAACAGTGAATTCATAATGCCCATGCTGTGGGCATAATGTTGTCTTCCTAATGTCTTCTTCTGCCATTCGAACATGATGATACTCGCTCTTAAGTCTACCTTCAAAAAATATTCCACTCTCTTTGATTCATTCAAGAGTTCTTCAATATTAGGAATTGGAAACATATCTTTCAACCTCTTCTTGTTTAACTCTCAGTAATTTATGCAAGATGCCACGACCTGTCCTTTTTCACTAATACAATTGGTGATGCATAAGAACCATAGCTATGTCAACTTATTCCTACAGTGAGCATTTCTTGGAGCATTTTCTCAGTGTTCTCAAGTTCACGACTTCCCCTTCCTCTTTTATTTCTATGCAGTGTTCATGTTTTATTAATGGTTGTAGTGTTCATGTTCTATTATTGGCTGTATTCCCTTGGGCTTTTCAAATAGATCCTGATATTTCTTTACTATCTGTTGCACTTCTTGTTGACATTTTTTTGTTTCTGTTTCCTCTTCATCTGCTATTCTAATTTGAAGGGTTGATATTGAGCTATCCTTAGTACTTTTCATGGACGTTTCCTGTATCATGACAATGACCATCATTGATATATGTCCTGATTTTTGTAGAAGCTTATGCATCCTCTTCCTGTTGATGAATTCTCCTGAAACATTTTTACATCCTATGAGTTCAAGTGGTCGAAACCCAGATAACTACTCCTAACGTAATTAATCACTGGATTCCTAATACATCACATCCACCCAATGATATAATCAACATTTCTGAGGCAAACTAAACCCATTGCATTTTCCATCTAAAATCCATCATCATGCTTTTACTATGTATTCAATTTCCATTAGCAACCACTACATTAAAATCTGAAATCGTTTTTTTTTCTACACTCCAATTTGTCAGCTGCAGATTCATCTAAAAAATTATGTGTACTTCCCGAGTCTATCAGGATCGCATATCAATTTGCCTTGATATGATGCCGTGACTCTCACAGTATGATAGTTCACTATTCCTGCCAATGCATGCATGGATATTAGGGGTGTTATTTGAGTTTCAATTTGATCTTCAATTTCTATTTCCACTGCTTTTCATGCATCCTGCTTCTGTTCATCAAGTTGTCCTTATGTATCTTTATTTCTAAAAAGTTGAGTTGTCACTTTCCCAAGCACTTCTGACCCGGGACAAATCATTCATCACGCCAAAACATAACCACCCCTTTACTCTCTTTTCATCCATTTCTGCTGAAGATAGTCAACACTGTTTTTTTTAATGATGAATTTCCTCCTGATTTACCTATAGACTGATTCCTTTGATTTCTTGTTATTGGTAGTGATTTCTCCGCCTGTTTACATATATTTTCATTTCCTCTAGATTTTCCCTTCCCATTCAACCATAATGTTTGTTCTTGGATCTTAGCTAATGTGAATACTTCTTCTGAAGTTTTGGGATGGAACATCCTCCCCGGATAGCAATTGAGTAAGAGTACTTGACGGCACTCTGTGGAATACAATACTTGATAATTTATATCATGTACTATAAAGTGATAGGTACACTTGCCTAGTTGAATTATATATTTGGAGAATACACAATATTTATCACCTTTCATTTTATAGAAACTAGTCATAGCTCCTATGTCTTGTAACTCACAAAGCTCATTATGACTTATCAAAGACTATGCTATGGTAGTGCTAGGTTGACATCATTTAATTACCCTTTTCTCTTTTATTATATTCAATTTCATCATTCAGCACTGTCAAACATAAGCTAACGACATATTCTTCGGGAATATGAATCCTATTAACAATCTCATCAAACCCATATAAGTAATCTTGGATAGCATTCCTCTGCCTTAATTTCCTGAATTTACTGACAGGATCATCAAAGATCTCTCTTCCAAAACTACTATTGAAAGCTTGTATGCAGTCTTCCCGCATAAGTAGTTGTTTTGTATGCCGAACTTTAAGAAAAGATTAATGCCACTATAAAACCTTACCTTCCGTATGTACTGCTGCAGATTTAACCTTCATGTGCTCTTGTTTTCCATCGATATCGAACAATTGTTCTCTTTTGTGCAACGCCTCATCGTAGAATCTAGGAAATTCATTCTGAGGACATCGGGTGGAAACCTAGTATTGATTCTATTGAAATGGCCTGACCTCTGCTACCGAAGCTGATGATGAACTAATACCTGTTTCTACAGGTTTATCCACCATCAATGAAGTGGAAATACCTACTAGTGTTTTAAGGTGCAAATTATTCCGTTCTTGTATCGATCTCACTATCAAATAGTGAGATTGTTTCAATATTTCCACTTGTATAAATCCTTCGATCTCGTATTATTTGATACCGCATTGGTACCCTTTTGATCATAAAGCTCTTATACCACTAATATGATTCTGATATAACTTTAACAGAAAAAACAGAATGATATACTTCAATTTGAAGTGATTACAGGTATCCAGTCGACCCTAAGAGATGGAGAACTAAATCTAGCGGAAAATGAAAAACACAAATACTATTAGCTAGTGAATAACAAAGTCTCCGACTCATACATGTATATGAGTGGAGGGAAAAAACCCATATGACTAAATTATCCTTATCAGGTATTACACATATATGACATAGAACCGCGACTTGATAATATTATATAGCACAACATCAATTCTCCCCCTCAAGTCGGATGAAAGATGTCAATCATCTCTAACTTATGTATATCATCAATGAACATATCGCAACCCAGACCTTTGGTGAAGACATCAGTCAATTGGTCTTTGAAACGAACAAATGGAGTGACCATAGTCTTTTTGACTAAATGGTCTTTGATAAAGTGTCGATCGACGTCAACATGCTTGATTCTAATCATGTTATATTGGGTTGTGAGCTATACTAATGACGACCTTATTATCACAATATAAGGAGAGAGGGATATGCTCTCGGAATCTCATATTCTGTAACATAGATTGCAACCATAGTCCTTCACAGAGACCTTGAGACATTTCCCTGTACTCAACCTCTGTGCTATCTGGATACTACATTCTGTTTCTTGCTTCATCAGGTTTCCAAATTTCCCCCAACAAATATGCAATACCTCGTAGTGGTCTTCTTGTCATCATGACTTATATCCCAATTTGCGTTCGTGAAGACTTCAATCCTTAAGTGATTCTTAGAGAGCATGAGTCCTCGATCAGGTGCCCTCTTCAGGTATCAAAGCACTCGATGTGCAACCTCTTGACGTCTGATTCTGGGTGCATGCATATATCTACTTAAATAACAATCACATACGTAATGTCAAGACGCGTGTAGGATGGGTATATGAGTCTTCTGACCAATCTGTGATAGCTCGATATATATGTCCGATCACCATCACTGTCTTCATCAATCTTATGATTCTCTTCCATGAGAATGTTTACTTGGGCACAACCGAGCATTCAGGTTTCCTTTAACATGCTCAAGACATATTTACACTGACATATGAAGATGCCTTGATTCGATATAGCAATTTCAATTCCAAGGAAGTCTCGTAGTCTTTCTAAATCCTTCACCTCGAACTCTGTGGATAACTGTGTCTTGATGTTGGCGATCTCCTCAGAATCATCCTCTGTGATGACCATGTCGTCCACATACACAATGAGAACCATGATCTTCAGATCACGCCTTTTAATGAATATAGTGTGGTCAGATTGTCCCTGCTTGTAGCCAAACTTGAGAATGGCTTTTCCAAACCTACTAAATCATGCACTGGGCAACTATTTCAAGCCATATAAGGACTTCTTCAAGCGGCAGACTAGTTCTTGTCCCTTTCTGATAAACTCAGGAGGGAATTTCATGTATACCTCTTCATCCAACTCACCATGGAGAAAGACATTCTTCACGTCAAGTTGATAAAGATCCCACTTACCGTGGAGGAAGACATTCTTCACGTCAAGTTGATGAAGATTCCAACTTAGACAAACATCGTAGGATATGAGAACTCGTATGGAGCCCATCTTCGATACCAAAGCAAAGTTCTCATGGTAGTCCAGTCCTTGAGTCCTAGTATATCCTTGAGCCACCAATCTTGTCTTGTAACGTTCTATTTTGCTGTTCTGATTTTGTTTGGCAGAGAACACCCACCTGGAACCAATTGCTTTCTTTCCTGGGGAAAGAGGAGAAATTTCCCATATGTGATATTAAGGTCAGACATTTCCTCCTCCATTGCATGTGCCCATTTAGGGATACGCAAGGATTCCTGCCACGTATTGAGAATAGTAATCAAGCACAACGATGTAACAAATGCCTGATGTGCATGGGTAAGATGATGATAAGAAACATAGTTGGAGATAAGGTGTTGTGTGCAGATCACTTTATCTTTCAACAAAGCAAGAGGAAGTGATCATCTCCAGAATCTGAGTCTGAGGTGGGCACTGGTTGCATGGAACAGTAGTGGCTTGTGTACCTGTTTGTCTGCGATGATAAACAGTCAGAAGTGGGGACATCAGATACCGAGGAGGAGTAACCTAAGTCTAGGGTTTCTGACGTAGTACTACGGAGGGGAGGGTGAGAGACCTTCCGCCCGGCGACTTCAGCACGGGAAGAAGTGGGGTAGCTGTGCGGGAGGAGGAGGGCGATCGGGAGGCGGAGTCCTTCCGGACCGAGTCTTCTCCAACGAGAAGAGTGAAAAGGGGAGGCGCCTAATTAGGGTTCAGAAATTAGATTCATCCAAAAAGTGCTCACAAAGCAAAACAACCCTCCTCTTATACTATGAGGAGGGGCTAACAGCACACCACATACAAGAGTTTAAAATAAAACACCATACAGACTATTCGCACCCCAAATAAAACATATAAAAATAGATTGAGCTAGACAGGCCGCGACATCCAAAGTGGGTCGTTCCGCTCCAACCACGCGATCCCGGCCGTGCATCCGTCCGCGAGATGTCCTTCATCATTCGCCCCTTCTTGAGAAGCACTCGACCCCGAGTGTTCGGGGTAAAGAGGAATGTCCGTGTGGAAAACCGACAGATCACTCACGTTGAAGGTCTTGGAGATGTTGAGTTCCGGTGGGAGATCGACCACGCAGGCATTGTTGTTAATCTTACGGATGACAGGAAATTGACCATACTTCTTCGACATTAGTTTGTGATGGTTGCCCGCCGGTAGGCGCTCTTTGCGGAGGAAAAT
This sequence comes from Dactylorhiza incarnata, assembly GCA_033032865.1. Taxonomy (NCBI): domain Eukaryota; kingdom Viridiplantae; phylum Streptophyta; class Magnoliopsida; order Asparagales; family Orchidaceae; genus Dactylorhiza; species Dactylorhiza incarnata. The sequence goes on from JAWHQI010000450.1 coordinate 960,231, forward strand.
CATGACCAAGTCGCCCACCGCGAAAATCTTCTCACGGCGATGCTTGTCAGCCATGGCCTTGTACTTGGCGTTGGACTGGAGCAGCTTTTCCCTCGTCTCCGCTTGGACATCATCTGCAAGTTGTGTCGCCGATGGTGTGGCCGTGGGTAGAAGAGCCAGATCAATGGCATGCCGAGGGGGCTTCGAGTATACCACCGAGAAGGGGGTCCGATCAGTGGAGCTGTGCACGGCATTATTATACGCGAATTCGGCCTGTGCGAGGGCGTGATCCCACTGTTTCGGGCGGTCTTGGCAGATGCATCGGATGAGATTTCCCAACGTCTTGTTCACTATTTCTGTCTGACCGTCTGTTTGGTGGTGGGCGGAACTACTGAAATTAAGAGACGTGTCAAACATCTTCCATAACATTTGCCAAAAATGACTGAGGAACTTGGGGTCGCGATCGGATGTGATGGAGGTGGGGACACCATGCAAACGAACCACCTCCCGGAAGAATAGTCGAGCAATGTGAGAGGCGTCGGAAGTCTTGTGGCACGGGAGGAAATGCGCCATCTTGGAGAAGCGATCCACAACGACGAACACCGAGTCCACGCCGCGCTGAGTGCGCGGTAGGCCCAAGACAAAGTCCATAGACACATCCTCCCAAATGCCCGAGGGAACCGGTAGCGGCATGTAGAGCCCCGTGTTCTGTGCTTGACCCTTGTATTGTTGACACACGAAACACTTCCGAACGAAGTTTCCCACATCCTTCGTCAGCTGCGGCCAAAAATAGCGCTCCTGGAGGCTAGCGAGTGTCTTGTCCCGACCCAAGTGACCACTTAAACCGCCCCCATGCAAATCCCGCATAAGCTTCTCGCGCAAAGAGGTGCGGGGGATACACAACCGGTTGTCCTTGAGCAAGATGCCGTCGAGAAGGAGGAACCCGCCATGTGAGCCGCCCCTTGAACAAGCGAGCCAAATATCCTTGAAGTCGACGTCGTCGGCGTATAGAGTGGCCAGGATGTCGAACCCAATGATTTCTTGGTGCATAGTGGCTAATAAACAACTCCGCCGACTGAGCGCGTCGGCCACTATGTTGCTGGCGCCCGAATTGTGATGAATAATGTACGGAAATCGCTGCAGGTAGGTAGTCCAGCGGATATGCATGTCATCCATGCGTTTCTGACTGTTGATGTACTTAAGGGCTTGATGGTCTGTATATAGAATAAATTCTTTGTGGAGGAGGTAGTGCTCCCAATGCTTGAGGGTCCGCACAACGGCATACAATTCTTGATCATAAGCGGCCCATTTCCTCCTAGCCTCACTCAACTTTTCGCTAAAGAACGCGACCGGTCGTTTGTCTTGCGAGAGAACCGCCCCTATCCCAACGCCACTGGCGTCACATTGTACCTCAAACAGTCTGTCAAAGCTGGGCAGAGACAAAACCGGAGCAGAGCTGAGCTTTTGCTTGATTAACTCGAAGGACCGGTCAGCCTCCTCACCCCAAAGGAAACGCCCTTTCTTTAAACAATCCGTCATTGGCGTCGTGAGGGTGCTAAAATCACGGATGAAACGCCGGTAGAATGTGGCCAACCCATGGAACGAACGCAACTCCGTAATGGTTGTAGGTGTGGGCCAATCCCGGATTGCCTGGACCTTTTCGGTGTCGACTTGAATGTCGTCCACGCCCACGATGAAGCCCAAGAAATTCAAACGTTGTGCGAGAAACGTACACTTCTTGAGGTGGACAAAAAGCTGGTGGTCGGCCAAAACACTCAACACCTCCCGCAAATAGGAGATGTGGTCCGCCCTGCTTTTGCTGAAAATCAGGATGTCGTCGAAATAGACCACCACCGACTTCCTTAGGAATGGTCGCAACACCTGTGTCATGAGATACATAAAAGTACTTGGAGCGTTAGATAAACCAAAAGGCATTACCCGCCACTCGAAGAGGCCGTTCGGGGTTTTGAAAGTCGTCTTCCATTCATCGCCCGACTTGATACGGATTTGGTGGTATCCGCTGCGGAGATCTATCTTGGAGAAAAGCTGAGATCCATCTAACATATCCAACATATCATCCAAGCGTGGTATAGGGAATGAGAACTTGATGGTGATGTGATTGATGGCGCGACTGTCAACGCACATCCGCCAGGAGCCGTCCTTCTTTGGTACAAGGAGGGCTGGAACTCCGCATGGGCTAAGGCTTTCGGAGATGAAGCCCTTCTTCAGTAGCTCTTGGACCTTCTCGCGCAGGATGTCATGCTCCTTGGGGTTCATGCGGAAGTGAGGCAGATTCGGGAGGCGAGATCCCGGTATGAAATCAATCTGATGTTGGATGTCCCGAAGCGGGGGCGGGTGGTCGGGTAGGTCCTCGACGGTGATGTTGTGGTACTCGCGTAACAGCTCCCGTACGTCCGGTGCGAGCTCTCCCGCCGGTTGCTCGGGAGAGGCGTAAAGTCCGTAAGGAATGAGGGCTACCACTTCCTTAGCCTCCGCCATGTCACGCTCGAACAGAGCCGTGTCTTCAGGTATCACCAATAGACTGCGCCCGGTCTCCGTGGGCGGGCTGACCTCCGGTTTGCTCCCCACCCGAGCGACAATGAGAATCTTCTTGCCGGCCCACGTGAAGGAGTAAGTGTTGTCGCGGCCCTTGTAGGACACGTCCTTATCATACTGCCACGGCCTACCCAACAGGAGGTGGCTCACATCCATTTCCACGACGTCACACCAGACGTCGGCTCGATAGTGTTTCCCAATGGCAACCGGGACATGAGAACGGTGCGTCACACGAACCGAGGGACTGCGCTGGATCCATCCGACGGAGTAGGGGTGTGGGCGCGGTTCGGTGGTAAGTTGTAAGTAGGAAACCAGCCTGGTGGCGACGAAGTTCTCACAACTGCCATTGTCGATGAGGACGTCACAAATCTTCCCCTTGATGTTGCAGTAGCTTTTGAAGACGTTGCAGCGTTGGACATGTTCATCCTGGCGCGGGGTAAATAGTAGGCGATGTACTACGCACGCGGCAAAATCGCCCTCGTCCTCGTAGCCATCGATGACCTCGTCAGCCTCCTCGAAATCCTCCGCCCCGTCGTCGCCCTGCTCAACAACATGGACGGGTTTGATAGGCGGTCGAAGAAGGGGGCAGCGGGCCGCGAAATGGCCCGGTTGCTGGCATTTGTAGCAGGACCCGGGGGTGTCTTATCCGGGGGTCGCCCCCTAGGTGCAGAGGAGGGTGCCATCGTCCGGTCGGCGGAGTCCTTGCCCGACGGGTCCTGGGTGCCTGAAGACGAGGCGTCGGCCCAAGGCCGGCGGGCTCCTGAATGGCTGGAGGGAGGCACCACTTTCTCCATCAGTTCGGCCTTCAGGGCCATGTTATATGCTTCCTCCACTGTGCGTAAAACGTGTAGGCCAATCTTTTCACGAAGAGACGGACGCAGTCCATGTAGGAACCGGGTGACGCGCTGACCGTCAGTCTCGTTTAAACCGTTGCGGTCGGCCAAACGGCTTATCTCCGCCAAGTATTTGGACACCGAACGACCGCCCTGAGAGCAGCTCTGGTAATACTGGAACATGTGTTGGTCGTAGTCAGGTGGAAGGAATCGATGCCGCAACAACTTCTTCATCTTGAGCCACGTCCGCACCAGGGCCTTGCCCTGACGGTTGCGGTTGAACTGCAGTTGATCCACCAAACGGCTGCCCCGGACTTGAGACGATAAGAAACCATCTTCACTTGCCGGTGGTCCTCTACCTCGGCCATCTCGAAAAATCGTTCGACTTCTGAGATCCAATCGAGGAACTCTTCAATGCCTAAGTTCCCGTGGAAATGCGGGATGTCCGCTCGCAGGCGGTAGCTGTGCGGGCGCTGATGCTCCTCCCATGGTGGCGGAACGGGAGGGGACGGTAGTTCATCATCCGAGCTCGATTCGTCGTGCAGTGGGGCGCGGGGGAAGGCGGCCGGTCGCAGTTGTTCTAACAGATCCCGGCGGCGGCGGTATTGTTGCCCGTGAAGTCGATCGACCAGGGCCCCGACGTTTCCCGGCTGTTGCTGCGGTGGGGGATTGGGCATGGGGCGGAGATCAGTGAGAGCGGCAGTGAGGGTCGCCAGCTGCGTGGTGATGCCGTCAATTGCCGCCCACAGGTCGGCGTTGTCCCGCGGGGTATCGCCTATTCGCGGGAAGGAGAGGAAACGCCTCGGACACGCGAGGAAGGAGGACGGCGGTCGAGCGTAGGAGCCGAGCGCATAGCCTCTGATACCAACTGACGTAGTACTACGGAGGGGAGGGTGAGAGACCTTCCGGCCGGCGACTTCCGCACGGGAAGAAGTGGGGTAGCTGTGCGGGAGGAGGAGGGCGATCGGGAGGCGGAGTCCTTCCGGACCGAGTCTTCTCCAACGAGAAGAGTGAAAAGGGGAGGCGCCTAATTAGGGTTCAGGAATTAGATAATTTAGATTCATCCAAAAAGTGCTCACAAAGCAAAACAGCCCTCCTCTTATACTATGAGGAGGGCCTAACAACACACCACATACAAAAGTTTAAAATAAAACACCATATAGGCTATTCGCACCCCAAATTAAACATATAAAGATAGATTGAGCTAGACAGGCCGCGACTTCCAAAGTGGGTCGTTCCGCTCCAACCACGCGATCCCGGCCGTGCATCTGTCCGCGAGATGTCCTTCATCAGTTTCCTTGGATGTAAGGTAGACTATGAGTGGGAGGGACAAGAGGAAGAGGAATAGAAATATCATTGTCACTAATCTCCCCCTGATGAATGGAATGAGTCGGATTCGGAAGGTAAGATTCTTACTCGCGGAATGTAACATCCATGGTGCAAAAAAAAAAAACGTTGTGATAGGGATGGTAACACTGATACCCATTCGTGGTGGAGGAATAACCAACGAATACATAATGTTGAGCCCGAGGATAAGTTTTTCTCTGAGGTTGATGAACCTGAACAAACAAACACACTCAAATATAAGAGTTGTATGTGAGATGTATGAACAACACGTTTGGTGGAGAGACGAGGGATAAGTATATTGTGGTCCAAGACTCTAGATGGGAAGGGTCAGAACAACATCACCCCAATAAGGTTTAAAAAGATGCATAATGGTGAGAAGGCAACGAGCAACTTCAAGGAGGTGTCTGTTTTTCCATTCAACAACCTCATTTTGAGTGAAGGTGTGAATACAGATGGTTTGATGTATAACACCATGATTAGCTAGATAGGAACCAAATAAGCCACGACCATTGTATTCCCCATATTATCACTATGAAGGACATTACTAGTGCCCTTGAACTGGGTCATCACCATCTAATCAAAGACTTAGAAATAGGAAAAACTTAACTTTTTTATTCTTTAGAAGATAAACCCAAGTAGTAATGAAATAACAAGCCATCAATAAGCAGTTAAGAATAAAGGAGGAGATGCCCCCCCCCCCCCCCCCCCCCCCATCAACATCAGAATGTACTACATCAAAGAGACTAGAACTAGGAGAAGATAAATGTGAAAAGTTGTCTAACATATTTAGACAACTCACATCACAAGATAAACTTATAATAAATGGTACAAATGAGGGGAAATTTTTTGAAGATAAAATGGGGAAGGATGTCAGAGACATCGATGCTATCTTCGAACATCCTCAACAATAGCGGCACAACCAGTTGTAGAGGAGAGAGCTTAAGGAGGTAGTTGTTGGTCCAAGAAGTATAAGCCACCACGATTCCTACCACTGTCAATGTTCCGCCTCGTACTTAGTTCCTGAAAAACACAAGAGTTAAAAAAGAATGTTCCAGAGCAATTAGGAGATCTAATGATATTGTTGATAAAAAGTAAATTATAAGGGAAAGAAGGAACACGAAGAACAAGGGAGAAGGAAGTGGATAGAGAGCATGAGATGTGACCTTTGTCGGCAATGGAGAATAAGGTTCCATTGGCAGAGATGACCTTATCCTTATCAGATAACAGAGTGTAAGAAAGAAAACCCGAGGAAGACCCAATCATATGATTCGTAGCCCCTGAGTCGATGATCCAATCAGACAATGTGGTGATAACAACATGCGTATTAGGTATGATTGGCAAATGAGGTAGAGACACTAGAATTCATGTCAGCCTGAGAGCGGAGCAGTCGTCTGAGAGAATCAAATTTATCCTCTGTGAAGGCCCCGATGGAAGTTGCATGTAGAGGGCCCGACGGAGAGGCATATATATGAGTCTCTTCATAAATCTCTGTAGAATAAGCAACATCATGGGATCCCGAACCCCCTCGTCCTGGGGCATGACCACGGCCAGGAGAAGCAAGATATGAATGGAGTTTGAAGCTTGTCTCTCTAATTGCGTCCACAGTAATCATATGTAAGGGCATAAGTGCTGATGTTATCCCGACTAAAGCTAGCCAAGGTTGACCGATCAGTTGGTGTACCTGTGCTGAGATACTTTCGACTGTTTCCGTCCCCCTGAATCATATTGCATGCCTCCCAAAGGGAAGGGAGAGTTGAGCTATGGAGGATGCGAGTCCAAAGTGTGTCTGACTCCATGTTCAGACCCATCATGAAGACATGAACGCAGTAGCATTCCTCTTTTTCTGCAACTGAACTACATTGGTAGTATATGCAGGGGTGAAGTGCTCAAAATAGTTCAGTTCCTGATAGAGTCTCGAACTCAGAAAAATATGAGGAGACGTTCATAGATCTGAGCCAAAGTGTGTCTAACTCCATGTTCAGACCCATCAGGAAGATATGAACGCAGTAGCGTTCCTCTTTTTCTGCAACTGAACTACATTGGTAGTATATGCATGGGTGAAGTGCTCAAAATAGTCCAGTTTCTGATAGAGTCTCGAACTCAGAAAAATATGAGGAGACGTTCATAGATCCACGTTGCAGTTCCAAAATTCGACGAGTAAACTTGTATACCTGGGTGGAGCTGCCAATCTATGAGTAGGTTTCACGTGCCTAAATCCAAATCTCATTGGCGGAGTAAGCATATAGCTCCAATACATCTTCAGTGGCATGAAATGAAGATCCAGGAGAAAACTAGGGAATTTTCAAAGTCCCAACGCTTCCAGGATGGATCAGTCCTAGGCGGCTCCACAACAGTTCCATCTATGTATCCAAACATCTGGTGGCTGCGAATCACATGTTGGGATGCACTGCACCATTCAAGGTAGTTTGTCCCGTCTAGTGACACGGTGATGATCTACAACGAGCCAGTGTGACCGTGAGTCCTCTGAGGGTCACTCATCCGTGACATTAAGACATTTGGTGAAGAGGCGGAAGAATCACCCCTGTTGGCACAACTTGGTAGGAATAGAAATGGCACCCTAAACCAAACAAACTGAATGAAAGAGTAAACACTGGATCATGAACATCATGCTACTTTCAGAAATGGACATCCGTGCGAGGACTAAGGTTCTTCTGCGTGGAATGGATCGTCTGAAGCATCGATCAATCGAACAAGATCGACTGGAAGGACGAATGACGAGCTCGGCATCTAGAAACCCATGCACCGTGCTGGCAGCCGTGATGAGCGTTGATCATCGACTAGAAGGGCGAACCAGCGGGTATCTTAGCAGCAGTGGCGAATGACGAGCTCGGCGAAGAAGGATTGGACTACAAGTATCGATCGAAGTGCCTGAGATTGGCCGCGGATTCACCTGCCTATTGCATTTGCAGGCTCGACATCAATCCCGAACCCGCAGAACACCACAGGCGGCTCGTGCGAGAGGGACAAGGGGCAGCCCTGCTACGATCGAACGAAAATACAGGAGCTCAGTCAGCGGCTTGAAGGGAGGATGCAGCGTATTCGAGCACTTGGGTTAGGGCACGAGAGTGCTTTGATACCGAGTGGAATAATCCATATGAACAAATTACTCTTATCGGGTATTACACATATATGACAATAATCTTTGAACAGGACGAACTATCACCTTCTTCGCGAAGACATGTATTATTAAAAACAGAGTTAATTTTTTAGTTGCTACAACGAGCTTCTTCTCTTATTTATAATCTGCCGGATACATTTTAAAGGTATCATTATTTAATAAAATTTCATAACCGCATAACAAATTTTCTCGCCAATCAATTTGATCTTAACTTTTTGGCGCGTATCATGGAACCTGGAATTCTGGGAGACGGGGATATTTAGTATGGAGTAAGATTTAGTGTACCTTATGAACTCATAGTAAATTTTGGAGTTATCTATCCTGACAATTGCTTTGTTGCCAACATCTGTAATCTGCGTTGAATTATGAAAAAAAAAGGATGCCAGTAAGATCATTTAATGATTCTTCAATCATACTCCTTGACTCCATTAAATTCTGTAATTGACAGGATTAACTAAATCCAGAATTGATTCAAAATCCAGCTAAATCGTGAATTTCATAAATCCAGGATTAAAGAAATCCACCAAACTGTTGCGACTGTTCAATGCACTATGTGGTTCTTTTCAAAGTTGTGTTTATTCTATTTGGAGAAAGGAACATGGTACTCTCTGTTTGGAATCTGTTGGTTTTGATAACAATTCTCTTTTCTTCAATTAAATCTTTAATGACGCTGGGGAGGCATGCATTTTCTTTGGTCATGAAATGTCACTTTTGTCCTTTACATGTGCCTCTCATGAGTTATTTTTGTTGGTTCTTGAGAATTGGACCAACCAAAGGACCATCACATCATGCTTAGATAACTCTATGGATCATTTTGGAATGAATGTATTAGGGATAAGACAGGAGTGACACCAATTGTAGAGAAGATGCGAGAAGCTCGACTAAGATGGTTTGGGATACGTTCAAAGGAGACCATTAGAGTCATCTGTTAGGCGTTGTGAGAGTTTAGTCACTATGCATGTTAAGCGGGGGAGGGGTAGACCAACAAAGACTTGGAATGAAACTATAAGGAAAGACATGATGCACTTAGGGATTAGTGTGATTATGACTAAAGATAGGGCACAATGGCGACAAAGGATCCATATAGCCGACCCCACTATAGTGGGATAAAGGCTTGAGCATTGTTGTTGTTTTTTAGCTGTAGTTATTGAGTGGTAGAGGTGTAAAAAATTGGTATTGAACGCAGCGGAGACGGTTTATCTACAGTTGAAATTTTGGTGGCAGCATTTCAGGCCCAAAGTCCATTTTTTTGTGTTGAGACATTTATGAACGCTAACATTTGACCAAACATAGATGATTGATGCTACCTCCGTCGCTTATGGGAACGCGTGATACCATCACGCGTCAGTTATCTTTTTCACTATTATTTTATTTTATCTTAAATCATGTATGTTTTTATTTTCTCAGTCGACAATATCGTTTGAGTTTTCGGCTCATCGGTTTAACCACCCGATGAGATCTTAAATAAAAGGTCCGGTAATTTTAGGTAGTTAGGATGAAAAAGGCAAGCTTAATTTATTTAAGAATGCATAAATCTAATTCTTAAGGATATCCAAATCATACAAAAGGAATTAGAACAATTCTGGAGATTAATTGGAGAAATATTTGAAAATAAACTTATTTGGAAACAAACGTTATTTGGGAAAATATAAAAGGGCTGCAGTGAAGAAACTTTTTGAAACAGATCTCTTTGGAAAGAAACTGATTTGCGGTGATATTTAAAAATCCAAGCTACGGTGAAGGAGTTTTTGGAAACAAGCTTCTTTGGAAAGTCTTTTGGAAACTAGAATATTGGAAATCCTTAACGATAAATCTCTATTAAAGCATCCTGCCATGAAGAAGACAGGACATCGGTTAGAAACAGGGAACGAGTCCTCCACTCATTTTCCCTATAATACCAGAAGAAATTCCCGTTCTGCTCGCGCCAAGGATGAACGACGCCTTCGTTCAAGATCGAGAAACTTCAGCAAATCTTTCTCTTGTCATTGGTTTTAGAGGTTGGCCGCGTCTTCATCTTTTCGATCGGAGTTCTCGCACGACCACCAGCCATCGACTTCCGTCCTGATCTCATCCTTGGGTCGTCGTAGACCTCGGAAACTCTATTCCGACGACTCGGTGCATGACTCGAGCCGTCGACCTCGCCTCCCAATCCGGATCTCGTCCGTGAACGATCTAGCCGCTGGTGTGGTATTCCCTTGCACGACGGATTTGGATCGAGCCAACTTTTTTCGCGGTATCAAGCCTGTATCCTTGCTCCAATTTAGTTTTAATTTTATGCAATCCCACTAAATAATTTTTAAGCTTGCTTCAGACGTTCCTACTATTTTTAATTGTCGTTATTCATAAATTATCATTTGCGTTTTTTGCTTGTGGATGTTCGAATCTCGCCAAGATTCTCTACTAGTAAGACGCCCAAAGAACATTTCCTCAAATAACAATTAATGGCCTTTTGAAGTTTAAACGTCAGGAGTGTGATTTCGCGTGCAAAAATTCGATTTGACCCCTCAGCCTATACAAAAATAAAATTAATCGCATTAAAAATATCTTCTTTTCAGAAACCCTAGTTTTTTTTCATCAAGCGATCATATTTAACCAAAATAAAAATAAAAAAACTAAAAAATAAAGAGTTTTATTAAATTATCTTTTGAGATATAAATCTTATTTATTTTAAAAATAAATAAATGGTATGAGTTTGAAATTAAAAAATAAAATTATTTTTCTACCCACTCGGATAATCTCTCATTTTGAATAAATTTAGAGATTTTTTTTTAAATCAACTAAAATTTTCTGAGAAAATTAAAATCAAATATTTTAAATGGAAAAACGAGTAGATCACTTATAGACGAGCGCAGGGGACTTAACCCAACGTATGAGCGACTTGATGAAAGCGGTCGGTTAATAATCTCGAATCCACCATTCACATAAACCAAGCACCTACCTTAGTGGCTGAAGTAGACCCTAACCCTAGACCTCTAGAACTTGCACACCCCGAACCTGAACCACGTAATCAACCTCGTTGGGATGCAGGATTCAAATTAGACCTTGGTGATTTTGAGGGACATTTAGAACCCGAGGGTTGTTTAGACTGGTGTGATCGGATGGACCGTTTCCTGGCTTGGAAGCAATTTCCCCAAGCTAGACAGGTTTAGTATGTCACGCTTAGACTGAAAGGGTCCGCCCTAGTTTGGTGGGGACAACTGGAGCGTTCTAGATTTAATTTAGCCATGCCTCCTATCACCACATAAGCGGAGTTTAAAATGCAACTTCGGAAACGGTACATTCCATCCGATTATTTGCAGACCCTCTACCGTCGGTTCCACAACCTACGACAAGACAAATTATCAGTGGATGAGTATACGAACGAGTTCCTGTTACTGCAGTCTCACCTCGACCCCTGAGAGGATGATGACATGACTATGTCTCGTTATCTGAACGGGTTATGCTACTCCATTAGAGACCAGCTAGAACTTTTTGATTATAAGGACTTATGAGAGATCTCGAGACGCGCACGAAGAGTAGTCCTTACAGAAGCGGACATTCAGAGTTAGGTCTGCTGATAGATTCACATCGAGCATCACCACTACCACCACTGCTAGGAACTCGGATTCCCCTCACCATCCCATCACCCCCGGGACTCCGACCTCATCCACTATTCCTTCCAAGGGTAAGGAGATTATTGGGGCTAAGCCCAACACTGGAGTATTCCGATGTTTCAAGTGCATGGAGTCGGGGCACAAATCATCTGAGTGTCCGTGACGCCACTTCGTCGCTATTATTGATTCTACTGATGGACATGAGCCTGAGTATGAAGTTTACATTAATGAATCTCACTCTGAGCCTGAGCCTGAGTCTGAGGATGTCATAGAAGTGGAAGGCGAGCACGCTGAACACTTAGTCTGTGTCTTACGTTATAGTCTGATCACCCCTAACGAGTCTACTTAGGATGACCATAGGAGGCACGATATTTTCCACACTACTGCACTTATCCAGGGACAATTTTGTTTAATTATCATTGATAGTGGTAGTATGGAGAATTTCGTTTCTCAACGTATAGCCGACACATTACGGCTTGAGACACATCTATTAGAATAACCCTACAGCTTATTCGGAATCCATAGTCATTTAACTATGTCCGTTACCCACTATTGTCTAATAGAGTTTTCTATAAGGAGCACGTATTCGGATAAAGTATTATGTCATGTCGCTGTCATGGATGTCTGTCACATCCTATTAGGGAGATCTTGGCAATACGATTGACATGTCATGCACGACGGCACGAGGAACTCTCATTCCTTCGAGCACCACAAGCACAAGATTGCTCTTCTACCTCAGAAGAAATGTCCTATTCCAAGGGTACATGAGAGGACATATACGTCTACTAGTTTTTTTTTCGTTGACTCCACCACGTTACTCCTCACCCCACATGCTCTAGGTTCGATCCCGCATTTATTAATTTTTGAAGTGTCATCTGATATTTTTAAATTTTCTCCCACTATATCTGTTGTCCATTTATCTCATACACATCACTATGTAGATTTCATATTTGGAAATCATCCTTTTATTTTACCACGCTATCATTTGTGCAAAAGAGGATTTGAGGAGTTGCAACAATATATTAAATATTTTATGTCGAATTTTTGGAACATACTATGGGTTCGAGTGGGCGTCAAATTCGAATTTAGTAGCGTCTATCACTCTCTGACTGATGGACCGACCGAGGTCGTTAATAGGAGTTTGGAGAATTTTCTTAGGCGTTTAATCAGGGAGAACCTAAAACAATGAGATCTTGTACTTCACAGGCACAATTCACATTTAATAATTCTAAACATCGCTCCCTTAATATATCTCCTTTGGAGATTATCTGTGTTACTCCACCTACTTGACCACCATCCCCTCCTATTCTATGAACGTATTTCATTTGATGCGCAAACTCATATTAATTATTTAAATAAATTGCATAAAATGAATGCTAATAATTTGCGAGCAACATTTGAAAATTATAAATTCATGGTCGGTCGTTATCGTCGTGAGTTATACTTTTCAAAGGGAGATTGAGTGTTTGCTTATTCAGGAGGTTTGGTCCATTCCAAGTTCAGAAGTGCATCAAGCTACCTGTCGAGGCCCCAAATATACCACCCGATTTAGCACCAACGATGACGTCTTATCTCTCTATTGCCAGTTTTTGCGAGTTCTCGACGGAGTCGAGCTCTGTGAACTCCGGGAGAATTGATGCAACCTTCGTTGCAACCTTCGTCGCTTCTGAGAACGCGTGATACCATCACGTGTCAGTTATCTTTTTTGATCTTATTTTATTTTATCTTAAATCATGTATGTTTTTATTTTCCCAGTCGGCAATATCGTTTGAGTTTTCGGCTCATCGGTTTTACCACTTGATGAGACCTTAAAATAAAATGTCCGGTAATTTTAGGAAGTTAGGACGAAAAGGGCAAGCTTAATTTATTTAAGGACGCATAAATCTAATTCGTAAGGATATCCAAATCATACAAAAGGAATTTGAACAATTATGGAGATGAATTGGAGAAATATTTGAAAATAAACTTATTTGGAAACAAACGTTATTTGGGAAAATATAAAAGGGCTGCAAACTTTTGGAAACATATTTAAAAACCCAAGCTGCCGTGAAGGCGTTTTTGGAAACAAGTTTCTTTGGAATGTCTTTTGGAAACTAGAATATTGGAAATCCTTAACAACTGCTCTCTCTTAAAGCATCCTGCCATGAAGAAGACAGGACACTGGTTAGAAACAGGGAACGAGTCATCCACTCGTTCTCCCTGTAATACCGGAAAGAAATTCATGTTCTGCTCGCGCCAAGGAAGAACGCCGCCTCCGTTCAAGATCGAGAAACTCCAGCAAATCTTTCTCGTCGCTGGTTTCAGAGGTCGGCCGCGTCTTCATCTTCTTCGATCGGAGTTCTCGCACGACCACCATCCATCGCCATCGACTTCCTTCCTAATCTCATCCTTGGGTCGTCGTCGACGTCAGAAACTCTATTCCAACGACCCGGTGCACGACTCGAGCCGTCGACCTCGCCTCCCAATCCGGTTCCGTCCGTGAATGATCAAGCCGCTGGTGTGGTATTCCATGCACAACGAATTTGGATCGAGCCAACTTTTTTCGCAGTATCAAGCCCGTATCCTTGCTCCGATTTAGTTTTAATTTTATGCGATCCCACTAAATAATTTTTAAGCTTGCCTCAAACGTTCCTACTATTTTTAATTGTCGTTATTCATAAATTATTATTTGTGTTTTTTGCTTGTGAATGTTCGGATCTCGCCAAGATTCGACTAGTAAAACGCCCAAAGAACATTTCCTCAAATAACAATTAACAGCCTTTTGAAGTTTAAACGTCAGGAGTGTGATTTCGCGTGCAAAAATTCGATTTGGCCCTTTGGCCTATACAAAAATAAAATTAATCGCATAAAAAATATCTTATTTTCAGAAACCCTAGCTTTGGTTTACATCAATGATTGTGGTGGAGTTTTGTCCGGAGACACTATAAAGGGCAGCCCGGTGTACAAAGCATCCCCACGTAGCGTGGGTCCGGGGAAGGGTCCCACCACAAGGTTGAAATGTAGGCAAACTTTACCGTACATTTTTGTTCCAAAACACTGATTTAGGAAAATAGTGTCTGTGATCGCGGCCAAGCAAACCCAACTTCGTTTTTCACCATTGCATTCACAACCGCTACCGCTCTCTCACTACTCTTCCAAATAGAGTTTTAGTTGCGGCGTTTGAGTGGCGGCAGTATTAAATTGTGGTAGTGAACATTGTGGTAGCAGTTTACCTACATTTGGAACTTTCACAGAAGTTTTTTTCCCCTCAAATTTCACGTTCCGGGGTCATGTCATTCTTGACTACTCCACTTGACACTTGCATGACTATGGTGGTATTTTGGCCTAAAATATTGTTTTGGGAAAATAGCATTTGTGGCCGCATATATCCAAACACTACCTAGGCTCACAATCACCACGACTCTCCCACCACTCGCCCAAATAGAGTCTTAATTTAAAAAAATATTTTTTTTTTTCAATATTGTGAAAGTCTCTTGAAATTTATCTCTGACATTTTACAGCTGCATTCGGAGCGGTCTTGCATGTTGTTTCCACATCTCTTCTCGGCATAGCCGCTATCACAATGGCCAACACCATTGCTGGCGAGGAAACTGTGCATAGGCTAGCCTCCCTTTTACTCGTACTTCTCGGGGGTAGTTACATCTTATTGTTTGCGTTTGGAAAGGGTGGCCACAGCCACTCGCACAACCATCCTATGGAGAAAATGGCCGTCGCTGGGCTTGTTCTTGTGCCTGCATTGTCGCCATGTGCAACGACACTTCCTGTGTTTCTTACTGTCGGGAACTCGTCCTCTATGATGGTGCTTGCGATCATTGTGCTTCTTTTTAGGTACTCCATTCTCTTAAATTTAACATGATTTTACAGAGTTTACAAATTGAAATGTGCTTTTTCCTGCCCGTTAGCTCGCATGTTGAAGGTCAAATATTTTACTAGATTATTGAAGAATGAATAAATGAATTACAGTATTTTAGTTTATTTACACCCTTCAAAGAATTGAAAATTTATTCAAATAGTTTATAGGGTATATATCGGTCATTTGTGCCTTTAAATAAGCCACTTTGTTAACGCGCCTGCTCATTCTGTAAGTGCGGGCGGGGTCATTCAGAATCTTGTAAAATCTCCAATTTTTGATCAATTTGGAGGCTTTTACTAAAGAAATGTCATAAATTTACTGGAGTGGTTTATTTGTGCTGAATTGGTTCCGCTGCTAGTAATTTCCATTGGAAGCATAAACTATGAAAATGTTAAATGTTAATTGGATAACATGGCATTTTTTATGAATAAAATATTGCTATAAACAATCTTTTTTCCTTGGAACTAAACTACGGTTTGGATTATTTTCAATTTTCTGCCTGTTTTTGTAGGAAAAGTAGTAAACAAAGGTTAGAGATTGTTTGTATGCAGTAGTTTGATGGGTTTTCTCCTAGTTTTTTCACATTTTTCTTCATAGGAGTCCTTTTTCTCAAAGACAAAGGTAAAGATCCTGTTTTGGAGAGCGTTGATGGTTATAACACAGTTAAACACAGGAAACCGTTGTTTTTTTTCTTCCCAAAATGACATTTTCGGCCAAAAATCAACACAATTATGCATGCATGGTCAACTCACGGAAGTTTCAAATGCAGGTAAACCTTTACTATTGTGTTTACTATCGCGGTTTCACTTCAAATGCCATTGTTCTCCCAAACATAGCATGGGACTATGTTTAAGTGAGTTGTGGCGGTGCATTAGCTTTTGTAGCTTTCTGGGTCATGTTTTAGCCCCAAAACTTTGTTTTTAAAGCCGGAATGTTCACTTCGGCCAACACCCGAAAGCACTGGGATACCCACGCTGGCGTTTTGTCTCAAAATAACATTCGCACGCCCACCTTCCCAAACATTGCCGGTGATTCCCACCGTTGTGTTCACAACTCCCAACGCCGCGAATGCCTAGCGGAGAAAATAAAACTCTTTCTCTCGAGAAAGCTTAACTTTGTCTTCCAAGTTCACATCGATTTATGTTTTGGATCTTTCTGAAATTGCTTTTCAGTCCCTTTCAACAAATTTATCTTGTGCTTCATCTCCAAAATCTAGCAGTCCCAGAAAGCTGATGGATTTTTTTGTTGAATTCTGAACTTGCAGCACCATCACTGTAATGACCTCGCTGGTGGCACTTTCATTCTACGGGGCCAGCCAGATCAAGTTCCACTGGGTCGAGCGCTACGATAAGCTTCTCGTAGGCTCGGTTCTGTGCCTGGTCGGTATTCTCACTTTTATTTTTCATGACCATGACGGCGAAGATCATCAACACAATCATCACCCCTTTGAGGGGATTCTCAACAGAAAGCTTGTGGGTATGTAAGTCATGTTGATTTCTTCCTTCTTTTTCCAAATCTAGTGGCAGCCTCTGCCTATTTTAGTTGTTTTTTGTTGTTGGAATCAGAGCTGGTAGAGGCTGGCAAGAACTATTTGTATTGGTAATATATTATTATTGTTTGTTGGTTCTGATTCTGGCTGAATACAATCAAATCACAGAGTTATTCCATGCTGGTATTTTTGTAATTTTATCTTATCCACCACATTTATATGGTATTAAGGCCATTGAGCTGCCTGGGCTTGGGAAAAAAAATTTGTACGCGGAGCGCACGATCCTCTGTGCAAGGGAAAATCCGACCGTCAAAACAGTGCAAACACAATTTTTGATGAGGGAAATCTGACCGGAAGTTGGATCTGACTGGATTTTCCGATTGAAAAAATCCACCTCGATTTTCCAGATGAATTTCAACCGTCAGATTACCGATTTTTACGATCGGATTTCCCCCGCACATAGAGGATCGTGCGCTCCGCGTACAAAAACAGTTTCCCCTGGGCTTGAGTTGGTTTGCAGCTAAATAGTTGCCGGCCATGAAAACTTCCTTTCATCATGCCAAGATGCCGTCTCGAAATATGTAATATATTTTTTTAATCCTTAAAGGTATGGATGCAACCGACTAAGATTATCGCTCCAGCTTCCTCGACATTGAACTTCAGCCGAATTAGAATCGAAATTAAAATCGAGCCACACACACGGGCTAGTCATGGTCCTAAAATAGGACTATTAAAATAATCTGAATCATCCAATCTCATCAAGTTGATAATTCATAACAAAGTGCAAATAATTAATAACAGAGTGCAAGCAAAACAGCTGCAGTTTTAGTTCTTTAGTTGTTGTTATTGTTGTTGGAATCTGATGCAAGGCCACACCATGGACGACCTACAAATAGTCCGAGGAGATTTGTTCTGAGCTTTCTACTTATTGTGAGATTAACTCGATGAGTTCGTTACTGCAATGATCGAAGAGCGCGACGGTTGCGGTCGTGAAAGCGGTGGTCATGAGCTATCGTTCATGAACGCCCGACCGACCTCACCTAAATAAATTCATCCACTTTTATGTTCAAATCTAGTTTTCTTTTCTGGGTGGCGGTCATAACCGTTGTCATGACAAACACGCATTCTATGATAGCAGTGTTTTTGTGCAAACTACGCCGCGCCAAACGAAGCTGAAGTCTCTTCACAAGAACCAGACTCTGAGATCTTGTTAGATTTGCGAAGGGAAGAGATGTCGATCATGCCTCTGTGCTAAAGTCGACAATCCGAAGAAACAAACTACAATGAGATTTTTCTCACTAGTCTTTGAGATACACTTCCATCAAATGCTTCTTGCTTTGGTGGCATGTTGGTATTTCAATTTTATTCCCAAAAAAATATCTTTAAAAATAGGCAATTGTTAACCGCACCCCAGTTTTGGCTATCCGCAACCCTTTTATATGAAGTATTACGCGTTTTTTTTTGAAAATACGCCCTGTACAAGCATTTTTAGGAAATGTGTTCAACACGAAAGTTGTAGATATCATCGAGATCTACAACTTTCGTGTTGAACATTTTTCCTAAAAATGCATGCACAATGCGTATTTCCAAAAATTTGTTATAGTTACGCCCATGTTTCAATTCGGGCGGCAACACGTCTTGTGCGTGCATTTTTAGCAAAAGTGTTCAACACGAAAGTTATAGATCTCGACGATATCTACAACTTTCGTGTTGAACACTTTTCTTAAATATGTTTGTACAAGGCGTATTTTCAAAAAAATGCGTAATACTTCATATAAAAGTGTTGCAGATAGCCAAAACTGAGGTGCGGTTAACAATTGCCTAAAAATACTGCTTGCATTTCTCTAATAATTTCTTTAAATTTCAGATAAAATTTTAATACAAATATGGATCACTGTCTCAGAACACACCTAAAACGCAACAAATTGTCTAAAATAAAACTAAGTAAAAAAAAACAGAGAAGGGGAATCAAATCAGTGAACGGCAGCATAGCGAAGCAATCTTGCCAAAACCTGAACCAGCTGCTCCTGTATGATTTCATCAGCCGGAAGATCCGAACTCGTCTCCCTTCTCAAGGAAGTAACCCCTTTATCCGCAATCCCGCAAGGCACAATATGCTTGAAGAAATTCAAATCCGGATCGATGTTGAACGCCAATCCATGAGAAGCAATCCCCATTGAAATCCTCACCCCGATCGCCCCGATCTTCTTCTCCGCCACCCAAACCCCCGTCTCCCCCTTCACTCCTCGCCGGCCGATCACGCCGTGCGAAGAGCAGATCTCGATCATCGCCGATTCGAGGGCTTCGACGTAGTCCCGCGCGCCGAATCCTAAATCCCGGAGAGAAATTATGGGATATATGACGGCCTGGCCGGGGCCGTGAAAGGTTATGTCGCCGCCCCTTTCGGTGAGGTGAAGCTCAGCGCCCATGGATTTGAGATCGGACTCGGGAACCAGCAGGTTGTGAATCGTGCGCCTCTTTCCGAGGGTGTAAGTGGGAGGGTGCTGGAGGGAGACGATCGTGTCTGGGATTTTGTTGGTTTTCCGATCGGACCGGAGTTTTTCTTGGAGATTCAGCGCCTCCGCGTAGTTGACGATTCCCATTCTGCACACTCGGACCGTCCTCTGTACGCGACTCATCTTCCTCAGCTTCTGTGCTGCTTTCACATCTGTTCTTCACAGAGGTGATTCTGAAACAGGGGATTGGGGAAAATAAACTATCAGATAGATATGAAAATGTTGTGTAGGCTTTTTTTGGTACTTTGCGCCACCAAAATACGGGTTTTTGACACTTTGCATCCTGAAGGTTTATATTTGGCACTTTGCACCCTAGTTCATTACTGTGAGGGTTATTTTCGTGATTTAGGTCAAACCTGCTTATCTCCTCCCTATTCAGTTTTGATGCCGCCTCCCAGCTTTCGCCATTCTCTCGCCCGCACACCTCCAGTCGACCTAGAAGCTCCCCGTCTCATGTCGGCCTTCACGCCTCCCGTCGACATGAACGCCGCCCGTCTTCGGTCTCCATCCGGTATCCCGTCTTCGGTCTAAGCTTTTCGTCTTCGACCTCCATCCCATCGATCTCCGAGCAGTCCGTCGACTTCTAAGCAGGTGAGCCTTCTTCCTTATGTCTTTCTGGTATTTAAGGCCCGAACAAAAATACTCCTGAAATTTTGGCAAAGGGTGCAAAGTGCCAAAGATAATGTATTTCGGGAGTGCAAAGTGCTGAATTTAGACTTTCTGAATGCAAAGTGCCAAAAAACCATATTTCGGAGGTGCAAAGTGTCAAAAGCATGTTGTATACAATACAGTAATGAAGAACTATTTACCATGCCTGCATATCAAATTAAGAGATTAATCTCTTTTATATAAGAAGACATAAGATCATGTTGATGATCGTCATCAATAATCTTATCTCAACGTGGGGCCAACTTTGGCTCTGTTTGTCACGGTGGTGGCGGTCACGAACGTGGTGGATATGAACCGGATCATCTTGTCAAGCATGCATTCTATAACGGTGGTGTTTTTGTCCAAACTCACCGGAGCAAAAAAGCCGCGCCAAACGGGTGGATTCTATATCTACTATTTGGTGCATTTTCTAATTTTTATTGTGTATTTTCTATTATCCTATTTTCAATTGCTGTAAATTCATTGTTGCACTAATATTAGCATTAAATTATTATTATTATTTGCACATCGTCGGTTTACTTGTTCTATACCTCTAAGGCTCGTTTGGAGCGGCAGTGGCGATCGTGAACGTGGTGGTTATGAACCGTCATTCGTAAACGTCCGACCTCATCTAAGAAATTTCATCCACTTTTATGTTCAAATCTAGTAATCATTTTTTGGTGGCGGTCATAACCGTTGACGTGTCAAACATACATTCTATGAAGGTGGCGTTTTTCTTCAAACTCGCCGGAGAAAAAACGCCGCGCCAAACGGAGCTCATCTCCATGATACTATTTTATTGCTCAACACTCCAGACATGGGCGGATCCAGAGGGGGGGCCGAGGGACACTAGCACCCCCATTATTTTTCGAAATTGTTAGTGGATTTGGATTCCTCTCGTCGCGACAATGAATTTTGACTGCTTATATGTCAAAAATGGTGACCAGATGAGGGAGAAATAGCTCTGATAAGATGAAAGCGTTCTCACGTCACGTAACTAGTTTGTTTTGAGACAAATATTGGCTATTCACAGACCAAAGATGGCTATTCGCAGTCCAAATTTGGCTATTCGTAGACCAAGTTCAGCTATGTGCACCCCTAAAATTAATTTCGAACATGTGACCCACGACCCGCCCACTCACCCCGCTAGCATTTGTGTTTAGAAATATTTTGTGCACCCCCATTTATAATTTTCTGGATCTGCCACTGACTCCAGAGATACTTATTCTAAATATCGAGCCTTAACTCTATGACTGGCGTTTTTCTCCAAACTCACCTCAGCAAAAACACCGCGCCAAACGGAGCCTAAGTCTCCATGATACTCTTTTATTGTGTAACACTCGAGAGATACTTATTCTAAACATCGAGCCTTAGCTCTACTACTGCCGCGGACAATAATGGTATTAACAAAAAAGTTATCAAAAAAATGGAAATTTATTATCACCTTCATTGATTCGGCTTCGTTTGGCGCGGCTTATTTGCTTCGACGAGTTTGGTCAAAAACACAATTATCATAGAATGTATGTTTGACATGACAAAGGTCATGACCGCTACCAAGAATATAAACTAGTTTTGAGCATAAAATGCATGAAATTTTTTAGGTGAGGTCGGGCGTTCACGAATGATGGTTCATGAGCACCACGTTCACGTCCGCCACCACCGCGCCAAACGAAGCCTACAATCATTTATTGGTTCTTTTAACAAGTTAAATCGCCATGAAATGATAAACTAAGGGTCCGTTTGGAGCTGCGTTTTTGCTCCGGTGAGTTTGGACATAAACACTAAAGGGCAGCCCGGTGCACAAAGCATCCCCGCGCGGCAAGGGTCCGGGGAAGGGTCCCACCACAAGGGTGAAATGTAGGCAAATCTTACCCTGCATTTTTGCAAGAGGCTGCTTCCAGGACTCGAACCCGTGACCTCAAGGTCACACGACGACACGTTAACCGGTGCGCCAAGGCTCCCCTTCTTTGGACACAAACACTATCATCATAAAATATATGTTTGGCATGACGGTTACGACCGCCACAAAAAAAAACTTAATTTTGAACATGAAAGTGGATTGAGTTCCTTAGTTGAGGTTGAGCGGTCACGAACGACGGTGCATAACCACTGTGTTCACGACCACCATCGCAGTGTCAAACGGACCCTAAGTCATTAAACAACAAAATCTATAGAAAATTGAATCACAATTAAAATGAGAAGGGAATCTTAAGATCAAGTGTGAATGATGGAGGAAGACATTCTCCATTAAACATTTGGGAAGCAAAAGAGATTGTAATCCAGGGAAATCTAAACCCTAGTTGCATCTCAGGCCATGCACTTGAGAAAAATCCTAAGATAATAAAACAAGAATGAGAGGCCTAAAGAAGTTCTGTTTGATATTTATCAAAAAATTAGCGATCAGATGATGAACCACAAGCTTATCCTTATCCTCTCAATATGTCGATCGACAGCAAACGACAAATTCATGGTGAAGCTAGTGCCAGAGAACTACATAACTTACTGTTTTTTTTAATGACGGAGTAAAGTAACTGACTCACCAAAGTAAACTACCAGAGATAAGAACATGCTAATAAACTAAATCAAGCAGAGATTGAGATACTGTTACTGATTTTTTAATGCTAAACACAATCAGAGAAATAAAGTGATGTAGGGCAGGCTAGGTACGAGAGGATTCCAAACATGCAACCTTAGATGTAGTGCCAGGGAAATAATTCTATGCCTAACCTAGGGTGATGTATGCATGCGGGTAATGATCCAACAATAAATTGCAGTTATCACAAGCAAGTAGAAACTAATTTTGAAAGCAAACAAATTAGGCTTTCCTCCGATTAGAGGACCAAAATCCAGCATGTGCAATAGATAAAGGTCCTACAAATCATGATTAGTGCCAAAACAAATAGATTACCAAGACAAGACATCCATAATCATATAAGAACCAAGTTCATACAACAATGATGAAAATAATGAAACCAAACAAAAAGAAAATCACGAGCGAGGGGTCGTACGCGCAGAAGCGGAGGTTTGGTGATCGTAGAGGAAGTGGCGGCTGTCCGAAGGGAGAGTGGTGAATGGGTAGTTGAAAGGCTGGAGGGCTTGGGGATTGAATGGGGAATGGATCGGCGGGGTTTAAAGTGGCCTAGGAGTGTACGACTGTAGTGGATGTGGGCTGTACAGAAGGGTGAAACAACAAGCTGAAAGGTTTATATAGTGGGCGGTGGCCTGGGATTTGGCTTGGGAAGGTGGCTGTAGGATTTATATAGGGGAAAAAGTGAAGAACGACTGCTGACCGTGGCTAGCTGTGGATTGGAGGCAGCTGGCTGCTGCCTGGGAGGGGAAAACAGAGGGGTTTTAGGTCGGTTGTGGTTGAGTTGCAGTTTGGGGGATGTCTTGGTAGGGCTACTAGTTGGATTGGCGGTGGGCTGCCCGGGAGAGGAAAAGGAGGCGGCTAGGGTAGGATACAAGGAGGATCATGATAACATACCAAGGAGTTGGCACTTTAGGATTTCGCGGAGTCAGCATCACGAGAGATGGCCGGATTCTGGAAAGAAAATTCCAAAATCTGCAAAGCCTTATGATGGCTGCCCCTACCTCTTATTTATAATAAAACACGACTTAGGGCAACCCTCTTGGATGGCTATGATTGGTCATACACGATAGTTGTCGAATCTCACTAAATAAGACACTAAAAAAATAAAACAAATACATGAAAATTAACGAAACATTGATTTGGACGCAACTGCGAACTCGGATTATCCATCTGGCGGCGCCAAATATGACAGGTGACGAATCATGGCGCAAAACTCCCGCTCCACCGTCTCTCCATCATTCTCCCAGGCTTGAGAGAATTCATCTCCTGATGAATGGAAATGGGTATTCTCTCGGCGTATTCCAGATAAAATCGAAGTGGCTCTTCGGATGCCATCCAAGTATCATCGATGAAAGAGTGTCCTCTCCAATGGTAGCTTTGTGTCTGTCCGTCGGGCGTGGCTATGCACTCATGAGCACGATGTCAACAATGCTCTCATAAATCAGCTGGTGTGTTGGTAGTCCTGAAGAGACAACTCGTGGTGTTGGTGAAACTATAGATATCTTCTACTGGGGTGAGTGAGGCTCAAAAATAAGATGAGGACGAGACTGAGGCTGGAGACAGTGAGGCTTAGGAGTGGGCTCCAGGCATGAGTCTGAATACTCGCGAGTTTCGAAGTAAGGTGTCAACTCTTCAACATTGAATACGGGATGGATACCCACACTCTGAGGGATGTCGAGCTCGTAAGAGTTCATTCTGATACTTCTCACGACTATGTAGGGACTCATTCGCTTGACATTTAACTTTTTAGCAGGCCCCTTAGGGAGCCTCTCAGCATAAATTCGAACCATCGCCTGCTCGCCTTCGCAAAAAATCTACTGCCACTTGTGTCTATCTGCGTAAGTTTTATACATTTCATTATTATATGCAATTTTGCGTCGGATCGACTCGTGTAACCCACAAATGACTCAACAGACTCATGCAAATGACGAGCAAAAGAATCGCTAGATTCATGCAAATGATGAACAAAAGAATTGGTAGACTCGCGTAAATAATGCATATGAAGCACAACAAACACGACACTCTCTAGACGAAGGTCCGACAACGAACTGAATGTCTCTAAAATGGGGTGGCCTGTCAGGATGCTCTTTGGATGGGGTGTAAAAGTATCTGTCCAGTATGCGACGAACACCCAAATGATTGTGCGTTTCTTCGACACTCATGTACGAGTCGATGATGTGCCAAATTTCTATCAAGAGATGTAACTCGTCTGAAGGTTCATCAGGCGATATGTATGAAAATTCGTCGCAGGTGTGACAATCACCCGAATGAATATCTGAGACATCGACAATAGAATGCGACTCTAGAGTGCGGGGAGTGTCTCCAAGAAGAAAAGCTCATCTGGCGGGTCAACATGCGGTGTGTCCAAGAATTCATCAAGAGTGTGAGGGGTCATAGAGTAGGATCTCACAACATCGAGAGTATCCTCTAGTGTATGTGAAGCAAACTATACGTACTCAATGCTAAGCTCGAGATACTCGATAGCATGTAACTATCGTTATGAAAAATAAACGTTCTAATTGGAGAGTGAGGCTAGTTCAGCTTTTGAAAACCTCAAGCAAAAATTGATTACAACTTCAGTCATCCACCTGCCAATTTTGTGGAGTTCCAAGTGAAGTTTGACACACCCGAAGATGGTAGGCGTGTAAGCAGATCGGTTTTGGCTAAAATAGAAACTGAACCGAATACCTCGATTTTCACACACCAAAAACAGAAACCGAACTGAATCCACATGGTTCGATTTTTAAACCTTGGTTTGGTTTTACAATATACTTAGTAATTCTTGTTTTTATTAATAAAAATGTTGTTCGGATTTTTGGAAAATAATATTCAACTTCAATAATAATACCATTACACAATAATGACATCAGCAATAATAATCCTCGAAAAGTCGGCAACGGGGTTGCGGCTACAGAACTGTGCACCCCGGACTAGGGTTTAGGAGAAGCAAAAAGTAAAGAGAAGTCATAGAAGGAACAAGACATAAGTTATTGTCACTAACAAGGAGCTGGTAATTGCATAGGATATAACATATAATGAAGGCTGATTCAGTTATGTTTTTGTTGTTACACACTATAATCCTAACCTAACCGATCGGTTGGGTCCAAAAAATTGATTCACTTGGATCGGTTCGGTCCAAAAATCGATTCGGTTGGATCGATTCGGTCGATTTTGGTTTTTTATGCACACTTTTTAAAGATGGTAGCGACACAACATTACAGCAGCATGATCATCTGACTGCCTACTTCAGCATGAGCACATTGCTCCATCACTATAAGTTAACTAGCCTACGAATAAGAGTTCATACAACAATCGCGGCCCTGCTTATGTAGGGGGATTTTTGTGATCCAGACAGACCATTTCAGCCTCACCTTTTTAAGCAGAAACTCAACACAAACCGCAATAGAGGTGGGTACAAGACATGGGTTTTGAATTGTGCCAAATGCATTAACCCGCAAGGATGCACAAGAGTCACTATTTGTCATGTTCAAACAGGCATCCAAATAGTTGGACAAAATGAGACAATAGATCAGAGACTGACCGGTACTCACCAAGTTTCTACGCTGAGTCGAAGAGGGGGGGAATGCCATCCCAGTGGGCGGTCAGGGATGGTCTTCTTTTCTATGAGGGCGGCTCTACCTCTTACCCACATTGCTACTAATCCCTCTGCTGTTGGAGGCCACCCACTTGCTGATTCATGAAATGATGCACAAGACTATCGTCAGTAATTCCCAAGGCCACCTCAATCTCTCTACAAGTGATTTCCGGGACGGAGTGGCAAAAGAAGATGCCAGATATGTTGTAATTACAATATGACTAGAGCGCATAAGTCTCTGATTACATCACGGATGCCAATAACATTACTCATATCAACCCTTGAGACGACGAGGCTATCATCAGAAATAATATATTCTAGATGGGCAGGAAGAAGGGAGAGAAATGGAATCCATCAATGAGGTCCGTTGATTACTACTCTTTCATTCTCCGATAGAATATCTTCAAACAAAGGATGGTAAAGGGATGCAGGACAACTTTGTCTCGATCTCAGAGTCAATTTGAAAAGGGTGAGAGAGACTCACTGGTAAGAATAGTTCTGAGGGTTTGTAATGCAGTGCATAACCCATCCAATCCATGTGTCCCATAACTCGTTTGATATAATCCCACCGAATACGGTCATAAGCTCTTTCCAAGTCAAGCTTAAGCATAATAAGACCTTCAGACTTGAAAGCAACGTTTAGAGAGTGATGAACCTCTTGAGCAATCAACATGTTATCAAAAATATTACGGCCACCAATAAATGTCTTTTGTTCCTCTTAGCCCAACTTAGGTAGAACAAACTTAAGATGAATCGCAAGAATAACCACTTTACAAAGTGTATCACAGAGACTTATAGGTCTAAAGTCCTCCAACCTCGATGGATGTGTCATCTTAAGGAGAAGAACAATCCCTATTTTCTTCCATTCCACAGATATGTAGTCAATTATAAACAAGCAAATCGCCACCTCACACACCTTAAGACTAACAATATTCCAGTAAACTCGGTAGAAAAAGTTACTAAAACCATCCACGCCACGGATTTTCTGCTTTGGGAGGTTGAAAATGCAATATTTAACCTCTTCCATAGTGATTTCACGAGTAAACCAATTGTTCTCAGCCTCCGAGACAAAACCAATAATGGCTGGTAAACTGATACGATGCTTTCAAATGGGAAAAGTCCAATTGTGCTCCTCGTATTGGAATGGAGTAAGTTGGTTCTTTTGCAGATGCTCTGTTTTCCGGAGTAGTTTGGTTGCTTCCCTCTGGGACATTCTTTCCACTTGTCATGGTGGAAAACATGTGCCGCAGTTCTTCTATGGTAGCTGACTGCCGCTGATCCATTGCGTGCAGTGCTAGTTGTAGAGAACCATTGGGCCCATCCAGAGGTTTCAATGCTTCCTTGACAGCATCAATGTCTTTACGGAGTTCGAGACCGCGTGTGTTGTGATCTGCCATCAATACAAGGTTATCCATGGCCCAGGTATGCTCTAATACCAGCTGATATGATTCTAATTGAGAAATTGCATGTATAAGAGAAAGGAAAGGGTTAATGGTGCACCAATAACACATATATGGCAAGGGAAGAAATGGAAGGTCAGGTAAAACATTCACAAAGTTCATAACAATACACCACCTTGATTTAGGCCTTTAAGCACACACACGAAGGCGATTGCTGGGTGGTTGCGGAACCACTCCCGCTAATACATTCCCGCCTAACATTTACTTAGAGGTTTTAAATTTAAAACATAACGGTTACAAATTTGAAACATATCATAACATTACTTCCCCCTTTGAAAGCATCCTTGACCTCAAGGATCAAAGTCGGGAAATTCAGCCTTCATGGTAAGGTAGTCCTCCCAAGTCATGTCTTCAGGAGTGGCATTTGACCATTGAATGAGTACTTGAGCCACTGGTAGGCCTTGTCGTGGAATCAGTCGCCTATCCAGGATCTTCTCGGGTATTTTCAGCACGACTCCGTCCTCTGTGAGAAATTCTGGCAATGTGACTGATGCTGGATTTTCCCCAATGTGTTGCTTCGGCTGTGATATGTGAAATGAGTGGTGTATTTTTTATGTTGGAGGTAGCTGGAGCTGGTATGTCACGGGGCTCAGTTTTTTTATAATCTGGAAAGGTCCAAAGAAACGAGGAGATAATTTGATGTACTCCAATATGTGTGTACTAGTTTGCCTATATGGCAGTAAACAAACATACACCCACTCTCCCTCAAACTCCTTCTCCTTCCTCTTTCTATCAGCAATCTGTTTCATTCTACTCTGCACCGCCTGTATTTGGCGTTTGAGTGTGTTGATAGTTTGCTCATAATCCAGGAGAGTGCGGTGCACTGCTTCATTCTGAGATTCTCCTGGTATGTAAGGAATATGTAGGGGTGGAAGTACTCCATAAATCACTTCATATGGGGTCATTTGAGTTGCACTATGGAATGAAGTATTATGCCAATATTCTACTAGGGACAACCAATGACTCTAGGCTTTTTGTTTATTAAATGATACACACCTCAAATAGTTCTCCAGGCATCGGTTCACCACTTCTGTTTGCCCATCTGATTGTGGGTGATATGCACTTGAGGTGTTAAGTTGGACTTGAAGGAGCTCGAAGATCTCTTGCCAAAAATCACTTACAAAAATTACATCTCTATCTGATACTATGGACCAAGGCATTCCGTGTAATTTGACGATATTATTCATGAAAATCTTAGCTATACTAACTGCTGAGTAAGGGTGTTTAATAGCTACAAAATGAGCATACTTAAACGATCCACTACCACCATAATCATTTCGTAGCCATTGGAGGGGGTAATCCTTCAATGAAGTCCATGGAGAGATCTCGCCAGATCTTGTCTGGAATTGGCAGAGGCTGCAGTAACCCCAAAGGCCGGCTGGTTGGGGTCTTACATTGTTGGCATATTATACAGTGTTGAATGTATTGGTATACATATTCCTTCATGTTTTTCCAGTAAAAATTAGGCTTTAATTTCTGTAGAGTGACATGCACTCATGAATGCTCCCCAATGCTCGAATCATGGTAGATATAGCACAGTAGTTTTCTGATTTCATCATTGCTTCCTACCACTATCTTGCCTTTCCTCCTTAACCATCCTTTTGCAAACTGGAAATGAGATTTTGAAGAGGGATCAATCTCCTTTAGTTGTATGATCCTTTGCACCTTGGGATCATTTTGTTGGGTTAATAACAGTTTGCCTTCTAGGACGGAATTTCCAGTCACTAACATGTTCAAAGTTGCCTCATTGCCATGCTCTTTTCTGGATAGAGCATCTGCTGTAACATTATCTACCCTTTTTTTATACTTGATCGAGTAATCATACCCCAACAGCTTGGCTATGACCTTCTGTTGTAAAGGCGTGGTTAGGTGTTGATCCATCAAGAATTTCAAACTTTGATGATCTGTATGGATTACAAAATGAGTTCCTATTAAGTAGTGCCTCCACTTTTGTACTGCTAAAACAATAGGAAGGAGCTCCTTTTCATAAACAGATAAAGCAAATGTTTCTTCGATGAGCTCTTACTGAAAAAAGAAATTGGACGCCTCTCTTGTAGAAGGACTGCCCCAACTCCATTATCAGAGGCATCTGTCTCTACTGTAAAAGGTTTCTTAAAGTTGTGCAGTGCTAAAACAGGAGTAGTCACGACCTCTTTGAGGTGTTGGAATGCCTTTTCAGCTTCTGGAGTCCATGGGAAGAGGTTCTTTTTTAACAGATCAGTGTGGGGTCGTGATATACTTCCATACCCCTGGATGAATCTCCGATAGTAGCCTATAAGTCCCAGGAAGCCCCTCAACTGTTTAATTGTAGTTGGGCTTGGCCAGCTCTTCATGTCTTCCCATTTCCTTGGGTCTGCTGATACACCTTGAGCCGTGATAATGTGGCCTAGGTAATCAATTGTGGAGACCCCAAATTGGCACTTGATCCTTCTAAGGTAAAGATGCTCCTTCACCAATAGATTGAAGGTCATCTCTAAGTGATAAAGATGTCCTTCCTATGTGGAGTTGTATATTAGTATGTCATCGAAAAAGACGAGAATGAACTTGAGTAAATAAGAATGAAAAACCTGGTTCATAAGGCTTTGGAAAGTGGAGTGGGCATTAGTTAGGCCAAAGGGCATTACTAGGAACTCATAATGCCCTTCATGAGACTTAAAAGTTGATTTCTCAATATCCTCTGGTGCCATCCTCACTTGATGGTAGCCTGATCGTAAATCCAGTTTGGAGAAAACTGTTGATCCACTTAGTTCATCCAATAGCTCCTCAATGATGGGGATTGGAAAGTTGTCTTTCACCGTATTCTGATTAGCCTTCGGTAATCAATGCCCAATCACCATGAACCGTCTTTCTTCTTAACAAGTACAATGGGAGAGGAAAAGGAACTTTTACTATTACTCCTGCTTCCAACATTTCATTAATCATCTTCTCAATCTCTGTCATCTGCATGTAAGGATATCAGTGAGGCTTGGAGTTGGAATATTCTATTGGATTTTTCAAGATAATCCGATGATCATGACTTTGTGGGGGTGGGAGGCCCTGAGGGGTTGCAAAAACTGACTCAAATTTGCACAGCAAAAGAGCTAAGTTGCGCTCTTTTGTTGCAGTAGTTGCCTCCTATTGTTGGGTATTCTGACTGGAGGGTGTCTGGTCGGATGTATCATTCTGGGATTGTAGCCAACATAAGCTGAGCACGGTGCATTGGGCTGGCTTTTGTAGCAGTTTAGACATATTCCTCTTATTAATTATGGCGCTGCCTACATTTTTACTTCCTTGCATGGAGATTTTTTTTTGCCATATTGAAAATCCATATGAAAATTGAGGAAATCTCAACTTATTGTGCCCAAGGTTACCGGCCATTGAACCCTTAACACCACATCATATCCCCCCAAAGGCAATATAAACATGTCTGCTTCAAAGTGGACTCCTTGCATTGTCCATTTGAATCCCGGGCATAGTTTGGTACTTGTCAATCTATTGTCGTCAGCAACTGCTACCTTGAATGTGGGTATGGTGGTTGTTGTACATTGTAAGAGGTTGGTTGTGTGTTCATCGATGAAGTTGTGGGTACTTCCTGTATCGATTAGGATGAAGATTTGGTGCCCCTTATATGAGCCAGTCACTCGCATTGTATGAAAGTCAATAACTCTGGTGAGGGCATGCATGGAAACTTATGGGGTGATGACTGGTTGGTTGTTATGGTCTTCCGTGCTCTATTTAACTTCTGTCATTTCTTCTCTGCTCTCACCCCTTCTGTCTCATACCCCTCTTCCATTTCTATCTTGAGAATGTAAAGTTGAGTGGAATTTCTGCATTTATGCCCCTTGAAGTATTTCTAGTCACACCAGAAACAGAGACCTTTTCGCCATTTTTCATCCATCTCCTTGGGAGATAGCTTCTTTGTGTTTTTGAAGGTTGAGATCCACTTGAATTGTCAGTATGCGACCGACTGGATGACTTGTTGCCTTCAAGGTTTGGATTACTCCCTGATGATGAAAGCCACGACTGCCCCCAAGTGAACATTGTTGCTCCTGTATTCGAGCCAGGGCATATGCTTTTTGAAGGGTAGGAGGCATAAACATACGTACAACCAATGATATATCCTTGCGAAGTCCCGTGAGGAAGAGGCTGATGTCATATTCCTCAAAGATCAGTAGTTTGTAGCGTAAGGCCTCGAACTCATCTAAGTATTGCTGGACTGAGGAGGTTTGCTATAGTTCCTTGATCTCACTCATGGGGTCCTCGTATATAGTGGGGGCAAAACGTTCATAAATGGCTATAGAGAATTCATCCCATGATTGGTCCAGTTTTGAAACTCTGGACTTTGAATAAATTTGGAACCAGGACAGCGCCTTGCCTTCAAGATTTACAGCGGCGATCTTCACTCTAAACTTCTCCGGTCTGTTATCTACTTCAAAGAACTGTTCGCAACGAAACAACCAATCTTGCACTGCGTCGCCAGAGAAACGGGGAAAGTCCAACCGTGCTCCCCATGTTGGAATGGAGTAAGTTGGTTCTTTTGCAGATGCTCTGTTTTCCGGAGTAGTTTGGTTGCTTCCCTTTGGGACATTCTTTCCACTTGTCATGGTGGAAAACATGTGTCATAGTTCTTCTATGGCAGCTGACTGCCGCTGATCCATTGTGTGCAGTGCTAGTTGTAGAGAACCATTGGGCCCATCCTGATCTTTCAACGCTTCCTTGACGGCATCAATGTCTTTACGGAGTTCGAGACCGTGTGTGCTGTGATCTGCCATCAATACAAGGTTATCCACGGCCCAGGTATGCTCTGATACCAGTTGATACGATTCAAATTGAGAAATTGCAGGTAGAAGAGAAAGGAAAGGGTTAATGGCGCACCAATAACACAAGTATGGCAAGGGAGGAAATGGAAGGTTAGGTAAAACATTCACAAAGTTCATAACAATACACGGCCTTGATTTAGGCCTTTAAGCGCACACACAAAGGAGGTTGTTAGTGAGACGTTCACAAAAATATCATGTGATATTTAACCTAGGGATTGCAAACGCCTAGCATTCCAACAAAGTTTTAGCAGGATTCAATAAATTTTACAGGCATATTATGAAAGAAAT
Organism: Dactylorhiza incarnata; assembly: GCA_033032865.1. Classification (NCBI taxonomy): domain Eukaryota; kingdom Viridiplantae; phylum Streptophyta; class Magnoliopsida; order Asparagales; family Orchidaceae; genus Dactylorhiza; species Dactylorhiza incarnata. The sequence continues at coordinate 992,916 of JAWHQI010000450.1, forward strand.
GAAACAACTGATTTAAATTGAAGACAAATAGGATTGATAATAATTAGTGCAAACTCTGAATTTTTAAGATCAAATAAAATATGCATAGCCTCATAACTAACAGTAAGGTAGCAATGAGAGAAGTAGAGTTATACCTCAGGGCATATCAACGGCGTCGAACCAACGACTATGGAATGGTTCTCGAGTTCAAGAATCTGGGGTGGCTAGTGAGTGGGAGAGAGAGCCAGTTAACGATTTAGGTTTGTGGGGGAAACACGAAAATCTGGAGTTGGACGTTGGTTGATCTCGAGATCAACTTTAAATGTCCATTGGAAGCTCGGCGAGACTAGGTGAAGGGATGGAGAAGGCAGCAAGGTGCGGCAGAAGTCCGTTCGGTGGTTGATTAAACAGACAGGCTGCAGGAGGCGTCGAACCCGGAGATTGGGCTCGCCGGACACAGGGGAGGAGGCTACGTGGACGTACGAGCCCTAGGGGGCATTGTCCGGCAGCTGTGAGAGTCGTGGAGGTTGCCTGGGTAGGGAGAGGCGTCGTCGCGTCTAGGGCAAGGCGGTTAGCTTCTATTATTGAGAATGGAACTAGTAAAGCAATCTTGAAAATATAAAGGAGGCAGTGAGGCTATCCATGCATATTAGCATATGAACAATTAATTGAGGGCTCAAAGTATTACTTAACAAGCAAATCTAAACGTTTCTGAATATCAAAAAAATAAATAGAGAATGGAAATTATGAGTTAGGAAAGATGGAAATTAACCCATGCTGTAATGAACAGGAGGAGTCTGTCTTTCCACAGATAATTGCTATGTCCTCCAGACCAAATAGATAAAATAAAGGAAATGGACTATAAAAACAAACTAAGACTCTGTTTGGCGCGGCATTGGCGGTCGTGAACACGGTGGTTATGAATTGTCGCTCGTGAACGCCCGACCTCACCAAAGGAACTTCATCCACTTCTATGTTCAAAACTAGTAATATTTTCTTGGTGGCGGTAATAATCGTTGTCATGCCAAACATGCATTTTATGACGGTGGAGTTTTTCTCCAAACACACCGGAGCAAAAACGCCTAAGAAACTTTATGACTAATGAAGACCAACTAAAAACTGGAGTTAATGAAAAACTTCAGTTGATTTAAAATGAATATTAATTATGAAGAACAAATGAAATCTCTATCAATAAAACACAACCACAGAAAGGAAATCCCCATCAAAATCATACTAGTATTCCAAAATCAGAGCAGTGCAAAACCAAAAGCCCAATGAATAATCTCAAAACAAACCTCTTATCAATCCTTCCCAAAGCCCTCGAACATTGGAAAACCTACAAGAAGATCTAGGAGGAAGAAGAAGAAGAAGAAGGGCATGGTTATAGTAGCAGACTAGGTAATCAGTTAGCACTCTAACTTCTCATACCCTAAAGCACACCAATATAGTATCCCAATGAATCAATTTTAAAAGAACCGAAGGCTGGGTTAGGGTTTACCAGAACCAGAGGGGCAAAGAAATGAAGTGACGCACCGGTTGCCTAAGTGCAGGTTGTCCATGGTGTAAACAGCTTAAGCCATCCATAAAAAGAAGAGGAAGAAGCATTCATTTTCCTCCACATAACAGCAGCCAACCTATCTTGGAACCGAAGGAGTAGGGAAGAGCGTATTTCCAAACTAATCTCACCCACACGCGTCTGTTGATTCACCTCAGAATCGAAAAGGAGAAAATTGGGGAAGAGCAGAAGAATGAGGAAAATCGAATCCCGCGTTCCCTTCGTCGGTGGTTGCCGGCCACTCCGGCGCCCTTCGCCTTCGTGCCCTTTGCCGGCCGGGTGACCTCTCCTCTGACACCTCTTCTCTGCTCTTCGATCGAACCTCTTCCTTCTTGCAGAGCTTACCATTCACGGCAACAACCGGCGACGAAGGCCCCTCTAGCGGACATCGACGACTGGGCGAAGTGAGCCTTGCCGACCTTAATTTCTCATGGCGGAACTAGGATTTTAGTCCGACCCGGGCACTAAGTAAAACCTTTCCAATAATTCAATTTTTTTTAAATGATGTTAAGGAAATACATTAAACTGAAAACTAAAACATACCGAAAATCAACTAGATAACTAAAATTTTGCAATTCATAAACAGAGTAGCACATGTAGGAAATCTAATTATCTACAGGTGGATTAATTGCTTTAAAAATAAAATGGACTGGTTTCCCCATCCCAAATAAGATTGAAATCATAAAAATCAAGGCAGCTACAGATATCTGATATATATCAAGTTATCAACGATAGAATTTCTTTGATGATAAACTGACATAAATGGATGAAATCAAAAAACCCTTTGATGCCAGACAAGCAACCAAAACTCTTTCTGTCCAAAAATCTAAAAGTTTTTTTTAGTTTGAATCTCACAATCACTTACCAGTAAGAACTCTAAAGAAGAGTGTGGATCACTGAAGTTTAAATACATTATTTGAATATGATTTAAATTGTCAGGATCTTATCAGGTCTCCAATGTCTTACCAATGTAAAGCAACCTTGTCTTGTTAGTAACTAAGGTGCACCGTAAGCTCAATGTATTCAGAAATCAGATAAATCACACATGAAAACTGGTTTCGCATAAATCACATATGAAAAACCCATAATTAAAACCCAAAAACATAGATTTCTAAAAAAAACAGCAAATCAGAGATGCCCGGGTTCAAGGAAATGGAAGAGGCGAACTGCAAAATCACTATAGAAGAGATTCATAAAATGGAAGAGGCGTTACCCTAGCTGAGAAGCCTGAGACGCAGGAATCGAAGATAACCAGGTTGAGGTCTTGAGGAATCGAAGATGCCGAACTTGAGGACTGAGGTATTGAGGAATCACGAACTGCGAAATCAATGTCGTCGTGGAACTGCGAACTCGCCGTCGTCGCCGTGGAGCTGCGAAATCGTCGTTGTGGAGTTGTGAAATCGTCGTCGCTAGCCGCTAGGTAACGCCATCGTCGCTGCCTTGCTTCCTCGATGTCGAACTATCGAAATAACCTAAATCAGCGCAGCCCTACTTTTTTATTTCCGCCAAAACACACCCGGGCACGTGCCCGGGTGTGTCTGTGCCTAGTTCCGCCAATCAGCCATGGGCAGATGCCATTTGGCAGAAGAGACATGTTGGCGTTGGGGAAGATGAAGCTACATTCAGGATGAAAGTGAAAGCTGCTGGCATCCAACTCACCACCACAACGCCGCCTCCTGCCCTTCTTCTCCCTGAATGGTGGCTGCCTTCCCTAGCATGTATGCATCGCTCTTTTTTTTGGAAGCTCTCTATTCTCTGATTCGCAAATGCAGGTCCAGGTCTCCGTTTTCCATAATTTTGTAGATCTTAGGTGGGTTTCTTCTTCTTCATTCCATAATTTTGACGGCACTGTCGCCGGTGGGTACTATCGTGGTTGGGATACTGACAATCAGGGTACTGTTGTGGTAGGGATACTGTCACGATCGAGATACTATCGTGGCCGTGTACTATCGCGGTTGTTGTAGGGGCGGCGGAGCCCTGTACTTGTCAACCTATAATTCCCAAAATATGCACAGAAAAAAGTGCGAAAGGTGTCGTTACGCTCGTATCGATCATACGAGTCTAATGAATGCAACTGAAGTCGATTCCGGGTTCATTTACTAATAATTATCTATGTGAATCGCCACAAAGCTCGACCTAATTCGGTCAATTTCTACATTCTCATTGGAATTGAATGAAATGAAGGGCATTGAGATCGTACTGATCATACGAGTTCAATGCAGCTGACTGGAGTCAATTTGAAATTTGTTTGCCTATAATTACCTATTCGGATCGATGTGTAGCTTAATGTGTTATATTTTGGCAACTTTCTCAATTCTCATTGAAATTGAACACAACGAATGACAATGAGTTTGTATCGATCGCACGAGTCCAATGCAACTAATTAATGTCAATTTGTAGTATGTTTGCTCAGAAAGTCGCGTCGGGCTCATCACGTTGTTCGATTCAGCCCGATTTAACCAACTTCGTCATTACACATCGGAATGAGGTGCAACCAATGGTGGACCCAAGATTTTAATCCGACCTGGGCACCAAATAAAAGATTTAAATTTTTGATAAAATTTTTTAATTCAAAATTTTAAAAATTATTATTGCAAATGACAAAAAATGAAAGAAAACAACAAAAAATTAAATACATGCATATCAATACTACTTTTCATTAGTAAGGTTTTCTAAACATCACTTTCAATATTTGTGATTAACAAAAATGATATCAATTACATAAAGTATAAATAAATATTAATAATCGAAGCGCATACCATTACCAAGCTATTTTTCGTGGGCTCATATTTTTGAAGCGTGTGATGGTTGTCTCATTGCTAATATTTTTCACAATATCCTTCTTAATATAAGCAATTAAGCGATCGTTCATCCACACATCTCACATTCTGTTCCGCAAACGAGGTGTTAAAGGCAAACCATAATTGGCTATTGGCAAACCAATTTCTATGAGTTATTACGCGCCTTTTGAAAATACGCTTTGTACATGCATTTTTAGGAAAAGTGTTCAACACGAAAATTGTAGATCTCGTCGAGATCTACAACTTTCGCGTTGAACACTTTTCCTAAAAATGCACGCACAAGGCGTATTGTCGCCCTGATCGTAATTATAGCGAATTTTTTGAAAATATGCCTTGTACATGCATTTTTAGGAAAAGTTTTCAACACGAAAGTTGTAGATCTCGAGGAGATCTACAATTTTTGTGTTGAACATTTTTCCTAAAAATGCATGTACAAAGCGTATTTTCAAAAGGCGCGTAATAACTCATAGAAATTGGTTTGCCTTTAACACCACCCTTTTATTATCTTCATTGCCGAGAACATCCTCTCAACGGTAGCAATTGCAATACGTAGTAGACATGCTCTAACTCCATATGTCGATAAACACAAAATTTTGAACAAGTCCACTAAGCCCTTCGACGTGAGAAAATGTGTTATTTGATTGCATATCAAGAATGTACATGTCAAGCTGACCTTCAAGCAACTACAAATCTAATAGATCAAAATCATACGAATAGAGCTCTACAAGAAGAATCAAATTTTGCTTACAAAATCTAGCAAATTGATTCGTTGGATCTATACAAGAAATACAAAGAAGTAACTTAGTATTTACTTTGTTAAAACGATCATTCAACTCACTCAATATCCAATCGATTACTGTATTAAAAATCTCAACTCGATAATGATGAAAATTTGTGTCATCTTTTGCATTTCTTCTTGATCTTCTAGCTTGAATGTGCTTACTATCTATATTAGGAACTTCAATAACATGTTTACCACAAAAAGAAGTTTAAGAAAAAATGACTTATTCAAGTTCAATATTTCTCAAATTTAATAACAATTGTTTCGACAATTGCACAAAGCGCATTGCATTAATAATATTTTGATCTTTTTTTGTAATGTTTGTAACAACTCTTGTGTTATTGCCAAAATATATTTTATTAAATGCAGAATAAATATGAAATCAAAAGTCAATATACTTTTGATAATATTGGTTGTTGCTCTTCCTTGATTTTCATCTACTCCATCAACTACAATAATTTCAGGCTCTGTTTGGCAGAGCTGTTTAGGTGCAGTGTGCCGCTGTTTTTTGAACAGCCCCCCCCCCCCCCCCCCCCCCCCCCCCCCCCCCCCCCACAAACATGACTTTCTACAGGCGCAGTGCAAACAGCCCCCGCTGAAGAATCGTGAAATCAGGGCATTTTGGAGTCTTGATATTTTTTCACGACTCCTGATCCGCGCAGCGCTGCGTTCGGTCACTCCCGTAAGTACAACTCCTCCTCCCTCGATCTCGTCGCTCCCGTTTGGTCGCTCTCCTTTCAGTTTTGCACTTCTTCTCCATGGCAGAGGTCTTCATCCAGATTGTGGGTTGTGACGTGGCCGGCGTCGCTGGTAGTGTGAGGAAGATGACACGACTCCCATCCAAAACGCTGTTGTTGCCATGATTTTCGAAGTTTGAACTGGAGTGGCCGAAGTTTTTTCTTCATTCTCCTCCAACCAGCCGTACTTCTCTAGCTCGTTGACGGTGGTCTGATGCCGCTACCTTCAGCCCACGGTGGTCTGATGCCACCACCTTCAACCCACGGTCTGAGAAGCTACAACACTTCCCGCGCCTCTTCCTGTACCATAACGAGATGGTGGGGTTTTCATTTCTTGTCCTGGATGTTTTTGGAGGGTAGGTGTTTGTATTAATTACTAAGATAAATTTTCTTTCTCCTCAGATTTATATACAATCTGGTATAGCTTTGCAAGGATTTTTCTTTGGATGTTTGAATCGACAGTTTCATATAAATAAAAATTGTGCTAGTTCCTGATTTGCATGTGCATTTGATCTTCTTCACCGAGAATGTGTTGTTTCTCTTAGCAAAAACTGTTTATTTACTTTAGATGGTGAAAATTGAATCTGGAGACACAATTCTGTAATCTGGTTAACATAAACATGAATCTGGATATTATAATTTTGGAGTTGTTTTGATCTTAATTCATGTCAAGTCATGAGCCTAAGGTGTCCCGGTGAGATACCAACGAAGAGCAGGAGTTCTGTGTGCTATAATTCTCATTGTTTGATATTGATGAAATAACAGATAATGTGGATAAGAAAATGATTGAGAGGAAACTCCATTGTTAAATATATACACTAAGTTAATTTATTTTAAATAATTGTTGTTCATCTCTAATTTAAAAAAAAAATTTTCAAAACGCACAGCTGTTTTGCCAAACAGCTTAACAGCTTCTTCGTTTGAAACAGCACTGCAACAACTGTTCTTCCAAACAGATTCACAAATTCTGTCACAACTCTGCAAAACAGCTGATTATTCCACTACTGCTTCCCCCTACTGCTTCTACAGTCGCTGCAGCCGCGCCAAACAGAGCCTCAATAACATCCATAATAGATGAGAACATTCAGATAAAATTCAACACAATACAATAATAGGAACTCCATCGCGTGTCTCCCCCCTTTTAATCTCTAATGGTTGATTTAAACCTCGACCTATCTCTAGATCTCCACAACCAAGTTTCTCGACAACTCTATCAATTTATGTTGCTCTGAGATTATCGCGACGTTTACAAGAGCCTCCCATAACATTCAATGCATTATTGATTAAAAACATTTCCGCTACTTAAGAATGACCTTCTGCAACAGCTACTAATATTAATTGTAACTGATGGCAAAATAATGAACATAAAATACAGACGGATTTTCCCACATATATAATCAATGTTTTAAGACCCATAAACTCTCCATTCATGTTGCTTTCCTCCATCATAACCCTGTCAGCACAGTTTTGAGAACCTAAGTCCATGTTTCATAAAAAACTGATCAATAGCTACTTTTAGTCATAATGCAGTAGTATTTAGTACATGAACAAAATCAAGAAGTCGTTCAACAATAGACACATTTGTATCAATATACCGTAAAATAATTGTCATTTGTTTTTTAATTGGAATATCACGGGAATCATCAACTAAATTACAAAATACTCTTCTTCAATATCCATAATAATTATTTTTGTTGTTTCACTCGCAATCGCGGAAACTATTTCTTTTCGAATCTTCTTTGTTATTTATTGACAGTTACTTGGAGCATTTTCTTTCACAACCACGTTAACACATCATTATGTGAACCAAGAAAATCTAGTAATTGTAAATAGTTTCTTTTGTTTAGTAATTCTTTTGACTCATCATGCCCACGGAAAGACAATACTTGACATACAAGAAAATGAATGCAATCAATAGATGCACATAAACAAGTACGATATTCTATAATTTGTGTTTCCTTTTGTCTAGCAAATGCAATTTGAATACTTTGTTTTTGATCCATCAAATTGTCAGACATCCTTTTAGAATCATTATGTGCACTGTTGTATTTTCCAGCATATTTTTTAAGTATAGTTTTATATTTTCAATATCTAAATTCACGACTTATAAAAGTTAGATCACAACCATTTTGGGGAAAGATGTAACAATACAAATAAAATCCTACATCTTTAGCTTAGTTATATTTTAACCACACCTTAAATTCACGAAACCAGTCTTTATTAAATCTTCGAGCTTTTTGTCCCATTATAATTTGTGGAAATTGAGCTAAACGTGGCTCATATGGATCATTTTGTAAGTAATATCCTCTTACTGAATATTGAACGTTGATCTCATAACTTGATATTGGTTGTCGCAGACCCAGATATGTGTGTAAGTTCTCTAAGTTAAACTTGATTAGAGGCCTCTTACACTCTAAATTCTTTGCTGTTGATTTTGAAAAAAACTTCTCCATCACAATTCATAGAATCACAACAACAATGGAATTCCTAACAATTGACATCATAAGCAAACACAATAAAAAAATCATATTGTGGATTTGTGCACAACTTAAATTGAAAACTAAAACATATAAGATAAGTGCTTTCATATCTGTTTTGAGCCAAATTATTGAGAACACGCGGAATGATTCTCTGAACTATGTTAAATTTAACATAGTTGATGTTGGATGTTCCCTGTTATAAGATAAGTGCGTTCAGGGCCTTCAGGCCTCAGGGAAACATGAATCAATAACTAACAAACACTGAAACACTAATCACAATTCACAACAGGTTACTGACAAACAAAGAGAGGAATCAATAAGATAATAACTAACAAACACTAATCAATTCATTATACCTGAAGACTGAAGTTGCTGGAGCTTGATGAGTTGATGTAGACTCAGACGAAATCACTCAACAACAAAAATACGAGAGGTAAAAATAGAAAAATGGCCGACTCATGGAGGAATAACCGAATAGGATACCTGAAAATGAAATCACTCACAATAAAAAAATTAGGACGCTCCAAGACGCGTGAGGAAATTAGGACATGAGAGGAGAAACTATCTGCCTCAGGGCGCAAAATCACACAAACTCTATCAGGGTCATTGAAGGATTGAAGGTGGGCAGGAGAGGAGAAATGGAGAGGCCGTTAAAGGCTTGAAGCTGGGCAGGAGCAATGAGAGGAAAAACTTTCTACCATAGTCCTTAGAGTCAGGGCCTTCTTTTGTCTCGCCGAGTCGCAGCCTCGCAAGAGAGGAGAACTGGAGAAGGATTTGAAAAATCGTCGTCTTCTACTCTTCTTTCTCGTTGAGTCGCAGCCTCGCAGCCGCAGAGGAGGACAAGGATTTGAAACGACGTCTTCTTTCTCGTCGAGTCGTGAAGGAATTAGGGTGCGCTGCCTCGCTCTGCACTGAGGAAACGAGCGGGCAAAATCTATTTCATGAAAAAATTCGACCGAACAGCAGACCTCAATGCGATTTCACAAAATTTTTGACTCGGGCACATATCCGGGTGTGCCTGTACATGAGTCCTCCCTTGGGTGTAACTGGCGTCGTTGGGTTCGTATTGATCCCATGAGTGTACTACCACTGAACAATCAATTCTGGATTAATTTACTCAAAAGTCTATAACAAATCATCGTAGTTCAAACCCAATATAAATATAAGACAAACTTAAGTCACAAGGCTTACGAGGTTATTGCGACCCTAACTGAGCTCCTCAAGGGGATCAATTAAACCGACTAGGCCCCATATGTGGTCTGATTGATCAAGTCCTAGCTGAGATGTTATAATAAGTCAGTTGACCACTTTAGTGTTCAATGTACATTTGTTAGCATTCACATGCGTGTATAAGGTTAAGTTCATTTTATGATATTTGAGTAACTATTGAGTTAATTGATCAATTTGGTCACTCTGACTCAATTCAAAGCTCAAAAGGGGTCAAGTGAGCTGGTTATAGTTGATAAGATAATTTTCTCCTAAGTGTGAAAGCGGCTAGCCACCTTTTTGACCATGTTTTTCAAGCATGTGTTTCATGCCAAGTGTGAAAAGGGGTAGCCGTCTTTGACTGTGAAATCAACATGTGCTCTTGAAGGAAGCTTCTAGGAAAGTGCTCAGAGGAAGTTTCATGACATGTGCTTTTGACCGAGGTAAGCTTCATGGAAGCTTCATGCACATGTCATCTACCACATCTACCTCCTTGGTTTTGTCTTATAAATAGTCATGAAGGAGGAGGGGTAAGGCATCCACTTCTCTCTCATCTAAAGCATTGAAAGAGTTTCTAGAGAGGCCTTTGTGGCAAGCATCTTAGTTTGGAGAGAGCTTTCGGATGTCTCTGTGACGTTGATGAGGAATACTTTGCCTACACGGATTGGATCTGGAGCAGACTTGGGAAAGGATTCGAAGAGGCATCTTGAAGAGGATTTGTGTAATTCGTCTCGTCTGCCACTGTTGGTAACTTGCAATTTTTCTGCTACTGTTTATTATGTATTATTGTGTGGTGCGAAGTTGGTGAAGATCTTGTGTGGATCGAGAAGGGAAAGCTTGTAATTGCCTATTTGTTTTACATATTCTTAATGGCGGCTTTTCGGATTTGACTCCGATCGTCCCGTGGTTGTCACCATATTGGGTTTCCACGTTATATCTCTGTGTCACTTTTATTGTTGTTATTTTGTATTGTGTTTTGGTTGTGTATCGACATACTACTAAGCGGTTGTACAGGTACTTGCTCGAACTAATTTGCAGGTGCTCTGGTCGGGCTTGTGTGTTCTCTAGCCCAACGAGTGGTATCAGAGGTAGGTTCATTGTCAGAGCAGTTATCATGATGACCTGTCTGAGATTCGAGATGAGCCGATCGAATATTTCGGGTTGGTGATCGGGTGCAGTAGGTGACGACTATTGGTCCGCTCCCTATCCTCTTTGATTTACTTCTTGGAAATAATCAACTCAGAGAACTGAGGTCAGTCCGATCAATTGACAGAGCACGATGGAGTCTACTTCGGGTTTAGGTTCTCAGCAAATGGTAAAATTAAATGACCCAAATTACCATCAGTGACACCTACTGATGGAAGACATGATTTATGTGAAGGGCTGACATGCTCCCATCTTTGAGGAGATGTCCACAGATATGGATCTCAATAAGTGGAAGGTGGAGTATCGAAAGCTATGTGGATTCATCAGACGGTTCGTAGAACCGAACGTCTACAACTATGTTGCAAGTATCGTTGATGCAAAGATTTTTTGGAAGACCCTGGAGACGTATTCCAAGAGCACTGACATCAACAAGCTAAATCTATTGAAGAAGCTTAGAGAGTTCAAGTATTGAGATGACTCACCTATCTTGGATCATGTGAGCGAGTTCCAAGGTATTATTGATCAACTTACTGCTATGAAGGTGAGCTTCGAGGACGAGATCAACGCACTATGGTTGTTGAAGTCTCTTCAAGACTCTTGGGAGATGGTTAGAGTTTTTCTAATTATCTCCTCTCTCGGGGGCATCATTACTATGTAGATTGCCAAAAGTGGCATCCTGAACGAAGAGATGAGAAGGAAGTCTCAAGGGATATCAGGCTCTTTTTCACGAGCTGACATCCTCTACACCGAACCCAAGGGGAGAGGCAGGAGCAAGAGTAGAGAAAGGAAGAGCTAGAGGAGTCAAAGCATAGGGAAATCCAAGTCTCGCTACCAGAATGTGGAGTGTCACTACTGCCACAAGAAGGGTCATATTCAGAAGTTTTGTTACACTCTGAAGAATGACCAGAAGAAGAAGGGAGAGTCCTCGAATGAGAAGACAGACACTCACACGGCGGCCATCGCTTCGGAAGAGGAGGACGATGTCATCATTGTAGGAGATGACGTCACTGTTGCACTCATGTGCAATGATAGGAGCTGGATTGTGGACTCAGGTGCTTCTGCACATGTATCTCACAATAGAGCGTTGTTTGCCACCTACACGACTCACGACTGTGGAGTGCTTATGATGGGCAATGACTACACGTCGAAATTCATCGGGAGGGCAGAAATGCACCTGAAGACGAGCACTGGAGGATTGCTAATCCTAAGAGATGTGCGGCATATTCCTGGCATTCGCTTCAACCTAGTTTCAATTGGAAAACTAGGTGATGAGGGACACTTAAGTGTCTTTGGTGGAGATTTTTGGAAGCTGATCAGGGGTCGCTAGTAGTCGCCAGAGGTTATAGAGAGACTGGTCTATACTACATGGAGGGGAGGCTTGAAGCTGCTCAGGTCAACACTGTCAGAGATGGAGCATCCACCTCTTTATGGCACAGGAGATCGTGTCACATCAGCCATAAAGGGCTAGGATGTCTCTCCAAGAAGCAGATGATCACTGATCTATCTGAGGATCAGTTGGAGAGATGCGATCATTGTATGGCGGGAAAGCAGAATAGAGTTTCATTCAACCACAACTCCACCATGAGATTCGAGCCACTAGAGCTCGTACATGCTGATGTCTGAAGGCTACTGAAGGTCCAGACGAGAGGAGGAGTGTCTTACTTCGTGACGTTCATTGATGACTATTCGAGAAAACTTCGGGTCTATGCTATTAAGTCCAAAGGTGAGGTTCTCGACACTTTTTGGAGATACCACGCTGAGGTGGAGAGGCAATCTGGGAAGAAGTTAAAGTGCATCATGTCCGACAACGGGGAAGAGTATATTGGTCCTTTTGATGAGTATTGCAGAGAGCAATGAATCAGACATGAAAAGACTCCGCCCAAGATGCTGCGGCTGAATGGCGTAGCTGAAAGGATGAATAGGACCTTGATGGAGAAGGTGAGGTGCATGCTATCTGAGTCAAAGCTACCTGACATGTTTTGGGGTGAGGCTTTATACACAGTTGCACACGTCATCAACCTATCTCCCAGTTATGCATTACAGGAGGACGTTCCTGATAGGGTCTGGTATGAAAAGAACCCTTCATACAGTCACTTGAGGGTCTTGTGCACGTCCCTCGGAATGAGAGGTCAAAGTTATATTCCAAGACCCGTCAGTGCATATTTTTGGGATATGGACGCATCAACGAGTTTGGCTACATGTTCTTTGACCCGGTTGAGAAGAAGCTTGTACGCAGTCGCGATGCCATATTTTGTGAGGATCAGACTGTGATTGATCCTGAGAAGACTGAGAAGGTTGACTCTCGCAATGATAGAGTGTCTCCTATGCTTGGAGGTGATGATACTGAGGAGGCCGCAGAGCCTGATACAGTGCAGGGAACTGAGCCACTTCCATACCATAAAAATACTACTGATGGCGAGCCTATAGCGGACATCACTGATGATGTGCCTATACCAGCAACTGAGCTCGCTCCACGGAGGTCTGATCGAGTCAGACAACCATCTTTGAGATACTCTGCTACTGAGTATATTTTGTTGACTGATGCAGGGGAGCCCGAGTGCTTTGATGAGCACTACAACATATAAGACCTACAACGCCATTTTTTCTGCGACGTTTTTGAAAACGTCGTCGTATATTTCATGTATCGTGGCGATTTATTTGAAAAATGTGGCTAATACTTTTTTTAGCAACAACGACGTTTGTTAAAACACACGTTGTGAGAAATACATCTATTGCGGTGTTTTTAACTTAAAGCGCCGCAAAACTATATCTTTAGCGGCGTTTGTTATTTAAAATGTCGTTAAAGAATTTTGATTTAGGAAATAGGTCTAAGATCGCTGAGTCTATATCTATTTCTTTCGCTCGCTCAATTTCCTAGCCGCGTGAAACCTGCTTGAAAGTGGAGGTTAGATCTTAAGTTACTCTAGAGGGGGTGAATAGAGTATTAAAACTTTTTATTAGTTTTTAAAGCGGAATTAAAATACTGATGTATATATATATATATGTGTAATGCAAAGTGTGTTATATAGTTAGAATAAAAAAAACAGCACAAAGCATAGAAACAATACAGAAAAACACAAGCACAGGGGACACAAGGAAATTATAGTAGTTCCCCAATAAATCTGGGTACGTCTACTCTTCTACCACAGTTGGTAGGAATCCACTAGGAGTTTTTGATAAGGTGTCCACACACCACAAAGCTTTTGATAAGGTGCTCAAGACCAGGGGTTTTTGATAAGGTGTCCACACACCAATAAGCTTTTGATAAGGTGCTTAAAAACCACACAAGGATTTTTTGATAAGGTGTCTTGCCACCACTGTGTAAACTTTTGAAGGGAGGATTAACCCTGTACAAGATAAGGTAAGAAGGTTTAGAGTGTTCTTCTCTGTCAATGTTTCTGAGAGAAGACAAAAGATGTTGAGGATGAAAGCTCCCCCTGTCTGTTTGAAGTTGTTGACAGCTTGAGGATGAAGCTTTCTCTAAAACAAAGATCTTCTGTAGCAGATTAATCTGGAAGAAGTAAATCTTCAGATTGTTGTTGCTCTTTGGAAGATTTGAATTTGCAGCAGATCTGAGAGAATGAATGTTGTTCTCAGAGAAATGAAGATGCTGCCTTTTGGAAGAAGACTGAAAGTATATGTTCTTTGTATGTGTTTTCTTCTTCTTTCCCTTTCTCTAATCCTTCTGTATTCTTGTTGTTCTGAAAGAACTGTATTTCTGAGAGAGTTTTAGAAATAACTGTGTATTCTTGTTCTATCTCTGAAGGAGTATGACTGTTTTTCGTATGTGCTGTCTTCTTTGATAGATTTCTCTCTTGATTTTTCAAATTCAAATCATCTGCTTTTAAGGAATATATTATTCTGGCTTAAATCCTTCTTGGAACTGTAACAGCTATCAAAACGATTTTGGCAGGTCCTTTTTGATTCCATTGACGTGAAAGGTGCCGTAATATTAAATGTCAACGGCTATTCTTGTCTTGGAATAGAAGGAATAAAAGAATATAATAAATGAATAAGATATCCTTACTACACTGACTGAATACGTCCAAAAATACTTAAATAGATCCGTTAAGGTCGTCGATCTGCATTCAGAGTGTTGACAAAATAACTGATATAAATGTTCTGGACTTGTATTTGTCGAACTGAGCTTTAGTATAGAATTTGTCGAGCTCTGGCTGAAATTCGTCGAATGCTGCTCAGAGAATGTCGAGCTCTGGAACTGGCTATAATTCCTCAGTCTGCTGAGAAGAATTTGTCGAATGAAGCTAGACATTCGTCGAACGCCATTTGTCGAATGCTGGGAACTTAAATATTTCTTAAGTTCTAGCTAATCAATCAGCCTAAAGACTTGACCCTTAAGCTATACAATGGGGTCAACTTGATCCTTAGTTAAAACATAGTGATCTTAGCCCAAAACAGTAATAGGGTTGCTCCAACACCGCTCAATCTCCCGCTGCTGGAAGAAGGTGAAATCGATCTCCCCCCCGGAAGAAGGTGAAATCCACTCGATCTCCCGCCGGAAGAAGTTGAAAACCACTCGATATATAGGCCGCCAGAGGAAGAGGGTTGCACAAATCTCGATATCACCGTCTCTCTTCCCCTCTCTCCTGCCCCTCGATCATTTCATAACTTATTTCTGTTCTCGAACTTCTTTTAGATTTGTCGCCGGAGGAAGAAAGTTAAGAGCGAGAAAAAGGAAGAGGATTCCAAAACTTGTTTTTGTTTTCGAAGGAAGGTGCGGTTGCTAGGTATCTTCTGATGCCATTTAATGTTGTTTTCCTCTACCCCATGAATCGTTGCCTGTAGTTTATTTCATTTTTTTTCCATCTGTACAACAACTGTTCGATGAAATGTCACAATGGGCATGAGTTACTGTGTTTGTTCACTGTGTTGATTTTTAACTATCCTACAGATCATGTTTATACTTTATAATATTCTCATGTTATTACTACATGATAAGTGATGATGGTCTCTCTATCTCTCTCTACCGCTATATATTGAGCGCTACTTGAGATGTTAACTCTTTTGTGCGCCTCTCGTTTTTAGGTCGTCATATAGTCTCATTTCTCAAATGAAAGCTCATATAGCCCAAACTTGACTCAAAGTTTTTCCGATTGATTTCTCATGTGCTTGTAGTTTAGCCTTGGTTGATGTTTATGTTGTGTTGCATGCAGTACTGGGCTTGGCAAGAAGAAAGTGGCCAAGATTAAACCAAACGATCCCTCCAAAAGGCACTCTTTATTTAAGAAGCAGTTTGGTTAATTGTTGAATGTATGTATATGCTCTTACTCTTATCGATCTATATAAAGAATCCTGCAAATGTTTGCTAGAGAGAGAAATTACCTGCTTATATAAGAATGTTCTAGCTGTTATATGGCTTCTATATGTTCTATATCTCTTGCTAGAGAGAGAAATAAGGTGGAGAATTGAGTCATCTCAGTAGCTCCCAGGATTTACTTAAATCCACATTTTCTCAAGTTAATACTATAGAATATGTGCAGCATGATGATGATGATGGTGGTAACAGTTCAAGATTGTCTTTGTGTTTTTTTTTGGTGTTTCTTCTGCCCATTTTGGTCTCATTTTCCTTGTTTCCAACTTCGCCTCCTTTGCTCTCTGTTGAACCTGATCGAAAACCTTTCTGCTCTTCGATCTCGCCGAGCAATGAGCACCTATCTGCCATCATTTTACTCGGAGAACTCGACCCGATCGAAAACCTTTTTCCTTCTTGCTTTCATTTTGCTTACACCGATCATTTTACTCGCAGATCTCGCTGGGGAAGGAGCTCTCATTTGTGTTGCCCAGAGTACCATTTCTATGTTTTTCCTACTTGAGAATTCTCCCCTTTGCCCAAAGCATAATCCAATGGATCGACTTCATATAGTCTCATTTCTCATTTATGTTAGGGTCCAAAGTATAACGAAATTATGACGTTGATGTATATTTGATATATGTCAATTTTAATTCAGAGTATAATGAAACTGTGACTTCTTCTTATTCAAGGAGATTTTTTCGGTATTCCCTTCTAAGTTTGTGATGTTTTTTTTAACAGAAGAAGGGTCAATACTATTATTCTTTTATTAAATTTAAGAGGATTTTCTAAATTTTGTTTTGATAAATAAAAGTATCCTTCTGAATTTCTTCATGAATGTGTTTCTTCCAAGTAGTTTAATAATTTGAATTGGTTTTAATATCAGTACCAAAATCTAAACCCAACTTTTTAAATATAATTGAATGATTTTCATGATAAATTTTAGTTTTCAATTTCCTAAATTTAGACACTTTTAGATTAGTTTTTCTTTAATAATTCATTTGTCAGCATACAGTTCAGCATGTGATCCTGATTGAGATCCTTCAATAGTGTGAAATTTTTTCCCTTGAACTGTGTTAATTTTGAGCTTGATAAATTACTATTTGTTGTTTCTCTTTCACATCACATGTTTTTATCCGCATAGAATTATTATATTGATGTTTTTTCTTATATTATGTTATTACTTGAGGATGACATTATATCTCAGCGAGTGATCTATATGATCATAAAAATAACTCCAATGTTTTTTTCAACGGTGATTATTTAAAAAATGGGTGGCAGATTAATTAATGCCCTTCAAAAAATTATGTAGAAGCTTGTAAAAGAGCTGCGGTAGATACTTAACAATACTGTTAAATATTGGTTGTCCTAATTCTTATGTATAAATTATTTATTTATTTGGGTTAAATTGGATTTAAATTTCATTTGTCTTGTTAAATTAGACCTAGAATAACCTAACTATTTAGCTTATTAGATCACCTTCTTCCCCTTTGCAAGAAATAGGCCACGACCACATGTAGGTGACATCGAACCATATAAACATAAACATACCATGTTATATCCTCGACTTGCATTTGCATGGTCTTTAATTTCTCATCATATATATGTTTGTGAGTCTTTACTTATCATCATATATATGCATGTTAGTTACTATGTACTATCTCATTGTCATATGCATATATCGATGTAGTTGCTAATTGAAAGATAAATCACTTACACTTTGTTCAATCTTTCGCGGCACTTTTCTTTTCAAACGCCATCATAGGGTGTATTTTTTTTTTTAAAATATTTGCTACATCCGCGGCGTTTTAATTTATGAAAATGCCGCCAAAAGGATAGGATTCCGCGGAGTTTTAATATATAAAAATGCCGCCAAAAGGAGAGGATTCCGCGGCGCTTGGGCAAACGCCGCAGAAGATACGGCGGCGTTTTAAAAGCGCCGCTAAAAGTCTTAAAAAATGTCACGTTAGGTCTAATTTGTTGTAGTGGAGGCAGTACAGAGCTCAGAGAAGAAAGAGTGGATGGTTGCTATGCAGGAGGAGATGCAGTCTCTGCATGAGAACCATACTTATGAGCTGGTACGATTGCCTAAGAGCAAGAAGGCTCTGAAGAATCGGTGGATTTTCAGAGTAAAGCAGGGAGACCCCTCGACACCACTCAGAAACAAGGCAAGATTAGTGGTGAAGGGTTTCAGTCAGAAATAGGCCTGCAAGCGGTTCGGTTCGGTTTTAAGTAAAACCGAAATCGAATCGAATAGGCTCGGTTTTTACACACCAAAACCGAAACCGAACCAAAATGGATCAGTTCGGTTCGGTTTAGTTCGGTTTTTTAACATCCGTTCGGTTTTTCGAGAAACCTATAACATATTATCCTTCAAAATAATTTTTAATGTTTGCCCAAGTATTTTTCTAATAGTAAATCTAGAAAGCAGTTCATCAACATTGAAGGAAAATTCAAAAAACATAATAATATTTAAATTAACTAGTACAATTAATACAATAAGTTTGTGTATATTTGTTTAAAATAAAAATCAATAAGTACAACATATTCAATTTACTTGTTCACGCTCGGGTAATTGTTACAAACTTATGATAAGATAACATAAGAGATATTGCATAGTCTCGTTATTTCGGGTTCAACTTCAAACTCAGTGCTCACAACCTCATGTTTTCATCCGACGAGACAAACTCTAAATCCAAACTTATAATCGGTTCGGTTTTCTCGGTTTACCGACCCTATAAAACGAAACCGAACCGAATAGGCTCGGTTTTCAGCCCCCCTAAACCGAAATCGAACCGAACCGATCGGTTTGGTCCAAATTCGGTTCGGTTTGGGTCGGTTCGGGTCGGTTTGGTCGGTTTCGGTTTTCTGTGCACACCCCTAGTTAGAAACATGGAGTTGATTTTGATGAGATCTTCTCTCCTGTTGTGAAGATGTCGTCTATCCGGGTTGTTCTTAGCCTTGCTGCAAGGCTAGACCTGGAGATTGAGCAGATGGATGTCAAGATCGCCTTTTTGCATGGCGATCTTGAGGAGGAGCTTTATATGGAGCAGCCAGAAGATTTCAAGGTGAAAGGGAAAGAGAGTCTAGTCTGTCGCCTGAAGAAGAGCTTATATGTCCTGAAGCAGGCCTCGCGACAGTGGTACAAGAAGTTCGATGCTTTTATGAGGGAGATTGACTTCAGGAGGACCACCCTTGATCACTACGTATTTATAAAGCAGTATGCTCCAGATGATTTCATTATTTTACTCCTTTATGTTGACGACATGCTGATAGACGGGAGGAGCACTGCGCGCATTGCCGAGCTTAAGCGGCAGTTGAGCTCCACATTTGCGATGAAGAACTTAGGACCTGCGAAGACCATCCTAGGGATGCATATTCGAAGAGATAGAGGCTCCAAGTTACTTTGGTTATCGCAGGAAAGATATATTAGGAAGGTGCTATAGAGATTTAGTATGGATCAAGCGAAGAAGGTGAGCACGTTGCTTGCAGCTCACTTCAGACTTACCGCTGACCAGTGCCCGAGCACACCTGAGGAGAAAAAGGAGATGCAGAAGGTCCATTATGCTTATGCAGTTGGTAGTCTCATGTACGCAATAGTGTGCACACGCCCTGATATAGCGCATGTCGTTGGCACTGTGAGTAGGTTTCTCTACAATCCCGGGAGAGAACATTGGAGCGCTGTGAAATGAATTCTAAGGTACCCACATGGGACATCAGACTTGACGTTAAGGTTTGTAGATAGTGAGCCAGAGCTACTGGGCTACACTGATGCGGATATGGCTGGAGATTTGGACTCTAGAAGATCGACCTCTGGGTACCTGATCCTATTTGTAGGGGGGAGCTGTGTCGTGGCAGTCTAGACTGCAGAAGTGCGTTGCACTGTCGACTACGGAGGCAGAGTTTATTGCAGTCACTGAGGCAGGGAAAGAACTTCTTTGGATGAAGCGTTTCATCAAGGAGATGGGTTTCACTCAGAAGCACTATACACTGTTATGTGATAGTCAGAGCGTGATTCATTTGGGGAAGAACCCTACATTCCACTCGAGATCCAAGCATATTGCACGCGGTATCATTGGATACGCGATACTCTAGAGCAGAGAGAGTTGGATTTGCAGAAGGCGCACACAGATGAAAATGGAGCATATATGCTTACGAAAGCCGTATAGAGGGGAAAGTTCGAGCATTGTGTTAGGATCGCTGGTATGACAATCTCTTCCATATAAGAGCAAAAGGGATAAATTGTTGGGTACAGTTCCCGTCCTTTGTGGAGAAAACTCTGGATTTGAGTTCTACTGACTCAAATTTGGTGGTGCTGAGTCTAATGGCCAAAGGGGGAGACATGTTGATGGAGGCTCTAGCAGGAGGCAAACTGGAGATTTGAAGGAAGATTGTCAGAATGACAAGTTTCTTCACTTAGTCGAAAATATGAAGATTTGATGAGATAATTTTCTCCTAAGTGTGAAAGCAGCTAGCCACCTTTTTGACCATGCTTTTCAAGCATGTGTTTCATGTCAAGTGTGAAAAGGGGTAGTCGTCTTTGATTGTGAAATCAACATGTGCTCTTGAAGGAAGCTTCTAAGAAAGTGTCCAGAGGAAACTTCATGACATGTGCTTTTGACTGAGGGAAGCTTCAAGGAAGCTTCATGCATATGCCATCTACCACCTCTACCCCCTTGGTTTTGGCCTTATAAATAGGCATGAAAGAGGAGGGGTAAGACATCCACTTCTCACCCATCTCAAGCATTGAAAGAGTTCCTAGAGAAGTATTTGTGACAAGCGTCTTAGTTTGGAGAGAGCTTTCAGACGTCTCTGTGACGTTGAAGAGGAATACTTTGCCTACACTGATTGGATCTGGAGCAGACTTGGGCAAGTATTCGAAGAGGCATCTTGGAGAGGATTTGCGTAATCCGTCTCGTCCGTCACTGTCGGTAACTTGCAATTTTTCTGCTACTGTTTATTGTGTATTATTGTGTGCTGCGAAGTTGCTGAAGATCCTGTGTGAATCGAGGAGGGAAAGCCTTGTAATTGCCTATTTGTTTTACACATTCTTTGCGGCGGCTTTTCGGGTTGGACTCCGATCGTCCCGTGATTTTCCCCCTATTGGGTTTCCACGTTAAATCTCTGTGTCACTTTTATTGCTGCTATTTTGTGTTGTGTTTTGGTTATGTATCGGCATATCGCTAAGCGATTGTGCAGGTACTTGCTCGAATTAATTTGCAGGTGCTCTGGTCGGACTTATGTGCTCTCTAGCCCAACAATAGTTTCAACATCAAGTTATGCCACCGTCACCTTGACACACAGAATCATATTGCATGTGATATGATGGAGCAATCACTCTAATTCTTCGTGAATTTGATCCTTCGTATACCACTATCTAGCGCCTATACAAGTTTATTTTTGACCGACATAGCGACGAGATCAAATTCGTGTATCGTTGCAGAGAAAATATTGCACAATTGCATTTTCTTTGGTTTTGCACAATCTTTTTTTTAAGTTATATTACTTTCAAATAAAATATATTATTAAAAATAATAGTAATCATATTCTTGAATCTATTATTCACTTATCTATTTAATTGTTCATCTATACATATTTTTTTTTAGCCGCTGAATTTATTTTCTTCTTGTTTGTGTCCTTAAAAATAGAGCAATGTTATATGCAGGCCTGTTTTGGCTTTATGCAGACTGTGGATATATGCAGGCTAAAAAATTATTCATGCAGGCCAAATTTAATATATATATTCCAATTTTTTTTGACACCGTTAAAAGATTTTAAAAGCAGGATTAGGCTGATGAGTTCTCTCTCCAACTTTGCACACGAACTCGCCCCACCACCACCTTCCTCAACCACCGCCCCCCCTTTGACGCCTCCTTATCCGACCTCATCCTCAAAGATTACCTCGTCGAAGCCTTAGGGTCTGTTTGGCTCAGCTCTGGCGGATGGAAAAGCTATTTTCCATCCGCCAGAGCTGTTTTTTATTTGTTTGGGACAACTCTACATGCACAGCTTCTCTAAAATCGCGCTTCAAAAAAGGGCGGTTGAGGGGATTTTTTTAGCGCTGTCAAGCCCCCGCGTCTGGCTCCCGTAAAAGCGCTTTTTTCTTTTACGCATCCCGTCATCAGCCCTTCTTCCCGGTCCGGATCGGGACGCATCACGCAGGTGAGCAGGAGCTCTTCTTCCCGATCCTGAACAGGACACATCACGCGAGGTTCATCTTCGCCCTGCTCGCTCGACGCGGTCGCTGTTTCCCTCGATACCATCGGCCGCCTCCTTCCCCACTATCATCCCCGGCTTCCGTTTCCTTTGCCGATAGAGGCGACAAGCCGACGAGTCTTCGACTTCTGTTCTTCTCAATGGCCGCAGATGATAGCTAGTTTCCTTGCCCCCTTCGACCGCTTCGCGTTTTCTTCCCTCAGTTTTCTTCTATCCTTACCGTAGACTCCCAGACGAGCCTTCTCCATCGTCGCCCCTCTTCTCCGTAGCAGACATTGCTGGCCAGTTTTGACTATTCAGTTTTGGATGGCTTGTTCCATGTTCTTCTTGATGTATGATGAGAACAGAAAACGACGATCTCTGTATATTTTGATCATTCTAAGCATCAAATAAGATTTTTCTGAATCTTGATTTGGAATGTTGTTGTATATATGCTGCTGTAAATGATTTGGGCTATTTGGAATTTCATTGATCGATTGGTGTGTTCTGATTTGGGTTCTGTTTGGAATTTTATTAATTTCTTTGATCCTTTGAAAGAAAATGATTGTTAATAACAGTTTTACCAAATAGACCCTAAATGAAAAATACAATCTCAAAAAGCTGTTCTACCAAACAGTCTTATTTGAAAGAGCTCTGTTCAATCAGCGCTTATACACATACCATCCAAACAGCCTGCAGCTTTTCAAAACAGCTTCTCAAAGAGCTCTGTTTAAAGAGCTCTGCTCAATCAGCAGCTTTTCAATCCGCAGCAGCTGTCCCAAACAGACCCTTAATCATTTGCTTAAAATTATATTTGTAACATGGTGAAAACGCCGGGCTTTATTTATAATCATTTTGATTCTATATATCACAAAAAATGTTTGTGGACACCCATTTCAAAGCTTCAATCAATAAAAGATGTGTAAAATCACAAAAACACCAGACTATATTTATGCACAAAACACTATCCTTTAATTAAATTTAAATGCATAGCCTTGTGCGTTCGGAGGAATGCCCGATTGCGGGGCAGCCAGATGGCCACGGCGCGGCATTGAAATTTCCCAGGAATAGTGCCGCACCAAACAAAGCCATAATATGCCTAATTATAAGTTCATTCATAGAATATAATTGAACATCCAAAATATTTTGCTCTGGATAGGTTTGAGCTCAGGTTTCAAAACTGTTGCACCAGACTCACGGTTCAAAGTGCTAAATCCACAAAAATGGTGTATGAATCTGAATTTTTGAATATATTTACTACCTAACTATCACCAGAAAGATGACATTTTGATTACGTAGTAATAATTATGTGTTTAATAATTAACCGGCATATAATGTTTGCCACTAATTAAAGTGTAATTCCAATACATTTAACCACTATCAGATTGCCAATATTGACCTTTGAATAGTGCACAAATTTATCAAATACCTTTTTTTTAAACGGTGGCCTGCATATAGCCAAAACCGGCCTGCATTTATCATTGCTCTTTTTAAAAAATTGTGGCCTGCCTATAGCCAAAACTGACCTGCGTTTAACATCGCTCTAAAAATATTGTTGACTTCTATTAAAGTTGCAATTTCTATTTTCTTAAAAATCTTTGCACCCCCTGTCCTGGTCCCATTAAAGATTTAGAATGTACATCATATTAAGGATTGAGGCTTCGTTTGGGAGAGCGGTTGCGGTTGTAAATGAAGATTTGTAAATGGAGCTGTTGGAAACTAGTTGCTACAAATGAATATCTGTTTGGATAGTTTGTGTTTGTAGAACTGTTCAGAACAGAGAACCGTTTGGCAAAACAACGGTGTGATATTATTGTTATGATTTTTTTTCATGCTACCAATACATAATTTATAAGCCCGAAAAACACAAATACGAAAACTATAAGAACATCAATGTATGCAAAAAAGAAGAACAAGGCTAGTTGGACAAAAATTGATCTGAACTAATAACAATTGGACAATTTTTTTGTGCGGCAATGCATATGAATGACCATGTTACTAGTATGATTCATAATTTATAGTTCAATCATCATCTATAAGTGTATTTGCCTAGAACTGCTTCACAAAAAATGATTCCAGCAAATCCAAACAGAAAGCAGAGAGAACTGTTTCAGAGAGAAGGGTGGATTGTGGAATCTGATGGGGGCGGAAGAACACCTGCGAGTATCATGGAGTGGGAGGCATGCGGGGTAGCGTTGTGAGGATCATTGGCTAGAGATGCGAAGATTTCCAGCTAGGAAGTTAAACGAGTCGATAGAGAAGTGCGTCGAGCTGTGCCGGAGAGAGGAGAGTACTCGCCGGTGTAGATCGACAATTTGCCGGCAAAATAACTATGCGCCGTGGTGCTGCGCTAGGGATGAGCTGTGCGAGTGATGAATGCGCTGAACGTGGCGGATTGGAGGGCGCGGGCAAGGTTAGCGAACAGAGCCCTTCTCGCATCACTGCGTTTATGGGCGACTCCGAACGAAGGCGGAAAAACAAACGGTAAAACATGCATCGCTCCGTTAAACCCAAACTCAACGGAGGTCGAACGCTCTCCCAAACGAAGCCTATGTCTGTTTGGCATTGTGGTGGAGGCCGTGATCGCCCGACCTCACCTAAGAAACTTCATCCATTTTTATGTCGAAAATTGGTTTTTTTCTTGGTGGCGGTCATCACTGCTGTCATGTCAAATACATATTTACAACAGTGCTGTTGTTTTTGTCCAAACTCATCGGAGCAAAAATGCAGCGCCAAACGAACAAATGATTTGGGCTTCAAAAAACTTTGTTCTCTTGAGAAACTTCACTAATATTTTATCATTTTTATAAACAATAAACTGTACTACATCTTTATAAACAATCCCATTATCTCTGGTCATTGTTCTTGATTTTGGTCTAATCTATATTTGGGAAGGTCTAATTTAATTCACATATAATTTAAGATCAAACAAAAAACATAATGCAATGAGTAACAAAATATTAAATTTTCACCAAAATTAGAGATTTAGGGCCTGTTTGGGAGAGCTTTTCAAAAAGGAGAAAGATTGGTGGCAAAAGGAGGGTAAGAAACTGAGCTTTTGAAAAATGTCTATATTGCAAAAGGAGATTTGTTCGAGTGAACTCCTTTTGCAGAAAGGAAAAACACTTTATAAATTGTTTGACAAATCACCGTTGCGGTGATTTTTTTTAGTAAAATGTAAAAATATTTGATGTAAAACATTTCTCCAAGCTCCACTTATGTGAGGAAGCAACATTTCTCCAAGCTCATGTACAAATCATGGACTATTCTAATGCAAAGTGGACTATTTTCTGGCCACTACAATGTTTCATGTAGGTGATAGTTGTACGAAGTTCTTGGAAGTATAAGCTTGCGAGTATGTGTTTCTCGTCTTTGCAATGCTTCGTATATGTGAATCATGTTCATCTTTTTTGTGTTTGTAAAGAACGGCTTATTGATTTTTAATCAAAGCAAAATTTTGTAAATATTTTTCAGTTATAATTATCAAAATTTCAAGAAAAAAAGAGCTCAATTATTTTATGAAAAAAAATTCTTTCAAAACTCTGTTTTTTGCCAAACAACTTTTCCAAAATTCCATTTTACAAATTTCATTTCACCCAAACAGTTTTTTAACAAAACTCTGTTTTTCAGAAACAACAATTTTCCTATCAGCAGCTTTCCATCAGCAACAACCCAACCAAACAGAGCCTAAAAGACAAGAATTTAAAGCAGGCAAACTACGTATTAACTTGATACAATTGTTCTGCAATGCGGTCACGCAATGCAATCATTTTCTGACTCACTCACGCACCTCTAACACAATCTGCATTTAATGTTATATTAGTGATCGGTATATAATTTTCTCTTATTACATGTGCCTCGGGATATATTAAGTTCTCTTAAGATATTTCACTAATATTTTTATCATTTTTATAAATAATAAAGTGTACTCCATCTTTATAAACAATCCCATAATCTCTGGTCGTTGTTCTTGGTTTTGGTCTAATCCCATATTTGGGAAGATGTAATTTAATTCACATATAATTTAAGATTAAACAAAAAAACATCGTGCAAAGAGTAACAAAATATTAATTTTTCACCAAAATTGGAGATTTAATATCAC
Organism: Dactylorhiza incarnata; assembly: GCA_033032865.1. NCBI lineage: Eukaryota > Viridiplantae > Streptophyta > Magnoliopsida > Asparagales > Orchidaceae > Dactylorhiza > Dactylorhiza incarnata. The sequence goes on from JAWHQI010000450.1 coordinate 1,019,209, forward strand.
TCACTATACAGAGGTTGATTCAAAATCAGTACCCATAAACACAAATTCGAATATAAGAAGACATGGCGGAGATCAAAACCAAATCGATTCGACGGATACTCGCATATCCTGCAAATTGTCTCCAATTTCACGGCGGTCGGCTCCGGGCGATAACCACCCCGACATTTCAGCTTTGGCGGCCGTCCTTTCGCCGGAGAGAAACCCGCCTGGGCTGCGCTGAGACGAATAGGCGGACAAAAGTCGGTCTACGACGGCGGAGCCGGCGTTTTCGGGGCGGATCAGCTCAGAGAGGAGGAGAACGAGAGTGGCCATGTGAGGAGGAGGAGGAGGAAAATCTGAAAGAAAGAGGAAATTTGATGGATTCTAGGGTTTGGGATGGAGTAGAAAAGCTCCCCCCAAAACGGGACCTAAGTAGCCGACGAGAGAGAGAGAGAGGGAAGATGATGATAAACTGTGTGCGTAAACAGCGATAAAAACAATTCTGCGGGAAATCCCTAAAAACAATTCTGCGGGGAAATCCCTGAAAAAATTTATGCGGGGAACACTAATCCGTCGGCGTTGTATACTGTGAAACTGCGTGCACCGCGGAAAAGGGATGGAAGTTCTGTTCGCAGGCCTGCAAGCGGGTCGGTTCGGTTCGATTTTATACAAAATTGAAACTGAACCGGATAGCCTCGATTTTTACATACTCAAACCAATCGGTTCGGTTTGGTTCAGTTCGGTTTTTTACCTATCAGTTCGGTTTATTCATCATAAGCGGTTATACAAAAATATTACTGGAATTAAACCTCTAATATTTTAGTGCTAAAGCAATTTCTCTTTTTAATAGGGTAGAATTTCTCCATTCATAAACTAGGAATCGACAATCCCAACCAAATAATGTTTCATGAATCAGCAACATTGTAGATAAAAATTATTTTAGTTATAGAAATTCATAATCACAACAAAAGTCAATGCTTAAAATTTTAAACAATACCAAAAGTCAAATGAATAATGTAATGCATAAACCCGAATGTAATGTCGCTCGCTAAAAGCCACGGGAATTTCACGAGAACAACCCGCATAAATTAATGTCACTCCCTCGGTTCGGTTCGGTTCAATCGGTTTTCCCATGGGGAAAACCGAACCGAACCGAATGGGGGTCGGTTTTCGACCCCCGAAAACCGAAACCGAACCGAACCGATCGGTTCGGTTTGGTCAGTTCGGGCCGGTTCGATCGGTTTCGGTTTTTGACGCACACCCTTATCTGTTCGGCTCCGTTTGGCGGGCCATTTTTCATGCAATTTTAGAAAAAATATTCAATACGAAAGTTCTACAACACTTTTAGTGTTGAACACCTTTCCTAAAAATCTTTGTAGAAGGCGTATTTTTAAAAGGCGCGTAATAACTCATACAAATAGAGTGCAGATAGACAAAACTGCAGCGCGGATATCACCGCCCATATTTTAAGATCCTATTTATGCATAAAAAAATGTTTTAAAAATAATATCCGGCTGGACATTGGCCTTTGTTAAAATCCGATCGGACATCGCATTTTGTTGGCGGTCCGATAGCAAATCTGATGAATAGAAATTCACCCGCACTGGAGCATGAAGCGATAGGCGTGCCAAAAAATTTTCCCTATTTGGCGGGGCATTTTTGCTCCGGCGAGTTCGGACAAACCACGGTCAAAGAATATATGTTTTGACGTTACAACGGTCATGACCGCCATAAAAAAAAGAACCTAATTTTGAACATAAAAGTGGATGATTCCTTATGTGAGATTGAGCGTTCACGAACGACGCTTCATAACTACGGCATTCATGACCGCCAACGCCGTGCCAAACGGACTTTTCGTCTATAAAAAAAACCCGAGAGATTATTCCGCATGGGCCCTAGATGGCCCGGATGATCTCCATGGAAATCACTTTTGGTCTCCATGAAAACAGTGGCGGATTCAGGAAATTATAAATGAGAGTGCACAAAAAATTTCTAAACACAAATGCTAGCGGGGTGAGTAGGAGGGTTGTGGGCCACATGTTGGAAATTAATTTTGGGAGTGCACATAGCTGAACTTGGTCTGCGAATAGCCAAATTTTGTCTGTGAATAACCAACTTTGATCCGCGAATATCCAATATTTGTCTCAAAACAAACTAGTTACGAGACGTGAGAACGCTTCCATCTTATCGGAGCTGTTTCTCACTCACCTGGCCACCGTTTTTGACATATAAGTAGTCAAAATTCAGTGCCTCGACGATAGGAATCCAAATCCATTAACAATTTTAAAAAATAATGGGGGTGCCAGTGTCCCTCGGGCCCCCTCTGGATCCGCCCCCGCATAAAAATCGTGGGACCCGGTTCCAAGAATTCTGCATAAAAATGCGACGAAATTATTTGTGGAATTCTTACATACGAAAATAAATCTCTGCGATATATCATTTTCTGTAGAGTTTTGACGGCGGCAAATTTTAAATAAAGCTATAAGTATGCTGACCAGAGATGTGAAGAAGGCAATTTATACTTGGATTAATAAGCGACGAAAAGGCTGCTTTGAGAAATTCGAGCCAAATTGAAATTGACTCGGATTTGAATTAGTTTGAGTCGATTCTCATTCGGTTCAAATTTCTTACATTACGATCCCGCTTGCTAGAGAGTGACAAAGACTTCGTTTGGTGCGACATTTTTATTTTTATTCCGGCGAGTTTAAGCAAAAACGCCACCGTCATAAAATATGTTTTTGACGTGACAACGGTCATCACCGCCACCAAGAAAAAAGAATTGTTTTGAGATGAAGGCTCTGTTTGGCACAACAATTTTGCACCGACGAGTTTGGACAAAAACACCGCTGCCATAGAATGTATGCTTGACATGACAACAGTTATGCCCACCATCAAAAAAAGAAAACTAGCTTTGAACAGAAAAGTGAGCGTAGTTCCTTAGGTGAGGTTGGGTGTTCAGGAACGACGGTTTATAACCAGTGTGCTCCCGACCGCTATCGCCATGTCAAACGGAGTCAAAGCTCCTTAAGTGAGTTTGGACGTTCACGAACGACGGTTCATAATAACAGTGGCAGAACTATACACTACTAGAAAATTGACTTTTATTGACGAATTTTTTCATCATTAAATATTGAATACTAGCCACTAAAGACATTTAGTGACCAAATTCAGTCCGTAACAATGTGGTCACAAAAGCTCCGCCACTAAATATATTTAGTGACAAAAAATATTTCAGTCACTAAATGGGCATATTTAGTGATCAAATTAATTTGATCACTACACCTTCCTTTAGTGACCAATTTATATCGGTCACTAAAACTCTTTTAAAAAAAGTTTTAATGAACACATAAATTTGATCACTAAAAGAAAAGTTTCAGTGACCACATAATTTTGGCCACTAAAAGTTCTAGTGACTAAGTAAATTCGATAACTAAAACTTTTTTTAGTAATCAAATAATTTCGGTCACAAACTTTTTTAGTGACCAAGTTAATCTGGCCACTAAATATGTATATTTTTAGTGACGAAGTATCTGGTCACTAAAGATATGTCACAATAGTTACAAATATTTGTATAGTCCTTCACAAAATATCAAGAACTACTTTATTTACTGTTCATTTTAATTCAATTTTAAATATTTAAGCACAAAAATAAATAAAATGTTCGATCGCAAAGAGAAGTTTGTTTATATATATTATTTCATTAATAGAAAAAAAGAGGGTTGGAGATGACCCAAACCCCTTAGCACAGACTAATAGTGTTTTCATTTCCAATTAAACTAAATACATGAAAACATTATCTACAAAGAATAGAAATCTATAAATATTCATGCTTGCACATCTTTAATAGTCTACTGTTGTCTTTTCCTCTCTTCTTAATTAGATAGTATCCACTAGCATGGAAAATGAGCCTCCCTCTTTAGATAGTATCCCTTGCAAATCATTGTTTAAGTTATATTAGTATACAACAACATAAGTAAGAACAAACAATGAAATCATCGTTAAATAGAAAATTTGAAGTTTTGATAGTTCATTTACCTTAAAGGTGATGCTCTGTATGCTACATAGATATCTATTGAAGTTTAAGTTGCTAGCAAATTTAAACAACTTCAAGTAGATTATGGCTCTGTTTGGCGCGTCGGTGCAACTCCGGCGAGGCAGCAAATGCCATTGGAAGACGAAAAAACAAACGCCGCCGGAAGGCGAAAAAACAAAATCCCCTGGCGAGCTCCGGCGGCGTTTGCTCCCGCAATCAAGCACAAAAGCCGACAAACATCTCCATCTCCAATCCTGACCCCTTCCCTCCAGTTGCAACCGACGGCCGTCTGCTGCCGCACCGATGGCCCGCCGCCCTCCCAAACTAAGCCTATGGCCTAGGAACTAGGAAGCGGAAGTAGATAGCTTTAATAAATCTCAAGTAGATAAAACAAAATTTCAAGATTGATCCCGTTAACAATATTTAAGAATATTCACCAACTTATATTCAGGAGAATGATACTGGTTGAGGTTTAGCAAGAAAGCATGAGCATACTTCCGATTGTTTTCAGATCCAATTGCCGATCCTTAATGTACTGATGCACCTTGTTGATGAACAATGTTCTAAACTGAGATAACATCCTGAAATTCATTCAAAGAACAATCAACATAAACTTTAATGATAAAAAATAACATTTGCCACTACATCTTATTCAATACATAAAAATTCTGAAAGTGCCCCTGAAATCCTCATTGTTGCATAGAAGATGTTAAGTGGTATCACACATGATCCCACTGCCTTGTCAATCAGAGGAGAGATTTCGCTGCAATAAACCACATATGCATCTGATCAACAATACTAAGAAAGTGCATTTAACTTCAGCCAGAATCTGCAATAGATTTGTTAATTGCATATTAATCTGACTCAAGCTGAATGCCACTTTATCGAATTTGATTTTCTTACTTAAAAAAAATTCTATTCGAAAAAAACAAACAGAAAAAGTTTAATGAAAGTTGTCATCTTTCTTTGAGAAAACTTCCTCGTCATGCTTTCTAGTAGATGTCTCAAGTTGATTGAGGTGCATCGAAATTTGATGAACTAAGAATTTGAATGATGCTTAAGAAAGAAAATAAATGAAAGCAATAAATAAATATCAGAAAAATATGAATTAAGCTAGTCATTACATCCATAAATGGGGAAACCAGGATGACCATAGTAAATTGAAAAATTACAATTGACGAAATTGTCATAAGGTAGTGAGCAAATATATTAAATCATTAAAAAACACCAAATAGCACTCATTCAAAGTACAATTTAAGAATGACAAGTCAAGCAATAGGCATATATGAACTTCTCGAAAACAAACCATTGAAATAATGCAAGTAGTGACAGTGTGTGTCCAAATGGGCATGCTTGGCTTATCACATTCCTGGGAACTCGCTATGTTAAATTGATTCATTGATGCTGAGAGAAATACATTAAACATGGGAGTTATTTTATATACTTATAAGATCACTGAATGCTTACATTTCTACAACTTAGAGTGTCGATATTTGCAGAATCACTCATTTCATATGCAACATTTTGAATTGCGGGATATGAGTTAATTTTGGCAAAGCTATTTTTGAACACCCTCTTGAACAATACTGAGCAAAAAAGCTTCAGGAAGAAGCATCAACAAAGCTGGGTAGTGATATTAGAAATGGTTAAAAAGGACTGCAAAGAAGCTTTTAATGTACTTTCCTACTTAATTATTTACAATTAACCATGGCTAATCCCAATTTACCCCAGCAGTTTTAGCAATATTTTATCCTTGGTGGTTTTCAATTAACTGAAAGACTCCAAAATCATTCTTCCTTTTGCTGCACAATGTGTCCAAATAGGGCTCTTTTCGAGGTGGTGATTTTCCTCAGCATTTTCTCTGGAGAGCCAACACCACGCTAGTGCTAGTTTGGGCACCGATGTCTTTTCAATGGAACACAATAGACATGGAAACATTCTTTTTTAACCAGGAATGCGACCACATGCGTCTCTATTCGGGCGCTCAACATTCCTTTGTTGACCGCAATCACCACCTTGAGCAAGACCTAAATAACCCGCTTCTGTGGTGGTGGTGTTTTAACTCATTTTTTGTTAATCCTTTTGACATTAATAAAATAACATTCTTTACTAGTGATGAAAACAATATTTTATTTTCTATCTAGATTACACACACTCTATTTTGTTTATTTTCTATTTACATCCTTCATGATTCTTTAGTGATTATTCCAAAATGTTAGATCACCCTAAAATACTTGAAAGACTATTCTAGAGTTTTCAAAACTTCCCCTTACATTTCTTTTGTACCGGAAGGGGCTAAGTGATTATGGGTCGTGACAAGGGACTCACAATTCAATCTTAAAACACACAGCTACATAAAGATATCATTAACCAATAGTAAACAATAAATATATAGAAAGAATTGTAAAATCATCTACTTGATCTATATGGGAAGAGAAATGAAAGACCTGCTATATGTAAGAGAGAGGCGGTTAAGCATTTCACCAGCATTCCAGCTAGAGCTATCCATAACCGACATGCATGCTAGCTACATGCATTCTCTAGGACAGCTTTAATTAAAGAGAGCCTGAGAAAAGGTAATATATATGTTAAGTCTCAAAGAAAAAAAACAAGACATGATTTAATTAATTTATAAAGTGAATATAGTCAAATAAGCTTATAATTTTCACATTCAAAAAGAATACTAACCAATGAATTGAAAATAAGTTGTCCTATTTAAAGTTTCTATTATAACCCATGTCAATATTTCAGAAAAAATGATAATCTATTAAAACAAAGACAAAAACTTGTTGAAGAGATGCACACTCCACTCACATTGACATATCCAATGCAAAGGAGACGTTCTTTCAACGTGGTCAAAATTTAACAGATTATTAGTGTATTCATGTTCTAAGAAAGAATCTTGCATGTTACTAGCAATTATGATGTGACCCTTCAAATAAGTACTCAAAATAGTCAAGAAAGATGAGAGAAAATAGGGAAAAGAGGATTCACAAAAATACCTAGATATAGTCCATCCACCAAATTATGTTTGGGTACTTTTACTCTTCTTCATTAGAATGATAACTCTAAGTAACATTTAAAGAGAATCAGAAGAAAAAGAGACACACGGTACTGAGGGTTTGAGATTGTAGTGTATTTACAAAAAAATAATAGCAATAACAAAAAATAAAGTCTCATTAGGAATCTAATATAGGTACGTAATGCGAAATTTTCCGTATATCTAGGAGTGAGCAGGAATCGTACAACTTAAAGTTATAGCCAACAACCAGAAGCACATGAAGAAACACAATCTTTATTGATGATAGCAAAAGTCTTCATTACAGAGCGAGGTATACATAGCGAGACATGATTTCGCCAGTACACAAAACCAAAAGGAAATTACAAAGCTGAATGAAAGATTACCAGCGGTCTGAAACCCTGAGACCGCCTGACCGCACAACCTGGTTGCTCGCGCGACTAGAAAACGAGACCGCGCGAACACACACTACCGGCGACTTGAACAACACCAACCGAGAACTCCGCGACCTCCCGAACTCCAGCAACCCCCACTACAAGCCGCGAGACCGCCCGAACACCTTAGAAGAAGAGGTGACCGCTGCTGCCCGCACAATCCGCAGAAGCTGCACAAGGAAAGTTCAATCAGCTAACCGGCCGGTCACAAAAAAGAGACCGCAAGAATTAGGCGCGAGCTCAGCTTACACTTGGTGCGATTATTTATGTTGCAACAGTGACTCCTATTTATAGGCGTGCGACCTGATCCAGTCACCACCCTATGAGATAGAGTCACCGCCCCTGACCGCGCGACCTAAGACCGGTCAACCCGCGCGGTCAGAAGATTGCTCTGCGCCTGTGAGCTCGCCGACTTCAATCCAGACCGGAGATCGCAACTCCGCCAAGAAGCCGCGCGATCATGACAACTCGCACGGTCATGTCGCCCACCATCAGTGTTCGCATATACGAGACCTCCTCTAGAGACCGCGAACACAACCAGGAGGCCGCGCGACTAAGAAAGCCTTAGACCGCGCGCACCACCAAGAACCCGGACAGTCACCAGACCGGACTGCCCCCACCACGCGGTCACACACACACAAGACCGCGCGGTCACACCTTACAGAAGACAGCTCGCCACGCGGTCACACGAACCAGACCACGCGGCCTCACCATGCTGAAACCTGCTCTCCACGCAGTCATACGAATAGACCGCACGGCCTCACCTCGGCACCCATGGACAGAGAATAGCGGTCAGGCCGGAAAGACTTGCGGATAGACTGAATAGGTCAGGCCGTAGAGAGAGACCGCAAGACCGCGCGGTTAGCCAGACCGCGCGACCTCCTCCCACACCGCCAACTTTCACTTCAACATTTTCAACACTCCCCCTTGAAGTGGGAAGTTGAAAACAGCCCAAGTAAACTCCTTAGCCGAGTGAACGACCCCTTCACCAACGCCTTTGTGAAGATGTCAGCATCGTTGTCCTGACTCCGAACATGCTCGACCGAAAGAGACCCCTCCAGCACCTTCTCACGAATGAAATGATGCTCGATCTCGATATGTTTGGTCCTCGCGTGACACACTGGATTAGTAACCGGTTTGAGTGCCGCGGAGCAGAGTCGGACCCCGAACCTCCTTATGGACGTCTCCCACTAACCTCCTAAGCCAGATGGCTTCTTGAGCTGCCAAGGCCGAAGCCTTGTATTCCGCTTCCGTGGTAGAGACAGACACGAAATCCTGCTTCTTGCTGCACCATGATATAGCTGTAGGGCCCGCCAGGAAGACGAATCCAGACGTCGACTTCCGATCATCCGAATCTCCCCCGTAATCAGCATCTATGTACCCATGCACCTCGAAGCCCGCATCCCTCCTGTATAGGAGACCTATATCCGAAGTCGCCTTGACATACTTAAAAATATTCTTGACCGCTAGTAGACGAGGCATCCGTGGTTCCGCCATATAACAACTCACCCTGCCAACTGCATACGCAATATCCGGCCTGGTGATCGTCAGATAAATCAAGCTCCCAACCAGAGCTCGGAACACAATCGGATCTTCCAGAATCCTCCCCTCATCCTTCCGAAGTTTCGTGGCCTTCTCCAGAAGTGTAGAAATGCACTTCCCTTCCTTCATGCCGAATCGCTCCACGATTTGCTCCGCATATCCAGCCTGGGACACCAGCACTCCACTTCCCTTCCTTTGCACTTCGAGTCCGAGGAAATGGTGGAGTTCACCCAAGTCCTTCATCTCAAACCTGATAGATAGCTCAGCCCGAAGCTTTCCTACCTCCTCCTTTGAATTCCCCGTCACGATCATATCGTCGACGTAAAGCAGCACGATGACTTGAAGCTCCCCGCTCTTCTTGACAAATAAGCTTGAGTCTGAGTCTGAAGCACTAAATCCACAGAATATGAGATATTCTGCAATCTTCCCGTACCACGCCCTCGGCGCTTGCTTCAACCCATACAGGGCCTTCTTCAGCTTATAGACATAGTCTAGAAAATCTTCAGATACGAAGCCTGGTGGCTGGATCATGAAGATATCCTTGTCAATCTCGTCGTACAAGAAAGCATTCTTTACGTCGAGTTGCCAAATCTCCCAACCCCAAAACGCCGCCAAGGCAAACACAAACCGAACTGAAGTCATCTTTGCCACCGGACTGAATGTCTCTTTATAGTCTTCACCGTATTGCTGCGAGAATCCACGAGCCACAAGGCGAGCCTTGTATCACTCGATACTGTCGTCTTCTTTTTTCTTGATCTTATAGACCCACTTGCATGTCACAGGGGTAATGCCTTTGGGCCTGGGCACCAGAGACCAAGTCTCATTCTTTTCAAGAGCTGTCATCTCTTCCTCCATAGCCAAATCCCACTGCTTCACGCCTTTGGCCTTCTCAAAGCTCACTGGTTCCCGCTCATCTAGGGGACCAGCAAAGAAACATGAAACAAAGCTCACCATGTTTCCTCCTGTATAACGATCAGGAGCAATGATCGTTCGCTTCGATATCCTCAACGCCTTCTCCTGACTCGCAACATCCTCAGCTGCTTCTTCTTTAGCTCCTCTTCCAGAGGTACTAGGAGCATCGCTCCCCCTGCTTCCTGATCCAGAAGCCTCCGTCTCAGAACTAGAAATGGATGGACCACCTGGTGACAAAGGCAGCTCCACCTGAAGATTTTCCGCAGCCCTCTCCAGCTCCTCCACCCTGCTTTCTGGTAGCTCAACACCAGAACTTCCCTTGTAAGACGTCACCTCGTCAAACACGACGTCGCGAGATACAATAAATCTCCGCGTCTCTGGGTCCATGCACTTCCCGCCCTTCTTCCGATCACCATATCCCACGAAGACTAGCTTCCTTGCTTTCGCATCTAGCTTCGTCCGAAGCGCATCTAGAACGTGCACATAACAGGTGGAGCCAAACACCCGAAGGTGTGCCACACTTGGCTTTTCCTTGAACATCATCTCATGCGAGGTCAACATGTTGATGGGACTGAGAGGCATCCTGTTGATGACGTAGGTAGCACAAGACATTCCCTCCGCCCAGAAGGACCTTGGGATACTCTTGGTATGCAGCCAACACTTGCAGGTCTCCGTCAGATGACAGATCTTCCGCTCTGCAACTCCGTTTTGTTGTGGAGTATGCGCACAAGTAAGCTCCCTCCGGATTCCCGCCTTCCTGCAAAAACTAGAGAACTCGCCAGAGGTGAACTCCCCCCATTGTCAGTTCTCAACTTCTTAATCCGCAGACTCAGCCGACCCTCCACAAGCTCCTTGAACTCCACAAACTTGGCAAACGCCTCCGCCTTCTCTTTCAGAAAATAAACCCAGACATATCTGGTGTAATCGTCGATCAACACCAGCATATATCTGCTGCCTCCGAGGCTTGGGGTAGCAGTCGGTCCCATCAAGTCACCGTGGATGCACTCCAGCGGCACACTACTCCTTGCCTGTGACTTATCAAACAGTAGTCGATGAGACTTGCCGAACTGACATCCCGCGCAAACATGACCGTCACCGTAGGAAGATAGACTAGGCAGGCTCTTGACCAGACCTTTAATCGCCATAGCCTTCAGCTTGTCCATCCCTACATGCCCCAACCTCTCGTGTCATATGACGACACTATCATTGGTCCTCATCTTGTCAACATAAGAACTTGTTGATAAAACGAACAAGTCTTTTGCCTTTCTCCCGACATGAACGACTTCTGCCTTTACCGCCTCAACATTTCGAAGAAACCTCACTTCTGTTGGACCGAACAGAATGTGATACTCAGCGTCTACAGCATTGGTCACAGAGAAGAGCTTTTTCCTCATTCCGGGCACATGATAGATACTCTTCAAAGTTAGTGGCCCCCTATCACTGCCCAAGGAAACAACCCCCACCTTCTCGACACTATGCACAGTATTATCAGCAGTTATGATGACATCATTACCTGAGTAAGGTTGCGCTGAAGTAAGCTTCGACTCGTCCCCGGTGAGGTGATGACCACACCCCGAGTCCACGATCCAGTCTTCCTGATAGTTGATAGGAGACGCAACTCCGACAGAAGCCGAGAAGCCTCCTCCCCATCCTCCATCATTTTGCCTGGCCTCAGCTTCCTCCTTCCCTGCAGCAGCATGCCCTGGCTGAAAATTCACCCGACAATCCTTCCTGATGTGACCAAGCTTTCCGCATCTGAAGCATTTGGGTCCTTCTCCCTTCTTCTTCCCTTCAGCCTTAGGAGCATATATATCCCCTCTCCTGCTGTCCAGAAGTTGAAGGCACATAGCCTCCAGCGGTCTTCTTCTTCTTATCTCATTTCTTCTTCTTCCCTGTGAAGAGCACCTTGCCATCTCCCCCATACACTGACACCCCGCCATCTGCCTTGTCAGGCTCTCCTGCGACGCAAGCAGATTCTCCAGCTCCAACAGAGACGACTGATTTTCCCAACCCTGCGCCGACGTCACAAAGGCAACATACTCCTTCCGCAAGCCGCGGATGATGTGCCTCTTCAGCTTCGCCTCAGAAATTGGCTCATCAGGATCCAGTGCTAAAATCTCAGCGCACATGTTCTTCATCTTCAGGAAGAACGTAGAGATAGAGAGTTCACCATGAGCCGACCTAGCCAGCTCATTTTCCAAAAATTGTAGTGTAACATCCCAACTTTGAAAAGGGGGTCTAGCCGGTTCAGTTGAACCCCTGCAGGAGCTTAGGACGGGTCAGAGGAAAACCACGACCCAACCTTCGCCACAGAGTGGTGGACACATAGAGAAATGACTGTTTTGGGTAGCATCATGCTTCACCACAACGTCAAAGTTGTTCATTGAGCATACGTGCTCCGAATCGACTTCTGTCAGTTGCGTTAGGCTCGTATGGTCGATACGAGTGCAACGGAATTCATTTCGTTCCAATTCGAGGTCATTTGGTGAAATTGACCGTTTTGAGTACCGCAGCGCGTCACGACGACACAGTTTTAGAACATAGAGCATACGTGCTCCGAATCGACTTCCGTCGGTTGAGTTAGACTCGTATGATCGATACGAGTGCAAAGGAATTCGTTTCGTTCCAATCCGAGGTCATTTGGTGAAAGTGACCGTTTTGAGTACAGTAGCGCGTCACGACGACGCAGTTTTAGAACATAGAGCATACGTGCTCCGAATCGACTCCCGTCGGTTGCGTTAGACTCGTATGGTTGATACGAGTGCAACGAAATTCGTTTCGTTCCAATCAGAGATCATTTGGTGAAAGTGACTATTTTGAGTATCGTAGCGCATCACGACGACACAGTTTTAGAATATGGAGCATACGTGCTCCGAATCAACTTTCGTCAGTTGCGTTAGACTCTTATGGTCGATATGAGTACAACGGAATTCGTTTCGTTGCAATTCGAGGTCGTTTCGAGAAAACAACTAATTTGAGTAATATCGAGGGTCGCAACAACGCCATTTTCAAATGTTGAGCTAGCGTGCTCCGAATTGAATTATGTCAGTTGCGTTGGGCTCGTATGGATGATATTAGTGCAATAGAATTCGTTTCGCTTAGTTCCGATGTCGTTTAGTCAAGTAAATAAAAATAAACGTTCGTAAAATTATAAGAATCTCGAGATACGTAAACACTTGATTTCGACCTCGTAACATCAAACGTTGACTCGACACTCAATGACGCGGACTCATGTTGACTTTGACCCGTATAGGGTGGGGGACCCGTTAGGGTTGACTTGGTCAAACTCTCTCCATAAGAAGTGAGTTTGGTGTTTCTTTAAAAAAAAACCCCACCCAAGCTCCTCTTAACCCAGGTCACTCATCTTCATCCAATGGCTAAGAGACCACAATCCCCATGCCATCCACTGATTGGATGTCCACAAAATCAAGACCCAAGAGTGCTCCAAGCCACACACTCTCTCTCTCTCCCTCTCTTTCTCTCTTTGTTTTTCCTCACATGGTTAATAGCCTAGCTAGGCTCATAGGTTGTACAACCCACCATTTAGGGGCTGCCACCTGTCCTGGAAGCTGGGAGGAACTCATCCCTCCTCCTCCATGGGGGATTATGTTGGCTTTAGTTTGTTGACTTGGTCAACCTTATTCTTTTTATATATATGTATTTTGTTTGTTAAAATAGAGGAGAGAGAGTATGCATTTATTATGGAGAGGGAAGAGTGTTTTTTCTTGGCCTATAAATAGGCCCCTTGTTTGTTTTTTAAAGTGTGGAATAGAAAGTTTTTTGGCAGATTTTGTCTTCGGTAGAAACGTAGAGAGAGAGAGGGAGAGTGAGTATAGAGAGAGAGAGTGGAGATTCTATTTTATTTCCTGCAGGAAATTTGTGCTCTCGCCAACTCCTCTCTCGCCAACCTCTCTCTCGCCTGCCACCTCCCGCAGGAGTCGCCAGCTCATCTCCCGCAGGAGGATATCTCGCCAGCCCGCAAGCTCGCCGCTGGACGTGGAGAAAGGGAGGAGCCAGCCAGCTCCCACTCTCCTACTGTAGCCTCGCCAAAGCTATCCATATCGCCGGGTTGTAGGTACTCGCCGGAGCATCTCGGAGGTGTGTGCGAGTGGGGTGCATCTCGCGAGAATAGAGGTCTCGGCGGAGTTGTGTTTTGTCGTGAGGTGTTAGCCGCTGAAGTAGGAGTGCTCGCATAGCACTACTCGCCCACTGCCATCTCGCCGGAGCGTGTGACTCGGCGGTGTTGAAGGTGGTGTTCGAGATTCGGAAGGTCGTGCTCGCGTGTAGTCAAGAGTGCAGCTCGCGTGGATAGCATTCACAGAAGTGGGGATTATTCACGTGGTGGTGTTCGCGTGGAGAGTATTAGTCGGATGAGTGTTCGCACGTCACGCTTCCAACAAGTGGTATCAAAGCAAGGTTGCAAACCTTTGCGATGACTCAGTAGGTTTGAGGAGTAGAAGCAATGGAGACGGATGGAGCTATGCTGGGGCAAGTCCCCAAGCTGACGAAGATCAATTATGGGAATTGGAGTATACAGATGCGAGTGCTACTCGCCTCCAAGGAGTTGTGGGATGTAGTGGAGAATGGGTATGAGGAGCGCACTGCTGCAACAGAGGCGACGTTGACTAACGCCCAGAAGACAACACTTAGAGAGGCAAGGAAGGCGGACAAGAAAGCTTTGTTCTTGTTGTATCAAGGGGTTGACGAAGCAACCTTTGAGAAGATCTCAGATGCGAAGACTTCTAAGGAGGCATGGGAGGTGTTGCAACGCTCCATGCAAGGGGTAGACAAAGCTAAGAAGGTGAAGCTGCAGTCCCTACGTGCGGAATATGAAGTGACGAAGATGCAGAGCACCGAGAAAGTCGATGACTATGTGACCCATCTGCGGACGCTCACAAATGAGATGAAGCGCAATGGGGAGACGATCGAGGATGTGAGCTTCATAGAGAAGTTGTTGAGATCTATGTCGAAGAAGTTCCGCCATATAGTGGTGGCAATTGAAGAGTCGAAGGACCTCACCGAGATGGCCATTGACGAGCTTGTAGGCTCTTTGCAAGCTCATGAGTACAGGATGTTGTAGGATGATGAGGAAGCGAGTGGCTTGGGAAAAGCACTCCAGACCCAGTTGAACTTTGGGGAAAGTTCAGGAAGAGGAGGAGGCCAGCGTGGCCGAGGTCATCAAGGCAGAGGCAGAGGTAGAAGAGGAGGTAGAAACCAAAATTTCCAAAGAGAGACGGAGCGACCTCAAGGAGGTTGGCAAGAAGAAAGAGGAAGAGGAAGAGGAAGAGGCCGTGGAAGAGGCCGAGGAGATATGTCCCAAATCCAATGTTACAACTGTAACAAGTTCGGGCATATGAGCTATGACTGTTGGGCTCCGAGGAAGAGAGAAGAAGCAAACCACTATGCCGAGGCTAGGAACAACACTGGCGCTGGAGATCCGATGATGCTCCTAACCTACAGATGAGCGGAGGAAGGTAGAAATGAAGTGTGGTACCTGGACACAGGTGCGAGCAACCACATGTGTGGAGACAGGGAGATGTTCACTAACCTGGAACCCAGTGGGGGTGAGGTTAGCTTTGGTGATGCGTCGAAGATCTCGTTGGAAGGAAAGGGCTTGGTGGTTGCGAAGCTGAATGGAGAGAAGGCGCACCTGAACGATGTGTTCTACGTGCCAGGCTTGAAGACTAACATCTTAAGCCTTGGGCAGTTGGTGGAGAAAGGCTAATGCGTCCAGTTGAAGGATGGGTCTTTGGCGATGAGAACCATCAAGGGAAAGAGGTGGTGAAGGTGAAGATGGCGGCGAACCGTCTCTTTACACTGAAGATGGATACTCAGGAGACGACATGTCTCGCGAGGACAAAGGAAGAAGAGGAAGCATGGCTGTGGCACCATCGGATGGGCCATTTGGGCTTCACGGGTTTGAAGCTGCTATCCCACTCCAGGATGGTGGAGGATCTACCTATGATCTCACATCCGGAAAAAGTCTGTGAGGCGTGCACGAAGGGGAAGCAGAAGAGGCTGACGTTTGAAGGAGGGAAGTCTCGGAGAGCGAGGAGACTACTTGAACTGGTTCACTCGGACATTGCGGGTCCGTTTGAGACCACCTCAGTAGGCGGAAGCAAATACTATATCACCTTCACGGATGACTTCAGTCGGAAGTGTTGGGTGTATTTCTTGAAGGAAAAATCTTAGGCCCTTAACAAGTTCAAGGAGTTCAAGGTGATGGCGGAGAATGAAGAGTGGTCAGCCACTGAAGGTGCTGAGGACAGATCGGGGTGAGGAGTACACCTCGAAGCTGTTTGATGTCTTTTGCAAGGAGAATGGGATCTCACACCAGTTGACGGCGGCGTACTCACCACAGCAGAATGGAGTCTAGGAGAGGAATAACTTGACCATCATGAACATGGCGAGGATTATGGTGAAGGGCAAAGGGTTGCCGAAGATGTTCTGGGCGGAGGCAGTGCAGTGTGCGGTGTATCTACTGAACAGATGCCCCACGAAGAGTGTGAAGTTCATGACCCCGTTCGAGGCTTGGAGTGGCTGGAAGCCAAGCGTGAAGCACTTGAGGGTCTTTGGGTGTGTAGCTCATGCTCACGTCCCGGACCAGAGGAGGAAGATGCTCGATGATAGGAGCGAGAAGTGTATTTTTGTGGGCTACGCTCCAGAGAGCAAGGCTTACAAGTTATACAACCCGGTGACGGAGAAGGCCATAGTCTCGAGGGACGTGGTGTTTGAAGAAGATAGCTATTGGAGCTGGGATGAGGAGACAAGGAACAAGAAGGGGATGTTCTTTGAAGATGAGGAGGAAGGTGGTCATGAAGCAGGAGCTGAGGATGGTGGGGCTGAGCCACCATCACCACCTAGCCGACATTCAGGGGGAGCTTGCACTCCCAACTCGAGTAGAGGAAGTTCTAGTGGATCAAGCACTAGTGGAAGCAAGGACGATCGTCCTCAACCTAGGATGAGAAGGATGGAGGAGATCTATGAGGAGACGACACCAACACTTAACAATTTTTTCTTTATATTGTTTGTTGGCAGATTGCGAGCCGCACTCCTATGACGAAGCAGGCAAGGAGAAATCTTGGAGGATGGCGATGGATGATGAGATGGCTTCCATAAAGAAGAATGAAACTTGGAAGCTGGTCGATCCACCCGCGGGCCACAAACCCCTCAGGGTGAAGTGGGTCTACAAAGTGAAGAAGAACAAAGATGGAGCTGTGGAGAAGCACAAGGCTAGGCTCGTCGTGAAGGGATACAGGCAAGTCCAAGGAGTGGACTACGACGAGGTCTACGCCCCAGTGGCGAGGATTGACACCATTCAGTTGATCATCGCACTGGCAGCACACTATGGGTGGACTATCATGCAGATGGATGCGGTGTCAGCATACCTCAATGGCTACCTGGAGGAAGATGTGTACATCGAGCAACCTCCGGGGTATGTGGTGAAAGGCCAGGAGAAGAAGGTGTGCAAGCTGGGAAAAGCACTGTACGGGCTGAAGCAAGGAGCAAGAGCTTGGAATGGGAGGATAGATGCATTCCTGCAGAAGCATGGCTATGTGAAGTGCCCGTACGAGTATGCACTGTATCTGAAGGTGGAGAAGAACGGTGATATCATGATTCTATGCATATATGTGGATGACATGATATTCACCGGGAACAACCCAGCTATGTTCGAAGAGTTCAAAAGGATGATGAAGAGTGAGTTCGAGATGACAGACTTGGGAGAGCTCAACTACTTCTTAGGCGTGGAGGTGCAACAGAGAGGAGATGGGATCTTCATCTCGCAGAAGAAGTACGCGGAGGAGGTCTTGAAGAAGTTCAGGATGGAGAATAGCAAGGCTATCTCCACTCCCGCTGATCCCGGAACAAAGTTGAGGAAGGACTCGGAGGAAGAAGTTGTGGACCCAACGATGTTCAAGAGTTTGGTTGGGAGTCTAAGGTACTTTACTTTCACCAGACCTGACATCATGTATGCGGTTGGGGTAGTGAGCAGGTATATGGAAGAACCCAAGCGGGACCACTTCACTGCAGCGAAGAGAATTCTAAGATATGTGAACGGAACAAGGGACCATGGTTTGAAGTACTCGTCTGCGGGAGAGTTGAAGTTAGTCGGCTACTCGGATAGCGACTATGGTGGTGACGTGAACGATCGGAAGAGCACTTTCGGGTATGTGTTTCATATGGGAACCGCGGCGTTCTCATGGAGTTCGAAGAAGCAGGCTACGATAGCCTTATCTTCATGTGAAGCGGAGTACATCGCAGGTGCATCATGTACTTGCCAAGCCATCTGGCTGAGGAACTTATTGGAGGAGTTGCATCATGGACAGGAAGGGCCAACAACAGTGTTAGTGGATAACATGTCGGCCATCCAGCTCGCGAAGAACCCGGTGCTGCATGGAAGGAGCAAGCACATCGAGACGAGGTATCATTTCCTTCGGGAGCAAGTGGAGTTGAAGACAGTTGAAGTTGTGTATTGACCCACCGGAGAGCAGGTCGCGGACATTTTCACCAAGACGCTGAAGCCAGAGACGTTTGCGAAGCTCAAAGGCAAACTCGGCATGTGCTGCCAAGTTTGAGGGAGAGTTTGTTGGCTTTAGTTTGTTGACTTGGTCAACCTTATTGTTTTTATATATATGTATTTTGTTTGTTAAAATAGAGGAGAGAGAGTATGCATTTATTATGGAGAGAGAAGAGTGTTTTTTCTTGGCCTATAAATAAGCCCCTTGTTTGTTTTTTAAAGTGTGGAATAGAAAGTTTTTTGGCAGATTTTGTTTTCGGTAGAAACGTAGAGAGAGAGAGGGAGAGTGAGTATAGAGAGAGTGGAGATTCTATTTTATTTCCCGCAGGAAATTTGTGCTCTCGCCAACTCCTCTCTCGCCAACCTCTCTCTCGCCTGCCACCTCCCGCAGGAGTCGCCAGCTCATCTCCCGCAGGAGGATATCTCGCCAGCCCGCAAGCTCGCCGCTGGACGTGGAGAAAGGGAGGAGCCAGCCAGCTCCCACTCGCCTACTGTAGCCTCGCCAAAGCTGTCCATCTCGCCGGGTTGTAGGTACTCGCCGGAGCATCTCGTAGGTGTGTGCGAGTGGGGTGCATCTCGCGAGAATAAAGGTCTCGGCGGAGTTGTGTTTTGTCGTGAGGTGTTAGCCGCTGAAGTAGGAGTGCTCGCATAGCACTACTCGCCCGCTGCCATCTCGCCGGAGCGTGTGACTCGGCGGTGTTGAAGGTGGTGTTCAGGAGTCGAAAGGTCGTGCTCGCGTGTAGTCAAGAGTGCAGCTCGCGTGGATAGCATTCGCAGAAGTGGGGATTATTCGCGTGGAGAGTATTAGTCGGAGAAGTGTTCGCATGTCACGCTTCCAACAGATTAGTCCCACATCGAGGAGAAGAAGAGGGGAGGCTCCTCCAACCCCTATAAAAGGACCCCCCTCCCTCCAGAGCAAGGCACACCTTCCCTCAAGCCGAATTTGAGCCCCTACAAACCCCTGCCGGAGCTCCACCTCGCCGGAATCCTCCCACCCGAGCTCCACCACCCTCCACCACCACTAATGGCGAATTTCGCCGAGAGCCTCCGGCAACCTGGAAACAACGTGGGATCATCTCCTCTCCTTCCTCCCCACGTTTCGGACGCATTGCATGCGAACTCCGGCAGCCGGAGCGCCGCCGCCGCCTCCCCCCTCTCCTCCGTCCGAATCAGGAAGATATACAGTTCCGGCGGTGGCCGTCTGCGGCAGGCCACCGGACCACCGCCGGAGGGAGCGCCCGCCCCCTAGGAGTCGACGGCGGGAGGAGCCATGGCCGGCAGGCGGCCGGCCGGTGGCGGAGGAGGCCCGTAAGGGGGCGGTCTGGCACAGACGGCGGGGAGGCTGTTTAACTTTTTATAAAATTTTATAATTTATATATTATTCAACGTCTGATTTTTTGGAGGGTTATATATGGCCCAAATGGAAAAGTGGTGAACATAAAAGTTGTGCATAACAGTGAGGAGTATCCCCAGTAAAAATTTCAGATTTTTATGTCATAGTTTAGTATTTTTAATAATTAAAATACTGTGATATTTTGGGTTTATGAATTATCAGAGGGCCTTAACACTAATTGAAAATTCTGGAAAAATTTGGGAAGCTTACTAATACTGAATTACACCTACTAGAATTATTTAAGCATTTTTGGAAAAGATTAACTATTTTTAGAGGATAAAACCTCTGTTTTTAATTATCTAAGAAATAGTCACTCTACCAAAATCCCTCCAAAAAATTATGGGAAGCTTTGGGGGTTGGATCGCCTCTTTTGAGGTTTTAAGAAACTCATAATATCGTTCCTCAGTCCGCTTAAGCCATGCTTAAAGATTGCAATAAAAACCCAAGGTCGGACAATAACAAAAGACCGAATTTGGAAGAAGCTCATATGAACGGAGATAAAACAGAACTTTCCTCCTAAGAACGGAGATGGAACTGAAGCCTCCTGATTATGGAGTGATTGGACTACTGACCTGTTTATTTGTTTATTTCCTCCAGTCTCGTACTGGTCCTGCATTTACTGCTTTCAGTTAGTAATTTCAATTACTCCAGTCCCGAACTGGTCCTGCATTTACTGTTTTCAGTTAGTACTTTCAATTACTCCAGTCCCGCACTGGTCCTGCATTTACTGCTTTCAGTTAGTACTTTCGTTTACTCCAGTCTCGTACTGGTCCAGTTCAGTTAATGCACTTTATTTCAGTATTTCAGTTACTGTACTGTATTTCAGTCTTGCCTAAATTTAGAGTTGACGTGAAAACGTGGCATACCTTCAGGTCAACCCTAAATAGTGCCGAACTGGCCGACGCTTGTAGAGCAGAGCGGACAGAGCGATGTTTGACTTTTCCCTCTTTATTGCCTATAAATTTAGAGTTGACGTGAAGACGTGACATACCTTCAGAGTTAACTCTAAATAGTGTCGAACTGGCCTCCGCTTGTAGAGCAGAGCGGACAGATCGATGTTTGGCTTTTCCGTCTTTATTTCCTATAAATTTAGAGTTGACGTGAAGACGTGGCATACCTTCAGAGTCAACTCTAAATAATGCTGAACTAGCCGCCGCTTGTAGAGCAGAGCATACAGAGCGATGTTTGGTTTTTCCCTCTTTATTGTTGGAGTTTCTGAGATGATCTCAAAGCAATCAACAGTTAGTCTTGCTGCCAACGCAATATGAGCCTATAGGGTCGCACATGAAAGCGTTTGGAGAAATTGGAGAAAGGATTGTGTTGGTCTTGCTCATATTGGATATGAGTGGAGGACCAATCCTGTGACTGCTTGGAATCAAGTTGAGAATGTCTCAAAAGGGAAATCGTTTAAAGTGTTTAAACGAACGGATTTACACTAGGTAATTCGGCTAAAGGCATTAACCGAATTCGGCTAAAGAGTTTAGACGAATTCGGCTAATGACATTAACCGAATTCGGCTAAAAGGTTTAGACGAATTCGGCTAATGGCAAATTCAGCTAAAGGGTTTCGTCGAATTTATATAGCCGAATTTATATAGTCGAATTCGTCGAAATGGTTTCGCCGAATTCGGTTATAGTGATTAGTCGAATTGGGTTAATGTGATTAGTCGAATTCGGCGAATTCAATCTGGACAGTTTTTCCTCTGGTCTGCGGATAATCGATTTTATGCCTTGCTTATAAAAGGAACGTGTTTAGGGCTTCGAAATAGCGGTTTTCAGATCGAGCCTTTTCGCGAGAGAGAAACGACGGAAGTGTTCCGGCTGTTCTCGTTCCGTCCACCGATCGACGTTCCGCCGCAGCTAGTCGCCGCCGCCGGTCGCCGCCTCCTCTGGATCGGACCTAGCAGTCCGTGAGGACGTTGGGAGCTTCCTTCTCCGACCTAGTTCTTGTGCGACAAGAAGCTAGAGTTCTTCATCGCTTGTGTGGACTTCTGTAGAGGGATCGATCTATTTCGATCCTTGAAGAACTCAAAGCAGATTTCGGATTTCTGTTGGAGCACCTTGGTTGAGTATTGACTCAATCCCGCGAAGGTATATTTTGTATTTGCTTTCTTATTCTCTTGAATCATGAAAACCGCAAGATCCGTTGATCTCTTTTTAGGTTGTTCTTGTTTATTTCCGCTGCGCATATTCAATATGTCATCCCTTATGAAGGGGTATAGAAAATCCAACATTTATTGCCTACAAATTTAGAGTTGACGTGAAGACGTGGCATACCTTCAGAGTCAACTCTAAATAGTGCCGAACTGGCCGCCGCTCGTAGAGCAGAGCGGACAGATCGATGTCTTGGCTTTTCTTTAATTAATGCTTATAATTTAGAGTTGACGTGAAGATGTGACATTTCTTCAGGGTCAACCCTAAATAGTTTCTGAACTGCGCGACATATGGTAAGAGGCTGTGAAGCTCGCCAAGCTGAGCCGAGGATCTTGGTTGCCGGCTCACAACGGTTCAAGCGTTTTCAATATAACTGTTTATAGTTTTGTTCTCTTACTTTCATGTGTTTACGAGTTTTTGAACCGTGTGACATATGGTAAGAGGCTGTGAAGCTCGCCAAGCTGAGCCGAGGATCTTGGTTGCCGGCTCGCAACGGTTCAAGCGTTTTTAATATAACTGCTTATAGTTTTGCTCTCTTACTTTCATGTAATTACGAGTTTTTGAACCGTATGACATATGGTAAGAGGCTGTGAAGCACGCCAAGCTGAGCCAAGGATTTTGGTTGCCAACTTGAAATAGTTCAGCCGCTTTAAATATTTATGTTAGTAGAGCAGAGCGCTCGAGTTCGATGCCTTTACTTATTTTGTTTTGTTGCTGCCCATGAATTAGAGTTGACGTGAAGATTGGGCATTCCTTTAGCGTCAACCCTAAATAGTGTCGAACTGACTGCCGCTTGTAGTGCAACGTGACGAATCAATGTTTTGAAGTTTTATTTTTGTATTGACGGTAATATAGGTTCCTACGGGAATACATTGTGCCTTCGAGAAATATTCCTACGGGAATATATTGTGCCTTCGAGATGTAATTCCTACGGGAATGAAATGTTGCCTTCGAGAAGTAATTCCTACGGGAATGAAATGTTGCCTTCGAGAAATATCCCTACGGGAATATATTGTGCCTTCGAGAATTATTCCTCAAGGAAATATAAAATGTGCCTTGGGAAAATGTCAGATGGCCTATGAATTTTACTCTAAGGCAACCCGCACGACGGACGGTCTGGGAGGGCAACCCATGCGAAACTAATAGATCTACGTGGGTCTGAGACCGTATGCAGGATGATACGGAGTACGTACGCGGTAGTCGTGGGAAGACTGCCTTGGCCCAATAAGAATCCAGATATCCCTTCCCTTATAAATGTTATATTATGTCTGTGGTTAGGAGTTGGATTCTATTCGTAGTTCTAATAACTTGTGTTTAGCACAGGTGACAGGTGCGGATGAGTGACAACATCTGTGTGTGGATGAAGCCACAAAGCAGGCTACGTCAGGTACAAGTTGTTAAGCCGCATCCCTTTTGCTGTGCCCCACCTCACGACATCTATATATTGGCAATGAACCCTTGATGGACATGATTTAATGTGGCAGAGGTATGGAAATTATTCATACAGGTCTTGAGTTTAAGGTTTCTGTGATAGTTAATCTTCCGCTACAATACTACGTCTTCCGCTAAGTGCTATAAAGAGCACTCTTTGATGATGTCTTCCGCTAAGTGCTATAAAGTGCACTCTTTGATGATGTCTTCCGCTAGAATACTGTTTCCCTACTCTGTTGATGTGTAGTGACTTTCGCTTAACACCGCCCTTAGGCGTGACAACGGAGTGTTCAAGGAAGGGGGTTGGGGAAGCTAGTACCTCCACCCTTCGGGATCGCTTCGGCGTCGTGCTAAAAGGGTGGTGTGCGATAAGATCCCCGGTCGGACCGCTGATTTGGAAGGGGGGATCTTACATGTAGCCTCGCTGCATTCTTCTTGTTAAACAGCCCATCCAGGGCTCTCTAGATCTCCGCAGTTGATCTACACCCCAAGATGTGATCGAATAGGTCGGGTGATATTGCCCTTTTCAGAGTGAACTCTGCTTTCACATTAATTCTCCTCCAGTTCCTCACCTCATGACCATTATCCCCAACTGGGACAACCTCTTCCGCACTGTCTCCTACAACAACCTCCCAAAGGTCCTCGTGTGAGGCCCCAATTCAGACCTTTTGTTTTGGGCCGTTACACCTCGCCCAGAAGATAACTCTGCATGCACGGCTTCCACTTCTTGAAGTTAGTCGAGGTAAGCATCTCAATTCCAAGACCTCTTGCATCCATGGCTCTACCACTGGTTCCTTCTTCACAAAGGCGATGACAACTTAAAGTTGTTCACTGCTCTATCCACTCAAACATGCCTCTGATACCATGTTAAATTTTACGTAGATCTAGGAGTGAGCAGGAATCGTACAACTTAAAGTTATAGCCAACAACCAGAAGCACATGAAGCAACACAATCTTTATTGATGATAATAAAAGTCTTCATTACAGAGCGAGGTATACATGGCGAGACATGATTTCGCCAGTACACAAAACCAAAAGGAAATTACAATGCTGAAGGAAAGATAACCAGCGGTCTGAAACCCTGAGACCGCCTGACCGCACGACCTGGCTGTTCGCGCGACTAGAAAATGAGACCACGTGAACACACACTGCCGACGACTTGAACAACACCAACCGAGAACTCCGCGACCTCCCGAACTCCACTGATTCTCCTGAACTCCAGCAACCCGCACTGCAAGTCGCGAGACCGCCCGAACACCTTAGAAGAAGAGGTGACCGCTGTTACCCGCACAATCCGCAGAATCTGCACAAGGAAAGTTCAATCAGCTAACCGGCCGGTCACAAAAAAGAGACCGCAAGAATTAGGAGCGAGCTCAGCTTACACTTGGTGCGATTATTTATGCTGCAACAGTGACTCCTATTTATAGGTGTGCGACCTGATCCAGTCACCACCTTATAAGATAGAGTCACCGCCCCTGACCGCGCGACCTAAGACCGGTCAACCCGCGCGGTCAGAAGATCGCTCTGCGCCTGTGAGCTCGCCGACTTCAATCCAGACCGGAGATCGCAACTCCGTCAAGAAGCCGCGCGATCATGACAACTCGCACGGCCATGTCGCCCACCACCAGTGTTCGCATATACGAGACCTCCTCCAGAGACCGCGAACACAACCAGGAGACCGCGCGACTAAGAAAGCCTTAGTCCACGCGCACCACCAAGAACCCGGACAGTCACCAGACCGGACTGCCCCCACCACGCGGTCACACACAAACCAGACCGCGCGATCACACCTTACAGAAGACAGCTCGCCACGCGGTCACACGAACCAGACCGCGCGGCCTCACCATGCTGAAACCTGCTCGCCACGCGGTCATACGAACAGACCGCGCGGCCTCACCTCGGCACCCGTGGACAGAGAATAGCGGTCAGGCCGGAAAGACCTGCAGCTAGACCGAATAGGTCAGACTGCAGAGAGAGACCGCAAGACCGCGTGGTTAGCCAGACCGCGCGACCTCCTTCCACACCGCCAACTTCCACTTCAACATTTTCAACACGTAATACATATGCATGTTTATTTGTAATCAAAATCAGCAGGAAATGCATTATTTGAAGTGCACATGATCAAAAATAAAGTTTCCTTAAGAATCTAATAGCTAGTTCAGCTGCATACATGTTTTTTTTCGTAATCAAAATAAGTATAAAATGAATGAAAATAAAGAGAAAGAAAAACAAATTGTAAAGGGACAAATGAAACAGCTCAAATCATAAATTGATTGAATAAACTTCTACAATAATCATTTGAGAACAATTAAACATAAGACGAGAGATAGAAGTGATATTATGAAACTATTAACAACTAAAAGTAACATGGTTTATGAAGTTAAAAAAATGTATATATTAAGTGAAATAATCATTTAATTTACATGCCTCATGATTTGCACAACACATAACAAAAGACTCATTTGCTCTTTGTCGATCAAGAAATGACATCCACGCATATCTAAATATAAGAAATCTCCATGGAGAGAAGCATCAAGCTTGGCTCATTTGCTCATATACAAAAGGCTCATTTAATTTGTTTCTCTCCATGGCTCATTTGCTCTTTGTTTCTTCTTGTCCCGGTTTCGGTACAGCTGGGAGGAGATGTAAGATTCTGGCAAACCATTTTGTAGTCGATGCGAAAATGAAGATCATTTTTCAATACATTGTGAGTCTAATCGTTTCCTAACTCATTTATTACTGCATGTAAGGGGTTTTAATTCATGCATGATCTCTTCAACTACATCTCGGGCTTACAATCAGCCATGCATACTATATATAAATATGTAGTACCTATTTTGATATATTTTTACACGATCGAAGTCATGTTTGATGCATCTTTATGTTTTTTTACAATCAGTCGTTCAATGTAATGTTTGATATGTTTTTAAACGTTCGAAGTCATGTTTGTCAAAATCCTAAACGTTAAGCTTGTGTAAAAAAAGAAAGTAGAACAAGTTTTTCAACAAACGAATCCCAAATTTTGAGGAAAAATCAACAGAAAAAATGCACATATTGAACAAGCAAGCTAGTTTGAGTGCTCTTCGTATCAACGACAAAATCTATACTATTTAGGAATATGACCATCAAGAAGATCCAAACCATTCAATCTGGTTTGTTTTCCATGCACAGTAGGACCATCATGAAGATATGTGCAATGTCACATGCAATCATTAATTAACTCAACCCACCGGATTCCATTTCACCATTAAAAATAAAAAAAAACTCCATGAAACATAAAGGGATTTGCAAGGAATGAATCGCCGGGTTCTTGAATCATTAGAAACCAAGAAATAAATAAAGATGCATCAAACATGGCTTTGATCGTTTAAAAACATGTCAAAATTGTTAGAAGGGGCGCTCAACCCCTCTCCACGGTTGACTGCAGTCCACCGATCCAACCCCTCTCAACGTGACAGGAACTCCTCCAGGCCCACTGGCCATCGGGCCACACAGACCCTCTTCTGCCACGTGGCGGGTTGTTGAGGTCGGCGAGGCGTTGCATGCTCGGGCTCGATCCCCCGACCTCCTTCTCCATAAGAGGCGCCCTCAACCCCTCATATCACCCAGCTGCGCTGTAGAGCAGTTGGGTGATAGGAGGGGTTGAGTGCCCCTCTTATGGAGAAGGAGGTCGGGGGATCGAGGCCGAGCGTGCAACACCTCGCCGACCTCAACAACCCGCCACGTGGCAGAAGAGGGTATGTGTGGCCCGATGGCCAGTGGGCCTGGAGGAGTTCCTGTCACATGGAGAGGGGTTGGATCGGTGGACTGCAGTCAACCGTGGAGAGGGGTTGAGCGCCCCTTCTAACAAAAACCGGTTTTTGTTGAAGGGGAGTGGGGCACCTCATATGCCATCATGCCCACTCAAGGCGAGGTCCAATCTCTGGCCCACTCAAG
This sequence comes from Dactylorhiza incarnata, assembly GCA_033032865.1. NCBI lineage: Eukaryota > Viridiplantae > Streptophyta > Magnoliopsida > Asparagales > Orchidaceae > Dactylorhiza > Dactylorhiza incarnata. The sequence continues at coordinate 1,046,559 of JAWHQI010000450.1, forward strand.
GCCCTCTCCTGGCCACTCCGCCAAAGGGCTGCAGCCCAACGCGGCCCAACCCGTCTCCATCACTGTTCTCATGATGGCGGGTTGTTGTCGAAGAGCCTCGAACCCCTGACCTCGATAAGAAGCTCTCCTAGCAGCCCTCATCACCCAGCTGCGCTGCAGCGCAGTTGGGTGATAGGAGGGGTTGAGTGCCCCTCTTATGGAGAAGGAGGTCGGGGGATCGAGGCCGAGCGTGCAACGCCTCGCCGACCTCAACAACCCGCCACGTAGCAGAAGAGGGTCTGTGTGGCCCGATGGCCAGTGGGCCTGAAGGAGTTCCTGTCACGTGGAGAGGGGTTGGATCGGTGGACTGCAGTCAACCGTGGAGGGGGGTCGAGCACCCCTTTCAACAAAAACCGGTTTTTGTTGAAGGGGAGTGGGGCACCTCATATGCCACCATGCCCACTCAAGGCGAGGTCCAATCTCTGACCCACTCAAGGCCCTCTCCTTGCCACTCCCCCAAAGGGTTGCAGCCCAACGCGGCCCAACCCGTCTCCATCACTGTTCTCATGATGGCGGGTTGTTGTCGAAGAGCCTCGAACCCCTGACCTCGGTAAGAAGCTCTCCTAGCAGCCCTCATCACCCAACTGCGCTGCAGCACAGCTGGGTGATGAGGGCTGCTCGGAGAGCTTCTTATCGAGATCAGGGGTTTGAGGCTCTTCGACAACAACCCGCCATCATGAGAATAGTGATGGAGGCGGGTTGGGCCGCGTTGGGCTGCAGCCCTTTGGGGGAGTGGCCAGAAGAGGGTCTTGAGTGGGCCAGAGATTGGACCTCGCCTTGAGTGGGCATGGTGGCATATGAGGTGCCCCACTCCCCTTCAACAAAAATATGTACTACGGATTTATATATAGTATGCATGACTGATTGTAAGTCCGAGATGGAGCAAAAGAGATTGTGCAGGAATTAAAAACCCTTACAAGCATTACACCGAGAAGCAAATGAACCTTTTGTATATCCACGTACATCAACCTCCTTGCAGATGAAATCTCCATGGAGAGAAGCAGCAAGCTTGACTCCGTTGATAAATTGCTTCCCAAAGGAAAGCCCCAATGCTTCAGCAACTTCAACGAAAGAGTGAGAAAAATTGACAACAACGTTCTCGAGGTGTTGAAGACCGTGAATGCAGATGTGTGTTTCTCTTGCAGATCTGGACAACTGATTGGGCATGAAGTATGTTTTCGCCAAGAGCTGGACACTGAATTTTGGGAATGTGATTCTCTCCAAGTGGCCTATAAAGATGTCGAGTTCAGAAAATTTGCATTGTCGAGTTTATTGTTGCATTAATCTTCTTGTTGAATCCATGAACGTCTGAATTAAGCGTTCCACACAGCCATTGTTGCCCTACCCAAAGAGTGTGATGGCTGCGGAAATACATCCTACAGGTGGAAGAGTTGTCAAAGATCGATTCATCGCTCCTTGAGCAGGATTTGCAACCCGAATTGTCTGGGTGAAATTGGAGAGCGGGCTACGCGTCATCGCCGATTTGCCGCTGTCGAGGAAGGGAAGGGGTTAGGGCACGAAGTCCCGCAACTTTGTTTTGGAGAAAGAAAAATCGCAGGTTAATTTCTGGGACTAACCTAATTAAGTAATGTAATTGTTATGTGCAAATCAGTTTTGGATACGTGCAAACCAATTTTTATGAGTTATTACGCGTCTTTTCAAAATACGTCTTGTACATGCATTTTTAGGAAAAGTGTTCAACACGAAAATTGTAGATCTCGTCGAGATCTACAACTTTCGTGTTGAACACTTTTCCTAAAAATGCATGTACAAGGCGGATTTTCAAAAAGTTCGTTATAGTTACGATCAGAGCGGCAATACGTCTTGTGCGTGCATTTTTAGGAAAAGTGTTCAACACGAAAGTTGTAGATCTCGACGAGATCTACAATTTTTGTGTTGAACACTTTTCCTAAAAATGCATGTACAAGACGTATTTTCAAAAATTAAGTGGGTTATATGATCTTTATTTTGGAGGGAATTTTTGAATCAATTTTATTAGGAGCAAAGGTCTAAATTTTAAAGCATATGCAATAATTAGTGACTAATTATTTTAGTCACTAATTATTAATGATTATTTTGGTCATTTAGTGATAAAAAAATATTTTTGTCACTAAATATCGACTATTTAGGGATGAAATATAGTTTTTATCACTAAAAATATGTAGTAACTAATATTAGTTGTCACTAAATAATTTTTATGCATTTCTATTTGTGACAAATAATATTTGGTCACTAAATAGAATTATTTAGTGACAAGAAAATTTTTTGTCACTAAATAATAACTCTTAGTGATGCAGAATTTTTTTGTTACTAAATAATAAACTTTAGTGGCGAAAAAAATATTGTTGTCACTAACAAAATAATTTCAGTGACTAGATATTTATTTTAGTCATTAATTAAATGAAAATCATTATTTAGTGAGCAATTCTGAATTCTGAACAGAAAGTATATCTGTAGTGACGAAATATATTTTATCACAAATATTTCGTCACTAAAAGTCAGTTTCTTATAGTGCTAGGATGTTAACTCATTGTCTGGACATAAACTAAAATTTAAAATGATGCATTCTAAGCCGCGTTCTCATGAATCAATACAATGAAAAAATGGCCACGCAATGAGCTTTTGTTGGATCTTACGGCGCCCTTAGAGGGGGGGTGAATAAGGGAATAAAATTCTTTCTATAATTTTCAAGATAATTACTAAATTGTTTTATAATGAAGGAGATTGAAATAAACAATTTAGATTTAGAATTAAAAACTTAGAACACAATATAATAAAGATTACGCCAAATGATACAAATCAAGTAAACACAAAAGAGACATGATTATATATATGAAAAAGTGTTTACATAAATTTGATTTCTATATCGCTAGAAATCGGAGGCGTACAAATGTAAATTTCTTTTTGTTTACCAATCCTTCTCCCAAGGATCAGAAGGCTATCACTTGTCTCTCCCTATACCAAGCCCAAGCCTATCCTCTAGATCTTCCCAAGATCTAGACGTAGCACACAAGGCCACGATTTCCCACCAAGCCACGCAAGGACTTGGACGCTCCGCACAAGGAAGCGATTTTCCCCTAAGCCACGCAAGGACTTAGGCGCCCCGCACAAGGAAGCGATTTTCCCTACCAATACAAAGTAAAATGTATATAAATGAAAATACAAGATAAAATAAGAACTCCCTAGAAATTCAGATCTCTGAAAGGAAGGTTGAAGCCTCGAGATGATCCTTGATGTAGAAGCGCGTCTGATCTCGTCTTCAATTTCAAACCTTCTCAGCATAAATGGGAGTTCATGAGGTTCTGGAGCTCTCTGGATGGAATGCACTCAGGAAGGGACTTGAAATTCTGAATTGGTTATTATGCACGAACACAAGGTGTCAATTTATAGAAAATCGCTGTCGGAAATTCCGACAGTGACTGTCGGAATTTTCCGACAGCGCAAAACTGCCGGTCGTGGTGCTGTCGTGGGCAGTTGGTGTAACCTCCGAGCTGTCGCCTGGGCGACATCGATGTCGGATTTCCGACATCTCAAAACTGCTTTTCGTCGTGCTGCCGTGGGGGAAAGTAGTTGTAACTTCTCTGCTGTCGCCTGGGTGACATTGACTGTCGCCTGGGCGACATTGACTATCGCCTGGGCGACAGTGACTGTCGCCTGGGCGACAGTGACTGTCGCCTGGGCGACAGTGACTGTCGCCTGGGCGACATCTCCTCTTCATTTTTGCCATCCGAAACTTCTCCAGACTGTAGATTGAGTCGTTCTCATCTCCGAAATGGGGTGGAACATTCCGTAACTCTTCCTGGATTGAAAGTTATGGCCATTTTAAGATCAGCACACAAAACTCATCCAACCTGAGACTTGTCGTTCTCGGATCATGCCCATGAATGAGGACTTGTCTCCTCATTGAACCTATACAACCTGGCCACTATAAACACACAAAAGACTAGATCAAATACAACACGGTATTTGTTATTCTCAAACCAAGAGATGCAGAAAGCAAACTCCAACAATCTCCCCCTTTTGATAATAACAAATACCCATATGAGAAATTAGTGAGTTTATAGATAAGTGCGATAAAAGATATGCATGAATAAAAGGTTTACTGCGTGACAGATTTTACTCCCCCTAAATATATATGTCACTAGATTTCTCATTTTATTCTCCCCCTTTTGTTATTACCAAAAGTGGGTTGTCATGATCGAGCAATATACGCTTTCCATGAAAACTTTTTAATATACTCCCCCTAAATTGTATTCTCCCCCTAAATGTATGCTCCCCCTAAATGTTATAATTAATTGCAATGGTGCATTATTTAATTATTCTCCCCTTAATCTTTTAGATTTCTTGAATTAATCTCCCCCTTTTGGTATTATCAAAAGAAGGTGGGGTGAGGGTAGTAAGGAGGCATTTAAATAACAAAGCATGATCGAGCTTTTAAATATATGAAATGATAAAGAGTTGAAGCATAGTATATAAAAGAGATTTCAAATAAAAAGATAAGAGTTGTAAGCAAGCGGAAGATTATAAGAAACATCCTTTTTGTAAGCATGAAAAGCATAAGTAAAAATATGAGTTTTAGTTCAAAATTGAAAGATGTTTTAACCTTTTTGAAATCTCAAAGTTTTTCATAAAGATACCAAGCATGAAATGAACATATTAAAGAGAGATTATACTACAATGTTACTTAATTTTAAGTTCAAGAGATACCAAAACATTGTAGAGATCATGATAGGTTATCTAGTGCATTTTTATATAAAGAGTAGTATAGATAAAGCATTAGAATCCAATACTTATGAGAAGAAGTGTTATGAAAGATAATGATGTGCACATAAGTGTATTTTGGGCAATGTTAACAATTGACTTAAATCATCAAAATACAAGACATATGTAAAGTAAAGTGCACAATAAAACATAAGTAAATTACTTTCACACACTTTTAATGCACATAATTTAAATTTTTTTTTAACAAAGTGGTGTAATAACTAAGGTTTGCACAAGCCACTTTACTATTCTTTCCAAGGTGCTCAACCTCACAATGCTTATGAAGACTTATCAGGAGGTTCAAGTAGTGCTTGGTGGAGTTATATTTGTCTACATATATATATTTTTTTGTTCACATTTGTGAGACAACATTATCCGAATACACTTGTTTTGCAAACCCAATTTTTTTAACTTTTAACCACTTTTCTAAATTTCATAAGTGCAATTCAAATGTAGTGTAGGAAAAAAACTTATGCAAGTTTTAATTCATTGTACAAATACAATACACAAGCAAGCATTTTAGATTTAGACACACATGTTGATTACCAAAATAAGTGAGTGAAATATATCATTATCAATCATAAAACATTTACTCATACTTAGAGGCGTGCTAAGCTTGGTTCTACACATTTTTCAATACAATTGATGCACTTAAATAGATATATCAAAGCATGATAATCAAAACAATGTTCATAGAAATTTCAAGAAATAAATTTTAACATTGTAAATAATTCTAAATAATAGAATTCATACATGCTTGATATTGGCAATAAAGATCATACAGTTTTTTTTAAGTTTAATCATTTTTTTTAAAATCAAATAAAAACAGAAAATCACAAAAACATATTTTTGTAATTTTTGAATTTTGAATTTTTGTAGTAGATTTTTCATAATAAAAAAAACAAAAATAACAAAAGTCAGAAACACAACAAATAAGTAGAAAATATGAACCAACATTTTTGTATGGATTTTCAGAAATTTTAAAAATCAGAAAATTCCAACACCCACGCTAGCGCCGACGCTAGCGCTGGAAACAGTACTCGATTTTTTGAGAATTTTAAAAATCTGATTTTTTATTTTGATTAAGTGTCCTTAGAGTAGTTCCATGCTGAAATTTCAGAATTTTCAGAGATGTCTTGATTGCTCAAATTTGCATAAAACTTTAGCTTTTTCAAATACATGTGTTTTACAAAAACATTTAAGCTCAAAAAGATAAATTATGCAAACACATGAGGACATTTTTATTAAACAACCCAAAATATGCATGATTTAAGTGATAAGTAAATAAAATGTTCATGCAGTACGTAATATAGGTATGTCCTAAGATTAGAAACTACCCCGACTAAATGTCTACACCCTAGCCCCGTACTAAGTGACGGATGGGCATGAGGAGCTGCACGCATGCCGTAGGTTGGGGTGTTAGTCTCATATGCACACACTAGAGAACACTCAACCTAGCACTCTTTCCCCCCAGTGCCTCGCAAGGCCCCACTGGAACCCTCCCTGGTTAAGGACAAGACATGACTTAGAGGTTAGGTCTCTAATGCATACAACCCTACGCCCCCGCTATTGTGAGATATAAAGTCATAGGTGAAATAATCTTTTGGACAACCTATGCTTTTAAATCTAAGGGTTGATATAAAAACTATGGGTTTTGTTTAATGTGATGAGTTATATAAATCCGCATTGCTTTTCTACTTTTTATGAGATGTCGAAATGAGATAACTAGCACAATTACTAATATTCAATAAGTGACAATGCTAGTATGATGAGTTTTGGGTTTCATGTCATGTTATAAGATTAATATTAATATTGCATGTATTTCAAAATAGAATTTCAAATTATAGATCTAGAATGGAGTGATGATTTAGTTTGATTTATACTTTCATTACAAAGTTGATTCTAGAGTCTACAAATATGAGAGATACATACAATCACTAGCAAAGCAAATCAATACATCAAATAATGTAAAGAAAACATTATTCATAATTTTTATCATAAGATTCATAATTCCTATTATCGATTTGAGATATGTCTTGATAGAACATGAATTATGATTTATGATTATAGACAAATTGGCATAGAATATATCTCAGATCATCATGATGTATGTAAATTCTAATTCTTCTAGACTTGTGATATAGTGATATAGTGATCTTCTTTGAATAAGCATGTTTGATTTTTAAGCCTAGAAATGATGATCATGCAAACATATTAAAGACAAAGATCACATATAGAATGTTTTGAAATTTATAATAAAATTTGCATTCAATAATTGAATCTATTGATCTTTGGTTTTGCATGATAATATATGATTTATGATATAATATTCATATATATATTCTAATGATTAATCCATAAACTATGTGTTTGTTGGAATTTTAATATTCTATATAATTTCAAATCACATAGTTATCATGAAAGTTGAATAACATTGTAAGTGTTCTACCCAGCATAAATATATAAGCATAGACCAAGAAGCAATGCTAGGATGATGAGTTTGAATGCAATGTTATTACATAGGATTAATGGAGATTATGTTGCATGAAATATGAGAAGTTTTCAAATTAATTTTCTTTAGACCTAAAATGAAATGATTAAACTTTTGATTTGATCTTAATGATACAAGATGATTCTAAGGTCTAAGTTACATGCAAACATAGGTGACACACATCACACACATAATATAAAATATGAAACAATTATTCTAAGGATAGCGTGTGATGAAAAAATTCATAAACACAGAAATTTCCAAATCAAGCAAACTAAGATAGCTTTTAAAAACGGAGTTGTAATTGGGAAAGTTGACAGCACCAAAAGAACTCAAATGAACAAGCCTAGATTGCCATTGGATGGAGATTTTTGTGCTCTTTCCAAAAATATATTAAACGCAAAAATCAGGCGAGCGGATCAAACGATATGGATGTTTGAAGTTTTGATCGTAAACTCGCATTTTTGAAAGATTTAAACATGCGTTTAGATGAATTTTTGTTTTCAATTTTTCTAGATAATATTCTTCATTATAAGGGCTATCATATGCAGCAAATAAAATAGAAGATTATCATAACATTGCGCATTTTAATTTTTAGCTTAAGCCCTTTAATAAACCATTTAAATCCATTTTAAAAAAAATAATTTCATTAGTCTTAAATTTTTTTTTCAATATTCAAATGATAATGTTAATTCAAGACATAGATGGATAAAGGATTTAAAAAGGATAAAGAACAATCAAAGATGAGATATAGATCACTTTGAAAAATATATGACTTAATGTTATATGCTAGGCTTAAAATGTAAAAGTCATATTTCATAATATATCTAAGTGACCTTAGCGTGTTGGCTCAACAATAAGAAAAACAAATAAAAGAAAAAGCAATTAAGCATATCATGAAGTAGAGTAATGATATTTCATATTTAATTTATTTCTACTTCATGCAATACGATAATTCTAATGAATAAGAGATTTAGGTATCCAAAGGGGACCAAGTGGGATGGTTCCTTTGGGTACCCAAATACATCGAGTAGGCTTTTGGAGAGAAAGTGATGAATGGGCCTTTACAAGTGGAGTTAGTGTTTCGTTTTTAATTTTGGGCCTCCATTCATACTTTGGTTGTTTTTCTTTTAAATTCATATTATGATTATATGACATCTTTACATGATTATATTTGTTTGAAAAATAATTCATTTGTGATTTATGTTTATTCAAATTATTTTTCAAAATAGATTGATGATGATAATCATAATGAATTTTATTATATGGATTCTTTGAAAGTTTATAAGAGTGATTGTCTTTCTTTAGAAGTGATTGTTGAAAGAGTGGGTTACAATATGTTTTAAAAGATTGATTCTTATTTTGATGATTTTCATTTCCATTCTTTCTTATAAACATACTCTTATAATATGAAGGATTATATTTTATAGTTTGATTTTCATGAAAAGGAGTTTTTAAATTTGAGTCATGATTGAAAATATATTGAGACTTATAATAATGACTCTTAAGAATTTTGTGAGGATCATAATTCTTTTTGAAACTAAACTCCTTTTGATTTAAAGTATGAAAATGATCCTTTTTAGAAATGATTTTGTAAGTTAATTTATCCTTGTTATTCAAAATCTTATGATGAAATTCCTTACATGACATTTGAAATTTTTCAACAAAAGATTTTAATTGTATTAACTTGCAAGATAAAACATCATTTTCAATTATCAATTTTTCATTATGTCTTTTAGAAATTAAGAGCCCTTTTTCAATTTCCTTGAATTTTTCTTTTAATAAATTGCAATTAAGACAAGGAATAGGAATTTTAACTAAAGAGCGCGAAAGAGAATTTAACACATCAATATTTGATTCTACGTTATCGTTTGCTTTTAAAGATTTATTTTCTAAACGTAATTTTGAATTAGCAATTTTTAACTTTAAAATTTTGCGTTTAGCAATTTTAAGCATACGAGATGTAGAAATAGAATTTTTTACAAAAAGAGAAGATTTAGATTTTCTTACCTTGCAATAGTTTTCGTCTTCTCTTTTGCTTGATGTGTTGCCATCAACTGAGTCCAATATTGTGACGTTGTCTTCTTCATCTTCCTCTTCCAAACAAGAGTGTCCATCATCCTTTCCGCTTGATGAGCATTCTATGGATCCATCCTTTGTGTAGCTTTCTTGAATATTTGCATAGGTTTGCATATTTTCCGGTTCTTGTGAATGTTTCGTATCTGTAGAAGGAGAATCATAAGTTCTTTCAAGAAAACTCCAAATTTTATATGCGGTAGGTAAAGTATAAATAAGTTTGAAAATATTTTGGTCTAACGCACAAAATATACTATTCATAGATTTTGCATTTAAAATAATTTCGTTTCTAGTTAGTACGCTAGATGGCTTTTTAATAGTAATATTCCAAACTTTTTCATCTAAGGCCTTAAGAAAATTTTTCATTAATATTTTCCACCCATTATAATTTTCACCCATAAATAATGGTGGTGATAATACTTTTTCATTTATATTTAAATTTTCCCCACAAGTAGAAGCGAGATCATGATCAAGAGGCGTCATTATTCCCGGTTGTTAAGCCGATTTGGAATAACCTCCCTCTGATACCAATTGTTGGATCTTACGGCGCCCGAGAGGGGGGGGGGGGGGGGGGTGAATAAGAGAATAAAATTCTTTCTATAATTTTCAAGATAATTACTAAATTGTTTTATAATGAAGGAGATTGAAATAAACAATTTAGATTTAGAATTAAAAACTTAGAACACAATATAATAGAGATTACGCCAAATGATACAAATCAAGTAAACACAAAAGAGACATGATTATATATATGAAAAAGTGTTTACATAAATTTGATTTCTATATCGCTAGAAATCGGAGGCGTACAAATGTAAATTTCTTTTTGTTTACCAATCCTTCTCCCAAGGATCGGAAGGCTATCACTTGTCTCTCCCTAGACCAAGCCCAAGCCTATCCTCTAGATCTTCCCAAGATCTAGACGTAGCACACAAGGCCACGATTTCCCACCAAGCCACGCAAGGACTTGGACGCTCCGCACAAGGAAGCGATTTTCCCCTAAGCCACGCAAGGACTTAGACGCTCCGCACAAGGAAGCGATTTTCCCTACCAATACAAAGTAAAATGTATATAAATGAAAATACAAGATAAAATAAGAACTCCCTAGAAATTCAGATCTCTGAAAGGAAGGTTGAAGCCTCGAGATGATCCTTGATGTAGAAGCGCGTCTGATCTCGTCTTCAATTTCAAACCTTCTCAGCATAAATGGGAGTTCATGAGGTTCTAGAGCTCTCTGGATGGAATGCACTCAGGAAGGGACTTGAAATTCTGAATTGGTTATTATGCACGAACACAAGGTGTCAATTTATAGAAAATCGCTGTCGGAAATTCCGACAGTGACTGTCGGAATTTTCCGACAGCGCAAAACTGCCGGTCGTGGTGCTGTCGTGGGCAGTTGTTGTAACCTCCGAGCTGTCGCCTGGGCGACATCGATGTCGGATTTCCGACATCTCAAAACTGCTTTTCGTCGTGCTGCCGTGGGGGAAAGTAGTTGTAACTTCTCTGCTGTCGCCTGGGCGACATTGACTGTCGCCTGGGCGACATTGACTGTCGCATAGGGGACAGTGACTGTCGCCTGGGCGACATCTCCTCTTCATTTTTGCCATCCGAAACTTCTCTAGACTGTAGATTGAGTCGTTCTCATCTCCGAAATGGGGTGGCACATTCCGTAACTCTTCCTGGATTGAAAGTTATGGCCATTTTAAGATCAGCACACAAAACTCATCCAACCTGAGACTTGTCGTTCTCGGATCATGCCCATGAATGAGGACTTGTCTCCTCATTGAACCTATACAACCTGGCCACTATAAACACACAAAAGACTAGATCAAATACAACACGGTATTTGTTATTTTCAAACCAAGAGATGCAGAAAGCAAGCTCCAACAGCTTTGTCGTGCCAAAAAATTCTACCAAATTAGAGGTTGAGCAATAGACTTTATTTTGATGAAAATATTCAAATCAAACCAATTACATGCTTCGTGACATTAGAAATTTATGTCAAGTCTAAGGTCAAGCGATAAGCTTCGTCAGTGAAAATTTTTCATAAGTCTAAGATTGAGTTGTTAAATGTAATATGGAATTCTTTGCATATCCACTTTTTTAGATTCTCGAGTTTTAAATGTTGGAACTTGTCGAGGTACTTGAATGCAAGTGAGGGGCAATCTAAAAATAATATATAGTTAATGATAATAATCAATAAAATTATATAAATTATTTTATTACGCAGATCATCAATATTATGAAACAAAAACTTTTTGGCTAATCAGAGAGTTCGACATGAGAAGATGATAGAAGTGACCGTCGAGTAGAGAAATAAAAGATATATGATATGCCCAATTTGTTTAGGAATTCTTTGAATAGTCTCCACAAGTCCAATCGGAGTGATGATTCTTCTATCCGATAATCGGTGCTCAAGAAATCAGCTCATGAAGTATGATTTGTACAAAAATAAAGCATCATCAAAACTCTTTGAAATCCTTAGATTAAAGACTCTATTTTATGTGTTTTCCTGAGAAAAGTCCAACGCAACTTCCAGATTTGATTTTTGTTGAGTGGTTAAAGAAAAATCTGCTTTTAAAATTTTATATTTCTTAGAGCAAAAGAATTTAGGGTCCGTTCGGCGCGCAGAATTGACTTTGGGTTTCAGAAAGTCAATTCCGCTCTTCGGCGGGACAGAATTGGGTGGATATTGGCTTTGAGGCCAATGCCATCGGCTTTTGCGCCGAGCTAAAAAAGAATTCTCCAATTCTTAGCCCTCTCGGTCGGTTTTGCACAAATTTCATCCCTCGCTGTCCCTCCCAATGCTCTAGTAGAAGCTCTTTCGCTGCTTCGCCCCGTTGGCTTCTTCCTGCTCTTTCTCTCCTCCTCCTGTAAGAAACCACCGGAGTCCGTCCTCTAGAACTTCTCCGCCTCCTCGCCATCCCTCCCGCATCCGGTATCATCCCTATCCCTCCCACCTCCGGCATCATCCAAAGTCGCTATGTTTGTGTTCGAAACAGAGAGCATGAAGGCTTCCGTCGAAAGAATCTGGTCGGCCATGATTCCCCTCGGAGACATGAAGAGGAAGATGATCCGCTGATCTGAGAGCAGTGTTGGAGGTGGTGGTGGCGCTGAAAGATGATCCGCTGATCTGAGAGCAGTGTTGGAGGTGGTGGTGGCGCTGAAAGATTTTCTTGATCACACCGCCATGCTCGCTTTGCCGAGCTAGAGAAGCATCGCCTTGCATCGCCTTCTAATTCTATGGGATGAATGAAGGATGTTGATTCTTGATCATGTGCACGGCGACCGTTCTCTAAAATTGTTGTCCGGCGAACAAATTTTTGCGAGCTGGTATGTGTTTATTCGTTCTTTCAAAAGGATTAATTTTATTCATGAGCACACCTCCATGCTCGCTTTGTTTATCTTTGTCGTTTGGATTGGTTCTTCCCGTGCATGATTAGCGTTTGCAACTAGCGGTATGCTTGAGTTTGGTGATAGACTTTGTTTTTTAGGATCAAGATTCAATTCTAGCATCCATGAAGCATTATATTGTATTCAATTTTAAGAATTATAAATATTTTAAAATTTCAATTCCAGAAAGTCAATGTCATTGTGTAGCCGAACATCTTTTATGTATCAATTTCAATTCTGTTCATTGAATTCTATCCTACAACCGAACAACAGAATTGGTTTTCTGCACAAAGCAAATTCCAACGGATATTAATTTTTATCAAAGCTAATTCCAATAGCCAATTCCTGCTCGCCAAACGGCCCCTAATTAGATTTTTTTCGCCGATAATTAAAGCTGAATTTTATTCTGATTTTTGGGTGAATCTAGATATATGCTAACTTTTGAGCGATCTAAAAATAACCGAAATTTTTTTATTCTCGGAAAATAATATTTAATCCCACGTGCCAAAGTAGGTTCCACGTGCATTTGAGGTAGATTTTGACCGGTTGATGCGTTCTCTGGTTTATTTATACCCGGCAGATGGTTGAAAAAAAAATGAAGATGGATTTAAAGATTGGACCGTGAGAATTGAAATTGAATAAATTCGAAGTCAATTCAAATTACTAGCTAGGATTTGGAATTGAATTGGCATCCAATTCTATATAAATAAATTGAAATCAACAATTTGTTAAACAAGAATTCATTCAATGAAAATAAGATTTAAGTTGCAAATAGTATAAATAATAATTTAAGTTGCACCAAATATTTATTACAACAATAATAATAACATGGGAATATAATTTAATAATAATATTAATCATAATTTAAATTGAATTTTTTAATTTAAAATAATAATTATAATATTGCAATATAATTTAATAATAATTGTATTAATTTAACTTGGACAAAATATTTATTAAAGTAATAATGAGGTGATATTGCAATATAATTTAATAATTTCAATAATTTAAGTTGTACTAAATATTTATTAGAAATGATAATGAGGATGGCATTGCAACAGAATTTAATAATAATAATAAATTGAGTTGAACAAAATATTTAGTACAATAATAATTACAATTAGATAATAATAATTCAAATTGCATATAAATTTGTTATATACCCGTAGATGCCTTGGGGTGCGTCTACGGAAAATTCCACTAAAGGAAGGTAGGGTCAACAGTCAACGCGTGGTCGCCCGAGTTGAGAGGGCCGAACCCGCCACTTTCACTGCCAACACGCAAGCACGCACGAAGCGCGCGTCACGCCTCGCCGTAACCGAACCCCGCTACTGGGGTGCGGTTAGCCCGCACCCCACTAGCGGGGTGCGAATAGCCGCACCCCCCATAGTGGGGGATGCGGCCAAACCGCGCCCCATGTGGGGTGCGGCGAAACCGCACCCCCTTGGGGTGCGGCTCCCTTGGGGTGCGGCCAAGTCGCACCCCTCTTTGGGGTGCGGCCAAGCGGCACCCCATGAGGGGTGCGGCCAAGCCGCACCCCCTTTGGGGTGCGGCTTGGTTGCACCCCATGATAGGTGCGGCTTGGCCGCACCCCCTTCCGCACCCCTCTTTGGGGTGCGGCCAAGCCGCACCCCATGTAGGGTGCGGCCAAACCGCACCCCATGAAGGGTGCGGCCAAGCCGCACCCACTTTGGGGTGCGGCCAAGCCGCACCCCCCTTTGGGGTGCGGCCAAGCCGCACCCCCCTTTTGGGGTGCGGCCAAGAGGAGTCGCCCGCCTCCCTCGGGCGCGGCCGCGCTGCGCCCGCCTTTAGGGGCGGTCGAACCGCTCTGCTCCGTAGCTAGGTTGGGGTGAGTCTCCCCTCTTCCGGCTAGCCGCCCGCTTTTCGGGCTCCGGGCTTCGCTCGGAGCTTTCTCACATTTCCGACTCAGCTCGCTCACTTTTTGTCTTTCTAGCACGCTCACATTTCCGACTCGCTTACTTTTCCGACTCGGCTCGCTCACTTTTTGTCTTTTCAGCTTCTCACTTTTCAGGAACAGCTTGTCGCCTTTCCTCGAAGAGCAGCATGGTCATTTACGAAATATGGTGATCCGTGGGCTCTGAACCGGAAAATATGATTCGTCCTCCCAGGTGGTTACGGTGGTTACAACGGCAAAATTACCGGGCTACCCCCAGCCAAAGCTATAAAAGGACCCCCTAGGCTTCATTTGAGGGGATCCGGACTGAATGCCCAGAGAGAGCTCCTTGAAAATTTCCAAGGATTTCTCCTTCGGCGCTTGAAGATTTCCTTCGCGGACTTGAAGTTTTCCGTCTTCACGAAAGCGGACAAGGCTTTCTCACTTTCGTCTCCACGAAAGCGGACAAGGCTTTCTCACTTTCGTCTCCACGAAAGCGGACAAGGCTTTCTCACTTTCGTCTCCACGAAAGCGGACAAGACATTCTCACTTTCGTTCTCTACCGTTCTCACTTTCGTTCTCTACCGTTCTCAGAAGGAAAAGACTTAGTTTCTTCCGAGAGGTGACCTGTCGCCCTCGGAACGTTCTCTCTCTCTCTCTGATATTGTAACGAGCAGCGGCCTGTTGCACTTGACTTCTAAATCTCTAATTGTAACCCCCCAGAAGATAGTGGAAGTTTGGTTGGCACAGCTCCGGCCACGTGGTTTTTTACCCTTTCCGGGTTTTCCACGCTAAAAAGTGCCAGTGTAATCAACGAATTTCTCTGTGACTGTTTGTGCGCTTAGTTCGCTCTCGAGCTAAGGTGGTTCAATTCGACCCGTCTACCAAGAGCCCTAAGCGACCCGCAACAGTTTGGCGCCGTCTGTGGGAACTATTCCCAAAACTCTTTAAAGGCCAACTGCAATGGCAAGGAAGAGTGCTCACACTACTGAAGGATCAATGTCGGAAGGGCGCATCGACCCAGCTCCCTCCCAATCGCTCATCAATGCGCCTCTCGCAGAAGAGGCAGTGCTTGTGCCTGCGACGGTTCTGGAAGGTCGCATTCGGCAAATGGAAGAGCAGCAAGCTGAGATGCTGACTCTCGTGAGAAACCTAGGGGCACCTCGAGTTCCCATTCAGCCTCCAGCATCAAACGCTCTGCCACCCCCAGTTCCGAACCATGCTCCGGTCGAGGGAGCCGTTCGGGAAGATGAAGTCCCTGAAGATTTCTCTGACGCTGCAAGCTCCGCACAACCTGCTCCGCCGGTCAGAGGACCGGAGGCTGACCCTCATCACCCCAGCCAAGGAAGAGCTGCTCCCGTCCGAGCAGTGGAAAGGACCACGCGAGAGGAAATACGCGACATGATAGAAGAAGAGTAAGCCCAAGAAGGACGACGCGCGACTCTCGCCCGCCGTCCCGCACACCGCGGCTCCCCCCTATCGCCTCAAGTATTGGCTCATCCAATTCCGAACGGCTTCAAGCTTCCCCACATCGAAACGTTCGATGGAACGGACGACCCCCTGGAACATGTCAATCACTTCTCCACCATCATGAGAATTTACAGTGCTCCCGATCAACTCCTTTGTCAAGTGTTCCCAGCAACCTTGAAGGAACAAACACGCACTTGGTTCCACTCCCTGCGAGATGGGCCATCAACAACTTCGCAGAAATGGCGCAGCAGTTCGTGGATCAGTTCATAGCCAATCGTAGGATTGTCCGAGATCCCTCCCATCTCTCGGGAATCCGCCAGAACGACGGAGAAACTTTGAAGGACTTTTTCCGACGCTTCACCTCTGAGGCTCGACAGATTCTGGGAGTCGACCCCGAACTCCTGCGAGGAGTTTTCCTTGGAGGCCTCCGCCCAAGTGGTTTCTACTCAGCCCTAATGAGAGAAACCGTACCAAGTTATCCTGACCTCGTTCATCGGGTTGAAGCTCAGATAGCCGCTGACGAGGCCATCGAAGCGCACGGTCGACAATTCGAAGGTAGCCCAGGAAGAAAGAGGGGGTCAGATCAAGCCCCTCGTGGACGAGAAGACCGGCGTGACGAAGGACGCCGTAACGACGAACGTCGCCGCGACCCCCGAAGAGACCTGGGTCCGCAGCCCCCCAGGGTCTACACCCCGTTGAATACTACCAGAACAAACGTACTCTATGCCATTCAGAACAACCCAGAGCTCCGCGCACCTCGGGCGTTAGCCCCGAACCCAAGGGGCGATCAGTCCAGGTATTGCGAGTTCCATCGGGGGACCGGGCATACCACCGAAGAATGTACCAGACTTAAAGATGAAATCGAACATCTCGTCCGTCAGGGACTCCTAGGGAGATTCCTACAAGGCCAGGTCCCCAATCAGCATCAACATCCCAGGGGCGCAAGGGAGCAACCACCCGCTCCCCGGGGCGCGGAAGGAGGAAGACCGATGGTGGGAGAAATTGAAACGATCGCTAGACCTCCCATCCTAGCGGCGCAAATCCTATCGATCGCCAAACCCCCGAGAGACCACGAAGACAAGAAGCTCAAACAGGACACTACGATCGCCTTCAGAGAAGAAGACCTGCAAGGATTACGACTACCGCACCAGGATCCCCTCGTAATCAATGCAGGGATCGGGGACCCCTGCTTCAACGTGAAGAGGATATTGGTCGATAATGGAAGCTCAGTTGATGTTTTGTTCCTTTCTACCTTGCAAAGTATGAAGCTCACAAAGGACCAGCTCAGCCCTGCAGCCGGGCCCGTCTACGGATTCGACAACTGACCTGTCCCTGTTCAAGGCATGATCACTCTCCCAGTCACATTGGGCGAGTTTCCGAGACAGTCAACATACAACATCCAGTTCGTGGTGGTGGAATCCACTTCCGCCTATAATGCCATCTTCAGGAGACCACTCCAGTCTATCTTTGGAGCAGTCCCATCAATTCCGCATCTGGCCATGAAGTTCCCGACCGCCGCCTGCGTAGGGGTCGTAAAAGGGAACCAGGAGGCAGCCAGAACCTGTTATCTGAAGCAAGCTCAGTCAGCAAAGGCAACCGCTCTCAACATCAATAACTTCGATCTGCGAGACGAAGCTACTCTGCAGCGAGGAGCGCCCGTCGAAGGACTAGTAGAAGTACCGCTCTTCCAGCGAGACCCAACCCGGGCTGTTCAGGTCGGGTCACTCTTATCACAAGAAGAGCGGGAAGAGTTCACAACCTTCTTGCAGGAGAACGAATACATTTTCGCTTGGAGCCCAGAAGACATGTCCGGGGTAGATCCCGAAGTCATTTATCACTCTCTAAATATCAACCCTGCCTGCCGACCTATAATCCAAAAGAAGAGGAACTTTGCCCCCGAGCGGTTGAAGGCGATCGAAGAGGAAGTAGACAAACTCCTAGAAGCACGATTCATACGCGAAGCAGAATACCCCACGTGGCTTGCCAACATGGTCATGGTGAAAAAGGCCTCCGGGAAATGGCGAATGTGCGTCGACTACAACAATCTGAACCAGGCATGTCCAAAGGACAACTTCCCCCTCCCGAGGATCGACCAGCTCGTCGACGCGACGGCAGGACACGAGCTACTTAGCTTCATGGATGCTTATTCCGGTTACAACCAGGTAAGGATGAATCCTGCGGACGAGGAACATACCGCCTTCCGCACCGACATGGGAGTCTACTGCTACAAAGTGATGTCGTTCTGCCTTAAGAACGCCGGAGCCACCTATCAGAGACTGATGAACAAGATCTTCAAGATCCTCATTGGAGAAACAATGGAGGTGTACGTGGACGACATGTTAGTCAAAAGCGTCCACCATTGCGACCACTTGAGAGACTTGGGAAAGTGCTTTCAGCTTCTCCGTCGCTTCCAGATGCGACTCAACCCCAGCAAATGTGCATTTGGTGTGACGGCGGGAAAGTTCTTAGGTTTCATGGTAACCCATCGGGGAATCGAGGCCAACCCCAAGAAGATCAAGGCGTTGGAGGATATGTCGCCACCTCGCTCAATTAAAGAAGTGCAACGCCTGAACGGGAGGATCGCTGCGCTATCCCGTTTCTTGTCACGAACGGGAGACAAGTATCTCCCCTTCTTCAAAATCCTCCGGGGAGCGCGCCACTCTGGCTTCCAGTGGACCGACGAGTGCCAGGTGGCGTTCGAACTACTCAAACAATACCTGGCTTCGCCACCGCTTCCGTCAAAGCCCACCACCAAAGAAACTCTATTTTTATACCTGGCTGTGTCGCCTATGACTCTTAGCTCGGTGCTCGTGAAAGATGAAGGAGGGGTGCAACGACCAATCTACTACCTCAGCAAAGTCCTCTCTGACACCGAAACCAGATATCCAGCAGCGGACAAGGCAGCCTTGTCCCTTGTCTTTTCGGCGAGGAAGCTTCGACCTTACTTCCAGGCTCATACAGTAAAAGTATTGACACAACTCCCACTACAAGCAATCCTCCAAAAACCAGAAGTCTCAGGAAGACTAGTGCAGTGGGCCGTGGAACTCGGCGAGTTTGACATCCAATTCCTGCCCCGACCAGACATCAAGTCATAGGTACTCGCCAACTTTGTCGTAGAATACACCGTCCCACCAGAAGCAGCTCCTGTCGAAGGCACCACTGGCCCCCGTTGGACTCTCTATGTCGATGGTGCCTCTGGAGCTGAAGGGGCCGGAGCGGGACTACTCCTCATAAGTCCCGATGGGATCACCTTGGATTACGGACTCTGATTGAGATTCCCCGCGACAAACAACATTACCGAGTACGAGGCGCTGATCGCCGGTCTTCGACTCGCCATCAATTGCAAAGTAGAGAACCTAACCATCTACGCAGACTCTCAACTCGTAGTCTCACAAGTCGAAGGAGACTACGCGGCCAAGAGCGACCAGATGGAGAAATACCTCGCATTCGCGAAATTACTTCTCCAGAAGATCCCGTCGTATCAAATTCTACACATTCCTCGGGAGCAGAATTCCAGGGCTGATGCTCTTTCCAAGCTCGCCACTTCACCCTCTAGCTACCAGTCTCGAAGACGCCGAGTAGAAGAGATCGTGATTCCGAGTATTCAAGGACCGTGGGAGGTCGCAACCATCCACCAGGAAGAGTCATCCTGGATGACCCCCCTACGAGCTTACCTCGAGCACGGACACCTCCCTGAAGACCGCCTAAAAGCACGCAGATTGCGGATGCGGGCGGCATCATTTACTATCGTGGACGGGGAGCTCTACAAACGGGCATTCTTAGGACCATATCTAAAGTGCCTACTGGCGGGAGAGTCAGACTACGCCCTCAGAGAAGTGCACGGGGGAGTCTGCGGAGAACATCTAGGCGGAAAGGCGTTGGCACAAAAGATTCTACGCCAAGGCATCTATTGGCCAACAATGAAGAAGGACGCGGCCGAGCTGGTCCAAAAGTGCAGGAGCTGTCATGTTGACGCCAGGAAAATCCTGACCTCAAAATTCGGACTGATGCAGCCGGAGGCTACTCGCCCAGCAGTCCAACGAGATGACCTGGCTGGCGACTACTACGGAGAGCTAGAAGAGCAACACACAGGACCCCAGGTGCTTGGCAGGGAGGTCCCACCACGTACCTAGAAGCTCGAGAGAGTCTTCCCCTCCAAAACCAAAATGGCCGAGCTTGGTACAGGGAAGGCACCGACTTGGCTGAAAGCAAGGGTGACGGGCTCAAGAGTTCGGGAATCGGGGTCCAAAAGCTCAAGTCCAGGTGCCAATCCAAGTACCCCTGGGGTCCTATTTATAGGAAAACCAAGGGGTAGGGGGGGTTTATAGCCCAGCCCCCAACCCGGAGACTATGGGTTACTCGGCGAGTATCATGCCATAGTCGCCCATCTGGCGAGTATTGGGTGCTGCTCGCACACGCCGGGCCAATAGTCGCCAGGTCTTCTGTTCCATACTCGCCAACCTGGCGAGTATTGCCTGCATACTCGCCGAGGTCTTCTCTTCTCTGCCTTGAACTGCCGGGCTCTGTGTTGACCTCTTTGACTTTGACTTCTGCCTATGTGGCCTTGGGGGGGTCCACCCTCAGAGAATGAGGGTTGTACACAATCCCCGCTCTTTGCGAGTAACGTAGTTGCTCGGAAAGAACCATCCAACCTTCATTCGACGAGCTTGCCTACTGGCGATTATTGGCTTATACTCGCCCTCTCGCTGGCCGATGTTCGAACTCTATAAATAGAGGGGCAGGGGTCTCTGATGGCACGTCTTTTCTGAACTCGCTCAAGATGGTGCGCGACTATGCTGCCGAGGCTAAGGCGGCCATGGCTGGTCTTGTCGGCCTTTTTGATGGCTCTTCGTTCCCTCCTCACCTGGATCCCGCATCTGGCGACCTTCCATCTTCCAAGAAGAGGAAGAGGCTCGCCCAGAAGAAGAAGAAGAAGGAGAAGAAGAAAGCCGCCGAGGAAGAGGTCGCCGCTCCTTTGGGCGACTAACACCAGCAGCTGCTGGACGACCTGGGGCTCTCCAATGAGGGCGACTCGCCGGCCGCTGATCTTCCTGCTCCAAATGTCGCCGAGGGGGCGAGCGTTCCTGAGATCTTGGCCCAGAATCCGTTGGAGAATCTCGCTTCTGTGCGAGGTGCGAGTAATCTACTCGCCACCTTTTTTAACTGACCTCGACTTGGTCCGAGTTGCTGAATATTTCCTTTATGCTCGTAGATTCTTCCACCATTGGTGCTCAGGAGGAGCCTTTAGCCGCACCTCCTCTGAGATCGTCGCCCATGATCTCGCCTAGGGGTGGAGGTCGCTCAGGGCGAGTTCTTCACAGCTCCTCGCTGGAGAAGAGGCCGATGAGCGAGCAACGTGCTCCTTTGGCGGGCATCGTGCTTCCGCCTCCACCGCCACCGCCTCTTCAGTCTGCGGGGACAGCGAGTAGCTCGCAGCTGCCCGTAGGCGGGCTTCCGCCACCTCCTCCGTTCCCTCCTTCCGAAATTTTTCAGGGCGACCAGCGCCCTTCGACTTCTACTGCGCCTTCTACTCATCAGGGTGAGTCATCGCGCCGTGGCGGGACTGGGGGCTCCTCGGGCTTCTTTCCTCCAAGGGGAGGAGGACGACCAGGCGATAGTCGCGGTCGTGGGAACGCGCCTCCTAGCCGGGATCAGACGGCTGGATCCCATCCTGCTCGGCGAGGCGATCATCATCACAGCACGTCTCCCCAGCGAGGCAGGGGCTCTCCTCGCCATCGCTCTCGTAGTCCTCGGCCAGGTATTTGGTCGCCATTTATGATAGTCGCCACTATCTTTACTTGGTTCCTTCAGTCGTCAAAGCTCTGATATTTTTGCCCTTTTTGCAGCTCGCGCTCGTACTCCCATAGGAGCCTTGATCGACGCGGTCTGGCTTCCTTCTCGCGAGTACCAGGAGAGGGCTACTCGCGCAATCCTAGAGCTGGAATCCAAGCTGGAGCGCTTAGCGATCTGCGAGCCTCATCGCCGCCTGACTGATGTCGAATCGCGGGTTGAGCGCTTGGCGAGCATTGATGCTCATCGTCGTTTGACTGAAGTGGAGTCGCGCGTAGAGCGTCTGGCGAGCAGCGATGCTCATCATCGCCTGGCTGAGTTGGAGGCGCGGGTTTCTCGACTGGAAGAGTTCGATACTCGGCTGGTCGCTACTGAATCTCGCCTTCAGTCGGTCAGCGAGCTTGAGCGCAGAATTGGGAGGCTCGAACATCGCCAACAACTACACCATGACGAGATGGTAGGGATGCGCGCGAGCATGGGCTCGGTTGGTCGGCTGGCGAGGATCGAAGACCAGCTGCGTCAGGGCGAGGACGCGATGTCTGTGGCCGCCGAGCACTTCAAGCGAGCTCGCAGCTTGGGATGGGTCGGGCGACAACCTCAACAGCCAGACACTCAGGCGAACCTCCAAGCACCTCCCTAGATGTTGCTTTTTCTTTATTTTTCTTCTTTCTATGTCATGTCGCCTTTTGGCGAGTATCCCTGTACTGCTGAACTATTGCTTAATATTATTCGGCGAGTATTAGAAACTCGCCTTTTATTACTTGCTTCTGCTTTCTTCTTCTGCGATGGTTTTCTTGATTTTTTCTATCTTCTTTTACCTTGGCGAGTATTGTCTGCGCGTCGCCTTAGGCATGGCGAGCTTGTTGATATTGGCGATTATAACTTGATACTCGCCACCCCCTTATTCCCGATCGCGTTGTCGTGCTCGATACGCCAAGCTACCCGACCACTATAAATAGGGGGGGGGGGGGGGGTGGGTGAGTCTTAATTACGCTTTGGCGATTTCCTAACTCTTGCGCGAGTATCCTCCGTCTCACTTTCCCCTTGTCTTCTTTGATACTCGCCTTTCTTCCCTTCCTTTCAAAGATGACTGACGAGGCGACCATCCGGCGTGCCAATCACGCCAAGAACTTTGCGGCGACCATCTTCAAGAAGTCAGTCACGACTGAGAAAGATTTGGAGGTCATCAGGGCGAAGTACCTCCCGCCAGGGTATGTCGCTAGGCTTCCTCGCCAGGGCGAGCGACTAAACACCTTTTTGACCAATGAGCGGGTGATCCCTACTCGCCACTTCGAGGTGGGCTTGCGACTACCATTGTGGACGGAGTTCTCCCAGATACTCCGTTACTTTGGGATAGTCCCTGCCCAGATCAACCCCAATGGGGTGGCGATGATCGTGGGCTTCCTCTGCTACCTGCGTGACCAGGGAATAGCCTTCGACCTGTCGGTCTTTAGGCGAGTATTCCATTTCATGGCGACTGGCGAGGGCGTCGTCTTCCTCTGCAGCCACGTCTGCACGCCGGCCGGCACTGCTAACAAGAATCATCGCTGGGGAGAGCGACTAGTCGTCATCGCTGGCGACTTTCAAGCCATCCCTGACAAGTCCGTCCAGCCACCTGAGAGCGTCTTCGGGGTTTCTTTCCTAAGCGAGGGTGGCGAGAAGCTGCTCGAGGCTTTCAAAGGTCGCCGCCTTGATGTGGTGTACTGGAGGAGGCGAGTAGATGAACTCGCTGAGGTTTTCGCAGGCGAAGGTAATCCACCGCGCGAGTATTCGCAATACTCGCTCTTCGTCTTCATCTTGGCGACAAACTGGACTTATTACTCTTCTTGCTGCAGCAGTCCATGTCCTGCCGCGCGAGCTTCTTCCTGCGGTGGTGAAGGCGACGGCTTCCACACAGGGAGGTGCGGGGACTTCTGTTCGCGGGGAAGGGGTCTACTCGCCCATAGACTTGTCGCCAGGAGGCGATGAGCCCTTGATCGGCGGCGAAGGATCCGGGACGTCGAAGCCGTCGAAGAAGCGGAAGGAGAGAGGCGAGTCCTCCGAGCCCTCAAGGAAGAAGAAGGAGGTCGCTCATAGGGACCTCGGCAAGAAGGCAGATCCTTCAGAGGCCGGCGAGCCTTTTACCCATCCGAACTTCAACCTGGGTGGGCGTGGCGAGGATCTCTATGGTCGCCCCTTGGTGACCTGGTCGGAGGGCGACCATGTGGTGTCTCTGAGCTCCAACCTCCCGCCCTGGTCGGAGGACTGGGAGGACAAGGGCGAGGCCTTTGATGTGCTTCATGCCATCTATGGTCGTGAGGACGCTGATAGGCTGCGAGAGGAGCCTGCCGAGTACCTGGCGCACCAGACCTCGCGATCTCTGTTGCGGTCCGCCGAGCTAGCGCACATGACGTCGAGGAGTTTGCTGGAGTACGAGGAGGTGATCCGGATCAGCACAAAGAAAATGATCGCCATGGGGCTCAAGGCGAAGGAGCATGAGGTACTCGTTTCTCTATGATACTCGCCTCCGGGATAGTCGCCATTTTGTCGAATAACTTGCTGACTTTGTGTGTCTTCTTGCTTTTGAAGATCGCCGAGGTGGAGATGGCGACAAAGATGTCCCAGCTGGAGAAAGAGTTGGATGACACTCGGCTGGCTTTGGAGGCCGCCCAAGTTCGCATCGCTGAGCTGGAAACTCGGCCTGCCGAGAAACAGCCAGCGGTGGCGGGCCCCTCTAGGGTCGGCAAGCAGATCCGGATGCATGGCGACGATATGCCACGCGTTCGTCGAGAGATCGCGCGAGCTACTGGGACCGTCATCCTGAGTCAGCTGAAGGCGGACGATCTCCTGAAGCCGGCGGCGATGGAGTTGACAGTGGAGGACATCATCCCGGCGCTGCTCGCCGAGGAGTCCACCTCCCCCTTGCGAGCATCCTCGCCGCCGTCCAGTGGTGCTGCGGATGACGATTCCGAGGACGAGGATGACGATGATGATGACGATGATGATGACGATGATGGTGGCGACGATGTCGCCTAGTCGCCTGGGCACCCTTTTTTGCTCGCCCGGCGATCTTTTGTAAAACACCTTGAAGATTCTTTTGTAATACATATCAAATGTTCAAATGATAAAGGACAAAATTTTGCTCGCCTGTTTCCTTCTGCCTTGCTTCCTGTCTTGAATGTCGCTTACTCGCATATCATGCTCGCTCCTGTATACTCGCCTAGGTACTCGCGCATGTATGCTCGCCTAGGTACTCGCGCATGTATGCTCGCCTAGGTACTCGCGCATGTATACTCGTATTCTTCAATATCTCCCTTGGTGGAGTCGAGCTGTGGAGACGACTTGGAGGGTCCCGAGGGACACATGCTCTCAAGGCCTCGCTCTGTACCTGGTGAAGAGCCTATTAAAATCATTTAATGATATTTAAGGGAGTTTTTTTATGAGAGAAGGGATAGGGAATGGCAGTCGGGGAGGTCCGGAGGGACACATCATCCCGAGGCCTCCATCCTTCTTGGATACCAGATGTCGACGGAGGATGTCGTCAAGTAGGGAATGACGGTCGGGGAGATCCAAGGGGACACACCCTCTCGAGGTCTCCATCCTACTTGGGTGCTGGAACGTCTCCATCCTTTGGCCGGTCGAATCGATCGCTCCCCCAAGTTGGAGTATCGGCTTCCAGACTTTACCCTAGTAATCTCTACAGCCGGACGGGAAATGCAGTCGGTGGGAACCGCGACCAACATGCAAGGGGGGAGCTGATCTCGGCCGTCATTGCAGAGGCTTGGTCTTAAGGGAACGCACATCCGAGGCACTGTCCCATCATCCGTTCTGAGTTTTTACGAGGGTCAAGTCGGAGGCTCGTCTTCCAACCTGCGGCGGTGAATGTTGATGTAGGACGACGTCAAGCAGGGAGTGGCAGTCGGGGAGGTCCAAAGGGACATACCATCCCGAGGCCTCCATCCCACTTGGATGCTGGATGTGGATCGGACCTGCTTCCTGTTGCTCAATGAGTTTAGCAGGGAGTTAAGCACACTTTAGGCACAATAACTCATATGATCTGACACAATAATTTAGAAAATGAAATGCTTTGCTGCGAGCTTTTTAGCTCTCGAGGGTACATGACGCCTTTTTTCAAGGGTCTCCTGAGCTAGTGAAATCGATCATCTTTTCGCCGAATCGGAAGGTCGGCGTCCAGACTTCTTCCTGGTAATCTCTACAGTCGGACGAGAAATGCAGTAGGTGGGAACCGCGGCCAACATGCAAGGGGGGAGTTGATCTCGGCCGTCATTGCAGAGGCTTGGTCTTAAGGGAACGCACACCCGAGGCACTGTCCCATCATCCGTTCTGAGTTTTTACGAGGGTTAAGTCGGAGGCTCATTTTCCAATCTAGCGTGGAGATTGACTTCACCTGACTTCTTTATTTTGACAACTTTGTTGATGCGAAAGAAGCTGCCTCGTCCCATGTTTCAGGGAGATGTAGATTTTATTCAAAGAAATGAATTTACAAGAATGGGACAAACACATTCCCCCTTAGGGATAAAACCTTTTCAGGTCATCGCCGCTCCAGGTGTTCCCTAGCAGCTCGCCTTCCTGGTTCTGCAAGCGGTATCCTCCTGTCAGGAGTACTTCCTGGATGATGAAAGGTCCTTCCCAGTTCAGGTTGAGCTTCCCGACGGCCGCAGACCTTCCTGCTGCGTCCACCTTTTTCAGGACCAGATCACCTGCTTGGAAGTGTTTGAGGCGGACATTTTTGTCAAAATATTTCGCCATCCGGCGCTTGATCTCCTCTTGCCTGGCTGAAGCTAAATCTCGGAGTTCCTCGATGTAGTCGAGAGATAGCTTTTGAATCTCTTCATTCTCTAGTCGCCATTCTTCGCTTCCGTCCTCCGCAGCTACCACCCTTGGGCTTCTGACTTCGAGCTCTACTGGAATGAGAGCTTCCGACCCGTGAGAGAGTTTGAACGGCGTTTCCCCTGTGGCTGAGCTAGGAGTGGTCCTCAGAGCCCACAGGACCGAGGGGAGCTGGTCCGCCCAGTTACCTCTTAGGTTCTCCACCTTCTTCTTTAGTAGGTTGATGATCAGTTTGTTGGCGGCCTCCACCTGGCCATTGCTCCTTGGGTGATGTACGGAGGCGAACCGAAGGTCGGTTCCTAGCTGCCTACAAAAGTCTTCCAGTTCTAAGCTGGCGAACTGTGGACCATTGTCGGTGATGATGGCGAGAGGGATCCCGAATCTGCAGACGATCTCTCCCCAGATGAAGTTCTTCACGACTTGAGAGGTGGTCTTGGCCAGGGCTTTGGCCTCGATCCACTTGGAGAAGTAGTCGATCATGACGAGAACAAACTTTCGTTGTCTACTGGCTTGAGGGAAAGGGCCGATCAAGTCCATCCCCCAGATGGCGAACGGCCATGGGGAGATGATCGATCGGAGCTGCTGGGCCTGCTGCAACTGAAGGGGGGCAAAGAGCTGGCACTTCTGGCACTTCTTCGAGAAGATCTCAGCATCCTTCTGGATAGTAGGCCAGAAGTAACCATGCCTCAAGACCCTCTGCTCCAAAGTGCGAGTCCCAGAATGACTTCCACACTCTCCCGAGTGGATCTCTTCCAACACTCGGGGTACTTCGTCTTCAGAAACACATCTGGCCAGGGGGCCCGAGATGGTCTTGCGGTACAGCTCCCCATCTTGCAGGAGGTAGTATGCCGCCTTGTACCGAAATCTTCTTTTATCCCCTTCGTCTGCCGGGAGCTGTCCGCTGGCCAGGAATGCCACGAAGGGATCCATCCACGAGGGGCGTTGCTCGATCTCCATCATCTCTCCCTCTTCAATGGACGGGTGGAATAGCTCGGTGATAGTTCCTCCATCCCTTGGCCCGTACTTGGCGAGGCGATCTGCTGCCGAGTTCTCCTCCCTTGGCACATGCTCGACGAAGAAGGACTGGAAGCCTCCCATCAACCCTTTCATTTTTACCAAATACTTCTGCAAGGTGGTGTCGCGCACCTCGAACTCGCCTCGAATCTGCGACGCGACCACCATTGAATCCGTGAAAGCCCGGACATCACGGATCCCCAGCTCCTTGGCAAGGCGCAAGCCTGCCACTATGGCCTCGTATTCTGCCTGGTTGTTTGTGACGGGGAAGAGGATCTCGACGGCTTGCTCGATTCTTGTTCCCTGTGGGCTGACGAGCACGATGCCCACCCCCACAAAGCTTTTACCCGAAGCTCCATCAACAAACATCTTCCAAGGAATTGGATTGAGCACCTCTTCTCCTGGCTCCGCTTCCACCGAGAAGTTAGCCAAGAAGTCTGCTACTGCCTGGGCCTTGATTGCCACTCGGGGAGAGAAGGAAATGTCGAACTCGCTGAGTTCTACCGACCATTTCGCCAACCTCCCTGAATGCTCCACTCCCTCTAGGACATTGCGGAGAGGATGATCAGTCACCACTCGGATGGAGTGAGCCTGAAAATAAGGCCGGAGCTTTCGCGCCGACACCACCAAGGCGAAGGCAAGCTTCTCCAGGATTTGATATTTCAGCTCCGCCTTCTTCAGTACCCGACTGACATAGTAGACGGGTAACTGCTTCCTTCCTTCCTCCCGGACCAAACTTTCCTTCTCTGACTGCGGTCCACGCTCACCGCACCAAAGTGTTGACGCCAGGAAAATCCTGACCTCAAAATTCGGACTGATGCAGCCGGAGGCTACTCGCCCAGCAGTCCAACGAGATGACCTGGCTGGCGACTACTACGGAGAGCTAGAAGAGCAACACACAGGACCCCAGGTGCTTGGCAGGGAGGTCCCACCACGTACCCAGAAGCTCGAGAGAGTCTTCCCCTCCAAAACCAAAATGGCCGAGCTTGGTACAGGGAAGGCACCGACTTGGCTGAAAGCAAGGGTGACGGGCTCAAGAGTTCGGGAATCGGGGTCCAAAAGCTCAAGTCCAGGTGCCAATCCAAGTACCCCTGGGGTCCTATTTATAGGAAAACCAAGGGGTAGGGGGGAGGGGTTTATAGCCCAGCCCCCAACCCGGCGACTATGGGTTACTCGGCGAGTATCATGCCATAGTCGCCCATCTGGCGAGTATTGGGTGCTGCTCACACACGTCGGGCCAATAGTCGCCAGGTCTTCTGTTCCATACTCGCCAACCTGGCGAGTATTGCCTGCATACTCGCCGAGGTCTTCTCTTCTCTGCCTTGAACTGCCGGGCTCTGTGTTGACCTCTTTGACTTCTGCCTATGTGGCCTTGGGGGGGTCCACCCTCGGAGAATGAGGGTTGTACATGTCAGCTGCATGCTAACGTGCCTCATCAGCCCCCGGTCGCGCTCCCACACTCCAAAGTGCGTGGCCGTTCGCGCAATGGTGGATCGACCTCCTCGGCCCCCTACCTCTGGCTTCCGGACAGAGGAAGTTCATCATTCTAGCCATCGATTACTTCACCAAGTGGATAGAAGCGGAACCCCTAGCCAAAATCACAGAAGAGAACGCTAAACAATTTGTCTGGAAAAACATCGTCTGCCGCTTCGGTATCCCAACAACAATCATTGCCGACAACGACACTCAGTTCACTGGGAAGTCCTTCACTAAGATGTGCGAGGACCTGAAGATCAACCTCCGTCATACCGTCGTAGCACATCCGCAAACCAACGGACAAGTAGAAGTTACGAACCGCACCATCCTCAAAGGGTTGAAGATGCGCCTGGAAGAAGCCGGGGGACAATGGGTAGACGCACTCCCAAACGTACTGTAAGACCCCTTTTTTTGCAAACAATCACCGGGTCTTACCGCCCAGAACCGCCGTCTTGCGGGGGTACCATCTCAAAACATGGTCACCACCACAACACGCCGATCCTTCCGGCTATTCAACAATATCCAGGCCAACCAAAATCATAAGAGGAAGAATAAATTAAAAACACAAGTCCACAACAATCACATCAAATCGAGAAACATGTCCAACATGAGAGATAATCATACATAATTAAGAGTTAATCAGAGCGCGGAAATTAAAACGAAAAGTACAACATGGGCCTAAGCCCGATCTAACGATGCTTTCTTCGCCTCTTTAAAAAAAATAAAGCCTGGCGAAGATATAACAGTCTATGCATCCACATGGCTCGACACCCTCAATGGCATATAACTCTGCTCTCTGTCCCGGGTAGATGTGAAGCGTAGGTATATGAGGGGTCTTGCTTACCGGAGCTCTCCCGACAGCAGCTGGGGTGCGTCTAGGGAAAATTCCACTAAAGGAAGGTAGGGTCAACAGTCAACGCATGGTCGCCCGAGTTGAGAGGGCCGAACCCGCCACTTTCACCGCCAACACGCAAGCACGCACGAAGCGCGCGTCACGCCTCGCCGTAACCGAACCCCGCTACTGGGGTGCGGTTAGCCCGCACCCCACTAGTGGGGTGCGAATAGCCGCACCCCCCATAGTGGGGGATGCGGCCAAACCGCGCACCATGTGGGGTGCGGCCAAACCGCACCCCCTTGGGGTGCGGCCAAGCTGTACCCCATTAGGGGTGCGGCCAAGCCTCACCCCCTCAGGGTGCGGCCAAGCCGCACCCCCCTTTGGGGTGCGGCCAAGCCGCACCCCATGAGGGGTGCGGCCAAGACGCACCCCCCTTTGGGGTGCGGCCAAGACGCACCCCCCTTTGGGGTGCGGCCAAGCCGCACCCCATGTAGGGTGAGACCAAGCTGCACCCCCCTTTGGGGTGCGGCCAAGCCGCACCCCCCTTTGGGGTGCGGCCAAGACGCACCCCCCTTTTGGGGTGCGGCCAAGAGGAGTAGCCCACCTCCCTCGGGCGCGGCCGCGCCGCGCCCGCCTTTAGGGGCGGTCGAACCGCTCTTCTCCGTGGCTAGGTTGGGGTGAGTGCCCCCTCTTCCGGCTCGCCGCCCGCTTTTCGGGCTCCGAGCTCCGCTCGGAGCATTCTCACTTTTCCGACTCGGCTCGCTCACTTTTTGTCTTTCTAGCACGCTCACATTTCCGACTCGCTCACTTTTCCGACTCGGCTCGCTCACTTTTTTTCTTTTCAGCTTCTCACTTTTCAGGAACAGCTTGTCGCCTTTCCTCGAAGGGCAGCATGGTCATTTATGAAAAATGGTGATCCGTGGGCTCTGAACCGGAAAATATGATTCGTCCTCCCAGGTGGTTACGGTGGTTACAACGGCAAAATTACCGGGCTACCCCCAGCCAAAGCTATAAAAGGACCCCCTAGGCTTCATTTGAGGGGATCCGGCCTGAATGCCCAGAGAGACCTACTTGAAGATTTCCACGGATTTCTCCTTCGGCGCATGAAGATTTCCTTCGCGGACTTGAAGTTTTCCGTCTTCACGAAAGCGGACAAGGCTTTCTCACTTTCGTCTCCACGAAAGCGGACAAGGCTTTCTCACTTTCGTCTCCACGAAAGCGGACAAGGCTTTCTCACTTTCGTCTCCACGAAAGCGGACAAGGCTTTCTCACTTTTGTCTCCACGAAAGCGGACAAGGCATTCTCACTTTCGTTCTCTACCGTTCTCAGAAGGAAAAGACTTAGTTTCTTCCGAGAGGTGGCCTGTCGCCCTCGGAACGTTCTCTCTCTCTCTCTCTCTCTGATATTATAACGAGCAGCGGCCTGTCGCGCTCGACTTCTAAATCTCTAATTGTAATCCCCCAGAAGATAGTGGAAGTTTGGTCGGCACAGCTCCGACCACATGGTTTTTTACCCTTTCCGGATTTTCCACGCTAAAAAGTCCCAGTGTAATCAACGAATTTCTCTGTGACTGTTTGCGCGCTTAGTTCGCTCTCGAGCTAAGGTGGTTCAATTCGACCGGTCTACCAAGAGCCCTAAGCGACCCGCAACAAAATTTATTAAAATAGTATATTAATAGTTGGAATTGAATTACATAAATTTTAACCTATTTTGATTGGAACCAGAGAGTGAAATTAAAATTAAGAATAAATTTATATGAAAATCGTTAAATTCCAATTCTACCCATCCTAAGGAGCATGCCAAGCAATAAAATAAGAATTGGGGGAGGGGGTGCAATTCCAATTCACACCCCAATATTTGCAGGCCGAACGAACCCTTACAAAGATTGTACCATCAAGTGAAATCATTCAAAAATTTCTTCAAGCAACTGAGATGAGACCTTATGAAGATTGAAATCCACTCTATTCCTTTGTCAACTGACTTCCCTTTTATGATCCCAAACTCTTCCTTCTTGTATCGTAATCCCTTTTCTGATCCCAAACTCTTCCTTCATTTCAATATGTTCCTTAGCCAAATTTCCTTTCCTGATGTTAAACTGCTCCTTTTGTGTCATAATCCAACATCTGAACTTACAAAATTGAACGAAAGATTGAAATTTGTTGATTCAATCAAATTCTTGACTATAGTTACAATTTGAAAAATTACCGAAGATTTGCTTTCTTCAAATAAGAAAACTGATGGAAAAAAACACAAATTCAAAGATCTTATCAAACATCATGCAACCATATGACCAAAAGGCGTAGTGTAAAAACATCAAGAAACCATTTGTGGTGATATGTCTTTAGTATCAATAGTGGACCATTATCGAGATTGCGGCTAGTTGGGCTTCAAACATAGCAGAAGAAGCATGAAGAAGAAGCCAACTGGAGTCTCAAAGAAGATGAAAATCTACCGCAGTGCAGTCTGTGAGTAGCTTTGTCAGAGTAGGGAAATACATTTTTGGATTTTGAGTTTCGATAGAGTGATACAGTTTTTATGTATTTCCTGGATCCTGCGAATGGTGACGTCGAAGAAAGTCGTAAGAAGAGATGTCGATGTCGTAGATTGCAACAAAATCCTGAATAAATTGAAAAAATGATTGAAGAACGAAGAACAAAACTAAAAAAAAGTTATCTTATGCAAGAGATGCCTGCGACATGGCTTTAGAGAGTTCTTTGAAGATGACATTTTTGTGTGTAAATGCCTTTGTGACCTTCTATGGATCCAATTTTATCATAAGTTTTGTATTTGATGTAGAAATTTTCTTTGATAAAGCAACAAAAAGTTGATATTGAGTGAAAACATGATTTTGTAAGTAGATGACAACTTTTTTGATTGTTTGACCCCATGATTTATTAATTGTCAATGCAAAGCTCAAATGTATGGGAAATTACTTGCGAGTGAGTTCAAAGGCAATTTTTGTATCTTTGACATTTTTGTAAAGGTACACATGGCAAGAAAATAGTGCGCTCTTTAAATTGTCATGTTAATATTTTTGTTTCAATAATATAATGACATATAAGACTTGTACCATTGTATAGGCCTGTTTTTTATCAAGATTTTGTAGAAGCATGATACAAGATCCTTTTTTAGAGTTAATTTGTGAGGTGGAAGATTTTCAGGTAATAAGATGTTTAGAAATTCCTGCTGATACAAATTATGGATGTCATCATCAACTGAGTCAAAAGAGAAATATGTAACTTCTTCTCCAGGGAATATTATAAGTCATTTGTCATTTAATATGTTGACATCTTTTTTTAATGGAGTTAACAATGCTCGACTTTCAATATAATCGGCATTTTCCATAAGAGTAGTTATATCCGAGAAGAATGCATTAATCAATAAGTCAATTGAGTGTTCTCCTTCCCAAGAAATAATCATAGTCTGGGATACAAATCATCTCATTTGATATAGTATCTTCTTGACAATTACCAAGCCGTATCAAAAAGTCTGAGAATTCATAATCATTTACTGTTCTCATGTTGACAGTTAAAGAAGGCAACTCAACGTTTGACCATAATGGTGATTCAACAATGCTTGATCAGTTGATTATTTTGTCCTTTGTTCAGTTAATAACAAATGATCTATTTCTAAAACTTTGCCACCAAAAGGCTGATCTATTTCTAAAACTTCTTTTAATGCACAGTCAACTGCTTCAAATGCTTTTTTATGAGCCATCAAAGCTTCATCCCAAATAAATCCCGAGCATCTCTCCACTAACTTATGCATATCAAAATATTTGTCAAAGAAAAACAATATTGAGTTAAATGTAATTGGGATTCTGAACTTTGAATGTGCGGTAGTTCCTCCCGAGAGAAGGGTTGCTGCAATTCCTAAAGACATTGTTGCTAATATAATGTAACTATCTCTTCTAAAGTTAGCAAGTATAGCTCTATATAAAAATGTTTTGCAAGTCCCAATAGGACGAACAACAAAGAAGATGTGACTTCGTTGTTGTATGATGGCTTCAATGATAGTGTGAAATGCACATCGTTGATTCATATTAAATAACATATAGGTATTTAAATCTTTGTCTGACATAAGAATTGAAAGTTCGTGTTCGATAATGCTTGAGAAAATATTTCACTAATATAGGACAAACCAAAATCTCTTATAATACCAAAATTAAATTTCGAAAAGGAAAACTGACATTTGAATCCAAACGCAGAAAAGTATCCGCGTCTCTAATAGTATCCACACGAACGCCGGAAACACCACGCAGTCCGTCCGACGAACTCGGGTTGGAAGACGATCATTTTTTCTCCCCTACGAAATGTTAGTTCCAATCTTGGAGAGATGTGTTATTGGTGTTTTTACGGGATGAAGAAATCTAAATCAAGCATACATTCTACATGATAAATTGGTTTGTTTATAGGCACGGACTTGTACCAACAAAAACTATCGCACATGCCCGACGACACACGCCTGTGTGCCCAAAAGACGCATCAGTTCGAACAGGAACATCTACTGCCGATTGGAGTGACATGGGTGTGTTTCATATAAATCTACGATCTGAAAATAGTTCTATATGCAATTTCTTAGATTACTTTTTTCCTTTTATCACGGAATTGAAATTGTAGATTGTGTTTTTTTTCTAGATTGTCAACAATGTCATGGAGATGGAGTTCCCGTTTAATTGTGTGAAACCATGAACATGCACATCCACGATGACGACAACACCTTATAGATTATTGGCAGGAGAATGACTACTGCACACTGTTGAAGGCAAATTTCAATGCATTTGATCTTCACGTTAACGATCAATAGATCACATGGATAGACAATAAAAAAATAGACATTGACACAATTTTATGAATCGGTTCATAACTACTCATCCAACAGTGTCCATCCTAGAATTTCCATCGTCTGTTGCACCCCCATCCAGGGGCGGGCTGGGGCCCGGGCCCCGCCAAACATTCTGCAAAAATAGATAGTGTATTTCGATTCCTCTCTTCGAGGCAGTGAATTTTGATTACTTACACGTCAAATACGGTGACGGAATGAGGGAGAAACAACTCCGATAAGGTGGAGACGTTCAAAGAAACTTTGGCCAGAAAAAGACAATGTCTGGCCCCCTCTTATTGAACTTCCTAGATTCACCCCTGCCCATCCTAATGACATTATATCGGTTTTGACCTTTGTAATTCTAGCCATGCTTTTAGTATCTTCTGGAAGAGGAAGTCGCGATGGTGCGCAATGGATTTGATGCCGATGGAACATTAGTATCGGGTGTGTAAGCACTAGTTGGTAGTGATGTCAATGGAATATTAGTTGAGGGGCCAACATGTTCATTTGCATGTGTTGAGTATAAGTCTATCGATATTTTCACCAAGTTTTGCTTTGACATTATCAGAATAAGTCAAAACCAGTTCATCAAAATAATACATAATAAAAAAAGTGCGAGGAATAAAAAGCTGAGGGGATTGATTTACTCCATGTTGTCGACTCTAGTATGCTTGTATGACGCTCATGTGCCCCCCCCCCACGACTCCTAGATACCGCTCCTTTTCCTCTGGCTGCCACTCCCTTCCAGCAGTCGGAGCTTGGTCAGACGTTGACAGCCATTCTAGAGGCCTTAAAGGCACAGCAGGTTCCGACCTCTCAGCCGAACCCGGAATCTAACTGGTTGAGCGCGTTCAAGATCTTGTCCCCTCCGATGTACCACATGAGAGAGAATGTGGTTAGGACAGAGGAATGGCTGGACACTATACAAGAGATGCTCGCATGCATCAACTGCCCGGTCAGCATAGTTATCTTATAGTTTGTTTTTAGTTGGGCTTGTAATAACTATGTTTTCTTGGGCTATAAAAAGGCCCAGTCCTGTAATATATACGCTTAAGAAAATAAGAGAAAAGCAAAACATCAAGCACAAAAGCTGATGTTCAGTGCTCATATTCTGGTGTGCATTTATTTGTTTCTCAATATTGGTATCAGAGCATATGATTGAAGAACTCTCTTCCATCAGAATTCAAGCATAGTAGCAAATCAGGGATCTCATCTTTGAAATTCCTCCTATGGCATCCTCAAGTTCTACAACAAGGCCAACCTTTAATTATGCCGCTTCTACTATTCCAGTATTTGAAGGTGAATACTTTGACTGGAAAGTTCAAATGAAAGCTCTCTTCATTTCTCAAGACTTATGGGACATAGTGCAATCAGGCATTTCAACTGTACCCCCAACAAAAACCTCTCTTCAAAAGGAATATAATGACAAGTTAAAAAAGGATTCAAAAGCTATGTTATATATTCTTCAAGGAGTAGGCCGGACAATTATCCCTCGGATCATTATATCCAAAACAGCAAAACAAGCATGGGATACATTGCATCTGGAATTCCAAAGGTCAGACAGGGTCATAGCTATCAAACTTCAATCCTTATGGATTGAATTTGATAATTTACATATGAAAGATTCTGAAGATATTCAAGCTTATAAGGGTAGAGTGAGCAATTTGGTGAATAATATAAGGAGTCTTGAAGATGAGATAGAAGAAAAAGAGGTTGTGCCTAAAATACTCAGAGTCCTACCTATACAATTCATCTATGTGGTAACTGCCATAGAGGAGTCCAAAAATATTCAGACACTCTCTATGATTGAACTCATGGGTTCTTTAAGATCTCATGAAGATCGGATGAAGCTCTATGAAATACCCTTTGAACAAGCCCTACAAAAAAAGTTGAAACTTCATAAGGGAAGTGATGTGAAGAAACCTTCCATGAATTCATCCTATCAACATAGCAACCCTGCTCAGTGGACCTCATCAGGCAGAAGAGGTCGTGGAAGAGGAAGAGGTAGAAATATTGAGAGAAATTTTACTTCTCCTCCAGGGTATTGCTCATTATGCAATAAAAACACTCATAAAACAAATGATTTTTTTATAAGTGCAAGCGATGTAAGAAACCAACCCATTTTAATAAAGATTGTTGGTTTCAAAACAAGGAAGAAGCTCACTATATAGAAAAAGCAGATGAGAAAGGGAAAAATGATGACGTGGATCAAATGTTTTACTCTTGCACTACAACTAAAGCTTTAGAGCCTCTACCACAAGATTTATGGTTCTTAAATAGTGGATGTTCTAAACATATGACCCATAACAAAGTCAGTTTCTCTACTCTTACAAATACTCAGAAAGCTCATGTTCTCTTGGGTGATGGAAAAACATTGCAAATTGAAGGAAATGGAAGTATTGTTGTACTTACAACTGCATGGAACATAAACACATTTCTAATGTTTATTATGTGCCGGCTTTAGCACATAACTTATTGATTGTAGGGCAATTAGCTCAAAGAGGATACACTCTACATTTTGCTACTACATCTTGTCTGATCAGAGAACCAGATGGAACACATTTAATGACTGTAAAAATGACAGCCAATAATGTCTTCCCATTATATCTGACTCCCATGACTTCTTATGTGGTCTTATCTAGTCAACAATCTAATTTGCTTCACTTATGGCATGAAAGGTATGGGCATCTATACTTATCAAATTTATAATTACTACACAAGAAAAGCATGGTAATAGGTATGAAGGATTTGCATCAAAGTCAAGGATCATCATCAATATATGAAACCTGCATATTGGGCAAACAACATACAATACCTTTTCCCAAGTATTCAATACACATAACTACTCAACCATTGCAACTTGTATACGCAGATATATAGGGCCCTGCAACAACTGACTCAACTGCAGGAAATAAGTATTACCTCTTGTTTGTAGATGATTATACTCGTATGCAATGGGTTTATTTTCTACATGCCAAGTCTGATGCCCTATCTACTTTCATCAAATTCAAAACATGGTAAAAAAGCAATCTCAATATCAAATAAAAGCATACACACTGATCAAGGGGGAGAGTTTCTCTCCACATCCTTCAATCAATTCTGTCAATATGAAGGGATTATACGTCAGCTTACTGTTGGAGCCTATGCTCCACATCTCTTGGTTTGAGAATAACAAATACCATGTTGTATTTGATCTTGTATTTTGTGTGTTTATAGTGTGCAGGTTGTACAGGAACTATAGCTACACATCCCTTTGAGTTGTATACTGAATGCAGATGACTCTCTGGAAAGAGAGCTAACGCCCCGCGTTAGTTATTAACGCCACGCGTTAACTTCCGTCGAGAAGAAATGTCGTCGAGAACGAATCCGTCGAGAAGCCAAAGACAACACCAGCGTTGACTCTTAATGCCCGCGTTGAGTCCACAAACTGCCACGATCTTGACGGTTGCGCGATTTCAGCCACGATAGTACATGGTCACTAACGTCGGCGTTAAATCTTAACGCCACGCGTTAGCTCCCATGGCTATTTAAAATACAACTCCTCTCATTCTATGTTAGATGATTCTAGAATTCTGATTCTTTTGAGAGAGGCTCGTGTACAACAATTGAGAGATCTCCCTTGGGCTATCATGAAGATCTAAAGAGGATTTTGAAGGAGAAGGTCTACAACGCATATCTCATACGAAGGATGATCGTTTCAAGAACGCCAACATCTACATCGCCTTCGTCTTCACCTTTAGAATTTCTTGAGGAGTTTTTCTTTACTTTATCTTGTAATATTTTATTTTATTTTCTTTGTATTTTGGCGTGGAGAAATCGTTCGGGGAGAACGTCGGATTCCGGGAAGGATTCCGTGGGTAAATTCGTCGCGGTTGTTGGCGACTAGGTCCTTGTGCGGCTTAGGGGTAATTCGCCGCCTTGTGCGTGGCGACTAGGTTGGGGTTAGATCTAGGGGGTGGCTAGAGGCCTTATCTGGGGTTAGATAGGCTATAGCCAACCGGTCCTTGGGAGAAAGACCAGTGAAACAACAAAAAGTGTTTTTACATATTCTAACCTTGATTTCTAGCGTTATATAAATCAAACATTTGTGTATTCAATTTATTATGAAATAAAATCATGTCTTTTAATGTTCTATTCAATTGATTTTATTTCCTCTTCACGAATGTTTAATTTATATTTCATTAAAGTATTAAAATTAACATTTGTGTAATTATCTTTGAAATAGAATTATCGTTTTTATTATCTATGATTTTCTGGAATTGTATTTCATTTAAGATTTCATAAGTAAAATCACTGCGGCAATCTTTTTGTGCTAAGGAATATTTTTCTGGAGAGCTAATGCCCAGCGTTAACACTTAACGTCAGGCGTTAACAATAGTTAACAAAAAGTTTTGTTTCTCTTGTTTAAAAAGGAATCTTCAATACAATCTTTTTTGAGATATCAAAATATATTTTCTTATAAAATATTCCTAAATTTTGATCACAAACTTTGATAAATTTAATTAAGATTTAAAATTCCATAAAGCCCTTATTCACCCCCTCTAAGGGCGCCGTAAGATCCAACACGTGGTATCAGAGGGTAGGTTATTCCAATACAGCTTCACAACCAGGAATAATGACGCGTCATGATCTCGCATCTTCTAGAGGGGATACTTTTTATGAAAATGAAAAATTATTATGTCCACCATTATTTATGGGTGAAAATTATAATGGGTGGAAAACACTTATGGAAAAATTTCTTACAACTTTGGATATTGAAGTTTGGAATATTATAATTAAAATGCCCCCAATTATTCTAAATAAAAATGAAATGTTTTTAAATGTCAAATCTATAAATAGTCTATATTGTGCTCTAGATCAAAATATTTTCAAACTTATTTATACGCTTCCTACTGCTTTTGAAGTTTGGAAATTTCTTGAGAATACTTATAGTCTTCCTTCCACAGATGATGAATAAGAGGAATTCCTTATGGATCCAAGAGAAGAAATCAACGAGGACTCATGCTTGGAGGAAGATCTATCTAAGAGAGAAATAATATTGAACTCAATTGATGGCAAAACATCAAGCAAAAGAGAAGACGAAAACTATAGCAAGGTAAGAAAATCAAAATCTTCTCTTTTTGTAACAAATTCTATTTCTACATTTCGTGTGCTTAAATTTGCTAAACGTAAGATTTCAAAGTTGAAACATGCTAATTCCAAATTACGTTTAGAAAATAAAACTTTAAAAACAAACGTTAAAGTAGAATCTTATATTGATGATTCAAATTCTCTTTCATGCTCTTTAATTAAAAATGCTAAACCTTGTTTTGATTATAATATTTTTAAAGAAGAACTCAAGATTATGGAAAAAGGTCTTTTAACTTCAAAAGAGCATAATGAAAAATTGATAAAAGAAAATGATAATTTAAAGGATAAACTAGAATCATTAAAAATATTTATTCAAAATTTTTCATATAATAAAAAAACTTTTATTTCTAGTTTATCAAATTATCAAAAGTCTAAAAGCTTAACTTCATATTATAAGAGTATGTCTATAAGGAAGAGTGGAAATGAAAATCATCAAAATAAGAACCAATCATTTAAAACATATTGTAACCAACTCTTTCAACATTCAATTCTTAAGAAAGACCATCACTCTTATAAACTCTCAAAGAATCAATATAATAAAATTCATTATGATTATCAACATCAATGTATTTTGAAAAATAATTTGAATAAACATAAATCCCAAATGAATTATTTTTCAAACAACTATTATCACAAACAGATGTCAAATAATCATAATATGAATTTAAAAGATAAACAACCAAAGTATGAATGGTGACCCAAAATTAAAAACGAAACACTAACTCCACTTGTAAAGACCCATTCTGTTGGAACATGGTTTTCCGCATCCCTTTGATTTGAGAATAACAAATCCTACTTGTATTTGATCTTGTTTGCCATTGTGTTTTTAGCATGCAGGTTTGGACAGATATGACACCAGGTTGCTGCAACAATGGTCTGACACTAACAAGCTGAAGGATTGAAAGCTGTTTAACGCCAGACGTTAAGCTTAACGCTGGGCGTTAGCGCTAGACGAAATGCGTTCGACGAAATGGAAAACTGCGTTCGACGAACTGAAAGCTGCGTTCAATGAACTGGCGATCGACGAAATGAAACCGCTGAGAACGGAAGCTGCGTTCGACGAACTGGCGATCGACGAAATGAAACCGCTGAGAACGGAAGTTGCGTTCGACGAACTGGAAACTGCGTTCGACGATCTGGCGTTCGACGAAAGTGTGTTTGACGAAAGAAGAAGCCCGTTCGACGAAATGTGTTCGGCGAAATTTTTTGTTCGACGATTTGGCGTGTCAGCTGATTAAAGAAAGAAACTCAACGCCAGGCGTTAGTATTAATGTTGGGCGCTATCCGGTTGACGATTTTGGCAAGGAGAAAGCAGCCGTGATTGCAGGAGGATCTTTAGGTCTGATTTGCCCAATGCCCTGCGTTAGCCTTAACGCCGACGTTGATATTTCCTAAAATAAACATTTCCTAAAGTGCAGAATCTCCTTCCTCTTCTGAAGATCCGAGCCATTAATATATTGCTTTATATGGATAACGCCATGCGTTAGCACTTAACGTCGGCGTTAGCTCAAAGTCTATAAAATGGATGATTTCGATGTCTCTAAAAACTGATTGCCAAGAGCCCTATTCCAACACTTCAGAAACTTTGTGAGGGCCGTATTTCCAGACAAACACATCTCCCACTCATATTTCAAAAGGAGGAATCAAAGGAGGCTTGGATCAACACGCTAACTCAACGCGAAGAACACACGCTTGGACTTCAACGATCTTCAGCGATTCTTCGGCGTCTCCTTCCAATTACCTCATAGGGAGTTTTATATTTGTATTTTGTATTTGTCCTTTATTTCATCTTTGTAATCGGTTCGTGAATTCACCCCGTGTTGGCGACTAGGTCTAGGTAGGACTTAAAGAGGAATTCGCCTCGTGTTAGCGACTGGGTCTAGGGAGTTGATCTAGGGGGTGCTCGAGGCCTTTCTGGTGATAGATTGGCTAGAGCGGCTTGAGGCCGTATCTGGGGAGAGATCGACTAAAGCCAACCGGTTCGTGGGGATACGAGTCGGTACAGAAAACAAAAATGGTTTTCATATTATTCGCTTCGATTTCTAGCGTCATTGAAATAAGATTTTGTAATCAATTTTATAAATGATAATCATGTCTTTTCTTGTTTAATAAAATTGATTTCATTTCTAATTTCATTATCTCTTTACTTTTGATTTAACTTACTTCGACCAAAATATCAAAAGTTTTCTATTAAAGTTTAAAGTTTTTAAAAATTCACCCCCGCTCTAAGGGCGCCTCAAGATCCAACAAGTGGTATCAGAGCCAAGTTATTCCAAATCGGCTTAACAACCGAGAATAATGACGTCTCATGATCTCGCTTCTACTAGTGGGGTAAATTTTTATGAAGAAGAAAAATCTCTTAAACCACCTTTATTCGAAGGGAGAAATTATAAAGGGTGGAAATTATTAATGGAAAAATTTATTAAAAATTTAGATATCAATGCATGGGATATAGCAATAGTTAGACCAGTGAATGAATCAAATGAACAGGAACGACGTCTAAATGCAAAAGTTTTAAATAGTATTTTCTGCGCTTTATCTCAAGAAATTTTCAAATTGATATATTGTTTTTCTAATGCATATAAAGTATGGAAATTTCTTGAAGAATTGTATGATTCTCCATCTACAGGTATGGAACAAACGCAAGATGTGGAGAACATACAAGATTGCACAAATGTTCAAGAGATCTCCTCTTATAATGGACCCATGGAGTACACATCAAGTGAAAGAGAAGAAGAAAACTTAACTTTGGAAGAGGAGTGCCAAAACGATGTCAAAGGAACTATATGTTCAAATCTTGCCTCTTCCGATAGCAATGTAAGGAAATCAAATTCTATCTTTCGTACTTCAATTTCTACATTACAATTGCTACAAACTACTAAACGTAAGATTAAGAAATTAAAAAGGGCTAATGCAAAACTACGTTTAGAAAATAAAACTTT
Source organism: Dactylorhiza incarnata (assembly GCA_033032865.1). NCBI lineage: Eukaryota > Viridiplantae > Streptophyta > Magnoliopsida > Asparagales > Orchidaceae > Dactylorhiza > Dactylorhiza incarnata. Next base: position 1,089,521 of record JAWHQI010000450.1, read on the forward strand.
GAAAGCAAATGTGAATGTAGAATCCAAAAATAATGTGTTTGAATCTCCATCATGCTCTTCATTTGAAAACTCCACACCTTGTATTGATTATAATGAATTAAAAGAAAAATACAAAGTACTTGAAAAGGAAGTTATTTTTGTAAAAGAACAAAATGAAAGATTATGTTTAGAAAATTCATCCTTGAAAAATAATTGTGCTATGTGCAAAACTTATAAAATTGAAATTAAAGAGATGGATGAAACATTTGAAGAATTAAGAAATAATTATCAAACTCATATTGACTCTATTGTGTCCACTCTTAAAGATAACGCAATTGCTTATAATAAAGTTAGACATATTTTCAAAATTAAGAATGATGAATTAAAAACAAAAATCAACTTACTTATGAAAATTATGAATAAAAATTCACAATACATAAATTCACAATATCAAGTAATATCTCAAAACATGTTGAATATGAATATGAATATGAAGATCTTGAATAAACCAAATAATGGGAGTAAGGAACATAAAGCATTTGTAAATCAAAATCCGATTCACTATCATTTACAAAATCCGTTTTCTCCAAACATAAATTTAAACGTTAACAAATTTCCTATACATACCATTTTTGAAAATCATTATGGAAATTTGAAATATAAGAATATGAAACCAAAGTATGAATGGAGACCCAAAATTAAAAATGAAACATTAACTCTACTTGAAAGGGTTCATTCATACTCATCTCCCCAAAAATCATCACGCTATATTTGGGTACCCAAAGAAACCATTCCTCATGGTTCTCTTTGGATACCTAAATCTCATATTCATTAGGTATCATACAAATGCATGAAGTAGAAATAATTAAATATGAAATATCATCAACTCTACTTCATGATATGCTTAGACTTTTTTGTTTTTTTTCTTTTTCTTTAAACCATCATGTTATGGTCACTTTGTATAACATGTGATATGACTTTCACACATTAAGCCACAAATTCATTAATGAATCAAAGTGAATGAAATAGAATAAAAGTCATATCATCTCTCAAGTGACTTATCTATCCTTTTATTTTTAACCTTCTAAATCCTTTACCTTTAAATGTCTTATATCATCATTATAAATTAAATGCTAAAGTTTTTTTTAAGACTAATAGAATAATTGTAAAAAAAAGGATTTAAAGGAAAATTAGGGGTCTTAAGCTAAATGTATAAAATGCACAAGTAGTTGATTATTTATTTAATATCATTGTGTCATTTGATAGCCTCTAATATGTTTAATCATAATCATAAATAAAAAATTTGAAATTGAAAAATCGCAAAAATCATATGTTTTTATACAAAACCAAAATCAAATTTACAAAAATATGCGAGATTTTTTACCCAAACTTCAAATGATTATAACTTTTGATCCGCTTGTCAGAATTTGGCTTATAATAACTTTTCGGAACAAGGTCGAGAAGATCTATGCAATGGCAAACTAGCTTCGCTTGTTTGAGTCCATTTTGACCCTCAAAATTGCCAAAATTCATCTCCGTTTAGAAGTTATCTTAGTTTATTCTTTTTCGGAAATTTTTGTGTCAACGGATTGTACATCACAGGCTCCTAAGTACCATCCCAATGACCTTAGAATCAACCTTATACTTATTGAAAATAACTCACAATATTAAATCACATCATTCTAGGTCTATGAAAAGTTAGGTTAAAGCTCCATATCGAATATATGCAAATCAATCATATAATCTTCACATAACATTGCACCTTGTTATCATAACATTTCATCTAGCATCATCACTTACTACAAGTAGAAATCAATGGCTATGCTAGTTATAACATGGGATATTATGTTAAAGAAAACTAGAATAATGAAACTTGAAAGTCAAGAAAATTATATATATATATATATATATATGTGTGTGTGTGTGTGTTTTGTTTAATATTCAAAAAATTCAAAGAGAAAATTTACAAAACCTTTCTAAATGACCAAAAATATTTTCTCATTGTTTTTTATTATTTACCTTACAATCTTTATCTTTAAAACATTGAAAAAGGATGTGTATGAATTGTTTTAATACTTCACCTACCTAAATCTAAATGTGATAAAATTAATGCTCATGCAAAATCAAAAGATTGTATTGCTTTCAACATATAACTTGTGATCATGATTAGTACATGATTCTCTTATGTTTTGCATGTATTTCATTTATGTCTAAAATTGAAATACCATTGTTGGTTACATCAGCATTAACTCTATCAAACTTATGGCATAACATTACATCAAACTCATTATTCTAGCATTATCAACTAATAAATATTATCATTCATGCTAGCTATCAAATAATGACATTATGAATTCATCTTAAAGAACAAGTAAAAGTTAAAATTCATAATAACTATGTTGCTTTAAAATATAATTAGAAATCAATCTCTCATAAAAAGCCATACTTTACAAATTGATTTCATAGTACAAAATGGATAGGATGTCCATGATCATTCTCCTAAGTTATGTGTCTCACAATAGTGAGGGCGTAGGATTGTATACATTAGATGACCTAACCTCTAAGTCATGTCTTGTCCTTAACCGGGGAGGGTTCCAGTGGGGCCTTGCGAGGCACTGGGGGGAAAGAGTGCTAGGGTGAGCGTTCTCTAGTGTGTGCATATGGGATTAACACCCCAACCTACGGCATGTGTGCAGCTCCTCATGCCCATCCGTCACTTATTACGGGGCTAGTGTGTAGGCATACAGTTTGGGTATTATAATCTAGGACATTCCTAATTCATATATTTTGCATGCACTCTTTATGATTATAATATCCATGCATTCTTGGTTTGATCGAACATGCTTATTTTGTGTTTTGCATATCTTATCATTTTTAAATTCTAATGATCTTGCAAAACACAAATATATGAAAACCAAATAAAAATATAAAAACCATTTTTGAACAAATAAAATATGCTTAAATAGCCTTCTAATCATTTCCAATTTTTCTGAAATTTCTACACTAAGAAGGTCTATATACATACTACTATGCCAAAGAAAAGTTTTTTCAAAAACCTCAAAAATCGAGTACTGTTTTGACTTAACGCTAGGCGTTAGCCTTTTTCTCCAGATGAAAATTTTGGGTTCTCTAGTATCTTTCTGATATTTTTCTAATGATTTTTTCTCATTCTTTTTGTGTCTGATTTCAAATTATTTTGTTATTAATTTTATTGTTTTCTTCCAAAATATATAAAAAATCAAATAATTCAAAATGCTCAAAAATATGTTTTGTCATTTATTTTGCTTTAACTCTTTACAAAATTATAGTTTGACTATAAAATTTCACAAGAACAAACATTTTAGTTATTTTTGTTTCAAAAGGTCAAAATTGTTTTTGGCATACACTTAAAGATTGCCTTCAATGTCTAATTTCAATTTCAAATTTCCTAAACATTGTTTATCTTCATGCCTTGACCTTAATCTGATTATGTGCAATGAAATAGTCTATAAATAATTGTGTATGATTGCCTGGCATGCCTCTAAGTATGAGTAATGCTTTATGTTAATCAATGAATTATACACTCACTATTTTGGTAATCTACATGTGCTCATAATCTTAGTCTTGCATGATTGTGTAGTGTAATAATTTTAATATATTAAGTTGTATGTCTAAATTACCTTCACCATCTTTTAAAAATAAATTTCATGCACAATATAGAAGTGTTGTTTCAATAATATAGATGTTTGCAACAACAAGGGAATTCGGAGACCTTCGGCCCAAAATAAAAATCTGAAATAAAAAGCCAAGGATAACTCCACCAAGCACTACTCACCCTCCTGATAAGTCTTAATGAGCATTGTGAGGTTGAGCACCTTGGAAAGAATTGTAAAGTGTCTTGTGCAAACATATTTCATTTTATCACTTCAATTTGTACACCGGATCACTAAAAATATAACTTTTATAAAAAAATGCTTATGTGATCCCCCAAGCAATACTTCGCTCCCTGATAAGTCTTAATGAGCATTGTGTGGGCGAAGCACCTTGGTAGTTGTACGTATGTTATGTGCTTTGAAATTTTATTCTAGATGTGATGTGTGAAAGTAATTATATGATTACAATCTTATTGTTGTTGTTACTATTTCACTACATATGTCATGTGTTTTGATTATTTCACTTGTACTTTTATCAAAACACCTTATGCACACATAATTGTTTTTCATAAAGCTTCCACTCATGAGAATTTGATCCTAATGCAAACATTACCAAATTCTCTAAAAACTCAAGTAAAAGCACTAGATTGCAATGCATGATTTCAACAATGTTTTCTTTACTTGAAATACGAATTGGTTACATTGTAGTTATTATCTTTTTGAATATGTTAATTCATACTTGCCTATTTGTTATGAAAATTTTCAAAGTTAAAATGCTCAAACGTGAAAAGTCTAGACATATTGTTGGAATGGTCAAACTATAACAAAAATACTACTCTTATTTGTTTTATTTTTGTTTTCCGCATTTCTCTATCTATTCATGTATCCTTATATCATGTGTTCTCATGCTTATTTCTAAGGATTTGTCTTTCACTTGTTCTTGTTCAAACAAACTTGCATATATCTTAACAAGTAGAATCACTCTTAAAATTAATTTAAAAAGGGCAAGTGATTATTTTCATTAATGTTCTTTCACGCTTATCATACATTTTTCCGCTGTGCTACTCTCTCCATTAGCTCGATCATGACTTACTTTATGTTTACACAAAACTCTTAATCCTCTCTTAGTTATGTCCCAACTTTTGTTTTCTTAATTCTAGTTTTGTTTCACTCCACCCTCTTTTGCTAATAACAAAGGGGGAGAATAAATTGATAAATCATAATGATTAATGGAGTAGGATTCACTAGATTAAGGGGGAGCATGTACTAGTATATGGGAGTATACACTAATGGGGAGCATCTTTGTAGGGGGAGCACTATGTTCAATGAACTAAAATTCCTATCATTATCTTATAATTGCTAAGTGTCATATATCTTTATAAAAACACAAATTCTTTATCTATGAATCTGATTTATCTCTAATTAGATTTGTTATTATCAAAAGGGGGAGATTGTTGGAACATGGTTTTCCGCATCCCTTTGATTTGAGAATAACAAATCCTACTTGTATTTGATCTTGTTTGCCATTGTGTTTTTAGCATGCAGGTTTGGACAGATATGACACCAGGTTGCAACAACAATGGTCTGGCACTAACAACAAGCTGAAGGATTGAAAGCTGTTTAACGCCATGCGTTAAGCTTAACGCTGGGCGTTAGCGCTAGACGAAATGCGTTCGACAAAATTTTCATTCGACGAAATGGAAAACTGCGTTCGACGAACTGAAAGCTGCGTTCGACGAACTGGCGATCGACGAAATGAAACCGCTGAGAACGGAAGCTGCGTTCGACGAACTGAAAGCTGCGTTCGACGAACTGAAAGCTGCGTTCGAAGAACTGGCGATCAACGAAATGAAACCGCTGAGAATGGAAGTTGCGTTCGACGAACTGGAAACTGTGTTCGACGATCTGGCGTTCGACGAAACTGTGTTCGACGAAAGAAGAAGCCCGTTCGATGAAATGTGTTCGACGAAATTTTCTGTTCGACGAATTGGCGTGCCAGCTGATTAAAGAAAGAAACTCAACGCCAGGCGTTAGTATTAACGTTGGGTGCTATCTGGTCGACGAATTTGGCAAGGAGAAAGCAACCGTGATTGCAGGAGGATCTTTAGGAATGATTTGCCCAACGCCCCGCGGTAGCCTTAACGCCGACGTTGATATTGCCTAAAATAAATATTTCCTAAAGTGCAGAATCTCCTTCCTCTTTTGAAGATCCGAGCCATTAATATATTGCTATATATGGTCAATGCCAGGCGTTAACACTTAACGCCGGCGTTAGCTCAAAGTCTATAAATTGGATAATTTCGATGTCTCTAAAAACTGATTGCCAAGAGCCCTATTCCAGCACTTCAGAAACTTTGTGAGGGCCGTATTTCCAGACAAACACATCTCCCACTCATATTTCAAAAGGAGGAATCAAAGGAGGCTTGGATCAACATGCTAACTCAACGCGAACAACGCACGCTTGGACTTCAACGATCTTCAGCGATTCTTCGATGTCTCCTTCAGATTACCTCATAGGGAGTTTTATATTTGTATTTTGTATTTGTCCTTTATTTCATCTTTGTAATCAGTTCGTGAATTCGCCCCGTGTTGGAGACTAGGTCTAGGTAGGACTTAGGGAGGAATTTGCCTCGTGTTGGCGACTGGGTCTAGGGAGTACATCTAGGGGGTGCTCGAGGCCTTTCTGATGATAGATTGGCTAGAGCGGCTTGAGGCCGTATCTGGGGAGAGATCGGCTAAAGCCAACCGGTTCGTGGGGATACGAGTCGGTATAGAAAACAAAAAGGGTTTTCATATTATTCGCTTCGATTTCTAGCGTCATTGAAATCAGATTTTGTAATCAATTTTATAAATGATAATCATGTCTTTTCTTGTTTAATAAAATTGATTTCATTTCTAATTTCATTATCTCTTTACTTTTGATTTAACTTACATCGACCAAAATATCAAAAGTTTTCTGTTAATGTTTAAAGTTTTTAAAACCCTTATTCACCCCCCTCTAAGGGCGCCTCAAGATCCAACACATTCATCACTATCTCCCCAAAAGCCAACACGATGTATTTGGGTACCCAAAGAAACCATCACACTTAATCCCCTTTAGATACCAAAATCTCTCATTCATTAGGAATCATTGTATTGCATGAAGTAGAAATAAATTAAAAATGAAATATCATTACTCTACTTCATGATATGCTTAATTGCTTTTTCTTTTGTTTATTTTTTTTTATTTTTGAGCCAACACACTATGATCACTTTATATATCATTAGATATGACTTTCATTTTAAGCTTAATGTTTAACAAATCAAATTGAATTAAATTGAACATAAAGCCATACTTTTTTTAAGTGATCTATCTTTTTTTTTCCTATGTTTTATCCTTGTTAAATCCAATGCCCATAAATGTCTTATATTATCATTATAAATTGAATGCTAAATTTGCTAAATGATATTATAAAGACTAATTAAATTACTTTCAAAATTGGATTTAAATGGACTTTTAGGGGTCTTAGGCTAAAATATTAAATGCACAACTTATTGCATATTTATCTATTTTCTTTGTTGCATATGATAGCCCCTATAATGAAAAATCACAATTGAAAAATTACAAAAATGATGAATATGATTTCACACACTCCACCTTGATCTATTATTATCCTATGCTAAAATTCACTATAATCATATATCATAATTCATGATCTATCAAGACCTATCTTTAATTCACTAATTCTATCAACCTTAGGAATTTTGAAATATATGATTGCGATTGGTATTATAGTTTCATATCTTGTTTAGTGTGTGTGATGTGCATCTTTATTATTTGCATGTATCTCATTATATTTAGACCTAAGAATTAACTTGATATCAACAAGATGAAATCAAATAGAATTGTCACTTCATTCTAGGTCTATGAAAATTCAAAACTCTATGTTTGAATAGATGCAACTCAATTATATATTTGTCCATCTTTACTTAGCTTTGCACCATGTTGTCTTAACTTATCATACTAGCATCATCACTTACCATAGGTAGAAATCTATGTCCATGCTAGTTATATCTTGCAATGCTAAAGTAAATTATATTACTAAAATATGAAAATTATAATTTTCTTTATAGTGATTTTGCATGAATAATTTTTTGTAAATGGATTTAAAATCAACAATCTTCGATATAAGTGTAAATCCAAAACTAATCATGCAATTATACCATCGTTTATATATTTAAGGCTTACACGCTTAGTATGTCCATAATCATTAAACCTATGACATGTGTCTCACAATAGCGAGGGCGTATGATTGTGTGCATTAAAGACCTAACCTCTAAGTCATGTCTTGTCCTTAACCGGAGAGGGTTTTCAGTAGGGCCTTGCGAGGCACTAGGGGGAAAGAGTGCTAGGTTGAGCATCGTCTTTTGTATGCATATGGGATTAACACCCTAACCTACGACATGTGTGCAGCTCCTCATGTCCATCCGTCTCTTAGTACGGGGCTATAGTGTGTAGACATGTAGTTAGGGTATATTATTCTTGGGTATACTCATATTATATTCATTGCATGAATATTTTCTTGCTCTTTATACTTAAATCATGCATATTTGTTTTTGTTCTAACATTGCATCTTGTGTTTGCATATTTTATTATTTTGAGCTTTAATGATTTTACAAAACACAAGTATTTGAAAAATCACCAAAAACATGTTAAAAGAGCCTTAAAATCTAATCAATATACTCTGAAATTTCAACTGAAGGAGGGACTCTTTATAATACAAATGAATTATGAAAAATGTTTTTCAAAACATCAAAATTTGTAGTTCTGTCTCGGCGTTAAGAAGCTAATGCCTGGCGTTAGCTCCTTTGCTCCAAAAATTTTTTGTTTTATTTTGAATAATTTCTGGTATTGTTTTAATGTTATGCGTGTTTTTATTTCTCTGTTTGTATAAAGTTATCTATCTTTTTATTTCCTTTAAAACAAAATTTTATTTTTTTCAAAAAAAATATATGAATTTTCCCATGCATTATTTTGGGTTTATTTCTCTGGCATAGAATATCATTTATTGATTGGGCTAAAAAGACTTCTATGTTTTCCAGAGAATATATATATATAAAACAAATACAAAATTACAAAACAATTTCAAAGAACAAAAATATGTTTTTCTCTTTATGTGTGTTTATTGTTTTGTGCTTATATAAATTTTTTTTCAAAAAATTATAAAAACTGATTGTTATTCATTGTCATTGTAAAGGATGATTAATTATATCAATTAAAGATTAAATACAATGTTTAATTTAACTTTCAAGTTTCTTAAAAAACATTATTTTGTATTTGTCATGCCTTGAAAATTATCTTGTTATGTGCAGTGAAATTGATTTTAGATAAACGTGTGTAGAAATGCTTAGCATGCCTCTAAGTATGAGTAATGTATTATGTTTGATAATGATTCATTCACTCACTTATTTTTGATAACTTATATGTGTTTACAATCTTATTCTTACATGATTGTATAGTGTAATTGTTGAAACCAGCAACTGGTCTCCTGAGTTCGGACCCACTGGGGGGTGTAGCCGACGCTTACTTCTCCCTCCCTAGACTCTCTGACCGGTGGATGAGAAACTTGGAATAGACCCAAGGCTGTAGCGAGGAGGTCCCGCCACACCCCCGGAAGATCTTAGAGAGCTTCCCCTCCCAAACCAAAGCTCAGCCGGGAACCTTGGAGGACACGGACTGCCAACCAAAACTAGCCTGGAGGAGAGGAATCTCAAGGAATCGGGTCTCCTCCAAGGTGCCCTTAAGGGTCTATTTATAGATTTTTCTAGGCTGGTCTGCAAATAACATGAATCCGCCTTTTAGTTTTACTAACCGCACCCCAAATTGGTCTGCTAACAGCCTAACTCCGCTGTTTCGAAGGGCTATTTGCAGCCCACAAGGGGTATTATTGTCATTTTCCCCTCAAAGCCTTTTTGGGCGAGTGGTCCGTCAGGGTACCACCCGCTGGGCACCCGCTTAGCTGGACGAATGCCCACGCTTCCGGGCGAGTGGTCCGTGAGGGCACCACTCGCCTAGCTCCTTCTCTCCTGAAGCTAACCCCCACTAACCCGGGGGTATTTTCACCCGTCTGTGCCCGGGCGAATGATCTGACTGGCCTAGGTCTCGCCAATTGGCCTGTGGGACCCACTCGACGAATATAGGTTGTACACAATCCCCGCTCTTTGCGAGCGGTTCCTGCGCTCGGAAAGAACAGTCCAACCCGATATTCGGTGAGTGCTGGCTGACTGGTCCCATAAGATTCTGTGAGTCCCACCGTTGCCCTATATATATCTCTTCATGTCAGATTTTCCTGGAACGCTTTCTTTCCTCGATTCAGAGCTTCTTCTCTCCCTTGGCCTTTCGCCGATATCAATGTCTTCCCACAAACCTTCCGCGAGACCCCTCTCGCAGGAGATGATCGAGCGCCTGGCTGCGGCCCAAAGTGTAACCGCCCCCAAGGCTGCCAAATTTTCTCCCTGGCTTATGTCTAAACGGGATCCTAGTGCCCCCTACGTCTCGCGTCGAGCCAAGGCGATTCGGCTGAATCGCAAAGAGGCGAGACCGCTTCGGAGTCTCCGACGAATACTCCCCCGGCGAATACCCCTTCGGCGAAAACTCCTCCGGCGAATACCCCTCCGGCGAATACCCCTCTAACGAAAACTCCTCCGGCGAGGAATCCTTCGGACCCCGGGATGCAGGTATGAGGATTCCTCCTGTCTTTCTGTTTGGTTCCTATCCCCTATCCTGCGTTCGCTCTGGCCGTTCGTAGGGGATTTCGGTGCCTGAGGCCGGCCACGGGGCAGTCTCGAGCAGTGCAGCGGTGCCACCTCTCGCGAACGAGAGGCCTCCTCCAGACCTGGACCTTGCTCCTCCCCCCCCCCTCCGGGCGAGACCACATTGCAGTCCGGTAAGTTGTGAACCCTCTTGATTCGTCCTTCATACTGCTCGTCACTGACCATTGTTTTTCGTAGCTCTCGTCCCCGACCTTTCGCCGCGGGACTTCATTCCTCCGAGCTCCCCTGCTCGACCGAATCCTTCCGTGCTTGCGGATGAGCCGAGGGTGTCTCCCGAGAAGGGACCCGGTCAACAGGACCGTGCGGATGATCCTGCGGATGCTCCAGCTCCTTCTTTACAGCCCTACCGTCCTGGAAAGGGAAAGGTACTACCTCCCACCGGTTTGTTTAAAACGCACCCCCATTCGTCTCGTCCCTCCGGTCATGGGGACCCCTCACTAGGTTAGCGACCTCTGCTGCATTTAGCGCATCCGCTTTGTTTAATGTGACTGACCAGTCTATGATCTCGCAGGCTATCGGGAAGCCTCTCCCTTTGGATCCTACCACGAGGGGGAAGACGGAATGCTCTCGCCCCTCCCCTCTCCCGGGGATCTCTCTGACTTCCTCGGCGACTCCTCAGATCATGCGATCCTAAAGGAGCGAGTCACGGAGGTCTTGGGGAAGCTCATCCATATCCAACTGAACATCGCCGGCCAGGTGGATGATGTGCGGATGGAGGTCACGCGCGAGCTGAAGGACCTTCGGAAGGACTATTCGCGCCTTCTCGCGGCGGTGGAGCGTCTGGGAGGTGAAGGGGGGGGGGGGGGGACTTTCTCCCAGGAGGCACGCTGCGCGAGCCCAGGATCAGCTTCAGCTGGCGTATCACGAGATCACCTCCATGCTCGCGTATTATCGTCCGCGAATGCCTCCGGAGGCTGGGCGGCGAGGGCATGGTCGGTGGTACTGGGAGGAGCGCTAGTCTGGTCTTCATTCGCCTCCTTTGTATTTTTCCTTTTATTATATTTATGGTGCTGAGGATACTGGACTCTATTTATGCCTGTAATAATTTTACATTCTGTGCTTGGCGAGTGCTTTATTTCTATTTTCGTTTATATTTCTCGCAACTTGCTTGAGCATGCCGAATGATATGATATTGCCGAATGCTTTCGTAACTCTTTCGCGTGGTCGTCGAGCGGATAGCCACTGGGCATTCGCTATTAATGGTTGAGAGGGATCGGCCCGGGTTTCGAGGCGTCGGGAAGGCGCGATTGCTATCCGCACACCCGCTGCCTCGAAAGCCCAAGCGTCTTTTAGTTCTTCTATAAATAGGCCGTCCAACCACCATATTAATTACCTTGCCATCCGCTCCCTCTCTCTCCTCATGCTAGCACTCGCGCTTCTCTCTTCTCTGCTGCTCCCGTCTTCTCCAGCATTCGCGAAATGGGTGGCGACGCTGAAGGTAGGGCCAGGTGTGCCAGCGCATTCGTCAATCATGTCTTCGACTCCTGCGACCTCTCCGAGGAGGCCTTCTTGAGCGCGGTTATTGACTACGTTCCGCCGGCATTCGAGGCGCGAAAGCCCGAGCCGGAGGAGCGTCTAAACTCCATCTCGCCATGTGCTCTCGCGATCCCGCTAGAGCACTTCGAGGTGGGTTTTCGCCTTCCCATCTGGCCGGAACTCCGCCAGACTTTCTGGTACTACGGGGTCGTGCCCGGACAGCTCAATCCCAACTCTATCGCCATGCTGGTCGGGTACGCGTGCTACCTGCGAGAAGAGGGGATCGAGTTATCGCTACCCGTCTTCCGCAAACTGTACACCTTCCGCTGCTCACATGGCATCTCCTTCTTCTCGGGTCAAAATCCTCTCAAACACTACGGTCTCCCGAACAAGAACCACGACTGGGTCCGCCGCTTCATCTTCGTCGGCGGGAGCCTTGGGAATACCCTTCTCGCCCCGGTGCAGGAGGAGGAGTCGATCTTTCGCCCCCCCGACCTTAGGGGGGCACGAGGCCAAGCTGCACCAATACATCCTTCAGCACGGGATGGACCTCGTCCATCTCCGGTGAAATGTCAACTCGCTCCCGCCCATTCCGCAGGGTGAGGGTAAGTTTTCGAGACCTTCTGCATTCATTTCGGCTTGGCGGATCTTACGTCATTCGCTAAACCATTCGCGTTCTTATGCAGGTGTGCGTAATTTCCCCCTTCACCCGCCGCGACCTCCTGGGGTTTCCGTATCCTTTGTACAGGCGGCCGCGGATGCCTGCCGGGAGGAACCTTCCTCCTCCAAACCTAGCGGCCGGAAACGAAAACCCGGGGCGCTCACTTCCTCTTCCTCCAAGAAGCCGAAAAGTCCTTCCTCCAAGGGGAAGGGGATCTTGGGCGAGACCCCAGGGGCGAGTGCTCTGACCCAAACCCTGGGGACGGGCGCGTCGGCCCTAACCCAGGGGACAGATACGCCGACCCAAACCTTGGGGTTGGGTGTGCCAGACGGGAGTGGGATCCAGGCGAGATCGTCGCTACCGCCACCTCCGCTGCCCAGGGACCACCGGAACTTCGCAAATTGCGAGAAATACGTGGATCCCTCGGGGGCTCCTCTAGTGAAGTGGGACAGAAACACTAACCGGGTCTCGCTCTCCACCCTCCATTCGACTTGGATAGAGGGCAATGTCGCTACCGGCGAGGCCTACGCCATGGCGTATGCCCTCTATGGCCGTGACGATGCCGAGGTATTTGATGCCGAGATGACTCAAGTCCTCGCCCACGAGACCGCCCGAGCCCTACTGCGGGCCCTTGAGCTCGCACACATGTCTTCGCGCCGGAGCATCAGTCTGTCGCGGAGTCTGGCCGAGGTCGAGGAGACCAGGGCCCTTGTTTTGGCCGAGGCGCAGGAACTCAAGATGAAGTTGGCAGCTGCGGAAGTCCTTCTCGCCAGCCGTCCCGTCAGAGAGGTATATTTCCCTCCTCCCTCCTCCCCGCGAATGACCATTGATGATTGCCGCACTTTCTTCTCACCATCTTCATTTTCTCAGGACGCTATGATCGCCGAGATGCTTCGCGCACGAGTGGGCAATCTTGAGGAGGAAGTCCGACTGGCTAATGCCGAGGTCCAGCAGGCGCGAGAAGCCGATGCCTTGGCACTCGCCTCAGGAAGCAGGGGGCACTTTTATCCCCACCATGAGCTAGAGCAGCTGATGCAGGAGAATGCTCAAAGCGCCGTGAAGCACGCGCTGCAGGTGCTGCGGCAGGCTGGGTACCTGAAGGAGGAGGCCGAATGCCTCTCTGCCCGACAGGTCGTCCCCGAGCTCTACATTCCGATCCCCTTCCCGGAAGATGAGGACGGCGAGCCGCGAGAAGATGCCCTCCTACCGAATTCGAGCGAAAGCGATGGATCTTCTGGCGAGAAGCCTGCCGATCCATGAGATGGGCCCTTTGTATATATATATATATTTTGTTTTCTTTTTATTCATTTTTGGATGTAATCATGAACTGGGCGAGTCCCCTTGAAAGATATATATTGATTACAATTTTCGTGCTATCTTAATTTTTTCTCATTAGCCGCTATATCTTGCTAGGCTCATTAGGACGCTAGGCCGTAGTGTAACTGTCTTGACCATTCGCCGCTGCTCATTGACGACCTAGGATGCATCGCTCTTTTTGACTTCCCGCTATCGAGTGAGCCTTTGGACCATTCGCGCATCACGGGGCTGCGTTTAGGTAGTTATGAAAGGGAGGTGAGATCACCGTTCCGGCGCGTGGTCTATGCGAGTGCTCTTGAGGTCACTCCTTGAGAATTTAGAACCTGCCACCGAGTGAGCCTTCGGACCTGTCAGCTAGATGAGAGCCTAGACAGCGGGTCTGCACGGGGCCATTTTTCCTTCAACATAGAACCTGCCACCGAGTGAGCCTTCAGACCTGCCAGCTAGATGAGAGCCTGGACAGCAGGTCTGCTCGGGGCCATTTTTCCTTCAACATAGAACCTGCCACCGAGTGAGCCTTCGGACCTGCCAGCTAGATGAGAGTCTGGACAGCGGGTCTGCTCGGGGCCATTTTTCCTTCAACATAGAACCTGCCACCGAGTGAGCCTTCGGACCTGCCAACTAGATGAGAGCCTGGACAGCGGGTCTGCTCGGGGCCATTTTTCCTTCAACATAGAACCTGCCACCGAGTGAGCCTTCGGACCTGCCAGCTAGATGAGAGCCTAGACAGCGGGTCTGCTCGGGGCCATTTTTCCTTCAACATAGAACCTGCCACCGAGTGAGCCTTCGGACCTGCCAGCTAGATGAGAGCCTGGACAGCGGGTCTGCTCGGGGCCATTTTTCCTTCAACATAGAACCTGCCACCGAGTGAGCCTTCGGACCTGCCAGCTAGATGAGAGCCTGGACAGCGGGTCTGCTCGGGGCCATTTTTCCTTCAATATAGAACCTGCCACCGAGTGAGCCTTCGGACCTGCCAGCTAGATGAGAGCCTGGACAGCGGGTCTGCTCGGGGCCATTTTTCCTTCAACATAGAACCTGCCGCCGAGTGAGCCTTCGGACCTGCCAGCTAGATGAGAGCCTGGACAGCGGGTCTGCTCGGGGCCATTTTTCCTTCAACATAGAACCTGCCACCGAGTGAGCCTTCGGACCTGCCAGCTAGATGAGAGCCTGGACAGCGGGTCTGCTCGGGGCCATCTTTGGAGCTTTCGGAGTTTTTCCTACAAGCTGCAGTATCAATCTCAAACACATATGTTAAACAAAATATTCTTATTTCAAAACATTTTTATTACATAGTTTCAGGGATAGAAACGTTTAAGATCGTCACCGCTCCAGGTGTGGCTGAGGGATTGGCCCTCCACGTTCTGAAGGCGATACCCCACAGACTTTAGTGCTTCCTCTACGGAATAGGGGCCTTCCCAGTTGGGATTAAGCTTTCCCACTGCGGCAGACCTCCCGGCCGCGTCAACCTTCTTGAGCACTAGGTCCCCTTTTTCGAACTGCTTGACCCTGATGTGCTTGTCGAAGTACTTGGCCATCCGCCGCTTGACCTCTTCTTGGCGAATGGCTGCTAGATCCCGGGCTTCTTCGATGAGGTCGAGGGAGAGCCGCAACTCCTCTTCGTTCCCAGCTCTCCAATCTTCCTCTCCATTCGTGGCGGCCTTTACCCATGGCGTCATGACTTCGAACTCTATGGGGATGACGGCCTCGCAGCCGTGAGAGAGCTTGAAAGGGGTCTCTCCAGTGGCGGTGTTGGGGGTGGTTCTTAAAGCCCACAGGACCGAGGGGAGCTGCTCCACCCAATTGCCCTTAAGATTTTCCACCTTCTTCTTGAGCAAGTTCACGATAATCATGTTTGCCGCCTCCACCTGCCCGTTGCTCCTGGGATGGTGGACGGATGCAAACCTGAGGTCTATCCCCAGCTGGCTACAAAAACTGATGAGCTCCTCGCTGGCGAATTGCGGGCCATTATCTGTGACTATGGCTTGCGGAAGCCCATGTCGACAGATGATCTCCCCCCATAAGAAGTTGCGAATCACCTGGGAGGTGACTTTGGCCAGCGCCTTGACTTCCAAACACTTCAAGAAGTAGTCGATCATGACCAAGAGGAATCTCCTCTGCCCACTGGCCTGGGGAAAGGGTCCCACCAGATCCATCCCCCATATGGTGAACGGCCACGGCGCCGTGATACTCCTTAGTCTCTGAGCAGGCATGAGCTGAAGCAGGGCGAACATCTGACATTTCTGGCATTTCTTAGCGAAGGCCGCCGCATCTCTACTCAAGGTCGGCCAAAAGTACCCCTGCCTCATTATTCTCGCCTCCAGCATCCTGCTCCCCGAGTGGCTGCCACACTTGCCGGAGTGAACTTCTTCCAAGATCCTCGGGACTTCATCTTCCGAGATGCATCGGGCTAAGAGGCCCGAGAGGGTCTTCCGATACAGATCCCCCTCATGGAGCACATAGTAGGCGGACTTGTGCCGGAAGCGCCTTTGGTCCGGAACATCCTCCGGGAATTTCCTTGTTGCAAGGAAGGTAACGAAGGGATCCTTCCAAGAGGGTCGCTGCTCTATTTCCATGAGTTCCCCTTCCTCGATCGAAAGACGGAACAGATCTGTTAGGGTTCCTCCGGCTCGGGGACCGGCCTTGGCCAAGCGATCCGCCTGGGCGCTCTCCTCCTGAGGGATGTGCCTGATGGAGAAAGTCTTGAACGCTCCAATGAGGCTTCTCACTTTGGCTAAGTATCTTATGAGTGTAGGTTCCCTCGTCTCGAACTCCCCCCTGATCTGAGAGGCTATTATCATTGAGTCGGTGAGAACCTCCACATCATGGACTCCCAGTTCCCGAGCCAGACGCAAACCGGCGATCACTGCCTCATACTCCGCCTGGTTGTTGGTGATTGGGAAATGTATAACGAGTGTCTGCTCGATCTTCACCCCGTGAGGGCTCTCCAGCACTTCCCCTCCTTCGAGAGAATTCTTACCCGAGGCCCCGTCAATCAGCAGCTTCCATGGAACATGACGAGGGGCTTGACCCTCCTCCATCTCGGCCACATAATCTGCCATGAAATCCGCCACCACCTGTGCCTTCATGGATAGCCGAGGGACGAAGGTGATATTGAACTCGCTGAGTTCTATCGCCACTTCGCTAGCCTCCCTGAATGCTCTACTCCTTCAAAGATCTGGCGAAGAGGGTGGTCCGTCACTACTTGAATTGAATGGGCCTGGAAGTATGGCCTGAGTTTTCTTGATGCGATGACCAGAGCAAAGGCCAACTTCTCCAAGATCGGGTATCTGAGCTCCGCCTCCCTCAGCACCCTACTCACGTAATAGATAGGCAGCTGCTTCTTGCCTTCTTCCCGGACCAGGACGGAGCTTACAGCCTTAGTCCCGACTCTGAGAAATAGGGATAGATCTTCCCCCTCCTTGGGACCTTGGAGTAGAGGAGCCTTGGTGAGCTGACCCTTCAAGGCCTGGAAGGCCTCCTCGCATTCCTTTGTCCACTCGAATTTCTGGTTGCCTCGTAACGTTTTGAAGAAGGGGGAGCATTTCTCTCCGGCCCGGGAGAGAAACCTGCTCAACCCCGCGAGTTTTCCCGTCAAGCGCTGGACCTCCTTGGCATTCTGAGGCGATCCCAACTCCATGATGGCTTTGACCTTGTCCGGGTTAGGTTCTACCCCCGAAGGGGTGAGACGGTGTCCCAGGAATTTCCCCATGCTGGCCCCGAACACACACTTTAGGGGATTCAGGCGCATCTTGTACTTGCGTAGGGTGGCGAAGGTTTCCTCGAGGTCTCGGAGATGAATGCCCACGCTCTTGCTCTTCACCATGAGGTCATCTACGTAAACCTCCAAGTTTCTTCCTCTTTGCTCCTTAAAAACCCGGTCCATCATCTTCTGGTAGGTTGCTCCTGCATTTTTCAGCCCAAAGGGCATCATCTTATAGCAGTAGCACCCCTCCCGGGTGATGAAAGAGACATCTTTGATATCCGGGGGGTGCATCCTGATCTGGTGATAACCTGAAAAAGCATCCAAAAACTCATCACAGAAAAACCGACGACTGAGTCAACCAGCGCGTCGATACGAGGCAGGGGATAACAATCCTTAGGGCAGGCTTTGTTTAATAAAAAAAGTCAATACACATACGCCGGCGACCATCGCCCTTTTTTACCATGACGACATTGGAGACCCAGCCTGGATACTGGATCTCTGATACAAAACCTGCTTCAAGGAGCTTGGCCACCTCCTCGCGGATTGGTTCTTCGAGTTTGTCGGCGAAGGCCCTCCTTTTCTGTCAGATGGGGTGGGCTCCTGGCTCAAGGTTGAGACGATGGCAAGCCACTTCCGCTTCGATGCCGGGCATGTCTGTCGTGCTCCATGCGAAGATGTCCACGTTCTTCTGAATGCACTCCAGCATCCTCACCCTGTCTTCCGGGCTGAGGCCCCCGCTGACACGCACCTTCTCCACCCTTCCTCCCTGGGTGATAACCTCCATCTCCACTACTTCCTCTGCCGCTTCAAGCCGGGCCGGCTCTTCCCATCTGCCCCTCGCTTCTCGCCCCTCTACCCTGGCCTTCTCCTCTGCCGCACCTTCCTCCTCCATCGGTTCGACCTGCTCCTCCTGA
Source organism: Dactylorhiza incarnata (assembly GCA_033032865.1). Lineage (NCBI taxonomy): Eukaryota > Viridiplantae > Streptophyta > Magnoliopsida > Asparagales > Orchidaceae > Dactylorhiza > Dactylorhiza incarnata. The sequence goes on from JAWHQI010000450.1 coordinate 1,108,016, forward strand.
GCTACCTCCATCTCCTTTCTTCGGGCACTACCCTCATCCTCTTCTCCCCTCTTCTCCACTCCTTCTTCTGGCCCCTCCGGCCTCCTCATCTTCGGCCTACTGCCATAGCTTGCTCCCTTGGGGGGTGAGGGGGTCTGGGACCTTGCCTCTACCCCGGATTTATTCCTCCCGCCTCTCTTCCTTGATACCCCCCTTCCTGACCTCTCGCTGGTCCTTCCTGGTGCCTCCAGCCCAACCTGTTGTTGGGCTCTTGATTCCTCCAATTCCGAGGCGGTCTTTCGAACCCCTGACCCCTGGGTTCTTCTCGCCTTCTTCCTTCTTGCTGCCTCACCTCAGGCTCGCTCATCTTCGCCAACCTCTTGTAGAACTCCGGGTTGGCCGCCTCCCCTTCAATCTCCTCTGCTGCTCGCTCCATCAACTCCTTAAAGGACAAAGGAGGCCTTCTCTTCAGGTCCATCTTGAAGAACCCATCTCGCAACCCTACGATGAATGCCATCTTGAGTGCGAATCCCGACACCTCCTGTACAAGGTGTATCTCCTCCTGGAACCTATCCACGTAATGTGCCAGGGATTCCCCCTCCCTTTGTCTGATCTTGAAGAGAGCCTCCGCATCCTTCTTCCTCTTTTTCGACGTCGAGAAGTGCAGCCGGAAGCCCCGACGCAAATCATCGAACGCGTAGATGGAACCTGCGGGAAGCTGGTGGAACCAGTCCCTTGCTTTCTCCTTCAGGGTGGTTGCGAAGAGTCCGCATTGAAAAGCATCCGACATGGGAAGGATTGACGTCATGTCCTCAAACCACTGCAGGTGCACGACTGGGTGCTCCTTGCCGGTGTAGTAGGACATCTCCGGCCCTCGAAACCCCTCTGGCACTGGGGCCGAGAGGATCATCTCGAAAAAGGGGCTCCCTTCCCCTGCTCGGCGAATGGTCCTCTCGCGCGGAGCCAGCTCGCACACCTCAGCACTCGTCGGGCAGCTGAACAGCTGCCGCCCGGGGAGATCTCACGCACTGCCTTCTGCTGGCACCTCCTTCCCCAGCCGCTGCCCCGGTGCGTTCTCGCCGATCTGCAGGGGTGGAACCACGGGGACTGCCGGGGTATCGCACTCGCTCGCCCGCGAGAACTGTCTGCAGGACTTCTCGCTTGAACTTCTCAAACATCTCCAGCCACTCCCCTGTTGCTGGCGGCTGCGAGTGGCCTGAGTCTGAACCATTTTCTCCACCTCCTGTCATCGAACCTAGCTTGAGATTTTCCTTCACCAGCTACGGTCTACGCTCACCGCACCAAAAATGTTGAAACCAGCAACTGGTCTCCTGAGTTCGGACCCACTGGGGGGTGTAGCCGACGCTTACTTCTCCCTCCCTAGACTCTCTGACCGGTGGATGAGAAACTTGGAATAGACCCAAGGCTGTAGCGAGGAGGTCCCGCCACACACCCGGAAGATCTTAGAGAGCTTCCCCTCCCAAACCAAAGCTCAGCCGGGCACCTTGGAGGACACGGACTGCCAACCAAAACTAGCCTGGAGGAGAGGACTCTCAAGGAATCGGGTCTCCTCCAAGGTGCCCTTAAGGGTCTATTTATAGATTTTTCTAGGCTGGTCTGCAAATAACATGAATCCGCCTTTTAGTTTTACTAACCGCACCCCAAATTGGTCTGCTAACAGCCTAACTCCGCTGTTCCGAAGGGCTATTTGCAGCCCACAAGGGGTATTATGGTCATTTCCCCCTCAAAGCCTTTTTGGGCGAGTGGTCCGTGAGGGTACCACCCGCTGGGCACCCGCTTAGCTGGACGAATGCCCACGCTTCCGGGCGAGTGGTCCGTGAGGGCACCACTCGCCTAGCTCCTTCTCTCCTACAGCTTACCCCCACTAACCCGGGGGTATTTTCACCTGTCTGAGCCGGGGCGAATGATCTGACTGGCCTAGGTCTCGCCAGTTGGCCTGTGGGACCCACTCGACGAATACGGGTTGTACAGTAATAACATAAGTAATTAAAATGCTTAAATAGATTACCTACGCAACATTGAATTGGTTATTACAATTCTTTGTCTTTCATGCACTTATTCTTTAGAGAAATATGGTTTAAAATGCTATGTTTGCAAAACAAGTGAATTCAGAGTCCTTAGTCACTAAACTAAAAAGCAAATAATAAATGACAAGGAAAACTCCACCAAGCACTACTCACCCTCCTGATAAGTCTTAATGAGCATTGTGAGGTTGAGCACCTTGGCTAAGAATTGTAAAGTGTCTTGTAGCAAACATTTATACATCACTTCTCTTAGTACACTAGATCACAAATAAAATTTGAAAATAATGCTAAAACGTATAAAAGTGATCGCCAAGCACTACTTTGCACCCTGATAAGTCTTAATAATCATTGTGTGTGCAGAGCACCTTGGTAGTTGTACTATTTATTCATGTGCATTAAAATATTGTGGAAGTAATAGTATTTGTGTATTTTAATATTGTGTTATTTTATTATATAAGTCATGTGTTTTTGATTGATTCACTTGCATACTTTATCAAAACACTATTTTGTACACATCATTATCTTTCATAAAACTTCTACTCATGAGAATTGGATCTTGATGCTCATCTATACTATTCTCTACAAACTTAAGTAAATGCACTAGATAGCAAAGCATGATCACTACAATATTTATGTTTACTTGAAATGCAAATTTTATTACATTGTAGTTTTTGTATCTTTTTTTGATATTATGAAATCATGATTGCAATTTTATCTTAATGAAATAGCATGTCTTCAATCTCTAACTCAAACATCAACTTTTCAAATTTAAAACTCATTATCCTTTAATTGATTTTTATCTTCTAAAATGATGTTTATGTTTAAGAGTGCTTATTATATTCTTCTGCTAAGTTTACCACTTATGCTCATTCATGTCTATTTTTTTAACACCGTGGTTTTCTTTTCAACAAGTGGTATCTTAAAATAAGAATGCTTACTTTATCATTTCAGTTATGTTGCTTACTACTTTATGTTACATCATGCTTATATTTTTCTCAACAAGTAGTATTTAACAAGCTTTTGATTTGCATCCTATTTTTCTTCTCGATATAGAACATATTACTCCTTATTGCACACTCTCACCTAAACCCTCTTTTGATACTAACAAAAGAGGAGAATAAATTACATAAATCTAATATTTAGGGAGAGTACATTATAATGATTTAAAACTCAAAGAAAGTATTTATGTAGGGGGAGTAATCATATAGGAGGTGCATACACTATCATATATATGCTCGATCATGATAATCCATCAATAAGTGGTTCCTAATCAATCTTAGTAGATATACACTCATCCCTACCCACTTTTGCTAATAACAAAGGGGTAGAAGAAATTGAGAAATCTAGTCAAAATAGATATTTAGGGGGAGTAATTTATAAGAGAACACTTATGTAAGGGGACGACATGATATAGAAAGAGTATGCATTATCACTTTCAAATCTATCATGCTTTTAACCTGTATTCATGCATATCTTATTACCGCACTTATCTATAAACACAAATGTTCTTAATCTCACTAATTTCTCATACAAGTATTTGTTATTATCAAAAGGGGGAGATTGTTGGAGCCTATGTTCCATATCTCTTGGTTTGAGAATAACAAATACCATGTTGTATTTGATCTTGTATTTTGTGTGTTTATAGTGTGCAGGTTGTACATGAACTATAGCTACACATCCCTATGAGTAGTATACTGAATGGAGATGGCTCTCTGGAAAGAGAGCTAACAACCCGCGTTAGTTGTTAACGCCCCGCGTTAACTTCCGTTGAGAAGGAATCCGTCGAGAAGAAATGTCGTCGAGAACGAATCCGTCGAGAAGCCAGTGACAATGCCAATGTTGACTCTTAACGCCCGCGTTGAGTCCACAAACTGCCACGATCTTGACAGTTGCGCAATTTCAGCCACGACAGTACACGATCACTAACGCCGACGTTAATTCTTAACGCCACACGTTAGCTCCCATGGCTATTTAAAGTACAGCTCCTCTCATTCTATGTTAGATGATTCTAGAATTCTGATTCTTTTGAGAGAGGCTCGTGTACAACAATTGAGAGAACTCCCTTGGGCTATCATGAAAATCTAAAGAGGATTTTGAAGGAGAAGGTCTACAACGCATATCCCATACGAAGGGCGATTGTTTCAAGAACGCCAACATCTACATCGCCTTCGTCTTCACCTTCAGAATGTCTTGGGAAGTTTCTCTTTACTTTATCTTGTAATCTCTTATTTTATTTTTTTTGTATTTTGGTGTGGAGAAATCGTTCGGGGAGAACGTCGGATTCCGGGAAGGATTTCGTGGGTAAATTCGCCGCGGTTGTTGGTGACTAGGTCCTTGTGCGGCTTATGGGGTAATTCATCGCCTTGTGCGTGGCGACTAGGTCGGGGTTAGATCTAGGGGGTGGCTAGAGGCCTTATCTGGGGTTAGATAGGCTATAGCAAACCGGTCCTTGGGAGAAAGACCGGTGAAACAAAAAAAAGTGTTTTTACATATTCTCGCAATGGCGGAACTAGGATTTTGAAGTCGCAAGGGCACAATATAAGTATTGTCGATCGGGGGATTCGGGGGGCGGGGCCCGCCGAGCGGGGGTTTGGGGGCAGCGCCCCCATTTTTTTTTTGCAGGGATATTTATGTAAGAATAATATTCAACACAATATTACAATAAAATGCAATTACATGAAAATTCAAAACAAAACATTATAAAAACTTACAGATCAACATGATGCTTTACGTTGACACATACTCTGAAAACGTGAAATAATTTCTTCATTTGTAATTGTATCTGCAACGTCTTTTTCAATATACGTCATCAAACAATCATTCATCCATTCATCTCTCATTCTGTTTCGCAGACGATTCTTTATTATCTTCATTGCAGAAAATGTTCTTTGAACGCTAGCTGTTGCAACAGGTAGGAGGCAAGCTAATTTTAACAATCTGAAAACTAGCCGGTAAGTATCTTCTCTTTTTAATTCCACTAATTTTTGAAGAAGTCCACTAATTCCTTAATTTCTGAAAATTTGTCCGGCGATGCAGATCGCATGTCAAAAATATACATGTCAAGTTGTCCTTCAAGTAACTGCAACTTTATTGGAGTAAAATCATATGAGTATAATTCAGCAAGTTGAATTAGTTTTTGTTTATCATAAGCAGCAAATTGATTCTTTGGGTCCAGACAAGCAACACACATCAGCAATTCTGTATTGACTTCATCAAAACGGCCATTTAGCTCATTTAGCATCCAATCCAACACTGCATTAAAAATTTCAATCCTGAAAAAAATGTAAATTGGTAATTTCATGTGTGTTGCGTCTTGATCTACCTGGTTGAACAAACTTCTCATTCATATTTGGAACTTTTATGTCATGTTTACAACAAAATTTAGAGACTTCAACCATAAACGATTGCCACTCAACCTCATCATTTCTCATATTTAATAGTAGGGATTTGGACAACTTTACAAAATGCATTGCGTTGACAATATCTTGATCCTTTTTTTGCAACGCTTGTGATAACTCGTTAGTTTTTGCCAAAATGTTTTTCATCAAATGAAGCACAAATACAAATTTAAAAGTCAAGATAATTTGTAATAGTGCGCTTGCCACGCCTCTTTGATTTCCATCTGCCCCATCAACTACGACAATCTCCAGTACATCAACAATTGACGAAAACATACGAATAAAATTTAAAACTGTCACATAATGTGAACCCCATCTTGTGTCTCCTGCACGTTTGAGCTCTAAAGGTTGATTCAACCCTTGACCACTTTCCAACTCACCGCAACAAAGTTCTCTAGCAACTCGATCAACTTCCAACGCTCGAAGAGAGTCGCGTCGTTTACAAGAGCCACCAACAACATTCAAAACCTGATTAATAACTGTGAAAAGCTCGGCAATATCTGAATTTCCTTCTGCAACAGCTACTAGCACCAATTGCAGTTGATGTGCAAAACAATAAACATAAAAAACACAACTATTTTCATTCAAAATCAAAGCTTTTAGCCCTCTGAACTCGCCTTTCATATTACTAGCGCCATCATATCCTTGCCCACACAACTTAGATATACTGAGACCATTTTTCATAAATAACGAATCAATGGCAGATTTTAAGGATAATGCAGTAGTATTGGCTATGTGAACAAAACCAAGTAGACGCTCTATAATCTTGCCACTGGAATTCACATAGCGTAACACAACTGACATCTGCTCTTTCGTAGAAACATCACGGGATTCATTCACTAGAACTGTAAAGCAATCTTCTCCAATTTCCTTGCCGTAAGCTTGAATTTCCTTGCAATCAGATGGAAAAAGTGCTCGAATGTCCTGCCAAATTTGAAGAAGATTGCAAAATTAATAACAAACAAAGCTAATCGATATGCTAAATCAGGGATGCTATTCCTGTGCTTCTGAGGCCATCTGGAAGATATTCCACCACAAACCTGCAGTCACAGCTGCGGAACTAGGAGCTAAATCATAAATCATTTCCATGGAAAACCTTGTTTTCAACATTTCCATGAAAAAATGGCAATGAGCAATAAACAAGAAGCTTTTAAAATCTGAAATTTGAGCAATAAGCCCTAAATCTAAATCATAAATTATGGGCTAAATCGGAGATCAAGCAAAAAAAAATGGCAGCCCAACATCAGGCAAGCGGACTGGCGGAGAAATACTAGGCTACCAGCGGCGACTTCGGCGTGATGCAGAAATATCAGGATTCATTGATTCATTCAATGTTTAATAAAGCAGGAATCAAGCGATGAAGAAATACCAGCGGGCAGGGTCGGGCGGAGAATCAGAGATCAAGCACACTCGCACAGATCAGGGCTCCAGATCCAGTCCAGGCGGAAGAAATTTTGGCTCCAATCTCCAGGGTTTCGCACTTTCGCCTGCCTATCGCGAGGAGCGGGGGAGGAGAGCGGCGTTGGGCGTAACCCTTATGACAGTTTCCTTGAACCGCTCTAAAATGAGCGAAAATAGATAGCGGTTCTTAAGGAACCGCTGTCTATTCTTCCGCGCGGGAAAAATAGACAACGGTTCCTTAAGAACCGCTGTCTATTCTTCCACGCGGGAAGAATAGACAGCGGTTCCTTAAGAACCACTGTAAATTTTTCGAAAAAATCGCTCCGGCACTTGCCCGAGCGTGTCTCTTACTGGGTCCGCCCGTGTATTCTCGACTTAATTTCTAGCGTTATAGAAATCAAACATTTGTGTACTCAATTTATTATGAAATAAAATCATGTCTTTTAATGTTCTATTCAATTGATTTTATTTCCTCTTCAAGAATGTTTTAAATTATATTTCATTAAAATATTAAAATTAACATTTGTGTAATTATCTTTGAAATACAATAATCGTTTTTATTATCTCTGATTTTCTGGAATTGTATTTCATTTATGATTTCATAAGTAAAATCACTGCGGCAATCTTTTTGTGCTAAGGAATATTTTTTTGGAGAGCTAACGCCCAGCGTTAACACTTAACGTCAGGCGTTAACAACAGTTAACAAAAAGTTTTGTTTCTCTTGTTTAAAAAGGAATTTTTAATACAATCTTTTCTGAGATATCAAAATATATTTTCTTATAAAATATTCCTAAACTTTGATCACAAACTTTGATAAATTTAATTAAGATTTAAAATTCTATAAAACTTTTATTCAACCCCCCCTCTAAGGGCGCCGTAAAATCGAACACTTACTTCCAGGTATTCTCCACAACAAAATGGTATTGTTGAACGTATAAATTGAACCATTGTAAACATGTGTAGATGCTTACTTCAAGGAAAGGAATTACCAAACAATTCTGGGCTGATGCTGTAATGCGCTATATTTTCTTGTTAAATAGAGCCCCCACAACTGCCTTAAAGGATATTACCCCTTATGAAGCTTGGTATCATCATAAGCCTAATGTGACTCAATTAAAGATATTTGGTTGCATATCTTATACTCATATCCCAAAAGAAAAATGGGATAAGTTGGATGCCAGAGGACAAAAATGTATCTTCTTAGGCTATAGTGAAAAATGTAAAGCCTATAGATTATACAATCAAATATCTAAACAGTTAAAATTTTTGATTTGAATCGTTTAGGAGTAAGCAGGAGTTGCATCAACTGAGTTATAGCCAAACAACCACAATGCCACACAGCAACACAAGAAACTTTATTGAGCCACAAACTTCATTTACAGTGCGAGGTATACATGGCGAGACATGATTCATAAGAATCACGGAGGAGAGAAGAACAAAACACACCAAAACAAATCTGGCGATCTTGACAAGCAGAGACCGCACAGACCGCTCGACTCCAGAGACCGCCCAGCTTGACCTGAGACCGCACGAACAGAGAACAGCCAAGATGACTTCAGACCGCCACCTCAGACCGCACTGCAAGACGCTACCTCAGACCGCACGAATTGGAGCTTATTGAACAAAGAACTGAAGCTGTGGCCAGACCGTAACTCTGATCGCCTGACCGCTGAAGGTCGCCTGATCGCTGAGCTCGCTGTGAACAACACAAGAACAAACATAAACCAGTTCGCAGACAAGCCGTTGCCGAACTGTTTATTCAAGTCGCTGGGAAATCACCAAGGAAGGAGACCGCAACCTGCTGACCGCAAACCTGCGAACACAACAAATAGTCAACTCGCTTCCGAGACCGCCCGACCTCAAAGTTGAGACCGCACGAATTAACCCAGGCTCTAGTTCTTACAGTTCTCGTTAGGAATGACGGGTCATGCACCCCTATTTATAGGAGACAAGACGGATGTCGTCACCGCCACAAGAGGGATACAATCACCACCCGCCAGATCGCCAGCGGTCTCACAAAGCAGACCGCACGATCACACCACTTGGACAATTCCCTGTCCAAGACCGCAGATCAGCAGGCAGACCGCACACAAGCCGCGCGAGCACGAGACCGCTCCTTCCTTAGATCACCAGGAGCAAACTAAGAACCATCTGGCCGACTTCAGATAAGTCGCCAGATCGCCAAGCACAAACCGCCCGGTCACAGCGCTTACACAGAACAGACTGCCCGGTCTTCTACAAAGAAGATAGACAGACCAAGCAGAACAACCCGGGATGAGACCGCAACATATAAGAACAAACCGGCCGATCACACCAGACCGCCAGAGACAGACCGGCAGAACAGACCGCCAGAGCACCAGCGCAGACCGCACGGTCTTTGCGGTCTCCACAATTTTGACCGTCGGCCACCTTCCACTCCACTTCAATAATTTCAACACTCCCCTTTGAAGTGGGAAGTGGAAACTAGCCAGAGTAAACTCCACAACCGAGTAAACGGTCCCTTCGTCAGCAGCTTTTTGAAGATGTCTGCAACATTGTCCGCACTCCGAACATGCTCGACCATAAGAGATCCTCCCAACACCTTTTCACGAATGAAATGGTGCTCAATCTCAATATATTTGGTACTCGCGTGACAAACTGGATTATTAACCAACTTGAGAGCACTCTCGTTGTCCCCGCGGAGCATAGTGGGACCTCGAACCTCCTCATGAACGTCCTCCACCAACCTCCTGAGCCAAACGACTTCCTGAGCTGCCAAGGCCGAAGCCTTGTATTCTGCTTCTATGGTAGATACGGACACCGAGTCCTGCTTTTTGCTGCACCAAGAAATAGCTGTGGGGCCCGTCATAAAGACAAAACCAGACGTTGATCTCCGATCATCCACGTCTCCCCCGTAGTCAGCATCCATGTATCCATGCAACTCGAAGCTTGACCCTCTCCTATATAGGAGTCCCAAATCAGAGGTCGACTTCACATACTTCAAAATTTCTTTCGCCACTAGAAGATGAGGCTTCCGTGGCTCCGCCATATACCGACTCACTGCCAACTGCATACGCAATATCTGGCCTCGTGATGGTCAAGTAAATCAAGCTCCCAACCAGAGCTCGGAACACCAACGGATCAGATAGAACTCTTCCCTCATCCTTCCGAAGTTTATGATGCTGATCCAGAGGTATAGAGCTGCTCTTCCCTTCCTCCATGCCGAATCGTTGAACGATCCGCTCCGCATATCCAGCCTGAGAAACGAGCACTCCGCTTTCCCGCCTCTGAACCTCGAGTCCAAGGAAATGGTGGAGCTCCCCCAGATCCTTCATCTCAAACCTGATAGCAAGCTCAGCTCTCAGCCTCGCTACTGCCTCCTTCGAGTTCCCGGTGACAATCATGTCATCCACATACAGCAGAACAATAACCCGAAGCGCCCCCTCCTTCTTGATGAACAAGCTAGAGTCAGAGTCTGAAGCAAAGAACCCGCAGAATAGAAGATACTCCGCGATCTTCCATACCACGCCCGAGGCGCTTGCTTCAACCCATACAGGGCCTTCTTCAGTTTGCAGACGTAGTCCGGACAATCCTCCGAGATGAAGCCCGACGGCTGGATCATGAAGATATCCTTGTCAATCTCTCCGTATAAGAAAACATTCTTCACATCGAGCTGCCAAATATCCCATCCACTGGATGCCGCCAAAGCAATAACAAATCGAACCGAGGTCATCTTTGCCACTGGGCTGAACGTCTCATCATAATCCTCTCCGTACTGCTGTGAGAACCCGCGAGTCACAAGGCGAGCCTTGTATCGCTCGATTATGCCGTCAGCTTTCTTCTTGAGCTTATAAACCCATTTGCATGTCACAGGGGTAATGCCCTTGGGCCTGGGCACTAGAGACCAAGTCTCATTCTTCTTGAGAGCATCCATCTCCTCTTGCATAGCAATGTCCCACTGCTTCACGCCTTTGGCTTTCTCAAAGCTCGACGGCTCCCTCTCATCCAAGGGACCAGTGAAGAAACATGAGACAAAGCTCACCATGTTTCCTCCTGTATATCGATCCGGTGGCTTGATAGTCCTCTTCGACCTCCTAAGAGGTTGCTCCTGACTAACCACCTCCTCAGCTGCTTCTTCTGTGCTAGCTCCTCTTCCAGACAAACTTGGAGCATCGCTCCCCCTACTTCCAGAACCTGAAGCCTCCATCTCAGAGCTTGACACAACTGGAGCTGCTGGTGAAACAGGCAACTCCACTTGAAGATTTCCCGCAGCCTTCCCTTTTTCATCAACCCTGCTCTCTGGTAGTTCAACTCCTGAACTCCCCTTGTAGGAAGTCACCTCATCGAATACCACATCCCGAGATACCACTGATCTCTGTGTCTCAGGATCCATGCATCTCCATCCTTTCTTCTGCTCATCATACCCAACAAAGACTAGCTTCCTTGCTTTCGCATCTAGCTTTGTCCGAAGAGCATCAGGGATATGCACATAACAGGTTGACCCGAACACCCGAAGGTGTGCAACACTCGGATTCTCCTTGAACATCAGTTCGTGAGGGGTCTTCATGTTGATTGGACTTAGAGGCATCCTGTTGATGACGTATGCTGCACAAGACATTCCCTCCGCCCAGAAGGACTTTGGGATACTCTTGGCATGAAGCCAGCATTTGCAGGTTTCTGTCAGATGACGGATTTTCCTCTCCGCAATGCCATTTTGCTGTGGAGTATGGGCACAAGTGAGCTCTCTCCGGACGCCGTGCTTCCTGCAAAAACTTGAGAACTCACCAGAGGTGAACTCCCCACCATTGTCAGTTCTCAATTTTTTCACCCGCAGGCCTAACCGACCTTCCACCAGCTCCTTGAAATCCACGAACTTTGCAAAGGCTTCCGACTTCTCTTTTAGAAAATACACCCAGACATATCTGGTGTAATCGTCAATCAACACCAACATATATTTGTTGCCTCCAAGGCTTGGGGTGACAGTTGGTCCCATCAAATCACCGTGAATGCACTCCAACGACGCTTTGCATCTTGTTTGTGATTTATCAAATGGAAGTCGATGAGACTTTCCAAACTGACATCCCGCACAAACATGACCATCTCCATAGGAGGACAAGCTAGGCAAGCCCTTGACAAGGCCCCTTACCGTCATAGTCTTCAATTTGTCCATGCCTACATGCCCCAACCTTTCATGCCAGATTGCCGCGCTATCGTTGGTCTTCATCTTATCAACATAGGTACTTGTCAATAAAACGAACAAGTCCTTCACCCTCTTTCCAACATGAATAACATCTCCCTTTATCTCCGGTTGAGTTTTAAGAAACTTCACTTCTGTTGGGCCAAACAGAACGTGATAACCGGCATCGACCGCATTGGTCACAGAAAAGAGATTCTTCTTCATACCAGGTACGTGATAAACACTCCTCAATGTGAGTGGACCCTTATCACTGCTCAGGGAGACAACACCTTCTTGTTCTACGGAATGAACAGAATTATCAGCCGTGATGATAGCATCGTTACCTGAGTAAGGCGCCAAAGAAGAGAATTTTGATTCATCCCCGGTGAGGTGATGCCCACACCCTGAATCCACGATCTAATCCTCTTCGAAGTTGATGGCAGCCAAGGCCTTAACGGGCATGGCCGTCATATTAGCCGCAAAGGCTCCTCCCCATCCAGCTTCATCAGACTTTGGCTTCTCCTTCTCCGCTGCATGTCCCGACTGAAGATTGATCCGGCAATCCATCTTGAAGTGGTCGGTCTTATTGCATCTAAAACACCTTGGTCCCTCTCCCTTCTTGCCAAACTTTCCTGCGAAGCAATTAAGTTCTCCAGCTCCAACAGAGATGGTTGATTTGCCCAACCTTGAACTGACGTCACAAAGGCAAGATACTCCTTCCGCAACCCGCGGATGATATGCCTTTTCAGTTTTGCCTCCGAGATGGGCTCATCAGGGTCCAATGCAGAAATCTCTGCTGTGAGGTTCTTTATCTTGAGAAAGAAGGTAGAAATAGAAAGATCACCTTGAGAGGCCTTTGCCAACTCATTTTCAAGAAACTGTAGCCGAGCTACATTCTTCTTATTAAACAGCCCGTCCAAAGACGTCCAAATCTCAGCAGCAGATTTATATCCAATGATGTGATCAAACAACTCTGGTGAGATAGCCCTCTTGAGTGTGAACTCTGTCTTAGCATTAGTCCTCCTCCAAAGTCTCACCTCTGCCATATTATCTCCTGCTAGAAAGATTTCTTGTGTGTCTTCTCCTCCAACTATCTCTCATAGATCCTCGCCAAGTAAGTAACTTTCCATACACGACCTCCACTTCTTGTAGTTAGTCGATGTGAGGAGTTCAATACCAAGCCCTCTTGCGTATCCAGCTTCCATGGCAAACTATGTGGTCTCTTCTTCACAAAGACGATGGCAACTCACGTTGATCACTGCTTATCCACTCCAAGAACCTTGCTCTGATACCATGTTAAATTTTTTGATTTGAATCGTTTAGGAGTAAGCAGGAGTTGCATCAACTGAGTTATAGCCAAACAACCACAATGCCACACAGCAACACAAGAAACTTTATTGAACCACAAACTTCATTTACAGTGCGAGGTATACATGGCGAGACATGATTCATAAGAATCACGGAGGAGAGAAGAACAAAACACACCAAAACAAATCTGGCGATCTTGACAAGCAGAGACCACACAGACCGCTCGACTCCAGAGACCGCCCGGCTTGACCTGAGACCGCACGAACAGAGAACATCCAAGATGACTTCAGACCGCCACCTCAGACCGCACTGCAAGACGCTACCTCAGACCGCACGAACTGGAGCTTATTGAACAAAGAACTGAAGCTGTCGCCAGACCGCAACTCTGATCGCCTGACCACTGAAGGTCGCCTGATCGCTGAGCTCGCTGCGAACAGCACAAGAACAAACATAAACCAGTTCGTAGACAAGCCACTGCCGAACTGTTTATTCAAGCCGCTGGGAAATCACCAAGGAAGGAGACCGCAACCTGCTGACCGCAAACCTGCGAACACAACAAACAGTCAACTCGCTTCCGAGACCGCCCGACCTCAAAGTTGAGACCGCACGAATTAACCCAGTCTCTAGTTCTTACAGTTCTCGTTAGGAATGACGGGTCATGCACCCCTATTTATAGGCGACAAGACGGATGTCGTCACCGCCACAAGAGGGATACTATCACCACCCGCTAGATCGCCAGCGGTCTCACAAAGCAGACCGCGCGATCACACCACTTGGACAATTCCCTGTCCAAGACCGCAGATCAGCAGGCAGACCGCGCACAAGCCGCGCGAACACGAGACCGCTCCTTCCTTAGATCACCAGGAGCAAACTAAGAACCATCTGGTCGACTTCAGATAAGTCGCCAGATCGCCAAGCACAAACCGCCCGGTCACAGCGGTTACACAGAACAGACCGCCCGGTCTTCTACAAAGAAGATAGACAGACCAAGCAGAACAACCCGGGACGAGACCGCAACATATAAGAACAAACCGGCCGATCACACCAGACCGCCAGAGACAGACCGGCAGAACAGACCGGCAGAGCACTAGCGCAGACCGCGCGGTCTCTGCGGTCTCCACAATTCTGACCGCCGGCCACCTTCCACTCCACTTCAATAATTTCAACATAAACAACTGATCATTACCCGAGATGTTGTGTTTGATGAAAAAGAAAGATGGGAATGGAAATCAGAACAGGATCAAACATCACTCCCTTTGGTGGTTGCTAAAAAGAACGACTCAGAAGAGTCAGAATCTCAGCCATTCAGTCCAATTCAAGCTACATCACCTCACAGTTCCAGTGATTCTACTGAATCCAGTGAGTCATCATCTACCAGACAGCCAAGATATTGCTCTATTCAAGAACTGTATCCAATGACTGAATTTGTCTTGCTCACAACTGAACCTACTTCATTTGATCAAGCCAATTCAGAGCAGTTATGGAGAGATGCTATGAAAGAAGAAATAAGAATGATAGAGAAGAATGATACCTGGCAGCTGATATATAAACCAAAAATCAGAATATCATTAGTCTTAAATGGTTGTATAAGACTAAACTAAAAGAAGACATCTCTATAGTAAAACATAAAGCAAGGTTAGTTGCCCGTGGATTCTCTCAAATCCCAGGCCAAGAGTATGAAGAAACGTATGCTCCATTTGTTAGAATGGAGACCATACGAATGGTGCTTGCTTTAGTCGCTCAAAAGGAAATGCCTGTCTATCACTTAGACGTCAAATCTGCCTTCTTAAACGGTGATCTGCAGGAGAATATCTATGTTTAACAACCACAAGGCTTTGAAGTTACTAATCAATTAGACAAAGTCTATAAGTTGAAAAAGGCATTATACGGCCTAAAACAAGCTCCGAGAGTCTGACATAGTAAAATTGATACTTATCTGTTGTCTCAGCAATTCCATCGAAGTGCTCATGAAGCCTCTTTATATATCCAGCGACCTAAATCTGCAGGTATCATTTTACTATGCATTTATGTTGATGATATTATGCTAACAAGCTCAAATTGCATTGCAATTGAAAGG
Organism: Dactylorhiza incarnata; assembly: GCA_033032865.1. Classification (NCBI taxonomy): domain Eukaryota; kingdom Viridiplantae; phylum Streptophyta; class Magnoliopsida; order Asparagales; family Orchidaceae; genus Dactylorhiza; species Dactylorhiza incarnata. Next base: position 1,123,379 of record JAWHQI010000450.1, read on the forward strand.
GTAAAGAGTGAGTTAAAGAAGATGTTTGAGATAACAAATTTAGGAAAAATGAAATACTTCCTGGGTATGCTAATATCTCAGATTCCAGGAAATATATTCATCTCTCAAGCTAAATTTGCAGCAGAAATTGTAGAGAAATATAAAATGGAAACTTGCAATCCAGCAACCATTCCATGTAATGTGGGTACAAAATTTCTGAAATATGAAGGCAATCCTACAGGCAAAGCAGAAGAATATCGAAAGCTTGTAGGATCCTTACTTTATTTGACAAAATCTCGACCTGATCTGGAGTATAGTGTGAGTCTCATCTCTAGATTCATGTCTAATCCTGATGCATCTCATTTACAAGTTGCTAAGCACTTACTCCGCTATGTCAAAGGTACCGTGAATTATGGAATTCTCTATAGAAAGGAAGAAGAGAATGATCTAAATGGTTTTGTTGACAGCGATTGGGCCGTTGATGTGAATGATAGAAAAAGTACTTCTGGTTTTGTGTTTAGTCTAGGCACAAAACCTATTTCATGGAGCACAAAGAAACAACAAACCATAGCTCTATAACAGCCGAAGCTGAATACCTTGCCGCTAGCAGTTGTACAACAGAGGGCATATGGCTTAGCAAAATGTTACAAGAAATAGAGGAAGAAGAAAAGACGAAGCCGTGGAACTTGATGATCGATAATGTTTCCGCCATTCAACTTGCCAAAAATCTAGTTTTTCATGGTCGATCAAAGCATATCGACATCAAATACCATCATATTCGCAACCTTGTTCAAGATAGTAAAATAAATCTGCTCTATTGCCCATCATATGCGCAATTAGCAAATCTATTTACTAAACCTCTTCACCGCACAGGATTTCAGCTGATTCGACAAACCCTAAATATCACATCTGATATTTCATAATTAAGGGGGAGTGTGAAGAAAACACATAGTTGTAATCCTGAAATAAAAGCATGACTCATCAGCAGTCAACTAGAAGAGAAGAAGAAAGCAAAGGATAAGAAGAATCGAAGATGCAAGTTGCAGACAGATCGACTGAAGCATATCTCAGTCATTGCCCCCTTCCGCGCACCTGCACCGACAAAACAAACAGATGAGTTAAAGAAGACTTTTGTGTATGCTAGCACAAAAACATAGTTATCTTATAGTTTGTTTTTAGCTGGGCTTGTAATAACTATGTTTTATTGTTTTTAGCCCAGTCTTGTAATTTATAGGCTTAAGAAAATAAGAGAAAAGCAAAACATCAAGCGCGAAAAGCTGATGTTCAGTGCTCATATTTTGGTGTGCATTTATTTGTTTCTCAACAGTTTTACCATTTTTGCTAATTCGGTCTCTAAGTAATTCATAATCTTCTTTGAAACAACGTACAATAAAGTAAAACCTGCGATCTAAGAGTTAATTGTTGGACACTACTGCATGTCAACCCAGCCCTTGCGGTCCTCCTCCACTGCCGCCGACATGATATCACCGCCGACCACCACCTCCAGTTGACTCGCCGTAGGGAGGCGTGGTGGTCCGGTGACCTCCAACCGCCGATGGTGGCCAGAAACTCTATATATGTGGTTTATTATTTTGCTGCAGTGATGAAGTTCCTCCGTCTTCTCAAATGACGGTGTACTTATAAGGGGCCTCTGGGGGTGGGCCTCCCAACCTATCACGACTAGGGTTGTTCACAAATAGCATAGTTCGTAAATAATTCAGAATTCGATTCAATTAAAATTTGTATTTTTCGAATTCGAATACTATTCGAATCCGAATAATTTTATTCATGTTCGAAGGATTCACGAATAGTTCGCGAATAGTAGAATATATAGTTAAATAAAATTTATATATGCAATTAATTATTATATATAATTATATTTGAACTTAATATATAATTAAATATTATGAAATTCAAATTCAAATCTATTTTCGAGTCTGAATTCGAATCCAACATTTCATGACGAATCCGAATCCGACACCGAATATTCGAACGAATCTGGATCTCTGCATTCTATGTCAAATTTGTATTCGATTGAAAAGCTATTCGATTCGTAAACACCCCTAATCACGTCGCCCCACCGACCAGAAGAGCCGGTGTGATTGGCCCCGTATCCATGCAAATGGTCATTAGCTCTCCTCGCTGGAGTTGGATTTCCGGTGGTTGGAGGAGCCATGTGTTTGTCGGGAAAGGATCCTCGATGTATGGGGAGTTTAGGGTATTCATTGGAATCAAGTGGAGTCCTGCGGAACGCCGGTTGGCATCCATGGCTATTGGTTTGGACGAGATTGTCCTTGGTCATCGTCGGTGGCCGCCGGACGGGAGAAAGGTTCGATTCTGTTTTTGGTTGGGGTTGCAATGGGTGAGTTCTTCTTTCTATTTATTTAATAATGCTAATGAATCATTAAAATATCTTCCATGGTCAATGGAAGCCAAACTATTTTTCTTTAATTTTCCATGGTTTATTTATATTTTATTCTATTTATTTGATTTAAGACCAATTAAATTGATTTATTGCTTAAATAAATAATTTTATTTAAGTTAATAGATGCAGAATATCTCAATAATTATTTTGAGGGAAGTTAGTGTCCATTGAAATTCAAATCCCATCTGTCTTATTTTTAATTCAATTAACTGCTTAATTACTTAAAAATTAATTAAATAATTTTATTTAATTACATTTAATTCATTGAGCTACCCCCTGATAAATTCCTAATGGAGATATATCATTGTCGAACAAGAGTTTGTTAGTTATAGATAGTGTTAGATTAATTTTTTTTACTGTGTGTTATTTAGGCTCCGCTTGGTGGGAATTTTTTGCGCCGGTAAGTTTAGACAAAAACGCCGCTGTCATAGAATGTATGTTTGGCATGAAAACTGTTACGCCTGCCATCAAAAAGCGAAAACCAGTTTTGAACATGAAAGTGAATGAAATTTCTTAGGTGAGGTCGGGCGCTTACGAACGACGATTCATAACCACCGTGTTCGTGACTGTCATCGCCGTGCCAAACTTATGACTCTAATTTGAAGCCTTATGGCTCCAATTAGAAAATAAATGCGGTTAACCATGATTATTAAAGTCTTAATTTATAATACCAATAAAATTAATTCGACTAATTTAATTATTATATTAATTCACAAATTGTTGGTCTGGCTTCATTTGGTTCAGCATTTTCACGTCGGTGAGGGAGCATTGGAGCAATCACCACCGCAAGGCGGAAAAACAAACGCCGGGGGTGGAGTTTGCTCCCGCAGCGAAGCGAAAAATGGGGCTGAAAGCTCGGTCTCCAACCCCCGCCCCCACCTCCGTCTCGAACCCTCACAGCAATTCCTCCCGCGCCCGTCTCCCGCCGCCTTACCAAATGAGGCCTTTATGCTTAAGAGGTCACAGGCTTTCTCGAAGAAGTCCATTTTTAAACGAGATAATTGTTGAAGTATATGAAAATAGATTGATAAGATTAACAAATTGTTTAGAATAAAACTAATTGAAATATTTAATTTAATAAATTATTTTAATTATGTCTAAGTTGTAAGTAAATGAATTAATTTGTGTAATTTAGATGTAATTCCTTTTACAAACATTGGTAAATAATTATGTGATTTAATTTTATTTGGGCCCCAAATAAATAAAATTGAAGTCCACAATTAACAAACTTTGTCCGGTGGAAAAGCCTTGGGAGTAGTTCCTAGGGAGCTCCGATCGCAAGCCAAAGCCCCATGTGTACAACTCAGATTCGTCGAGGGTGGATTCATTCAGGTCACGTGAGCAGAAGTCAAAGATCAAGATCAGACCAGCCAGCAGGAGCAGTTGAAGGTCTGGGCGAGTGTGTGCTAGTATGAATTCTCCCATACTCGCCAGGTGGGCGATTACAGGAGCTACTCGCCAAAGCTGCGCGAGATTCTCTTATAGTCGCGTAGTCGCCGAGTCCAGAGAGACAACTTCACCGGGTTGGTCCAGGTTATAAATAGACCCCCTCCGGATTTGCCTATGAATAGAACCTAAGGGGTATATATCATGAATTGCACTTTTGGCTGAGCTTTTAGAGCCCGTTTTCGAAGACTTTGAGCGTGAGATCTTAACCATCCCCTTTGGTCGTCATTTTAGATACTCGCCAAGTAGGCGCCTTCCTCGTACCCTGCTCGGTCATTTTGATTGTGGAGGGGAAGTTTCTTCTAAACTTTTGGGTACGTGGTGGGACGTCCCCGCCACAGCACCTGAGGTCCTTTTCTGTTTGACGTAGTCTTTTTGCCCTTGCTCTTCGATCCTTGGAGTTGGATCACCGAACCAGTAACCTTAAGCTGCCTAGATCCAAATATTTGGAGTTGGGATTTAATTTTCAGGCTTCAACACCATGCTCTCGAAACCTAACCTAAGCTCCGTTTGACATGACGGTGGCGGTCGTGAACGCGGTGATTATGAACTGTCGTTTGTGAACGCCCGAGCTCACCTAAGGAACTTCATCCATTTTTATGTTCAAAACTAGTTTTCTTTTCTTGGTGGCGATCATAACCATTGTCTTGCCAAATGTGTTTTTGTCCAAACTCACTGTTGCAAAAAAACCACGTCAAACATAGCCATAATCTTAGAGGAGACACATGTTGGGAAAGAACACGCGGAGCAAACACGAAAAAACACATAAGAATCGCAGAAAAAAAACAGCCAAGAACAAGAAGATTTTAACGTGGAAAACCCACAAATCCAGGGATAAAAACCACGATTCACTCGCGCCACAAAAACCACTGTGAAGAAATTCCATAGTACAAGCAATACACCTTCACTTAGCCGCCTCTCCCTTCTCTTGTTTTTCTCCTCAGAAAAAAATCACGAACCCTAGGCCGAAAACATCACTACAAGAAAAACCTTGATTAGCAAAGAGCTAAATTCCTTGCTAATTTTAATTAGCAAGAAATTTATAAAAAAAAATTACTAGCTAATTTGAGTCTAGCTAATTTTAGCACGGAAATTATACTTTCTATTTAGCAAAGATTTTTACCAATGTATTTTAGCATTTATAAATTAGCAAGTATTTCTATTTTTGTTGCTAACTATTTAGTATTTTATTTAATTATTATGATAAAATAAAATAACTTTTATATAAAATGGAGACTGCTGGATTCAAACACCCAACCTGCCATATACAACCAAATATAACCAACCATCTTTCCTGACACACTAATCTGTTTTATTTGTTTTATTCGAACACCCAACCTGCCATATACAACCAAATATATTAAATAAATTGGTTATATTTTCAAGGTCTAAATAGTTCGGTGAACAAACTTATTCGGGAGTTTCATAATATTTTTGGTTTGATGTTTCAAGGTTCTCCGACAGTCTCGGTTAGGAATGTTGAGGAGCAGGGCATTTTGGAATGGTTTGGTATTCTAAATTGTCAACTCCGCTTTTCCGATTGAATCTTCAATTGGAAAGGTGGCTCCAACGCTAATTGGTTCTTGCACACTGATGGGGTGGTTGACCCTACTTGTGGTTTAGCGGGTGGTGGTGGATGCATTCGTAACAAATTTGGTTCTCTAATTGCTGGATTCGCTCACTTCTATGGGGAGAAAAGCGTTATAGAAGCTGAAGGAATGACGCTTAGGGATGAGATCATCCTTTGCAATAATTTAAATATTATTCAGGCTCATATTCAGGGGGATTCCAAAGTGTTGTTGGATTGCTTGCTTAATAGAAGGTTCGTCGCATGGAGAATTTGGGAGGTTGGTGAGGACATTTTTGATGGTATTAATTCTATGCAAATTTCAGTTGCTCATATTTACAGGGAGGGAAATTCGGTAGCTGACGCTATGGCAAAATTTGCTTTGTCTCGTAAGATTAGTTGTGGCTTCACTCATGGTCTTTTGCCTTCTCACATTTAGAGGCTTATTGAGGCGGATGCCTCGAACCTTCAGCTGATCAGGATTCCTTCATCAGAATTTCCATTAACTAGTCGGGAGGGGAGTAGTTTGGTGTAGTACTTGGAGTGTTGGATTTCTCTCATCTCCCTTATATCTTTGCTCCCTTTTTCTGCTTATATATAAAAAGCCAAAAATTATCTTAAAATATATATATACACACACACACACACGAGTGACATGGCACGGGGGCCCCCGTGCGGGCGGTAACATTCGATAGGGGTGGCGACATTCAGCAGGGGCGACGATATTCGGCGGGGGTGACATTCGGCAGGGGCGGCGACATTCGGCGGGGGTGACATTCTGCGAGGGCAATCTATATTTATATCAGTATATATAAAACTTAATTTCATTTTGTTCAACAAAAATCATATGGTGTGATGGTTGTCATCTTTGGTTGACATAGTGGAGACCTGGGCTCAATTCTCACCATTGACAAATTTTGTGAGATTACAAAAATGACACTCATTTTTCAATAAATTTAGGGGTAAAATCGTAATTTCATGTTGTAGGGTATTCAACACCTTCATAGTTTTAGGTCCCACCTATTAGGTTTAGGAGACCTATGAAAAAGTGGAGAGAGAGGGAATGGTTTAATCCGACGGCTGATGAAATATCATGCCAGATTCAACGGCCGTAATAATTTCAATGGCTTTAAAATTCGTTGGTTTGATATTTCTTTATATATGGTAAATATATATATATATATATATATATATATATATATATAGAGAGAGAGAGAGAGAGAGAGAGAGAGAGAGAGAGAGAGAGAGAGTTTTGTATATAATATATATATACTTAATTATTTCTAACCAATTTATTTAATTATATAAAAAAAATATGCACATATAATTATTTTATTGGATACAATAATCTATGCTAATTCATAAATATATATATATACTTATTTAAATAATTTATAACATTCTATAAGAAATTAAATATATTATAAACATTTCAATGAAGATAAATAATTAATACTAGTTTATAAATATAAATAACAATTGTGTTTTACGAGAGAGAGATAAAGAAATCAAATAATTAAGTTTTTGTAAGAAAGAGAGATGCAATGTTTTAGAAGGAAATAAATTTTTTCCTCTATAAATATTTTGCAACAAAAAATTTCGTTGCTATTTAGCAACAAAAATTTGCAAAAAAAAAAATCGTTGCTATTTTATCAATAAATATTTTGCAAAAAATAAATTTTTTGCTATATTTGCAACAAAAAAATTCCTTGCTGTTTTTGTAGCTAAAGTAGAAATTTATTTGCGTAGCTAAATTTGATGCTGATTAGCAAGGAATTATCTAACATTCCTAATTTTCCTTGCTAATTGAGGTTTTTCTTTTAGTGCATTGATGCACGTTTTGTTGTGATGATTATATAGATGCTACGCAAGTGAACGTGTCGCGTCAAGTATCAAATGGAAAGTAGAGTGTCGAACCCACAGAGACAATAATTTTTCTAAGCTTATGAGTACTAGCAATTATCTCTTCTTCTAAGTCAAGCAAAAATCACAAGGTTCTGAAAGAGTGTAATTAAACTAAATCACGAAACTAAACTAAGTTGAGAATATAATAATGAGAAATACGAGTTTCATATGATGATCCCTAATCTTAGTTTGCTTTTTGTGAAGAAAAAATTCAATTGAATTCACACTAGTTTTATCTTGTGGAAATCCTAGATTCGCGATGAGCATCTCTCGATTTCATCATCGCCATATGCACATTTAGTGAGTAGCCTTAAATTAAGACTACACAAGTAAACATACGCATAAAAATACGGATCTCTATTCCACAACTAGAATGATAGCGATACGCTAAATCATATGTAGCCAAATTAAATTCTCGAAACTTGCGAACGCAGCTCTCGCATATAGAACGCAGTAGGAAGCACAAGATGGTAATCTCTTAACATCATCACTAAAGAAGAGAATAAAATTTAAGAAATAAACCAAATTTAAACTCAATCGTTCATGTAAACCTTAAAGCAAACTTCGAATAGTTCACAACATATAAAACTCGCAAGCGAATTAGTTCATCATGGTCAAAAGCACAAGAAATGTGAGAGATGATTCAATAAACATAATGATTCAAAGTAGAACGAGCCAACCAATTGATATCCCAGAATTCCCCTACAAGGACTGCTGTCACCAAGCCTTGCACAGAACTGGATTTGTTGCGTGGCTTCTTCTTCCTTCGGATCCAGTGAACAGTAATTTTCGGCCCTCTCTTGTGTGCCCTATCTCCACAATTCTCCTCTCCGATTCTCCTTCTCGATTTTCTTTTCTAATCTTTCCAATCCCCCTTTATTTCCTGCCATAACCGCCCAATAAATCCTGTCCAAGAGTCCCAAGAGTCGCAGCTTTCCGTAATTATATTCAGCGCCAGATTTCAAATTTCCGATTTTAAACTCGCCATCAGGTTGTTGCAACCTTTTATTTCTGGGAGTTGCAACAACCCACCTGCGCTGCTTTACTTTGCTGAACAGAGGTTGTGACGTTGCAACTATTTAATTTCGGACGTTGCAACCTCTTTGCCTGCTATGAGATTTAACCAAATTTTCTTCTTCCAAGCACATTCCATCGCCGCATCTAGTCCAAATCCATCAGAAAAAGACCAAATTAGTCACAACTCAAATAAATACGAGTTTACTTCTATTTCAATATCATTTAAACCTATTTTAATTGATTTAATTGAGTAATTCATAGGAAATATTGGCAAAGATGACTTCCGTTTTGGAAGTTATCAACACCCCCACACTTAAATCCTTGCTGGTCCCTAGCAAGTTAATTCTTACTATTGCAGTAGGTGAAAGATAAACTGCCAAGATAGAGTTCAATGATCCTTTTTCTCACAGAAATTAATCAAAGCATACTCAAGAATTCCGCTTTACTTAACTGATAAGCTTTACAATCCTAAGAGCTCAGATCTCGCAAATCCGTTAGTCGAAAGAAGAGAACGCATCATTAAGAATTTTGGTGATGTGTGTGTGCTTTCTTCAAAACTATTTACTCCCCCGCAAAATTTTTCTCATTGAACCTCTGCAATTATTGGGAAGGATAAGAATTTGCTAAGCTATTGATTTTAGTCTCCACATGAGTTAGTAGTTCAATTGGAAATAGGATTGACTTTGGCTTGGTTTGACATTTATGGATAATTTTGATAGTGGAATGACATTCTTTAGTTAGTAATCTTAATAAATTTGTCATATTATGGGGTTTATCAACATATATTATTATTTTTTCTTTTCTTTTCATAGTAGGGATCATTCCAAGTACATGTGTACATACCTAGGCCACATAATCACTATGATGTTTTTTTTTTACTTCCTTTTTTTTTACTATATATCACAGTAGGGATCATTCCAAGTATGTATACAAATACTTAGGCCACATAATCACTATGAAATTTACCCTTTTTTTTTTAAATTAAACACCCATAAATGACTACTTATGAAGATACAACTAGTAGGCACATAGGGAATTTAAGCATGGCATGGTGTATATCAAAGTGGAAAGAATAAGGCTCAAAATATTTAGTGGATGCTCGAAATGAATTAACTTCCTAAACTCAAGTCTTGACTTACATCGTTAACTCAGCTTTTGCTCACTCCTCCCAATTCTCTTTAGAAGTTAATAATACAAGATTGCCGGGAAGTAAAAGTGAATTAAAGTAAGTGGTGCATGAAAGAAACTCTTAAGTGAGCTTTACCAACAAAAATCGTTCTAACTTCAAATTGAAAATCCGAACTCTCAGGTTAGTTTAGCCGTACTAATTAATTATCAATGGACAACTAGAATAACTCATTCATTAATTAATGTGAGAATCCAGCTCATAAAAATCACAATTTATCAATTCACCCAATTTGTGGAGGCAATACTAATCACCCCCACACTTGCACTGTTACTAGACCCTAGCAAGATTATCTCAAAATAGTGATCACAATCCTGCTCATTATTCAACATATAAAAGAATTTGAAGAAATGTAATTGAAACTGAAGTACTCCCCTAGAATTTCTGAAGTCTGAATATCTGGAGGATTTGTTGTCTGTTTAATTTTGAATCTCTTGCTCGGCTAGTTCCTCTTGCGACCCCAAACTCCAAAATGATGCCCTGTCACTTACAAGCATGCATATATATAGAAACAACAATTAGACTATCAAAGAATATCGGGGATTTGATTGAAACGACGGCGGCTATCCCATTTAAAATTAAATTACGCCAACACGCAGACCGGTCCAGCCGGACCGTTCCAATCCTGACGCCTCTGCTCCTTCCAATTTTTGGCCGAAAATTAAGGGTTGCAACTATTTAATTTCTGTTGTTGCAACAACTACAAACTGCCCTCTTTAAATTTCTCTCTCGCCATTTCCCATTACCACAAGACTCTTTAACTCAAAGAACTAATTGAAACAGAATTAATTTAAGATAAAAATAACTATAGAACGATGGGTTGCCTCCCACCTAGCGCCTAATTTCCAGTCCCGGCAGGACTTCCCGACATGTTCAGTTCTCAAAGATAAATGATGATTTCTTTAAATCATCGTTGTCACTCATATAAATTTTTAGTCTTTGTCCATTTACTTTAAACTCCGATCCATCTTCCTCCTTGTAGATTGTGACTGCTCCATAAGGGTGAACTTCCTTAACCAAAAATGGTCCTGACCATCTAGATTTCAACTTGCCCGGGAACAATCTCAGTTTTGAGTTATATAATAAGACCAATTGCCCCGGTTTAAAATCCTTCTTCCTTAATCTTGAGTCATGCCATCTTTTCGTTCTTTCCTTGTAAATTTCAGAATTGTCGTACGCATTCATCCGAATTTCCTCGAGTTCGTTTAGTTGAAGAAGCCTTTGTTTACCGGCATTTTGAAAATTGAAGTTCAGTTTCTTAATCGCCCAATACGCCTTGTGTTCTAGCTCTACCGGTAAACGACAAGCCTTCCCATAAATTAACTTATACGGGGTCAATCCTAGAGGTGTTTTATATGCAGTTCTATATGCCCAAAGAGCATCACTGAGTTTATGAGCCCAATCTTTTCTATTGATGTTTACTGTTTTCTCCAAGATTGTTTTGATTTCTCTATTAGACACCTCAGCCAACCCATTGGTTTGTGGATGATATGCAAGAGCAATTTTATGATTCACACCATACTTCTTCAACAATGATTTAAATTGCCAATTGCAGAAGTGTGACCCTCCATCACTAATAATGGCCCTAGGGGTGCCAAATCTATTGAAGATGTTCTTTAAGAATTTAAGTACCGTTTGGGCATCATTAGTCTTGGTCGCAACGGCCTCTATCCATTTTGATACGTAGTCCACAGCTACTAGGATATATAAATTTCCGTTTGAATTTATAAACGGACCCATAAAATCTATTCCCCACATATCAAATATTTCGATTTCTAATATGTTATTTAGAGGCATGTTATCTCGTTGGCCTATATTTCCAATTCTTTGACATGCATCACAATGTTTTGCAAAGTTATGCGCATCTTTATATAATGTCGGCCAATAAAATCCTGCTTCTAACACTTTCAACGCCGTTTTCTGCCCCATAAAATGCCCTCCGTAAGGAGAAGCATGACATCTTTCTAGGATCTTAGGTACTTCCACCTCGGGAATACAACGTCTTATGATTTGGTCAGCACAATATTTGAATAAATATGGTGCATCCCAAAAATATGTCCTCACTTGTTGTAAAAACCTTTTCTTTTGTTGATAACTTACCTCCGGTGGCAATACTCTACTCACGATATAATTTACTATGTCTGCATACCATGGTGGACTATTTTCTGATACCGCTAAGACTTGCTCATCAGGAAAATTTTCCTTGATGCCTACTTCTTTATCTTTTTCTTCACTTTGCTCTAATCTTGATAGATGGTCTGCTACGGGGTTTTCTGCCCCTTTTCTATCCTTAATTTTGAGGTCAAATTCTTGTAATAGCAAAATCCATCTTATAAGTCTGGGCTTGGCATCTTTCTTGTCTACCAAATACCTTATTGCGGCATGATCCATGTAAACTATAACTTTTGAGTTAATCAAGTACGAGCGGAATTTATCAAAGGCAAATACTACCGATAATAATTCCTTCTCCGTGGTTGTATAGTTTACTTGGGCTTCATTTAAAGTTTTACTTGCATAGTAAATGGTGTGAAAGATTTTGTTATGTGTTTGGCCTAAAACTGCCCCTAGAGCATAGTTACTTGCATCGCACATTAAGATGAACGGTAAATTCCAATTAGGAGCTATTACAATAGGTGATGAAATCAGATTTTTCTTTAACGTGTTAAAAGATTCAAGACAAGATTGATCAAACTGAAAAGGAGTGTCCTTTTCAAGGAGGTGGCTAAGAGGCTTAGATATCGCCGAGAAATTTTTTATAAACCTCCTATAAAAACCTGCATGCCCTAGAAAACTTCTAACACCTTTTATGTTCGTAGGGGGTGGAAGTTTTTCAATTACTTCTATTTTTGATCGATCTACTTCTAAACCCCTATTGGAAATCTTATGACCTAGGACTATGCCCTCTCTTGTCATGAAGTGACACTTTTCCCAATTTAGTACTAAATTGGTTTTCACACACCTCTCCAAAACTTTCTTCAACGACTCCAAACAATCTTCAAAAGATTTGCCAAATACAGAAAAGTCATCCATGAAAATCTCAATCCCTTCATCCATTAGATCAGAGAAAATAGCAATCATGCAGCGTTGAAACGTAGCGGGAGCATTACACAACCCAAATGGCATTTTACGGAAAGCAAATGTACCAAAAGGGCAAGTAAAGGTGGTCTTTTCTTGATCTTCAGGTGCAACCATTATTTGGTTATAACCTGAGTACCCATCCAGGAAACAAAAGTAATCATTCCCAGCTAACTTATCTAACACCTGATCGATGAATGGCAGAGGGAAGTGATCCTTTCTAGTTGATTGATTTAACTTTCTATAATCCATACATATGCGCCATCCAGTCACTGTTCTAGTAGGAATCAACTCATTATTCTCATTTTTTACTACAGTCATTCCACCCTTTTTAGGCACACACTGCACCGGACTAACCCATTTACTATCAGAAATCGGATAAATTATTCCAGCGTCTAACCATTTAATAATTTCTTTTTTAACTACCTCCTTCATCGGAGGGCTAAGCCTTCTTTGATGTTCAATGGAGGTCTTTGAATCATCCTCCAATAATATCTTATGCATGCATATAGCGGGACTAATGCCTTGAATGTCAGCAATAGTCCACCCCATAGCCCCTTTGTATCTCTTAAGCACTTCTAATAATTCATTTTCCTTACATTGTTCTAAGGATGCGTCAATTATTACCGGTAAAGTCATATTATCTCCTAGGAAAGCATATTTTAGATGGTTTGGTAAAGGCTTTAATTCCAGTTGCGGTGATTCTATAATAGATGGTTTCAAAATTTTTACTTCACTTGATCTCTCAAGTGCTTCAACATTCTTATATGTTCTCCACTTTTCACTAGTGTTAAAAACTTTAGCTAATTCCATAAACTCTTCGCCCTCGTCCCAATCTTCATTATTAAGAATTGCTAATAGTGATTTCTCCCAATGCTCATTCTTTTGAAAAGGTTTATTTAGAATTTCTATGTTATCAATTGAATGACATTCCTCCATATCATTGGGATATTTCATTGCCTTAAGGATATTAAATGTTACCTCTTCCTCATTAACTCTCATGGTAAGTTCTCCTTTTTGGACGTCTATGAGAGTCCTTCCAGTCGCAAGGAAAGGTCTACCAAGAATGATAGGCACGTCTCTATCCTCCTCCATATCCAAAACCACGAAATCCACGGGAAAAATAAATTTCTCCACTTTCACTAACACATCTTCAACAATACCTTTTGGAAACGCCAATGTTCTATCAGCTAACTGAAGAGTTAAGGAAGTAGGTGCTATCTCTCCAAGACCTAAGGTCTTATAGATAGACAGTGGCATGAGATTGATACTCGCCCCTAGGTCACATAAAGCTCTACCCGAAAATTTCACACCTATTGAACAAGGTATGGTAAAACTTCCCGGATCTTTTAATTTAGGTGGTAGTTTCTTTTGTAGTATAGCACTACATTCTTCAGTTAATGCCACTATCTCCTTTTCAGCAAATTTCCTCTTTTTTGAGAGTATATCTTTCATGAATTTGGCATAGCTAGGCATCTGCTCTAAGTCTTCCGCAAAAGGGATATTTATCGTCAACTTCTTAAACACTTCCATGAATTTTTGAAATTGTGTATCTAGCTTTGTCTTAGTGAGCCTAGATGGAAAAGGTGGAGGTGGATAACTTTTCTTTTCCTCCTCAAGGTCCACAACTTCTACCCATTTTTCAACACTAGGTTCCTCTATCCCTTTTATGTTACCTTCTTTCCGTTTCTTTTCATCTTCCTTCAATTTTTCACGTAGTAAGTCCCCACCCGGAATCTTATTCCCACTTCTTAGGGTAACCGATTTGCAGTGGTTAGTTGAGTCATCTCTTTTTGGATTAGGAGTGGTATCGGCGGGTAATGTTCCTGCCGGCCTTAGATTTAGTGCGTTAGCAATCTGTCCTATAGAGTTCTCTAATGACCTAAGAGATGATTCTATCCCCACTACCCTTGCATCACTCTTTTGAAACATTTCCAAGATTACTTCATCAGTTAATTTTCTTGAATTCCCTTGATTGTTGTGTGGGATATGATTGAATCCTGGCGGTTGATTAACATTTTGAGTATTTCTCCATGAGAAGTTAGGGTGGTTTCGCCATTCAGGATGGTAATGATTCGGAAGAATATGTTGTCTTTGGCCACCTACATAGTTAGCTTCCTCTGAAACCTGATTCAATTGTTCTATGGTGAACGAGGCATTCGGGTTTGGCAACTGAATACTATTGATGGATGGCATCACTGTATTTTGACTTAAAGAATCTAATCGCTTATTTATTATATTAAATTGTGATGCCATCTGTGCAGCTAACGATGTGATTTGATCAACCTGATGGACTCCTATTGGATTGTTATTCCCTTGTCTCTCAAATGACTGGTAGTTGTTAGAAGTAAGATCCTCTAAAATAGCATAGGCATCTTCGGGATATTTTTTCATTAACGACCCCCCTGCAGCACCATCTACTAAGATCATGGTCGCAGTCTGTAACCCATTATAAAAAGTAGATACTTGTTGGTGTTGGGCTAACCCATGATGCGGACATTTTCTTAGTAACTCTTTAAAACGCTCCCAAGCGTCGTAAAGAGTCTCACCATGAGTTTGCACAAAGGTGGTGATGTCTCGAATTAACTTAGCCGTTTTAGATGGAGGGAAATATTTATTCAAAAACTTCTCTACTAATTGTTCCCATGTGGTTATAGAACCATGTGGTAACGAATTAAGCCAATCCTTAGCTTTTCCTTCTAAGGAGAAGGGGAATAACATTAGTTGAATCGCTTCACTTGAAGCTCCATTTACTTTATACATATCACAAATTTCTAAGAATGACCTTAGATGAGAATTAGCATCTTCCGAGTTAAGACCCCCAAACTTGTTATGTTGGATTAGTTGCATAATAGTGGAGTCTATTTTGAAATTATTAGCAGCTATCGCAGGACGGGCTATGCTAAAATGTAATCCTCCTCGTAAAGGTGTGTTATAATCTCGGCATGTCATTCTAGGTGCATTTGGTTGACCATTTTGGTCAACTTGCCCATTAGGTTCTACTTGCTCCTCATTATTTATTGCATTATTTTGCTCGTTATCTTCCATTTCAAGATTGATAGTGTTATAATTCTTCTGGTTCCTTCTATTCAACCTACAAGTTCGCTCGATTTCGGAGTTCAACGGTAATATTTCAGTGCCTCGATATCTGGACATACAACGATGTCCAATAGTTGAAGAATAAAAATGAAAACAATACTTGAACTCAGATTTCTAAGAATTACTAATATCACAAGATAACACTTAGAAGAAAACTTGTCCCCGGCAACGGCGCCAGAAAACTTGATGCACGTTTTGTTGTGATGATTATATAGATGCTACGCAAGTGAACGTGTCGCGTCAAGTATCAAATGGAAAGTAGAGTGTCGAACCCACAGAGACAATAATTTTTCTAAGCTTATGAGTACTAGCAATTATCTCTTCTTCTAAGTCAAGCAAAAATCACAAGGTTCTGAAAGAGTGTAATTAAACTAAATCACGAAACTAAACTAAGTTGAGAATATAATAATGAGAAATACGAGTTTCATATGATGATCCCTAATCTTAGTTTGCTTTTTGTGAAGAAAAAAATTCAATTGAATTCACACTAGTTTTATCTTGTGGAAATCCTAGATTCGCGTTGAGCATCTCTCGATTTCATCATCGCCATATGCACATTTAGTGAGTAGCCTTAAATTAAGACTACACAAGTAAACATACGCATAAAAATACGGATCTCTATTCCACAACTAGAATGATAGCGATACGCTAAATCATATGTAGCCAAATTAAATTCTCAAAACTTGCGAACGCAGCTCTCGCATATAGAACGCAGTAGGAAGCACAAGATGGTAATCTCTTAACATCATCACTAAAGAAGAGAATAAAATTTAAGAAATAAACCAAATTTAAACTCAATCGTTCATGTAAACCTTAAAGCAAACTTCGAATAGTTCACAACATATAAAACTCGCAAGCGAATTAGTTCATCATGGTCAAAAGCACAAGAAATGTGAGAGATGATTCAATAAACATAATGATTCAAAGTAGAACGAGCCAACCAATTGATATCCCAGAATTCCCCTACAAGGACTGCTGTCACCAAGCCTTGCACAGAACTGGATTTGTTGCGTGGCTTCTTCTTCCTTCGGATCCAGTGAACAGTAATTTTCGGCCCTCTCTTGTGTGCCCTATCTCCACAATTCTCCTCTCCGATTCTCCTTCTCGATTTTCTTTTCTAATCTTTCCAATCCCCCTTTATTTCCTGCCATAACCGCCCAATAAATCCTGTCCAAGAGTCCCAAGAGTCGCAGCTTTCCGTAATTATATTCAGCGCCAGATTTCAAATTTCCGATTTTAAACTCGCCATCAGGTTGTTGCAACCTTTTATTTCTGGGAGTTGCAACAACCCACCTGCGCTGCTTTACTTTGCTGAACAGAGGTTGTGACGTTACAACTATTTAATTTCGGACGTTGCAACCTCTTTGCCTGCTATGAGATTTAACCAAATTTTCTTCTTCCAAGCACATTCCATCGCCGCATCTAGTCCAAATCCATCAGAAAAAGACCAAATTAGTCACAACTCAAATAAATACGAGTTTACTTCTATTTCAATATCATTTAAACCTATTTTAATTGATTTAATTGAGTAATTCATAGGAAATATTGGCAAAGATGACTTCCGTTTTGGAAGTTATCATGCATGCCCAAAATACCCACAACACAGGAAGAGAGAAATTCACAAAGCTCGACCTGCGAAAGCTGAGACGAGTGTCCAGTACTTCCAAGTCAGGCAATGACTCAGGCTCCACAATCTAACAAAACATACATCGTTCCTCTTCTCTGATCGTTATGCCCGAGCACAGGAAGTGGCGTCTAAGGAAAAGTATGAATGAGGATCTTTGTCCAATATATGTACCGGAGGATCCATCACAAAGACGTGCCTTTTCTTGTTTGTGTGTTGCGACAAGAGGAAGTTCGAAGACGATTTTGGGGCTTATTGCAATCAAAGATCCGAGGGGAGTTCTTGTTTGTGTGTTGCGAAATGAGGAAGTTGGAAGACGACATTGTGGCTTATTGCAATCAAAGATCCGAGGGGAGTTCTGCGGCTCACTCTCAGTGGTGCTTTGTGGGAGTATTATCATGGTGATGCATTCTACGGATTGCTCAGAATCACAGTTGGTTTATCATGTTAGGGTGAAGTGCTCAAAGTATTATACAATACCCCATCTAAGTATGGAAAGATATATATAGTACTTCCAGCATAGGACCGGGTCCTAGGTAACACGAACCCGTTAAGCTATCCGAGTCAGTCTAGACACGACAGGACATATATATAAAATACATTAACAATCTCCTCTTATGTCCGTCGTGAACCCAGACTTCGGGTAGAGGGTGATTTGTGTAATATTCAACCAGAAGTGAGACATACACAACCGTGTCCAGCACCTATTTAAGATAGAATCGGACTATAACAAAAGATAGCATGCATGCATAAGTGAATAAACAACTCAGCTGCAACACAAGCGTCTCAGGTACAATCGAGACACAGACCCTAAACACCTGGTGTCCCAAATCAAGCAGAGATCTAAAAGTCCAAACAAACAGTGCTATAAAATAAGAGCTAAACAATGCTCTGAACAGAAGTACAGGAACTAAAACAAAAATAACACTCAAAAAAGCTAGTCATCCAAAAGATCATCCTCCTCCGGATCCCAGACAACCAGTGCTTCTCCTATCCCAGGACCTCCTGCAATTCAACAGAGAATTTCATTTAGAATGAATTCTATCCTTTGCAAATTTGCAGATATCTAGTTTTAGCATAAATTTAATATTGATTATTATTATTGGCTGGGAGGACACGTTTACAGAGTATTATAGTTTAACCTCAGAATCTGTTATCTGTTTCCAAATGAAACGATTATCAGACTTCTGGAAATTGCAGCTATATCTGTAATCCTATATGGAATGTCACGGTTACTGTTCTTCTAAAGTCAATTGGAACTCATCAAGTTTGAAATGGAACCAATCTTCAGAACAAGAGACAAACCAAGTCAGATTGTGTTATCAAGTTTGGAATAACACTCTCCTCCAAGGCAAAAGCCGAATCCGATGAAGCTGTTAACATCAAGTTTGGAATGAAACAACTTACCAGATCCGAGCTCAGCAACCAAGAACATCTGCGGACCACAACATACTTGCATTGACAAGGGAATGTGGAATAATCAAAACGTCTGGACTAAGGCTGAACTGAATCGCCTGATACTGAACTAAGACCGAACTAAATCGCCTTTAGTCCCATTTCCCCCACTATTTTGATTAACCGATCTTTAGGCATTCCTTTCGTCAGTGGATCAGCAAGGTTATCCTTTGAGCGTACATCAATCAAAGTGATGACTCCTTGTTCTTTCAGATAATTCAACAACGCATGTCTCAGTCGTACATGTCTCCTCTTAGTATTATAGAGGGTATTCATAACGACTTGAACTGCTGCTTGATTATCACAATACAAGCTCAACGAGTTGACTTGTAACTTAGACAGAGGAATGTCTAAAATCAAGTTTCTGATCCAGTCTGCCTCTTCACCAGCTGAAGCTAAGTCAAACAACTCGGCCTCCATAGACGACAAATCTATACAGGCCTGTCTCTTGGATTTCCAAGTGACAACAGCTCCTCCCAAGGTGAATATGAATCCACTGGTGGACTTGCTGTTCCCGACTTCTGAACACCACGAGGCATCAGAATGTCCTTCCACGGTAGGTGGGTAACCAGTGTAGCACAGAGCATAGTTAGCAGTACCTCGAAGGTATCTCAACAGCATATCTAGGGCAACCCAATGCTCTTTGCCAGGACTACTGGTAAAACGACTCAGCGCGCTAACCGAGAAGTTGTAGCGTACATGAGACTACCAATTATTTTGGAATATTTGACTTGATCAATGCTGGCCTCTAGATTAGGACTCAACTTAACATTGTGGTCAAACGGTGTCTCAATCGGCCTACTCTTATCATATCCCCAGGTAGAGAGAAGTTGCTCAACATAGTGAGTCTGGCTAAGAGTAATTCGACCCTTGTCAACTCTAACCTTCATACCTAACAGGGTATCAACAGGACCGAGATCCTTCATGTCAAATACTTCTGCCAGAGTGGATTTGACGTCCCTAACTGCAGCATGATTAGACCCTAAAATCAACAAATCATCCACATATAAGCATATGATAACTGTTTGATTTGACAAGGAGCGGTAATAAAGGCATTTGTCAGAGAGACTGGACTGGAATCCAATGCTCTTTACCACCTGATCAAACTTCATATGCCACATCTTAGGTGCTTGTTTAAGACCATAGATGGACTTATCGAGTTTGCACACTTTGTCTTTTTGATCTTTGTGTACGTAACCTTCAGGTTGCGTCATGTAGATCTCTTCATTAAGCTCTCCATTTAAGAATGCAGTTTTAACGTCCATCTGGTGAACTATAAAGTTCTCAATAGAGGCTAATGCAAGAAGAATCCTGATAGTCGATAGATGACATACAGGTGAGTAGACGTCAAAATAGTCAATTCCCCCTTGTTGCTTATAACCTTTAGCTACGAGACGCGCTTTATACCTGGCTATAGATCCATCACTATGTAATTTCTTCTTTAAAACCCACTTGTATCCTAGGACTTTAGCACCTTTCGGTAAGTCAACTAGATGTCAGGTATTGTTATGTAACAGCGAGTCCATCTCATCGTCAATGGCTTCTGCCCACATCAACGAATCTCTAGACCTCATTGCTTCTTGGTAGGAGAATGGATCATCCTCTAAGTGATAGGTGATGAAATTCTCACCAAAATCCTTAGGAACTCTCTCTCTGGTAGATGCTCTAAGTGGAATAGGTTCCAC
This sequence comes from Dactylorhiza incarnata, assembly GCA_033032865.1. Taxonomy (NCBI): domain Eukaryota; kingdom Viridiplantae; phylum Streptophyta; class Magnoliopsida; order Asparagales; family Orchidaceae; genus Dactylorhiza; species Dactylorhiza incarnata. The sequence continues at coordinate 1,143,842 of JAWHQI010000450.1, forward strand.
CTCTACAGGTTGGGGAGCAGTGCCAGAAGGGCCAGCTTCAGGTTCAACGATAGATTCTGTAATCATATCATTGGACCCGGAGACAGATAATCCATGATCTTTGACGAACTCGTCTTCAAAAAATATGGCATCTCTAGACTCTATCACGGTGTTTGTGGATAGATCGAGAAATCTGTCTGCTGCACTATCTTCCGCACTACCTAGATAGACGCATGTCGTCGTCTTAGGTCCCACCTTAGGCCTCTTAAGGTCTTGTATACGCACATAGGCAATACAGCCCCAAGTCTTTAGAGTATCGTACCTGCACGGATGACCGTGCCACAGCTCATACGGTGTAGAAGTGAGCTGAGAGTGAGGTACTCTATTTAGAATGTGATTTGCAGTGCAGACTGCTTCTCCCAAAAAGGAATTAGGCATGCTAGCTGTTAGGAGCATGGAATTCAACATTTCTGTTAAAGCCCTATTCTTACGCTCGGCGACACCGTTAGACTGGGGTGAGTAAGGAGCTGTGGTTTCAAGAATTATTCCCTCAGAGGCACAGAATTCCTTGAATCCAGTAGCAGTATATTCTCCTCTCCGATCACTTCTAAATCTCTTAATTTTCAGGCTTAACTGATTTTCAACACGAGACTTAAAGGTCTTGAACGCCTCAAACGCTTTGTCTTTCAATTTCAATAGAGACACATGACAATATCTAGAAAAGTCGTATATGAAAGTAATTAGATACTTTCTTCCCCCTCTAGTGGCATGACTGCGAAAATCACAGAGGTCTGAATGTATCAATTCAAGAAGTTTTGTGCTCCTAGAAACTGACCTGAAAGGCTTTCTAGTAATTTTGGTTTGAGCACACACCTCGCACTTGTCAAAACGAATCGACAGATCTAAGGGGATGTTTTGACTCTTGGCTAGATCTAGCATCTTCCTATAGTTCACATGTCCAAGTCTGTTATGAAACAACTTAGGATCTATAAGGTTCGAACTTACTTGGTTGATGCTATCATTGTTTAAGCTAAGTCTATACATTCCGTTGATCAGATACGCACACCCAAAATAATGTGAATTTACCATGAGAGTCATTCTACCATTTTGAGTTGTGAAGGTCATCCCAGCTTTGTCTAGTAGACTTATTGAAATCAGATTTTTAGTTAATGTTGAAACTACTTTAACATTCTTTAAAAATAAACTTTTACCTGACGAGAGAACCAGCTCGGCTGTCCCTGCATGGGTCACCTGAGTCTCTCCTCTGTTGCAGTTCTCCACTCTCTCCTTGACCGTCTTAACTTCAGTCAGTAATCCTCTGTCATTCGTTACATGACAGGTAGCGCCGCTATCCAGCCACCACTCAGCAGACGAACTGCGGTGACTGCTCCCGATCATAGCCACGAAGGACTTGGGATCTGAAGCATCTGCCAGCATGTTCGCCACATTTTGTGTGGCTTCCTCCTTGTTTTTCTTAGGGGCCTTGCAATCAGCCGCCCAATGTCCCCACTTACCACAATTGTGGCACTTGCCCCTCTTCTTTTTGAAAGAGGGCTTTTTAGGCTCTAATTGGGTAGAGACATCACTTTTGGGCGTTGGTGGCTTCCTACGAGGCTTGCTGGGCCGAGACACAAAGTTGACAGTATGGGAGGACTGCCCACCTTGTTCCTGTCTCTTCCCTGCAATATTTTGATCCTCGATATGGATGAACCTTTTAAGTTCATCGAGAGCGATCTTTTCCTTCAGCCTGTGCATTTCAGTCTTGAAGGTCGACCACTCAGGAGGTAGCTTGCTTAATATAGAACACACAAATAGATTATCAGAGATACCGGACTTATCGTCCTCCAACTTCTGACGCAGGGCTTCCAGTTCAATTATTTGGGAGGTGATTGTCGAGTTTAGATTAAATTTCATATTGAAGAATCTCTCTCCGAGGAGAGTCCTCGACAATCCCTCTTCCTTCTGGAAGTTCGCATTTAAGCGGACCCAAATCTCCTTTGCGGTTTTATAACCACTGTAGGTCAAGGCGAGTCTAGGGTTGAGTGAATTAAGGAGGTAGTATCTACAGAAATCTTCGTCTTTTCTCCATTGATAATCGTCCACGTCCTCTTCGGTTGTGTCGAAATCACTCAAAACAGTGTAAAAGATCTCTCGTTCCTTCATTCCCAGCTGGACGTGCAGTCTCCAAGCATGGAAGTTGGAGTGATCGAACGACTGGAGCTTGACGATGTCGTAGGATGTAACCTTTGGCATCTCGCTAAAGCTTTAAACCGAAAAACTGAAAATAAGTCACCTGAGCTGCGCAGAGATGAGTCGCGGTCTTCGGATCCAATCCAATAAATTGAGTTCTCCTCCAAAGCGGCAATCCTCTGTAAGCACAATCACCTGCTGATGAAGAACCAAGATCAACTCGAACAGTGAAGATCTCAACAGCGACCAAGAGTAGATTCCAAGATCTCAACAGTGATGAAGAACCAAAGAACCCACGGGAATGGCAATGACACTGCTTCTAAACCACGGGAGATTCTAGATCTGATTTTCCTTCTCTGTTTGGGCCTACAGGAGCGGTCTGCAGGTGGAGAAGACGAGCAGTACCAAGATCGCAACTTCACCGAGATCGACGGGAAGAGCGACAACTTCGTTGAGATCGGAGAACCTTTCTCCTTGAACGAAACGCTGAGATTAGCAACACAGACGAACGGAGACAGCGTCCCTACCTTTAGATCTGTACTGGTAAAGGAGAACGACGAGCCTTCCCCTCTCTTGCGATCGACAAAACCAGAGCAGCAAGGATCCAGATCTGCGAGAGCGAGCAGAAATCGCGAGCGGGAACAGGCGCAGGGATCGCTGTCGGGACCGACGAAGAACGTGATAGGCGGCACCGACGTTCGTCTTCCCCTCTCTTGCGATCGACAAAAGAACCAGAGGCTCGAATCGAGAGCGGCAGCGACTGAATCGATCGAGAGCGGCAAGGTCGCGATCGGCGCTGGCGAATACGAGAGCGGAGGAGGAATCGCGAGAGGGAATCGCAGAGAGCAAACCCTAAGCCGTTACTTTGAGAATGTTAGGGTGGAGTGCTCAAAGTATTCTACAATACCCCATCTAAGTATGGAATGTGATATATATAGTACTTCCAGCATAGGACCGGGTCCTAGGTAATACGAACCCGTTAAGCTATCCGAGTCAGTCTAGACACGACAGGACATATATATATATATATATATATATATATATATATATATATATATATATATATATATAGGGCCATTTACCGGGACCTCCCCTCTAACTTTGCTAAATTACTGAGAGCACCCCTCTTATTTTTGAAATTACAAAAAACTCCCCTATAAGTTAGCATAATTACAAAAACTTCCCTTGAAGTTTTAATTTCATTACAAAAAAACCCCATCCGTGATACAATTTCATTACAAAAAAAACCCAGAATTTTTGTTCATGATGTTATGAAATTAAAAGTTCAGGGGAGGTTTTTGTAATTTCGAAAATAAGAGGGGTGCTCTCAGTAATTATGCTAACTTACAGGGGAGGTACGGATAATTATTTCTATATATATATATATATATATAATACATTAACATATCATAGGGAAAAAAATTTATGCATCCCATAATATGAGCAATTTCTCACCTTTCATGATAGTAATCCGCTTCCTAATGCCCTCACACTACAGTTCGTTGTTTGCAATATTTGGTTCTGACTCGCCCAGATATTGCTTTGTGTTGGGATTTTGGTGACAAACCCCGACCTGAAAGCCTGCAAATTTTTCTGCAATTGAGAGCATCTGCGCAAACCCCGCATGTCGGCTTATAGAACAACAAATCACAAGCATGAAAATGAATGACACCGGAGAATTGTACATTGAAACCTCATTTGAGTAGAAAACTATAGAATGATCGGAGTCTAACCCGAGAAGCTATCAATAAATGTCATTAGACAAATACAAGTTACTTGGTGACGAATGACAGAGATCGATGCGATCCTCTCCAATGAATATCCGCACGCAACTTGCACTTCTTCATATTGTGTTTTCCCGTAGCGAAGCTTTCCACACGTTTCCCGGATCACGAACGAGACCACAAAAGGTCAGTCAAATCGGCTACCAATCCGAGAGCAGACCTCAATACGAAGACGAAGCGCTCACACGTGATCTCCTCGAAACCTGATCAAAGTATTCAGGTTTTTCTTCCTTCAATTATCCGAGCATCGGCCATGCTCCTGAGCTGTTAACTAGTCCAGCTATTCCCAAATTCTTTTCACAAAGAGACATGCAGTAGATCCACAGTTTCTGAAACCCGAACTTCATGCGCCGCTGGGCTCCATTAATTTCCGACTTCACTGCCTAATTAAAGGCTTCATCCAAGCACCACGGTGAAGTCGCGGAGAAAACATGAGGCTAAGCTTCTCCCACGGTTCTTCAAATGCAGCGTCGTCAAATGTGTGAGCGCAGGATAACGGCGATCTTGAAAATCTTCAGATGAGTTTGGATTCGAGACATATAAATAACAGAAATTACATTTCATTTATTGAGTTATGCGTTCATAAACTTTAATTTATACGAATGAAATTGAACACGCGGTGTTCGAATCCGTGGTCTTTTGGGAACCGCCCGACACTTTGATGGTTAATCGAGTTTGTCAATTACACATGCACGCACATCACCTTCCAGCTCTTGGGAAGGAGCCATCACTCCAGACTCTCTCATAACAAGTCTTCATGAATCTTTTGTTGGTTTTTGGTTCGGATCCGGTTTGACCCGGAAACGCACCATTTAATTAATGGAATTATCTCCTCCATGAATGGGTTTCATCTGCCATTAAATATTATTAAATATTTTATGTTTTGACAACTGTGACCCGTGGAGAAAATCCCCTCCCCTTTTGTTACGTGGCTTTGTTGCTAGAACCGCTGGGAAGTGAAGGGCGATCAGGATTTACTGTCACTTGATTCGTCAGAAATGGAGAGGATCCATTTCATGGCTCAGATTTACTGTCACTTGATCCGACGGGTTCAGTTTTTCCCATCCTTTTATAGTTTTTTTAATCCCAATAAATCTCCACCACTAGATAAAAGTTAAAGTGTTTTGGTCCATTCGATGTAGAAATGGATCCCCTTCATTTCCGAAATGGAGAGGATCCGGATCCAGTGAAGGGGGGAAAAGCCGCCTGGGAGGAGAATTTGGTAGAAACCGCCTGCATCAGTTTTTCGGAGAAAACTGCCTTGGGAGGATAAAAAAAACGCTGGAATATTTTTCTTGCGAGTAGCAGTCCGCCCGGAAGGAGTAGCCGCCCCTGTTCACAGCGAAGAAGGAGAGGCCGCCGCGTGAAGGAGTTCACGCCGCCGCCGCCATCATCTTGCTCTTGGTGCCGCGAGGGGTGGGAGACCCCTGTAGAGGTTCCGCCGGTGGTTGCCGTTGGTGCAACACCGTGCGATGGCGGTGAAGTGAGGAGATAATGGCGGTGCGGGCGTGGCGGCGAAGGCTTGCGGTGGTGCAGTGGCCTTGACGGAGTTTCTCTCCGGTGGTGCGGTTTGGTGTCGATGGCGTGCGAGGGTGCAGTTGGCCTCGACGGTGCTTCTCCGGTTGTGGTGCGGTTGAACGTCGGACGTCGACGTTGAAGGTTCGGCGAACCTTGTGCGTCCGCTGTGCTAGCGGATTGCAGTGCAGACTATTATCTCTCTCGCGGGTCGAGCGAGTCCGGCTCTCCGCGGTGTATTCTGTAACGGACGTCGGTACATTTCTTGTTATATATTTTGCAGTTATATGATTTATATATGCAGTTTTGTGTTCGGTTTTCAGTTCTTGAAAACCCTGATTTATTTGGTTACGCCTGAGGATAATTTTCGCGTTATATCCCAACATCTTTAATGAAAAATCTCTATCATCGTTTAAAATTGATTTTCATTTTTATCTAAAAATTATGGTTTGCAAATACATATCTATTCACTATGTTGGTACCACATCACAACTTAATTGTCTAAACTATTTAGGGTTAGTTGGGCAGTTCTATTTATATGCCACAGACGACACCGCACTTAATGAGCATCTTTGGGGTTTTTGTATTGTAGAGAGTTGTTTATAAAACTCCAATTATTATAGGGTTAGGGGGACACTAAATTTTTAGGGTCTCCTCTCTTATAACCGTCTATGTTTTTCGTCTAGTAAAACGATAAGCTGATGTAGGTGGACGTATCTCATATTGAGGTGAACCACATAAATCTTAGGTGGGCTACAGGCAGGCCGCCGGCGGCTCTGGTGGCGGCGACGGACGGAAACGGAGGGGACGCCTGGCTATCGGGGCTTGGATCGGGAGGCGGGGAGGAGAATTTCAGAAATTGGCTATTTGCAGCTCAAATCAATTTGATCCAACGGCTTAGATTCAATTAGTGGTTCTAATTCAGCCTCAAAATGGTCTCGTAAGTTTTTCTTTATATATATACGAGTGACAGTGCACGGGGGGCCCCCGTGCCCCGCGCGACAGTACTCTACGCGCACCCGGCGGCCTCCGCCCGCACCCGACGGCCTTCGAGTGACAGTGTACAGCCCCCCCCCCCCCCCCCCCCCCCCCCCCCCCGTGTCCCGCGCGACAGTACCCTGCACCCCCGGCAGGCTTCGCCCGCTCCCTGCACGCCCCCGGCAGGCTTCGCCCGCTCCCGGCACTCACGCACGCAGTTTTTCTTTTTTAGAAATTTAAAAAAATAAGAAATGTATTTTAAGTTTAAAAAAACCTAAAATATATATTATATATTGTTTATACTATCTGTTATATATATAATATTTAATATAAATATATATATACATTATATTATATAATAATAAATACATTATATATATATATATTATATTTAATATATATTTGTATGTATATAATAAAAAATTTTACCGAATTTTTTGAGGCCCAGATCTGGGCCTCACGGTCAGGGCCACCGTCGCCGGTGGCCCTGCCGGAGCGCCGCCTGACCAACCCCGGCAGGTTCGCCGGAGTTCGGCGATCTCGCTGGTGGCCTCCGGGTGGCCGATGGTGGCTCCGGCGACGGCGGAGGCGGAGGGAAAGGGGAGGGGGCGGAGGCTATCGGGCTGCAACGGGATTTGTTTTTGGGGTTTTTTCTTTTTTTGGCTATTCGCAGGCCTGGAAAATCCGGATATAGCTATTTGCAGCTCATATTGTCACGATCCAACTGCTGTGATTTAATTCGTGGTTGTATTTTGAGCCTCACATGATCCTTAAAGTTTTTCTTTATAAGATATAAATATATATATATATATATATATATATAAATACACACACACGAGTGACAGTGCACAGGGCCCCCCGCGCCCCGCGCGATAGTACACTGCCCGCCCCTGGCGGGCTTCGCCCGTTCCCGGCATGCACCCAGTTATTTACAAAAAAATTCCTTTTTTATTAGAAATTTTAAAAAATGAAAAATTCTGTATTTAATTGTTTAATTTTTTAATTTTTTAAACTATCTATATTTTATATAATTATATTATATATAATATAATATATATATTATATATATAATATCTTTACATATATATTATATATAATAAAAAAAATTACGGATTTTTTTTAAAAAAAACCACCTCCCCACATCTCAAAGGATATATCTAGGGGTTTATCTATGATGTTCATCTAGTTGTTTCGCCCGCCCCCGCCGGGCTTCGAGGGGGGGGGGGGGGGGGAGCCCGCCACCAGCGGGCTCTGGTCAGGCCGGCGGCGACGGCGGATGGAAACGGGGGAAAATGGCTATCGGGCTTGGATCGGGAGTTAGGTGGGATGAAATTCAGAATTTGGGTATTTGCAGCCCAAATCAATTTGATTCAATGGCTGAGATTCAATTAGTGGTTCTAATTTGGCCTCCAAATGATCCTGAATATTTTTCTTTATATCTATACTATATTAAAAAGATATATGAATTAGGTTTCAATGGCAAGGAAAATATGACTACTATGGCAAGCTAAATGAGACACAAATATATCACGGCCGTCCATACACCGATCAAAATGTGAATCCCTCTATTAACTCCCGCGCCATCACTCCCGCACGACATTTCCACCCACGAAAGCTAGGGCACACCGTTCTCTCGATCCCCCTCCTCCACGCATCCACACCTCCTCCACGCATCTACGCCTCCTCACGTCGTTCTCTACACCACGCGAGTACCTCCAACAATGGCGTTGAATCGCTTCTCCTCTTTGGTGGTGGCGTCCCCGCAACTCCACGCCAACACGCTGGAACGTCTCCTCTCTGAATCGCTTCTCCTCTTTGGCGGTGACATCCCCACAACTCCACGCGCAACACGCTAAAACGTCTCCTCTCCGACCAACCAACAATCTCAAGCGCCGCTCAGTCTTTCGACAACGCAGAACACTTCCCTCCAGCCACCGTTCCTCGCAAAAAAAGTAAGCTCTAAACCATATCACTCCTCCTACCTGCAAACTCCTCACTCCATTTCATTGTCGGGTAATTTCATCTAATCATTCACGTCAGTCTACTGATTTCTGCGAAATAATTTTCCTATGCATAGCTCGGCGTTTCGTTGCGCCCGGAACCCCCTTCGACTGCACACCTCCCACAAATCGGACTGTAAAATCGGTAGTGTTACTCCCCTGCACACCTTCTAACATAGGTAAACACTCTTTATTTCCCTAAATAAGATTCTGCATTCATTTCTTCATCTATTCGTTCACGCCAGTATTTTGAGATTGTTGGATCTACTCTATTTCCCTGAAAACAGGAACGTTTTCCAAACCATGAAACCAATCAGATCTTCACGCCTATCCAGAGTTGATTTCCTTGAACATCTGGACCAAACAACAGCAATCCAGGTTTATGCACATTCTAATACCCACAACTTCAGATTCCATTGATCAAATGTTTCATTACATTTAATTTCTTGAGATAGTTTAAGTATGTTTTCGTTCTTCTAATCCTCTAATATCGGTTTACTTAGATTAATCCATTCTCATTACATCACATGACTTGAGATTAAATAATGTTTTCGTTCTTCTAATGCCAGATTTTCAATATCGTATTCAGTTATGTTTTCGTTCTTCTAATGCTCTAAATGTTTTCCAGATGTTTCTCTTTGCATTTTCTTAGCTTGGATTTGCTAGATAATATAATGAATTTCAGTGCAAAAGAGAAATAACAAATATGGTGGTATCTGAAACTGAAATGCTTAATTTCTAGGATGATTTCCATTTTCTATACTAAATATTCATATTTAGTTTTATATTTGGCAATAAATTTATGTTGATTGTTTCTTATAAGAAAAATATTTGGCAGCAAATTTATGTCTAAAGTTTCTTATAAGAAGATTATATATAGGGAGTAGGTTGTTATGATGGCTCCATGATTGAAAATTGTCCAAAAATAGATTTAAGATTTCCAATAAATTGAACTAACCTCATTTTTCCCATATTAATTATTTAATTTATGTGATTGTAGACAAATGGTGGTGGTTTGATGCATAACTAATGGAGAAATTACTTGACCATTATTATGGTGGCCCTCATCAGAAATTTCGAGGTAAACATAAATTATATGCTTGAGAATTTTAATTAATCACAGGATTGTAATTATTTGCTTCAATATTTTTTTCATGTAATTGTTATTGAGATGTTAGTGTTCCTAAAGTCTATGTTTTGGTAAAATTGGTATATTTAATTTAAACGCAAATAGAAGTACAAAATGTATGTTTGGCATTACAACGATCATGGTGATTCTCATCTTTGCTTTTAAGAATGTTAGTTTAGAACTTTAGCATGATATATTGCAGTTTTAAGTACACTAATAATATTACACGTCGTTTATATTTCAATTTTAAAATTCTCAAGCATTGATTTTTGATACTTTTTAAATGCATTCATGATCTAAAAAATCATATTCATTAAGTCTCTGTATGCATTCAGTGGACTAACAAAGGAATCAATTAACACAAAATCTCCATCTCTGTTTTCATGGATTTTAATTTCTATTCTTTATATCTCCAGGTTTTATTTTATGTTTTTTAGATCTCCAGGTATATATGATTTAGGTTTGCCCTGATTTTAATTTGGTTGGGAATTGATTCAATTCATTTTTTTCTTATTATGAAGTCCTATTATAGAATCTGTTTTTATGATCATTGACAAAACAAACTATTGCCCTAAATTTAATTTGGTTGGGAATATCAATTCATGTTCTCTTTTTTAATCTAAGGTGCATGTTCTTGTAGCTGCTACTTTACATCTGCATTGTAAGGAAAGGTGTTCATATATTTAATATCATGATTTCTCATGTGATGGATTTTGTAAATTTTTTGGTTTAGTTTTATTTTTTGATATTGTTTCCATATGTAATAATAATTTTTTAGGTTTGGTTATATTTTTTGATGTTTCCATCTATAATAATGAATATTCAAATTTCAACTCCATAGGGTAGCCAATTGCAAAATCTCCAGAGTTTGGTTGTCTTCCTCCAATCCAATTTTTGAAAAGTTTTTGAGGACAGGTTCCTTTTTCCTATTTCGGTCATGATTTAATGTTCTAAACTTACCAAATTTGCTTACCTCTACTTCTTTGATTTAAAATTTGCGTAAAAATTATTAAAGATATGGATCGTCATCCCGCATCTGTGCAACGACACAGGAGATCTTCAATTTACATCGTAAAAGTTTTTTGGGCCTTCTTTAAACCTAAGTACAACTTGGTTTGATCACATCATTAATTTAAGTCGATATATTTGTTATATATCCATAAAGGCCTTGGGGTGCGTCTAGAGAAAACTCAACTAAAGAGAGGTGGGGTCAACGGTCAACGCATGATCGCTCGAGTTAAAGAAACTGAACCCGCCATTTCCGCTGCCAATCGCCAGTGCGGGAGCACGCACGGAACACGCCGCACGCCGCCATGGTCAAACCCCACTATTGGGGTGCGACTAGCCCGCACCCCACTAGTGGGGTGCAAATAGCCGCCCCCCATAGTGGGGGGTACGGCCAAACCGCACCCCTTGTGGGGTGCGACGCGGCTAAGCCGCACCTCATGGGGGGTGCGGCCAAGCCGCACCCCATTGGGTGCGGCCCGACCGCACCCCCTTGGGAGCGGTCCGGCCGCACCCCCTTGGGGTGCGGCCAAGCCAAGCCGCACCCTCCTCGGGTGCATCCAAGACAAGCCGCACCCTCCTCGGGTGCGGCCGCGCCGCGCCCCTCTTAGGGTGCGGCCGAGCCACTCTCCCCCATAACGGGGTTAGGGTAAGTCCCCCCTCTTCTGACTCGCCGCCTGCTCTTCGGGTTTCGGATTCCACCAAGAACGCTTCCCTGCGCGCCCAGAACGCTTCCCCGTTCGTTACGCGCTCAGAACACTTCTGAGCGCGCTCAGAGCACTTTCACATTTCGGGCACAATCACTTTTTTTCTTTCTAATTTCTCAGATTGCAGGAACGGCTTATCGTCTTTTTCGCCTTCAACGAAGCTGCCCGAACTGCCCGGGGGCGAGACGATCATTTACGAAAAATGGCGATCAGTGTGCTCCGAACCGAAAAACGTGATTCGTCCGCCAGGTGGTTACGGTGGTTACAACGGCGAAATTACCGGGCTACCCCCGGCCAAAGCTATAAAAAGAGCCCAGAACCTTCATTTGAGGGGACCTTGCCTTCTGCACCCGGGAGAGCTCCTTGAAGATTTTCACGGAATTCTCCTTCGGCGCTTGAAGATCTCCTTCGTGGACTTGAAGATTTCCTTCATCCCGAAAGGCGACTCAGCATTCTCACTTTTGTTCTCCGAAGCATTCTCATTTTTGTTCTCCACAGTTCTCAAAAGGAAAAAGACTTAGTTTTCCGAGAGGTGGCATGTCACCTTCAGAACTCTCTCTCTCTCTATTATTGTAACAAGTCGCGGCCTGTCGCGCTCGATTTCTAAGTACCTGACTGTAATCTCTCAGAAGATAGTGAAGTTTGGTCGGCACCGTTCCGGCCGCGTGGTTTTTTACCCTTTCCGGGTTTTCCACGTTAAAAAGTCTCAGTGTACTCAACGAATCTCTAATTGACTGTTTGCGCGCTCGGTTCGCTTTCGATCTAAGGTGGTTTAATTCGACCGGTCTACCAAAGCACCCGAGCGACCCGCAACAATATTATTACATCTCTTACTTTGCATTTTCAACAAATGTGATCACATTTACATGTGGATGTGATTTGTAATCTTCTTTATTCAAGCAACTGTAATTTATTGATTCCTCATTTCTCCAAAATTCCCAATGCTCTCCCCATCCGTTCGTTCTTTTTTTTGCAACACCTTTTTTTGTTACAACAACTCTTTCTTAATGCTATGCATCTTTCATACCATTTGAGGTTTGTGGTTAGTGCATCAACTATTAGTTTGACATCCTGAAACCAACAATGATTCCATCGACACAAAAGGATGAGGTAAAATTGATAGCTCATATTTATATTTTTATTTCAATTCCTTATTTGGAGGTTTTTTTTTCCTATTTTTTTAATGACACATTCATTATATAACCATTTATTTCAACTTCAGACCTCCTCTTTTATGAATTACTTCAGACCTCCTCTTTTAATTTATCATTCTGGAGATTGAGTCTTTTATGTTCTCTTATTTTGTTATGTGAAAATATGCTCCCACTTTGCATTAGATCACCACCATGGTTCTTTTTTAATATGAATGCAGATTGTCTGAAGCTGCGCACAGAGTAGTCTCCTACTAGCCAAAAGACATACATTGACATCTTAACCGCAAGGTACTCTTTTTTTGTGAAAATATAATTGTGTAAGGGCTCTTTGAGGTATTAGTCAATTAGTGACTAAGCGAACACTACAACAAACTGCACTTATAGTAAGGACCTAAATCGTTACAATAAGTGCCAAAAATCGTTACAAAAAGTCTTTGGTAACGAAAAAAACTTTAAGTAACGGTCCTCCTCTAAAGCTCGACGCTAAAAGTTCTTGTAACGAATGTATGCATGTCGTTACAAATAAATTAATTGTAACAAACGATACTTTCTCACCAAAAAGAGATTCTTCCTCACAATAAATTGGTCACAATAAATATTATTTCGTTACGAATGTTTTTTTTTCCTCACAAAAAAACAGTTACGATTAAAACTATTTCGTTACAAATGTTTTAGTTTTTCCTCACTAAAAATAAACTAACTTCGTTACAATAAAGTATAATAAATATTATTTCGTTACAATAGATTAAACAATAGTAACGAAAAAATCGTTACATTTGTTTTCCATTCTTCTTACTACAGCCAATTCATTTATATATCAAAAATATTTCATTTCTATTTTTTATGTACCCGAGATTTTATTACAAATAATAATCTTGAAAACACACATATATTTAATATTTTGTAACAAGATCAACATGTATTTATTCACACCAAAAAGTATTACATAGAGTACAAGTTATTATCATGTCTTCTAAAATAATACAATATTACATTACAAGATCAACATGTTTCTAATAAATCTTCCGTCATTTTTCGAAAAATGAATCGTCCATCACTTTCTGACTAATGAATCTTTCGTCACTTGCCGGTCAATGCTCGAGCACCCTACAAATAAAAGAGAGCAATTAAGATCACCCTACAAATAAATGAGAGCAGAAACCGCAAATGATTTTAAAGTATTAGATAAATGAGTAATGCTAGTCAAATTAAAGCAAAGAGAACATCAATTAAATGTTGATGGATAGATTAATACAAATGAGTATCCCAAATAATATGTTTGTCCATCAATTATTCAACAATAAGTAATATCAACTTGAAACAATAATTTGCATAAGCAATAAGCAGACTGGGACTGATCGGTTGCTGAATTAAGTGGCTTCACAGTACTATGATTGTAATTTTGCACAAATTTTAGAATTCTTGAAAGGAGCCTACTGTAATGGAGGGTCTCCGGTGGACCTTGGGGCTGCTGTGGTAGGACTTTGGGCTGGTGGATAGGTTAAGGAGGGGAATTTCAGTGGCCTGGGGAGTAATCGCGTAGAGGGGTGGGCTGTAGTATGGAGGAGATTAGGTTAAGGAAGAGTTTCAAGTGTTGGGAGATCCTTTGAAGGGTTCTGGATAGAATATGGGAGGCCATTCTGGGCTTGGGATGGTTGGTTGTGGGCAGGAAGGGGATAATTGGGTCTTGGAGATTGTCGGTTAGGAGTTTGGAGGGGAAAACAATTGGGTGAATTATACTGGCTGCTGACATGTCACAGTTGCACACACAACACTCAGCAAAGATGCACACACAACACTCACACCAAAGAGTTTGTTGCAGCTGCAGCAAACTGGCTGTTGCAGTTTGTTGCAGCTGCAGCAAACTGGCTGTTGTAGTTTGCTGCAGCTGCAGCAAACTCGCTGTTGCAGTTTGCTGCAGCTGTAGCAAGCTCGCTGCTGCAACAAACTCGCTGCTGCAGATTGCTAAAGCCGGAGCCACATGGTGAACATGATACGATAAATATATCAAAGAACAGATAGAAGAGCCACATGGTGAACATGATAGGAAGCACTCATACAATAGCTAAATATATGTATATTGTATAAGCAATATTTGATCATATATCTGATGGATAAATAAGAGGACTCCTACTTCTCAGCATTGAGTAAGCTGTGATAGAGGCTGGAAATCTTCTTAAGGACATCACATATTCATCTCCAAAGGACTGTAGAATATAGTGGAGTCATAAATAAAAGGAAACAATTCTTGATAGCAGCTCGATCAATAAGGTTTGCCAATACAGCAAACCCTCAAGGGTGACCTATAATCTACGAACCAGGTGACGACCACCTCTAGCTGCATACTGACTTCCCTCACAATTACGACTGACAAAGTGACTGGAGGTGGAGCTTTAAACATCACTTGTATATTTCGTATTCCTCATTAAATCTGATTACTGATCCTTACACTTCTTAAGATGAGAAAGGAAATAATTCACAGTTCACTCCGCAAATTCTGCTAGTTGCTGCTTTATGCTTGAAATGAGTTTTTAGCAAATTTGAAAAGGAAAGGTAGCAATTCAACATCAGTAAAAAGGAGAGTTTGCATGATGACTGATGATGCACTCATTTGAACAGTAAAACTGAACTCTTTTTGCCAGCTAGTCTCACTTATATAAATAGTTGATTAGTGACACAAGATTTGGAAGGAAGAACAGCTGAACATATAGCTAATAACTTATAAGAAAATAATAAGTCAGTTTGCATGGATTAGGTTCAAAGTCTCAGCTGCTGCTAACATGAATGGTTGTAAAACAAAGATTCATAATGCCAAACCGATATATTTGGGATAAAGCAATTGGTCATGCTGCTGCTGATGTTGATGATATATAGTAACCTTCTCATACATATTAATAGTTTGTGTCCTATCAGCTACGAAATGCAGGCTTGGAAAATAAATCTTTTTAGGGCAGTTGCAGGGATGTCAGTTTGTAATAATGGTTTTCATTTTTTGGTTATTTTTCTAACTTTGTAGAGTGCAATGGGGAAACGTTTTAGGGGACCTTTAATAGTTTACCTTCAAAAGAAATTAAAATGATAACAAACTAAAATCATTTTAAAATTTCAATAACTGTGAGAGAGAAGACCTTTAATAGAAGAATCAAGCAACAACAACAACAACAGAACCCATATAGTCCCCAATCATTGGGGGTATGGGCGGGGGAAGATTGGAAACAGACCTAACCTTTGGCACTATGCACAAAGTGGCTTCTCTCAGAGGAGAAAGACCTAACCTTTGACAATAAATGCACAAAGTGGCTGCTCACAGAGTACCACTGAAATAGTGGCCCCCTATACCATCGCGTTTGCCGCGGAATCATGCCATCAAATCAAAGCCAAAGACATCAGAGAGGGCAGACCCAAGAATCCATTTTGATTTATGTGCACATAACCATGTTTCCTTCATTCAGCATCCAGAGCATTGGTGTAGCACAATAATAGAAGAATCAAGCAAATGCAAAATTTGAATATCTTAATATTTAGAGAGTTTAGACCATAAAAGATTGAAGAGAAAGTGCGGCATTCAAGAGAAAGTAATCCGGTGGAAGACTCAAAAAGAAGAAGTCATAGTTTACCTGTGATGAATGTTGAAGGCTTTGTGTGGAATGACGAGCTGTTGAAACTCTTTTTTGTTTTAAATCCTTTGCTTTTCTAGCGTTTGTAAAAAATATTATTATTCACTGCCTGCCCAAAGAAGTCGTTGGAACTGCAGAAAATACCAATGTAAATAATGATAGATAACATTCTCCACTTCTATTTTTTCAAGGCATGCATAAATGATATGCCGACCCCACTATGGTGGGATAAAGGCTTGAGTGTTGTTGTTGTTGTTGTTGTTGTTGTATGCATAAATGATATGTGAATATTAGTGTATTAATCTTGCTGAATGCATAAAAAGAGATGGAATCGAATTTGTCTAGGAAGTAATGAGAAGCAACATATTTATGAATGCCAAAAGATGTAGTGTATGACCATAAAGAAATGATTGATCTACAACATCCTTTTGTTGATCATCAATTCCATAATTTTCGAGGATGGCATATTTACGAAAGCTAAGAAATGTAGTTGACGACCATAAAGGACTGGTTGATGTACAATGCGGCAAATAAGAGAACTTAATATTTTAAATCTAATGTACAGTCTTGGCTGTGATTTCATGCCATATGACAACATATTTTATAAGCAGGTATAAATAATTGTTCTGAAGATGTTAGAGAATGTACATATTTTGTAATCAAGATGATTTTTTTATGAGAGAACATATTGCGAATAAAATAGCTTGGGTGCCGAAAGCGTCAATGTAAAGCAGCTCATAAGTAAACTAAAGATAATGTAAAACACATTCTACCGGTAAATAAGAATGCTTAAATTAAATTGAATTGTTGTGAAGAAATGCTAATTTACAATTTGAACAACTATGCCTATAAATTTTTTTAAAACTATTTGAGATAAGTAGTTCCAGGTTTTAGAATTCTAATTAGTAAGAGGAAGTTACTTGTTGAGGAGGAAGTTACTTGTTGAGGAGGAAGTTTCTTGCTGAGTGGGGAGCAGTATGCGGATGAGCGAAGGAGTTGTTCGGCGAGGTAAGCAAGAAGATCGGCATAAGTACAACTTGAAAATGCAGTGGGCTTGAAACAGAAGTTATTTCAGCAGTTTCCTGCATTAGAAAGCTTAGTCAAATTTATTTGTGGCAAATATTGACTGAGTATCCTTCCACTCTTTAGGTTGAAAATGCAAAAATAAGAATTGAACCAATTAATTTTCATGGAGAGAAAAGAACTGCTAGCTAGTGAATGCAGCTAAACACATTGCACACACCATTTGGAACCCGTGCTCTCCCAAACATGCCGCCAAACTCATAAGCCAGATAACTATGCTTTTCCAAGTATCATGCATAACATAACTCTAAAATAAGTCATAGTCGGAATCCTTATGAAGTTAATCTTAGAAGTGGGTTATTCTTCATACATGGAACTAAAAATCTATAGCAACACTGTCTCTAATTTACTTTATAGTTGTGTAAAATGATTTACTTTATAGTTGTGTAAAATGACATGTTTCGGATATTCAAAAGTGCTTTCTCTAATATATTGAGAAAGAATCATTGGAGCATTTAGACAAACAACTAGCGGGCAGTAGAAAGAAAAATTTGTTGCTACTCAGAACCAACCAAGGCGGCCCTAATCAAAAATAGCATTATGGGCCAGCTGCAAGGTTGTGTCGTGAAATATACAAAAACCTTAGTGTCGATGAGAGAAATGAGTATAGGAGTCGCACTCACCTGAATAGGGAGTGAGCTTGCATTGGAGCAGTCGGAGCAGTCGGAGTCGCACTTGCCTGGGGTTGCCGTGGAAGATGGAGTCTTGCACCGTGTATGGAGATTGGGAGATGGAGTTGCTGTATAGAGGAGCGCAAAATGCAGAGAAAAAGCAAAAACACAGAGAAATAAGGGAGCTTGAAATGGTCGGAAACCGAAGTGAGAGAGAGGAGTGGGAACAAAGGAGATTGCCTACCTCGTCGGCCGGCGGCGGCGTGTAGTTTGCGAGCCCAGACGGTGAGAGCAAAGGTTGACACGAAGTAGTCGAATGCGAAGGAGGGATGCCCTAGGAGAGGTGTCAAAATGGCGCAGCGGGATGGGGAGTCGAAGGCGTCGAGAAGGGGGCGATCGCGAATGGCGAGCGGGAGAGGAGTCGAAGTCCTAGGAGAGCCCGTCGAAATAAGAAGCACGTGAATTTGTGCGGGAGATCTGCCGCCAAATATATGAGCGGTGAGAAATAAGGGATTCAGATTAAAGTAGAATTAAGGGTTATGATTTAATGGCTAGGTGATATTAGATGGCTAGGATTAACTCTATAGACTTCAAAGAAGCCTTTAAAAGAACACTGTCTTTTTAGTGACGAAATATATTTCGTCACAAAATTTCTGTCACAACAGACCAATTTTCTTGTAGTGAGTGTTCAGCGGCAAAATTTTATTTTACCGCTCAAATTTTTTGGTTGGAGCCAAAAGTTTAATAAATTTATGTATTTTTAATTAGCAACAAAATTTGAAACAAATTAATCAAATTTTTTTCTTTCTATTTTTGAAAGGAATTTTTATCAACAAATATTTTTATTTCTAATTTTGTTGGAGAATTTGTTTTTAATATTTATCGCTAAATTTATTTTACTTTCTAAATATTCTTGATAATAGATGTTTTTTTGTAGTGCCCGCCAATTGATTGATGTCGTCTGCCGAATAATATTGTCTGCTGATTGATTGATGTCACCCGCCAAATGATGCTCCCCGCCAAATGTTTTCGCTCGCCGAATATTGTGTGTGTGTGTGTCTCTGTGTCTGTGTCGGTTTATGTCTGTGTCTGTGTCTGTGTTTGTGTATGTGTCTATGTGTTTGTGTCTATCAATGTTTGTGTGTGTGTGTGTGTCAATGTTTGTGTGTCTATGTGTGTCTGTGCCTATGTGTGTCTTTGTGTGTGTGTGTGTGTGATTGTTTCCCTCTCTCTATCTTTGTGTGTGTGTGTGTATGTGTGTCTGTGTCTGTGTGTCTGTGTCTATGTCTGTGTGTGTGTCTGTGTGTGTGCGTGTGTGTCTGTGTCTGTGTCGGTTTGTGTCTATGTCAGTTTGTGTCTATGTCGGCTTGTGTCTATGTCGGTTTGTGTGTGTGTCAGTGTATGTGTGTGTGTGTGTGTGTGTGTGTGTGTGTGTATGTCTGTGTGTGTGTGTGTCGGTGTGTGTCTGTGTCCGTATGTGTCTGTGTCGCTGTGTCTGTGTCGGTGTGTGTCTGTGTCGGTGTGTGTCTGTGTCGGTTTATGTCTGTGTCGGTTGGTGTCTGTGTCGGTTTGTGTCTGTGCCGGCTTGTGTCTGTGTCGTTTCGTGTCTGTCTCGGTTCGTGCCTGTGTCGGTTCGCGTCTGTGTCGGTCTGTGTCTGTGTCGGTTTGTGTGTGTGTGTGTGTGTGTGTGTGTCTATGTCGGTTTGTGTGTGTGTGTCTATGTCGGTTTGGTGTGTGTCTATGTCGGTTTGTGTGTGCGCGATAGTTATTTTTATTCTAAAATTATGTTAATAAAATATTGATGTATATTTTTTTACGGTCATTTTGAGTACTCATATGTATATGTTGCGAGCGAAGCCCGCCAGGGGCGGGCGAAGCCCGTCGCCGGCCGGGTACTGTAGAATGCGGGCGTAGCCCGCTCGAATGCGGGCGCAGCCCGCTAAGAGCCAGCGAGCACGAGCGAAGCCCGTGTAGAGCTGCTCGTAAAGTTGTATATAAAAACTTTATATG
The DNA here is from genome assembly GCA_033032865.1 of Dactylorhiza incarnata. Classification (NCBI taxonomy): domain Eukaryota; kingdom Viridiplantae; phylum Streptophyta; class Magnoliopsida; order Asparagales; family Orchidaceae; genus Dactylorhiza; species Dactylorhiza incarnata. The sequence continues at coordinate 1,163,604 of JAWHQI010000450.1, forward strand.
AAATTTTTATAAAAACGTTTTATAAACTTTATATAAAATTTTATACACGTTTATATATAATTAAATTTATAATTATAATTTATTATATATATAACCGGTTATATATATATATATATATATAAAGGTACGCCCGTGCTCGATACTCTCCGTTGTGACAGTACCCCGGCAGCGATGGTACCTCCGCCAAAACTGTACTCTCCCGGCCCACTCTCAGACACTCGATCGATCAACTAATTAACAGTGCATAGGAAAAGCGCACGTGCCCCACACGACATTAATTACCCCCGCCTCGATAGTGTCCCAGTGCGACGACGCTCATGCAACTCGCAAACCCCTGCGCGCGAAAATACCCAAAATTTAAAATCTTTAGTCTTGTTTTTGTAAACGCTACAAAAAAAACGTCGTCGTAGACGTCTCCTTATAAGTGGTGATAATAAATAAATAAAATTATTTTTTAGTAATAATATATTTCTATTTATACAAAAATTTAAAAGATAAATTAGATATTTTTCATTAACGATATTTAATTAATAGTCATCTCTTGCGCGCCCGTAAGAAAAATATATGCTTGGGCTAACAGTACTTGCACCCAGTTGAAAAATGCGCGTCCGTGAGAAAATGCGTAACTAGCTAGGCTAAAACGTGCCCGGGTGAGAAAAAGCATCAGGACGAAAAAAGCGCGCCCGAAAAAATGTGTTTTTGAAGAAAACGCTCATGAGCGAATAACTTGTGCGCAAACAAAATTGTGCTCCCGAGCCAAAAAAAAGTGTGCACAATCAAAAACACGCGCCCTGACAAAAATGAACTCGGGAGAGAATGAGTGATGATTCGAAAATGCGTTCTCGGGCGAAAACATGATCCCAGGCAAAAATGCGCATCTGGGAGACAATGCGACCGGGCAAAAATGCATGCTAGTGCAAAAATGCGCCACCGAACAAAAAACGAACTCAAAAGTGAAAAACACTTGCTCGGACGAAAAAATACTCTCTAAGGCCTAAAATGCGCGCTCATGTTTTAAAATTTATTATATTTATTGTAATAAAACTTTGGTTACAAAATAATACTAATTGTAAGGATTTTTGGCACGTGCTCGAGCGAAAAATGGGCGCTCGAAGGGTACAATTATTTCACCCCTGCGCACAATTAAAAAATATGCGTGCATGCGGGGCCAGTGCGCGATCGTTATTTTTATTCAAAAATTATATTAAAATGTTTTAAATTTTTTGATTTATTTTGTCCAAAATTTTATGGAGAGAAATTTCCCTCCATATATTTCATTAATGTGAGAGGGAAGGAAATAGACAAAACTTAATAAACTAGAGTAAGAGAACGGCGTGCGGCGACGGCCGAGAAAGAGAACGACGATGGCGGCGGCCGTGGAAGAGAGAGGTGACGGCGGCGGCGACCGTCGAAGAGAGGGGAGACAACGGCGGCGGCCGTACGTGAAAGACATTGCTACAGCTCGCAAATGGATGTTTGTGTGTTTGGTTGTCCGTGTCTGTGTGTGTGCATGTGTCTGTGTTTGAGCCCCGACACATGCAATACGCGCTAGCTCTCAAGCAAAAAAAGGAAAACTACACGCACGAGAGTGCATTTGTGTGTGCGCGAGAGTGCATTTGCGTGCGCGCGAGAGTGCATTTGCGTGCACGCGGGTTCGTGCGTGATTTTATTTTAATTCCAAAATTATATTAAAAAATTAATATCATATTAATTTGCATTCATTTTTACATTTAATATATTTTAAATTTTTAGTTTTGTTTTGTTCAAAATTTTATGGAGGGAAATTTTCATCTGTATATTTCATTCATTCATATGTGAGAGAGATAGAGCTGCATTGAAGAGAGGCAGAAAAACTTTTATAAAAAGTTAAAGATTTATAAAAACTCCCGTACGCGCAAAAATACATGTCGCAATAGTACCACATATCTGCGACAGCCGCGCACGGATGTTTGCGAGCTGTAGGAGTACTGTCATCACGTTAGAGCACTATCGAGGCGGGGTACTGTCGCGCGCATACAAATTATTTTTTTATTTAAAAAAAAAAAATTTAATTCAAAACTTTGATAATAAAATTGTACAAAAATAGAAAATAAAATATGATATATTTTTTGTAACAAAACTTTAATAATAAAATATTACTATTAGTAAGGACAATATCTTTGTCACAAAAAACTTTCATGATATGGTTACAATTGATACTTATTGTGAGAAAAGTTTTCTATTTGTAACGTAACATTAGTGTTGTTACAAATACTTACAGTTATAGTAACGAATTAATTATTATTGTAACAAAATTTAAAATATTCGTTACAAAAAAATACTTTTTTGTAACAACAAAAAAAATTTGTTACTAAATATAACTATTAGTAACAAACTGTGTTTCAGTTACATTCCAGTCCTTACAACAGGTGCAGTTTGTTGTAGTGGAAGCATGTTAGTCTCTGTGATGAATGCTTATAGGACTGCTCCGTAGTATTGGCCGGTAGAGGGTCAAGCGGAGCAGATAGACTTACTGTAGAATTTGCTATATTCGCACTTCTTTATTTCTCGTAAAATATAATTAATTTGTGTAATAAGGCTCCATGTTTAATTTTATCCCCAACCCTTGATTTATCTTATTTATGTCGCCTTTAATATTTGTGCTCTCCAAATTATTTCTCTATTAATCATTCATCTATTTAGTTGTTCATCCCCTCAGAGTGAATACATTCATCAAGAGCAATTCATTTACAAGCACGTGTTGAAAGAAGGCGTGAGCTTCATCATCATCGCGCAACACACAAAGCCGAAGCTGGAGAGACTGACACAAGCAGCTTGCTGCGTGAATTATATCGCCCTAGAGGACGTCCACGAACATATGCATCAACCCAGGACCGAAGAAAAACAATAAATGCTAGAAGAAGAGAAGCCCGATGGACGCAAAGACTCATGGAAATAACAATTTCCGAGCAGTTACAAACTCAAGATGAACCAACCAATCCAACAAGTATGGGAGAAGACAATCAACATACACAACAACAACCAAAAAACATGCCTACAAATAATCCAACCACACATTTCGTTCAAGAGCAACCTACTATATTGACAAACCAGACGAATCAACTAGAGCATGGACAGACAAGTAATTTTTTTATTAATAGATTACTTTGTGAGTTAAACAATATCTTCGAACAATATAATAAGAGCACAAAAGATTTTGACTTGTCACGTTTAAGCGAGGGAATACAATACTCAGTTGACTTGCCAGATTTGATTGACAATGAACTATCAATTCCAATATCGGCGGTGGATTTAAATTCTAGAACGCTTCTGAATCATGGGCAACAAACATCATACAACACTATATGCTCTTGCATAAGAGAAGGTAACAGAGCTATTTTTTTTTCGTTGACGGCCCAGGTGGAACTGGTAAAACGTTCCTATACCGATCTATACTAGCAACTTTCCGTAATGAAGGTCGTATTGTGATTGCAACTGCTACTTCAAGAATAGCAGCAAATTTACTTCCAGGTGGATGCACGGCTCGCTCCCGATTCAAAATATCAATTAAACTCGAAAATGTACTAAATTGTGCTTTCAGTAAACAGTCTGATATGCGCAAATTGGTTGAACTTTCATGTGCAATTATTTGGGACGAGGCGCCAATGGCAAACAGTAAAACTTTCGAAATACTGGACCATACATTACGAGACGTGCTACAAATAGACAAGCCTTTTGGTGGGAATGTCCTTATCATGGGAGGTAATTTCAGACAGGTTACACCCGTTGTTGTGAATGGAACAAAACTAGAAATAATACGGTCAAGCATCATTGAGTCTTACTTATGGCCAGATGTGAATTTGCTTACACTAAAAGATAATATGAGGGCACGAAATGACATTCAATTTGCTGAATTCTTGCTCAGGGCTGGAGATGGGGAGAAGCCAACACTGGAAAATGACATGATTCGTGTCCTTGACTCAATTGTTATGCCAAGTGAAGAAGAGCATTCAATCAATGATTTAATAAATTTTGTTTTCCCAAATATGCAAACTTACAATGTGAGCAGTACATACATCGAGTATATGGAGACAAGGGCCCTATTAACACCATTGAACAAAGACGTTAACAAGTTTAACGAAAAATGCATGCTAATGTTTCCGGGGGATTCTACAACCTACTAATCTTTCGACTTTGTCTCTGATGATAATCATAACTTATATCTCCCCGAATTTTTAAACTCTATTAATCCAGGAAATCTACCACCGCATAAACTAACATTGAAGTGTGGTTGTCCCATTATGCTACTACGAAATATAGATCCAAAAATTGGATTATGCAATGGCACGAGACTAATATGTAGTAGGTTTGGAAGAAATATCATTGAGACAAATATATTGCTAGGCCATTCCAAGGGTCTTAGAGTTTTTATTCCACGCATACCACTTAAAAGTGCAGAAGATTACAAGATGCCATTTGAACTGACGAGGAAATAATTTCCTGTCAGATTGAGTTTCGCATTGACAATTAAAAATCCCAGGGCCAAACAATTGGAAATGTAGGGATCTATCTTCCAAATCACGTATTCAGTCATGCCCAATTATACGTTGCTTTATCACGAGGGGTTTCAGCACAGACCACAAGAGTTTTAGTAAAAAATCATGCAATCGAGGGTCATGAGGGTGTGCACACAAAGAACTTGGTTTTCAAAGAGATATTTGTGCGAGTAGATTCGAATCACACACCTTGAACGGTATGACATCAGATTCAACCTAACAATATTTGGGTTCATGCATTCTTTTACTAATTCAATCTTTACACGTCTAATCATTTATATTCTATGCTGTCAGCAGTGCAAAAAGAAAAGAATGATGGCAAAATTCACATGTGTCATGATTCATTCAAGACTGAATGATGGATGTACGTCTTCCGTGACTATCTGATTTTTAAAAGGAAGATTCATACCAAAGTCATACACCGTGATAACTTCATATGAAGAACTCCATAAGTATGGACTCAATGGTATGTACTTAGTTACCAAAATTTATTTTCACCTTATTTTTAAATATTCAAAAGTTTTTTAAATATAGTTGACTAATATTACTGTAAATTATGTATATTTTTGTTAATTATTTAAATTCATTTGTTGTAGGCGTTGCACCGCAATTTATAAAGCTTTCAGTCAATTTTATTAAAGGTTCACTGCGCATGTTAGGAGAGACTGAAAATGTCTACGGTAAAACTAATGCACAATTAGATAACCTCATCGCTCAGACCTACTGGTCAATAAGTATGCATGTTAGCAGAGATTGAAGATGTACATGGTTACATGACTACAAATCGTGTAGTTCTGAGATTTTATATTGCTATTTTATTACATGGTTAACTTAAGATATTTGATTCTATTATGTTATAAAATGCTGCTCTTCTACTACTCTTTCGACTCTGTCTCTAATGATAATCAATCTATGTTATAAAATGTTGCTCTCACTACATATTTTGCTCCCACGGTGAATTTTGGTCCCACGATGAATGATGTTATTACGACAAATGATGCTTTGTCGATGAATGTTGTAACCACGACGAATGTCGCCCCCTACAACAAATGTCGCCCCCACGACGATTGTCGGCGCCACGACGAATGTCGCCCCCAGGACGAATGTCGCCCCTACGACAAATGTATCCCCCGCGACGAATGTCTCCCCCACAAAGAATGTCTCTGCCAAGACGAATGTCGCCCCCACGACGAATGTCCCCCCCCCCCCCCCCCCCCCCCCCCCCCCCCCCCACGACGAATTTCGCCCCCCACGACGAATGTCCCCGCACGACGAATGTCGCCTTGCATAGGGCCGGAGGCCCGTGTCTGTCACTCGTAATATATATATATATACATATATACATATATACATATATATATACATGCATATATATATATACATATATATATACATATATATACATGCATATATATATACATATATATATACATATATATACATGCATATATATATATACATATATATATATATACATATATATATACATATATATATATATATGTATATATATACATATCTATCAGAAATATGTATATACACACTGTGCGTTTTTAAGTTATATACGTGCAAATTGAAAATACGCCTAAACGGTGCATTTTTAGGAAAAGTGTTCAACATGAAAGTTGTAGAAAGTGCATATGTCGCCTACCAATTTCTCTTACTCTCCCAGTGGAGTTCCAATCTTTGAAGGTGATGCATATGACATGTGGCATGTTCAAATGTGCACCTTGTTTATTTCCCAAGGCCTCTGGGACCTCATCCAAACAGGATATCCTAAACCAACAGCCGACAAGCCCCTTGATGTATGGGTTGCAGCAGAAGCAACGATCTATGCTGAAAATCTTAAAAGAGATGCAAAAGCACTCTTATACATTCAACAAGGGATTGGGCACTGTGTTTTTCCAAAGATTATGGGGGCCGTATCAGCTCAAGAAGCTTGGCAGATCTTGAAAAATGAGTTTCAGTGATCAGCAAAAGTGTTATCTATCAAGCTCCAGAATATTTGGCAGGAGTTTGACACCTTGAAGATGCAAGATGGAGACAATGCTCAATCCTATTTATCCAAAATCACTGCTCTCACCAACCAAATCAAAAACTATGGAGATAACATTGAGGAGAAGAAAATTATCTTAAAGGTTCTCAAAACTCTTACCCAAAAGTATGATGTCATAGTCACCACCATAGAAGAAACTAAAGATGTTAGTACCCTTACCTTGGCTGAGTTGCAAAGTTCATTGCAAGCTCATGAAGAAAGAATCAAAAGATATGAGACCCAAACCCTGGAACAAGCCTTCCAGAGCAAAGTTAACATCCAGCCTGCAAAAAATCAGCTAGTGTAGTTTAACAAAGAAGAGAAAGGAAAAGCCTCTGACATGCCAACCTTGTTTTGCAATTTATGCAAAAGATATAACCATGATGCCGAGCACTGTTATTACAGATGCAAGAGATGCAAACGACCAACACATCTAGCAAATGATTGCTGGTCAAAACAAAACCCTACTAATGTCACTAATGAAGAAGCAAATTTTGGGAGCCAAGAAGAAGAAGAATACGTGTTCTACACCAGTGATCAAGGAACTACTAAAGTTCATGATGTGTGGTACCTTGACAGTGGTTGCTATAACCACATGTCCAACAACAAAAGTGCGTTTGTTTATTTAAATGAAGAAGAGAACTCGCAAGTGATTCTTGGTGATGGAAGCACAAAGCTCATTAAAGGAAAAGGAACCATAGCAGTGAGAAGCACCTCTGGAAAAATTAAGCACATAACTGATGTTCAGTATGTTCCTGGGTTGGCCCAATGCTTGCTCAGTGTGGGACAACTCCTAAATAAAGGCTATAAACTGGTCTTTGATGAACAACATTGCATTATAATTGAGAAAGTATCCTCTGTGATCATTGCTAAAGCCAAAATGACCAACAAAAAAGTTTCCCCTCTAAATCTTCCTCATGTGTGCTTGAACATGAAGGTTACTGAAGAATCCTCTCCCAGCCAACTCTGGCACCACAGGTATGGCCACCTTAACCTTGATGATCTTAAACTTCTTCACTCACATGATCTTGTTTTTGGGTTGCCAAAAATCTGCTCACCTCAGCCTCTATGTCACACTTGTGCCAAGAATAAAATTCATAAGCTACCTTTCCCTCGACAAGCTCAAAAAAAAATCAACTGCACCTCTGGACATTATACATGCCGACATATGGGGGCCATCTCGTACCCCCTCTCTTGCTAAGAATAGATATTTCTTGCTCCTAGTTGATGATCTCACCAGAATGATGTGGATTTACCCCTTAAACAACAAATCTGATGCCTTCAGAAAATTCAAAATCTTTAAAAGTCAAGTTGAGAATGAGAAAAATGCAAAGAACAAAATCTTAAGAACAGACAGAGGTGGTGAGCTTGTCAATCAAGAGTTTGACATTTTTTTGCCAAGAACAAGGAATTAAAAGGTAATTAACAGTAAGCTACACTCCAGAGCAAAACGGGGTGGCAGAAAGAAGAAACAGGACAATTGTTGAGATGGCAAGATGCATGTTGCAACACAAAAGCCTGCCCAAGGAATTCTGGGCTGAAGCTGTGGTCACAGTTGTTTACCTTCTCAATAGAGCACCATGTCGTGCTCTCAGTTCTACCACTCCCATTGAAGCGTGGACAGGGCTCAAGGCAGATGTGAGTCATTTAAAAATGTTTGGCAGTCTCGTCTTCAATCTTGAGCTGCATACCCATCATGACAAACTTGATCAAATGGCAGTGCTTGGTATTCTCTTGGGATATAGTGAAAGCTCCAAAGGATACAGAATATATAACCCAGAAAAGGAAAAATTAACCATAGCCAGGAATGTAATTATTGATGAAAGTAAGTCCTGGGATTGGGAAGTGACTCCAGGTCAGACCTTTCTACCAGTGGTTGCACAAGATCTTTCTACCAGCCCACAAGATGAGCCTGTGCCATCCATCCTGGCTCCTGCATCTGCTGACCAAGAAGGTGTGGCTTCCATTGAAGCTTCCTGCAGTAAGAAGTCATCATTCCCTTCACAGTCACTTAAGTTCAAATCCCTCTCTAAAATATATCAAAACTGCAATATTGCTCTGTTTGTGCAAGAGCCATCTACTTACTCAGAGGTAGCAAGCAAGGATCACTGGGTTCAAGCCATGAATGAGGAAGTAAGGGTTATTGAAAATAATAAACCTGGGAACTAGTTGAGCTGCCACCACATAAGAAAGCAATTGGCTTAAAGTGGTTGTTCAAAGTCAAGTATAATGAGAAAGGGGATATTAAAAAATACAAGGCAAGATTAGTTGCCAAGGGCTATGCCCAAAAACCAGGAATTGACTATGCTGAAATGTTTGCTCCAGTAGCTCGATTTGAATCCATAAGACTTGTGCTTGCTTTGGCCACACAGCTCGAATATCCTGTATTCCAAATGGACGTTCAATCTGCCTTCTTAAATGGGGACATAGAGGAGGAAATATATGTGGAACAACCCATTGGCTACATCAAGAAGGGAGAAGAAGGAAAGGTTCTGAGATTAAGAAAAGCCCTTTACGGTTTGAAACAAGCCCCGCGTTCTTGGAACTCTAAAATAGACACTCATTTGATAGGAGATGGATTCCAGAGAACAAACTGTGAACCAGAAATCTATTTCTGGCGCAGCTCAGCCGAAGAAGTGTTAATTATCTGTCTTTATGTCGATGACTTGCTTATTACCGGGTCAAGCTTGGAAGTTATTAATAACTTTCGATCTCACATCATGGCAGCATTCCAAATGACAGATTTAGGCTTGACACGTTACTTCCTTGGAATCCAGATCTATCAAACTCCTAGTGCCACTTATATAACCCAGAGCAAATACACTGAAGACCTCCTTTGTCGGTTTGAAATGAGCAATTCCCGTCCAACATCAACTCCCATGGCTACAGGAGAAAAACTCTGCAAGGATGATGGGGAGGAGAAGGTGGATGTTGAGAACTACAGGAGTATTGTAGGATCCCTCATCTACCTAACTAATACCAGACCCGACATAGAGTTTGCGGTAGCAATTGTCTCAAGGTACATGCACTCACCCAATATCAAGCATCCTGCAGCCGTTAAACGCATCTTGCGCTATGTCAACGACACTCGACATCTTGGGCTGAAGTATATTAAAGGCCCTAAACATCAACTTCTGGGGTATTCTGACAGTGATTGGGTCGGGTGTGCCGATGACAGAAGGAGTACATCCGGCTATCTATTCTTCTTAGGAGATAACCTTGTCTCCTGGAACTCAAGGAAGCAGAAGACAATTGCCCTCTCATCAACTGCAGCTGAATATACTGCTCTGAGTGAAGCAGCAAGGGAAGCAATGTGGCTCAGGAAGCTCCTGCAAGAGCTAATCGAAGAAGAAGAAAGCCCAACACAGATCTGGGTGGACAATACCTCTGCAATTGCTCTTGCAAAAAATCCCGTGTTCCACAATAAAACCAAACATCTTGAGATCAAACTTCATTACACACGAGAACTCATTGCGCAGAAAGAAATTATCCTAGATCACTGTGATACTAAGAACCAACTTGCCGACATCCTAACTAAACCCCTGCCCGTCTTTCCTTTTTCAGATCTGATGGGAAGACTGAAGATGACAGACTGCCGCGATTGTGGGAGGGTGTTGGAAGACAATCGTGCCAGACCTGAGAAAGATCCGCAGCAATATCCAAAAGGAGAAAGCCACCTGCAGGAAGAGAAGGAAGGAAATCAGAGTTCATAAGAATGGAATGGCGTGTCTGCTGTTATTTTTATCTAGTATTTATGTATTGTCCTATTGTTGTATTGTCCCAATGCGTGTACCCCTTTGAATTTTGTTTTTCCCCCATTCTCCACAATATAAGGTGGATGAATGGGCTGTTGTGATGCGTGGCGTTAAGCTGTAAGAAAACTTTATGTGTTATGTTCTTCCTGTTGAATGATTAAGCATCCTTGAGTCTTTCTCCCCCCCCCCCCCCCCCCATCCAGTGTGAAGTTTTCCTTTAGCTACCAACTCTCCCAAAAGCCCGGATCTACACCAACTCTCTGAGATGTCTCTTCGAATCCTTGCTCAGATCTACACCAAGTCAACTTTGTGTAACAAAGTCTTCATCATCAATGTCGCAGAACGACGTCTGAATGCTCACCCAAACCTAAGATCGATTGCCACAAAGGTCTCCCAAGAGAAAGTCTTCTAATGCTCGTGTTTGGAGAGAACCGGATGTTTTCACCATCCTCCATCATGAATATTTATAAGGCTTACTCCTTGGAGGTAACGGTGGCAGGTAGCTAGGGTAGTGGGAGTTGGAAGGTAGTTGTGGCATGTGAGAGTTTAAAAATTAGCATGAAAAACATGTCGATAAATATGGTCAAAAAAGTGGCTATCATTTTCTCACATAGGAAGAAAACAACTTAATATGTTTCGAGTGGGCTGATGTTACAAAATTATAGTATCACAGGTAGATTCATCTACACTTATTCAAAAAAACATAAATAATTTTTTTAATAAGACCAAAATCATTCATAAACACATAAATATAATTTAGCTCTGATAGCACCGAAGAGTTTTCCATATTCATTGAACACCAAGTATAGAAGAATAAGTTGAATACTAAAATTTTGGTGTTCCAACGATAAAATTTTGTTCTTCCATTCATAATTTGAAATAATTACAAGATTTTATACCATAGCGATTCGAAGTGTTTGTTAATAGTGTCCAAAACTTCAAAGAATGAATGCAAAGAAGGAAGGTTTGCAACATACTAAGAAGACGAAGACAAAGAGGACTTCTTCCTCTCTCTCTTTTCTCCTCTTTTAAGGAGAACGACTCCTAGGTATTACCATATATCACATGTCTATTTAGTACCAAAGACATTCTCTTTACAACTAGGTAAGTAATTATAGAATGAATCAAAGTAAAAAAAATGGATACATACAAGGTTAATACTTATTCATATATTAATTAATGTAACAATTCCGTGGAGGATCGATGAAGATTTGCAATCAAATGGTTTGATCCAACATTCATTAACACCATCATCAAAATAAGTTGATGCTTCACACAAAAAAGAAACTTTGATGCTAAATGAATATGAAGATTATATTGGTGGAAGGATATATATGGATGAGAATGCTCAAACAAATAAGTAAGAAATATGGGGAAAGATAAATTTATTCACTCACTACTCATTAGATTTAACTTGGATTGCACATGTAATTTGTTAAGGTTCACGCATGGTTCTATTTTTGAACAGACCTGCAGCCGTACACCCCAACCCGTCTCTACACACGAAGCGCGGTCCCTCTATCTAGGAGGTCGCACCTCAACAACCCGCCGCACATGGACGACCGCGCTCCGTGTGCGGAGATGAGTTGGGGTATACGGCCTGTTCAAAAGTGAAACCCCGCGCGGACAGCAAACATTTTCTCTCTTGTAATCTTCGGTGTTCCTCTATCTAGTGAAATGAACTGCTGCTGGGTGCGGGCGCCGCCCATCTTGATTTTAGAAGTTATATCGTTTTCGTCGACAGCGAAAAATTCTGTATCAAGGCCATAAAGAGTATGTTAAGTAATATATAAATTACTCTGCTGCCTGTGAAGTGTGAAGTTGCTCATCTTGTGAAGAACTTTATTCGAAATTTATTTAACACATGCAAATGTTCGGAGAGATTGATTTGCTCCGTTTTTTAAAACTTTAAAGTTGAATTTACAGCAAGTTTTTTTTAGAATGAGATTGTTAAAAAAATTCTCTTCTAATGTGATCCAAAGAAAACGGGATTATGAGTTCTAATTTTAAGAATTGCAGTAAAATGATCTGCAGACCTCCATTGCTGACAATCTGCATCATTAAGCTCAAGTAAAGTCGGTATTGAATCATCACAGATCTAATGAAATCAGTTTTTAAAACTCTACAGACAAGAAAATTAGAAGAATCGAGTGCGACAGAAACAAAATTTGATATATTTGTCATGATTGTTCAAAAATCATTCATGGTTCTAAAAAATAGTAACAGTTGAGGGGAACGCATGAAGAAATTTCAGGGGAGGAAACAATAAGCGGGCAGAACAAGGAAAAAAAAAATGTCGGATTTGATGCTGATGACAGAGAAGACATGCAGGAAAGGGAAATACTGGAAGGAGGAAGAAGATCCAGAGAAGCTTCAAAATATCATGAAGTAAATCCTTGTTGAAGAAGAACAGAGACAAAAGAAAACTACATTATTGTTGACCGACTAAACAGAGAAAAATAGCAAAACAGCCGACTGTTACCAGGTTGGCCGAAGAAGAACAGTGAAGAATTTACACTAGATTAACAACACAGGTGACCAATCACATCATGTTTGTTAGGAATTTATGACAAATTAGTGACCAAAATGAGAAATTTAAATCTGTTCACGAACTGAAATCTGGCACAAAAGCAATCATATTAACACTCATAAAGACGGTGGCCCAGCTCTGCATCTTTATTTTTTTTCACAGGAAGAAGAGCGAATTGTAGCATAATTATTAGATCTGGCGTTCTTCAAACTACAAGTATCAAAAAAAGACTAATTTAATTGAAATCAGCGAAGGGGATGAACGACGCCCCACCATTCTCTCTGCAAAAAAGCCAGGAGAGGTGGGGCAGAGTCGTCGGCCTCGTCGTCGAACAAAACCGGAGAGCAGCGACAGAGAGGACAGTCGGTTCGCCGGTGCGCCAGCCATTTGTCGAGGCAGCTGCTGTGAAAGAGATGGCTGCAGTCGAGTTTTCTAACCTTCTCTCCGTCGCCGACATCTGACATGCAGAAGACGCAGAGAAGCTGCTCTCCCGGCGCTTGTTTGTAGCGGAAGATGCCGGTTTCTGCGCCGCAGGTGGGGATGGATTTAATGAAGGGGGCGAAACTGAATGAGTCTGTGATGGCGGTTGTCGCTTGGGAGTGGAGAGCTTGGAGAAGGGGTTTTAGGAGGAGGAGGATGGTGGAGAAGCAGGGGAGAAATGGCTTCGAGATTAGTGAAGATGGGAGGAGCAGTTTTCGCATTGTCATTGTTTCTGGGTACAGACTACAGACTACAGAGAGAGAGAGAGAGAGAGAGAGGCAGCTGAAAGTTTTACAAAGCTTTATGGTGAAGTTCTAGAGATATTAATTAATATATGAGTTGTAAAAAGGGTCTGATCCATCAATTCCTGCATTAAAATGGGCAATGTTTTTTGGATCCGTGTAAGGCCTCAGAAATTATAAAATTTTGATCGGTGTGCGAATAGTCGAATGGGGGTGCGGTTAGCCTCATCCGTTTAGGGTGTTAATAAAACCCAATCCTCCCCCCCCCCTCTCTCTTTCGTACTTCACGCGATTTAGCCGCAATCTCCTCTCCCGATCCTTCTTCCTCTCGCCCTCGTCTAGGTCGGCTGACGCCCCTCTCCCTCTCTTACTCGCGCGGCTCCAGGAAGGAGGAGGCCGACACTCCCCTCTCCTCTCCTTCCCGTCGCCTGGAGCAAGGAGCCGCCCCGGCCTACCCTATCTTCCTCCTCTCCCGTCGGTTGGTGCAAGGGCAGCAAAGCCCCTCCTCCTCTCTTTGTCCCGGCCGCCGCCGGCTAGGAGAAGGCCGACCCATTTGGGTTGGGTGTTGCTGTGTGCGCAGCCGTGGAGCTCGTGCTTGGCCGGCGAAGTGCGAGGAAGAACTCACGTGGTCATTTCGGAGCTCGGACCGGTGTGCGGAAACCAAATCCGTGGCGTTCAACCTATGGCTCCGAAGCGGCTCGCAAGGGTAACGATTCTCTTTACCCTCATTTGGACATGTTCTAGTCCGTTCCGTGCATCGTTGAGGCCCCTACCCAAAAGGGTGAGGTCGTGGCCTCCGACGGGTCGATTTGTGTTATCCCCGTCAAATCTTGCATTCATGTAGAGTCCATGCGTGAAATGGACGTAGGCGCGCTGTGTGAAGCTCATCCGAGACGGTTCGTCCGGATTGGTGATGCTTTTTGATATTGTGCGTGCCGGGGGAAAACTCCGTGTTGATATCCTGTTTCGTAGGACTAGAGGGTGCTACTGCATGCGCAGCAACGCCTGGGGGTGTGCCCCGGGAAGCACCCGATATTAGAAGCGGAAAAGGAGTTCTGTTTACTGTCGCTGGCGATATTGAATATCGCCAGGCGACAGCTCCCAGACTTGGTTCTGGTGATTTTGTTGTGCCCACCTGTTGAGAGGACCTGAGGCCTGTGTGCCCGACCTGTGAGGGTGTCCTGGTGGATGACTTAGCGGCCCGTAGGGCCGGCTAATTTAGAATACCTGGGCTGAGGGGACGCCATACCCGCTCTTCGTGTTGTACAACGAGAGCTGTGAACAACGGGCATTTGGCGAACCTGAAACCGCACCATTGCAGCACCTGACTAGTAAGACTCGTACAGCACGTCGGGAGGCAATGGGAAAGAGTCTTCGAACTACGGATTGTTCATAATTAAAGTACGGGAGCGCCCTGGTATTCGGGCCACCGGCTTTAGCCTCGAAGGGCAAAGCCATCAAGAGTGGATGGTGGTGGAAGGCGGAGTACACCAAAGAGTGCCTGAGAGCACGGGACGTGGGGGCCATTCCCACGTTTGTGATGTTGCATATGTATGAACCGCTGTGGACTTTGCTAGTCGCACTCTTATATATATATGCTGCTGAGACTGTTTTGCAGGGAAGGTTAGAACTGCCACCCCCTCGAAGGGGTGGGGTCGTTATAATTTGGTCAGCTTTAGCTGACCGTTGTCCTGTTTTGCCACCGTTTTTGGTGCGCTTGATGTACAGGTGCTGGACCGAGCGGGAACATAGCGGGTTCTTAGCGGGCTGAAGCCCTTGTGATGCTGCGGCCCTTGAAGGCCTTTTGATGTCCTTTGCTTTTCATGTATGGTCGGCCTGCGCGCCGATGTTGGTAAACTGTAAGGCCGTCGTGCCTCTTTTGTTGTGTAAAACCTTTTATTCCTATTATTAGAAGTGGACATACCCGGGTACGGGTTTTGGGATTTATCCGGTCTCTCTCTATTTTGCTTCAGCATAGAATGCTCTGAGTTAGGTTCGTTGTTTAGTGTCATTTGGTATTTCAATTAAGTGACGTTCCCGTTTGTTTGGTAGTATATGACGTGGGGCCCCGGCCGGACCTTCTGTCATATGCTTCTTAACGGATGGGGGTGTTACAAATTGGTATCAGCTTCTAAGGTTTCCGTATCCTTCTAAGGAATTCATGGACGAATTCTTTTAAGGGGTGGTGAGCACGTGTGTGCGCTACCGTCGAGACGTAAAATAAATCCAAAAATGTCCACTTAGGAATAAAATGTAACAACAAACCAACAATTATTGCATGATTTTGGAACCTGAGTGTTCCTTTTGTTGTTAGTTGCGACTGTGCTGTCGCCTAACTGTGTGTTGCACTTGTGTAGGGCACTCGAAGTGCAGCTGGACCGTCGCGTTCCCGTGACTTGGCAGAGAGTAGTGGGTCTGCTGAGGCTCATACACCTCCGTCTGCTGAGATGGTTCGGCTAGTTACAGAAGCCGTTCTAGCTACGTTGAATGGCCAGCCTGGAAGGCAAGGTCAACCGCTGGTGCAGGAAGTGGCCCCAGAGCCACTAAGAGCGGAGCAGGTCCCCGTGAGGCGTGCTGCTGACCAGCAACTGAAGCACTTCCTGGGATTTCGACCTCCTCCGTTTACCGGGGTTGAATCCCCAGCTGAGGCCGAGGGCTGGATGTCGCATGTGGAGGGAATTCTGACAGCGACACAGTCGGATGAAGCGCAGAAAGTGACCTTCGCTACTTTCTTGTTGGAAAAGGAAGCCAGGCGGTGGTGGGATGAGGTTGAGAGGCGCCAGTTTGCGGGAAGGCGCCTGGTTGATGTGCCGATGGAAGAGTTCTCGGGAATCTTTCTGGCAAGGTATGTGCCTCCGTCGCAGCAGATCGCGATGGAGAACCAGTTCTTGGCTCTGACGCAGGGTGATAGACTGGTTGACGACTACCTGTACGAGTTCACCCGCCTCGGGCGTTACGCTGGGACTTCTTTCGATGACGAGGGGAGAAGGGTGAACAGGTTCTACGGTGGCTTGCGTAGTGAGTTGCGGTACCTTCTGACAGGGCCGTTGACGCAGGGTTTCACGACCCTCGTTGGTTCAGCCCGAGCGCTTGAGCAGGACATGATCAGGGAGAAGGGCAAGGTGGTTGTGGCTGAGACAGTGCCGGAGAGAAAGACGCCGAGTGCGGTGAAGTTGCGGAAGTTGAATCGCTGGAAGAAGGCTCGATTATCTAGGCCAGCTCCCTCTGCTTCGGGCGCGTCGTCTGGACGTGGCCCTCTTACTTGTTTTACTTGTGGCAAGCCTGGCCATTTCTCTCGAGATTGCCGCAGTGGACTTCCAAGGTCAGAGAAGAAGATTGGGAGATCTTATTCTGAGAAGTGGAAGGCGGCTGAGTCCACTGCCTCCCGTATGGCTCCCCCGCAGCCCAGAGTCTTCAATCTTGGTCAGCAGGAGGCTATCAAAGCCAAGGACGTCGTGATAGGTATAATTTAAGATATAGTCCTTACTGTTTTATATACCTCTTTTAGTATTTATGCTAACCTTGTTTAGCGGCGTAGGCTTTGTAAATGTTTTAGGCGTTCCGGCAAGAGCGCTTTTCGATACTGGAGCTTCACACTCCTTCTTATCGTCGGACTTCGTCCAACGTATTGGTGCGCCGTCGATTGCTTCTGCAGATGGACTGGAGGTCCTACTGCCGAATGGATATTCGATGCATGTGGAGAGAAGTTGTTGCGTGAAGGTTCTAGTCGGAAGTCAGGAGTATGACCTGAAAGCATCGTTACTCCCCCTGGTTGAGTTCGATGTAATCTTCGGTATGGACTGGCTGTCGGAACAGCGTGCGTGCATCGATTGCACCACCAAGGAGGTGAGGTTTGGGCAGTGTGCCGATCGTGAAGCGGTCTTTGCGGGCATGCGTGGATCGAGCAAGATGCTGATGTCTGCTCTCCAGGTGTCCAAGGCAGTGCGTCAGGGAGCAGAGTTATTCTTTGCTCTAGTGGAGGCTGCAACGCCGAGGCCCAGCCTAGTGGATGTTCCGGTAGTTTCAGAGTTCCCCGATGTGTTCCCGAGCGATCTCCCCGGTGCTCCACCGCAGCGGGAGATAGATTTCACGATTGAGTTGGTGCCGGGCGCTAAGCCTGTGGCCCGCTCGCCGTATCGTATGGCTCCGAAGGAGTTGTCGGAGTTGAAGCTGCAGTTGCAGGAGCTGCTTGAGCAGGGCTATGTGCGTCCGAGTTCCTCACCTTGGAGTGCACCGGTCCTCTTTGTCAAAAAGAAGGACGGTAGCCTGCGACTTTGCATCGATTATCGGGAGCTGAACAAGCTGACCGAGAAAAACAAGTACCCTCTTCCGAGGATAGACGACTTGTTTGACCAGCTCGTTGGTTCGACAGTATACTCGAAGCTGGACTTGAGGTCCGGCTATTATCAGGTGCGGATCAGGGAGTGCGACATCCCGAAGACTGCCTTCAGTACAAGGTACAGGCAGTATGAGTTCACCGTAATGCCGTTTGGGCTGTCTAATGCGCCTTTGGTGTTTATGGACTTGATGCACCGGACTTTCCGAGAGTACCTCGACCGGTTCGTGGTCGTCTTCCTTGACGACATACTGGTCTACTCTCAGTCCGAGGAGGAGCACGGTGAGCACCTGCGAGTAGTCTTGGAGGTTCTGAGGAGGAACCAACTGTATGCCAAGTTCTCGAAGTGCGAGTTCTGGCTACCTTCCGTGGCGTTCTTAGGCCATGTGGTTAGTGGAGCGGGTGTGGCAGTAGATCCGGTGAAGGTTGCGGCCATCAGGGAGTGGCCTGTTCTTTCTACTGTAGCGGAGGTCCGTAGCTTTCTCGGGCTGACCGGCTATTACAGGCGCTTTGTGGAGAACTTTTCACGGATCGCGCTGCCTCTTACGACGCTGACACGGAAGATGCAGGAGTTTATTTGGACGCCCGCGTGTGCGCAGGCTTTCGAGGAGTTGAAGCGACGGCTTACCACGGCGCCGATCTTATGTTTGCCTTGCGGCACGGAGGGCTACGAGATCTACACCGACGCTTCTGGAAGCGGCCTCGGCTGTGTTCTGCAGCAGCATGGCAAGGTAATAGCGTACGACTCTCGCCAGCTGAAGGTGCACGAGCGGAACTATCCGGTCCACGACTTGAAGTTAGCGGCCGTGATATTTGCCCTGAAGCTTTGGCGGCATTATGTGTATGGCCTGAAGATCGACATCTTCACGGACCATAAGAGCCTGAAGTACCTTCTGACACAGAAGGGGCTGAATATGCGACAGCAGAGGTGGATGGAGTTCCTTGGGGACTACACCTTCGAGATCCACTACACTCCCGGGAAGGGAAATGTTGTCGCAGATGCACTCAGTCGCAGGGCTCCAGCGCAGGCCAACTGGATTCAGATGCATGATGAGCACCTGATACGTGACCTGGAGGCCTTGGGTATTTCTTGCGTAGAGAAGAGGAGCAGTGTCGGTGCTTGTTTGAGTTGGACTGAGGTACAGCACGACCACGCAGATAGAGTCCGCCAGGCTTTAGAACTCGATCCGAGTTTAAAGCGCTACGCGGAGGAGGCTGGTGGTGGGCCGGATGCCCAATTTCAGGTGCGTGACGGGTTGCTGTGGAGAGGCGACCGTTTGTGCGTCCCCAAGGTGGGTGAGCTGCGCGATGAGTTGATGTACGAGGCGCATCGTACCCGGTATTCAGTTCATCCGGGGAGCACGAAGATGTACAAGGACATGAAAGTCCTTTTCTGGTGGCCGGGTTTGAAGAGGGACATCGCTCACTACGTGGCCAAGTGCCACACTTGTGCGCTAGTGAAGGCGGAATGTCAGAAGCCCGGTGGCTTTTTGAAGTCATTACCAGTTCCAGAGTGGAAATTCGATGATGTTTCTATGGATTTCGTGCATGGGCTGCCGAGATCGCAGAGCGGGAATGATGCCATCTGGGTAGTCGTAGACCGGCTGACGAAGGTGGCGCACTTTATCCCCAACCGGAGGGATGACTCGGTGGAAAAGTTGGCGAAGCTGTATGTTGATATGATAGTACGACTGCACGGTGTGCCCCGTAGCATCGTCAGCGATCGAGATGGACGCTTTACTTCAAGCGACTGGGGGCTAGTCAACCGTCTATTGGGTACGAAGCTGCAATTTAGCACGACCTTTCATCCGCAGACGGATGGCCAAACTGAGCGTACCAACAGGACGATGGAGGACATGCTCCGGATGTGCGTCCTGGATTTCGGCAAGAGGTGGGAAGATCACCCCTTTCTTGTTGAGTTCACGTACAACAACAGCTACTAGGCGAGTATTCAGATGGTGCCTTTCGAGGCCCTCTATGGCAGGAAGTGCCTCACTCCCTTAGCTTGGGCGGAAACGGGCGAGACGAAGCTCTTCAAGAGGAAAGACGTCGAAGAGGCGACTTTGACGGTACGTATGATCCGGGAGAGGCTTTTGGTTGCGCGGGATAGGCAGGCGAAGTACTATAATGCGAAGCACCGCGACGTCCAGTTCGCCGTTGGCGATTGGGTATACTTGAAGATAAAGCCTTTCAAAGGAGTGTCGAGGATCCGATGCTTGAAAAAGCTGAGTCCGAGGTATGTAGGGCCATTCGAGATCACCGAGCGCATCGGCCAAGCAGCTTACCGACTTGCTTTGTCGACGGAGCTGAGTGGGCTGCATGATGTCTTCCATATCTCTGTGTTGAGGAAGGCGGTGCGAGAGCCTGAATCTGTGTTGGAGGCCGTTAGTGTGCCAGCGGAGAGTAGCCTAACTACCAAGGTGACTCCGGTTTGCATTATTGATGCTGATATTCGGCAATTGCGGAGAAAGGTCATCAAAATGGTGAGAGTCCGTTGGGACAATTGTGGCCGCGAGGAGATCTCTTGGGAGCCAGAAGAGATCATGCGTGTGAAGTACCCTGACTTGTTTACTCAGGTATGACGAATTTAATTTCGTTGTTTGTGCTTTAAATTTCGGGATGAAATTTCTTTAAGGGGGAGAGAATTGTAAGGCCCCAGAAATTATAAAATTTTGATCGGTGTGCGAATAGCCGAATGGGGGTGCGGTTAGCCTCATCCGTTTAGGGTTTTAATAAAACCCGATCCTCCCCCCCCTCTCTTTCGTGCTTCACGCGATTTAGCCGCAATCCCCTCTCCCGATCCTTCTTCCTCTCGCCCTCGTATAGGTCGGCCGACGCCCCTCTCACTCTCTTACTCGCACGGCTCCAGGAAGGAGGAGGCCGACACTCCCCTCTCCTCTCCTCTCCTCTCCTTCCCGTCGCCTGGAGCAAGGAGCCGCCCCGGCCTACCCTATCTTCCTCCTCTCCCGTCGGTTGGTGCAAGGGCAGCAAAGCCCCTCCTCCTCTCTTTGTCCCGGCCGCCGCCGGCTAGGAGAAGGCCGACCCATTTGGGTTGGGTGTTGCTGTGTGCGCAGCCGTGGAGCTCGTGCTTGGCCGGCGAAGTGCGAGGAAGAACTCACGTGGTCATTTCGGAGCTCGGACCGGTGTGCGGAAACCAAATCCGTGGCGTTCAACCTATGGCTCCGAAGCAGCTCGCAAGGGTAACGATTCTCTTTACCCTCATTTGGACATGTTCTAGTCCGTTCCGTGCATCGTTGAGGCCCCTACCCAAAAGGGTGAGGTCGTGGCCTCCGACGGGTCGATTTGTGTTATCCCCGTCAAATCTTGCATTCATGTAGAGTCCATGCGTGAAATGGACGTAGGCGCGCTGTGTGAAGCCCATCCGAGACGGTTCGTCCGGATTGGTGATGCTTTTTGATATTGTGCGTGCCGGGGGAAAACTCCGTGTTGATATCCTGTTTCGTAGGACTAGAGGGTGCTACTGCATGCGCAGCAACGCCTGGGGGTGTGCCCCGGGAAGCACCCGATGTTAGAAGCGGAAAAAGAGTTCTGTTTACTGTCGCTGGCGATATTGAATATCGCCAGGCGACAGCTCCCAGACTTGGTTGTGGTGATTTTGTTGTGCCCACCTGTTGAGAGGACCTGAGGCCTGTGTGCCCGACCTGTGAGGGTGTCCTGGTGGATGACTTAGCGGCCCGTAGGGCCGGCTAATTTAGAATACCTGGGCTGAGGGGACGCCATACCCGCTCTTCGTGTTGTACAACGAGAGCTGTGAACAACGGGCATTTGGCGAACCTGAAACCGCACCATTGCAGCACCTGACTAGTAAGGCTCGTACAACACGTCAGGAGGCAATGGGAAAGAGTCTTCGGACTACGGATTGTTCACAATTAAAGTACGGGAGCGCCCTGGTATTCGGGCCACCGGGTTTAGCCTCGAAGGGCAAAGCCATCAAAAGTGGATGGTGGTGGAAGGCGGAGTACACCAAAGAGTGCCTGAGAGCACGGGACGTGGGGGCCATTCCCACGTTTGTGATGTTGCATATGTATGAACCGCTGTGGACTTTGATAGTCGCACTCTTATATATATATATATATGCTGCTGAGACTGTTTTGCAGGGATGGTTAGAACTGCCACCCCCTCGAAGGGGTGAGGTTGTTATAATTTGGTCAGCTTTAGCTGACCGTTGCCCTGTTTTGCCACCGTTTTTGGTGGGCTTGATGTACAGGTGCTGGACCGAGCGGGAACATACCGGGTTCTTAGCGGGCTGAAGCCCTTGTGATGCTGCGGCCCTTGAAGGCCTTTTGATGTCCTTTGCTTTTCATGTATGGCCGGCCTGCGCACCGATGTTGGTAAACTGTAAGGCCGCCGTGCCTCTTTTGTTGTGTAAAACCTTTTATTCCTATTATTAGAAGTGGACATACCCGGGTACGGGTTTTGGGGTTTATCCGGTCTCTCTCTCTTTTGCTTCCGCATAGAATGCTCTGAGTTAGGTTCGTTGTTTAGTGTCATTTGGTATTTCAATTAAGTGACGTTCCCGTTTGTTTGGTAGTATATGACGTGGGGCCCCGGCCGGACCTTCTGTCATATGCTTCTTAACGGATGGGGTTGTTACAATCCGCCACCCGGATAGTGTCAAGGTGGATCGTGCGTGATCGCAATTGGCGACCTCCTCCTCTTTTCGGTCCCACGTGCAAGATGTATCGCACTAGTAAGAGGCTGATTGATACCGGGCGAAGATTTAGGAGCAGAACTCGGACGAAAAACCTCTTAAAATTCAATGAGAGTGATGTACATTTGTGCACATCTTAATGCGGTTATGAAGGTGTACAACCCATATTTGTCGAGGGTAGACTCATTCAAGCCACGTAAGCATGAGTCAAAGGTCAAAGATGAAGTCAAAGATCAAAGCTGAAGTCAAGGTCAAAGAGAAGTCCAGCAGCAGCAGTTGTAGGCATGTGCGACTTGGGGCGAGCATCCCCCCATACTCGTTAGGTGGGCGACTATCTGGGTATCTCGCCAAGCGTAAGCGACATTACCCCATACTCGCGAAATCGCTGAGTTTGGAGAGACAATCTCGTCGGGTTGGGTTGGATTATAAATGACCCCCCTTCCCCCGGATTTGCCTATAAATAAGACCTTAAGGGTACTAGGAATTGCACCTTTAGCTGAGCTTTTCGATCCCATTTTTGAAGACTTTGACTGTGAGATCTTGATCATCCCTCTTGGTCACCAATTTAGATATTCATCAAGTAGATATTTTCCTCGTACCCTGCACAACCATTTTGGTTGTGAAGAGGAAGTTTCTTTTAAACTTCCGGGTACGTGGTGAGGCCTCCCCGCCGGAGCACCTGGGGTCTTTTTCGAGTTCCCTTAGTCTGTTTGCCCTTGCCTCTCAATCCGTGGAGTTGGATCGTCGAACCAGTAACCTTAGGCTGTCTAGATCCGAATATTTGGAGCCGAGATTTTCCAGTCTTCAGGAGAAGGAATCAGATTTGGTCGGCCCATAACTTTTGTACGGGCCAGGCGGGTTGATGTATTTTTTTTTAATATATTATTACGGGGGATGTAGGGTGAGTTGAGAAAAAAGTCACTCATTGTGATATTTGTGTAACATTGTGCACTTTTTAATTGCTTCAAGCGAAGAACAACCAAAACGGCCAGAGTTTCAATTGCTTGAAGTCAAGAAGATGCTTTAAAAATACAGAGGGTAATTGGAATGTCAGCGAGGTCTGATGAGGAAAATTATAAAATATAATAGTTGCACTGGCATGACTAAATGATGAGTAAAGTCTTGCACAGATCACAAAGATGTATGTGCGGTACGATATGCTCGTGTTTGAAGGCAAGCTTCGGTTGTTACCCAATTAAAAAGGGAATCCAATTCATGAATTAGAAGTCGGTGACTTTATACAGTAATGGTAAAGTTGAGTGTAGTTTCAATTCAGCCTTGTGCATTTAATTTAGATCACAGTTCCTTCAACAATTACTAATTGATTTTATACTCATAGGTTCTAATAGGGGATGAAAACTGAATCATCAAATTTATGTTTGTAAACATTTGCAATTTTTACATCATTAGATCATATCCAAGCGTCACCGTTGTCTTATCTGGAGCATATATACACTCTTCGTTGTGCACGCTGCGTATAATTCATATTGATGTGCAATGTTGCTTGTAAAATGGCATTTCTCATATTCAATATCAAGCTCGTGCTCCTTTAGACCCATTATCATATGACATTCATCTTCGACCTTCCATTGTTAATGCATGTTCATCAACAAGAGTTGAGTCATTCGACTACTAACTCTGGAATAAAGATGCAGCGAATTTGTCAAGCTTAATTGTATTCTTCTTATACAGAGATATCATCACCTTGTGATTGAATGAAAATGTAAGCGATATAAGAAGCAATAAATCTTTCTTTTCTTCATCCACTATTGTGCCAACTGTGTGATTGTTGCAGCTTGTCACCTTCCTACATCTTCACTTCATATATGTACAACCTGTGCTCGGCGAGTAGACCAACAATATCTGGCGAGTAGATCCAATGGCGCGCGGTCTTACTCGCCCAGGGTATGGTGAAGCGAGTACGCCCCTCACCGCCATATCCCTTGTCGACGCCATAGCCCTTATCGACGCCATATCTCTTATTGACGACATGTCTATAACAACGACATGATTCCTCTTCTCGGCGATATGAGTGCGGTTCATCTAGACGATGCCAATAGCCCGTCCCAGCGACAAATTTCCTTCTCGCTCGGGGCGAGGCGAGTTCATCTAGCCTCTGGCTAGCTCGCTTCAAGAGAGCTTGCCCCCGACGAGTAGGACTCAGACCTAGTCGCCCCAGCCGCACTCGCCTAAGGAGGGAGTGAGGCGAGTTCGGGTCAACCTGACTCTTCAGTCCTCCCTCATTATCCGCAGACCAGCAGGGGCTACGATTAGTATTTACGAAAAGACGTGAGGAGTTGTTCGCATACCATTTGGTCTACATATAGTAATTTAGTTAAGGCGGAGGAAGCTACCCGCAAACCTTTTGGACTATTTTGCCCTCAAAAGATTTCGACTATAAATATGACTCATTATGTCTCAGATTAGCACGGATCCACCTCCAAAAGAGCCCGAGCTTTCTTCCTTGTGTCCTTGTGCTGTCTGAGACAGACCCAGCCTTTGGTTTTTGGGAGGGAAAATCAAGTAAGATTTTCGGATCAGTGGCAGGACATCCTCGCTGCAGTTAGTGGGTCCACTTTTAGGAAACTACCTACCAATCTGTGAGGGTCAGTTCTCAGCTCGAAATATTTAGACCTAGGGATCTGACGAAAAGAGAAAAACTCAAGTTACTCTCCAAGTCTCGAACATAATTGGACCGGTATCTGAGTTCCAATATTTTTGGTGCGGTGAGCGTGGACTGTAGCAAGAGAAGAAACTCTCATCTAACGATCCCATGGCTGAATATGGCGAGCCGGAAATCGGCCAAGAGAACTCGCTACCTACGGGCGAGTTCATTTCCAAGAGCGATTTCATGGAGTTCAGGAGGTCGATGGAAGATACTATCTGGGCGCTGCTCACGCCTCGTGCTGAGGCGGCGAAGGAACCCTCTCCAGTCGCGACCACCTCGCTCGTCGGGCTGGGACCGAGTCGGCATCCCGACAAGAAAGGATTCCCTGAAGACGGTGACCAGTCGCTTCGCGCACGAGTACTCTTCGCGAGCCCGATCGACACTCGCCACTCCGAGGGCAAGTACGACCTAATTCGCTCGACTCGCCAACTCGTGTTGCCCAGTCCCTTCTGTGAGTTGGTACTGACTGCCCCTGTTCCTGAGGGGTTCATAGAGTTCTCAATGAGTTTTTACTCCAGAAAAGATGACCCCATCCAACACCTGCAATGATTTGAGGACAAGGTCTTCATTAAGAAAATGATGGATGCCTTCAAGTGCTGACTGTTCACCATAACCTTCAAAGGGAAAGCTCGGGACTGGTTCCCCCAGATGCCAGCAGGCAGCATCTACTGCTTCGAGGACCTGCGTAGAGGCTTCCTCCTCTGTTTCTCCACTTCGAAGAAAAGGAAGAAGGGCTCAAAATTTCTTTTCCTTATTAAGCAAGGGCCGCAGAAGATGCTAGGGGCGTACGTTGATTGCATCCAAGAAGAAATCCTCTTAGTCCAAGAGGTTCCAGGGCACACTCTAATGCTGGCCTTCAAGCTCGGGCTGCAATCAGGGTTCTTCAAGATGGAAATCACCAGAAACCCCCCGCTGTCATTCGAGGAACTGATCGATCGGGCCGCGAGGAAGATCGAAGGTGAGGCGAAAATCCTGGAGTTCGTATCCAAGCTGGCCAGACTGGAGGGAGGAGGTGAGAAAGAGGAAGTTGGCGGCAGCCGTCAGGAGGTCAAGAAGATGGAAGAGCCGAGGAGGTGAGAAGGGAGAGGGTTCTGAGAGAATAGAGATCAACGAGATTAGGAGAGGAGGTTACAGGCCCCGCCAAACATGTCGGCCTGGAGACCCACAGGGGGAGGTTACTCTGGGAGGCAGGGAAGGAGGTTTTCCCCCGAGCGCCGAGACCACTGTCATTCCCCCAACCGGAGGCAACAACAGTGGAGGTAGAACCTGGTGTCACCCCGGGAGGCAAACGTCATCAGGAGAGGACGAGGACATGGTCAGGGAGTGGGACCATGACAACCTCGAGGTGAGGAGGAGCGTTGGGCAATGTATTATTGCGACTTCCATCAGGTGGGGGGTCATGCAACGACTACATGCCCCAAATTCCTGGAGTTGAGAAGAGGAGCAAAAGGGGACCAGGAGGGGCGGCATGAGTGAGAAGTAGGAGAAGTGCAGAGGAATGGGGTGGGGGGAGGAGCTCATGAGGGGATAAGCATCATCCACGGAGGAGCAGGGTTGGAGGCAACATGGAAGGGGAGTCTTCATGCCGTGTACCGGAGGAGCGTGGCCTCGACAACTTAGATTCCACCGCCGATAGGGGAGAATACCTTTTTGGTGGAGGATATGCTGGGCAACGAGAATCCCTTCCACGACGCGGTGGTGATCAAGGCCGCGGTGGAGAACTACATGGTCTCCCGCATCCTGGTGGACAATAGGAGCTCCGTCAACGTGGTGTTCAAGAAGGCGTTCGACGCGATGAAGGTGGAGGAGAGGAGGGTCACCGCTACAACACCAACAATCAAACTAATTGGACCTTCTCTTATTTTCCTGCTTCACCTTTTGAATGGGAGGTCTAGCGAGAGCAACTGACTTGGAAGTAGAAGCCTCATGATTACAGCATACACATGGCTCCTTCTTCTCAAGCGTCTTTATAGCAATGGGTTTGATCTTTGGTGCTCTTTTAGCAACCGATCCATGCACGAATGAACCATAAACCTTTAGGGTTATCTCTTCATAAGGTGCTTTGAGAGCAGCCCTTCCAAAGTTTCGGGGATGGCTCCATCCTTGGTCACTTTTGTTAGAATCAATGTGAGTTGGTCTAGCAAAGTGACCATAGGATGTTTCAAAGTCAAACTGGTTTTTCGGAAAAATGACCTTCTTGAAGGAAGGTTGACTTTGAGCAGCCTTTCCCTTACCTTTGATGACTCTTCTCTTAGCAGCCTTACTCTTCTCAGTCTCATGCCAAAACCACTACCCTTCTCAGGAGCTGAAAATCCATCAATGAGCAGAAGGATAGTCTTTGGCTTGGAGAAGCTTTCTACGAGCTTCCTTTCCACCACTAACTTTTCTTCTAGTTCATTAATAAACTTCTCTTTCACATTTATTAGTTCAGTGGAGCTTTTTAGTTCATCTTTTAAGCTTTGGATTTCATCTCTGAGAGGAGTCAATTTCTCAATTTCCTCCCTCAGATCTGATTCCACTGCTTTGAGAAACTCAATCTCCTTGTCTTGGGATTTGAATACCTTGCGGCATTTGTCAAATTACTTCAACAGTGCTCTACACTGAACTGGACAGGAAGGAGGTAGAAGGATGAGTGGAGCTGGTTGTTGTTGGGAAAAATACCCTTGTGATTTATCTAACAAATTATCTTAAAGTGATTTCATAATCTAGGATATATTACCCATATTGTATAGAGAGGGTAATCTGGTCATTAGATGTCCTAGGATATCACATTCACACTAGAGTGTTAAGACCTCTCCAAAACAAGCACAAAATTTAGTTAAGTTAAACTTGCATCGAATAGAAGTTGACGCAACTTTAATTAAAAGTCAAAGCAACTTCGAATACAAATAGAAGTAACTCAGACTGAAGTCGAAGTATAGTTGAAGTCGATGCAGAAGACAAAGCTTGTCAAAGCTATATCAGAAGTCGACGCAACTTCGATTTGAATTCGACACAGAAGAGGAATCTGTCAAAGCAATATCAAAAGTCGACGCAACTTCGATTTGAAGTCGACGCAGAAGTTCAAGTTCAAAGTCCAAGTCTATAACTTGACGGATACGTCAATATCTGAGTTCAGTCAGAGTTAAGAAAAATTTTGAAGCTGCTTCTATAAGAACTCAGAGGTGCGTCGAATAGAGGGAAAATGAAATTGATGCTACGTCGAATACAGACAGAAAAAGAAGGTTTTTGCTGTCTTTTCAGATGCTTTTCCAGAAGGTGTCCAAGGCCATAGTCAGACTTCTAATGACTCGTTTGTTGCCAAGAATGGAATGAAGTACTTCAGATGGACAACAAAGACATTCTTGGAAGTTATTCAAAATAGATTGACGGGTCGGGAAACAGAAATAAAAAGAAATACTTTTATCCAAAGGTTATTCCTTCTAAGGATAGAAAAGAAGAGGAAAGAAATTCAAATATTATTTGACAAAAATTAAGTATACACATAGAGTAAGAAGAATATAACAATTTAATTCTTCAGTCTTCTTCTTCTCCTCTCTCAAGTTTTCTCTCTGAAAAGAAAAGAAAAGAAAAACAACTCTGTACATGAATACATACAAAGCTGTTGCTTCTTCTTCATATCTTATAGCAACAAGCAAACTAGAGTACAGAGATCATAGAGGATCAAGAGCTCGTAACCCTTGCATTCTTCTCTACCATAAGCAAGTGTTCATCATATACAGATCCTCAAGAACATTAAAAGACAACATTCTATGTGATAGGTGTAGAAGGATTTATACAGCAGAATCCTTCTCTTCTTCTTCTTCTTCTTCTTCTTCTTCTTCTTCTTTATTTCTATTCTGTAACTGAGAAAGAGTCCTAAGAATCCCTCTTTAAATGATTCAGTTGGTTCTAAGAGTCTCCTTATCAAAAGACTCAGTGGTTCTAAGAGTCTCCTTATCAAAAGACTCAGTGTGTGGTTTTAAGAGTCTCATTATCAAAAGACTCAGTGCTGGTACTGAGAGTCTCCTTATCAAAAGACTCAGGAACTAGATAGTGTAATCCTACCAGGTGGTAGAAGAGTAGACTACCCACATTTTGGGAACCACTATAAAAATTCTATCTTCTGTGCTTGATTTTCTGTGTTGTCCCTTTACTGTTTACTGTTTTCTATTTCCTGTATTTACTTTATTATGTGTTGGTTGTGCTGATTGCATAGTTATTGGAATATAGTTTATTATTATGTGTGCATATTTAGGGTAAAGTTTTTAAATCTCTATTCATGCCCCTCTAGAGAATACTCAGAGGTTACACTATGCACTTTCATTTGATATCAGAGTCAGGTTGATCATAAAAAGGCTAATACCTTGATCAAAAGATCTCCTCACTCATATTTATTGTAAAATTATTTTTAGAAAATGAGTTCTAAGGGCTATGCATCAACAAGATCACCCGTGTGTAATCTTAATAAGTTTACACTCTGGAAGGTCAGAATAAAGTTATATATGAACTCCATTGATGAAGACATATTTGATGTTATTATTTTAGGTCCTCCAGCTCCAGTCAGGCAACATGCCAGTGGATCCGTGACACAACAAGCTGTGCCCATAGCTGAATGGATAGATGCTGAAAAGAAGCAGAAGACATGTGATGCCAAACCAAGGAATATTCTGGTGTTTACAATGTCTGATGACATCTTCCAGAAAGTAGTTGACTGCCAATAAGCAAAAGAGATCTGGGAATCCCTTTCCAGATTAGTAGAAGGAAGCTCTAATGAAAGGAAGGACAGAAATTCCCTACTCATATACCAATATGAGAACTTGCAAAAGAAAGCTGAGAAAAGTATTGCTGAAATGTAAGAGAGATTCAACACTATAATAAATGAGTTGAGAGGTCTGGATAAAGATATCTCTCTGATTGAAATATATGACAAGCTCCTCCTGTGCTTCCCAAGCGCATGAGACTCAAGGATCTGGGCCATCAGAAAGTCCAGATACCACAGAGAGATCTCCACTGATGTTTTGCTAGGAAAGCTCAAATCCTATGAGCTACTATTGAAAAATAGGGCTGAGACAGAGGCCAATGAGGTAGTCTCAACTCCCATCCAAAGGAGTATTGCCCTGAAGGTTGTTGAAGGAGAGCCTTCCACTCCTGAAGATGAGATGTTCAGCCTTTTAGCAAGAAGATTCAGAAAGTTGTCCAACACAAAAGATTTTAGAAGAAAAGAGTGGAGCTCAAAACACAGATTTGATAAAACTCCAAAGCAAGAAGTGATCTGTTTTTCCTGCAGAAAATTAGGATATATAGCTCCTGAGTGTCCTAAAGAGCAACAAGACAGGAGCAGTAGTAGAAAAGAGCACAAGAAGAAGAAGTCCTCGAAAAGAAAGGACAAGAAGAAGGGAAAGAGTTTCATTGCTAAAACCTGGAGTGATACAAGATCAGAATCAAGCTCTTATTCATCAGAGAGTGATGAAGAAACTAATGCTAAAGCTGGTTGTTGGCCTTGGGGGCCTACTATGATGATGAAGAAGATCGGGTAAGTATCTTTGATGATTTTGAATTTAATTCAGAAGAATTTAAAAACCGTTTCAAGGAATTTTGTAATAATCATCTTAAAATTCAAAAAGAATTAGAACTAGTTAGGAAAGAGTTAGAAGAGCTTAAGAAAGATGATTTGTATTCTAGAAATTATGATTTGAGAAATCAAATTTGTAAAAAGGAAACAATAATCACTAATCTAACTAATGAAAACTCAAAACTAAAAGAAGAGCTCACAAAGGCAAAAGCCTTTGAAGACTCACTCAATGGGAGGAGTCAAAAGCTCAAAGACATTACACAAAATCTCTCCATGAGATTTAAGCACCTAGGTCTAGGAGCAGACCCATCCACTAGCATAGAAGTCCCTAGTAGACCTGCCTGGAAAAATCCAATTATCTTTATTAGACATAGTGACTATCAAATAAGTGAGAGGAGTGTAGTGTTTAAGGATCAGGATAATAATAATCCTAATAAAATCACTGTATTTATTAAAGTAAATCCTAATATAGAGGAGAGACCTTTAGGGAAAAACAATTCAAAGGAACCATTAAATTTCAATCAAAAGGCTAAAGTCAAAAGTAGAAAAATTAGACATTCTGCATATTTTATACATTTAGATACATTTTATGCACATTTCCAGCACCAAGATAATAAACCTAGGTTTAATAAACATATTCTCTGTCATCCAAAAACACATCATGAAAGATCCTTCTATTCTTTCATATCATCCTATAATGGTAAAAGCAAAGGGTCCAAGGTAACCTGGATACCTTCTAATGTTTGAGTTACATGTGCAGGAGAACTTTGGATCCCTTCATTAGAGATAATTAAGAGAAAGGAAAGATTCTTTACTCAACATGGAACTTCAAAGAATCAAGGGAGCGACTTCATCTCTCAAACTCCTGTTAATGCATGCTAATTAACACCTATAATATTATAAATGGTATTTTCAATAAAGATAATTGCTGGGAAAAACAACATAAATTTTCTAAAGGAATACAACTGTATATTCAGAGTTGCGTCAAATAGATCTCGACGCACTGTCGAGTTCTACTCGATGCTAGCTTCGAATGCCACCTGAATTAGACAATTCGAATAACATTCGACACAGGGTCGATTATATATCGACGCATGCATCAACTTAATAGTGACTGAGTAATCTCGAAGGTACGTCGATTACTAATCGATGCAATGTTGACATGACAAACGCGCACAATTTTGCTTCTAGAAGCTGCTTCGACACATTTTGGCGTGCTGAATATTAATCTTTGTCGACGGTGCTTCAAATACAACCCTAAGTTGCGACGAATTGTCTTCTTTTAAGCAACTTAGATGTTGATTTTTTTACGCTTTCAAATTCTCTCATTCTTGCTCTCGTGCTTTCTTTCTCTCCAACTCTCCTGTGTTTTTGCTCTTGTTTCTCTCTCTCTCTTTCTTTCTTTTGTTTGCAGGTACATTACTCCAGATCCTATGACACCTCCTAAGGTGAGCTGGATTCGATGTGGATGTGGAATCATTCAACGCAGCATCTGATAACTTCAAAGCCATTCTCGGCTTATTTCATACTGCTGGGTTGACCAAGTTGATACCAACAAGGTGCAAGATTTTTGATGTTGAGTTGACAGAGCTGAAGGACAACATTCACATAGGAGATGATGACTCCCTCAATGGAAGAATATCTAAAAATGACATCAACATTACAGAGGAAATGCTATGTCAAACCTTTGATCTACCAAGTGGTAGTGACTCTGATGAACTGACAGGAGAAGAGACTAGTAAGGCATTACAAATAATGCAGTTCAGAAAGGAGAAGCCCATCAATCTGAAAAAGAATGATGTATCTGAAGAATACAAATTCTTAGCAGATATAGTGGGAAAGGTGTTATTATACAAGATTTCAGCACGTGATGCCATTCCCAAGCAGCAGCTCCAAATAATTGGAATTCTAATTCTAAATAAAAGAATCAACTGGGGGAAATGCCTCCCGAAGTTGATAGGACATAAATATGTTCATAAAGAAAATGCTTATATGAGAATGATGAGCCAAGTTCTGCTCCATCATTATCCAATGGTCTGCAAGTCCAAGGGAGTGCCTATTCCTCCTTGTAAGAGAATGAACATAGAGATTTTCTCAAAGTGAACCAGGCAAATTTTGAAGCTTGGTCAAGCTGCCCCCTCTCCTCCTCTTTATCCAGCTCTACAGGATCATGAGTCAAACCTACCAGGAAATCCAAGGGATAATCTAGCTCTAGAACCCACACCATAAATTTCTCTCCAACCACAACAACAACAACCATCCATCACAATCTCTGTTGAAAATCTTCTAGACATCCATTCTCTTCCTCAACCATAATCTCTCTTAACTCCAGAAGACAACCAGGCACAATCCCATATCCACCAAGATTTCCCAGACTTCAATGAAGATTCCACACCTCCACTTGACACACCTCATATCATCCAAAATCTGTCAGATATCAATGTTGTTACAACAGAAATTCATCCAGTCATCATATCCACATCTCCAAATGACACATCTCTTGCTTCTACCACCCAATCTACATCTCCCTTTGATGCTGAGCAAATAATTTCCAAAGCAGTAGGACTGGATACTGGTATATTTGCTGATTTGTTGGTCACTCAAGCCAGAAAATTCAACAGAAAGTATACTCAGATGGAGTCTAAGCTACAAGAATCAAAAGAGACACTTCTGGCACTCAAATCCTTTGTCTCCTCCTCAATGGTCACCAAGTCTTTCTTAACCTCCCCTATAAGTAAGGTTCATAAGGGGGAGAATGTAACACCCCAGGGCAGGCCACAACCTCTTCCTGTGTGTTAGGGCTGCAGCCCGAGTGACACCCCAACCAACTCTGCGCGCCTGTTTCTCAGCAGCGCCAGGTTGTTGAGGCCAGGTCTCGAACCCGCAACCTCCTGGATAAGAACTCCTTCAACCGAGTCTCATCACCAACTGAGCTGCAGCTCAGTTGGTGATGAGACTCGGTTGAAGGAGTTCTTATCCAGGAGGTTGCGGGTTCGAGACCTGGCCTCAACAACCTGGCGCTGCTGAGAAACAGGCGCGCAGAGTTGGTTGGGGTGTCACTCGGGCTGCAGCCCTAACACACAGGAAGAGGTTGTGGCCTGCCCTGGGGTGTTACAAAAAAGTGCACTTTTTTGTAACACCCCAGGGCAGGCCACAACCTCTTCCTGTGTGTTAGGGCTGCAGCCCGAGTGACACCCCAACCAACTCTGCGCGCCTGTTTCTCAGCAGCGCCAGGTTGTTGAGGCCAGGTCTCGAACCCGCAACCTCCTGGATAAGAACTCCTTCAACCGAGTCTCATCACCAACTGAGCTGCAGCTCAGTTGGTGATGAGACTCGGTTGAAGGAGTTCTTATCCAGGAGGTTGCGGGTTCGAGACCTGGCCTCAACAACCTGGCGCTGCTGAGAAACAGGCGCGCAGAGTTGGTTGGGGTGTCACTCGGGCTGCAGCCCTAACACACAGGAAGAGGTTGTGGCCTGCCCTGGGGTGTTACAAAAAGCTCAGTTGGTGATGAGACTCGGTTGAAGGAGTTCTTATCCAGGAGGTTGCGGGTTCGAGACCTGGCCTCAACAACCTGGCGCTGCTGAGAAACAGGCGCGCAGAGTTGGTTGGGGTGTCACTCGGGCTGCAGCCCTAACACACAGGAAGAGGTTGTGGCCTGCCCTGGGGTGTTACAAAAAAGTGCACTTTTTTGTAACACCCCAGGGCAGGCCACAACCTCTTCCTGTGTGTTAGGGCTGCAGCCCGAGTGACACCCCAACCAACTCTGCGCGCCTGTTTCTCAGCAGCGCCAGGTTGTTGAGGCCAGGTCTCGAACCCGCAACCTCCTGGATAAGAACTCCTTCAACCGAGTCTCATCACCAACTGAGCTGCCCTAACACACAGGAAGAGCTTTGATACCACTTTTTTGTAACACCCCAGGGCAGGCCACAACCTCTTCCTGTGTGTTAGGGCTGCAGCCCGAGTGACACCCCAACCAACTCTGCGCGCCTGTTTCTCAGCAGCGCCAGGTTGTTGAGGCCAGGTCTCGAACCCGCAACCTCCTGGATAAGAACTCCTTCAACCGAGTCTCATCACCAACTGAGCTGCAGCTCAGTTGGTGATGAGACTCGGTTGAAGGAGTTCTTATCCAGGAGGTTGCGGGTTCGAGACCTGGCCTCAACAACCTGGCGCTGCTGAGAAACAGGCGCGCAGAGTTGGTTGGGGTGTCACTCGGGCTGCAGCCCTAACACACAGGAAGAGGTTGTGGCCTGCCCTGGGGTGTTACAAAAAAGTGCACTTTTTTTGTAACACCCCAGGGCAGGCCACAACCTCTTCCTGTGTGTTAGGGCTGCAGCCCGAGTGACACCCCAACCAACTCTGCGCGCCTGTTTCTCAGCAGCGCCAGGTTGTTGAGGCCAGGTCTCGAACCCGCAACCTCCTGGATAAGAACTCCTTCAACCGAGTCTCATCACCAACTGCAGCTCAGTTGGTGATGAGACTCGGTTGAAGGAGTTCTTATCCAGGAGGTTGCGGGTTCGAGACCTGGCCTCAACAACCTGGCGCTGCTGAGAAACAGGCGCGCAGAGTTGGTTGGGGTGTCACTCGGGCTGCAGCCCTAACACACAGGAAGAGGTTGTGGCCTGCCCTGGGGTGTTACAAAAAAAGTGCACTTTTTTGTAACACCCCAGGGCAGGCCACAACCTCTTCCTGTGTGTTAGGGCTGCAGCCCGAGTGACACCCCAACCAACTCTGCGCGCCTGTTTCTCAGCAGCGCCAGGTTGTTGAGGCCAGGTCTCGAACCCGCAACCTCCTGGATAAGAACTCCTTCAACCGAGTCTCATCACCAACTGAGCTGCACTTTTTTGTAACACCCCAGGGCAGGCCACAACCTCTTCCTGTGTGTTAGGGCTGCAGCCCGAGTGACACCCCAACCAACTCTGCGCGCCTGTTTCTCAGCAGCGCCAGGTTGTTGAGGCCAGGTCTCGAACCCGCAACCTCCTGGATAAGAACTCCTTCAACCGAGTCTCATCACCAACTGAGCTGCACTTTTTTGTAACACCCCAGGGCAGGCCACAACCTCTTCCTGTGTGTTAGGGCTGCAGCCCGAGTGACACCCCAACCAACTCTGCGCGCCTGTTTCTCAGCAGCGCCAGGTTGTTGAGGCCAGGTCTCGAACCCGCAACCTCCTGGATAAGAACTCCTTCAACCGAGTCTCATCACCAACTGAGCTGCAGCTCAGTTGGTGATGAGACTCGGTTGAAGGAGTTCTTATCCAGGAGGTTGCGGGTTCGAGACCTGGCCTCAACAACCTGGCGCTGCTGAGAAACAGGCGCGCAGAGTTGGTTGGGGTGTCACTCGGGCTGCAGCCCTAACACACAGGAAGAGGTTGTGGCCTGCCCTGGGGTGTTACAGAGAATATGCATGAGGAGCTGTGTATTCAAGAGAATGTGAGTGGCCAGGGGAAAGAATAGAGTTTACAAGAAAAAGAGACTGTTCCAAATGCCCCAAATGATGAAGTTCCCGATCCTGATATGATTACAATATTTCAAAAAGGAAATAATATAGAGGGAGTCTATCACAGATGCTCAGAAAGCTATTCTCATCACTGAACATCTGGTAGCAACTCAGGGGGAGATACTTGTATCAACCCAGGGGGAGCCCTTAGAAAAAGATTAGCTCTTGGATGAAGTATCAAAAATTGCTAAGGAGGCTGCTCAGACTGTACTATAAGATGCACAAATTCAGGAGGAGCCTCCTAAAGAAGATGACATTCGGGCTGAAGAGGATGAGCCTCTGGTCTTTGCTTCAAGGAAGGTAACAGAAAAATTCTTCTCAAGGAAGAAGAAAACTCCTCCAAAGGAGTAGAACAATACATATGAACAATCTCTATAGTAATTTCTCAGTAAACATATTTGAAGTTATATAATTATGGAAGACAATTTGATCAATTGGAATCTTATCATATTGATCTATGCTTCTGTGCAAAGATGTCAATTTATGTCTAGTGTATAATTGTTTGTACTGTGCTTTTATTCAACTGAAATCACTTACATTATTTGTAAAATTTGTTAAGATAAATAAGGGAGATTATTGGAAAAAACACTCTTGTGATTTATCTAACAAATTATCTTAAAAGTGATTTCATAATCTAGGATATATTACCTATATTGTATAGAGAGGGTAATCTGGTCATTAGATGTCCCATGATATCGCATTCACACTAGAGTGTTAAGACGCAACTTTAATTTGAATTCGACGCGGAAGAAGAATCCGTCAAAGCAATATCAGAAGTCGATGCAACTTCGATTTAAAGTTGACGCAAAAGTTCAAGTTCAAAGTCCAAGTCTACAACTCGACGGATACGTCGATAGGTATTGGACGCAACGTCGACATCTGAGTTCAATCAGAGCTAAGAAAGATTTCGAAGCTTCTTCTATAAGAACTCAGATGTGCGTCGAATAGAGGGAAAATGAAATCGAAGCTACGTCGAATACAAATAGAAAAGAAAGGTTTTCTACTGTCTTTTCAGATGCTTTTCCAGAAGGTGTCCAAGGTCATAGTCTGAATTCTAACCGCTCATTTATTGCCAAGAATGGAACGAAGTACTTCAGATGGACAACAAATATATTCTTGGAAGTTATTCAAAATAGATTGACGTGTCGGGAAACAGAAATAGAGAGAAATACTTTTGTCCAAAGGATATTCCTTCTAAGGACAGAACAAAAGAGGAAAGAAATTCAAATACTATTCGACAAAGAATAAATATACACATAAAAGAAGAAGAATATAATAATGTAATTCTTTAGTCTTCTTCTTCTCCTCTCTCAAACTTTCTCTCTGAAAAGAAAAGAAGAACAACTCTGTACAGGAATACATACAAGGTTGCCGCTTCTTCTTCATATCTTTTAGCAGCAAGCAAACTAGAGTACATAGATCACAGAGGATCATAAGCTCATAACCCTTGCATTCTTCTCTACCATAAGCAGGGGTTCATTATATATACGGATCCTCAAGAACATCAAAAGACAACATTCTGTGTGATAGTTGTAGAAGGATTTATACAGCATAATCCTTCTCTTCTTCTTCTTCTTCTTCTTCTTCTTTATTTCTCCATTTCTATTCTGTAACTGAGAAATAGTCCTAAGAATCCCTCTTTAAAGGATTCAGTTGGTTCAATGATTCTCCTTATCAAAAGACTCAGTGATTCTAAGAGTCTTCTTGTCAAAAGACTCAATGTGTGGTTCTAAGAGTCTCCTTATCAAAAGACTCATTGCAGATTCTGAGAGTTTCCTTATTAAAAGACTCAGGCACTAGATAGTGAAATCCGACCAAGTGGTAGAAGAGTGAACTACCCATATTTTGGTGAAACACTATAAAAATTATGTGTCTTCTATGTTTGATTTTCTTTGCAGTCCCTTTACTATTTACTGTTTTCTATTTCCTATGTTTACTTTATTCTGTGTTGGTTGTGTTGATTGCATAGTTATTGGAATAGTTTATAATTATGTGTGCATATTTAGGATAAAGTTTTTAAATCTCTATTCACCCCCCTCGAGAGAATACTCAGAGGTTACACTGTGCACTTTCAGTTGTGAGACTGGGGGGAACCACTAAATGCTACAGATTCATCATTGTCGATGCCCCCAACAGCTACAACACCATCTTCGGTATGCCACTCATCAGTGCCTACAAGTGTGTGCCCTCCTCCTACCACCAATGCCTGAAGTACAACCAAGGAGGGTTGCAGATCAGGATCTGAAGCAATCCCAAGGTGGCGAGGCAGTGCTATCTCAACGCCGTCAACACCATCAGCTGGAGGGAGGAAGCCGAAGTGGTGGATCAGGTGATGGAAGAGATGGCATGGCTGGAGGCTGCTGAGGAGGTAGGATAAAAGGAGATTATATCTGAAGGCAGGAGGCTGGGGAAGGTGAAAATCAACGGGGATCTAGAGGAAGGAGATAAAGAGAAGATCTTGTCCTGCATCCAGGAGAACGCAAATATCTTTGCGTGGAGTGCAACAGACATGTCAGGCATTAATGTGGACGTCACATGTCATCATCTCAACCTAGATAAGGGAGTCCATCCCATCCAGCAGAAGAAGAGGGCGACCATTATTACCCTGACCGAACCCATCAGAGAGGAGGTCAGGAAGCTGTTGGTGGCGGGGTTTGTGTCGGCGATCCAGTATCCAGGTTGAGTCTCCAATATTGTAATAGTAAAAAAGGGAGATGGAAAATGATGCATGTGTATTGACTTCTCTCTTCTTAATAAAGCTTGCCCCAATGATTGCTATCTCTTGCCTAGAATCGACGAGCTAGTAGATTCGGCCGTCGGATTCCCTGTCATGAGTTTTTTAGACGCCTTTTCTGGTTACCACCAAATTCGCATACACCCTCTCGACATAAAAAAATGCATCCTTCATTACCAACGACGGGTGATATTACTATAAAATGATGCCTTTCGGGCTTAAGAACGCAGGAGCTACCAATCAGTGAATGATGGATAGGGTGCTCAAGGAGCAGAAGCGGCAAAACCTAGAAGTATATGTTGATGACCTCATGGTAAAGACCAGGAGTGTAGAGGAGCACCTCTGTGACCTGGAAGAAACCTTCAACACACTCCGAAAATACAAAAAGAGGCTGAACCCGACCAAGTGCATTTTCGGGGCAAAGAAGGGGAAGTTCTTGGGTACCTCTTGACCCCGGCGAGAGTGGAGCCAAATCCGAACAAGGTCAAGGCGATTATGGAGATGGAAGCGCCTTGGAATGTCAAGGAAGTGCAACGTCTGACAGGTCGACTGGCAGGATTAAGATGGTTCCTCTCTAGGGCTGGGGAAAAGTGCTCACCATTCTTCAAAACACTCCGAGATAACAAGAAATTCGAATGGTCGATAGAGTGTTAAGGCACCTTCGAGAGCTTGAAGCTCCAGCTGACGCGAGCACCCTTATTGCAAGGACATAGGGAGGGAGAGGACCTCTTCTTGTACGTCGGGGGTATGAGCCAAAGCGGTGAGTTCAGTTTTGGTCTACGAGGAGGGAAAAAGGCAGTTCCATATTTACTATGTGAGTCGGGTCTTGCGGAAGGCTGAATTACGATACCTCATCTTGGAGAAGCTGGCATTTGCCTTGATAGTTTCAGCCCGAAGACTCCGACCCTATTTCCAGGCCCATCCGATCAAGGTGGTGACTGATCACCCACTCCGCAGTATCCTAGAAGGAGTAGAGCACTTGGGAAGATTGTCCAAGTGGTCAGTGGAGCTCAGCGAGTTTGACGTTACGTATGTGCCTCGGCTGGCCATCAAGGCCCAGGTTGTAGCAGACTTCTTGGCCGACTACACCGTGGAAGTAGAGGAAGAGGAAGCACCCCAACGAGTGGCCTTGGAAATGTTCGTGGATGGAGCGTCGAGGAAAAAATCATGTGGGGGAGGCATCGTACTGATCAGCCCCGAAGGCTCCAGGATCGAGTAGTCCATTGATATCCACTTCCCGGTCACCAACAACTAGGCGAAGTATGAGTCCATAATCGCAGGGCTCCACCTAACCCAGGAACTGGGAGTTCACGACATCATAGTTCACTCCGACTCGATGGTGGTCGCCTCCCAGGTTCGAGGAGAGTTGTTGTAACGGCCCCAAACTGTGAAAAGTTACAAATGAATAAGAAAACTCAATTTAAATTATTATATGTACATAAATATATATCCCCTATGATGAAAATGCAAATCAGTGTCAACTCGGAGTTCCTTCGAGAGTTGAGTATCAGGTTTAATTTGACGTTTTGGGTTTTTCGAGGCTTTTAGCGGAATATGATCTTTCATGGTTTAAGAAGTTATCTCCTAGTTAAAGTAGGGTGCTAATAGAGGAAAGTGATGAAGTGGTGTACTTATATGCAAATTGGTGTGCCACTAACATGTTATGTTAGCCATGTTGATTTGGTTTGCTTTAATTCATGCTAAAAACTAATATGGTGTGCTAATAGAGGAGCTTGAAGTTGGTGTGCGTATAGGAATTCATGTAAGGCGGTGGAATGTCAAAGGCGGTGCTGCCAATTTATATTTGCGATCCCTATCCTCTTTCCCTGTCTAGGGCTTTTGTCGGGATGGAAGTTAGGGCTGGCAGCGACCCCTCTACCTCCTCGATGCTCCTTCCTTCCCATGTTGTCGCCGGTGTTAGAGAACTTGCTGCTACCCTTGAGTTATGCCTTAGCTGCTATGTTCATGCGATGTTGATGGTTGTGATCAGCAGGGACGTCGGCACTGTGAGCCTCTCCTTACTCTTTTCTCTCTTCTCAGTTTCAGTTATATGGGTTGCTAGTGGATGGTTCTGGTTTTATTAATCTCTAGTTTGAAAGATTTTCGTGATTTATGAACCACTGCGTCTCCCTCTGTCTTGATTTCTTTGCCTTAGCTTCTAAGTTGGGGGTTTCCTGGTTCATACTCATGTTGGTCGACTGCTATGTGTTTCCATGTTATGTTGAATATTGTTTCATGAGTGAGAGGATGGATCATTTGGGGCTTTTAGGTGGCTGGAAGAGGGGCTTTTAAATGTTTGGTTCTAGTGGATTTGGAAGCCGTGAGAGGGCTGCTTTAAGTATATTTACTGGCTGTTTTTGATGCTACAGCTGGTACCCCTTTTTATTTGTCCAGATTAATGGATCGGATTTAAGTTTTCCTGTACATGTTTTTCTTTGGATAATGGGGATTTTGGGCCGGCTGTTACTTTTCCCTCCCTGTAATTATTCTGATGCTTACTGCTCTTCCCAGCTTATGCTTGAGTCTTGGAATTCATTTTTCAGTGGCCACAAACTGAGTTCACAAAAGGGGAAATTGTGTTTGTTGGCCAGCTCCTATAGTTCAGCTATAGTTTAATTGTGGTTTAATCTTAATGAGCTATTGTTATGATGCCCAACTCCACTGCAATGAATATTGGGGAATTTCATTCAGCTGCTGTACGTGTTGTTTTGCTTAAGGAAGGGCTTCTCCTTACTGTTAACTGCCATTATTATTGTTCATGGAGAGTTATAATCTTTATATTAGAAAAGCTACATGGGAGTGAGGTTGGGATGGAGTTTTGTCCTAAAGTTGAAAGTCTCTCTTCTAGAGTTATACAAACTAGAGGGCTGTTGAGTAGCTACCAAATGATGCCATCACATAATAATTGTTGTACCTATAGTGAGGTGCAACCCCGATAGAAATGACCCTATATGATACGATTCCTATACAGATATCGCAAAGGATGGCATCTCAAAATAGGCGTGGCAACTACATGAATTGCGATAAAAGAAAAGAACGACTGATGGTGAGAGCTACCTGTTTCATTTATGCTTTATGGCTTTACTTTCTTTTTATATACACACTCTTTTTATACTGAATGTTACATGCATAGTTGATATCACTGATACTAAATGTCGTTATATTGTATGGCCTTGAAAAAGGCAAACATGCGAATGTTATTTCTGAGGGGATTTTAAAAATGAATAACTCACTTTTTGTAATTGTGTCGACACGAGGTTATGTTACGGGCGAATTGAAGTGCATGCATATGAATGAAATGAATATGATGATTTGCCAAGTCAGTCGGCCGTAGTCGGAAACGCGTGTGCACGTACTGATTTGGATACAGGACCCAGAGGGGTCGGGCCAGTCTACCGAGTCAGTCGGCCGTAGGCAGAAATGCGTGCGCACGTACTGATTTGGATAGATGACCCAGAGGGGTCGGGCCCAAAGAAAAGGAAAAATGAAAATGAATTTCAATTCAATCGCCCCTAATATATCCTAAGAAAAGAAACATTCATGGAAATACTGAGTTAAAGAGTTATAAAGGTACATGGATAAATGCTTATAGACATGAAAACTGACATGAAGTTATGTATGTGCACTGCGACCATGATATAGATACAGTTATGATACTTGCATTGTTTACATGTTCCGTAGCTCATATGAATGCTATAGCTCCTTATACTGTTTATGATTATTGAAATGTTTTCCCCCCAGTCATTATGTTCTTTCATAGATACTAATATATGGACACACTAATATAATGGACATACTGATACATACTGATACTTGCATTGTTTTACTGTTATACTGATACAAGGATTTAGTGCTTATACTGATACACTGCTTTACTGTTATATTGTACATGGTATGGTTATGATCTTATACTGCTCATAATGTTTTATTGATACT
Organism: Dactylorhiza incarnata; assembly: GCA_033032865.1. Lineage (NCBI taxonomy): Eukaryota > Viridiplantae > Streptophyta > Magnoliopsida > Asparagales > Orchidaceae > Dactylorhiza > Dactylorhiza incarnata. The sequence goes on from JAWHQI010000450.1 coordinate 1,206,575, forward strand.
AACATGTTCATATAGTTATATGCTGCATAAGTTACTACTGAGACAGAAAATGGTTAGTATGAAAACTATGTTTTAAAACGCGTAAGTTTTCTAATTGTATATAGAAATGAAAGAGGTTTATCCTCACTTAGTCATATTTTTATGACTAAGCCCGTCGTCAAATTTTGTAGGTAACAGACGTGACTTGGAATACGCAAAACCAAAAGGACTGATTAAGATAGAACAGAAAAGATTCAACGAATAATACAAGGTATGCAAGTAAATTTCTTATTATGTGTTTTTATTTTGTATTCACTAGCCGCTCTTCAACCTGGGACACATGTTTGAACGTAGCTTAGATACAGATATATGTGGGGTCTAACTAGGGGCCTCACAATTTGGTATCAGAGCCAGGTTTTCAAGAAGTTCGGTTGTACTGAGTACTAAATAAGCACACCTGATATGATAGTGAGAAAAGCGTTCATAGAAATCTAGTAAATGAGAAATTATTTTTAATTTAAAGTACGTCCAAGGGTTTTGAAAGAATTCATGAAATGATAAGACTTAAATGAAATGTACACGAACATGAAGCGAGATAACTTCAAGTAGATCTTGTTATTGTCCCTATTGCTCAAATCAGCCCAAATGGTTTTGCAAAGAAAGATCTCCGTATTGTTTACGATAGATAAATGAATATGATAAGTATAAATGAGTTGAAAGATGAATGTACTTAGAACTGGAAGAAAGGTTATACGTATATAAAAGCGTTGTATCTTTTTATAATGTGATGACGGAGGTATGTAAAATGATTGAACATGTAATACGGGTGTATAAATGATGAACTCTAATTTTCTACAAGAAACAAATGTTTATTGTCCATGAAGACATTGCTAAACATCTATAGAAAAATTAAATAACGCTATTCACTGTTAATATTTTGGAAACTTTTTGCAATAGCAAGAAGAAGCAATAGTGAAGAAAATGAATATGCATTATAAGTCTACTTTCTTTATGTATGGTATGTATACATGATTTTGAAACGTGTTCATGTAAAAAGAAAATGGAATTTGGTTATAATAGAAGTTATAAATGTAAGTAGTGGTAATATGATGTCATGACTTCAATGAATATGAAAAGAAGTGATACTACAGAAAGATGTATTTGAATAAAATCTTCATACATGAACTTGTATTCCAGCAATGCTGAAGTGAATATTACAAAACCACGACTATCTTAACGACAAAATGAGTGCATATAGTAAAGGTATTTTCATGACTCAAAGTAAGGTAAACCTATCAATTTCAGTTTATGATGGTATAAGAAGGAATCAAAATAATTTTGATGAGATGAAATATGAAATAATATCAAGGATTATTATGCTTATATTTATGATGCCTGTATGAAATCATTTGACTATAACAAGTAAGGATAAAGATGACGCGTAAATTTAAAGGCATGAAATGAATATGCTATCTAAAATGAGAGGAAGAAAAGAAAACATCGATGGAGAAGGGTGTCGTAAAGTTCAAAAATGTAGGATGGTGAATGAAACAAGAAATTGTTGGGTTAATTTAATTTCAGATTGAAAGGATATTATGTTTAGATGGAATGATAAGTATCAACATATAAATCAGAACTAGATGAACATGTAAATGAAGGGAAAAGCTACTAATGGTTTCTGTTTTTGTGGTATCATTTAGTACGTAAAATATGCTAGAGGAAAATGATTCGACCCATAATATGGAGTTACGATATAATGTTTGCAATAAAAAGATGATATCTATGATGTCTAACGTGAGGCTTCAAACGAGTATGAAATATTATTTTCATCCAGATGAACTTAGAACCATGATAGCAAAGGTATAAGATAATTAATAATTACAAACGATTTGATTAAATGAAAAAGGCTTATATTTATGTTGCATCATAGTCATTGAAGAATGCACAAACAAATATCCATAGTAAGTCTAAATAATTACATTCGGTGTAAAAGTGATAAAGCCTATATGACTTTGAATTAAGAATCATGAAAAACTCACTGCCAATAATAAAAGGAGAATATGATGATGGGTATGTACATTGAAGGAAATGAATAAGCAAAGTAAAGACTATAATGATTTGTAATTTCACTTTCGCTCTATATAATATATTTCTTGGATTTCGGCCGAATCTTTGATACGTTATATGGTTATGAAAGCGGTGTTACAAAACTAATATTAAAAAAATGAATGAAAAAGGAACAAGAGATCAATTTCCCAACACATTCCATCATGAGAGTTAGTAATGGAATAAATGTTAACCTATATTAAGTTAAAATAAAGGTCCCACATGACCGGTTGCGTCATAAAGACCACTAGCAAATGCTTGAGATAACCATCTTCTCCAAGGAATATTTCTTACCTGTGTAAAAAGAAAGTAGTATTTTCACAAATCAAACTTATACGAATATGAGAAGCATGGAGTAGTTGATATAGGAAGGTGCTTATCAATGAACGAAAGATCACACGTAAAGTAAATGAATGTGCTTACATGTAATGGAACGGTGTATATTTAACGGGCTCTAATTCATATAATAGTTATAATATGTACTGTAAAAAGAAGCAATGGTGAATGAAACGAATAGGCATTGTAAATCTATCTTCATTTTATGTACCAAAGTTTTGAAACAACGTGTTACACGCACAGGTAAAAAGAAAATGAAATAGAGTTAGTAAATTGTGTACCAAGCCCGTCGTTTCAATACTATGTAATTGTTTCAAGAAATGTGAAAATTAAAGATAAAGTAAACTGAGGTTGAGATAAAGACGAAATGTTAAAAAGGAATTTGCAAATGAAAACAACGTGAATATGAAAATGTGAAGCTACGGAAAAAGAAAATCCACTAACATTCGACATATTGTAGGTCGTATTGGAAAGGGCCAATAGGAAAATGACATGGGAAGTAAATGAAACTGCAAAATGCAAATGAAAATATGCTAAAGAAAAGACGTAAGGAAGACAAATTAAAGGAAAGTTTATATGCTAAAAGTTTACGATCAAAGTTTATATGCAATAAATGAGAATACTGATGAATGATAATATGTGCGTTGGTAAAAAGATAATGTGAAAGCTCACAATGCGCATGTCATGTTAAGTACGTTACGACAATGCGACACGGAATAAGGTACTGAATGATGACACATGCTTCATGAAACACTAATATTCTTTTACAGTTCATTGTGGCGGTTTGTTACTCGCTATAATTTTAAGAGTACGGAAAACGAGAAAGCGAGTAAAAGTTTGAATGTGGGGGAAAGGAAATAATGTCATATTTGAGAATTTATATATCGTGTCCTATTTTCGAGGACGAAAATCTTTTATAAGAGGGGAAGAAATTGTAACGGCCCCAAACTGTGAAAAGTTACAAATGAATAAGAAAACTCAATTTAAATCATTATATGTATATAAATATATATCCCCTATGATGAAAATGCAAATCAGTGTCAACTCGGAGTTCCTTCGAGAGTTGAGTATGAGGTTTAATTTGACGTTTTGGGTTTTTCTAGGCTTTTAGCGGAATATGATCTTTCATGGTGTAAGAAGTTATCTCCTAGTTAAAGTGGGGTGCTAATAGAGGAAAGTGATGAAGTGGGGTACTTATATGCAAATTGGTGTGCCACTAACATGTTATGTTAGCCATGTTGATTTGGTTTGCTTTAATTCATGCTAAAAACTAATATGGTGTGCTAATAGAGGAGCTTGAAGTTGGTGTGCGTATAGGAATTCATGTAAGGCGGTGGAATGTCATAGGCGGTGCTGCCAATTTATATTTGCGATCCTGATCCTCTTTCCCTGTCTAGGGCTTTTGTCGGGCTGGAAGTTAGGGCTGGCAGCGACCCCTCTTCCTCCTCGACGCTCCTTCCTTCCCATGTTGTCGCCGGTGTTAGAGAACTTGCTGCTACCCTTGAGTTATGCCTTAGCTGCTATGTTCATGCGATGTTGATGGTTGTGATCAGCAGGGACGTCGACACTGTGAGCCTCTCCTTACTCTTTCTCTCTTCTCAGTTTCAGTTATATGGGTTGCTAGTGGATGGTTCTGGTTTTATTAATCTCTAGTTTGAAGGATTTTCGTGATTTATGAACCACTGCGTCTCCCTCTCTCTTGATTTCTTTGCCTTAGCTCCTAAGTTGGGGGTTTCCTGGTTCATACTCATGTTGGTCAACTGCTATGTGTTTCCATGTTATGTTGAATATTGTTTCATGAGTGAGAGGATGGATCATTTGGGGCTTTTAGGTGGCTGGAAGAGGGGCTTTTAAATGTTTGGTTCTAGTGGATTTGGAAGCCATGAGAGGGCTGCTTTAAGTATATTTACTGGCTGTTTTTGATGCTACAGCTGGTACCCCTTTTTATTTGTCCAGATTAATGGATCGGATTTAAGTTTTCCTGTACATGTTTTTCTTTGGATAATGGGGATTTTGGGCCGGCTGTTACTTTTCCCTCCCTGTAATTATTCTGATGCTTACTGCTCTTCCCAGCTTATGCTTGAGTCTTGGAATTCATTTTTCAGTGGCCACAAACTGAGTTCACAAAAGGGGAAATTGTGTTTGTTGGCCAGCTCCTATAGTTCAGCTATAGTTTAATTGTGGGTTTAATCTTAATGAGCTATTGTTATGATGCCCAACTCCACTGCAATGAATATTGGGGAATTTCATTCAGCTGCTGTACGTGTTGTTTTGCTTAAGGAAGGGCTTCTCCTTACTGTTAACTGCCATTATTATTGTTCATGGAGAGTTATAATCTTTATATTAGAAAAGCTACATGGGAGTGAGGTTGGGATGGAGTTTTATCCTAAAGTTGAAAGTCTCTCTTCTAGAGTTATACAAACTAGAGGGCTGTTGAGTAGCTACCAAATGATGCCATCACATAATAATTGTTGTACCTATAGTGAGGTGCAACCCCGATAGAAATGACCCTATATGATACGATTCCTATACAGATATCGCGAAGGATGGCATCTCAAAATAGGCGTGGCAACTACATGAATTGCGATAAAAGAAAAGAACGACTGATGGTGAGAGCTACCTGTTTCATTTATGCTTTATGGCTTTACTTTCTTTTTATATACACACTCTTTTTATACTGAATGTTACATGCATAGTTGATATCACTGATACTAAATGTCGTTATATTGTATGGCCTTGAAAAAGGCAAACAGGCGAATGTTATTTCTGAGGGGATTTTAAAAATGAATAACTCACTTTATGTAAGCGTGTCGACACGAGGTTATGTTACGGGCGAATTGAAGTGCATGCATATGAATGAAATGAATATGATGATTTGCCAAGTCAGCCGGCCGTAGGCGGAAACGCGTGTGCACGTACTGATTTGGATACAGGACCCAGAGGGGTCGGGCCAGTCTACCGAGTCAGTCGGCCGTAGGCGGAAACGCTTGTGCATGTACTGATTTGGATAGATGACCCAGAGGGGTCGGGCCCAAATAAAAGGAAAAATGAAAATGAATTTCAATTCAATCGCCCCTAATATATCCTAAGAAAAGAAACGTTCATGGAAATACTGAGTTAAAGAGTTATAAAGGTACATGGATAAATGCTTATAGACATGAAAATTGACATGAAGTTATGTATGTGCACTGCGACCATGATATAGATACAGTTATGATACTTGCATTGTTTACATGTTCCGTAGCTCATATGAATGCTATAGCTCCTTATACTGTTTATGATTATTGAAATGTTTTCCCCCCAGTCATTATGTTCTTTCATAGATACTGATACATGGACACACTGATATAATGGACATACTGATACATACTGATACTTGCATTGTTTTACTGTTATACTGATACAAGGATTTAATGCTTATACAGATACACTGCTTTACTGTTATATTGTACATGGTATGGTTATGATCTTATACTGCTCATAATGTTTTATTGATACTAACATGTTCATATAGTTATATGCTGCATAAGTTACTACTGAGACAGAAAATGGTTAGTATGAAAACTATGTTTTAAAATGCGTAAGTTTTCTAATTGTATATAGAAATGAAAGAGGTATATCCTCACTTAGTCATATTTTTATGACTAAGCCCGTCGTCAAATTTTGTAGGTAACGGACGTGACTTGGAATACGCAAAACCAAAAGGATTGATTAAGATAGAACAAAAAAGATTCAACGAATAATACAAGGTATGCAAGTAAATTTCTTATTATGTGTTTTTATTTTGTATTCACTAGCCGCACTTCAACCTGGGACATATGTTTGAACGTAGCTTAGATACAGATATATGTGGGGTCTAACTAGGGGCCTCACAGTTGTCGTAGACCATACCGTAGCACTGGGCTCCTCCCCTACAGGCTGGCTACTTTCCCCCTCGAGTGAGTTCTATGTCCTCGAGCAGAGAGTTGTCATAGACCAGACTATAGAACTGAGCTCCTCCCCCGCAGGCTGGCTACTTGCCCCCTCAAATGGATTCTAAGTCCCATGATGTGCTAGCTCTATGCTAATTCTAGGACAAATTGGAGAAGGGTGTGAGGAGAGAAGTACCAATACCCTTCGACATGCGACTAACGAAACTACGCACTCGCCCGCCGCCTCGCAAAAAATTCTAGCGCGCGCGATCACCCAGTGCAGCGAGGCCTCCGCTAACCATCTCTCACTCTTGGCGAGTTAGAGGGACTTAACCGTGGTGCACCGAAATGCAGGCCAGACAACGCGTGCGCTGATGGTGGCGAGCTCTCCAAGTGATACCGCGAGCCGCTCACAGATATTTGTGAGCCCTCTCCAAATTCTCCCCGCTTTCTCTGATATAGTCCTCGCCTCGCCTGATATATTCTTCTAAAAGGGAGGCCTCACCCATGGTGCCCGCCACTTGCGCGAACTGGTGGAGGTCATCCTCGGTGGCGTTCTGGCGAGTTTCCATCTCATACAATCTCTCCTCTATATCTGTTACACAATCAAACAGGTCGCCCTCACCCTGCAGTTGGTGTTGGAACTCCTCCGCTTCAGCGAGGTGATCTCCAATATCAACCAGTCGCTCATTCACCTCGGCGGGTCGCAAGCCCATCAAAAAAGAGTCGCAGGCTTGGAGGACAGCCATGAGACGGACCCACTACCCCTCGTTGAAACCAGACAGGTCTACGAGTAGCTCCCTCAAGGGCGTGGATGCTGCGAGCAACAGAGACCCCGACAACGAGTTCATAGACGATGTACGTCCGGAAGAGGTGGACTCATGACTATCTGAAAGAAGAAACCAGGCAGCGGAGGTACGTTGCAGAAGTAAAAAAGAGGTAATAAGGTAAGCGGGGCGAGTTCCTACAGGAGCGTTGTCTTCCCCCTAAGGCCGAGGCGGATCCTCCCGAAGTACTTCGGTAGAGGAGGGCTGGCGGAGGACCACGCATGTCCCTCTGGGCAGGGGACCCATCATCAAGGACTTCCCCCCGGAAGTGGGGCGAGTAGGCTGACCGACCCCAGACTGGTGTTGAGAAGTCTGCGAGAGGGGGGTTAGAGCCGAACCAACTTGCCCTGGGATCAAAGAAGATGCGCTGGATAGGCCCTTCGACGGCGCCTCGATGAGTTGTTCAGGCTACACCTGGCGATTGGAAGGCACTGCAGAGAACAAAGATTTAAGATGGGCTCAATTTAGTTAGGCGGGGAGGAAATATCCTTACCTGGTAACATGGAGGGGCGAACCGGAGGGAGCTTCAGAGCGCCCATGTCATCTAGAGGCAGTCTCGCATCCCCGACCCCACCGATCGTGGTCTCGATCTCGCCCTCGCCTTGTCGGAGAGGCAAGTCAACGTTGGTTTCTTCGCGGATGGGCGAGGCGGCTAACCTCTTGGGTGAAGGCACGCATCTCGCGGTAGACTCAGGGTCAACAGAAGATTTCTCGCGTGGGTCAGGATCGACTCTCTTCCTTTTTTGCTTCTTCTTCCCTGTGGAGCTAGGAAGGAAAGGGGTTAGGAACTCGCCGATGATATCGAGAACGACGGCCTTTGTGTCCACTTTATGTAGAAAGTGAGATCATACCATTTGGAGACCAACAACTCCCTGTATGGCAGATTTAGTAAGGCTGGTCCTAGTGAAGGACACACCATAAAATGTAAATAACTTCTATTTAGTAATTGATATGAGGCTGAAAATCTAACCACGTGTGAATATACCCTAGATCTACTATGAGCCCAAAAATCATAAATTTTTGGGCTCATATTTCTAAGGTTCTAGTGGAAATTTAATAAATCACATATGGTGATATGGGTGATTTGGGCTCAAATCACTCCAAATCTCCTTTGGGAGGTTGGTTATGTATATAGTAGGCTCTGGTTAAAAAATTTAGGTCCTTGGGGCCTATGCACATTAGGTTATTCCGCATACAAGTGTAAGGAAAATTTGGTGTGCGTATAACACCACCATGTAATACTAGGTTTACATGAGAGTTTAAGGGTTTTCCTTTGGTCAACTTTAATGAAATTTGAACCATGCACTTAGGATCATAATACAATACTCTATAGTGAAAATCATCAACATTTGGGTTAATTTCCCTAGGAAGGTTGACTTCTCATGATTTGGTCACATAGACCCCAAATGAGTAAATATAGGGCCAAAGCTCACGGAAATGTAGTGAAACCTTGTATATAGACTTTTTTTTATACCAGTAGGAAGCTTTGAGAATTTTATTGGAATTAATCTTTGATCATATGACATGCTTCCTTCACAAAGTAGAAGTTGAGTTTATAACTTGAGAAATTCATAACATGAATTATACTTGCTGGATTGTTATAGAATTTTGCACATAGACTTTTCATACCAGTAGGAAACTCTGAGAATTTTATTAGAATTAATCTTTGATTATATGACATGCTTCCTTCACAAAGTAGAAGTTGGGTTTATAAGTTCAAAAATTCATAACATGAATTATACTTGCTAGATTGTTATAGAACTTTGTATATAGACTTTTCATACCAGTAGAAAGCCCTGAGAATTTTATTAGAATTTTGCACATGAATTATACTTGCTGGAGTAGTCACGGGATGGGTGACCTCTTGGGAAGTTCCTGCGCTACCGCTTAACTGAATCATTCATCATGAAAAGGGGGGATGCGCCCTCCAACAACCCACTGTGCCCTGTGGTGGGACAGAGAGGGGTTGAGGTGCATGGTCTGCAGACCAGTTAAGGCTGAACCATTTCGAGTTGGATGCTAGGGGTGCCGGTGGTTGTCCTTTCGAGCCGCGTGCTGGTGAGACCGTTACAAAAGGTGCACTTATTATATTACAAGCACTGTTGTGTCATCGAACTGCTGCCGGTGTGACGACTAAGCCAGAACCGAAGACCCACCACATTCTATGCACATGCATTTATGTATCATTTCTTTCAACTGAGCCTCCATCTCGCAGGACTAACCCGTCCTTTATGACTACCGAAACTACCGCTCGCAGGACTAATTAGTCCCGACATCATCATTCCCCGAGCTTCCAGCTCGCGGGACTTAACCCATCCTTGTACCGTTCCATCCCAATTTGAGGCGATGTTTACTTATCAATTTCTTCCCCTATTTACTAATCTTGTCTATCGTTCATTGGAATTAGAAGCTTAGGGTTGACCTTGGACTTCTCGAGGTCTACCCAGTGAAGGGCTCACAACGGTACTAGGAGGTATGATGGGATGGCATCCCAAACCTCCCTTTCTCAAGGTATTTAGTCTTATTGGTAGCTCAAGTTTTCTCTTGTTTACTACTATTACCTATCGTTTATTTATGCATAGAAGTTTTAGGGTGAATCCTGGACTTCCCGTGGACTACCCGGTGAAGGGCTTGCAGCGGTACTAGGGAATGCGATGGTGGCTGAAGCTCAAATCCCCCTTTCCAGAATATTTACTCTTTTTAGAGACTACCCATTCTTATATGCCCCTTTGCTCTCCAATTGCTTTAAAATCCTAAGGCAGATTACCATTTGACTCGGGCAGACGAGCGTCGGTGTTCAATTGAACACTGAAACCCTGCCTCTCCTAGTGCCCGACTATTTCTTGTGTTATCTCTCAATCACAACTGAACCTCTTGATAGGTCACTCCTCACCACTCCCAATAGGTCATTGTAATTCTCTGAACTGATAGTTTTACTAAACGCACCCCAGTCTTTACTTCCGATGACTGCCCTTGGTGATTAAACTTCCATCCTAACTGGACATACGCAAATCTCTTAGAGTTAATAATTCCAGGGGTGGTGATCACAAGGGAGGGGTCTAAATCTATGTTTTCAATCTTTACTATTCGCAGACCAGTGACCTTTAATCGAATCCTCATATCCTAAAGGAGTGACTATATGAATCCTAAATCAGGATGTGTAAATACTAGTTCCATATGTTCATAAAGGTATTATAAACTTAGGATCATATTCCTAGAATATCCAAAGTCAATAATTCAAGTTATGAATATTCTAAATTGTAATCCCAAAGTTTACATTGTTAATGAAGTAGCATATATTTGTAATCATGAATTCCAGGATCATTCCCATCAAAAAGGGTAACCCCGTCAGTGTCCTAGTCCGGTTGTTTGTGGAGCAGTTTGTCACATACCACGGAGTACCCAGATCGATCGTGTCAGATCGAGACAGACGATTTACGTCTAGGGAATGGAAGGAGGTTCATGCATATCTGGGGTCACGACTGAAGTTCAGCACCACATTCCACCCTTAGACTGACTGGCAAACAGAGCTAACCATCCGGACTATGGAGGATTTGCCGAGTTTATGCATATTAGATAGTGGAGAACCGTGGGAGAGACTACTGCCACTCATCGAATTCTCATACAATAATAGCCAGCAATCCAGCATCCGCATGGCTCCTTACGAAGCCCTCTACGAAAGAAAGTGTAGGACCCCTCTATCTTGGGTTCAGGATGAGGATCCGAAGGCGCTGGGTCAGAATATATTGAAGACACGGACGCCCAAGTACGATTGATACGTGATCGAATGCTAGAGGTGCAGAGCAGACAACTTAAATATTACGATGTGCGGTATCGTAAGGTGGAGTTACAGGCCGGAGACCAAGTATTCTTGAAGATACGTATGGTACACGGGGTCACACGGGTGCGGCGACTACTGAAGCTCAGTCCAAAACACATGGGGCCATATAGGATCCTGGAGCGGATCGGCCCATTGGCCTATAGACATGGAACTGTCGCAGGAGTTGGTCGGGTTGCACGACGTCTTTCATGTCTCCTCGCTTAGGAGGGCACTTCTTCGGCCAGAGCAACTGATTACTGCTATGACGGGCCCGATAGCATTCGACCGAACAGTCCGTTTGGAGCCAATCTGAATTGATGACACAACGGTCCGAGTCTTGCGGCAAAAGAAAGTTCCGTTGGTGAAGGTCCTTTGTTCTAACCACGGACATGAGGAGCATACATGGGAACCACTGCATTTGATGCATCAAAAATATCCAGAACTTTTCGAACTAGGTAACGCTTAACAGCTTAAGTTTTTCATGATTAACCAACTTGATCTAAAACCCCGTACACCTGATCTTAATTTCGAGGATGAAATTGTTTTCTTTAGTATTGGGATTTGTAACATCCCCCAAACTACTGGACCCCTAGGAAATTTTTGTCATGACAAAAATAGGACAAGAGACCAAGGATGCCTTGGTGACAAGTTGATTAAGAGGAGAACACCATGGTGTGCACTTAGCCACTTTGAGTCACCCCGATTTGAGGGCATCCTAGGGTAAACTAAGAAGGGGTGAAGTGTAACATCCCAACTTTGAAAAAGGGGTCTAGCCGATTCATTTGAACCCTTGGAGGAACCTAGGCCGGGACATAGGGCAACCACGACCCGACCTTCACCACATAGTGGTGGTCATTTAGAGAAATGACTGTGTTAGGTAGCATCGTACTTCGCCACAACGTCAAAGTTGTTTATTGAGCACGTGTACTCCTAATCGACTTTCGTCAGTTGCGTTAGACTCGTATGGTCGATACGAGTGCAACAGAATTCGTCTTGTTCTAATCCAATGGGATTTGAGAAAGTCAGTTGAAATGAGTTATTTTGAGCTACGTGTCAACTCAAGCAAATAATTATGAGCAAACGGGCCCGGAATAAACTTTAGATGATATCGTTAGCTTCGCATGGTTGATACAAACACAACGACACCATCCACGCAATTTTTCTACGCTTATATTAGAAGTTATGGTTATAGAAATATTCAGGTCTTGGGCATAACTTGACATTTTCAGAGATTGGTTTCAGGAAAACCATAACTGCAATTATGTAAAATCACGTTTTGAGGGAATCAAGCTCGCCACGTATGTATGTATATATGTATATATATATATATACGGGCTCAATTTGGGATACGCGCTGCTTTGATGGGCGATCGACGAACGGCGAATGGCCACGATCGACATGCCTAATAATATAATTCACTGATAGGCAGTGAAATCAGCTGAAACAGCTGAGAAGGTTTCAGCTGAACCGCTGAGATAGCTGAGAAGGTCTCAGCTAATCCGCTGAGACAGCGTACTCCAATTTGCGTTCGACGAATTCCATGTTGAGTTCGACGAACTGCATCAATCTGCGTTCGATGAATTCCATCATGAGTTCACGAACGATGTGCTTCAATCTGCGTTCGACGAACTCCATCCTGAGTTCGATGAACGGCGCGCTTCAGTTCGACGAAAGTCTTGTTTCTGCTCGATGAAACAGTGTGACTCAATCTGCGTTCGACAAACGCCATCCTGAGTTCGACGAACTGCATCAATCTTCGTTCGACGAATTCCATCCTGACTTCGACGAACGGTGTGCTTCAATCTGCGCTCGACGAACTCCATCCTGAGTTCGACGAACGACGCGCTTCAGTTCGACGAAAGTCTTGTTTCTGTTCGACGAACAGTGTGACTCAATCTGCGTTCGACGAACGCCATTATGAGATCGATGAACTGCATCAATCTACGTTCGACGAACGCTATCCTGAGTTCGACGAACTGCATCAATCTGCGTTCGACGAATTCCATCCTGAGTTCGACGAACCGTGTACTTCAATCTGCGTTCGATGAACTCCACCCTGAGTTCGACGAACGGCGTGCTTCAGTTCGACGAAAGTTCTTCTAAGATCGACGAACTATCTCCAGGGGCGGAAAAACCAGGGGCGGAAAAACCAGGGGCGGAAAAACCAGGGGCGGAAAAACCATGGGCGGAAAAACTATGGGCGGAAAATCGTAGGCGGGAGAAGAAGCTCACTGGGGGCTCGTGGAAGCTCTTGATTGGTCATCCATGGCTATAAATTGAGCCGGTTTGGTACTCGTCAGGGAGCTGGATCTTTTCCTCCTCCGACAATGTGCAGGTATTACCCCATGGCAATGTGAAAGAATATAGGTATGCTAACTAATTCACCTAGAGGGGGGGGGGGGGGGGTGAATAGGTCTTTTGAGATTTACTTGATTATTATGACCGATTTAAATATTCTAATCAGAGAATCAAGCAACACAGAAAAACACACAAGTGTTTATAGTGGTTCCCCAAGACAGAGTGTCTATGGGTAGTCCACTTTCCCTCACCACCCTTCTAACAGTGTGTTAGATAGGGCCAACTCCTCCAAACTCGGCTCAAAGAGCTTACAACACAAGTTCCTCAGAACTTCTCAGATCAAATATTGTTGGAACACAGTTCAACCCTATTACTGATTTGGGCTAGGATGTCTATTTCCAGGTATAGGATCTGTTTTGACCCAACATGTATAGTATAAGGGTCATAGGCTAAGTCTAGAAGAAATTTGAAGATTAGCTAAGTCAGGGTGTTCGACGAACTTCTAGTTCGTTCGACGAATTCAAGTATCCGTTCGACGAACTTGGTTCAACGAACTTCAAAGTTCTGTTCGACGAAAGTTTCTGTTTGTTCGACGAACTTCCCATGTTAAGTTCGACGAACTTCCCTTCAGATCGACGAACTTCTTCAGAGTCTCTCTATTCAGTGACCTCTTTTATTCAGAGTATTATTTTGGAGTTATCCTCAGGATTTCTTATGAAGGCTGACAGCTGTTCTTATTAAAATATCAGTCAGTTATTGCAGTATTCTCTATCAAAGATTTTATGACCGTTGCTGCATTAATTAAGGGCTGCGTGCAGATTATTTTATAAGGCAGATTGCAAGTTTCAAGGAATTTAATATATTGGTATTCCAGAGAAATCTTTCCTTTTTGTCTCCTTCCTTTCCAGCCCTGTTTGAAATTTAAAGAGGATCAACTTTCTCCCGTGAAGAGATTATCATTGCTATTTATACTAGAGAGAGACACAGATATAAAAAAAAAGCGTGTGTGCTACTCAGTTTTCATTCTTGAAGAAGAACTCTCTCTGTTTTCTCTCTGAAGTCTTCATCTTCTCCAGACACCTACTCTTAATCTCTAGAAATCATCTGCATCATTTTTCCCTCTAGAGAACTTGTGCTGGAGATATTCTGAAGATCAAGAAGACCTACACCCTGAGCAGATTTTCTCTCTTGTTTACTTACTCTTACTCATAGGGGGAGATCTGACAACTTCAACAATCCACTAGTCTTCTCTGTTGTTAGAGAAAAGAGAAGACATCATCATCTTTATTTTACTGTTATTCTATAATTGTGTACAGGGTTCTAACTCCCTTTAAAAGTTAAATTGTGGTTTAGAGTACCTGATCAAAAGCTCTGTGGTGAAGGCTCACCTGATCAAAAAGCCTTAGTGGATTTCCTACCAGGGTGGTAGAAGAGTAGATGTACCCAAGTTGTGGGGAACTACTATAGATCCTTGTGTCTTCTGTGCCTGTCTTTATTATTTGTTTGTGCTGTGTGTGTTGTGTTTTAGTTTGTGATTATATCTGTGCTGCACTTACTTACACATATACTAAATAACTCAAATTGTTTTATACAGATTTCTTTAAGCTAAGTAAGATTATTTTAAAATACTCTATTCACCCCCCCTCTAGAGTAATCTTGATCTATCCCCACTTTCAATTGGTATCAGAGGTTGGGTTGGTTGTTACAGGCTAACACCTGGACCAACAGATCTGATAGATCTAGACTACTTTAAAGGTTTTGTCTATTAGAGCCATGACACAGAAAAAAGAATATTCAAGCACAAGACCTCCTATGTGCAATCTGAACAAGTTTCCACTATGGCAAGCAAGGATCAAACTTTACATGAATTCTATTGATGAAGAAATTTTTAATTCTATTTTGACAGGACCTCCAACTGCACCAACCTCAACAACAAATACAACATCAGACACAACTGCTGTCCCTCCTCCAGAATGGACAGAAACACAAAAGAAACAGAAAACTGCTGATGCAAAGGCCATGAATATCTTAGCACAAACCATGACTGATGACATATTTCAAAAGGTGGTTGACTGCACCTCTGCCAAAGAAATTTGGGACTCCCTCACAAGAATGGTGGCAGGATCAGCAGATGAGAGAAAGGACAGAAGATCATATTTGATCTCCCAGTATGAGAATTTTAAAAAGGGAGAATCAGAGACTGTTGCAGAGATGTACAACCGACTCAGCCTCATCATCAATGAGTTAAGAACCCTTGAAAAAGTGATCACAGTCACTGAAGTTAATGACAAAATCCTGATGTGCTTTCCCAGCTCTTGGGACACAAGAATCTGGCCAATTAAAGATGCCAGAGGACTAAATGAGATTACAACTGAGAATCTTCTTGGAAAGCTCAAATCCTATGAGCAGCTGATAAAGAGCAGAGAAGCAGAAGCCTCTCCTTCCTCATCCTCAAAGAAAGAGAAAAGCATTGCCTTTCAGGCAACAGAGGAAGAAACGAAGATTGGTGATCAGGAGATGCTGAGTCTCTTAGCAAAGAGATTTTACAAGATGGCAAGGAAGGACTTTAGAAGAAAACCCAACAGGCACAATGAAAAGCCAAGGTATGATAAAACTCCATCTAAAGAAATAATATGCTTTGGGTGCAGGAAGCCTGGACACATCCTCACTGAATGTCCAGAAGCTCACAAGAAAAGTAGGAGAAAAGAGCAGGAACACTCCAGCAAACACTCATCAAAAGGCCACAAGAAAAGAGAAAAGGGCTTTGTTGCTGAAACCTGGAGTGACACTGAATCTGAGTCATCCTCCAGCTCCAGTGATGAGGAGAAGGAAGCAGAAGACAAGGAATTCTGCATGATGGCAATCAATGCCTCCTCATCAAATGACAACTCAGATGATGAATTGGAAGCTAATGAGGATGAGGCAATTTCCAGTTTTGATTTTCATTCAGAACAATTTAAAGATGATTTTAAACAATTGTGTAAAGATATGATCAGATCAGAGAAAGAAATTATTTTTCTGAGAGACAAGTTAGCTAAGATGGATGAAATATCCACTGAAAACACTAACCTCAAAAATGAGCTAAGAATTTCCAGGGAACAAGTGAGTTCTCTAGAAACACAGCTAACTGAGGCCAAGCAGCTAGAGAACTCTCTAAATGGGAGAAGTCTCAAGCTGATGGACATCACAAGCACAGTGAATGCCAGGCTGACTGGCAAACTGGGCTTGGGGGCATCATCTAATCAACCTCTTCTTTTGAAGAAGAATATGTTATCTACCCCAGTAAAATTTGTATCTGCAAGAAGGAAGGAAGCAATACAAGACACAGAAAAAATTCCTGAAACAAATATTGCACAAGCAAGTTCGTCGAACGGCGATCGACGAAAACCAAGGCCTGAATCTAAACAGCAAACCTGCTGCAGACAGGGCTCGACGAATGCCACATCTTTCGTCGAACCAGGTAGACGAACACAACAAAGTTCGTCGAACGCAAATTTTACTAAGGACAGACAATATACATCCTCTTCTAAAATGAAGAATTCATTTAGTGATTGGATTATTCCTCCCAGAAGATATCACCCTCTAGGTTATCATAGTCAACCTGTTGTCTCATATATTTCTGCATTTCAAGGTTACAAAAAGCAACCCAAGGTAACCTGGGTTAAGAACACCTAACCTCCTTTCTATTGCAGAAAAAGAACTGTCCTACCACAGAGGAACAGTGGTACTTGGACAGTGGATGCTCAAAACATATGACAGGAACAAGAGCCAAATTAATCAACTATAAGGCAAAGCTTGGACCAAGAGTGATTTTTGGAGATTCCAATTGGGGACAGACAGAAGGCTATGGATCAGTCCAGATTGGGACAATCACATTCAAAAAGGTAGCCTATGTAAGTGGACTCAAACATAACCTCATCAGTATAGGTCAACTATGTGATGAAGGATATCAGCAAATATCCCTACAAATCTTGAAGCTATTAATGCTGAAGTTCAGGAGGACATAGAAATTCCTCATAGAGAAAATGAACAAGCTCAAGGAGAAGTTATATTTCCTACTGATTATGTCAATATAAGAGATCACCCTAGATCTCAAGTAATTGGTGACATCTCAGTGGGTGTGCAAACAAGAAATCAACTAAATCAAAATAATTTGCACACCTGTTTCCTCTCTCAAATTGAACCTCAATCCATCAAAGATGCAGAGCAAGATCCCAACTGGATTACTGCTATGCAAGAGGAATTAAATCAATTTGAAAGGAACAAAGTATGGGAATTTGTTCCAAGACCCAAGAATCATCCAGTAATTGGCACTAAATGGGTATTCAGAAATAAATTGGATGCTCAAGGAGTCATAGTCAGAAATAAGGCAAGACTAGTGGCTCAAGGATACTGCCAAGAGGAAGGCATTGACTATGATCAGACTTTTGCACCTGTAGCAAGACTGGAAGCAATTAGAATATTCCTAGCATTTGCTGCACACAAAAAATTCAAGGTATTTCAAATGGATGTTAAGAGTGCCTTTCTAAATGGAGATATCAAGGAAGAAGTATATGTGGAACAACCACCAGGTTTTGTTTCTCCAACTCAACCCTCTCATGTATTTAGATTACATAAAGCTTTGTATGGTCTCAAACAAGCTCCTAGAGCATGGTATGAGACCCTTACAAACTTTCTTTTGGAAAATAAATTTTCTAGAGGTAAAGTAGACCAAACATTGTTTTTTAGAAATCATAAATCTGAATCCCTATTGGTACAAATATATGTAGATGACATAATATTTGGTTCTACTGACTCTAAGTTATGCAAAAGATTTTCAAATCTAATGCATTCAAAATTTGAAATGAGCAGTATGGGAGAACTGTCTTACTTTCTTGGTTTGCAAGTTAAGCAAACAAAAGAAGGCATCTTTATATCCCAATCTAAATATGCTAAAGAGCTTGTTAAAAGATTTGGGATGTCAGATGCCTCCCCCATGAAAACTCCCATGCCTTCAAATGCAGCTGTTGGCACTGATGAATCAGGAAAACCTGTTGATCAGAAAGTATATAGAGCCATTGTGGGATCTCTTTTATACTTAACAGCCAGTAGACCAGACATCATGTTTGCCACATGTATTAGTGCTAGGTTTCAGGTAAATCCTAAAGAATCTCACTTTATTTTATTAAAAAGGATTTTAAGATATATAAAGGGTTGTCCAGATCTAGGACTCTGGTATCCTACAGAATCAGGATTTGAGTTAACTGGATATTCAGATGCTGATTATGCTGGATGCAGAATAGACAGAAAGAGCACCTCAGGAACTTGTCAGTTCCTTGGAGATAAGCTTGTGTCCTGGTTTTGTAAGAAACAAACCTCTGTGTCTACATCAACTGCAGAAGCTGAATACATAGCAGCTGGCAGTTGCTGTTCACAACTTGTGTGGATACAGAACCAGCTCCTAGACTATGGTTACAATCTAAATAATTCCAAAATCTTTTGTGATAACACCAGTGCAATATCAATAGCACAAAATCCAGTACTCCACAGTAGAACTAAACATATTGAGATCAGACACCACTTTATCAGAGATAATGTGGAGAAGAGAAAAATATGTTTAGACTTCATACCAACTGATTTGCAGAGAGCTGACATCTTCACTAAGCCCTTAGATGAAAAGAAACACCAATTCTTTATAAATCAGCTTGGAATGATAAATGGGGAGTCAATCTAATTAACAAATTTTTCTTTTACCCAACAATTTTTTTTCTAAGGTTCAGAAAATTTGTCAAATTCGCTCGACGAAATATTTCATTCGTCGAATGGGATCGACGAAATATTTCGTTCGTCGAACGAGATCGACGAAAGAATTATTTTCCTCTTTTTTTGCCGCTAACACGTCAAATCCGTTTTGCGAAAACCCTAGTCTTCGCCGAACCCTAATATTTAATCTCTATTCTGTCTGGATTCTGTCTTTTGCGCTCTCAAACTCTTCGTCTCCCTCCAGTTCCCTTTGCACTTGATCGTTTTTCTTTCTTTGCAGGAACAATGTCGATCACTGCTGGAATCCTCGCCTCAATAAAGTTCGATACATGATTCGATATTGATCTAGAATCATTTGCCCAGTCAGGAGAAGGCTTCACAGACATTCTAAATCTCTTTGAAGACTCGAAGTTGCGCAAGTTTATGACTTGTCGGCCCAAGATTCATACCAATGAGATAAAGGAATGGGCATTCACCTCTGAGATTCGACATGGCACAGAAATTGCAGGAAAGGTGTCAGGGAATGAATTTGTTCTAAATGCTGCTGTTCTGTCTGAAATTTTTGACTTTGAAAATGGAGATGATGATTTAGAACTCACTGAGGAAGAGTTCAATTTGATGCTGGACAGGATGGGGTACTCTGGGAGTAACCCTAAACATCTTCTGAAACGTGATTTTACAGTGGAATACACATTCCTGGCAGATGTTGTGGGAAAGGTTCTGATGGGGAAAAGCTCAGCACATGACTACATAACCAGGCAGCAATTTCTAGTCATGAGTGCTTTGATTGAGAAAAAGCACATCAATTGGGGTCTGACTCTATTTGATTCCATCAAAAAGAAAGTGACATCAAGGAATGTAGGCTATGGAAGGATTCTGGGAATCTTTCTTCAAGCCAAGTGTCCATCCCTCTCAGTTTCTACTGCTGTTGGCATTAATGCCTCAAAGAAACTGACTCCCCTTCTTTTCAAGAAGTGGGATAGGACATTCAAGAAGAAATTGGCTCCTGAGACTCCATCAGTTCAAGCTTCTGAGGACACCAGGGCTAAAATAGCCACTCTCTCACCCCAGATTCCTCCTCCTCCTCCAGAAAATGAAAATCTCTCCAATTCTCCTCCTCCTCCAGAAAACCTCCCCATTTCCACTCAGACTCATAATTCTCCTCCTCATGATTCTCTTCCTCCTCCACAAGACTCTCTCATTCCAGACCTCTTTCAGGATGAAATCCCATCAGATTTCACTCCTCCTCCTCCTCCATCCACTTTTTGTGCTCATACCACATCTTCCATCCCTTCTTCTTCCTCCTCTCACCAAATTCCAGATGTACTGTTTGTGGATGTCTCCCAGATATCCACCCAGGTGTTTGGTCACATAATTCCTAAATTACAAGAGCTTATTGATCAAAGTCTGGTTCCAGTACATTCTAAGCTTGATCTCATTCTCTCCCATCTTGTCTCTCTCTCCTCTTCCTCTTTCCCTTCATCTGGGGGCCCCGACTCTAAGTTCCCAGAGTCTAGGCAGGGGGAGATGTTCCAGGATGAAGCTCTAGAGGCAGAAGCTCCTGAAGAGCAAGGGTCAGACCTACCTGATGTCTGCTCATCCCTGGTCTCCCTGGCTCAAAGCACAGAAGGTGCTCCTCCTCCTCCTCCTCCAGAAGTTCTTTCCAGCAGCTCCTTCATACTCACCCCTATAGTAAATCAGTTTCTGCAGCTTACCAATCAGTCCCTCTGCTCAGTCCCATAATACAAGGAATCAACTGAAGATCTCTCCAAGGCAATTGTCTGTTATTCCCCAGACTTGGATGCCAGGCATGGAAATTTGCTAGTCTCTCCAGCTCCAGATCCAGTTATCTCTGAGGCAGATCAGGAACCTACGACTCCTGAACAGACTGTTCTTGATGAACAGATGCCTGATGCCTCTGCCTCTGTTCTCTCCTCTTCTTCTGAGCCTGCTGCTGCCACTGCTGCTGCTACTGTCAAGAATATTGATTTAGAGAAAAGAATGATTGAAGCAATCAAGGAAATTGATGAAATGTATGAAAATGTGCCTTCTTCAAACTCTGATGATGATGATGATGACAGTGATGATAGTGATGCCAAAGTCAATTCAAGAAAAAGAAAAGCTTCATGCAAAAAGCTGCCAGCTCCTTCCAAAAAGCCTAATAAAAATGACATTCCCTATTATGTGCAGAAAAATCTCAAGCCTCATGAAATAACTCAACCTTGGATGCAATTCTCCAAGAATGAGTTGAAGAGAAGGAAGCTTGAAAGAAGATACCAGAAGGATCACCCTGCTGTGTTCAAGAAACCCCCTCCTCCTCCACCTCCTCCAGGTGCAGGTTCTGCAGGAGGACTTTCTTCCACATCCAGGACATCTCAGTCTGCTGGCTCCAAGCCATCTGGTCAATCCTCTTCATATAAGAAAGAAAGATCTTCAGGCTATCAGGTTTATGAAAGAAAGCATAGCCAATTATCTGAACAAGAAATCAAAAATAAGGAAGCTGAAGATAAAGCTGAAGCAGATAGATTGTACAATATGGCAAGGTTTAGAGAGCATGTTGCTCTTTCTCAGATCAAAAAGGCCAGAGAAAAGGGTCTAGATACCTCTCACATTTCTACCTTATCTCCCTATAGAGAACAGGAATTTCAACAGTACCAGGTGAAGAAAATGTTCAACACTTCTGCCTACATGAGTCTCCATCCAGAAGCTGTTCTGCCAACTATTTCCAAGAAGGTAACACTGGGTGATGAAGACTGCAAGCTAAGCAGAAGGCAATCTGAAGATACTAGTAGGAAAATAATCTTCAAGAAGCCCTCTTCAGAGGACAGGAATCCTTAAAACTCTCTCTCTGGTTAATTGACTCTTAATTATTCTGTGATGATATCTACTTGTGACAATTGATTTATATCTGCTGAATTTCCTTTCTGTCAGATATTTTTTATGCATATTTGTGTGAATTGATAAGTGTTATTCATAGGATCCTAACCCAAATAGGGGGAGATTGTTGGAACACAGTTCAACCCTATTACTGATTTGGGCTAGGATGCCTATTTCCAGGTATAGGATCTGTTTTGACCCAACATGTATAGTATAAGGGTCATAGGCTAAGTCTAGAAGAAATTTGAAGATTAGCTAAGTCAGGGTGTTCGACGAACTTCTAGTTCGTTCGACGAATTCAAGTATCCGTTCGACGAACTTGGTTCAACGAACTTCAAAGTTCTGTTCGACGAAAGTTTCTGTTTGTTTGACGAACTTCCCAGGTTAAGTTCGACGAACTTCCCTTCAGATCGACGAACTTCTTCAGAGTCTCTCTATTCAGTGACCTCTTTTATTCAGAGTATTATTTTGGAGTTATCCTCAAGATTTCTTATGAAGGCTGACGGCTGTTCTTATTAAAATATCAGTCAGTTATTGCAGTATTCTCTATCAAAGATTTTATGACCGTTGCTGCATTAATTAAGGGTTGCGTGCAGATTATTTTATAAGGCAGATTGCAAGTTTCAAGGAATTTAATATATTGGTATTCCAGAGAAATCTTTCCTTTTTGTCTCCTTCCTTTCCAGCCCTGTTTGAAATTTTAAAGAGGATCAACTTTCTCCCGTGAAGAGATTATCATTGCTATTTATACTAGAGAGAGACACAGATATAAAAAAAAAGCGTGTGTGCTACTCAGTTTTCATTCTTGAAGAAGAACTCTCTCTGTTTTCTCTCTGAAGTCTTCATCTTCTCCAGACACCTACTCTTAATCTCTAGAAATCATCTGCATCATTTTTCCCTCTAGAGAACTTGTGCTGGAGATATTCTGAAGATCAAGAAGACCTACACCCTGAGCAGATTTTCTCTCTTGTTTACTTACTCTTACTCACAGGGGGAGATCTGACAACTTCAACAATCCACTAGTCTTCTCTGTTGTTAGAGAAAAGAGAAGACATCATCATCTTTATTTTACTGTTATTCTATAATTGTGTACAGGGTTCTAACTCCCTTTAAAAGTTAAATTGTGGTTTAGAGTACCTGATCAAAAGCTCTGTGGTGAAGGCTCACCTGATCAAAAAGCCTTAGTGGATTTCCTACCAGGGTGGTAGAAGAGTAGATGTACCCAAGTTGTGGGGAACTACTATAGATCCTTGTGTCTTCTGTGCCTGTCTTTATTATTTGTTTGTGCTGTGTGTGTTGTGTTTTAGTTTGTGATTATATCTGTGCTGCACTTACTTACACATATACTAAATAACTCAAATTGTTTTATACAGATTTCTTTAAGCTAAGTAAGATTATTTTAAAATACTCTATTCACCCCCCCTCTAGAGTAATCTTGATCTATCCCCACTTTCAAATATGATCCTACCTCAGGACAAATGTCCCTACAACTCAGAGCTATCACCAGCTCCTACCTCAGGCACTGCTGCCCTACAAACTCATAGGAAAACACCTCCCACAGCTCAGACCACCTCCTGGTCCGACCTCAGGCTTCAAGCCTTACAACTCAGAGCTATCACCAGCTCATACAATCTCAGGCAAACCATCCCTACAAGCTCAGGTAAACAAACCCTACACACTCAGACAAAAATCCTTACAGAAAAAGATGGTTTAGAAATTTTCTATAGAATAAATACTCTCCTGTAGATCCTGCACAGTCTGTGCTTTCCTGTAGTTGAAGATGTTGATAACAACTACCACTTGATCTTCCTCTTCAATAGAATGATGGAAGATCACCTTGCCCCATCTGGTAGAGGAGCTATCTTCTTTTCTCAGTTTCTTCTTCTCTTTCAGTGAGCAGGAAGAAAGACGATAGCAGCAGCCGTCAATGGTGAATTGAGATTTTTCATGCAACTAGCCGGGGGTATAGAAAATACCCTAACTCTTTCTTTTATACTTCTTTTATCTTCAACGGCTCTAATTTGATCTCCCAAGAAGTATGGGAGACAATGGTGGTCCCCTGTAGCTTTTCTGCAACTTGCCCTAGCCGCAGGTCCCGCCGCCCTGCCTATCTATAGAGAAGGTCTGCGTTCGATGAACGCGCTACACTCTGCGTTCGACAAACCCACTGCATCCTGCGACCGACGATCTGCCTTGTCTCTGCATTCGACGATCTGCCTTGTCTCTGCGTTCGACGATCTGCCTTGACTCTGCGTTCGACGAACGACACTCTGCGTTCGACGAACACGCCAAGCTCTGCGTTCAATGATCTGCCTTGTCTCTGCGTTCAACGATCTGTATTCTGCGTTCGACGAACACGCCAATTACCAACTATTTCTTCTATCTCGTCTCAGCGGTCGACGAACTGTATCCCGCGTTCGACGAACGGCTCTCTGCGTTCGACGAACACGCATTTTGTGTCTTCTCAGCGGCTCCTTCTCTGGTCTCGTCTCAGCGGTCGACGAACTGAGTCTTGCGTTCGACGAACGGCACTCTGGGTTCGACGAATCTATCAGCTGAGACAATTTCTTCTATCTAATTAGGAGAAGATTTCTCCTAACTTTAGGTCTTGATTAACCCTTTCTCTTGAGTCACTTAAGCCTGTTTAACTTACACAAACAAAGCTTTATCAAATACAATATGTACTTAGTATTGGAAGTGATGCCTCTTCAAATCAAAGGAACATTTAGGGCAATATTCCCAACAATCTCCCCCTATTTGAAGAAGGCAGAACATCCCCAATGCTAAGGTACATAGCCAACAAAAACATATCATGAAACCACATGAAGGACATATTATTTAAATGTTCTATAATATAATTATGATAACCTAGCTAACAACTTCATGATACAATATTGTTTAAGCTAACTATAGGTCGACGCTTGTGGTCACAGGCGTTGAGACAACAAACTATAGGTCGACGCTTTTTTGCTCACAGGCGTCGAGCGATGTGTGGTGGCTCGACGCTTGTGGACTTGGATGAACTCATCTCCCCCTTATTACTCAGATTGAGTAGCATATCATGATAACTAACTTAGAGGGCTAGCACTATTTTGGTCTTAGCATTGGCCATCTCCCCCTTTCTGGATTCTTCAACCTCTTTCCCATTAGGGAATAGGATTCCTCAACCTCTACTCTTTTCTGGATACTTCTAACAAATCCTAAGATAGATTAGAAGGCATTTTTCCAAATCCTCTTTTAGGACAGCCTACATCCTTTCTGACCTACTGAGCATTAGCTATCTCCCCCTCAACTTATAGCCAACTCCCCCTAAATTTGAGCAGGAGCTTGCTCCCCCTTAATTGGAGCACCTGTATTTACCCAGACAATTCCCTGCTGATTAACAGAAAATGGAATTTCAGCTGATCCAGATGTTTCTGATCCAGCTGATCACTTTAATCTATTCTACAATTAACAACTTAGGGAGATTGTCTATCCTATCAGTGGATTATGCCTATTGAGGGAAGATCAATTTAGATATTAATATATCATAACATTACATTTTATGATAAATTGAGCAAATAACAGCATAAGCAGTTTAACACAGAATATATATTCAGAAATGTACTCATTCTAAATTCAACATGCCTAAGTAAATTTTAAAAGAATTAAACTTGGCCTCATCAAACCTTTTAGGCTCTACCTGTGATAGAAAATTGAGGAACAAGCCCTCATTGTGAGCCCTGCTCCTAGTTGTCACACCTTGCTGAACATTCCCTATTATTTGCTTTATGGGATGATCCTATAGATGTTTGGTAGTTGCAGTCTTTTTGTTCTCAGCTTATTGTGCTGTTACTGCAGGTTCAGCAGTTTCTTCATCCCGAGCTTTTGCTCTTACAGCATCTGGGTTGTGCTCCCCCTCACTAGTACACCCATCTCCTTCTCCATAGAGAGAGCAATGCTCCCCCTCACCTAGGGCATACATATGTGGAAAAATCTTGAGGATTTATTCCTCTACTTGATGTTGACTTCATAATGTCAACCTCATGTATGTCATGTGCCATTGGCACTCACTGTTCAAGTACCAAATAATGATGGGGATGGTACTTGAACTATCCTGCAAAACAGAGTTTAATGTCCCTTAGGAGCCCAAGATGACCTGGGTCCTAGGTTCTGGTTAGCATAATGAAATGGCCTTACACTAGCTGCACCCTTTGCAGGAAGGCCCTTCTTTGCATTAGGTACATTGGGATTGTACCAACAATCTATGGCAAAGTGTCCCACTTTACCACAGCACCAACATTCATGAATGTTGTATCTTCTCTTCTGAACATTTCTTGAGAGTTATGCACCACAGTCCTCATGTTCAGGAGTAGATACAACAACATTCTTCCTGTCCCTTTCAGCAATGATTTGACTAAAAGTCAATCTATGTGCTGTCTTGATGTTCTTTGTCCTGATGTCATCAGCTTGATTTGGCTTGGCAGCCATACACGATCTGATTGCATCTGACACTGAGCAACCATCCTTGTCCATAGATTGGACAGCAGCAATTTTCTTTGCTGAAATAGATTTGGAAGAGCTGGCATCCTGATTCTTGAGTGAGGGGGTTGAGGTACAAAATACAAAAGGTCCAGATTGGGACAATTGAATTTCCTCATGGGGAGCCTTCATGGAACTCAATCCCATGCCCTTTCTTTCATTATAGGATGGAGTATTTTCCTTCCTATAAGAACTTCCATTCCTCCAGTGACCACTAATGATTTCATGGTCATACCTGTTGGAAGAAAGCAATCCCCTTTGAAAGGTGGAATGAGGCTTAGCCTTACCCCTGCTCTTTTCTCCACTCTCTTCACCTGTCTCCATCTTATTGATACCTGGTCCTCTTCTGTGGGATTGAGGGGAGAAGGAGTCAATAATGGGAATCACAGTTTTAGGCTTGGATAATTGAGCCACAAGGCTTCTTTCCTTCACAAGCTTCTCCTCAAGATCCTTGATGATCTTGTCCTTCAGGGAAATAGTGCTCAATTGAGCACTTGTCATACCCTTTAAATGACTTATTTGTCTACTCATCTGGGCCACTAGGGAGGTAGGTCCAGTGTAGTCACCTTCAGTTTTCTTAAGGGAGGCAGTTTCCTGGGCTTGCCTCTTGGCAAGCTTCTTGCTCTCTTTCAGAGCAATAGTCAAGGCATCATATTTGTCAATCAATTGATTGACATCTACCTCAGCTTCTGAAACACTTTCATCATGTGATGGTTGTGCTTCAGATTCTTGACATACATCATGATCAGAAATAGAAGTGGAATGGATTGATACCTGATCATTGTCAGACATATTCTGACTGCCTTCCTCATCAGTGAGGTCCATAACGCCTAGCTGAACACAGTCTTCTTCATCCTCCTCTTCATCACTATCTGAGTGTGAGAGAGGGGCCCTGATTCCAACCTTTGCAGCTAGGCAATCTTCATCTTCTTCTGCTGCACATTCTTCAACAGCAACCAGCCCAATAAGAGCTTCTTCCTTTTTAGATTCAGATGAGTTGGAGTCTGATTCACTCCAGCTCCATTCCTTCTTAGCTAGAAAGGATTTTTCTCCTTTCTTTCCTTTTGGCTGATGTCCCTTCTTCTCATCCTTTTCTTTTCTCTTGACTGGGCAGTCAGTAATGGCATGCCCTGGCTTGCTGCAGCAATAGCAGACAACTTTAGAGGAATTAAATTTAGAGTTAGAGCCATACCTGTCATTCCTGGAGTGATGCTTTGACTCCTTGCTGTCCTCCTTTTGTGATATGAGGAAGAGGGCTTGTTCTTCCATTGCCTCCTCTTCATCATCTTCTTGAATTGCCTCAAAAAGGCAGAAAACTCTTCATCAGAGGAAGAGCTATCAGAGGTGCTGGTTTCTGATTCAACATTTCTCCTTTAAGGAGACACCAACCTGCCCTGGCTTCTCTTGGAGCTGCCAGCTTTGAGAGCTACAATATTCTCCCTTACTTGAGCCCTTGAGGAGGTGTCCTCTTCCTTCCTTGCAGACAACTGCATCTCATAGGAGAGCAACTTCCCAAACAGTGTGTGAGTTGGGGTCTCACCTAGCTTGGCCACTTCCCTGATGGCACATATCTTTGTGTCCCAGTCCCTTGTTAGAGACCTAAGGAACTTATCATTCAGCTCATAGTCGATGAATGCCCTCTCATAGGTTCTCAGCTCATTAACTATTCTGAAGAACCTCTCATAGCACAAGGATATGCTTTCCTGGGCCAGCTGCCTGAAGGCTTTATATTCTTGGTTAAGGAGTGATTTTCTATCATCCCTTACTTCAGCTGTCCCTTCCATATATACAACCAATGTCTCCCACATTTCCTTGGCAGTTGTGCAGTGTACCAAGTTCTGAAATGTAGCGTCATCAATTGCATTAACAATTATGTTCTGGACCCTTTTGTCCATAGTGTATAGTGCAATTTCATCATTGGTCAGCTTAGAAAATATCTTGAGTACTTTTCTAGTAGGGTCAATAGTGGAGGCCTTCTCAAAGGTATAAGGACCATTTTTGACAGTTACATAGATCCTTGGGTCTGAGGCTTCCATGAGCAGCCTCACTCTTTGCTTCCATATGCCAAAGTTTTCTTTGGAGCATATGAGCAACTTCATTGACCCCAACTTCTTCTTCACTCCACTGGAGGCCATTTAATTTTGAATCAACAATACCTATTTAAGAACTGGTCAGACTGTTAAGTCCTTCTTGATCAACCTCGTTTTGATACCACTTGAAAGAATATAGGTATGCTAACTAATTCACCTAGAGGGGGGGGGGGGGGGGGGGGGGGTGAATAGGTCTTTTGAGATTTACTTGATTATTATGGCCTATTAAAATATTCTAATCAGAGAATCAAGCAACGCAGAAAAACACACAAGTGTTTATAGTGGTTCCCCAAGACAAGGTGTCTATGGGTAGTCCACTTTCCCTCTCCACCCTTCTAACAGTGCAGGGCCAACTCCTCCAAACTCGGCTCAAAGAGCTTACAACACAAGTTCCTCAGAACTTCTCAGATCAAAGATGATCCTACCTCAGGACAAATGTCCCTACAACTCAGAGCTATCACCAGCTCCTACCTCAGGAACAGCTGCCCTACAAACTCAGAGGAAAACACATCCTACAACTCAGACCACCTCCTGGTCCTACCTCAGGCAACAAGCCTTACAACTCAGAGCTATCACCAGCTCCTACAATCTCAGGCAAACCAGCCCTACAAGCTCAGGTAAACAAACCCTACACACTCAGGAAAAAAGCCTTACAGAAAAAGATGGTTTAGAAATTTTCTACAACAGAAATACTCTCCTGTAGATCCTGCACAGTCTGTGCTTTCCTGTAGCTGAAGATGTTGATAACAGCTACCACTTGATCTTCCTCTTCAATAGAATGATGGAAGATCACCTTGCCCCTTCTGGTGGAGGAGCTATCTTCTTCTCTCAGTTTCTTCTTCTCTTTCAGTGAGCAGGAAGAAAGACGATAGCAGCAGCCGTCAATGGCGAATCGAGATTTTTCACGCAACTGGTCGGGGTATAGAAAATACCCTAACTCTTTCTTTTATACTTCTTTTATCTTCAACGACTCTAATTTGATCTCCCAAGAAGTATGGGAGACAATGGTGGTCCCCTGTAGCTTTTCTGCAACTTGCCCTAGCCGCAGGTCCCGCCGCCCTGCCTATATGTAGAGAAGGTCTGCGTTCGACGAACGCGCTACACTCTGTGTTCGACGAACCCGCTGCATCCTGCGATCGACGATCTGCCTTGTCTCTGCGTTCGACGATCTGCCTTGTCTCTGTGTTCGACGATCTGTCTTGACTCTGTGTTCGATGAACGACACTCTACGTTCGACGAACACGCCAAGCTTTGCATTCAACGACCTGCCTTGTCTCTGTGTTCAACGATCTATATTCTGTGTTCGACGAACACGCCAATTACCAGCTGTTTCTTCAATCTCATCTCAGCGGTCGACGAACTGTATCCTGCGTTCGACGAACACCCCTTTTGTGCCTTCTCAACGGCTCCTTCTGTGGTCTCGTCTCAGCGGTCGACGAACTGAGTCCTGCGTTCGACGAACGGCACTCTGGGTTCGACGAATCTATCAGCTGAGACAATTTCTTCTATCTACTTAGGAGAAGATTTCTCCTAACTCTAGGTCTTGATTAACCCTTTCTCTTGAGTCACTTAAATCTGTTTAACTTACACAAACAAAGCTTTATCAAATACAATATGTACTTAGTATTGGATGTGATGCCTCTTCAAATCATGGGAACATTGAGGGCAATATTCCCAACACAATGAGAATGGTAGGATACCTCTCTTTCTCCCTCTGCTCTCCCTCTCATGGTAGGGATCTCTTCCTCCTTTTCCCCTTCATCACTTCTCTGTTGCTTTACCGATCATGGCCCTGATCTTTTGGGTAGTTTATGCTAGCAGATTTCTTAGTTACATTAACAGTGTTCCCTGATTATGTTAACTAAATCCTAGCTGGTTTTTTTAACAGTTCTAGGTATTTATGCTAGCCGATTTTCCTAGTTCCTGTTAACAATCTCTTTGGAGAATTTTGCTAGCAGTTTTCCTAGCCTATGTTATTTAGATTTTTGGAGTTATGCTAAGCATATTTCATAGTATGTGCTAGCAGATTTTAGGATTTATGCTAGCTTTTATCATTCCAGGAATTTCATTTCAAGATTTATTTTATTCTTTTTGGGAAATAGGGGTTGTTGGTTGTTTGCTTATCCTTCCAGGAATCTCATTATTTGAGATAGTCTTTGCTTGTTTTGGGGAAATCGGGCTGGTGGCTGCTGGTTTAACCTTCCAGGATTGCATGATTATAAGGTTCTTTTGTGGGGGAACACACTCTAGTCCTTGGTTCAGTCAACAAATAACATGATTAAACACTTATGAATAAACAAGTCTATAAGGACTTGGATCTAAATCATGTTAAATGTTTAGATATAATTTATATGCCCAGATTTCATTATATATATATTACATATATAAGGTAGTTACTGTTGGACATGTGTGTCACATCCCTTTGTTTGAGAATAACAAATCCCCAAATTGTATTTGATCTTGTATTTTGTGTGTTTAGAGTATGCAAGAACTATAGGTGCAATACTCCATAGGTATAAAACAGATTGGAGATCATTCTCTGGAATATGTGCTAACGCTCGCGTTAGTAGTTAACGCCCAGCGTTATCTACCTGCTTTCGATGAACTCTGAAGACGCTTGACGAAACCTGAAGGAAGCTGCGTTCGGCGAACGAAGAGTTCCGTTCGATGAATTTCCTGCGATCGACGAACTTGCGCTCGACAAGCTGCGTTCAACGAAAGAGAGCTAACGCTCGCGGTACCTGTTAACGCTCCACGTTAACAAGAGGAGGAATGCCGTCGAGTTGAGGTCGATTGTCTGCGTTCGACGAAAATTCCGTTCGACGAAATGTGAAGGCCGCTCGACGAATTGGAGTTCGACGAACTGAGCTCCTGCAAAACAATATTGCGTTCGACGAACTTGAAGCTCCGTTCGACGAAATTATTCTGTTCGATGAAAGTTTGTTCTGTCACGCAGCCGACGGTTTCACAACTGCTCCACACGACGCTACCGCCAGCGCTAGCGCTACCGCCTGGCACTATCTCAAGTTTGTGCACAGCGGCACGCCGCCGATGGTTTCGCAATCGCTCCACACGAACGCTACCGCAGGCGCTAGGAGCTACCGCAGGCGCTAGGAGCTACCGCAGGCGCTATCTCCAAGTTCTATAAATTGATGGGCTCTTTCTCGTTTTGGAAAATCCATCCCAGAGAGATTGCAAGTGCCACAATTCTATTGTTGTTATGCTGCCGAAGATGGATCTCCCACTAAAAGCTTAAGGAGAATTCTGGAGGAGGACTACGTCACGCTACATCCGAAGGACGATCGCTTCAACCTCGCTTATACTACAACGATCCTTCATCTCCGACTCCAAAAGATCTCATATAGGGAGTTTTATTATTATTATCTTTATTTTCATTCTATACTTTTGTAACCATTTAGAAAATTCATCTTGTGTTGGCGACTAGGTCTGGGTAGGACTTAGGGGGAAATTCGCCTTGTGTTGGCGACTAGGTCTGGGTAGGACTTATGGAGGAATTCGTCTTGTGTTGGCGACTAGTTCTAGGTGATTAGATCTAGGGGGTGCTCGAGGCCATATCTGGGGAAGGATTGGCTAGAGCGGCTTGAGGCCTTATCCGGGGAAGGATAGGCTAAAGTCAACCGGTTTGTGGGGATACAAGTCGGTATAGAAAAAGAAAAGATATTTACATTTGTACGCCTCCGATTTCTAGCGATATTGAAATCAAATTTATGTAAACACCTTTTTATATAAATACAATCATGTCTCTATTTGTGTTTACTTGATTTCTCTCATTTGGCATAATCTCTAAATATTGGTTACAAAGTTTTTAATTCTAATTACTTTATCTAAATTGTTTATTTCAATCTCTTTAATCATAAAACAATTTAGTACTTATTTCTAAACTTGAAAATTATGATATTCTCTTAATTTAGCTAAATTATTATTTTGCCTTTCTCCTATTATAAAACAATTTAGTAATTTTCATAACATTTTTAAAGAAGAATTTTATTCCCTTATTCACCCCCCTCTAAGGGCGCTGTAAGATCCAACAAGTGGTATCAGAGGCAGGTTATTCCAATACGGCTTCACAACCGGGAATAATGACGTCTCATGAACTCGCCTCTACTAGTGGGGGAAATTTTCTTATAAATGAAAAATCTTTGGCACCACCTTTATTTGAAGGCAAAAATTATAATGGGTGGAAATTTCTTATGAAAAATTTCTTAAATCTTTGGATATTGAAGTATGGAATATTACAATTAAAATGCCCCCAAGTACTCTTAATAAAAATGAAATGTTTTTAAATGCCAAATCAATGAATAGTCTATATTGCGCATTAGATCAAAATATTTTCAAACTTATTTATACATTTCCTACTGCTTATGAAGTTTGGAAATTTCTTGAGAATTCTTATAGTCTTCCTTCCACGGATGATGAACAAGAGGAATTCCTTATGGATCCAAGAGAAGAAATCGACAAGGACTCATTCTTGGAGGAAGATAAATCTAAGAGAGAAATCGACGAGGAATTCCTTATGGATCCAAGAGAAGAAATCAATGAGGACTCATGCTTGGAGGAAGAAGAATACAACGTCACAATATTGGACTCATTTGTTGGCAACACATCAAGCAAAAGAGAAGACGGAAATTCAACTATGGAAGAGGAATGCGAAGAAGATGTCAAAGGAACCCTTGGTTCAAATCTTGCCTCATCCCATAGCAATGTAAGAAAATCAAAAACTTCTCTTTTTGTAACAAATTCTATCTCTACATCTCGTATGCTTAAAATTACTAAACATAAAATTTTAAAGTTAAAAATTACTAATTCCAAATTACGTTTAGAAAATAAATATTTAAAAGCAAACGATAAAGTAGAATCAAATATTGATGTATTAAATTCGCTTTCATGCTCTTTAGTTAAAATTCCTACTCCTTGTTTAGATTGCAATCTATTAAAAGAAAAATTCAAGGATATTGAAATAGGGCTCTTAGTTTCTAAAAATCATAATGAAAAATTGATAATTGAAAACGATGCTTTAACTTGTAAGTTAAGATAATTAAAATCTTTTGTTGAAAAATTTCAAATGTCAAGTAATGACTTTCATCATAAGATTTTGAATAACAAGGATAAATTAACTTACAAAATCATTTCTAAAAGGAACCATTTTCATACATCAACTCAAAAGGAGTTTAGTTTCAAAAAGAATTATGACCCTCACAAAATTCTTAAGAGTCACTATTATAAGTCTCAATATATTTTTAATCATCACTCAAATTTAAAAACTCCTTTACATGAAAATCGAACTACAAAATATTATCCTTCATATTATAAGAGTATGTCTATAAGAAAGAGTGGAAATGAAAACCATCAAAATAAGAATCAATCTTTTAAAACATATTGTAACCCAATCTTTCAACAATCACTTCTAAAGAAAGACAATCACTCTTATAAACTTTCAAATCCATATAATAAAATTCATTATGATTATCAACATCAAGCTATTTTGAAAAATAATTTGAATAAACATAAACCCACAATGAATTATTTTTCAAACAACTATCATCATATAAAGATGTCACATAATCATTATATGGATTTAAGTGATAAACAACCAATGTATGAATGGAGACCCATAAAGAAAAATGGCATATCATCTTTAATTGTAAAAGACCATTCATCATTATCTTCCCAAAAGCCACCACGATGTATTTGGGTACCCAAAGGAACCGTCCCACTTGGTCACCTTTGGATACCTAAACCTCTCATTCATTAATATCCATTCATTTGCATTAAGTAGAAACAAATAAAAATGAAATATCACTACTCTACTTCATGATATGCTTATTGTCACTTTTCTTTTGTTTATTTTTTATTATTTTTTGAACAAACATGCTATGATCACTTTATATATCATGAAATATGACTTTCATATATTAATCCTAATATTTATCAAATCAAATTTGAATTAAAATTGAACATTAAGTCATATATTTTTCAAAGTGATCTATCTCTCATCTTTGATTGTTCTTTCTCCTTTTAAATCATTTACCCTTAATTGTCTTGAATTATCATTAGAAATTGAATATTGAAATTATTATCAAGACTATTGAAACTATTTTAAAGATTGTATTTAAATGGTTTATTAAAGGGCTTAAACTAAAAATTAAAATGTGCAACGTTTTTTGATTCTTTTCTATTTTTATTTGCTGCATATGATAGCCCTTATAATGAAGAATATTATCTAGAAAAATTGAAAGCAAAAATTCATCTAAACGCATGTTTAATCTTTCAAAAATGCGAGTTTACGATCAAAAGTTCAAACAGCCATATCTTTTGATCCGCTCGCCTGATTTTCGCATTTAATATATTTTCGGAAAGAGCGCAAAAATCTCCATCCAAAGACAAACTAGACTTGCCCATTTGAGTTCGTTTGGTGCTGTCAGTTTGCCCAATTTCAACTTTGTTTTAAAAGCTATCTTAGTTTGCTTGATTCAGAAATTTCTGTGTTTATGGAATTTATTTTCATCACATGTTATCCTTAGTATAATTGTTTCATATATTAATTTAGATATTATGTGTGTGATGTGTGTCACCATTGTTTGCATGTAATTTAGACCTTAGAATCATCTTGTATCATTAAGTTCAAATCAAATAGAATAATCATTTCATTCTAGGTATAAAGAAAATTAGTTTGAAAACTTCTCATATTACATGCAACTTTATCTCCATTATATCATATATAATAACATTGTATTCAAACTCATCATCCTAGCATCGCCTTTTAGTTTATGCTTAATTCTATGTGTTAGGCATAATATTTACCATGCTATTCAAATTTCATGATAGCTATGTGATTTTGAAATTATAATAGAATACCAAAATTCCAAACAAACACATAGTTTATGGATTAATCATTATAATATATATGAATATTGTATCATGAATCATATATTATCATGCAAAACCAAAAATCTATAAATTCAATTATTGAAAGCAATCTTATAAATTTCAAAACTTTATATATGTGATCTTTATCTTTAATATGATTGCATGATCATCATTTCCAAGATTTACAAATCAAACATGCTCATTCAAAAGAAAATCTCCAAATCATATTGTCATAAGTCTAGAAAAATTAGAATTTACATACATCATGATGATCTAACATATATTCTATGCAAAATTCTCTATAATCATAAATCATAATTCATGTTCTATCAAGAAATATCTCAAATCAATAATGTCTATTACCTAGGAATTATGAATCTTATGATAAAAATATGAATATTGTTCTTATTTACATTATCT
Source organism: Dactylorhiza incarnata (assembly GCA_033032865.1). NCBI lineage: Eukaryota > Viridiplantae > Streptophyta > Magnoliopsida > Asparagales > Orchidaceae > Dactylorhiza > Dactylorhiza incarnata. The sequence continues at coordinate 1,242,390 of JAWHQI010000450.1, forward strand.
GATGTATTAATATGCTTTGCTAGTGATTGCATGTATCTCTCATATTTGTAGACTCTAGAATCAACTTTGCAATGAAAGAATAAATCAAAATTAATCATCACTCTATTCTAGATCTATAATTTGAAACTCTATTTTGGAAATACATGCAATATTAATATAAATCTTATGACATGACATTTAACCACAAAACTCATCATACTAGCATTGTCACTTATTGAATATTAGTAATTGTGCTAGTTATCTCATATCGTCATCTCATAAAAGTAGAAAAACTATGCGGCAATATATAAATCATCACATTAAACAAAACCCATAGTTTATAAATCAACCCATTGTTTAAAAGCATAGGTTGTCCAAAGATTATTCACCTATGATTTCATATCTCACAATAGCGGGGGCGTAGGATTGGATGCATTAGAGACCTAACCTCTAAGACATGTCTTGTCCTTAACCGGGGAGGGTTCCAGTGGGGCCTTGCGAGGCACTGGGGGAAAGAGTGCTAGGTTGAGCGTTCTCTAGTGTGTGCATATTGGATTAACACCCCAACCTACGGCATGTGTGCAACTCCTCATGCCCATCTGTCACTTAGTACGAGGCTAGGGTGTAGACATTTAGTCAGGGTAGTTTTTAATCTTATGACATACTTATAATTCACTACATGAACTTTTTATTTACTTATCACTTAATTCATGCATATTTTTGGTTGTTTAATAAAAAAATGTGTCCTCTTGTGTTTGCGTAATTTATATTTTTGAGCTTAAATGTTGTTTTTGTAAAACACATGTATTTGAAAAAGCTAAAGTTTTATGCAAATTTGAGCAATCAAGATATCTCCAAAAATTACAAAATTTTTGCATAAGACTACTCTAAGGACACTTAATAAATATCAAAAATCAGATTTTTAAAATTCTCAAAAAATCAAGTATTGTTTGTCGTGCTAGCACTAGCGCCGGCGATAGCGTGGGTGTTTGATTTTTCTGATTTTTAAAATTTCTAAAAATCCTTAAAAATATGTTTGTTTATATTAACTAAATTGTTTTTTTGAATTTCTGACATTTATTATCTTTGTTTTAATTTATATTTAAGAAAATCAACTACAAATTTCAAAATTCAAAAATACAAAAATATGATTTTGAGATTTGTGTTTGGTCATATTATTAAAAATCAACTACAAAAGTTCAAAATTCAAAAATTCAAAAATATGTTCTTGAGATTTGTGTTTTATTCATATTATGAAAAATCAACTACAAAAGTTCAAAATTCAAAAATACAAAAATATGTTTGTGTGATTTTCTATTTTATCTCATTAAAAAATGATAAAACAATAAAAAAAACTATATGATCTTTATTGCTAATATCAAGCATGAATGAATTCTATTATTTAGAATTATTTACAATGTTAAAATTTATTCCTTGAAATTACTATGAACATTGTTTTGTTTATCATGCTTTGATATATTTATTTAAAGTGCATCAATTGTATTGAAAAATATGTGTTGAACCAAGCTTAGCATGCCTCTAAGTATGAGTAAATGTTTTATGATTGATAATGATACATTTCACTCACCTATTTTGATAATCAACATGTGTGTTTAAATCTAAAATGCTTGCTTGTGTATTGTATCTGTACAATGAATTAAAACTTGCATAAGTTTATTGCCTACACTACATTTGAATTGCACTTATGAAATTTAGAAAAGTGGTTAAGTTAAAAAATTGGGTTTGCAAAACAAGTGTATTCGGAGAATGTTGTCTCACAAATGTGAACAAAAAATTTATATATGTAGACAAATATAACTCCACCAAGCACTATTTGAACCTCCTGATAAGTCTTCATAAGCATTGTGAGGTTGAGCACCTTGGAAAGAATATTAAAGTGTCTTATGCAAACCTTGGTTACTACACTACTTTGTTAAAAATTATGTGCATTAAAAGTGTGTGAAAGTTGATATACTTGTGTTTTATTGTGCACTTTACTCTACATGTGTCTTGTATTTTGTGATTTAAATCAATTGTTAACATTGCTCAAAATACACTTATGTGCACATCATTATCTTTCATAACACTTCTTCTCATGAGTATTGGATTCTAATGTTTTATCTATACTACTCTTTATATAAGAAATGCACTAGATAACCTAGCATGATATCTACAATGTTTTGGTATCACTTGAACTTAAAATTAAGTAACATTGTAGTATAATCCTTCTTTGATATCTTCATTTCATGCTTGGTATCTTTATGAAAAACTTTGAGATTTCAAAAAGGTTAAAACATCTTTCAATTTTGAACTAAAACTCATATTTTTACTTATGTTTTTCATGCTTACAAAAAGATGTTTCTTATAATCTTCCGCTTGCTTACAACTCTTATCTTTTTATTTGAAATCTCTTATATATTATGTTTAAACTCTTTATCATTTCATATATTACAAAAGCTCGATCATGATTTATAACTAGCCTAAAGAATGCCTCCTTACTACCCTCACCCTACCTTCTTTTGATTATAACAAAATGGGGAGATTAATTGAAGAAATCTATATATGAGAAATATAGAAGATTAAGGGGAGAATAATTCATGTAATCTATCATTTAGGGGGAGTAAAACATAAATTGCATTTATGTAGGGGGAGCATTAAGATAGGGGGAGTATGCATATCATCATGCTAATCATATATTATAGTTGCACTATCATCTTGCTTATCATATACTATAAACACTATTGTTGATTTCTTGCTAAGAGGATTTGTTATTATCAAAAGGGGGAGATTGTTGGACATGTGTGTCACATCCCTTTGTTTGAGAATAACAAATCCCCAAATTGTATTTGATCTTGTATTTTGTGTGTTTAGAGTATGCAGGAACTATATGTGCAATACTCCATAGGTATAAAACAGATTGGAGATGATTCTCTGGAATATGTGCTAACGCTCGCGTAATTAGTTAACGCCCAGCGTTATCTACCTGCGTTCGATGAACTCTGAAGACGCTCAACGAAACCTGAAGGAAGCTGCGTTCAACGAACGAAGAGTTCCGTTCGACGAATTTCCTGCGATCGACGAAATTGCGCCCGATAAGCTGCGTTCGACGAAAGAGAGCTAACGCTCGCGGTACCTGTTAACGCCCCGCGTTAACAAGAGGAGGAATGTCGTCGAGTTGAGGTCGATTGTCTGCGTTGGACGAAAATTTCGTTCGACGAAAATTCTGTTCGACGAAATGTGAAGGCCGCTCGACGAATTGGAGTTCGACGAACTGAGCTCCTGCACAACAATATTGCGTTCGACTAACTTGAAGCTCCGTTCGACGAAATTGTTCCGTTCGACGAAAGTTTGTTCTGTCACGCAGCCGACGGTTTCACAACCGCTCCACACGAACGCTACAGCCAGTGCTAGCTCTACCGCCTGACGCTATCTCAAGTTCGTGCACAGCTCCACGCCGCCGACGGTTTCGCAACCGCTCCACACGAACGCTACCGCAGGCGCTAGGAGCTACCGCAGGCGCTAGGAGCTACCGCAGGCGCTAGGACCTACCGCAGGCGCTATCTCCAAGTTCTATAAATTGATGGGCTCTTTCTCGTTTTGGAAAATCCATCCCAGAGAGATTGCAAGTACCACAATTATATTGCTGTTATGCTGCTGAAGATGAATCTCCCACTAAAAGCTTAAGGAGAATTCTGGAGGAGGACTACGTCACGCTACATCCGAAGGACGATCGCTTTGACCTCGCTTATACTACAACGATCCTTCATCTCCGACTTCAGAAGATCTCATATAGGGAGTTTTATTATTGTTATCTTTATTTTCATTCCATACTTTTTGTAACCATTTAGAGAATTCGCCTTGTGTTGGCGACTAGGTCTGGGTAGGACTTAGGGGGAAATTTGCCTTGTGTTGGCGACTAGGTCTGGGTAGGACTTAGGGAGGAATTCGCCTTGTGTTGGCAACTAATTCTAGGTGATTAGATCTAGGGGTGCTCGAGGCCATATCCGGGGAAGGATTGGTTAGAGCGGCTTGAGGCCTTATCCGGGGAAGGATTGGCTAAAGTCAACCGGTTTGTAGGGATACAAGTCGGTATAGAAAAGGAAAAGATATTTACATTTGTACGCCTCCAATTTCTAGCGATATTGAAATCAAATTTATGTAAACACCTTTTTATATAAATACAATCATGTCTCTATTTGTGTTTACTTGATTTCTCTCATTTTGCATAATCTCTAAATATTGGTTACAAAGTTTTCAATTCTAATTACTTTATCTAAATTGTTTATTTCAATCTCTTTAATCATAAAACAATTTAGTACTTATTTCTAAACTTGAAAATTATGATATTCTCTTAATTTAGCTAAATTGTTATTTTGCCTTTCTACTATTATAAAACAATTTAGTAATTTTCATAACATTTTTAAAGAAGTATTTTATTCCCTTATTCACCCCCCCCCCCCCCCCCCCCCCCCCTCTAAGGGCGCCGTAAGATCCAACAATTACTATCACTTTTTGGTGCTTTCTGGTAAAGTAGAGACAAACAGTTTCACTAAGTAAATGGGGGAAGAAATTGTAACACCTTGTTGCCAGTTAGTGTTGTTAATTTACTGTTAGTTAATTTGATCTATGTTTCTTCAAATGATAGCAGGGTTACTATGAGGCTCTTGCTCCGTCCATCCTTATTCAGTAGTAGTATGCCATGCTAAGGCTTGGCCTTTGGGGTAATATTAATGGCCAGTTGGAGGCTTGACTCCATCCCTCTCTCTCTCTCTCCCTCTCTCTCTCTCTCTCTCTCTCTCTCTCTCTCTCTCTCTCTCTCTCTCTCTCTCTCTCTCTCTCTCTCTCTCTCTCTCTCTCTCTCTCTCTCTCTCTCTCTCTCTCTCTCTCTCTCTCTCTCTCTCTCTCTCTCTCTCTCTCTCTTTTTCCCTCTTTCTTGGTCTGTGCAAGTTTTATATATATACACACATATATTTATACATATATATATGCACATAAGAAAGGGGCTTCACAGGAGAAGGTGGATGAGCAAAGGATCTAGTTCAGTTCTTGGATGTTTCATGTGCTTCTACTCTCCCTCTCAGAGCTTTACATATGATTGATGTGCTAATATCTTTCTCTCTCTCTACCTACTTTATCTTCCCATGAGGGAATTTCTGAAGGTTTGAGTTATACTGCATATGATAAATCGTATAAAATAGGAAGAGGGGATAAATTACACACATGCACTTTACTGTGAAGTACAGTGATCCAATGGTCCGCGTGAATCAGTGCAATGCACTTTAAGATGTGAGCACTTTGAAATACGTGCACTGATCCACGAGAAGTCGAGAACCATTGGATCAGTTCACTTCGTAGTAAAGTACATTTGTGCGCTTTATCCCCCGATTCCAATAAAATATGCCCAAGATGTAAAGAGAATAATTTCTCCCAGCACAGGAGCAAAAAGTAGGTATATACATCCACTGAGGCATAGAGCTATAAATTATCTGGAATGACAAAGAAGGTTTTGTAGGGACCATTTTATTCCTGGAAAAAAAGTTTTTTTTTTCCACCAAAATTTTCATATAAATTTATATTTACATTATAAAGGGTCTTATAAAATCCAAGAATAATTTGGCATATAATCACTCATGTGAATAATGTAAAATCATTTGAATTCTAAATTAATAATTATTTGTGGAGTACAATAGATTTTAAATAAATATATTTATTGATGTTGGTTCATAACCTAGGTGATTCAGCCGATATCGATGAAACTCAGTCTGGTCGTGACTCTGATAATTTGCTCGCGTTGTGCCGGACGGATTTGGATGTGAGCGAAGTGCGTTTGGATTGTTAGCATCCAGTTTGAATCAACAAATTCGAGGCTTATTTGGATGCTGATAGAAAAACGAAGACAAAGCGCAAAGCAAAAAAGAGCAACCACATAGAGATTAATGGTATTCTGCAATTTGCCTACTCCACGAGCGCACTAGACTTTCTTCGATATTTTGAATAGAAAGTGAGATTGCAAAGAAAACCCTTTTATACCTAAAGTCAAGGGTAACCAGGAAACAATAGATGTACAAAAATAACACGTCAATTATCAGTACAGTCAGACTCCACATCTCTGACAGTTAGGAGGCTACCGTATGAGATTCAAAAATGCGTGAATAAATTGGGGTTTGGTAGCTCGTCAGGGCGCACGATCAAAGGGGAACCGATGTAGGACGTGATACACATATTCAACCTAAAAGCTTAAGCTCCATGTGAGGGTCAATTGCATGATATTCTTGCGCCAACATATATTTTGTATATCGGACTTGAAACGAAATCATGCTCCCCCGCATGTCTCAATATGCTATGAAACCAAGCAAGAATGATAAACAAGCAATACAAAAAAACACAAGATTTATGTGATTCAACCCAAGATATGCTACATCAACGGGCAACAGTATGTCGTTTCACTAGATGAAAAACATAGACGGTTACAAAGAGGAGGCGCTCAAAATTTTGTTTATTCACAATCGCTAGAATAAGAGAAGTTTTACAGAAAACCCCGCAGAACATCTTCAAGTGATGTAAAAGTTTAGGGTTTAGAGTTGGAGGTATATAAATAACATAGCCCTTCTTTTAATTAATTAGGAAACATCTTCTCCAAATAATCTAATCTTTTTAATGATAATTTAAAGAATTCCTTCTTTGAGATGCATTTATACATATAAATAATAGTAATAATAATAATAATAATAATTGAAAAAGGTCTACGAGATTAGATTAATACAGTACATAAAACCTGTTGGAATAATGAATGATAAGAAATTGGTACAGTGATTATTAGCCCATGTGAAGTAGGCGGAGTTGCTTTAATATCCTCCTACTTTTATTTATTGAAGGTACTTCTTTGTGCTGCTGAGCCCCCTTTGGCCGGCGGCCATCTGGCGCGGGAGGTGCCGCCGCGCTGTTTGGGTTGGAGTCTTGGCTCAGTGCCGATTTGGCGGGATTGTGGTCGGACATTTCTCCGGCCGCGGCACGGAAAGTCGGCCTCTGGGGGCAAACAGACCTGTTAATAATAAATGTATTTATTATTCCTTTGTAAATTCTGTTTAATCTCACACCACATGTGGTGTTTTTGGACTTCTCTCTTCTTCTATATGTATGACCCCAAGAGTCCTTCTATGATTCATTCAATATAATACTTGATTTCTCTCAAGTCTAATATGGTATCAGAGCTAGGTTCTGCATAAATTTTTTTTACGGCACTCCCTGCAGCCCGCTCCGCCCGCTCTGACCGCTCTGCCCGACCTGCCCGCCAGCCTCCTGCCCGCCAGCCTCCGATCAGCTCAAGGAACCTGCCAGCGACCTGCCAACGCCTGCCGGCGAGACCTACTCGCGTCCTGCCCGCGCGACCTCCCCGTGGTGCGATCTGCTCAAGCGAACTGTCCGCCAGCCTCCTGTCCGCGCCCGCCTCCTGCTCCAGCGACCACCCGCGCGAACTGCCCGCACGAGCTGCTCCCTCGTCCTGCCCGCCCGATCTGCTCTCGCGACCTGCCCGCGCGAGCTTCTCCCGCGACCTGCCTCCCGCGACCTGCTCGCCAGCTTCCTATCCGCGATCGCCTCCTGCTCCAGCGACCTCCCGCACGAACTGCCCGCGCGAGCTGCTCCCGCGTCCTGCCCGCCCGATCTGCTCCCGCAACCTGCCCCCGCGATCTGCCCCCTTTCAGCGAGCTGCTCCCGCGACCTGCCAACCTTCTGCCCGCGCGGATTGCCAGTGACCTCGCGACCGCCCTACCAACATCCTACCCGCGCGAGCTGCCCTCCAGCGCCTCCAGAGCGCCCTCCCCGCTCCCTGCTTTCAGATCCTGACCTCATTTCCTCCTCTCTCACGACCGCCCGGCTCCATGGCTTCCCCCTTGATCATGCCACCCCTGAAGGCCACCTCCTTCCAACTCACCACTGCCAGCGATTGGTCGGACTGGTCTCTCACCGTCGAAGTCGCGCTCTCCTCCCGTGATCTCTGGCATCACATCACTGGTACTCCTCCCACCGCTGCGACCTCTACCACCTCTGCCGCCGATGCGACCTCTGCCAGCACCACCGTATCCGCCACCACTACAGATGACGACACCCTTTGGCGGCGTCACGATCCAGCCATCCGGGCTTACATCCTGGAATCAGTTGCTTGCCCGCTCCTCACCTCCATCGGTCGCCTATCATCAGCCCGTGCCATGTGGGAATATCTTCGGGACCGGTTTGTCCCCCGCGGCGGAGCTCGGTGTCATCGTCTTATCTACGACTCTCAATCTGCTCGGCAGGTGTTGGGGATGGAACGTTCACCTAGAGGGGGGGGGGGGTGAATAGGTTTTTCAAATTTATTTCTTCCCCTTTATGATGTTGTTGGTTTCTGATTAATGGATCTATAAAATAAAGAGCAAATCACAGAAAGCACACAACGATCTATAGAGGTTCCTCAAGATCGGGTGTCTTGAGTAGTCCTCTCCCCCTCTACGCCTACCCAGCAGTGTGCTAGGCTCGGCAAACGCCGCCAAAAACTTCAGGACCTCAAGCCTTACAACACGGACCCGCAAGTCCCAACAGCCTAGGCCCGCAAACCCCTGCTGCCCCCGATCCCGCATGCTCACTCAGTCCCTCAAGCCCTACAGCACGGACCCGCAAGTTCCAACAGCCTAGGCCCGCAAACCCCTATTGCCCCCGAGCCCTCAAGCTCGACAAATCGCACCAGCAAGTGCACTGCCCTGGCCCTCAAGCCTCACAGCTCTCCCGCCCTCAAGCTAGACAAGTTGGCCCGCAAGCCTTACAATAAAATACAGTAATAAAATGTTTCTTCAGTCGGATGAAGATTGGCGACTTTAGCCTGATGATGATTGGCTTCTTACGATTGAAGAAGATTCTTCTGATTCAGATCTTTGACATCACAGTTCTTCTTCAATCTCTTCTTATCCTGATGTTGACCGACAACTTTTCAGTCAATGACGATGACTGATTCTTCAGAGATCACTTGATGCTTGCTCTCTACTTGATTTTCTTCTTCTCCGCGAGACTACTATTCTATTGATGTGTAGCGGCGGGATTATTTCTCGTTCTTCTTTTTCTCTCTTTTTGATCGATTGATTGATTCCGTGTTAGGGCAACCTCTTATCTCTTTTATAAGACTGTGAGGTCCCCAACGGTCTTCTGAAAAAGCGCCTTAAGTGTCAGACGCTCCCTTCCTTAAGAGCACACGCTGATTAGACAATCAGGGGGAGACATTAAATGCTGACAGCGCGTCCGCAACATTTGAATCTGTCTCGACGATATTTCCATTGTTACGGTGACATGGAAACTATCTCGACGACAGGACTTTGTCGATGCCTTGAGCTTGGGTAGATCTTCAGTTCTTCTTGCTTCTGCATCTGAAGCAGATATCTCGACGATTCGAGACATTCTGCCGCTTCTGCATATACAACGATATGCTGTCTCAGACTTTGTCGTCGAGATCTTTTGTCTTACTATCTGTCGTCGTAATCATGTTGTTCTCTCGACGACATGCCTTCTTTACAGCGATGTTAGTTCTTTCTCGACGACAAGGCCACTTTGGTGAAGTCGACGATACCGCGTCTTCTCTGCGTTCGACGATCTTGCCGAGTCTCAGCGGTGGACGATCTGCCTTCTGAGTTCGACAATCTGCCTTGTCTCTGCGTTCGACAATCTTGCCGAGTCTCAGCGGTCGACGATCTACCTTCTGAGTTCGACGATCTGCCTTGTCTCTGCATTCGACGAACGCGTTATTATCAGTTGTTTCTTTTATCTCGTCTCAGCGGTCGACGAACTGCTTTCTGAGTTCGACGATCTGCCTTGTCTCTGTGTTCGACGAACGCGCTATTTATCAACTGTTTCTTTTATCTCGTCTCAGCGGTCGACGAACACTTTGCTTCTCAGCGGTTGCTTTGCCCATCATTACAGCGACAAGCATTCTTTGTCGACGATATCTCCTATTCTTCTCGACGACATTTCTTTAACTTCTTGAGATTATAGGCTAGATATATGATCAAATACAAAGTGAAGTATTCTTGACATGATGACTTCTTTAAATCAGGAATCATGTGGGCAAGATTCCCAACAACAGGAAGGGCGATCTATTCAGGATTTCTTCACCATGATGAGCACTCTCTGGCACGACTTGGACTCCATGATCCCCCTCCCATGCGATTGTCCACGTTCCTTAGAGTTTCAGCTCCATCTCTCTGAGGGCCATCTCCATCAGTTTCTCACTGCTCTGCATCCCGAGTTTGCTCCCCTTGCAGCACAGCTCCTTCATCGGGTTCCTCTTCCTAGCCTGGATGACGCCTTGATTTCCCTGCTTGATGAAGAGACCAGTCTCCGTCCTCCCGTGGTTCTCCCACCTGCTCCTGGGATCGACACTGCTCTTGTCATCCGACCACGCGACGGCCCTGTTACCTGCAACTACTGTAAAAAGGCGGGGCACATGAAGTTCGAATGTCCTACTCGTCCCCCACGTCCTGATGAGCACAGACAGGATGACCACCGTCGTGACGGACGTGGTCGGGGACGGCTCAAGGCCCCGGATTACATGCCCCGCCCCCTCCTCCTACAGCTGCTACTGTTGCAGATCGACTTCAACATCTCGAGGAGTTACTCCTCCAATCTCCTCTACTTCAGCCCACCACTGCCACCAGCTCTCCTGATGCCACCAACCTGTCAGCCACCTATGGTACTACTGTTGTTTGGGTTTCACCAACTGCACCTTGATATTTTGACTCTGGGGCCTCCTGTCATCTTACCTCTGACTCCAGCACCCTCACCAACTGTACCTCCACTCCCACTCACCTTCAGGTCACCACTGCTGATGGGAGTTCTGTCCCTATTTTGTAGTCCGGATCAATCACCCTGGCATCTGGCCCTCCCGGTCACCTTACCCTCTCAGACATTCATCATGCCCCTCGCCTACACATAAATCTTATCTCCGTCAGCTCCCTTTGTAATCTTGGCCTAACTATTTTATTTTCTTCCTCTGCTTGTGTTGTGCAGGATTCACAGACGGATGAGAGAATTGGATAGGGCCGTAGGACTGGTGGCCTATATCAGATGGAATATCTTCACGTTCCACCTTCATCATCTTCGTCCGCTTCTGCTCTCTCTGTTATCTCTGATGCCGACTTGTGGCACAAACGTTTTGGTCATCTGTCTAACGACCGACTCCGAAGTGTTATCCATTCAGGAGCTTTGGGTCGAGTCTCCTCTTCCCCCCTCTCTATTTGTACGAGATGTCGTTTGGCAAAACACCTCGCTCTACCCTTCTTTAGCAGTGTTTCTCAAACAACAGCCCCCTTTGACTTAGTTCACTCAGATGTTTGGGGTCCGGCCCCGATTGCTTCTCATTCTGGCTATTTGTATTATGTGAGCTTTATTGATGATTTTTCCCGCTGCACTTGGGTATATCTTCTTCGTCAATGATCTGAAATACCAACTATTTATTGCACATTCACCGCAATGCTTCACACTCAGTTCGGGTGTCGAATTAAGATCTTTCGCTCTGATTGTGCTCAGGAGTTTCTCTCCTTCACCATGCGCGACCTCACTCACTCTCATGGCACCATCCATCAGCAGTCTTGCCCGTACACCCACGAACAAAATGGGGTCGCTGAACGAAAACCTCGTCACATCATCGAAACTGCTCGTGCTCTTCTCATCTCTGCCTCTGCTCCCCACTCCTTCTGGGCTGAAGCTGTTCTCACCACTATTCACATTATCAACATCACTCCCTCCTCGGCCCTCTCTGGAGTCACTCCTTATGAACGACTATACTCACGTCCACCCACTTACGCCTCTCTCCGCACGTTTGGATGCACATGCTTTGTCCTCCTCCCTATTTCTGAACGCACCAAACTCTCAGCTCGCTCAGCTCGATGCATTCATTTAGGTCTTAGTGCTTACCATAAGGGATACCGCTGTTACGACCCAGTGACTCGCCACATCCGCATCTCTCACCATGTCTCCTTCCTCGAACATGAAATGTTCTTCTCCTCCACGCCAACTCCAACAACATTTCCCTCCCAAACCTCCCTCACTCCCCCACTCTCCCTTCCGCTACTTCCCCCTGTACCCACTCATCCCCGGACCCAAACTGTCCCTCCTATCTTGGTACAAGTTCATCCTCCGACCGAGGATTCTACGTCCACTTCAGCTACTCCTTCATCCACCGAACCTCCTTCCACTACAGCTCCCCCTTCCGCTCAAGCTCCTTCTGATGCATACCCGTCTGACTCCCCTCCATCCGCCTCTCCGCACGTGGATCCCGCACCTCCTCGGCGCAACCCTGCTCGCCCTCGCCACCCGCCTACTCACTATGACCACAGTCCTGACAGGTATAAGCCTTCTGCTCTCACCACAACTATCTCCTATTCCCCTGTCTTTCAGGCCTTCCTCACCGCCCTACACTCCCTTCGGGAGCCCCAGTCATACCGAGAGGCAGTTGCACATCCTGAATGGCAGGAAGTCATGACCGCTGAACTTCAGGCCTTCCACCGAACTCATACATGGGACCTCGTCCCCTGCCCTCCTGACATAACTCCTATCAGCTGCAAATGGATATTCAAGATCAAGACTCGCCCAGATGGGTCTATTGACCGACACAAAGCCGTTTAGTTGCCCGTGGGTTCCTGCAGGAGCATGGGATCGACTATGATGAAACCTTTGCACCAGTTGCTCGTATGACATCCGTGCGCACCTTACTTGTCGTCGCTGCTGCCCGCAATTAGCCTCTCCATTAGATGGATGTTACTAATGCTTTTCTTCATGGTGACCTTACAGAAGTCGTATACATGACTCCTCCCCCGGGTCTCTCCGTTCCCACCGACCACGTCTTTCATCTCCGTCGGGCTCTCCATGGTCTCAAACAGGCCCGCCGTGCCTGGTTTGAGCGCTTTCGTACTGCTATTCTCAAGGTCGGCTTTATTGAATGCCAAACCGATCATGCTTTGTTCACTCGCACCTCTGCTCAGGGATGTGTCATCCTTCTTCTCTATGTGGATGATATGATTATCACTGGCGATGACCATGAAACCATTGCCTCTCTTCAACAGCACCTCCGCAGACAGTTCGAGATGAAGGACATGGGCCCCTGACAGTGCACAGTTAACCTCACTATAATTCTCTAGAGGGGGGTGAATAGAGATTTAAAAAATATTTTGTGCAATGTTAATTAATATATATATGTGTATGATCACAGATTATAGCTTCCCACACACCAACAAGAATTAAACAAATAAATAAAGTAAATGCAAGAAAAGAAATCACAGCACAACACAAGAAAATATAGTGGTTCCCCAAACTTTGGGTAGTCCACTCTTCTACCCCCTTGGTAGGAATTCACTATCTTGCACTGAGTCTTTTGATAAGGAGACTCTTAGAACCACCCTGAGTCTTTTGACAAGGAGACTCTTAGAACCAACCGAGTCTTTTGAAAAGGAGACTCTTAGAACCAGTACACTGAATTTTTTGAAGAGAGATTCTAAAAACTCTTTTACAATGTTTAAGTAAAAATAAGAAAGAAGAAAGAAATAAGAACAAGAATGAATCTTCTTCCTAACAAGAAGATTGGAAGCACAAGAAGTGAATTAAATCTTTCTTCTATAGAGAGAAGAAGATTTGTAGCTTTTCTCTCTTATGTGAGAGCTATCAGAATTTGTAGCAGGGTGACTTCAGAAGCAGAGGAAGAAGAATGCTTGAATATTGCTGCAGGACTATTTCTCAATTCTCTCTTTTTCACTTGGGAGCTTTTCCTCTTTTCAAATGTAAAAATGTTGAATCACTCCACTACTTCTTCTGCCGACCTCCTCTTTATTTATAGCTATGTTTCAATCAAATAATACTAAAGGAGAGTAATCAATTAGCAGGCAGAGTATTAGAAAGAAAGAAATATTTCCATAATAACATTTTTAGTAGAAGGAAAGTATTCATTCTAATTTCAAATAATGTCCATAATGAATTTTATCAAATTAGCCAAGAATCTAATAGAGGAAAAGAAAGATTCAGAACGGCTATAAGACAAATTGATTCCATATAAATCAGATCTATAAGATAAGGAAAGAGATCTGGCGATTTTGAATTCTGTCATAAAGATCGACGTGCGTCGATTACTATTCGGCGCAAGCGTCGAATACATCCTGTCTGGACGTCGATAGGAGAATAAGGAAGGTGCGTCGACTACATTAGATGTGTCGACTAGAAATCAGAGTAACGTCGACAACACATACGTCGAAATCTTCCTAAAGTTACTTCGACTCAATCTGAAGGAAACGTCGACTTCATTTCGACGTTGCGTCGAATAGTATTCGACGCATATTTACTTAGCCTTATTTTTCATTCTTAGAATTCTTCTTTAACTCATTTCTAGGGGTTAAGAGAAATCATTTTCCCAACAATCTCCCCCTATTTGTCTTAACCCTATTTAGAGGGAAATTGTACTAGCATATAATTAACCCAACACAACATTTGTAAAGATAAGAAATATATTAAATAATCAGAAGAGAAATTAGAATAAGAAAGCATATGACAAGTATTTGTCTTTCACAAAAATTTAAACCAGAAACTTCTCTCTGTACATGAAGTTGACAAAAGCAGAATAAAGTTTCCTAGATAAGTTTTCAATAGCATCAAGAATGTAGCCCCTGACTCTATCAGGTCGTTCTTGGACATTCCTGATGATTGTATGCAGTTTTTTCAATAGTTTATCACCATCAGGGATTGTGTCATTTATGGAGTAGCCTTTGCTGATGATGATTGCTGCCTTTTCATCAATCATCTCAATTGTAATGTTTTGAACTTTCTTTTCAGTAGGCTTGATCTCAGGTGGTCCCTTGTTATCAACATTGGGCCTATATTTTGTTTTCTTTTCTGATTGCTGCTTCTCTGGAATGTCAGCCATTTTTCCTTTCCCTTTCCAGGGTGAGGCATGCCACTTGTCTAATTTTATAGGTCTGTTGGGCTTCTTGTAGGGAATGTAAGTATCTTCTGTACACCCTACACCCTTCTTGTGTTTTTGACCTTTATCTAGGATGATCCCTGCCTGAGGGTTTTTCTTTTGATAAGCTTCAATATCAAACAACTTCTTTGGAATTCTGATAGAAGATTCAGCAAGAATTTGTTCTTTAGTCATTCCCTTGTTGATCTTTTCCATCCAGGCATTCCTTTTATCTTCCACTTCTTTCCTAGCTGCTTCATATTCATACAGTTCTCTTTCTCGTATCTCTTCATGCCTCTTTTCCATGTCAGGGTCATGGTACTCCTTCACAGGGCTGTTAGGAGTGATAATAGGCATCTTTTCAAATCTTTTTATTTGCTCACATGCTTTTCTATACTTCCTTTCTTTTGCATACTCTCTCCTTTCTTCTTTGGAGAAGTTTTGCCAGTAGGGAATGGCTTCTCTTTTCCTTTTCATCTGTCCTCCTGAACTTTGCCTAGGTAGGATTTGTTTGGAGAAGCTTGCCACTTGTGGAGGTAGAGGTAGCAGAGGAGGTAGAGAAGAAGGTTGAAGTGGAGGTAGAGGTAGAGGTGGAGATGAAGGAGAGTGAGTTTTCTTTTTGGGTGGAGAGGGAACAATATCAAGAAGAGGAGTCTGTTCTGCAATAGAAGGCAGAATGACTTCAGGTAGAATGATCTCTGCTGAGGGATGATTGTCTCCTCCAAGCTCTTTTGTAGGGATGTCCTCAAGTAGAGGTGTCTTCAGCTTGATGTAACTGGCAGAGAAGCCAGGGGAGTGATGTTGAAGTTCCTCCTCACATAAGGGTGAATCAATCCATATCTGTCCATTCCAATCATCAGAGGTGACTGCTTCTTCCTCCCCCTGGATTTCTGGGTTCTTTACTACAGGAATCTCCCCTGGTTATATGGATTATCAACTCTGAATGCTGAATCCACATCATGCTCCCCTTCAGTGTTTTAAGAGGAGGATTCACCAAAATGTTTGATGAAGGTGTAGTCAGAGTGATTTGAGAGGAGTGGAGCCTATAATGGAATTGGAGTAATAGTTAGAGAGAATACTTAGAGTTGGAGAGAAGAGAGTTAAACCTGAGCTTTAAGTGAGATCAAAGACCTGGCAAGAGGGGTTTCTGGAGCAACTCACCCCCTGGTTTATATCTTTTAGGAAGGATGTAAACCTTTGTGGCGACAGAGGTTCTTCTCGAAGAAGAGCATGAAGCTCAGGAAGAGAGGCCGATAGGGTGGCCAATTTGGCTTGACAGGTGGTGATCATATTGGCACATTCATTGGAGAAGTTGGTTAGACGTGTCTGGAAGTCGGTGAGAAGATTTTCCAGAGCATCGTTCATCGCTTTGATAAGGGCAGTTTGAACAGGAGTAGGCGCCATTGATGCAGAAAGAGAGAGAGAGGTGGAAGACAAAGTTTTGGCGGGTTCAAAAAGGTATATGTTATGAAATAAGAAGTATTATTTAAAGAAGATGAAACGTCGAGAAAGGAAACAGAAATCAAGGTAATCCAATCGTCAGAGGAGGAAGTAAGGATTTGATTCTAATTTTAACCGGAAGTCGTCGTTACATCGAATGGATGTCGACGTTTGCGTCGATATAGAGTCGGCGCTCCATGGAGATTGGCCAACCTGGAGCTCTATCGACGTGATCATAGTAATGCGTCGATATGAATTCGACGGTGCGTCGATAAAAGATCGACGTAACTTTGTCTGATGGAAATTGGTGTCAGCGTCGAGTTTGTCTCGACGGAGCGTTGATATGTATTCGACGCATCTGCAAGAAGTTTTCTTAGATTGTCTGATTCCTTTAGAGTTCCCTAACAATGGTGTTTAGAAGCTTCCATCAAGCATTCCTAAGGTGTTTATGAAGTAGTTGTGCTTGGTTTCATCCAAGGGTTTTGTAAAAATGTCTGCTCTTTGACTTTCTGTGGGTATATATTCTAAGGTTATCTTACCTTTTTCAACATTGTCTCTAAGGAAGTGATGTCTGATCTCTATGTGTTTGGTTCTACTATGAAGGACTGGGTTAGATGCTATAGATATAGCACTAGAGCTATCACAATAAATCTTAGAGTTATTGACTTCCAGTTTGTAGTCAAGAAGCTGATTTTGCATCCACAAGATTTGTGAACAACAGCTCCCAGCAGCTATATATTCAGCCTCTGCTGTTGAGGTTGAGACTGAGGTTTGTTTCTTACTAAACCATGAGATTAATCTGTCACCTAGGAATTGGCAAGTGCCAGATGTGCTTTTTCTATCAACCCTACATCCAGCATAGTCTGCATCTGAGAAACCTATTAATTCAAAGTTGGTTTCTGCTGAATACCATAGACCTAGTTCAGGAGTTCGCTTTAGGTATCTAAGAATCCTTTTTACAGAGGTGAGATGGGATTCCTTTGGTTCAACCTGAAATCTAGCACATATGCAAGTTGCAAACATAATGTCAGGTCTGCTAGCAGTGAGATATAGAAGGGATCCTATGATTGCCCTATATGTCTTTTAATCTATTGATTTTCCCTTGTCATCTTTTTCTATAATGGCATTTGTTGCCATGGGAGTTTTCATAGAGGAGGCTGATTCCATACCAAACTTTTTGATTAGCTCTTTAGTGTACTTTGATTGTGAGATAAAGATTCCTTCACTACTTTGTTTTACTTGTAATCCTAAGAAATATGAGAGTTCTCTCATACTACTCATTTCAAATTTAGATTGCATGAGATTAGCAAATCTTTTACACAGTTTAGGATGTGTTGAGCTAAAGATGATATCATCTACATATATTTGAACAAGAAGAAGTTGGTTTTTATTTGTTCTAGTAAAGAGTGTCTTGTCTACTTTTCCTCTTTCAAAGGAATTTTCCAAAAGAAAGTTAGAGAGAGTTTCATACCAAGCTCTAGGAGCTTGCTTAAGACCAAATAGTGCTTTGTTGAGTTTATAAACAAAGTTAGGAGAGGAGGGATTAACAAAACCTGGTGGTTGCTCCACATATACCTCTTCTTGAAGGTCACCATTCAGAAAAGCACTCTTGACATCCATCTGATATACTTTCATCTTCATGAAAGCTGCATAGGCAAGAAAGAGCCTAATTGCTTCCAGTCTGGCTACTGGAGCAAAGGTTTGATTGTAGTCTATTCCTTCTTCTTGTCTATATCCTTGTGCTACAAGTCTTGCCTTGTTCCTGACAATTACTCTAGTGGAATCTAATTTGTTTCTATATACCCATTTTGTGCCAATCACTGGGTAGTTTTTTGGTCTTTCCACTAAATTTCATACTTTGTTTCTTTCAAATTGGCCTAGTTCTTCTTGCATGGCCATAATCCAGTGAGGATCACAATTTGCTTCCTCAAACTTCTTTGGTTCAACTTGTGATAGGAAGCATTGGAGCACCATCCCAGTGGAGACCTGGTGTCTTGTTCTTACTCCTGTATTGGGGTCTCCAATTACTTGAGTTTGTGGATGATCCTTCAAATTGATCCCTGTTCTGCTTGAACTTGTCAGTTGTTCTTCTTCTTCATTCTCAATGAGATCATTGTTCAATTGTTCTTCCTGAACCATGTTCTCTTGTGGAAATGGGTCTTGAATGCTCTTTTCTGAGGTTTCTTGTTCAGACTCCTCACTTGGTTCCTCTAACTGGTTTTCCTTTCCATTATCTGTGTTCTCTAGAGCTAGTTGCTCAAGCTGGGTTTCTATGCTGTTGCTTTCCTATGGAAAAGAACTGGTGGGAGTCTCCTCCCCCTTAAGTAGCATGTTAGTTTCATCAAATACAATGTGCATGGATTCTTCAATTTTAAGAGTTCTTCTATTGTAGCACCTATAGGCTTTACTAGATGATGAGTATCCCAGAAATATTCCATCATCAGACTTCTTGTCAAATTTGGCAAGATGATCTTTCCCATTGTTTAGAATAAAGCAAGCACGTCCAAAAATTTTAAAATATTTAACAGTGGGTGTTTTATTTTTCAGGAGATCATATGGAGTCTTTGATTTAGTTTTGTGCATGAGGCTTCTATTTAGAACATAGTTTGCAATGTTGACTGCTTCAGCCCAAAAGGTTTTTGGTAATCCTGATTCTGCAAGCAGGGTCCTTCCTGATTCTATTAAGGTTCTATTCTTCCTCTTAGCAACTCCATTTTGTTGAGGAGTTCTAGGTGCTGAGAAGCTTTGTTTAATATCTTTTTCCTCACAGAAACTACAAATCATCTGATTCTCAAATTCAGTCCCATGATCACTTCTTATAATTGAAACATTGGAGTTGAACTCAGATTGAATCTGTTTTATGAATTTTGAGAGAATTTTATGGGTTTCAGATTTAACCCTTAGAAAGAATACCCAGCTAAACCTAGAATAATCATAAAAAATAACCAAGGTATAGGATTTTCCACCTAAGCTCTGAGTGGATATGGGACCAAAGAGATCCATGTGTAGTAAGTATAGGGCCCTGGGAGAGTCATCCTTACCAATGGGTTTGAAAGATGATTTGGTCTGTTTTCCCAGTTGGCAAGGTTTGCATGGAGAATCCTTAGAGTACCCACCCTTTGGTAAACCTCTGACTAGGTTATTCTTTGCTAGTTTACTAATGGTTTTGTAGTTTAGATGACCTAGTCTCCTATGCCATAGTTCATTTTTATCTATGATATTGTTGAATAAGCAAACTTCTGTGGGTGAAGAGCTAAAGTCCACTACATATACTTTTCCTTTTCTAGTTCCATTTAGTACTGCAGCACCAGTCTTGATATCAATAATATGGCAGAATAGTGTGGTGAATTTTACCTCATACATACCATTTTCACATATCTGACTTATACTTATCAGATTGTGCTTTAGTCCTTTGACTACTGCCACATTCTTGAAGGTGACTTTCCCTTCTTTGAAATCTCCAAAGCCCTTGGTTTGGCCACAACTAGAATCTCCAAAGGTTACTGATGGTCCAAGTCTATCCTCAAAGTTGATTAATAGGTTTTTGCATCCTGTCATGTGCATGGAGCATCCACTGTCCAAGTACCACACCATCCTGGATATGTGATACATCTGCACATAAAATTTTAAACATTAGTTTGGACCCTGCTAAGCTGGGGTCCCTTCCTCTCATTAGTAAAAGATTTAATAAAAGAATAAGTGGGTCTTTCAGGATATCCTTCCTTCTTATGGGGTACTGGCTTATCATACCAATCTTCTTGGATGATATCACAGAAATAATGTTTATAATAGAAGGACATGGATTGAGAGGCCTGTTTGGAAACAAAAAATTTTCTGTCTGATTTATTGCGTCGATAGGGATTCGACGTAGACTTATGGTTGCGTCGATATGAATTCGACGCTTTCTTCATTCTGAGTCTATTTTCAGTCGAAGCATGAGAGAGGTTGCGTTGAGTAGAAGTCGACGCATTTTGGTGTAAGCGTCGATTAGAACTTGACGCACGTTGGTAAGAATTCGACGCATGTTCAAATTTTTTGTGAGGATATTTTCCTAAGATTCCTTTATCTGTAATGGGATTAGGTTTATTAAAAACAGTGGTTATTTCAGGGCTTTCTTGTGATATTTCTCCTGTTAGATAATTCTCCCTGGTGAAGTGAATTGGATGTTTCCAGACAGATTTGCTGGATGTTTGAGGTTTAGATGCTTCATTAGTATTCTGATTTATCTGTCTAAATCTATTAGTGAGATTCTCAGACATATTTTTGAGCTTCTGACCTCTTCCATTTAGAGAGTCTTCAAAGACTTTAGCCTTTGCAAACTCCTTCCTTAGTGTTAGATTTTCTGAATAGATTTTGTCTAATTCCTCTTCTGAGAGTTCTAGATTGAGCTTATAATTTTTATGATGTGTATTTACCTGTTTGAGATTTTTTAATTCAATTCTTAATTCTTTTACTTCTTTTTCAGATTTGATTAGATCTAAACAGAATTCTTTGAAACTTTGTTTGAAATCAGTAGAAGAGAAATCTATATTATCAAGTATATTTACCATATATGTATCATCAGGCTTCTCAGTGGCCATCAGACAGGTTTCCTCTTGCTTGACCTCTTGCTGATCATTATCTGATGAGGTACTTCCTTCAGATTCTGAATCACTCCAAGATTGAGCAATGAATCCTTTTTCTTTCTTCTTCTTCTTCTTCTTTAGATCTGTTCTTTTTAGATCCTTCTTATTGTTGATCTCTTTAGGACATTCAGGTGCAATGTGTCCAGGTTTCCTGCAAGAGTAGCATATAATCTCTTTAGTAGGAGTTTTATTATACCTGGTTTTTGAGTCTCTTCCTCTGGATCCTTCTGTTTTGATCCACTTCTTGAACCTTCTGGCCAGTAGACTGATCAGCTCCTCATCACTTGTAGAGGGTTCTCCTTCAATAGCCTTCAAAGCAATACTCTTTTCTTTTGGGAGTGGAGGAGTCTTTTCTTTCTCTTCTTTCTCAGCCCTTGTTTTCAACAGTTGTTCATAGGATTTTAATTTACCCAACAGGACATCTGTTGAGATTTCTTTTTGACTTTTGGAGTCTTTGATTGGCCAGATTCTTGAATCCCAAGAGCTAGGGAAGCAAGTCAGCAATTTGTCATTTATCTCAGTAAGAGATATGTCCTTCTCAAGTGTTCTCAATTCATTGACTATGAGGCTGAATCTTGAATACATGTCAGCAACACTTTCACTTTCTTTCTTTTGGAAGTTTTCATATTGGGAGATGAGTAGTGCCTTTCTGTCCTTTTTCTCATCAGCACTTCCCTCAACCATTTTGGTGAGAGCTTCCCATACTTCCTTAGTTGACTCACACTCAGCAATCTTTTGGAAGATTTCATCTGAGAGAGTTGAAACTAGGATATTCGTAGCCTTGGCATCATATGCTTGGGCTTTCTTTTCCTCTTCTGTCCATTCAGCCTTTGGAGCAAGTGTTTCAGTTGCTTTTCCACTTGAATCCTTTTTGAATGGCTTGGGGGGACCTGTCATGACAACATTAAATAATTCATCATCAATAGAGTTTAAATAGATTCTAATTCTTGTTTTCCAAAGTGCAAACTTTTCAAGGTTGCAAATTGGTGGTCTGGTGGAAGCATAATCTTTGATTTGTGCCATGAAAATAATTTAAAAAAAATATATATATAAAAACAAGAGGTAGGATCTTTTTGATCAAGGAGTTAACCTTTTTTAGATCAACCTGCCTCTGATACCAATTGAAAGTGCACAGTTAACCTCACTAGAATTCTCTAGAGGGGGGGGGGGGGGGGGGTGAATAGAGATTTAAAAAATATTTTGTGCAATGTTAATATATATATATGTGTATGATCACAGATTATAGCTTCCCACACACCAGCAAGAATTAAACAAATAAAGAAAGTAAATGCAAGAAAAGAAATCACAGCACAACACAAGAAAATATAGTGGTTCCCCAAACTTTGGGTAGTCCACTCTTCTACCCCCTTGGTAGGAATTCACTATCTTGCACTGAGTCTTTTGATAAGGAGACTCTTAGAACCACCCTGAGTCTTTTGACAAGGAGACTCTTAGAACCAACTGAGTCTTTTGAAAAGGAGACTCTTAGAACCGGTACACTGAATTTTTTGAAGAGAGATTCTAAAAACTCTTTTACAATGTTTAAGTAAAAATAAGAAAGAAGAAAGAAATAAGAACAAGAATGAATCTTCTTCCTAGCAAGAAGATTGGAAGCACAAGAAGTGAATTAAATCTTTCTTCTATAGAGAGAAGAAGATTTGTAGCTTTTCTCTCTTATGTGAGAGCTATCAGAATTTGCAGCAGGGTGACTTCAGAAGCAGAGGAAGAAGAATGCTTGAATATTGCTGCAGGACTATTTCTCAATTCTCTCTTTTTCACTTGACAGCTTTTCCCCTTTTCAAATGTAAAAATGTTGAATCACTTCACTACTTCTTCTGCCGACCTCCTCTTTATTTATAGCTCTGTTTCAATCAAATAATACTAAAGGAGAGTAATCAATTAGCAGGCAGAGTATTAAAAAGAAAGAAATATTTCCATAATAACATTTTCAGTATAAGGAAAGTATTCATTCTAATTTCAAATAATGTCCATAATGAATTTTATCAAATTAGCCAAGAATTTAATAGAGGAAAAGAAAGATTCAGAACGGCTATATGACATAAATTGATTCCATATAAATCAGATCTATAAGATAAGGAAAGAGATCTGGCGATTTTGAATTCTGTCATAAAGATCGACATGCGTCGATTACTATTCGACGCAAGCGTCGAATACATCCTGTCTGGACGTCGAGAGGAGAATAAGAAAGGTGCGTCGACAAAGGTGCGTCGACTACATTAGATGCGTCGACTAGAAATCAGAGTAACGTCGACAACACATACGTCGAAATCTTCCTAAAGTTACTTCGACTCAATCTGAAGGAAACGTCGACTTCATTTCGACGTTGCGTCGAATAGTATTCGACGCATATTTACTTAGCCTCATTTTTCATTCTTAGAATTCTTCTTTAACTCATTTCTAGGGGTTAAGAGAAATTATTTTCCCAACAGCCCCATTCGCTACTTCTTTGGGTTGAAGATTTCTCAATCCAAACGAGGAATTCTTGTCTCTCAACAGAAATATATCTTCGACATCCTCTCTGTTGCCGCCCTCACTGACACCCGGACAGTTGATACTCCCATCGAGCTCAATCTCAAACTTCTCCCAACTGACGGTGAACCTCTCCCAGATGTCTCCCGCTATCGGCGACTTGTCCAGATGCTGGTATATCTCACTATGACTAGGCCTGACATTGCCTATGTCGTCAGCTTTGTCAGTCAGTTTGTCAAAGCTCTGCGCTCCGCTCATTACGTTGCTGTTCTCCGGATTCTCCGCTATCTCCGCACATCCGTCAATCGCTCATTGTTTCTCTCCGCCACTTCTCCACTCACCCTCCGAGCATTCTCTGATGCTGATTGGGCGGGGGATGCTGCAACTCGTCGCTCTACCACTGGCTTCTGTATCTTTCTGGGTGACTCTCTAATATCCTGGCGTAGCAAGAAACGTGACTCTATTGCGCGCTCCAGTACTGAAGTCGAGTATCGTGACATGGCTTCCACCACTGCTGAGATTGTTTGGCTTCGTCGACTACTCAGAGATCTTGGTGTGGCGATATCTGGGCCCTCTCCCTTATTCTGTGATAATCGAAGTGTTATACAAATTGCCTCTAATCCTGTATTTCATGAACGGACGAAACACATCGAGATTGATTGTCACTTCACTCTCCAGGAGTTCCTCGCCAACACTATCTCTCTACCGTTCATTGCCTCTGAAGAACAAGTGGCTGACTTCCTCACCAAGCCTCTCACATCTGCAAGATTTCGATATCTCATTAGCAAACTCTCGATTCATGATCCACCGTGAGTTTGAGGGAAGGTGTTAATAATAAATGTATTTATTATTCCATTGTAAATTTTGTTTAGTCCCACACCGCATGTGGTGTTTTCGGACTCCTCTCTTCTTCTATATGTATGACCCCAAGGGTCCTTCTATGATTCATTCAATACAATACTTTATTTCTCTCAAGTCTAATAAGACCGATTGCACTCAAGCTTCTGCCGGTATGTGTCGCGTGCGATCAACTTACCCGATGGCAAGCTCATCACCGAAATAAACCCCGGTGTTGAGGTAGTTAATGGGAAGTAGGAACTTGTCCCCTCAAACATTCAAAGTCTAACAAAATATTTGGTTAATTGCAAGTGAGTTTCTCGCACTAAGGCTCTGTTTGGCACGACGGCGGCGGTTGTGAACACCGTGGTTATGAACCATCTTTTGTGAATTCGCGACCTCGCATAAGGAACTGTTAGCTCGGTTTCTAGAAGTTCTCTTTTTCCTATAAATAGGAGAACAACCCCCCCCCCCCCCCCCCCCCCCCCCCCCCTCTGATGACTACTGATTTTTGGGCGAGATAGCAGAGAACTCGGAGTGAGTTCGGCGAGTGACCTAGAGAAGGTTTCTTGAGTGAGAGTAATCGTGAGTTAACGCGGAGCATTAAGTAGTTAACGCCAGACGTTAGTGTACGCGAGTGAGGCTAGTGAGCTGCGAGTGCAAGTGCGGTTAGTGAGCTGCGAGTGCAAGTGCGGTTAGTGAACATATGTTTTTTGTCCAAACTTAGCGGAGCAAAAACGCCGTGTCAAATGGAGCCTAAATATTATGATTGATGGGTCTGTTGGTAAATACAAGCCCGCTGTAAAGATCAGACCCATAATATTAGGGTATGATCCACTTTGGTTCAACCCAGCTCATATTAAGTTGAGTCAAACAGTTTCTTCTCATTCCTAAGGCGTCTTTGATATTTATGATTATGAATCATTACTTAAGCGCAATAGCTTGTCCTCTCATTCCGAAGAATGATTTGATTAAGGTGACTGTTATACGCAAAGCAGTTTTGGCTATCCGCACTATATTTGTATGAGTTATATGCACGCCTTTTGAAAATACGTACAAGACGTATTGCCGCCCCGATTGAAATCTGGGCGTAACTATAATGAATTTTTGGAAATACGTCTTCTCCATGCATTTTTAGGAAAAGTGTTCAACAGGAAAGTTGTAGATCTCGACGAGCTCTCCAACTTTCGTGTTGAACACGTTTTCTAAAAATGAATGTACAAAGTGTATTTTCAAAAGACACATATATAACTCATACAATAGAGTGGAGATAGTCAAAACTGTTTTGCGGATAACAATCACCTTGATTAATCTCGGTGATTCAGCTCCTCACATGAGCTCTGCACACAACAAATTTTCAATATGATCTAAAATCCTCACATGAGCTCTGCACACACAAGAGAGTTGAGTTGTTACACATACTTCATCGTAAAGGCTTTCATAAGTTTTTTAGTTGCTACCATGCTTCTCAGCCATAATATCATGAGTTATTAAGGTCTTGTTTGGCGGGCGGATCACTCGAGGTCGCGGCCGCCGTTCGTTTGGCGGGACCACGGCCGAGCGGCGGGATCCGCCCCGCGATTTTCGCCGCGGGGAGGCCACTGCTACCACGATGGCCTCCGTGCGGTTGGCTTCCGCGGGAAATCCTCTCCGCTAAACGAGCCATAAGAAACTATTGTGTGCATTTGTAGGGTTCTAGATGGTCGCGTTAATCTTTATGGATACTCCCCTTTATGTACCATAATGTTTTTGCATCCTACTCAATATTGCGCTAAGGTTTCGTTTGTTTCGGCATTTTCGCCGGGCGTTTGGAGCAAACGCCGCCGGACGGCGGGTCAACAAATGGAAGCAGACGGCATTTGCTCCGTTTGCACCCGCCGGACAAAGAAAAAGCCCCTGAAACATCCGTTTCGATCCCCGCCCCCCAGTCCCAAAGCTCTAAGTCTCCATTTGTCTGGGTGTTTTTTCTCTGTTACAGTTTAACCTCAGTTTAGAAGTGTGCATCCCAAAAACATTGTTTTATGACTAATTTCAATAATATGAAGTAGAATTTAAATGGGATTATTAACTATAATTGATATTTTGAATAACTTAAATATATATATATAAAAGAAAAAAAAAAGATAAATGACCCACACTTTCTAGAAAATATTCATGAATATTCATTTTCCTTTTTAAATTTTTTTTTCATCCCAATAAGAACATTGAAGATGAGAGTGAGTTGTCTACTCAACATCAGAGTATTTAAACTTGGACATTATATGACATCATAATGAATAAAGAGTCTTGAAGAAATTATAAAAATTAATACTAAATTTTGCGCTATAAAAGATATAGAAAGCTTCCTTCGTTTATGACAATTGTTATTGGTATCCCATAAATGAATATTCACACCCATAATATTAGAATTTTTAGCCTCCTTTTTTTTTAAAATCAAGCCGATATTTGTACTCAAAGGCTTTCGTTTCTCTCAAGCCCTAAACCCATTTCACCCGCAGTCGTTCGCTCACCGACGGTCTTTTCTTCCCTCGCCGCCCGACGCCCCCTCTATTCTGTCGCAGTCCTCCGCCCATTTCATCGGCCGTAGCCCGTCGTCGGTGAGTTCTCTTCGCAGCCTCATTTCATCGTCTTCAATATTCTAGATCTCCCAGTGGCTCCCAGCCCAGATCTCCCACTTCCGCTCGCTGGCGATGTGAGTTCCAGATCTCCCAGCGGCTTCGCGAGTTTCCAGATCTGCCGCTCTAATCAGCCATTTCGTAATTAGAGCTTTGTGCGATGATTTTCCTTTTCCATTTGCGTTTCATAAATTCGTTAGCTGTGCTCTTCCTAATGTTTGTAAGCTTTTCGTTTTAGTGATCTTCCTAATGTATGAGTACGATTATCAAAGATGGGTACAAATATCAAATTTAGGTACAAATATCCATGAGTTACAAATAGTCATTTATGGAGTACCAATAGCAATTCCCTCATTTATTCTTGACTTCAAGCACCTAGCTAGGTAGCTAGATTTATAGGTTTAGGCATTCCACCTATAAGTTATGTCCCCCTAGGTCCCTATCTATAGGCTTTGATAAAGTTTAATATATATGTACCTTATTTAAGCTTATTCTTGTTCAACTATTCTCTTTAAAGTATAATTTTTGGGGGACAGGCTCCGTCCCTATATTTTAGGGGCGGGGCCGTTCCGTTTTTGAATGTGCATAAAATTTTAGTTAATTACTTGAAAATTTACTTGCTCACCCGCAGAGCGGCACAAATAATTATGTCTGGTCTTAATCCCGCTGCTAAGCACCTTTACGCTACCGCTACCGCTATCGCCTATTCCACGGGAACCGCTCCCGCCTGTTCCGCGGGAAGCGCTCCCGCTCGCTCCCACCTGTTCCACGGGAAGTGCTCCCGTTTGCTCCTATTCCGCATAGAGCGCTTATGCTCCCACCTGGTCCACGGGAAGTGCTCGCGCTCGCTCCTGCTCCACGAGAAGCGCTCTCGCTCGCTCATGCTCCGCGGGAAGCGCTCCCGCTCGCTCCCGCTCTGCCGGGAGCTCTCCCGCTCCGTCGGGAGCTCTCCCGCTCGCACCTGCTTCGCAGGGAGCAGTCCTCCGCGGGAAGGGCTTGCGCTCGCTCCTGTTCCACGGGTAGTGCTCCCGCCCGCTCCTGCTCCGCGGGAAGCGCTCCCGCTCTCTCCAGCTCCGCAGGGAGCGCTCTCGCTCGCCCTTGGTCCACAGGGAGTGCTTCTGCTCCTACTTGCTCCACAAGAGCGCTTTCGTTCGCTCTTGCTCAACGGGAAGAGCTCTCGTGCTCCTGCTAGCTCCTACTTCCCGGGAAGCGTTCTTGTTCTCCCGCTCGCTCCTGCTCCTTGGGAAGCGCTCACGGTCGCTCCTGCTCCGCGGGAAGCATTCTCGCTCTCCAGCTCGCTCCTGCTCCGCAGGAGGCGCTCCCGCTCGCTCCTACTCCACAGGGAGTGCTTCCGCTCCCGCCTGCACCACGAGAAGTGCTTCCGCTCTCGTACAGTCCGCAAGAGATGCTTTCGCTCATCCCCCACTCCACAGAAGGCCCTCTCGCACATCCCTGCTTTGCGGAGCGCGCCACAATCATCCATCGCCGACGGCGATCGCCAACCACCACCACCACCAGGGTGGCTGCCCAGACTGCCCAGCGTAACTGTAAGATCCCCCTATGATACCATTTGTAAGATCCCCCTCCCGGAACACACAACACGGCCGAGGGGAATCTTATGCCCAGGACAGCCGCCTTGCGGAAGCGCTAGCACACGAGCTAGCCTCCCCCACAAGACGCCTATCCTGCCGGCTAAACCAACTACACAGCGCCAACCCATCAATGAAAGAAAGTATTAAAAACCAAAGATTCACAATAAGTAATAATGTCCAAATCAGAGTATAAGAAAGACAGAAAACTACACAAGCTCCTGCAAATCATCAGAGTAATCAGCTAAATGCCTCAAGGGCTACATCTCAAAACACTCACCCGCCTCTGTCACTAATGGCAGCTAAGGTACCATAAACCCCAGCCCTGCACACCTGAACCGGCTGGCCTCCGGTGCTGAACGCTGCTACACATCTGAATGTGCTCCTAAAAAGAGGGAGGTGGCAACCGTTAGTCATAAAAACTAAGTGGCTTCCCATCCGCTCCCCCGGCAACTCCAAGGCACCGGGCGGAAGGAAGGGAAGAAAAGCTGCAAAATAACAGTAATATATACAAAGCAGGTGATGGGGAAAGAAAACTAGTATATACACAAATTCTAAGCTACACAAGTGTAAAAGGGGCTAATCTAATCATGTATAAACAGGAGTATAATAAAGGTGTACAACAGTAAATAAACAGTAAGTAAGGCAGGTAAAGCAAGGCAGTAAGAATAGTAGCGACAAGTAATCAATCTCGTACCCTAACTTATATGAATGCCCATACAAACTTATAAGTTAGGATTTCCAGGAATTATAACTCATCATATAAAAGAGCCCATACTAATTTATATGATGAGGATCTGCAAGTGCGTATGCTATGCTTGTGCCATGAATGATTATGCAATGAACTCACACACACGACTCTGTGCACACAGACCTTTGTAGTTCCCTCTATTTGAGAGGAAGCCAACCTCTCGGGTACCAACCGTTGTGACACACGGTGGTAGCGGACCGGGCTGTCCACTCCTAGGCGGGTATGCACACTACCAGGCCTAGACCGCACGTACGCCTCGACGCTAAACAACCGCGGAGCTCTGCGTACTCTTTGCTGGAGTCCACCAGGATTTGAGCTAAGTGGAAGGTGTCTTCGAGGAATTGTCGTCCCGACACGCAGACAAGCTAGCCCCTCAGACCCCAACACACCCGCTAAGTCCACGTACCGCGGTCGGTGTGACGACCTGCCTAGTACCGAAGACCTGCCACAATTATCCAAGAACTAACGGGGCTATCCTCCCCTCGAGCCTCCAGCTCGTCCAACCCAGTATACCACACACCTGTCACTCCCACACTGGGAGGAGATACATAAATCCAATCTTACCCACTATGGCTACTCTTGCCTACTTTAAATGTTATTGCAATTTAGGGTTAATCTTGGACTTCCGGAGGGTTACCCTGTAAGGGGCTCGCTACGGTACTAGGAACTACAATGGGATGACACCCCAAAGTTCCCTTTCTCAAGGCACTTAGTATTATTGGTATCTACCCGTAAGATTACCCTCTTGTCCTTTCACTTGAATTAAACCTCAGTGCTTTATGACCCTCTAAGGGGAAAGACGATCTTTCGTCAATCCCGAGCATAGCCTTACCCATAGATCACCAAGCACTCTCATCACCTAAACTCCTTTTTGGTGACCTCAACCTCTTCATCCAAATCAGGTACACCAACTACCTCCCATTCCCACCTAATGGTCTACAAGTTGTCTCCATTCTACCGTTTACTATTCGCAGACCAAATGAGTTATATGAACCACATAAAGGGAGGTACTACAAATATTCATCCAATTGACTCAAGATTATTACCAGAAGACTATCATGATATCTTATAACCGAATATTTGATCAAGGGCTTATATCAACCCGACTCCTATGAGATCCCCCGTGTTATCTCATAATCATTACCTTGAAAATTTCCCCATTTTCAAGTCTTGTCTATATTTATCAATGTTATTTGCAACAAAACAAATTTATAGGAAGAGTCTAACAATATTACCGTATATATAAATCCAACATTCATAATTCTGATCGGGGGTGGTCTCAATACCATTAGGCACATGTCCACCAAATTTTACGTTCATCCGATAAGTAATTTGAGAGGAATCCAAACACTTGACCCCACCGGACTACTTGTGTATTCAATAACTATAACAAATGTTAGTACTTTACATTCTTCCTTTCACCTTCTTAATCGTAGTTATCATCACAAGATTCATTGCGTTTAGCATTCAAATCGTTTACCTTTAACTGTAATTTTTATGTTCCTCACATGTATTCTTCCCAACGTGCAACATAATTCAAGCACAATTACAAAATCACACTATAGCATTTATCACGATCGTAGTAGATAAAATACTTTACCGAATGTTTTCCACTATCCAACCTAGTGGTACTAACAATATGTGAAGTATTAAAATCTTCACCATCATACTCCTAGCAATTTCCCCAATCCAGCCAGGGTGAGTAAATATATTAACAACACGAGATTACTCAACGACATTCCTTGCAACATAGACGATTTAATCTTCATAATCATGTTCCCAAGATTTATCACGTTCAAAGGGGTGAACTTTAAAATATCAACATAAGAGCATCAAGATTCATAATCCTCTAAGGTGATTTAGCATGTTATTTAATAGTTGAACATAATTACCAAAATGTCACTATACCTGTTAAGTCCTAAAATAATCATCCCAAAATTTTAAGGAAAATTACACTGTGGCTCATATGACTGAAATAAACACCTACCATAATTTTAGAATTTTCAAGGTAATTTAGCCGTATTTAATTCATTAATTCACAAGGTGCTAAAATCATATTTCTAAAATCACTATTACCGTGCCTCATCATCTATAACATGATTCATATATAACCTTAGCTCAATCAAGCTTCCGAATCAGTACCTATATCACAATTAAATTACTAAATAAATGATTAATAACTTTGAAACTACACATCCAAAAATTACAAAACTTCACAGGGGGTATATAATCATGTTATTAATTACTCCACCAATTTCATGAGCATCGAAGTAACATATTGCAAGACATTCAAAATATACTATAATCACATGTGTTATGACACAATTCTGTAAATCTGATATTCTAGAAGCTACACTCATCCAAAAATTATGATTAACCCTAATATGGGAATCTAAGAACGAGAGCTACAACTTTTATGTTACCATAAAACCCAGGACCTAAAGCTTCATACCCAAAATCAGTATTGAATGCAATTGTACAAACCTGGGCAGGAATCAGAGAACTAAAACAAGATTTAGTTTTCTGGACAGTCCACTCGACTGGACTTTTAGAGAGCTACAGGTCACCCCAGAAAACGTGTAACCTATCGTTGGAAAGCTCTTTTCAAGGGCTACTACTTTCATGTTGAGCCCAAAATCTAATTCCAGTGGGATCAAGCCTAAAAATTGGCTTGAACCCAGCTGCGCACAATTCTCCTTAATAACCAAGAGCAAGTTATGAATTGAATCTGATTTAAAAGGGAGCTTTCATCACATCTATCCACAGTTATATAATTAGCAACCCTAATTAATCAGGGCGTTATTCCCCATCTTTCCCAGACAATTATTACATAATCAAAACTATGTTTAACGGAGCTTCATTTTATTCCCTTCCCCAAACATGAACTAAATGTATATATATATATGTACAATTGAAATCCATTCAACAGGAAGCTTATTTCTCAACTCCAAATCAACAGGGAACTTATTTCTATTATCATCCCAAATGCCTAATGAACATATATATATATAATTGAAATTCCATCTAACAGGGAACTATTTCCCAAGCAGCTACAAGTCATATATATATATATATTTATATATATATATGTGTATATATATAATCGAAATCTCAATTACAGGTAACTAATTAATGAAATCTCATATGAAAGTTTGGGGCAGCCACCTTCACTCCTCCCATGCACCCTCACGAGGCCTCCGATTATCACGAAACCAACGTCCCACGTTCGTATTGAAGCGGGGAGTCGATTAGGGGCATTTTCGCGGCGAACGACGCCCTACGGCGAAAAACCCTAACGCGGCCTTTTTCCTACGGAGCTTCATCACGCTCGCAAATCGACTCAATTGAGTTCAATATCTCGCCTAGCGGATCTAAGAAAACTAGCACCAAGGGAGAGGGGAGGAAGTCACCTGATTTCCGTGCATGCTACCCAATAGCCGCGATGGCGGCATTTGCGCGCCGCTTCCGATTCATGGTCGGATCTCGCCGATCCGGATCTCGTTGATCTGAGCCTCGCCACACGTCGCCGAAGTGGTGTCGTCCTCTTTGAGTGCGCTGCCCTATTTTTGGAGAGGACCTTGCTAATGTTTTGAGAGCTAGAAAAGCCCTCGGTCGAAGGGATCTCGCCACTTTCTCACTTGGAGTGGAGATTCACCGAAAAGAAGTGTGAAGCTTAGTTGCTTGGAGGCCTGCTCGGCACAGCAACTCGTCGGAGAGGGGAGAGCTGCTCGGAGGAGGAGATGCACCGGAGTCGGACTCGCCGGAGGAGGAGGTCTCCGGTCTTAGAGAGAGGAGATCGGCTGGAGGGTTGCTCGGCACAGCAACTTGTCGAAGAGGGGAGAGCTGCTCGGAGGAGGAGATGCGCCGGAGTCGGACTCGCCGGAGGAGGAGGTGGTTGGAGCTTGGATCGGCCATGGCTGAAGAGAGAGAGTGAGAGGGCTTGACGGGGCTGCAGCCGAGGCGAGCTTGCCGTGAGGAGATGCGCCGGAGGTTGGACTCACCGGAGAGGAGGTCTTGCCGACCGGAGATGGGGAAGGAGTCGTTGTTCCGTCGGGCAGGAGGGAGGCACGCGAGTTGGCTGCTGCAAGGGATCGGCAATGGCTTGGCGGCTGAGGGAGGGAGAGGGATCGGGTCTTTTTTTTCCTTCTAACCTAACACTAACATATATATATATACATTTACATAATAATAACATTCAGATATATATATAAATTCTAACATAATAATAATAGTAGGGTTATTATTATTATTGACTAAAACACTCGCACAATGTCGTAGAGGACGCGTAATTTGTCCCGGATGAGCTCGTTACGATCGTCTCGCTGACACGCATCCACCGGGACGATCCGAGATCAATTCCGAGTTCGTTTGCTCAAATTACGCTCTCCGGAGCATTTACGGCCTAATTTGACTTAAACGGCAAAATTGTCCAAATGATGTCGGAATCGCGAACGGATAGATTCGTTGAACTCGTACTATTATTATGAGTCTAACAAGACTGACTAGGGTCAATTGCGAGATCGTTTGGTCAATTTCACCATTTTGGATAAATATGCTATTCGCAGACCACATTAATAAAATCGTCGATTCTCATCAGAATCAAGCGCAGACAGTTTTGTTGAACTCGTATAGGCTTCACGAGTCTAGCAAAACTGACTGGGGTGAATACCGAGGCCGTTTGCTCGATTTCACCGCTTTGGATAAATAGGTTACTTAGAGTCGCGTCGACGCGACTAATTCTCTGATACACATCGGAATTGAGTGCAGTCGACTTCGTTTGACTGGTATCAACTTTACGAGTCTAACAAAATCAACTAAGGCCGATTATGCGGTCATTTGCACAATAGTCATATTTGAGGCGTCGCGTAGCTCAAGGCGACTGTTTTGGTCGACTTCATATATACGCTATTTGAACACCATGACATTTGAGCTAACGTACGCACTATAATTCCTTCGAGGCGGTACGCCTCCTTCGAGTTTTATCGCTCAAGTTATGCTCTACGGGCGGCTCGGATCCCGATACAGCAAACATCGGGACAAAGAATAGAACTGGTACTCGCCGCATTCGTTGAGTGCACTTCCCCGGCTCAGTTGCAAGCCTGGCCCTCAGTACACCCCGAGCCCGAGTCAACTCGCGTGACTCAAAAGCGCGCACAAAGGGTCTAGCTCGAATCGGGATGTTACAGTAACCTAGGGGCAAACTCATCATAACCTCGAAATTGGCGATCTGTGTGCCCAAAATCAAGCATTCTCATTCGCTCATATAGGAATCAGCATGACGCAGTTACCAGAACGTCCTCTTCAAAAACTATAAAATGGGGGCCAAGCCTCCATTTGAAGACACTTTTTCGCATCGGGAGAAAATGAGCTTTTGAGTTTTTCGGCGAGGATTTTTGGAAGATCTTCATCGGCCTTCAAGCGCCCCTTAGAGATCTCCCTCGGCGTTCTTATTTTACTTTAAGAACTTGGGGAGGATCCTCAACGACTTGGATCTAGACTTCTCCAGAATGTCCAGCTTTAGGTTGCTCCACAGCTCTCTGTTCGAGATAACACTACCAAGTTCCGCACTTAAGATGGACCTCCAACACGCTTCTCCATGCTCGGCTCCTAAGTGTGGAGAGAACTTAGTCAAATCATTCTAACGAGCGGGGACATGAATTCTCTATGTAACTCACAAAACTAGTGGATCGTTTATAATTGGGCCAGGTCCCGTGGTTTTTTCCCTTTCTGGGTTTTCCACGTAAAAATCTCGTTGTCTACTGTTGGTTCTCACTTTTGACGGTTTGCTCATTCGTCTCACTCTCGAGCTAAGGCAGTTCAGCTTGATCGGTCTAGGAGAGCGTTGAACGACCGCGTGGCCCTTAGAGGAACAAAATATCCCCAGCATGGGAAGGACCCTTTGTCGTCACGGCCGTCGTAAAACCCGGGACATTCAAGCTGAGGATGGCCGAGGGGAAGACACTCCCATGCACCTGGAATGTCGCAAGCATCCGACGTTTCTTCCAATAATTTTATGTTTTTGCAAGACCATATAATATGCCGTGGGGCAGACCCACGCGCCCATGAATAAATTCAATTATCTTTTTGCTCCTCATATGTTGCGCACTTCGAACGAATCTACAAATGATAGGGCGACAACCTCCGTTAAGATGGTAATCTGTCCTCCGCATCGAGAGTGAGTCTGCGCCATCCGGCCGCTGAGAGCATGCCCCCCAACCGGGCAGTAACCATGTCCCCCCCCCCCAACGAATCTCCAAATGGCAAGGCGACAACCTCTGATAAGATGGTGACCAGCCCTCCACATCGAGAGCGAGTCTGCGCCATCCGACCGCTGAGGGCATGCCCCTCTCATGACCGGGAAGGCTCCAAATGACATGGTGACAACTGATAAAATGGTGGCCAGCCCTCCACATCGAGAGCGAGTCTGCGCCATCCAGCCGCTGAGGGAATGCCCCTCTCACGACCGGGCGGGAACCACGTTTCCCCAACAAATCTCCAAATGGCAGGGAGACAACCTCTGATAAGATGGTGCCCCCCCCCCACACACACACACATTGAGATCGAGTCTGCATCATCCGGCCGCTGAGGGCATGCCCCCTCGTGACCAGGCAGGAACCATGTTCTCTCAACGAGTCTTCAAATAAAAAGGCAAAGCCTCCGACAAGATGGTGGCTAGCTCTCTGAGCCGCGCGCAAGCTGCTGGGCGTTCTCAAGAGCAACATTCAAGATTAATTTTCACCTCACACGCACTGTGGTCTCCGAAAACTAGGGGGCATATAGTGGGAGAATCCCTCAGGGGAACCATATCAGGGCCAACCAAGGACTATTTATAACAACTAATAGGTATCCAAAAAGCATGAGGGGAGTTCCAGAAATCAAAAAACGCAAAACAACATTGTAATGAAAGCTGACATAGATACATCGTCCCAAGCAACAATCACGGGACAAGTGCAAAAACAAAACAAGAATTCAAACAACAACACGAGAAATATTTATGTCACCCCTCAATGTCTACGTCAGAAGCATCATCCTCTAAAGCGTCACCTAGACCAAGACCCATGGTGCTGCACCCAAGCCTTCTCTCTACCGTACGAAGAGCCTTCATAAAGCCCTTCAAGAAGGCAATCCCGCACTCATCCTCCAGGTGAGGATCGACCTCTTTAGTCATGATCTCAGTACGGAGCTCCTCAAAGAACCAAGAACACTCATGCATAAAGTCAAGGGAATCCTTGTACTCAGCTACCCCTACGACTTTAATCTGCTCGGGGTCCTGCTGCGCAGAAGCAAGCCTCTCTAGCTCCTCCCGGAGGTGTATCAGCTCACTGTCTTGAGCAGAAATCCCTTTTTCTGCATCTTCAAGTGCTGCGATCTACTCCTGGCGAGTCGCCTCCATCGCACGGGACTCCGTTATAAGCTTCATGATCTCGGGGCGTTCAGAGGCAAGCTCGAATTCTAAACACCTGATGCGGGAAGCGTCGCACTTACCCCTCTGTTTTGATTACGAGCCAACTTCTTCTGCAGCACGGAGCCTCTCTAGAAGGACACAAAATGCATCCTTCAGGCCTACGTAATGCTCGTTCCATGTATTGGCGATGCCACATAACTCCCCAATCTGAACAAAAGAAAGCCCAAGTCAGAAATAAAGGCGAGGGCAGAGAGATCTGAAATATTTAACCTTTATGTTACCTTCGATGTCGTGGCAAGCAGGGAGGAGGACGCGTGACTCTTTCCTTTATCTTTAACGACATTTGACGGTGACCATTTGGAAGCAGCAAGCTAGCAGCTGGAGCCGCAGTAATATCCTCGATGTCATGGGAATGAGGAGCAACCTCCCTCGCTGGAGCGGACGGTCCCACGCCATCTCCATCATCTCCAACATCAGCGAAGGAGGATGTCGAGGATGCCCCCAAGCCTGAAAACTAGTTTTCTCTTCCTGTCCCGGGTCAGTGGCATCACACTACCTCGACTGGCGTCTGACGTAAGACCCGCCAGCTGCAACCACTTTGCATCCACCAAAACACTGATGTGAAATAGAGGCCTCGCCAGATCCTTAGCATTTGAGAAACCAATACCGGCGTAAAAACATCTTCCTGGCCCCGCACTCATCGACAGCGGTCGGAGAGGTCCCATACAATGTGCCCCCATGGCGGTGGTCGGCCTTCTCTTCGAAGGTAAGCCATCTCCTGTTACTGCGAACGTCGACCCGGCCTCCCGACCAAAGGAGAACATTACACTAGTCCTTGAATGTCTCTAAAGACAAGTGTGAGCCTTGCTCGTGGAAAAAACAAATGAGCTTCATGACCCTGGTTATGCTGGCCAGGGTAAACTGAGTCACTGGCACCCCGTAATGACGGAAGATCTCCACAGCCTCCTCGGGCAGGGGAACCCGAAACACTGCTTTGAAGCACCCCTCAGACACAGTAATGAAGACGGAAGGGCAGAGTTGAGACCGCTCTTTGGGCAGCAGAATCCTCAGCTCGATGCCCGCAGGAATATTAAAACATTTCTGCCATAATTCAATCCGGTCCACGTTCAAAGTCGAACGCATGCATATAGGCCTCGCTTGGACATTCCGCCATGGTTCCTGCACATAACCAATGACATTTTAAGAAAAAAACGTGAAAAGAAGTCAAGAACAGCGGTCCCGTACGCACCAGCAAGGAGGAGCAGTGCTCCGAACCACGATAAGTTTCATGCTCAAGGTGGAGCAAGGGCATGCACTCCGCAGAGCTCGGCTGGCCACACGGGGCGCAGTAGATTCGCGCCCCTTAGAGCGCGGCAGTGTCGCGCCCCCTGAGCGCGGCAGGGTCGCGCGCCGCTGTGAGCGCGACAGGCAACCTCCGATAAAATGGTGGCCAGCCCTCCACATCGAGAGCGAGTATGCGCCATTGAAAGACTTTAATTAAGGGTAGCTAATCACCTAGAGGGGGGTGAATAGGTTATTTAAAAAACTATTGCAGTTCTTGAAGATAACCAAAATAAAACTGATCAGAGCTTTCAGGAATAAGAACACACACAGAAAAGACACAAAGAATTTTATAGTGGTTCCCCTTATCTTGGGTAACCCACTTTCCCCCTTCTCCCCTTCTACCAGTGTGCTAGATAGGGTTTATATCTCCTCCAGATCTCAGACCACAAACAGGTCTTACAGCTTAGATCACAACAGATCTTACAGTCTCAGATCTCACAGATCATACAAACTCAGATCTCACAGATCCTACCTCAGCCTTTATAACTAGGCCTACAGCTCAGATTCACCCCTGAATCCTACAACTCAGATCACAACTGATCTTCCAACTCAGATACTTGACAGTTCCTATACTCAGATCTGACAACTCAGATCCTACAGGAATTTATTAAGAGAATAACAAATACATAGACTCAGATTCTTCAGATTGTTGAGTCTTCTTGAACCGCCTGAATGATAAGACAGAAAACTTCAATAGAAAAGCAGCAGCAGATGATCTTCTTGATTCGACAGGCTGTGATGGCTGTTCTTCTTCTTAGGAAGACAGATTCTTCCTTCTTGATCTTCTACTTTCAGAAAGATGTATCAGCACCAGATTGCTGAATGAAATCTTCAAGTCAGATTGGTTCTGAAAGAGAAGATGACTTCTTCAGATTCTTTCTCAGACTTTCCCTCAAAGTGATGGAGACGATAATGGCTTTTGAAAGATAGGAACAATCAACTTAACTACATAACCCATAGGTCATGCCTTCTATTTATAGCCCGCCATCTGCAACGTCTGTTACGCTCCTCCACGTCAGCATGACGTACGTTAAGTCTTCAACGACCTTCAATGTCTTCTGAAGAAATAAAGGCTTAGCTAGCTGTAGAAGATATTCCTCAGTTTAGAGTATTTGTAGAAGAGGCGTTGAGCACTGAGCATCTCTGTCGACGCTTTCTCCATTATGCGTCGAGCGATATGTAGACACTCGACGCTTACTCCTTAGACTGAAGCTCTCGACTCCTCCTTCTTTGGCGTTGAGCAATCATCAGTTAGTCGATGCTTTTTATCTGTAGAAGTCGAGCAACATACAGGGGCTCGACGCTTCTTAACTAATCCTTCATATCTCGACTCTTCTTGTTTGCGCTGAGCTGACTGAAGTTTAGTCGACACTTCTCTTTCCATGGCGTCGAGTGATATAACTTGGCTCGACGCTTCCAAACTTGGTCTCAGAACTTCAGCGGCGTCCTTGTCTATTTGAGCAATGGACATGAGTCAACGCTTCTGGGTCACAGGCGTCGAGCGATGTATGATGTCTCGACGCTTGTGAACTTGGATGAATTCCATGAGCATTTTGCCTGACCTGATCTCCTGCACATTGATTCTAGAGAGTATATCAAATACATTCTGAGATATATCTTTGACTTAGGAGTGGACTTTTCCAAATCTAAGACATTGTGAGCAATGATCACAACAATCTCCCTCTATTTGAAGAAGTCATAATCTCAGTCAATGATATATCTCTCTTTTCAAAGATAATCAATGTTTTCTAATTTCTATACAGGTAATCAAAATAGAGAGTATAATACTTTATAAAATTAGATTACCAAAACATTCTATCCACAGAAATTATCTCAGACATGATTTCTCACATAAGCACAAAAATATAAGCAATTCAGAATAAGACATGTCACAAAGAGAGAAAGAATCACATCACAGGCATATATACATATATGATCATGAAAAATAATTAGCATTGGGAACTCAATAAGATTGTTCAAAAATATACCAATTACATTCTTCTGAAAATACTTAGTAACAATTAAAATTTCTAAAGCTGCTTAGGATCCTTAAATAAAATTCCTCTTTTGGCTCTTTTGGAAAGTGCTTCAGCAACTTCCTTTCTTCTCTTGAAATAACCAAATGGCTTTGGAAAGTATCTGATTGGCTCCATATCACCAGCCTGAATCTTCCCAGCCATTTTGTCAGCCTTGAATTTGATCTTCAGTTCCTCTTGATCCCTATGCTTTAACCATTCAGCTTCAGAATACCACTTTCCTCTTTCCTCTGGGTTACCTTTCACAGCTTCCCAAGCTGACAGAATCAATTCTCTTGAAGAGGGAGACCAATGTTCAAAATCAACCCTTGATTGAACCTCTTCTCTGAACTTTCTTTTACTTGATTCAACTTGCTCACTAGTAAAGTGCTCTCTTTTGTTCTTCTCTTCAGGACTATACATTTTAGCAATTTGCTTTTGAACCTGAGTAAGAGAAGCTGGCCTGGTCTCAGAAACTTGATCATTCTCATAATCAATGGGAGGATATCCAAGAATTTCTCTTATAGAGTTTGAGGTCCACACAGCATGCTCAGAGCTGGCTTGAATCATTGACCTCTCCCCCTTTAGGACTTCTTCAACAATATGATCTCTTATAACATTTTTCTGAAACCTGACTTGACCTTCCAAGTGATTAATTCCACTATCAATGGTTTTCTTTACCTTAAAGAGATGCTCATCTATGGTATATGCATGCAACTTTGCTTGATCTTTTAGAACTGTGGAGCTCTCATCAATTTTAGCCAAAATATCAGTATTCTGCTGTTGCAGTCTAGCTTCAATCTTATTTGTACCTGTAAGGACTTGTGCAACTTGTTCCTTATACAGAACTTGCATGTTATTATTTAGAATTCCTTGATTTATCTGAACATCATCCACTGTTTTTGTAATTCCTGCCCGAGACTCTTTAAGAACCTTTGATGTCTCTTTGATTGCATCAAGTTGTTCAGCTGTATAATCTACTGAAGCACCAGCTCTTTTGAAAAACTTGACCATTTCAGTTCTCAAAGCAGTCATCTGATGATTGACTTCAAATCTAACCAATTTCATTTGGAAATCTACTTCATTTTTCATTTTTGTATTATTCTCCTCAATATACTGTTCAAATAATCTTCTTTGATTATTCAGCAACACCTCCAGCTGAGGTAGAATAGGACTAAGATCCACACTAATTTCTTTTTCCATTTCAACACCTCTACTGCTTTCTTCTCTCATGAAAGAGTCATTTCTTTGGCTCATATGGGAGCTAGAGGATTCTACCTTGATTACCTTTTCAATAGGTTCCTTTGTTGCTTCAGGCTCTCCTTCTACATCCATAACATCAGCTACAGAATCCACTTTAACAGGGATCTCAGCCTGAGACTCCCCCTCAAATGGTGCATTGTCTTCAGCTGGAATTCCAACTTGAGGCTCCCCCTCAATCTCTGCATTGATCAGATCAATTTTGTCCTGAGCAGGGATCTCATCCTGAGCCTCCCCCTCAACTGCTGCTTTGCTCATTTCAGAACTATTCAGAGCAGGAATCTCATCTTGAGCCTCTCTCTCATTTTGAAAAATCCCTTCAAGTCTAGCAGGGGATGCATAATGACTTCCTCTTTCTTCTTCTCCTTTCTTACTCTCATTCTTTTCTTTCTCATTCTCATCCTTTGGAGTGTCAGGAGAACTGTCCCTTTGATTGTTCCCCTCTTCTTCTTTAGATGATGTAAGGTTTGGATCATGAATTGGAGAAGATCTAGTTTTTCTATTGGAAGAAGATGAGCTTGATGAACTTGAAGAAACCTTCTTCTTCTTTTGCTTATTTTGAAATAGGCTAAAGTGGGTTTTCTACCTTTCAACAACTCATATGGGGTCTTA
The DNA here is from genome assembly GCA_033032865.1 of Dactylorhiza incarnata. Taxonomy (NCBI): domain Eukaryota; kingdom Viridiplantae; phylum Streptophyta; class Magnoliopsida; order Asparagales; family Orchidaceae; genus Dactylorhiza; species Dactylorhiza incarnata. Next base: position 1,284,314 of record JAWHQI010000450.1, read on the forward strand.
TCCAGTCTTTTGTTTATAAGAGCCCTGTTCTGCACATGACATGCTGTGTTTACAGCTTCAGCCCAGAAATACTCAGGAAGAGAAAAATCACTCAGCATACTCCTACTAGCTTCAATAAGGGTTCTATTTCTTCTCTCAGCAACCCCATTTTGTTGGGGAGTTCTAGGAGATGAGAACTCTTGAGAAATGCCTAGATTTTCACAAAATTTGGTCATTGCACCTGACTGAAATTTAGTCTCATGATCACTTCTAATTTTGGCTACAGAATTTCCCATTTCATTGGTGATTTGCCCAACAAAACTGGTAAATATTTCTAAAGTGTCTGACTTATGTTTAAGAAAGAATGCCCAAGTGTATCTGGAATAATCATCAACTATTACAAGAGTGTATGACTTTCCTCCTAAGCTATGGATTGACATTGGTCCAAATAGATCCATGTGAAGTAGGTATAGACATCTAATGGAATCCTTCTCACCAATTGGTTTGAAGGAAGACTTAGTCTGCTTACCCATTTGACAAGCATGGCATGGACCCTCCTGCACACACTTCCACTTAGGCCCAGCTCTCACTAGATCTTTTGAAATAAGTTTATTTATAGTCTTATAGTTTATGTGAGCTAATCTTTTATGTCATAGAACACTACTAGAAACTTTATTTTCTGCTACTAAGCATATGAAATTAACTTGATCAGAACATATAAAGTTTAGGCAGTAATGTTGCCACTCCTAGTGCCTGAGAGAATTATCTCATTCTCTTTCTTAATCAGGCACTCATCCTTGTGGAATGAAATGTCATACCCAATATCACACAATTGACTTATGCTGATGAGATTGTGTTGCAATCCATCAACATAAGCAACTTTGGTGATGGTGACAATTCCATTTGTGATATTACCATAACCTTTAGTTTTACCTTTTTTAGACCCTCCAAAGATAACCTTTGGTCCATTCTTCACAGGAGTGTAATCATTCAGCAGACTTTTTGTTCCTGTCATGTGCATAGAGCACCCACTGTCCAAGTACCAGATAGGAAGTTGATTGGTCTTTGGACAACCCTGCAAAAAGAAATTACCTATTCTTAGGAGCCCACGCCAAGTTGGGTCCTAGAACCTTGTCAGTATGAGCTGGAACATTCAGTTGTTGAATAATCCTTGGTGCTGTGAGAGTTGCCATAGGTCTGAGTACTGGTCTCCCAGAGTTGAATCTTGGAACAGTTGGATTGAACCAACAGTCAAGAGCAAAATGTCCAACCTTTCCACAGCACCAGCATTCATATCTGTTATATATCCTTGGAGGTCTTCTTACTTCTTTATGTTGATTCATATTTTGCTTAATTGATTTATTCAAAGGAGCTATGTAAGTTGTTTTAGTAACTTTTACTGGTTCTGTTTTCTTAACAGCAGTGGTTTTCACTTCAGGTCTTAGTTCCTTTCTTTTAAATTTAGTATTTGCTTTAAATACAAAGGAGTCATGATGAGTTAATACTTTTTCTTTGCATAGTGATTTGGCATTATTGTTACTTGGTTGAATTGAATCATCTTTGCTTTTAGAACACTCACCCTTATAAAACTTATGCACACCCTTTTGATCATGCTTATTTTTTATATGCATGGCTTTGTTAAATTTTAAAGGTTGCATAAATGCCTTGTCATTACTTTCAGGATTATTATCTGCATTCCTATCATATCCTATGCCATATCTGTATTATGCAGAAAATGTGTCTATTATAGGAAGAATAGTTTGTGGTTTTGAGAACTTTGCTACAAGTTTCCTTTCTGCTAGGAGTTTTGCTTCAAGTTCTTTTATTAACTTTTCCTTTGTGCACAAAGTCTGTATGTGAATAATAGACATGACTTTTAGTTTGCAAAGTTCTTTGCTTGTCTGATTCAGCCTCTCAGCTGTCTCAGAGTTTTGAGAATCAGTTTGCTTTAAATCAGATATTTCTTTTTGTAATCTTTTATTATGTCTTTTGCTCTTCTTAAGTGCTTTAAGAAGTAATTGATATTTCTCAATAATTTCATCTACATAAAGTTTAGATTGTGAGTCATTTTCATCAGAAGAAAATGAATCTATTTCAGGTTCAGAATCAGAATCAGATAGAGGAGTTTTATCAAGTACCTTTATATCAGTAGTTGCCTCCTGATCTTCTTGATCACTCAGTGCCATGAGTCCTACATTTTCTTCCTCATTCTCTTCACTATCAGATCTTGATAGTGGGGCTCTTATCATAGATCTATGATTTAGACTGTCTTCATTTTCATTGGCAGCCATTAGAGCTATGAGTGCCTCCTCACTATCTGAGTCTGATGACTGTGATTCACAGTCACTAAGAGTGACTTTGCCCTTCTTGGCTATTAGACTCTTCTCATGTCTCTTGTCAGATTTGTGCCTCCTTTCATCAGATTTCTTGTTGTTCTTTCTCTTTGAAGGACAATCAGCAATCATGTGTCCTGATTTCCTGCAACCAAAACACACAATTTCTCCTGAATTAATTTTATTGTGTTTAGAGTTGTACCTGTCCTTCTTGGAGTCTTGTTTGAATCCCTCTGAAGAATTTGAGTGCTTCTTAGATCTGGATAACTGAGAGGGTCTAGTTTTCCAGTGTTGTTTTCTTCTCAACATTCTTTTTAGCTGTTTGGTAAAGAGTGCCAATTCACCATCTGATATTTCAGAATCAGATTACCGGTTTCTGATTCTTCTGATTCAGATGGAATCCTGGGGGATAATGACATTCTTTCTTTGCTTTTCTTGGAGCTTTCTGCTTTCAGAGCAATAGGATTTTCCCTGCTGTGTCCTTCCTCAGCTTTTCTTGTATTCAAATGAAGTTCATGGGACAAGAGTTTCCCATATAAATTCTGTGGTTGAATGTTTCCCAGATTTCCCATTTCTCTGATTGCACAGATCTTGATATCCCATTCTTTGTTCAGTGATCTTAAGAATTTATTATTCAGCTCATAATCTGTGCAAGTTCTTCCATAAGTTTTTAGACCATTTACAATTTTGAAGAATTTTTCATAGCAGACTGCTATTGAATCTTTCTTGTCTTGTTTGAAGGCTTCATATTGCTGATTTAGAAGTGACTTCCTGTCATCTCTGACTTCTTCAGTCCCTTCCATATAGACAATGAGAGATTCCCACATCTCTTTGGCAGTTTTGCAATGGACTAAGTTTTGGAAAGTTGAATCCTCAACAGCACTAACAATGATGTTCTGAGCTCTCTTATCCATGGAGGCCAGAATCACTTCATCTTTGGTCATCTCTGAATAGGTTTTAGGAGTCTTTATACTTCCATCTGTAAATGAAACTTTCATAGGAACAAAAGGTCCCTCTAGAACAGTTATGTAAATCCTAGGATCAGATGCTTCCATGAAAAGTCTGACCCTTTCTTTCCAAATCCCAAAATTTTCTTTTCTGCAAATTGGAAGCTTCATAGATGTGAATTCTTTGCTTTCTTCTGTATTAGCCATCACGACTTCAGAAATCTACCCTTAGAAGATCTTGTTCAGGCTGTTAAACCTTTTCTTCAACAATAACCCTCTGATACCACTTGAAAGACTTTAATTAAGGGTAGCTAATCACCTAGAGGGGGGGGGGGGTGAATAGGTTATTTAAAAAACTATTGCAGTTCTTGAAGATAACCAAAATAAAACTGATCAGAGCTTTCAAGAATAAGAACACACACAGAAAAGACACACATAATTTTATAGTGGTTCCCCTTATCTTGGGTAATCCACTTTCCCCCTTCTCCCCTTCTAGCAGTGTGCTAGATAGGGTTTATAGCTCCTCCAGATCTCAGACCACAAACAGGTCTTACAGCTCAGATCACAACAGATCTTACAGTCTCAGATCTCACAGATCTTACAAAATCAGATCTCACAGATCCTACCTCAGCTTTTATAACTAGGCCTACAGCTCAGATTCACCCCTGAATCCTACAACTCAGATCACACCTGATCTTACAACTCAGATCCTTGACAGATCCTACACTCAGATCCTACAGGAATTTATTAAGAGAATAACAAATACTTAGACTCAGATTCTTCAGATTGTTGAGTCTTCTTGAACCACCTGAATGATCAGACAGAAAACTTCAATAGAACAGCAGCAGCAGATAATCTTCTTGATTCGACAGGCGGTGATGGCTGTTCTTCTTCTTAGGAAGACAGATTCTTCCTTCTTGATCTTCCACTTTCAGAAAGATGTATCAGCACCAGATTGCTGAATGAAATCTTCAAGTCAGATTGGTTCTGAAAGAGAAGATGGCTTCTTCAGATTCTTTCTCAGACTTTCCCTCAAAGTGATGGAGACGATAATGGCTTTTGAAAGATAGGAACAATCAACTTAACTACATAACCCATAGTTCATGTCTTCTATTTATAGCCCGCCATCTGCAATGTCTGTTACGCTCCTCCACGTCAGCATGACGTTAAGTCTTCAACGGTCTTCAATGTCTTCTGAAGAAACATAGGCTTAGCTAGCTGTAGAAGATATTCCTCAGTTTAGAGTATTTGTAGAAGAGGCGTTGAGCACTGAGCATCTCTGTCGACGCTTTTTCCATTAGGCGTCGAGCGATATGTAGACACTCGACGCTTACTCCTTAGACTGAAGCTCTCGACTCCTCCTTCTTAGGCGTTGAGCAATCATCAGTTAGTCGACGCTTTTTATCTGTATAAGTCAAGCAACATACAGGGGCTCGACGCTTCTTAACTAATCCTTCATATCTCGACTCTTCTTGTTTGTGCTGAGCTGACTGAAGTTTAGTCGACACTTCTCTTTCCATGGCGTCGAGTGATATAACTTGGCTCGACGCTTCCAAACTTGGTCTCAGAACTTCAGCGGCGACCCTGTCTATTTGAGCAATGGACATGAGTCAACGCTTCTGGGTCACAGGTGTCGAGCGATGTATGATGTCTCGACGCTTGTGAACTTGGATGGATTCCATGAGCATTTTGCCTGACCTGATCTCCTGCACATTGATTCTAGAGAGTATATCAAATACATTCTGAGATATATCTTTTACTTAGGAATGGACTTCTCCAAATCTAAGACATTGTGAGCAATGATCCCAATAGCCATCTGACCGCTGAGGGAATTCCCCCCTCACGACCGGGCGGGAACCATGTTTCCCATAACGTATCTCCAAATGGCTGGGAGACAACCTCTGATAAGATGGTGGTCAGCCTTCCACATCCAGAGCGAGCCCGCACCATCCGGCTGCTAAGGGCATGCCCCCCTCACGACCGGGCGGGAACCATGTTTCCCCAACAAATCTCCAAATGGCAGGGAAACATCCTCTGATAAGATGGTGGCCACCCCCCCCCCCCCCCCACCCACTCTCCCCCACATTGAGAGCGAGTATGCGCCATCCGGTCGCTGAGGGAATGCCCCCTCGTGACCAGTGTAACGCCCTTGATTTTCGTTAATTATTTACGTGGCCGCTGTGACGTAGTTTTGGCGTAAGGGCGTTACGCCAGCTTGTCAGGTTTAGTTTTGAGCCTTAGCATAGTTAAAGTATGTAATTTAGATCGAGCGCGCGAGTTTTCCCGTCGTTTTGAATTGTAGAGAAGATTTTGTAGTATTGAGATTTTAGCTTCGGGAGGCTTTTGCCCGAGTTTGGCTCGTCGGAATTGAATTCTGACTTCGCCGTTGGATTCGTAGCGCCGTGTTTCAGTTAAGGTGCGAATTTCGTAGAAATCCGAGGTGGTCTAGTTTTCCTCGTAGTTTAAGTAAATTGGGGAATATTTAATTATTTAAATATTAAATAAGGTTTTAGTATAAAACCTAAAGATCCCTCCCATCTTCTTCTTCTTCCTCCCTCGATCTAATCATCCGCCGAGCGAACGAGCAAGAGCGGAGCTTCGAGGAGCGTTTGGTCGTCGATTTCTAGGGCTGCAGTAGTCGGAATCGTGTTTGGAGAGTGAATTTGGAAAGCTCTCGGCGAGATCTTTGTCTTAGCGGTAAGTTTTTCCCGTTTTGTGGAATTTTTGGAGTTAGGGTAATGACCTGACCCCTTCCTTCGACCCGAAAAGTTTCAGGTTTTGTGCTCAGGTGTGTTCTTGGCCGGATCCTTAGCTTCCGGAGCGGAGATCGTCGAGTTTGCAAGGTTAAAGGCAAGTGGCAATTTCTTTCTCCTTCTCTTTGATGTTGGAGTGTTGTTTCTTGCTTAAGTTTGTATTGCTTTGTCTCAACTCTTGATCTTGGGTGTTACTTGGCTAATTAAACTCTTAGACTCCCTTTGGAGATCTCCCTAAATGTCTGTTTTTCCCCTCAAGCGAGTCCGTCTGCAGCTCAGACTTTCGTTTTTTTTCGAGAAGTCCCCTGATTTTTCGAGAAATCCTCTAGTGTTCTCGAAAAATCCTCCTCATCCCCTGGATTAGCCGCTGAGAGGTCCTTCTAGAGAAGTCTCGGCCGTTCTCGAGAAGTCTTAGCCGTTCTCGAGAAGTTCTTGTTGTTCTCGAGAAGTCGACTTAGCCCAGCTTGCGAGAAGATCCCCCCCCCCCCTTGAGCTCTCGAGAAATGCCTCCTTTCTCTCGAGAAATCCCTGTTGTTCTCGAAAAGTCCTTATCATGTTCTATCCTTTCTCTCGAGAAATCCCTGTTGTTCTCGAAAAGTCCCCTCTCAAGAAGTGCCTCTCCCTCTCGAGAAGTCCACTCCCTCTCGAGAAGCTCCTGCCCTGCTCTCGAGAGATCCGTGTTGTTAACCCTTGGTTTTTTTTTGAGAAGTCCTTTTACCTTCCCTCGAGAAGTGTCTTCTCCTTCTCGAGGAATGCCTGCTTTGTGCCCGTAGTCATGATTACTTCTCCCCTTTTTGAAACCTCGTACTTGTTGTGGTTAAACCAACTTATGAGTTCTCTTACGTTTAGTATTGGAAGAATGTTTACCTTGTTGTGACCCTATCTCTTAGGGCATCCTAGTGATTTTCCTTTCGGGCAGCATCCCGTGTTTAATTAAAATTTAATTAATAAGAACCGTTGTCTTTAGCCTTACACAGTAGTTGTGCTTGGGGGACAGTGGGGGAAATGTTATTGCCTTGCACGGTAGTCGTGTTTGGGTGGTTGGGTCTAGAGCACCCACACCCGGTTTTTGGGCTTTGGGTGGCGGAGGTAGATAACCGCTCCCATTTAATTGAGCTGATCAGTCTCTTTAAATAATGAAACAAGATAAATGACTTGCTTGTTCCTCTTTTTGGCACTTTCTTTTTAGTGCTCTCGGTGCTTGTTAGTTCTTGTTTAGAGCTTCTCATCCGGTAAATCTGGCTTGGGTTGGTACCCCTTATGCCTTACTTACTTTTCTGCTAGTTTTCTGCCACTTGTAATCTCTTGCTGAGACGTTCTTTGTTTTATTGAATGCCTCAGGTTCAGAGCCGTAGCGGCTAGTGGCGTAGCCTGAAGTTCAGAGTTTTAGTAGTTGTTCACCCCGCTGCTGCGAGGTAGTTGTTTTTAGATTCTTCTTGTGCTCAGACATACTAGATGGTGCCAATGAGTTAGTGTCATGTTGTTGACGCCCATTGTGCCCTTTTTATATTTTATAGTTTATTTGCCAATTAAATGCCACTACTTTTAGATCTTGTGTATCTTACTCTCTGGGAATGATTTATGTTAGGTGCACTATAGTTATGAAATGATTTTTCTTCATTCTCATTGCATTCTTTCTAACTGAAACCCTTAACTTTAAAGTCGCTTAAAGGTATTTTCTACTCTTACAATACACCTAGTTATGTGCATATCATTTACCTTATGCTCCGTCGTTTGCATACATTTAGGACGTTAAGTAAACTAAATCAAGTATTTTCCGCTGCAATTATACATACTTTCTCGGTGGACTAGTTGATCCACGAACTGAGAGACACAGTTCTTACCTCAAAACCCCTAATAAATGATTTCAAATGATGACTTATCATATAATCATGCTTTGTTTAGTTAAGTAATAGGTTCCCGCCTGAGCGTCTGCAGTTGTCTCCTCTATGACGTGACATCATGACGTGTATTTTCTCTTACTCTGATATTCTTAAATTCGGAGAAAATGCGGGTTGTGACAGTTGGTATCAGAGGGAGGTTGTTCGACAAGTTGGTCGGGCAACAAATTCTGATATAGTACTTGTTTTGGTTTCATTGCATACACACACCGATGTGTCATCAGTACGTCTTGGCCGAAGCATGAACTCTACACTCATATCATGATAAGAAGTATACGGGGCATATTATGTAGTATGGGATGCATAATATGTGTTTGTATATGGATCCACCATAGGTGGCATTCGTGGCAACATGTGACGGTTATGTAGTATGGGATGCATAACCCTCATCACATGGATGCCCATTAGCACGTTTTCTCTTTCGTTACATGCAATATTATGTAGTATGAGATGCATAATATTACATGTGTACGCCGCTCATAACATGCACTAAGGCCTTTATTAGAATGCATAGCACAACATACCTTACATGACATTGCATAAGCACACATGCGAAGTTAAAGACTTATATGATGACACATGAACACTCATGATTTCAAAACAAATAGCAAAATTCATGCATTCATGCCCTTTGCACATGAGTCAAGGGGGACGATGTAGTATCGTTCCCAAATTTAGCATATCATCATGAAAAATATCCCAGAGAATGGTAGTGGAAATGGCAAGTAACTGTACATGTATGTTCTGAACCAAGCAGTGTAGTTCTAGTGTATGGTTAAGTTTTAATTATAGGTTTATGCGTTAGCAGAGATGTCTCGGAGGCGTGTTGTGACTAGGTTGACCCCCCAATCGGAGGGTGAATCTTCGGGTGCGCAGAGTGAGACCATGATCGAAAGTCTGCGACAAAGTAATGAGGCTCTGTCCAGGCAGTTAGTTGCGATGCAATCGCAGATCCAGACATTGTTGACTGCCACCGCTGGGCAGCAGCCTGTGATGTAGGACCCTGTAGATGGTCAGACTGTACCTGTTCCTCCCGCTCCTTTGGTGCCTCCAGTTTTGCTGCCACCAAAGATGAACTTCATTTCGCATTTCCAGCGACTAGGACCTCCTACGTTTGACGGAAGAGCTGATTTCATGGCATTAGATGACTGGTTTGTTGCCATTGAGGAGATGTTTTCGTACTCGGGAATCTCTGCAGACCAAAAGGTGATGGTCGCCGCTTACCAGCTGAAAGGGCTTGCTAAAAGCCGATTGATTAGGGAGAGGGAAAATCTCATAGGCGGATGTTCGTGGGAGTCGTTCAAGGCGATGGTGTTAAAGAAGTTCCTGCCGTCGGTCGAGCAAGACCATTTAATGAATAATTTTCTGCACTTGAAGCAAAGACAGCTCATGGTTAGTGAGTATGAGATCGAGTTCAGTAAGTTGAGCAGATTTGCTCCAGATTTAGTGGCTTCTGAGGCAGGAAAGTGAAGCGTTTCCTCGGAGGACTTCGGAGCGATATTCAGCAGTTGGCGAGCGCTTATAGATCTGAAAGTTATGCTGAAGTGGTAGAAGCAGCGCTGAAGGTCGAGGCTATCGACAACGCCAATAATAGAGGTGCATTAATGAAAAAGGACAAGAGGAAAGCCGAAGAGGAGGAGACCCCCAAGGTAGTTAGTCCGGCTCCAAAGAAAAGAAGTGGTGAAGTTTGTAGCTTCTGTGGAGGCTATCCAGTTGAGGAATGTTTCAAGAGGAAGGGAGCTCAGAAGCAGCAGCGAGTGCTAGCAATTCAGGGTGCTCTGAAGGGTGTGGTGCTCTGCTAGTTGTGCAAGCAGAGTGGGCATGATGCGGCCCAAGGTTGAACAAAGGAAAAAGGTCTGCTTCCAGTGCAAGCATAAAGGGCACATGAAGTTCCAATGCCCGCTAGTTCAACCCCCGTTGCAGCCTATTCCGCTTCGAACTTGCCGCCACCGCAACATCAGGATAAAGGTAGAGGAAAGCTGAACGTGTTAACCCTGGAGCAAGCGCAGTCTTCGACCCAAGTGATCGCAGGTTAGATCTTAAGCCAACTGGTTAGTCTTGATTCCTTTTAGTTCGCTGAGTTAGACTAGTTATTGTTCGCGCTTATAGGTAGATTTAAAGTAAAGAATCGTTGGGCGCGTGTTCTGTTCGATTCGGGTGCTACCCATTCGTTCGTAGCAAGGCCTTTTGTCGAGCGTCACCGTTTGACCCCTGAGCTGGGCAACGATTCGTTCCTCATTAAGTTCCCTTCTGGTGATTTGGTGTCCTCAAACCGGTGCGTCCGAAGTTGCCCCGTTCTCTTAGGATATTTCTTGGCTGTTGCTGATCTCAAAGTGTTGGACTTAGAAGACTTTGACATGATTTTGGGTATGGACTGGTTGTCCAGTTATGATGCGGTCATCTGATGCAAGGAAAAGAGTCTGGACTTCGTGATGGACAACGGTCAACCCATGAGCATTTTTGGTTCTCCGTACCAGAGTTCTTCGATAATTTCTGCGGTATGTGCTCGGAAACTATTAATTTCCGGTTGTTTGGCTTACCTTGTTTCTGTAGTAGAAACTGTTCCTGGACCGCCGTGTATTGAGAGCGTTCCGGTTGTGCGAGAGTTTCCTGGCATCTTCCCTGTCAGTCTTCCTGGACTCCCGCCTGATAGAGATGTAGAGTTCGTCATTGATCTTGAGCCTGGTACTCGTCCTATTGCTAAGGCACCGTACCGTATGGCCCGCGCGAGTTAGAAGAGTTGCGAACTCAGTTAGATGAATTGTTGCAGTGTGGTTTCATTAGGCCAAGTTCTTCGCCCTGGGGTGCTCCAGTTTTGTTTGTGAAAAAGAAGGACGGTTCTATGAGGTTGTGCATAGATTATAGAGAATTAAACAAAGTGACCATCAAGAACTTGTATCCGTTGCCAAGGATAGATGATCTGTTTGATCAGTTGCGTGGTAGCACGGTGTTTTCGAAGATTGACCTTCGATCAGGCTACCATCAGTTGAGGATCTGTGAGTCGGACGTACCCCGGACTGCCTTTCGTTCTCGTTACGGCCATTTTGAGTTTCTAGTCATGTCATTTGGTTTGACAAATGCACCCTCTGCATTTATGGACATGATGAACCGCGTGTTCAAGGATTTTCTGAACAATTTTGTTGCAGTATTCATAGATGATGTGCTAGTTTATTCTAAGTGCTGAGGAGCATGCTACGCATTTGCGCTTAGTATTGTCTACTCTTAGAGAGCACAAGTTGTATGCGAAGCTGAGTAAGTGCGAGTTCTGGCTTCCTCGGGTGTCCTTTCTGGGTCATGTGGTGAACAAGGATGGAATTACTGTAGACCCAGCTAAGATTTCTGTTGTGTTAGATTGGAAGACGCCTTCAACACCTAAGGAGATAAGGAGATTCTTAGGGTTGGCTGGGTACTACAGGAGATTTGTTCAAGGGTTCTCGGTGCTGTCGGCACATTTGACAAAGCTTACCCAAAAGAATACGACATTTATTTGGAGCGATAAATGCGAAGAAGCCTTCCAAGAATTAAAGAGGCGTTTGTGCAGTGCACCTGTGTTGGCCTTGCCGATCGAAGGATTAAAGTATGCCGTTTATGTGGATGCATCTCACATTGGTTTAGGATGTGTTCTGATGCAAGAAGGAAAGGTGATTGCCTATTGGTCTAGACAACTGAAAGTTCATGAAAGGAATTACCCTACGCATGACTTAGAATTTGTTGCAGTGATTTATGCTTTAAAGCTTTGGAGACATCTTCTTTATGGAGTGTCATGCAAGATTTTCATGGACCACAAGAGCTTGAAGTATGTCTTTACCCAGAAGGAGCTGAATTTGCGCCAGCGGAGGTGGTTGGAGTATGTTGCGGATTATGAAATTGATATCCTATATCATCCGAGTAAGGCTAATGTAGTGGCTGATGCCCTGAGCAGAAAGACCGCGCATATCTTCAATCTCTCTGTGCAGTCCTTGGTAGAAGAGTTTATGTTGATGGATATCTCAGTCGGTAGTAGTATCGCGCCTTCGAGCTTAGGAGTTGAAGAACCTTCTTGGATTACCCTTACGAGATTGCATCAGAAGGAAGATCCTGACTTGCAGCATCTTCGAGATAGGACTGAGAAAGGAGAATTACCTGATTTTTCTATTGATGATAAAGATACCCTGATGTATCGAGGTAGATACTGCATTCCTGCGTTGGGAGATATTCGAGCAAAGATCTATAGTGAGGTGCACGATTCTAGTATTTCATATCATCCTGGCTCCACAAAGATGTACAAAGACCTGAAGCAGATCGTTTGGTGGTCAGGTATGAAAAGTGATATAGCCAAGTATGTTTCTGAATGCTTTACTTGTCAGCGTGTTAAGGCAGATCATAAGAGGCCTGGTGGTAAATTAAACCCTTTGGATATTCCAACCTGGAAGTGGGAGAGTATTTCAACGGACTTCATTAACGGTTTGCCGAGATCTCCGGGAGGTCACGATTCGGTATGGGTCATAGTTGACCATCTGACAAAGTGTGCTCACTTTGTGACGTTTAAAATTGGATATTCAATGGAGAAGATAGCAGAGCTGTACTTGGACGAAGTCATCAGATTGCATGGTGTGCCTGTAAGTATTGTGTCGGACCGAGATTCAAGGTATATGTCTCGTTTCTGGAGAAGTCTGCAAGGATCTTTAGGTACAGACCTTAGATACTCTACCGCTTACCACCCCAGACAAATGGTCAGACAGAGAGAGTGAATCAGATTTTGGAAGATATGATAAGGTGTTATATTCTAGATCATGGAGGAGCTTGGGACAAGCGTCTTGGATTGATGGAATTTGCCTACAATAATAATTATCAAGAGAGTTTGCAAATGGCCCCCTTTGAGGCTTTGTACGGGAGGCGTTGCCGAACTCCCTTGTTTTGGGCCGAGGTTGGCGAGAGGTCGTTGTTAGGCCCTGAGGCTTTGGAAGAGATGAGCGTTGCTGTGACTCATATCCGTGAGAATCTTCGAATTGCTCAGGAGCGGTATGAGAAGTACGCTAATCGGAGGAGGGTGGATCTAGAGTTTTTTGTTGGAGACTTAGTGTTCTTGAAAGTTTCTCCGATGCCAAGCATTAAGAGATTTGGAAGGAACCACAAGTTGGACCCCGGTATGTGGGACCTTTCCAGGTTGTTGAACGCATCAGAGTGTCCGCTTATAGATTAGATTTGCCTGCCTCCTTTCCAGATGTTCACAAAGTGTTTCACGTGAGCCAGTTGAGGAAGTGTTTGCGTAGTGATCGGCTTGTTCTTGATTCGGTGCCCGTTTTGCAGCCCAATCTTTCGTATGTTGAAGAGCCTGTCCGAATCTTGGAGACCCAAGAGCGTGTGTTGCGGAGGAAGACGATCCTGATGGTTAAGGTTCTTTGGATGAATCAGGGTGTCGAAAGAGCAACTTGGGAGCTGGAGTCTGCCATGAGAGAGACTCATCCTAGCCTCTTCTCTTAGATTTCGGGTAACTCTTCTGTCTGGTAACCTTTGGATTTCAAGTTTCGGGACGAAACTTCTTTTTAGGGGGAGTGACTGTAACGCCCCTGATTTTCGTTAATTATTTACGTGGCCGCTGTGATGTATTTTTGGCGTAAGGGCGTTACGTCAGCTTGTCAGGTTTAGTTTTGAGCCTTAGCATAGTTAAAGTATGTAATTTAGATCGAGCGCGCGAGTTTTCGCGTCGTTTTGATTTGTAGAGAAGATTGTGTAGTATTGAGATTTTAGCTTCGGGAGGCTTTTGCCCGAGTTTGGCTTGTCGGAATTGAATTCTGACTTCGTCGTTGGATTCGTAGCGTCGTGTTTCAGTTAAGGTGCGAATTTCGTAGAAATCCGAGGTGGTCTAGTTTCCCTCGTAGTTTAAGTAAATTGGGGAATATTTAATTATTTAAATATTAAATTAGGTTTTAGTATAAAACCTAAAGATCCCTCCCCTCTTCTTCTTCTTCCTCCCTCGATCTAATCAGCCGCCGAGCGAACGAGCGGGAGTGGAGCTTCAAGGAGCATTCGGTCGTCAATTCCTAGGGCTGCAGTAGTCGGAGTCGTGTTTGGAGAGTGGATTTGGAAAGCTCTCGGCGAGATCTTCGTCTTAGCGGTAAATTTTCCCGTTTTGTGGAATTTTTGGAGTTAGGGTAGTGACCTAACCCCTTCCTTTGACACGAAAAGTTTCATGTTTTGTGCTCAGGTGTGTTCTTGGCCGGATCCTTAGCTTCCGGAGCGGAGATCGTCGAGTTTGCAAGGTTAAAGGCAAGTGACAATTTCTTTCTCCTTCTCTTTGATGTTGGAGTGTTGTTTCTTGCTTAAGTTTGTATTGCTTTGTCTCAACTCTTGATCTTGGGTGTTACTTGGCTAATTAAACTCTTAGACTCGCTTGGAGATCTCCCTAAATGTCTGTTTTTCCCCTCAAGCGAGTCCGTCTGCAGCTCAGACCTTCGTTTTTTTCGAGAAGTCCCCTGATTTTTCGAGAAATCCTCTGGTGTTCTCGAAAAATCCTCCTCATCCCCTGGATTAGCCGCTGAGAGGTCCTTCTCGAGAAGTCTCGGCCATTCTCGAGAAGCCTTAGCCGTTCTCGAGAAGTTCTTGTTGTTCTCGAGAAGTCGCCTTAGCCTAGCTTGCGAGAAGACCCCCCCCCCCCCCCCCCTTGAGCTCTCGAGAAATGACTCCTTTCTCTCGAGAAATCCCTGTTGTTCTCGAAAAGTCCCTATCATGTTCTGTCCTTTCTCTCGAGAAATCCCTGTTGTTCTCAAAAAGTCCCCTCTCGAGAAGTGTCTCTCCCTCTCGAGAAGTCCCCTCCCTCTCGAGAAGCTCCTGTCCTGCTCTCGAGAGATCCGTGCTGTTAACCCTTGGTTTTTTTTGAGAAGTCCTTTTACCTTCCCTCGAGAAGTGTCTTCTCCTTCTCGAGGAATGCCTGCTTTGTGCCCGTGGTCATGATTACTTCTCCCCTTTTTAAAACCTCGTACTTGTTGTGGTTAAACCAACTTATGAGTTCTCTTACGTTTAGTATTGGAAGAATGTTTACCTTGTTGTGACCCTATCTCTTAGGGCATCCTAGTGATTATCCTTTCGGGCAGCATCCCGTGTTTAATTGAAATTTGATTAATAAGAACCGTTGTCTTTAGCCTTACACAGTAGTTGTGTTTGGGGGACAGTGGGGGAAATGTTATTGCCTTGCACGGTAGTCGTGTTTGGGTGGTTGGGTCTAGAGCACCCCCACCCGGTTTTTGGGCATTGAGTGGCGGAGGTAGATAACCGCTCCCGTTTAATTGAGCTGATCAGTCTCTTTAAATAATGAAAAAAGATAAATGAAACTTGCTTGTTCCTCTTTTTGGCACTTTCTTTTTAGTGCTCTCGGTGCTTGTTAGTTCTTGTTTAGAGCTTCTCATCCGGTAAATCTGGCTTGGGTTGGTACCCCTTATGTCTTGCTTACTTTTCTGCTAGGTTTCTGCCACTTGTAATCCCTTGCTGAGGCGTTCTTTGTTTTATTGAATGCCTCAGGTTCAGAGCCGTAGCGGCTAGTGGCGTTGCCTGAAGTTCAGAGTTTTAGTAGTTGTTCACCCCGCTGCTGCGAGGTAGTTGTTTTTAGATTCTTCTTGTGCTCAAACATACTAGATGGTGCCTATGGGTTAGTGTCATGTTGTTGACGCCCATTGTGCCCTTTTTATACTTTATAGTTTATTTTCCAATTAAATGCCACTACTTTTAGATCTTGTGTATCTTACTCTCTGGGAATGATTTATGTTAGGTGCACTATAGTTATGAAATGGTTTTTCTTCATTCTCGTTGCATTCTTTCTAACTGAAACCCTTAACTTTAAAGTCGCTTAAAGGTATTTTCTACTCTTACAATACACCTAGTTATGTGCATATAATTTACCTTATGCTCTTTCGTTTGCATACATTTAGGACGTTAAGTAAACTAAATCAAGTATTTTTCGCTGCAATTATACATACTTTCTCGGTGGACTAGTTGATCCACGAACTGAGAGACACAGTTCTTACCTCAAAACCCCTAATAAATGATTTCAAATGATGACTTATCATATAATCATGCTTTGTTTAGTTAAGTAATAGGTTCCCGCCTGAGCGTCTGCAGTTGTCTACTGTATGATGTGACATCATGACGTGTATTTTCTCTTACTCTGATATTCTTAAATTCGGAGAAAATGCGGGTTGTGACAACCAGGCAGGAACCATGTTCTCTCAACGAGTCTTCAAATAAAAAGGCAAAGCCTCCGGCAGGATGGTGGCTAGCTCTCTGAGCCGCACACAAGCTGCTGGGCGTTCTCAAGAGCAACATTCAAGATTAATTTTCACCTCCCACGCACTATGGTCTCTGAAAACTAGGGGGCATATAGTGGGAGAATCCCTCTGGGGAACCATATCAAGGCCAACCAAGGACTATTTGTAACAACTAACAGGTATCCAAAAAGCATGAGGGGAGATCAAGAAATCAAAAAACACAAAACAACACTGTAATGAAAGCTGACATAGATACATCATCCCAAGCAACAATCATGGGACAAGCGCAAAAATGAAACAAGAATTCAAACAACAACACGGGAAATATTTATGTCACCCCTCAATGTGTAAGACCCCTTTTTTCGCTACAAAACCGGGTCTTTTGCCCAAAACCGACGCTTTGCGGTGACACCCTCATTCGGGAAGGTCGCCACTACAAAATGTTGATCCTGCCGGTCATATTGATCACAGAAGAAGAAAAGAATAAAATGAACCAATAGAAGTTCAAGTTCACAATCACATGTTATATACAATAAATATCCACATGGTATAACTGAAATAACAAGGTTACAAAATAATGGGCTCATGCCCTGTACATCATGTCCTCACTACAAGATCACTCGCGGAAGCTAACTACTAATGACTCACTGATCCTGAAACTTGTGCTCCAGTACTAGACTGACCTGCCTCCATCTGCACTGGCCTCTCGTGCTGCTGCGTCTCCTCGATCCCCTAAAATGACATGGTCCACCGGCCATTAGTCAAAACGACTAAGCCTCGTCCCCCCCCCCCCCCCCATCCATCCCCTAGTGGCCCTAGGCACCGAGCAGGAGGTCAAAGCGGAGGACATCAAAGAGTATAGACAAAGCAGATGACGACGGATCTATCTACAGGAAATGTCTACAACTACACATGTGTATATAGATAATTGAAGCAGTAAATAAAGCATAATAAAGAGCATGTAAAGGACAGTAAGTAAGAGTAGAAAAGTAACCATCGATTTATTGGAATGCCCATACAAACCTATAGACCAAGGGGTCATTTAGCAGGGCTTATCGTATAAAAAGTCTCATACTGATTTATACGATATGTGTAGGGGTTGAAATGCAATGCTTATGCCATGACATGCAGAGTTATGTAGTTTATGCTATGTTCATACAAGTGCAACTCACACACTTCAACTCTATGCGCACAAACCTTTAGTTCCACCTTTTTGGAGCTAGCAAGACTCCCAGGATACTCCCGTAGTGGCAAACAGAAGCGCTGGGTTGGGCCTCGCCCACCTCTAGTTTGGTATTCACACTACCTAACCTAGACCTATCGTACGCCTCAACGCAAAACCGCAGAGCATCTGCGTACTCTTACTGGCTGGACCACCAGACTTTCATGGCTAAATGCAAATTCCACACTTGCCGAGTCAGCATATTGATGTCGGTGTGAACGACCGTCCAATACCGAAGATGAAAGTAGAGGTTAGAACTTAAGTTAACTCTAGAGGGGGGGGGGTGAATAGAGTTTAAAACTTTTTCTTAGTTTTTATAGCGGAATTAAAATAGTGTTATATATATGTGTAAACAGTGTGAGATAAATATATAAGCAGAAAAACTGAATAAGTAAAAGCACACAGCACAACACAAAAAAAATAAACACACAGAAGACACAAGGAATTTATAGTAGTTCCCCAAAAACCTGGGTACGTCTACTCTTCTACCACACTTGGTAGGATCCATTAGGAGGATTGATCAGGTGCCCTCACACCAATGGATTTTTGATAAGGTGTCCACACACCAATGGGAGTTTGATCAGGTGCCCAATTCACCGATAAGCTTTTGATAAGTTGCTTAAACACCACACAAGGATTTTTTGATAAGGTGTCTTGCCACTAGTAGGTTACACTTTTGAAGGGAGTATTAACCCTGTACAAGAGAGGTTAGAAAGAGTTTATAGTGTTCTTCTCTGTCAAGATGTATAGAGAAGACTAGTGGATTTGATGTTGAAATGCTCCTCTGTCTGATATGGATTTGTTTGACAGTAGATGTTGCTGGAGCTTTTCTTGAAGAACTAATCTTCCTGTAGCTGATTAAATTGAGAGAACAAGTTCTCCAATTTGATGTTGCTCTTTTTAAGATCTGAATGCTTGTTCTTCTTCTTCTTTCTTTCTTGAATCTTACAGCAGGAAAATACTGAGTGGTGGTGTAGCTGTTCTCAGAAAGTATGTGTTGCTAAAAGAAAAGAAGATGAAGTTTTTTTGCTCTGAATAATGCTTAGTAGGAAGAAGATGATGATCTGTATTTTTATTCTTCCTGTATATCTCTCTATATCTGTTCTGTCGATTTCCTATCCAGCAAATATGTAAAGTATTCTATTTTATTTTATCTGCCGTATAAACTTGAGCATAATCTGCTGTATACCTTTTTTCCCTTTTCAAAATATCTGACAACTATTAAATGCAGATCCCTTATATTAAGGGATATAATATATCTGAAAAGAAAATCTGGGAACAGTACAGCTGCACGCCGTAATCTCTTTCCTTTTTCCACGATTTGACCTTTTCTGCTGGAAGTGTCAACGGCTATAACTTAAATAATAAAGAATTATGTTTCCTTACTTGATCTGATTGGAAAGAGTCGTTGCCTTCGTCGAACTGTGTTCAGAGAACTGATATATAACTGATCTTTAAGTATTAAATATTCTGGAAACTGTATTTGCCGATCTGAGCTTCAGTAAACAATTTGTCGAGCTCTGGCTGGGATCTGTCGAGCGCTGGCTAGAATCTGTCGAGCGCTGGCATCCATTTGTCGAACGCAGAGATGGCTGAATTTTGTCGACCGTTTCCTTGATATTTCGTCAAACGCCGTCCGACGAATGCTGAGCGTCGTTCGACGAATGCTGAGTGTCGTTCGACGAATGTTGAGACTTAATGAAATTTCTAGTTCTAACAGCCAAATTTCTTCCTAAGCTCTTAACCCATAAACTATACATTGGGGTCAACTTGTCCTTAGTTAACATATAGTGATTCTAGCCCAAATCACAAATTGGGTTGTTCCAACAATCTCCCCCTATTTGGGTTAGGACACTATTTGACAAAAGTTAAAAAATAAACAAATGCTAAAACATCAAAAAACAACAGAGTATGAATATATCTGATATACTTTAAACATTTCATCAGATATGAGATGAAAAGTACTCTAAGTTTTGAAAATACATTTCAATAAGAATAAAACTGAAAATACACTCAGAACCTTGATTTTTCTAAATTCTGCTGCTTCTGAATTCTGAAATTCTGATTTTGTCTGATCTGTGTTGTTCTGAATTCTGATCTGAACTGAACTGTATTGTTCTGAATTCTGAATTAAATTTTTCTTCTGAGCTGTATCTGCATCTGAATTACATAATACTTTTCTGAAACATTAAACTATAATCAACAAGTAGCTGTAAAAATCTTAAACTGTAATCAGGAAGTTGCTGTAAGCTTTATCAAGCTTTTCTTCAAACAGTAACTCCCCCTGATAGTGTCTCCCCCTGAGTTCTGGAGGTTCTTCAGCTTTCTCTCCTTGCTTAGTTTATAGAACAACTCCCCCTGAGCAAAACAGTGCATCAAATGGAGCTTGTTCATAAAACTTCCCCCCCCTGCCTAGTTTCAGGAAAGGCCTGAAGCTAGGCCCCTTGAAGAAGGGACATTTGATGGAGGTAGGGAAGGATGCAAGATTCATATAGTTGTTGTTCCTGCACAATAAAATAGAGATCAAGTGCAAATGGAACTGGAAAGAGAAGCAATTCTGTAGATATTCAGCTAATAAAAAATTTTATTAAGGAAGACAGGCTAAAATAAAAAAGCTTCAGAAAAACTGGGTTCGACGAAAACTGAGTTTTCGTCGATCTCGGTTCGACGAACTTGATGACTTCGTTGATCTCCGTTCGACGAAAAACTTGATTTCGTCGAGCTCAGTTCAATGAAGAGCTGGGTAAGTAGAAAACTTAAATTTTTAACAGATTGAGTCTCCATCTATCATGCCCAACTAATTTATAAAGAAAATATGTTTCTTTTCATCCAAGGGCTTGGTGAAAATATCTGCTCTTTGCAAATCAGTAGAGATGAACTGTAGGCAAATTTTGTTTTTATCCACATTATCCCTAAGGAAGTGGTGCATAATCTCTATATGTTTAGTCCTACTATGGAGCACTGGATTTTGTGTTATAGATATTGCACTAGTATTGTCACAAAATATAGTTGAATTATTTAAGTTGACACCATAGTCTAGGAGCTGATTTTGTATCCACAATATCTGTGAGCAGCAACTGCCAGCAGCTATGTATTCAGCTTCAGCTGTTGATGTAGACACAGATGTTTGTTTCTTACAAAACCAAGACACAAGCCTATCACCAAGAAACTGACAAGTTCCTTATATGCTTTTCCTGTCTACTCTGCATCCAGCATAATCTGAATCTGAGAATCCAGTTAATTCAAATTCAGATGCTGTTGGATACCAAAGTCCTAGATTAGGGCAACCCTTTATATATCTCAAAATCCTTTTTAATAAAATTAGATGAGATTCTTTGGGGTTAACTTGGAATCTAGCACAATTACATGTAGCAAACATTATGTCAGACCTACTTGCTGTTAAATAAAGTAGTGAGCCAACAATTGCTCTATATACTTTTGAATCAACAGGTTTCCCTGATTTATCATTATCAACAACAGCATTTGAGGGCATGAGTGTTTTCATGGTGGAAGAATCAGACATACCAAATCTTTTCACTAATTCCTTAGCATACTTAGATTGGGATATGAAGATTCCATTTGGTGTTTGCTTCACTTGAAGACCAAGGAAGTATGATAACTCACCCATACAACTCATTTCAAATTTAGATTGCATTAGATTAGAGAATCTTTTGCACAAATTTGAATCAGTAGAACCAAAAATAATATCATCTACATATATTTGAACTAGCAAAGTTTTATTCTTATGTATCCTGAAAAAATAATGTTTTATCTACTATGCCTCTACAAAATTTATTCTCTAGAAGAAAACTAGTTAAAGTCTCATACCATGCTCTAGGAGCTTGTTTGAGACCATAAAGAGCTTTCTTAAGCTTAAATACAAAAGAGGATTGAGTTGGAGAGATGAAACCTGGTGGTTGTTCCACATAGACTTCTTCTTTGATTTCTCCATTCAGGAATGCACTTTTTACATCAATTTGATAAACCTTGAATTTCTTGTATGCTGCAAATGCAAGAAAAAAATCTGATTGCTTCAAGTCTTGCAACTGGTGCAAAAGTCTGATCATAATCAATTCCTTCTTCTTGTGAGTATCCTTGAGCTACCAGTCTAGCTTTGTTTCTCACAATATTTCCATCTGCATCTAGCTTATTCCTGTAGATCCACTTAGTTCCAATGACTGGATGATCTTTTGGTCTAGGAACCAAATCCCATACTTTGTTTGTCTCAAATTGATTGAGTTCCTCTTGCATAGCAATGATCCAGTTGGGATCTTGTTCTGCATCTTGTAGAGATTGAGGTTCAATCTGAGAGAGAAAACATGTGTGCATCATGTTCTGATTTACTTAATTCTTTGTTTGCACACCTGCTGAAATATCACCAATCACTTGTGATATTGGATGATCTCTAACTGTGATGTGGTCAACAGTTGGAGCTGGTTCAACAATAATTTCCACTTGGGGAATTTGTTCAGCTGCTATATCCTGTGGAGGATTATCTGCTGTTATCTGTACTGAATTTTCAGCAAAATCTGGGAGATTTTCTTTTTCACTCTCTTCATCATTCTGCTGTTCAGGATTCAAAATTCCTTCTTTATATAGAGCTAATTGATCTAGTTGCTCACATAATATAAGTACCTGCAGATTTTCTATGGTAGAAGAAATCTTCTCCTTTTAAAACATGTTAGTTTCATCAAAAAAGACATGCATAGATTCTTCTATTTTAAGAGTAGATTTATTATAAATCCTATATGCTTTACTAATTAGTGAATAACCTAAGAAAATTCCTTCATCTGATTTTGGTTCAAATTTCCTAAGGTATTTCTTATCATTATTGTGAATCAAACATCTACAGCCAAATGCTCTAAAATAGTTAACTTTAGGTTTCTTCCCTTTAAGTAATTCAAAGGAGTCTTTCCCTTAAGTTTGTGTATCAGACTTCTATTCATAACATAATTTGCTGTGCTAACAGCCTCTGCCCAAAAGGATAAGGGCAAATTGGCATCTGCAAGCAATGTTCTTGCTGATTCAATTAGAGTTCTATTTTTCCTTTCAACTACCCCATTTTGTTGAGGAGTTCTAGGAGCTGAGAAGCAATGTCTGATACCTTCCATCTCACAGAATTCTTGCATAAGAAGAGACTCAAACTCAGTACCATGATCACTTCTGATCAATGCAACTACAGTAGAGTACTCAATCTGTATGCTCTTAAGAAAGTCTGTAAGAACTTTAAAGTTATCCGACTTTTCTCTCAAAAAGAACACCCAAGTGAATCTTGAGAAGTCATCTACAATAACTAAAGTGTAAGACTTCCCCCCTAAGCTCTTTGTTGCTATAGGTCCAAAAAGGTCCATATGTAGCAAATATAAGATTCTAGGTGAATCACTTTTAGATAATGATTTAAAGCTATTTTTAGTTTGCTTGCCTAGTTGACATGCCCTACAAAGACCTTCTTTCTTGTAAGAACCTAAGGGTAAACCTCTAACAAGATTGTCCTTAGATAATTTAGCAATGGTCCTAAGGTCTACATGTCCTAATCTCTTATGCCAAAGTTCACTAGATTTGCTTACATCACTAAATAAACAAACTTCTGAAGTAGATGAATTAAAATTCACTAAATATATATTACCCTGTCTAATACCTGATAAAACAGTAATACTATCAGTAGATTTAATAAGGCAATTCAATTTATTAAATGTTACCTGATATCCTTCATCACATAATTGACTTATGCTGATAAGGTTATGCTTCTATCCTTTTACATAAGCTACCTCTTTGAAGGTGACTTCTCCAACCTTGACTTTTCCATAGTCTTTGGTCTGTCCACAGTTGGAGTCTCCAAATATGACTTTTGGTCCAACATTTGCCTTGTAATTGTTCAGATTTGCCTTGTTCCCTGTCATATGTTTTGAACATCCACTGTCCAAATACCATTTTTCACTTGTTATTGGACATCTGTGTACCTGCAAAGACAGAAAAATAAACTAGTTGTTTTTGACCCAGACTACCTTGGGTCCTTTTGTCTTACCACAATACTCAAAAATAAAGGACATTTCAGGCTGAACCTTATAGCCTTGTGGATGATATATCCTTAGAGGTATAATCCATTCATTAAAAGGATTCTTAGTGTGTTTAGAATTAGAATTCCTGAAATTCTGTGTATAGTGTCTGTTCGACAAATTTGGGTAAATTCGTCGATCGCCGTTCGACGAATGTACATGATTTCGTCGAACGCCGTCCATGTAATTAATATACTGAAAATCTGTTTTCAGTTGTCGTCGATCTCCGTTCGACAGATTGAAATCTTTTTGTCGAGCTCCGTTCGACGAATTCTAAATTCTTTTATTCTTAACAGACTTGCTTGAAATGACTTTATTTGCTTCTACAGCCTCTTTGCCTTTAGCAGATATGAATTTTATGGGCGTAGATAATATATTCTTCTTAATCAGATGTGGCTCACTTGATGAGGCACCCAAGCCCAGCTTGCTATTAAGTCTAGCATTTACTGTGCTTGTTATGTCCATCAGTTTGATGCTTCTCCCATTTAGGGATTCTTCAAACTTCTTGGCTTCAGACAACTTGTTCTCAATGAGAACAACCTGTTCCCTGGAGGCAGCCAAATCTTTCTTAAGATTTTTATTTTCTTCACTTATATTATCCATTTCAGCTAGCTTACTTCTGAGTGAGATTATTTCTTTCTCAGATTTCAGTAAGTCTAAGCAAAGCACTTTGAATTCAGCTTTGAATTCAACAGAAGTAAAATCAAATGTAGATATTACCTGATCTGCATCAGTTTCTGCTTCTGATTCTGATTCCTCTTCATCAGAGTTGTTGGCTGAGGCATTTATTGCCATCATGCAAAAGTTCTTCTCTTCTTCATAGTCTTCATCATCACTGGATGAAGAAGCATTTCCCGACTCACTATCTGAGTCATAAATTGCCATCAGGCACTGATCATTCTCTTTTGTTTCTTCTTCATCATCTGATGAGCTGGATGATGATTCTGATTCAGTTTCACTCCATGATTCTACTACAAATCATCTTCCCTTCTTTTTGTGTTTGTGAGAGGAAGATTTGCTGGAGGTTCTTTTCTCTTCTTTGTCCTTTTTCTTTTCTTTCTTCTGATTTTCTGGACAGTCTGGTGCAATATGTCCAGGTTTCCTGTAACTGAAACATATAATTTCTTTAGAATTATTTTTGACATACCTTGGCTTTTCATAGCTTCTGGATGACTTTTTGCTGAAGTCTTTTCTTGCCATCTTGTAGAATCTTTTGGCAAATAGACTCATTAACTCTTAATCTTTTAGAGTCTTTTCTTCTTCTGCATCAGCTGCTTTGAAAGCTATGCTCTTTTCTTTCTTTGTTGCTGGACATGAAGTGGATGCTTCAGCTTCCCTGGATTTAATGAGCTGCTCATAGGATTTGAGCTTGCCCAACAATGCTTCAGTGGTAATCTCATTGAGGCTCCTGGCTTCCTTGATTGGCCAGATTCTAGAATCCCATGTGCTGGGGAAGCACATTAAGATCTTGTCATTGACCTCAGTGATAGAGATCACTTTATCCAGAGATTTCAGCTCATTAATTATGAGACTGAGTCTGTTATACATGTCAGCTACTGTCTCTGTTTCTCCTTTCTTGAAGTTTTCATGCAGGGAGATCAAGTGTGATCTTCTGTCTTTCATTTCATCTGCAGAACCTGCAACCATATTATTTAGTGAGATCCAAATCTCTCTGGTTGAAGTACATTCAACCACTTTTTGAAATATGTCATCAGACATAGTTTGAGCCAGAATGTTCATGGCTTTTAGCATCTGCACTTCTTTGTTTCTTCTGTGCTTCTGTCCATTCTGGAGGTGGGACAGTAGTGTTGTCTGTTGTTGCTTTAGTGCTTGTTGATGATGTAGGTGTTGGAGGCCCTGTCAGAATAACTTTGAAAATCTCTTCATCAATAGAGTTCATATAAAGCCTAATCCTTGCTTTCCACAGTGCAAACTTACTAAGATTGCACATAGGAGGTCTTGTGCTTGAATACTCCTTGTTTTGTACCATGAGTTTGTAACAGAAAATAAATAAACAAAAACACTAAGATAATTTAAGATCTAATTGATCTTTATGATCCAGGTGTTAGCCTGTAAATAAGATCAACAACCCTCTGATACCAATTGAAAGTGGAGGTTAGATCTTAAGTTAAATCCAGAGGGGGGTGAATAGAGTTTAAAACTTTTTCTTAGTTTTTATAGCGGAATTAAAATAGTGTTATATATATATGTAAACAGTGTGAGATAAATATATAAGCATAAAAACTGAAAAGCACACAGCACAACACAAAGAAAATAAACACACACAGAAGACACAAGGAATTTATAGTAGTTCCCCAAAAACCTGGGTACGTCTACTCTTCTACCACACTTGGTAGGATCCACTAGGAGGTTTGATCAGGTGTCCTCACACGAAGGGATTTTTGATAAGGTGTCCACACACCAATGGGAGTTTGATCAGGTGCCCAATTCACCGATAAGCTTTTGATAAGGTGCTTAAAAACCACACAAGGATTTTTTGATAAGGTGTCTTGCCACCAGTAGGTTACACTTTTGAAGGGAGTATTAACCCTGTACATGAGAGGTTAGAAAGAGTTTATAGTGTTCTTCTCTTTCAAGATGTATAGAGAAGACTAGTGGATTTGATGTTGAAATGCTCCTCTGTCTGATATGGATTTGTTTGACAGTAGATGTTGCTGGAGCTTTTCTTGAAGAACTAATCTTCCTGTAGCTGATTAAATTGAGAGAACAAGTTCTCCAATTTGATGTTGCTCTTTTGAAGATCTGAATGCTTGTTCTTCTTCTTCTTTCTTTCTTGAATCTTACAACAGGAAAATACTGAGTGGTGGTGTAGCTGTTCTCAGAAAGTATGTGCTGCTAAAAGAAAAGAAGATGAAGTTCTTTGCTCTGAATAATGCTTAGCAGGAAGAAGATGATGATCTGTATTTTTATTCTTCCTGTATATCTCTCTATATCTGTTCTGTCGATTTCCTATCCAGCAAATATGTAAAGTATTCTATTTTATTTTATCTGCCGTATAAACTTGAGCATAATCTGCTGCATACCTTTTCCCTTTTCAAAATATCTGACAACTATTAAATGCAGATCCCTTATATTAAGGGATATAATATATCTGAAAAGAAAATTTGGGAATAGTACAGCTGCACGCCGTAATCTCTTTCCTTTTTCCACGATTTGACCTTTTCTGCTGGAAGTGTCAACGGCTATAACTTAAATAATAAAGAATTATGTTTCCTTACTTGATCTGATTGGAAAGAGTCGTTGCCTTCGTCGAACTGTGTTCAGAGAACTGATATATAACTGATCTTTAAGTATTAAATATTCTGGAAATTGTATTTGTCCATCTGAGCTTCAGTAAACAATTTGTCGAGCTCTGGCTGGGATCTGTCGAGCGCTGGAAGCCATTTGTCGAACGCAGAGATGGCTGAATTTCGTCGACCGCTTCCTTGATATTTCATCGAACGCCATCCGACGAATGCTGAGTGTCGTTCGACGAATGCTGAGCGTCGTTCGACGAATGCTGAGTCTTAATGAATTTTCTAGTTCTAACAGCCAAATTTCTTCCTAAACTCTTGACCCATAAACTATACATTGGGGTCAACTTGTCCTTAGTTAACATATAGTGATCCTAGCCCAAATCACAAATAGGGTTGTTCCAACAGAAGACCCACCACCTTCATGCACATGCAAACATGTTTACCATCTATCTCCGAGCCATAAGTTCCCTGGGCTAACCCGCCCGTCACCTTAACCTTCCGAGCCACCAACTCGTTGGACCAACCTGTTCGTGCCAACAGCCGCCGAGCCTACCGCTCGTGAATCTAAACCAACTAACCTCCCGTAAATGTGGGGTGTGGGTGTGTGTAACACCCCAAAAATCGTGGTTCAGCGAAGTAGGCGGAGTGGTAGTGCTGCACTTGAAGCAGGCTAAATCTTCCCTTTCTGCTCTTAGCGCACGATCAGTGGCCTCATCGCGCACGACCGGCGATCGTGCGCCAGCGATCGTGCGTTAATTCAGGAGAGAATCGAGTTCTGTCTCGGACAGTGCGCACGACCATTTTCCTCTTCGCGCACGACCAGTGATCGTGCGCCAGCGATCGTGCGCCCTGTTTATTCTGTTCCGCGATTTTGAGCGGAGAAGAAGATCGGACCGTCCAAATCTTTTAGAAATTGATCCAACGGCTAGGTTTAGTTGCGGGAGACCTTTAGGGCTGATGAGAGGTGGTTAAACCCTCATATTCTCTAAGCCATTCTCTCTCCAAACCCTAGAGAAAGAAGGAGGAGCCAAGGAAGAAGAAGGTAGATCCCGCCATTGACGGAGCTCCGTTTCGCGAGCCGTTTCCAGATTTGGAGAGTCCAGCCCGGTGCGGTCGTTTCTCTCCGTGTAGAATCTCGGATCTATGGCGAAAAAGAACGCGTCTAGGGTAATGATTCTTCCTCCCGAACTTTGGACTTGTATTTGTCCTTTCATTCCTCTTCCTATGTTTGCATGAGGTATCTCTTTCACCAAATGGGTGAAGTGTAGGATTTCCTTAAGTTCTTCGGAACTCCGGGTAGATTGTGTCCGTCCCTGGCATTATTGCAAGTAGAAAATCCGGTAGTCGTGCGGATTTAGGCATTTTGTGTGAAGCCTATTCGTGGCCGTGAGCCCGAATCGGTGATGCTTGATTTGCGACGTTGCATTTAGGTTAGGCCTAGAATGCGTGCCGGAGAATGACTCCGTGAACTCACCTATAGTATTGCGGGAACTAAGTGTAGGCGTCTTGTGAAGATCCTAACAAAAGCCCCATGCTTTGAGTTTTGGATGAAGGCAAACCTTCACCACGAAATTGATGCGGAGTGTATTGCACCTCCCTTGATGAGTATTCGTGAAACCTAGATCCTTGTGAAGGGGTTAGGTGCGTAGCGTATATTTAGTGTAGCACTTGAAAGTGCTAAACCCTTACGGGCCGAGGCGAAGCCGTACCCGCGTCGTGCGATAGATCGCGACGATTAGAGCACGGGCAAAGCTAAACCGAACCCGTTTCCATGCAGATCGGTAAGAGGTCCCTTCCTCAGGAAAGCCGTGTGATCATGGGAGAGGTCGTGGAAGGTGTCATACCTAGACCAACCAAAAGCTCTTGTTTCCACCCAAGGTTGTGGCCCTTACGGTGGAGTGTTTTGTGAAATGGATGTTATGTTAGCCTCATGCGATTGCTTAGGCGGTTGTGGGGAACCTTCGGGTGAACCCAACCAACATCATGTGCATACCTAGGTTCCCTTCTTTTGATGCTCAACCTAGAAGATTGATTGTGCTTGAAACCTCACCTCGTGTAGTTGCACTTTCTTTATATTTAGTACTTGTGCTAGTATGGCTTTCTTGCAGGGTAGAAGCTCCGCCACCCCGGAAAAGGGGTGGGGTCGTTATAATTTGGTCAGCTGTGTTGACCGTTACTTTATTTGCCACCGCTTGGTGGAATGTTCTTATGTAGGTGCAGGTGAGCCTAGCGGGAAATAGCGGGCGATGGCCCTTTGCAATGTTGGCCCTCGAAGGCCAGCCCTTTTCCTGTTATTCATGTATGGCCGGCCTGCGTGCCGATGTATGCTTATGGAGTTTTGTGCATTGGATGAATGTAAGGCCTTAAGGCCGTAACTCTTATTCTGGATACATTCCTATGATAGTGGACAATTCTATTTGAATGGTTTAATTAATGCTTCCGCTTACGTTTTGTACTCTCGTTTAGTTGTTACTTTTCTGGTTATCACCTTTTAACTCCTAGCTAGTGTGGTTTGTATGGCGTGGGGTCCCGGCCGGACCTGCTGTTATACTCTTCGTACTGGCAGGATGTTACAATTTGGTATCGGACTTAAGGCGTCGATCCGTAGTTTAGCGAATTCGGGACGAATTCCTTTTAAGGGGTGGTGCGCACGGGTTGTGCATTCACCTAAAACGACAAAAACTAATAAGAATGTCCACTTAGGAATGAAAAGAAAACATACTTGTTTGCGGAACCTGAGCGTTCCATGAGTGATGTTTGATATGTTTTGGGTCACTAAATTGTGATTTGCATGATTATAGGTGACTAGAAGTGCTGCGGGGCAGTCTCGACCCCGTAACACCGCTGAAAGTAGTGGGTCGGCTGAAGTGCCAGCGACCACTCCTTCTGCTGAAATGATCAAATTAGTCGCAGAAGCGGTCTTCGCGATGATCAACGCTCAACCCCAAAGGCTGGTCCAGCCTGCTACTCCTACTCCGGATGTGGCCCCTGAGGCTGTTGCTGCAGTGGAACCTGCGGCGGAACCAAGGGTGGAGGCCCCTGTGCCTGTAGCTGCAGTAGAACCTGCGGTAGCGCCGAGGGTGGAACCTCAAGTTGCGCAAGTAGTTGCGGGGCGAGCGCGTGACCAGCAATTAAAGCATTTCCTGAGCTTTAATCCTCCTACCTTCTCGGGATCTGAGTCCCCAACGGAGGCAGAGGACTGGTTGTCAAGAGTTAGAAGAACTCTGAGGGCGACAGCGACGGACGAAGCCATGATGGTCACCTTAGCCACTTTCCTTCTTGATGGAGAGGCTGTGCTGTGGTGGGAAGAGCACGAGCTGCATAAGTTCTGCGGTAGAGATATTACTGAAATCACAATGGCTGAGTTTTCAAAGTCATTCCTCCAAAGGTTTATCCCCTCTGCCCAGCGCATTGCGTTACAAAACCAGTTCTTGAGGTTGACACAAGGTGATCGCTCCGTTGACGATTACTTGCATGAGTTTACCAGACTGAGTCGCTATGCGGGGTCCTTGGTGGAGGATGAGGAGGCAAAGACAAATAAGTTCTATGAAGGGCTTCGGGACGAGTTGAGGCTGCTCCTTGCAGGCCCTATGACGTTCGGCTTCCAAGTGATGGTGCAAACTGCCAGATCTTTGGAGTTGGACATGAAGAGGGTACAAGCAAGGGGTGTTGTAAAGAAACCTGAGTTTCATGCGCCGGCCTCTCAGTCCAAGTCGGATTTCAGAAGGAACAAAAGGAAGTTCAAACAGGCGGAACCAGCTCCTTCAAATGTTTCGGGAGCCACGACCGTGCGGACTCCTATTACGTGTTTCACCTGCGGGAAGGTGGGACACAAAGCTGCGGTGTGTCGAAGTGGTCCCCCAAAGGCTGGTAATCGAGCGGTGGATTATGTTCGTACTACGGAAAAGGGTAAAGCTGCGGAGTCTTCGGCTTCCCAGCACATTCCGACTCAGCCGAGAGTCTATTCGCTTGGCCAACAAGAAGCTATACGACAAACTGATGTCGTCACAGGTACGAATTAGAAGTTAGCTTTTACAGCTATATATATAATTCATACTGTGGTACGACTATATGCTTTATTTGTGTGCAATTAGGTTTCGTCCTAATTTTCAACTATCCGGCGAGAGCTCTATTTGATACGGGTGCATCACACTCTTTTCTGTCCGAGGACTTCGTTGTGCGAATCGGAGTGCCGTCTACCTTCGTAGAGGATAGATTGGAAGTAGTGCTACCCAATGGATCTCGAATGAGTGCGGATAGGAAGAGCCGTGTGAAGGTGCGGATCGGAAGTAAGGATTTCGACTTGGAAGCGTCGTTATTACCGTTAGCTGAATTTGATGTGATCTTCGGCATGGACTGGCTCTCGGAGCAGCGGGCATGCATAGATTGCAATACAAAGGAGATCACTCTGGGAAGGGACACCGAAGGAGAAACCATGTTCGGCGGTATGCGAGGAGCGAGCAAGATGCTGATGTCTGCTCTCCAGGTGGTTAAGGCGGTGAGAAAAGGCGCCGAGTTGTTCTTCACCTTGTTGGAGACTTCAGAGCCAATGCCCAGGTTATGTGCTGTTCCAGTTGTAGCGGAGTACGCCGACGTGTTTCCTAACGAACTCCCTGGGGCTCCGCCTCAGCGGGAGATCGATTTCTGTATCGAGTTGGTGCCAGGTGCCAAACCTGTGGCCCGCTCACCGTACCGGATAGCGCCAAAGGAATTGGCAGAGCTGAAGGTTCAATTGCAAGAGCTGCTAGAGCAAGGCTACGTACGTCCAAGTTCATCGCCTTGGAGTGCACCGGTCCTCTTTGTGAAAAAGAAGGACGGGAGCTTGCATCTATGCATTGATTATCGAGAGCTAAACAAGTTGACCGAGAAGAACCGATATCCGATTCCAAGAATCGATGATCTATTCGACCAACTGGTGGGGTCGACGGTTTACTCCAAGCTGGACCTAAGGTCCGGCTACTACCAACTGCGGATAAGGGAATGTGACATTCCAAAAACAGCGTTCAGTACCCGCTTTGGGCACTATGAGTTCACGGTGATGCCGTTCGGTCTGTCCAATGCACCGTCGGTATTCATGGACTTAATGAACAGGATGTTCCGTGAGTATTTGGATCAATTTGTGATCGTCTTTATCGACGACATTTTGGTATACTCTCAATCGGAAGAGGAGCATGTAGGGCATCTGCACGCCGTTCTGAGCACCTTGAGGAGGAGTCAGCTCTATGCCAAGTTCTCCAAGTGCGAGTTTTGGCTACCGTCAGTAGCATTCCTTGGTCACGTCGTTAGTGGAGATGGAATTGCAGTAGATCCGTCGAAGATAGAAGCGATCCGAGCGTGGCCTTTGTTGAAAAACGTAGCGGAAGTCCGAAGTTTCTTAGGACTTGCCGGCTATTATAGGCGCTTTGTGGAAAACTTCTCGAGGATCGCACTTCCTCTCACAAAACTGACTAGGAAGGATCATAAGTTCGTTTGGTCACCCGAGTGCGCACGAGCTTTTGAAGAACTGAAGAGCCGTCTGACCACGGCGCCCATTCTATGCTCGCCACAAGGTACAGAAGGCTACGAAATTTATAGCGATGCCTCAGGAAGTGGTTTGGGTTGTGTCCTAGTGCAGTTCGGGAAGGTAATTGCCTACGGCTCCCGGCAACTGAAGGTTCATGAGAGGAATTACCCGGTCCATGATTTGGAGCTAGCGGCCGTGGTATTCGCTCTTAAGCTTTGGAGGCATTATTTATATGGCGTGAAGATCGATATCTTTACCGACCACAAGAGCCTCAAGTACTTGCTGGATCAAAGGGAGTTGAATATGCGTCAAAGGAGGTGGATGGAGTTCCTTGGGGACTACACCTTCGACATCAATTATACTCCCGGTAAGGGAAATGTAGTAGCGGACGCGCTGAGTCGTCGGGCTCCCGCTCAAGCAAATTGGATTTTGATGCACGATGAGCGTCTAATCCGTGTGCTAGAGGAAATGGAGATCGTATGCATTGATAGGAGAACGTCTACTTCAGCATGCTTGAACTGGACGGAGGTTCAATACGACCTTGCCGACCGAGTTCGACAAGCATTGGAGCTGGACGAGAGCATGAAACGCTATAATGCGGAAACCGTTGAGGGGTTAAACGCTGATTTCTCCTTTGAAGACGACCTTATGTGGAAACAGGAAAGGTTGTGCATCCCAAACGTTGGCACTCTACGGGCGGAGTTGATGTACGAGGCTCACCATACCAAGTACTCGATCCACCCGGGGAGCGCTAAAATGTATATGGATTTGAAGAAATTGTTCTGGTGGCCGGGTATGAAGAAAGACATTGCCCTTTACGTGGCCAAGTGTCATACTTGCGCGTTGGTGAAAGCGGAATGTCAACGTCCCGGTGGGTTTCTGAAGTCCTTGCCGATTCCGGAATGGAAGTTTGATGATATTTCGATGGATTTCGTGCACGGATTGCCGAGATCGCAGCATGGAAACGACGCCATCTGGGTGATCGTGGACCGTTTGACGAAGGTATCACACTTCATTCCGAACAGGAAGGATGATTCTGTAGAGAAGCTAGCAAAGTTCCGGTTGATAGTGGGTTGTCGACGAAGGTCAAGCCCTTACGCGTCGAAGATACCGAAGTAAAGCAGCTGCGGAACAAGTCCATTCGGATGGTAAAAGTCCGGTGGGATAATTGCGGCCGAGAGGAGCTCTCTTGGGAGAGAGAGCAAGCGATGCTTGCGGAGTACCCCGAGCTATTTCTCTCAGGTAAATTATAGCTGAATTTCTTGCTATTTCTGTTTTATAAATTTCGGGACGAAATTCTTTTAAGGGGGGTGGAGTTGTAACACCCCAAAAATCGTGGTTCAGCGAAGTAGGCGGAGTGGTAGTGCTGCACTTGAAGCAGGCTAAATCTTCCCTTTCTGCTCTTAGCGCACGATCAGTGGCCTCATCGCGCACGACCGGCGATCGTGCGCCAGCGATCGTGCGTTAATTCAGGAGAGAATCGAGTTCATCTCGGACAGTGCGCACGACCATTTTCCTCTTCGCGCACGACCAGTGATCGTGCGCCTGCGATCGTGCGCCCTGTTTATTCTGTTCCGCGATTTTGAGCGGAGAAGAAGATCGGACCGTCCAAATCTTTTGGAAATTGATCCAACGGCTAGGTTTAGTTGCGGGAGACCTATAGGGCTGATGAGAGGGGGTTAAACCCTCATATTCTCTAAGCCATTCTCTCTCCAAACCCTAGAGAAAGAAGGAGGAGCCAAGGAAGAAGAAGGTAGATCCCGCCATTGACGGAGCTCCGGAGCTCCGTTTCGCGAGCCATTTCCAGATTTGGAGAGTGCAGCCCGGTGCGGTCGTTTCTCTCCGTGTAGAATCTCGGATCTATGGCGAAAAAGAACGCGTCTAGGGTAACGATTCTTCCTCCCGAACTTTGGACTTGTATTTGTCCTTTCATTCCTCTTCCTATGTTTGCATGAGGTATCTCTTTCACCAAATGGGTGAAGTGTAGGATTTCCTCAAGTTCTTCGGAACTCCGGGTAGATTGTGTCCGTCCCTGGCATTATTGCAAGTAGAAAATCCGGTAGTCGTGCGGATTTAGGCATTTTGTGTGAAGCCTATTCGTGGCCGTGAGCCCGAATCGGTGATGCTTGATTTGCGACGTTGCATTTAGGTTAGGCCTAGAATGCGTGCCGGAGAATGACTCCGTGAACTCACCTATAGTATTGCGGGAACTAAGTGTAGGCGTCTTGTGAAGATCCTAACAAAAGCCCCATGCTTTGAGTTTTGGATGAAGGCAAACCTTCACCACGAAATTGATGCGGAGTGTATTGCACCTCCCTTGATGAGTATTCGTGAAACCTAGATCCTTGTGAAGGGGTTAGGTGCGTAGCGTATATTTAGTGTAGCACTTGAAAGTGCTAAACCCTTACGGGCCGAGGCAAAGCCGTACCCGCGTCGTGCGATAGATCGCGACGATTAGAGCACGGGCAAAGCTAAACCGAACCCGTTTCCATGCAGATCGGTAAGAGGTCCCTTCCTCAGGAAAGCCGTGTGATCATGGGAGAGGTCGTGGAAGGTGTCATACCTAGACCGACCAAAAGCTCTTGTTTCCACCCAAGGTTGTGGCCCTTACGGTGGAGTGTTTTGTGAAATGGATGTTATGTTAGCCTCATGCGATTGCTTAGGCGGTTGTGGGGAACCTTCGGGTGAACCCAACCAACATCATGTGCATACCTAGGTTCCCTTCTTTTGATGCTCAACCTAGAAGATTGATTGTGCTTGAAACCTCACCTCGTGTAGTTGCACTTTCTTTATATTTAGTACTTGTGCTAGTATGGCTTGCTTGCAGGGTAGAAGCTCCGCCACCCCGGAAAAGGGGTGGGGTCGTTATAATTTGGTCAACTGTGCTGACCGTTACTTTGTTTGCCACCGCTTGGTGGAATGTTCTTATGCAGGTGCAGGTGAGCCTAGCGGGAAATAGCGGGCGATGGCCCTTTGCAATGTTGGCCCTCGAAGGCCATCCCTTTTCCTGTTATTCATGTATGGTCGGCCTGCGTGCCGATGTATGTTTATGGAGTTTTGTGCATTGGATGAATGTAAGGCCTTAAGGCCGTAACTCTTATTCTGGATACATTCCTATGATAGTGGACAGTTCTATTTGAATGGTTTAATTAATGCTTCCGCTTACGTTTTGTACTCTCGTTTAGTTGTTACTTTTCTGGTTATCACCTTTTAACTCCTAGCTAGTGTGGTTTGTATGGCGTGGGGTACCGGCCGGACCTGCTGTTATACTCTTTGTACTGGCAGGATGTTACAGTGTGTGTATTATTAAGACAATCTTACATAACAGTTTATTCCTACAGTTTAGGGTTAACCATGGGCTTCCCGAGGATTACCCTGTGAGGGGCTCGCAGTGGTACCAAGAGCTATGATGGGATGACACCCCAAAACTTCCTCTTTCCCAGGCACTTAATGTTATTGATAACTACCCATTAGAATACCCATCTTATTATTACACTTGGATTAACCCTAAGTATTTTATGACCCGCTAAGGGAAAGACGATCTTTCGTCAATCCCGAGCACAAGCTTACCCTTAAGCTTATCGGGTACACTCTCATCACCTAAACTCCTTTTGGTGACCTTCAATCTCTTCAACTAGGCTAGAAACACAAACCACCTTCCATTCCCAACTACTGGTCTTCAATTTAATTAATTTTACAGTTTTACTATACGCAGACCAAATGAGATATATAAGTTTCATAAGAGAAGGTACTCCAATATTCATCCTACTGACTCAAGATTATTATTTGGAGTCTATCATGTTATTCTAAGATTAAATTCAGAGGATTATATTTTTCCTTAATTATTTGGCATTTATTATAATTTCTCCAACATTGGCCAAGCATGAAATTAAACATGAAGTGTGAGATCTTCTTATGATATGGCCCAGAAAAAATCAGAGAAAATCTACGATGTCAAAATAACAGTAAATACATAATATCACAATTTTGCAATAAGGGGTTGACCTCTAATTATAATATTGAGCAAATACCCCAAATTAGAAATTAAAGAAGGAACCACCAAAAATACTTGTTCAAAAATTATTGGAAAATTATTAGACCTTTATATTGATCAGAAAAGTCTACTGACTAAATTTCAGAATTTATGAAAAATAATTTGTCACATAAATAATTATTCAAAGTAAACTCATACTAGGGAAAATTATGAAGTAACCTACTGATAACTAATTCCAAAAATTATACAAAAATTCACAGAGCTCTTTAATTCCCTAAAATGTCCTACCACCAAGTTTCATAATTTTTCAGAGGATATTTGTCCCTTAATTATTTATTACATTCTCAAGACCAAACATATGACTTGTGAATGAAGTGCTAGACAAATTGATTCAATAATTACACAAAAATTATCAGAGATCTAATTCATGATTATAAGGGTACCACCAAACTTTTATCACCATCCAAGATTATTTGAGCATGTAAATTTCTCTTGTAAGAAGGTTACCAAAAATGGTTATAACCTAAATCAGTGGGAATAATTGGTCCTAAAATT
The DNA here is from genome assembly GCA_033032865.1 of Dactylorhiza incarnata. Taxonomy (NCBI): domain Eukaryota; kingdom Viridiplantae; phylum Streptophyta; class Magnoliopsida; order Asparagales; family Orchidaceae; genus Dactylorhiza; species Dactylorhiza incarnata. The sequence goes on from JAWHQI010000450.1 coordinate 1,321,054, forward strand.
TTCTTAAAATTTTCTAGAGAATATTTACACCCCATGAACTTATCTACCAAGTTTCATGACCATCCAAGGACATACGACCCTATGTCCTTCACAAGGCTCAAAGTGAAACCCTAAGGTTAAAACTAGGGTCCTAGGGCATATCCACCCTACATCACCCCCAAATTACTCATGAGGGTGTAATATGTGATCCTAAACCAGTGGCCAAAGTTTCACACCACTTTCATGAGATTTGACCACCTAATTCCATCATGCACTTTTACCCTAGTTTGACCTAATTTGACCCAACTTGGGTTAACTAACTACCCATCCAAACTAGTCCCAATTGGGATGAAATTATTACCAGGGTCATATAATAACCCTAAAGAGAACCCACCAAAATTTGGAGGGGATTGGAGGTCATTAGACTCTATAATTATATAATATTTGAATTATTAAATTATTACAAAAACCTTAGAAAAATGTTCTCCTAAAATTCCCATCTTTGGATATGCCAAGGGTGTAGCCACAAATAGCTTATGTTTCAATGTTCGAGTCAATCCCATGACTCAATCAAAAGTTATTCCAAAATTAGTGGTTGTTCTACCCTAAGGACCAGTCCCACCAAAATGGCTCTACAGGGAGCTAGATTACTCCTTTTGGGCTGAAACAAATCTTAAATTAAAGTAGACTCCAAGGGCTACAACGTTGGTGTTGACCACTTTTTCAGTAGAGGGACCTAAGTATTTTTAATAAATTAATCTAAGCACTACTAGTAAAGGGGGCAGAAAAATACAATACCAAATAAACTAATTACCATATCTATGCACAGATCTTAAAGCAAAAACAGGTACTAGTAAAGGGACCTAAGTATTTTTAATAAATAAATCAGTAGAGGGACCTAAGTATTTTTAATAAATTAATCTAAGAACTACTAGTAAAGGGGGCAGAAAAATACAATACCAAATAAACTAATTACCATATCTAAGCACAGATCTTAAAGAAAAATAGGTGGCATCGCATCATCTTTTCCAATCAGCCAACGACCACGGTTGGCCCACCCTGTAGCACTTGGGAGGTGATTTCCCTGGCCAGCTAAATGCTCTCCCGGTCGGCCAATGCCTCCACCACCTCCGTTGAGGTGGCGGTCGGCGATGTACGGTGGTTGGTCGGCCGGAGGCGGCCGGAATCAGAATTTTAAATGAGGGAAGAAAGATTGATCACAAGCTTCCGGCCATGATAATTCAAGACCAATTGGCCCCAAATCTAGTGGCCAAATTGATAAGAACTACCCAATAAGAAATAGACAAGAGGGAAGGACCTGAATTGCGGCTTGTAGCCGTGTCGATCGCCGGTCCGCCATGGTTGGTCGAGAGCTCTTGAGCGCCATGTCGGTAGGTGCTTAGATAAGGAAAACTCTTCTAGAAAATGGGGGAAACTCATTCCCTCCACCCATTGAGCCCTTTTATATATCCAAATCCTGGTGGGGAGGAGATGAAGCTTGGGATTCCTCCATTAACACCATTCATGGTGAAAATTTCGGCCATCTCCAAAGGTCACTCATTTCACCCTCCTTAAAGGTTGGAAAAACTCTTAATATTCTTCTAATTGATAGGGGGGATGAGCCCCCATCAATTGGGAGGACTTTTGGACTCCCTTTGCCATGAATTTGGCCAGCAAAATGAGTCTCAACCGTCTCCCGTCGGCGCTAGTGTTAGCGCCAGCGTTAGCCCCTCGGCGGTGTAACGCTTGCCGGTTTGGCACCTGTTAGGTGCTACCGCTACCGCCAGCGCTAGTGCTAGAGCCTGCGCTAGCACTAGCGCCTGCGCTAGCGTTCCGACGATATTTGGTTCGTCTCAGCGGTTCAGTGTTCGTCTCAGCGGTTCACCTAAACCACCACTACCTGACCTGGCTGCTCTGGGCCTCCAACATCCTAACTCGAATCAGTCGCACCTGAGTATCTATGTCCTTCATAAATTCTAAGCCAAGTGCCTTGGGATCCTGATCCTGGATCCAAGACAGTGGAGTCTTGTGCCTCCATCCCTCTGAGGGTGGAAAGCTATACTGAACGTCAACCAAGAGTCGAGATAAGCCTGGACTGGTCTTCACTCTTTAGACATAAAATGTTCATCCCGATCCGACACGGTCGTCCTGTTCATACCACAATAATGGGAAAATTGCTCAACAAATCCCATCAAACACTAACGATAGTGTCCTTCCATCCCAGGGTGAACCTAGCTATCCTGGTCAATCTATCCTCGATGTTCCAAATGAACTTGTGCCCGGAGTGGGGATATGGTAACCTATGTCTGAAATCCATGATTATATCCTCGAGCTTCCACTCCCTAACATGGGCAGTGACTATAGTAGTTCCCCAAAGACTCTTGCACTTGGCCTTCACCAGCTGACAAACCTCACGGTGCATCACAAAACTTATGTTGTCTTTCCTTATTCCAGGGAAATACATGTTTCAGAATACACCAATTTTTTGGTGAATATATTTCTCATTTGTGTGGGTAGGCGGCGAGTATAAAAACTTCTCTACAGAATCAGCTTCTTATTCCTACGAGTACGCCTGAGTCGTCAACCAACTCGACTTTATAATTTTATACAATTCTTATCATTTAATGGGACTGATCGCATCATCAAGCGTCCCAATCATCCTCAAAATTTTAAGGGGGGTGTACACGTGAATCTTATGAACACATGCTACCCAACCAACACTAGTATCAATGATTGTAAGATGACTCCCAATCACTTTCTATGTGGAGTTTGATTCATAAGGTATACGGGTAAAATCTTTTGAAACCCTAAATTTTGTTTCACAAGTCAATTTCATCAAGGAAATATCATCACATTTATTTCACCAAATTCTTATCACTTCCACATATGCTAGTTTTGATCACTTTCGGATGGTCCAAAGTAAGATAAACTTAGATCGTTCTTATCATAGTAAACTCAAATACTATATTCTAATTCCAATAAGTCATCGTCTAAGATCTCAGGTTATTCATCATCATAGCTCCCAAGGTATAATGACTATTATTGTAGTTAAAATTTTCTACCATGACAGGGCGTGTTTTTTAACAATTCATGAGTTAATCACTTCCGAAAGCTCCAAACTACCAAAACTTTCAAATATAACTAAAGCTTGCATGACCTAATTTCAGTTCCCAACTTCCAGAAATGCATCTGCATCCCTAAGTGACTAAACCTAGCAACTTTACATTTCTAATGCTTCAACTAAGGTCAAGCCGTTGCTCGATCTACGATGTCCTTTCATTGTCCCGGTAATACTTCAGATCATCATTCCAGGCCTACTTTTACACTATCTCATCCTTGCCCGAGTAACATCGAATAAGATCGACTTCAAAATCACCACGTTCACGACGCAACACCTTCTAAATTAGATCCAAAGGAAACCCAAGTAAGTAACTAATTTTCCCAATAAACAAAAGGTAAGCCCCAATAAACAAAAGATAAGCCACTATCTATTTTGGTCTAAGTATCTTTGATGTCACTATGTTATATTCGTGCCAGGTATGCAAACAATCCTTAGGGCATACAACCTTAGAATTTGGGTTCTATCTTGAGACTTGTTGGTATACTCCATACTTTAGACTCTTCAAGGTACCCTTTACGACAACCTTATCAGGGTCAACATGTTACCCAATCCCCAAAGGGTTTCTTCTGAACTTGAATTCTCATCCGACCCTCGGTGTTTGTCATGGTGGTTGTCTCAATGTAAACATGTCTCCGGTATGAGAGTTGAGTCTATGAGTCCCCTACCATTCTGCTTATGCATCAAATTTCCTTGAGGAAGTCCTTTCAGTTTGGATAACCCTTGGTATGTGAAGTATCATTATCAGAGTTTATGGCTTAGGTGGTCGTTCCAGCATTAAGCTCCTCCTCCAATATCTTTGGGGTATCCTCAGACCTTAATCGAATTTATACCTACGGTATATTTCAGAACTAGGGCATGGTATAAATTGTCATGGTGAGTCATGTGTCCTAGTGGGGTTTAGTCTAACTCATTAACTAAATGATTATCTAAAGAGATCTTTGCAGCCGGAGGTATTCCCTACTGGGGGCAGGGTTCGTCGCAGGCTACAAAAGAAAACTTGTCACTCATAAGGAGATTTGGCTAACAAAAAAAATTCAGTTAAAAGTGGATTTTTTCATGTGATTTCCCCATTTGGGCACACCATTGCTCCCGCTGCTTAGTTTGTCCTCAAACTAAACTCGCGCGGGGTGGCCCATGGTTTATGGACTTCTTTTCTTCGGATTGAGGTTTGCTTTGATAACAGTTTGTAAGACCCTTTTTTCGCGACAAAACCGGGTCTTATGCCCAGAACAGCCGCTTTGCGGTGATACCCTCATTCGGGAAGGTTGCCACTACAAAACGTCGATCTTGCCGGCCATATCGATCACAGATGAAGAAAAGAATAAAACGAACCAACAGAAGTTCAAGTCCAAAATCACATGCTATATATAATAAATATCCACATTGTATAACTGAAATAACAACGTTACAAAAAATGGGCTCATGCCCTGTACATCATGTCCTCACTACAAGATCACTCGCGGAAGCTAACTACTAATGACTCACTGATCCTGAAACTTGTGCTCATGTACTAGACTGACCCGCCTCCGTCTGCACCAGCCTCTGGTGCTGTTGCGTCTCCTCGATCCCCTAAAATGATATGGTCCACCGACCATTAGTCAAAAAGACTAAGCCTCATCCCCCCCCCCCCCCCTCCATCCAGTGGCCCTAGACACCGAGCGGGAGGACAAAGCGGAGGACATCAAGGGGTATAGACAAAGCAGATGACGACGGATCTATCTACAGGAAATGTCTACAACTACACATGTGTATATAGATAATTGAAGCAGTAAATAAAGCATAATAAAGAGCATGTAAAGGACAGTAAGTAAGAGTAGAAAAGTAACCATCGATTTATTGGAATGCCCATACAAACCTATAGACCAAGGGTTCATTTAGCAGGGCCTATCGTATAAAAAGTCCCATACCGATTTATACGATGGGTGTAGGAGTTGAAATGCAATGCTTATGCCATGACATACAGTGTTATCTAGTTTATGCTATGTTCATACAAGTGCAACTCACACACTTCAACTCTATGCGCACAAACCTTTAGTTCCCCCTTTTTGGAGCTAGCAAGACTCCCAGGATACTCCCGTAGTGGCAAACTGAAGCGCTGGGTTGGGCCTCGCCCACCTCTAGGTTGGTATTCACACTACCTAACCTAGACCTATCGTACGCCTCAACTCAAAACTGCGGAGCATCTGCGTACTCTTACTGGCTGGACCACCAGACTTTCATGGCTAAATGCAAATTCCACACTTGCCGAGTTAGCGTATTGACGTCGGTGTGAACGACCGTCCAATACCGAAGACCCACAACCTTCATGCACATGCAAACATGTTTACCATCTGTCTCCGAGCCATAAGATCCCTAGGCTAACCCGCCCGTCACCTTAACCTTCCGAATCACCCGCTCGCCGGACCAACCTGCCGTGCCAACTGACACCGAGCCTACCGCTCGTGATTCTAAACCAACTAACCTCCCGTAAATGCGGGGTGTGGGTGTGTGTATTATTAAGACAATCTTACATAATAGTTTATTCCTACAGTTTAGGGTTAACCATGGGCTTCCCGATGATTACCCTGTGAGGGGCTCGCAGCGGTACCAGGAGCTATAATGGGATGACACCCCAAAGCTCCCTCTTTCCCAGGCACTTAATGTTATTGATAACTACCCATTAGAATACCCCTCTTATTACTACACTTGGATTAACCCTAAGTATTTTATGACCCGCTAAGGGAAAGACGATCTTTCATCAATCCGGAGCACAAGCTTACCCTTAAGCTTATCGGGTACACCCTCATCACCAAAACTTCTTTTGGTGACCTTCAATATAACTAGGCTAGGCACACCAACCACCATCCATTCTCACCCACTGGTCTTCAATTTAATCAATTTTATAGTTTTACTATACGCAGACCAAATGAGATATATAAGTTTCATAAGAGGAGGTACTCCAATATTCATCCTACTGACTCAAGATTATTACTGGGAGTTTATAATGTTATTCTAAGACTAAATCCATAGGGTCATATTTTTCCTTAATTATTTGACATTTATTATAATTTCTCCAACATTGGCCAAGCATGAAATTAAACATGAAGTGTAAGATCTTCTTATGATATGACCCCCATAAAATCAGGGAAAATATATGATGTCAAAATAACAGTAAATACATAATATCACAATTTTTCAATAAGGATTTAATCTCTAATTATAATATTGAACAAATACCCCAAATTAGAAATTAAAGAAGGAATCACCAAAAATACTTGGCCAACAATTATTAGAAAATTACCAGACCTTTATATTGATCAGAAAAGTCTACAGACTAAATTTCAGAATTTATCAAAACTAATTTGTCATATAAATAATTATTCCAAGTAAACTCAAACTAGGGAAAATTATGAAGTAACCTACTGATAACTAATTCCAAATATTATACAAAAATTGACAGAGCTCTTTAATTCTCTAAAATATCCTACCACAAAGCTTCATAATTTTCCAGAGGGTATTTGGCCCTTAATTATTTATTATATTCTCAAGACCAAACATATGACTTGTGAATGAAGTGCTAGAAAAATTGATTCAATAATTACATAAAAATTACCAGAGATCTAATTCATGATTATGAGGGTAACACCAAAGTTTCATCACCATCCAAGATTATTTGAGCATGTAAATTTCTCTTGAAAGAAGGTTACCAAAAATGGTTATAACCTAAATCAGTGGGAATAATTGGTCCTAAAATTCTCTTAAAATTTCCTAGAGAATATTTATACCCCATGAACTTATCTACCAAGTTTTGTGACCATCCAAGGACATACGACTATATGTCCTTCACAAGGCTCAAAGTGCAACCCTAAGGGTAAAACTAGAGTCCTAAGGCATATCCACCCTAAATAACCCCAAATTACTCATGAGGGTGTAATATGTGATCCTAAACCAGTGGCCAAAGCTTCACACTACTTTGATGAGATTTGATCACCTAATTCCAGCATGTGCACTTTTAACCTAGTTTGACCTAATTTGACCAAACTTGGGTTAACAAACTACCCAACCAAACCATTCCCAATTGGGCTGAAACTTTTACCAGGGTCATATAATAACCCTAAAGAGAACTCACCAAAATTTGGAGGGTATTGGAGGTCATTAGACCCTATAATTAAATAATATATGAATTAATTAATTATTACAAAAACCTTAGAAAAATATTCTCCTAAAATTCCCATCTTTGGATATGCCAAGGGCGTAGGTACAGATAGCCTATGTTTCAATTTTCGAGTCAGTCCCATGAACCAATCAAAAGTTATTCCAAAATTAGTGGCTGTCCAACCCTAGGGACCAGTCCCACCAAAATGGCTCTACAGGGAGCAACACTACTTTTTTGGGGCTGAAATAAATCTTAAATTAAAGTAGACTCCATGGGTTACAACGTTGGTGTTGACCACTTTTTCTATAGAGGAACCTAAGTATTTTTAATAAATTAATTTAAAAACTACTAGTAAAGGGGGCAGAAAAATACAATACCAAATAAACTAATTACCATATCTATGCACAGATCTTAAAGCAAAAATGGGTGGCATCGCATCATCTTTTCCAATCAGCCAACGGCCATGGTTGGCCTGCCCTGTAGCACTTGGGAGGTGATTTCCCCGGCCACCTAGACGCTCTCCCGGTCGGCCAATGCCTCCACCACCTCTGTTGAGGTGACCGTCGGCGATGTACGGTGGTTGATTGGCCGGAGGCGGCCGAAATTAGAATTTTAAATGAAGGAAGAAAGCTTGATCACAAGCTTCCAGCCATGCTAATTCAAGACCAATTGGCCCCAAATCTAGTGGCCAAATTGATAAGAACTACCCACTAAGAAATAGACAAGAGGGGAGGACCTGAATTGCGGCTTGTAGCCGTGTCGATCGCCGGTCTGCCATGGTTGGTCGAGTGCTCTTGAGCGCCATGCCGTTAGGTGCTTAGATAGGGAAAATTCTTCTAGAAAATGGGGGAAACTCATTCCATCCACCCCTTGAGCCCTTTTATAGATCCAAATCCTGGTTGGGAGGAGATGAAGCTTGGGATTCCTTCATTAACACCATTCATGGTGAAAATTTCGGCCATCTCCAAAGGTCACTCATTTCACCCTCCTTAAAGGTTGGAACACTCTTAATATTCTTCTAATTGATAGGGGAATGAGCCCCATCAATTGGGAGGACTTTTGGACTCCATTGGCCATGAATTTGTCCAGCAAAACGAGTCCTGACCGTCTCCCGTCGGTTTAGCTACCGTCGGCGCTAGTGCTAGCGCCAGCGTTAGCCCCTCGGCGATGTAACGCTTGCCGGTTCGGCAACCGTCAGGCGCTACCGCTACCACCAGCACTAGCGCTAGCGCCTGCACTAGCATTCCGATGGTATTTGGTTCGTCTCAGTGGTTCAGTGTTCGTCTCAGCGGTTCACCTAAACCACCACTACCGCCAGCGCCAGCGCCGTAATCAATATACCCCTTTCTTTCTATAGCTGGTAATTGAGGTACTACGAGGGAACCTCTTTACTGGGTTAGACACGTCATGGTGGGTTCATGGCGATGCCCTAAGGCCAACCTTAGGCTTGGTAACTGGAAATCACTATCCGCAGACCATAGCGATTTTCGCCTCAAGCTTAAGTTCTTATGTACTCTTTGCGCATCCTAGGGTTTTGTCATGACCTAGTCATGACAAAACCGTCCTAGGGGTCTAGTCGTTTGGGGGATGTTACACAATGTCTACGTTAGAAGCATCATCCTCTGAAGTGTCACCTGCATCAAGACCCGTGGTGCTGCACCCAAGCCTTCTCATTGCCGCATGAAGAGCCTTCCTAAAGTCCTTCAAGAAGGCAATCCCGCACTCATCCTCCAGGAGAGGCTCGACCTCTTTAGTCACGATCTCAGTACGGAGCTCCTCAATGATCCGGGAACACTCATGCATAAAGTCAAGGGAATCCTTGTACTCCGCTACCCTCGCGGCTTTAATCTGCTCTGGGTCTTGTTGCGCAGAAGCAATCCTCTCCAGCTCCTCCCGGAAGTGTATCAGCTCACTGTCTTGACGAGAAATCTTATTTTCTACATCTTCAAGTGTAGCGATCTACTCCTGGCGAGTCGCCTCCATCGCACGGGACTCCGCTATAAACTTCATGATCTCTGCGCGTTCAGAGGCAAGCTCGAATTCTAAACACCTGGTGCAGGAAGCGTCACACTCACCCCTCTGTCTTGATTCCGAGACAACATCTTCTGCAGCACGGAGCCTCTCCAGAAAGGCAAAATATGCATCCTTCAGGCCTACGTAATGTTCGTTTCATGTATTGGCAATGTCACATAACTCCCCAATCTAAACAAAAGAAAGCCCAAGTCAGAAATAAAGGCGAGGGCAGAGAGACCCGAAATATTTAACCTTTCTGTTACCTTCGATGTAGTGGCAAGCAGGGAGGAGGACGCGCGACTCTTTCCTTTATCTTTAACGACATTTGACGGTTACCATTTGGAAGCAGCAAGCTAGAAGTTGGAGTCGTAGTAATCTCCTCAATGTCATGGGAATGAGGAGCAACCTCCCTCGTCGGAGCGGACGGTCCCGCACAATCTCCATCATCTTCAACATCAGGGTAGGAGGATGTAGAGGATGCCCCCCAAGCCTGAAACCCAATTTCCTCTTCCTATCACGGGTTAGTGGCACCTCACTATCTCGACTGGCGTCTGACGTAAGACCCGCCAGTTGTAACCACTTTGCATCCACCAAAATGCTTATGTGAAATAGAGGCCTCGCTAGATCCTTAACATTTGTGAAACCACGAAGGGCGTAAAAACATCTTCCTGGCCCCACACTCATCGACAGCGGTCGGAGAGCTCCCATAGAATGTGCCCCCATGACGGTGGTTGGCCTTCTCTTTGAATGTAAGTCATCTCTTGTTGCTGCGAACGTCGACCCAGCCTCCCGACCCAAGGAGAACATTGCACCAGTCCTTGAATATCTCTAAAGACAAGCGTGAGCCTTGCTCGTGGAAAAAACAAATGAGCTCCATGACCCTGGTTATGCTGGCCAGGGTAAACTGAGTCACCGACACCCCACAATGACGGAAGATCTACACAGCCTCCTCGGGCGGGGGAACCCAAATCCCTGCTTTGAAGCATCCCTCAGACACAGTAATGAAGACATAAGGGGAGAGTTGAGACCGATCTTCGGGCAGCAGAATCCTCACCTCGATGCCCGCGGGAATATTAAAACATTTCCACCACGATTTAATCCGGTCCACGTTCAAAGTCGAACGCATACTCATAGGCCTCGCTTGGACATTCCGCCTTGGTTCCTGCACATAACCAATGTCATTTTAAGAAAAGGGAAAAAAGAAGTCAAGAACGGTGGTCCCGTACGCACCAGCAAGGAGGAGCAGTGCTACGAACCGCGGTAAATCATGTGCTCAAGGTGGAGCGAAGGCACGCGCTCTGCAGAGCTCGGCAGGCTGCAAGGGGCGCAGTAGAGTCGTGCCCCCTAGAGCGCGGAGATGTCGCGCCCCCTGAGGGCGGCAGGGCCTCGCGCCGCTGTGAGCGCCGCAGGCCGCGCGGAGCATAGCAGCAGCACGCAGAGGGGCCACGTCGCGCCCCTGATGCGAGCGCGGCGGGGTCGTGCCCCTGATGCGAGTGCGGCCCCGGCCCCAGAAGCCTGACAGGGTCGCGCCCCCTGAAGTGCGGCGTAGCACGGCAGGGTTGTGCCCCTGTAAGCGCGACCCAGCATGGCAGGACCACGCCCCCCGAGTGCAACAAGTCCCCCCTATTGGATCGATTGGCGCCCTTAGAGGGGGGGGGGGGTGAATAAGGGAATAAAACTCTTTATAAATTTTTAGACGATTTACTAAATTGTTTAGAGTAAATTAGAATGAAATAACAATTTAACTTAAAGGAAGAAACAATTGTAATTTGCAATTTTATAACTTATCCCAAATGATAGAAATCAAGTAAACACAAAAAGAGACATGATTATATTATATAAAAAAGTGTTTACATAAATTTGATTTCAATATCGCTAGAAATCGGAGGTGTACAAAGCAAAACAATTTTTCTTTTTCTATACCGACTTGTATCCCCACAAACTGGTTGGCTTTAGCCTATCCTTCCCTGGATAAGGCCTCAAGCCGCTCTAGCCAATCCTTCCCCGGATATGGCCTCGAGCACCCCCTAGATCTAATCACCTAGACCTAGTCGCCAATACAAGGAGAATTCCTCCCTAAGTCCTACCCAGACCTAGTCGCCAACACAAGGCGAATTGTCTAAACGGTTACAAAAAATATATGGAATGAAAGTAAAAGTTAATAAAACTCCCTATGAGATCTTCTGAAGTTGGAGATGAAGGATCGCTGTAATATGAGCGAGGTCGAAGCGATCGTCCTTCGGATGTAGCGTGACGTAGTCCTCCTTCAGAATTCTCCTTAAGCTTTTTGTGGGAGATCCTTTTTTGGCAGCATAACAACAATGGAGTTTTTAGCACAAATATTCTCTTTGGAAGCTCTCTCAGATTTCTGGAATCAAACCTTCAATAATCCTCCCAGCAATGAGCAAAAACAAAATCAGGTCTTTTTAAATAACCACTAGAGCTAACACGTGGCGTTAAGGTTAACGCCAGCGTTAGAGAACGTGTATGGCAGTTGCTGAGATCGTGTAAAGCGTCGAGAGCGTGACAGAACCAAATTTCGTCAAACGAGACTAATTTCGTCGAACGCGCCTTCGTCGAACGGAAACCCACTTCGTCAACAGCAACTGTCAGGATCGTGGCAGAAACCAAGTTCGTCGAACGGAATCAATTTCGTCGAACGGAACTCCAAGTTCGTCGAACGAAGTTTGTCGGGCGCAATGTCGTCGAGCGCAGGCTCATTTCGTCGAACGGAACTCCAAGTTCATCGAACGCAGCTTGTCGAGCACAATTTCGTCGAGCACAGGCAATTTCGCCAAACGGAACTCCAAGTTCGTCGAACGCAGCTTGTCAGGCGCAATGTCGTCGAGCGCAGGCAATTTCGTCGAACGGAACTCCAAGTTCGTCGAATGCTCCAATTCGTCGAGCGCAGTTCAGTTCAGATTTCGTCGAACGCAGGTTCCTTCAGGTTTTGTCGAACGCAGGTTCCTTCAGGTTTCGTCGAATGCCATCTCAGCGGTTGTTAACGTTGGGCATTAATAATTAACGCGAGCGTTAGCACACTTTCCAGAGAGTCATCTCCAATCTATTTTCTACCTGTGGAGTATTGCACTTATAGTTCCTGCACACTCTAAATACACGAAAAGCAAGATCAAATACAAATTGGGATTTGTTATTCTCAAACAAAAGGATGTGACACACATGTCCAACAATCTCCCCCTTTTGATAATAACAAATCCTCTTAGCAAGAAATCATTAAAGTGCAACTATAGTATTTGATATGCATGATAATGCATGATAATGTGCAAACTCCCCCTATCTTAATGCTCCCCCTACATAAATGCAATTTATGTTTTACTCCCCCTAAATGATAGATTACATGAATTAGTCTCCCCTTATTCTTCTATATTTCTCCTATATAGATTTCTTCAATTAATCTCCCCCTTTTGGTATTATCAAAAGAAGGTAGGGTGAGGGTAGTAAATAGGCATTTCTTATAAATGATAAAACATGATCGAGCTTTTGTAATATAGATAGTGATAAAGATTTTAAGCATAGTATATTTAAGAGATTTCAAATAAAAAGATAAGAGTTGTAAGCAAGCGGAAGATTATAAGAAACATCTTTTTGTAAGCATGAAAAGCATAAGTAAAAATATGAGTTTTAAGTTCAAAATGTAAAGATGTATTAACCTTTTTGAAATTTCATAGTTTTAACTAAAGATACCAAGCATGAAAATGAACATATCAAAAAGAATATACTACAATGTTACTATAATTTTAAGTTTAAGAGATACCAAAATATTGTAGAGATTATGCTAGGTTATCTAGTGCATTTATTATATAAAGAGTAGTATAGATAAAGCATTAGAATCCAATACTCATGAGAAGAAGTGTTATGAAAGATAATGATGTGCACATAAGTGTATTTTGGGCAATGTTAACAATTGATTTAAATCACAAAATACAAGACATATGTAAAGTAAAGTGCACAATAAAACACAAGTAAATTAACTTTCACACACTTTAATGCACATTATTTTATAAAAAGTGGTGTATTAATCAAGGGTTGCACAAGAAACTTTACTATTCTTTCCAAGGTGCTCAACCTCACAATGTTTATGAAGACTTATCAGGAGATTCAAGTAGTGCTTGGTGGAGTTATAGTTGTCTACATATATTTTTTTTTTGTTCACATTTGTGCGACAACATTCTCCAAATACACTTGTTTTGCAAACCCACAATTTTTGAAACTTAACCACTTTTCAAAATTTCATAAGTGCAATTCAAATGTAGTGTAGGTAATAAACTTATGCAAGTTTTAATTTATTGTACAAATACAATACACAAACAAGCATTTTTAGATTTAAACACACATGTTGATTACCAAAATAAGTGAGTGAAAGGTATCATTATCAATCATAATACATTTACTCATACATAGAGGTATGCTAAGCTTTGTTCTACACATATTTTTCAATACAATTGATGCACTTTAACTAGATATATCAAAGCATGATAAACAAAACAATGTTCATAGTAATTTGAAGGAATAAATGTTAACATTGTAAATAATTCTAACTAATAGAATTCATTCATGCTTGATATTAGAAATAAAGATCATACATTTTTTTTGTTTTTTTAAAAAAATTTAATGAAATAAAAACAGAAAAATCACAAAAGTATATTTTTGTATTTTTGAATTTTGAACTTTTGTAGTTGATTTTTCATAATATGAATAAAATACAAATCTCAAAAACATATTTTTGTAATTTTGAATTTTGAATTTTTGTAGTTGATTTTCTTAAATATAAATTAAAATAAAGATAATAAATGTCAAAAATTCAAAAACAAATTAGTAAATATAAACAAACATATTTTTAAGGATTTTTAGACATTTTAAAAATCAGAAAATTCCAACACCAATGCTAACGCTGGCGTTAAGAGTTAACGCTGAAACAGTACACGATTTTTTGAGAATTTGAAAAAAATCTGATTTTTGATATTTATTAAGTGTCCTTAGAGTAGTCTTATGCAGAAATTTTGTAATTTTTGGAGATGTCTTGATTGCTCAAATTGCATAAAACATTAGCATTTTACATGTTATTCATCCTAAGATGTCTAAGACTCCTAATTCCAACCTTAACATTTGAAACCTTGCATCGGGAAGAGGTTTAGTAAATATATCAGCAAGTTGAGAGTCCGTGCCAATGAAACTTATCCTAACATTTTCCTTCTTAATTTGATCCCTTATGAATTGATGACACACATCTATATGTTTGGATCTAGAGTGGTGTACCGGATTATTTGTGAGATCAATGGCACTTTTGTTGTCAAATTTTAATTCTATAAGTTTTAGATGAAAGCCAAAGTCCTCTAAAGTTTGGCTCATCCATAGTGCTTGTGCACAACAACTCCCTAATGCAATGTATTCGGCCTCCGTGGTGGAGAGTGCAACCGAATTTTGTCTCCTACTAGACCATGCAACTAATGAAGGTCCTAGAAAATGACAAGTACCACTAGTGTTTTTTCTATCAAGTGAACAACCGGCGTAGTCCGAATCGGAGTTGTCGTGAAGTGTAAATGAATTATTGTGCGGGTACCATAATCCTAATCTAGATGACCCAATAAGATATCTAAAAATTCGTTTTACCGCTTTTAAATGAGATTTTTTGGATTGGCTTGAAATCGAGCACATAAGCATACGACAAACATAATATCGGGTCTAGTTGCACTAAGATAAAGTAGGGATCATATCATACCTCTATATAAGGTTTGATCAATTGAAATTCCCGATTCATCTTTTTCTAATTTAAGTGATGCACTCATTGGTGTAGAAGCATGTTTAAGGTTTTCAAATCCAAAACGCTTAAGCATATCATAGACATATTTGGTTTGACATATAAAAATACCATCATTTCTTTGTGATATTTGAAAACCAAGAAAATAAGAAAGTTCTCCTACTAGACTCATTTCAAATTCATTTTTCATCACCTTAATAACTTCATTACACAACTCTTCATTAGTAGATCCAAAGATTATATCATCAACATATATTTGCAAAATAATTAAATCATCACTATTATGTTTAATGAAGAGAGTATTATCGGCATTTCCCATAATATAACCGTACTTTAATAAAAATGTTGTAAGTCTTTCATACCATGCACGTAACGCTTATTTTAAACCATAAAGCGCTTTTTCTAGTTTATAAACATGATTGGGAAATTTTTCATTAATAAAACTGGGGGGTTGTTCAACATAAACTTCTTCTTTTACAAACCCGTTGAGAAATGCACTTTTTACATCCATTTGAAATAATTTTATTCTTTTAAAGCTTGCAACTGCTAGAAAAATTCTAATGGATTCCAACCTAGCAACGGGTGTAAAAGTTTCATCAAAATCTATCCCCTCGATTTGTGAATATTCTTGTGCTACTAAGCGTGCCTTATTCCTAGTGATTCTAGACTCACCATCTAATTTAATTTTAAAAATCTATTTTACACCTACAATCGGGTGATTAGATGGACTTTCTACTAATTTCCAAATATTATGTCACTCAAATTGTTCTGACTCTTCATTTATAGCCAAAAATCAAAATTCATCATTTAAAGCGGTAGAAACAGTTTTTGGTTCAATTTCGGAAACAAAACAGATATTTGAATATGATTCATGAAGAGAAGAGTGAGTTCTTACCCCGATGGATGGTTCACCAATTATTAATTCCCGTGGATGATCCTTTGTGAATTTCAAGGCACTTGGAGGTACATATTCATCTTCCTTGGCCTCCTCTTCTTCTTCTTTGGAAGATTCCTCATCACCATGCTCCAAAGGTTGTAAGAGATCATCATCGTTTCCTGCGGAAAGTTTTTCTACACAGGGAACAAACTCATCAAATTTTATATTTATTGACTCTTCAACTCTACTAGTTCTTTTATTAAAAATTCTATAAGCTTTACAAGTTGAAGAGTACCCAAGAAAAGTTCCTTCATCACATTTTTCATCAAACTTTTCCAAGCTATCTTTTGTATTCAAAATAAAATATTTACAACCAAAAACTTTGAAATAAGATACATTAGGCTTCTTTTGAAAATAGAGTTCATATGGTGTGAGATTAAGAGATAGGCGAAGCATGATTCTATTCAAAACATAACAAGATGTATTTACGGCTTTGGCCCAAAAGGACTTAGGTAATTTATATTCAGATAACATAGTGTGTACTAGTTCTCTAAGTGTCCTATTCTTTCTTTATACAACACCATTTTGTTGTGGTGTGCGTGGTGTAGAGAACTCATGTTTAATGCCTAACATATCATAAAAGGATGTAAATTTTTCATTTTCAAATTCTCCTCCATGATCCGAGCGAATGCATTTAATTTTTAAATCACTTTCATTTTGAATATGAGTACATAATTTTGCAAATTCACAAAAGGCATCTGATTTGGAAGAGAGAAATAATGTCCAACAATATCTTGAAAAATCATCTATTAAAACATATGTATATAATCTACCACCAAGACTTGGAGTGCTAACGGGACCAAAAAGATCCATATGAATTATTTGCAAGGGTCTTGTAGTAGAAATGAAATTTTTAATTTTGAAAGAGGATCTAGAAAATTTACCTTTTTGACATGGTGAGCACAGTGAAGGTAAAGTTCCATTTAACCTAGGCAATCCTCTAATTAAATTACTTTTGGCAAGTTTTACAATAAGCTTTGTGTTAGTATGCCCTAGTCTTCTATGCCAAAGTTCTAATTCATCATTTTTAGTGATAAAACATTTTATAGATGATTTAGAAAGATCATGAAAAGAAACTAGATTAACATTATGTATTCTTGGTGCAGTTAGTAAAATCTTTTATAGTAGGATTAGATATTTTGCACAGATTAGTGAAAGATTCAAATAACACATCTAATTCTTTATCACATAATTGGCTAATAGAAATTAAATTGTGTTTTAATCCTTTCACATAAAGAACATTAGATATAGTAAAGGATTTGTTACCAACTGTACCAATTCCCATGATCCTTCCTTTTCCGTTGTCACCAAATGTCACGATCCCTCCCTTCTTCTTTTCTAGGCTAAGGAACTTTGCTTTATTGCCAGTCATGTGCTTGGAACATCCTGAATCCAAGTACCACACGTCTTCATTGTCCTTAGCCTGCCTGCACATCTAGAAAGAAGATGAGAGTAAAGATCCGGATACCCAAGTGGTACCATCCATAGAATAAGTGGAAGCCTTAGGTACTCAGATTTGTTTTAAAATATTTTGTTTTATTTTCCTGCAAGAACTAGATGTGTGACCTAACCTATAACAGTTCGCACACGAAATAAAGGGGGTTCAGACCCTTTTCTGGAATATTTTGTTGCTAGAAGAAATTGGATTTACAGAAGAGAAACATTTTGAAGAAGAAAATTCAGGCTTCTTGTATGAGGTGTTAGCGACGGCGTTAGTGTCTAACGCCGGGCGGTAGACCTCTCCTCGATATCTGAGCCCAAATTTTCCAGAACCATGGCACTGGTTCCCTAAAATCATTTCCAGTGATTTTTGGCCTATTCCAAATTTTTTAATGGCCATGGTGAGATCATGAACTTGTGTTTTAAGTGAAGAATTTTCTTTCACAAGCATGACACTTATTTTCAAAACCTTTTTTGTTATTTTTTATTTCCAAAAGAGAGGCTTCTAATTTCCTTTCTAATTCCCCCTTCTCTTTTGTAAGAGTTTTGGCATGAGAGAGGGCTTCAGAAAGTAACTCTTCAATATCTTTTGCCAATTTAGTGGAGTGATCACACCCTTGGCAAGAAACCTTTCTCTTTTCTAAAATAATTAATTTTTTGGAAAGCTTTTGATTTTCTTTAATAAGAGATTCATTTTCACGATTCAATAAAATACTTTCTTTCATATTTTTATCAAAAGCTTTGCAAGTTTCAAGGAATTCATTAACGAGTTCATCATAATTGGGAGGAGTTACCTCAGTGTCGCTAAGAAAACTGGTGTCGTCGCCGTCGTTTCCATGTCCCATGAGGCACATGTTTGCTTCCTCATCTTCGCTTGATGAAGACCCGCTTGATTCTTTGGAGGAGGAGGAGGAGTCATCCCATGTTCTAGCTTTTAGCACCTTCCTCTTCTCCTTCCCTTTGTGATTTCCTTCTTCTCCTTCAAGAACTTTGGGCACTGGCTCCGAATATGCCCGGTCTTCCTACAATGAAAGCATTCAGGCGGAGGTCTTTCTTCTTCCTCGTCGCTCTCCTTTTCCTTCTTTGAGGATGACTTTTCCATCTTGCATCCTTTTGGATAAATTTCTGGAAAGTGTTTCTCCTTTCCGGATTTCGCATGAACTTTCGGAAATTCTTCACCAAAAGGCTTTCTTCATCTTCATCTTCATCCTCATCCTCTTGGCACTCCTTCTTTGATGTTAGTGCCAACGCCTTCTTCTTTGGCTCCTTGTTGTATTCATCATATTGGATTTTGAGTTCTACCTCATGGGTTTTGAGATTCCCAATGAGGCTCTCAACTTGGAGCGTTCTTAGATTGTGCGATTCTGAAATAGCCGTCACCTTCGGGTTGAATTTTGGTGGAAGAGAACGAAGAATCTTTCGGACCAAGTCGTCGTTGGAGAAGGTCTTTCCAAGTGCTTTGGAGGCATTGATGATCTTGGTGAAGCGCGTGTACATGGCATCAACATCTTCACTTTCATCCATCCGGAATTTTTCATATTCCGACTCAAGTTGGAAAAGCTTTGAATCTTTAACCTGCGATGTACCTTCATGAGTAACTTCCAAATGATTCCAAATTCATATGCAGTAGTACATGTAGAAATTCTATTAAATTCATTTCTATCTAATGCACAAAATAAAGCATTCATGGCCTTGGCGTTATTTTTGCATTTTAGCTTATACATATCGTCACATTTATCTTTTGGTTCATCTAAAGTTATCTCTCCAACTACAAATGTAGGAGGAGAGTATTCCTCTTCTACCATATTCCATACCTCAATATCTAGGGTCATAAGAAAATATCTCATCCTATTTTTCCAGTAATTATAATCTGACCTGGTAAATAGTGGAGGTCTACTAATTCTCTGACCCTCGGAAAAAGCGAGATCATAAGACGCAATTATTCCTGGTTTTTTAAACCGTTTGGAATAACCTCCCTCTGATACCACTTGTTGGATCGATTGGCGCCCTTAGAGGGGGTGAATAAGGGAATAAAATTCTTTATAAATTTTTATACGATTTACTAAATTGTTTAGAGTAAATTAGAATGAAATAACAATTTAACTTAAAGGAAGAAACAATTGTAATTTGCAATTTTATAACTTATCTCAAATGATAGAAATCAAGTAAACACAAAAAGAGACATGATTATATTATATAAAAAAGTGTTTAAATAAATTTGATTTCAATATCGCTAGAAATCGGAGGCGTACAAAGTAAAACATTTTTTCCTTTTATATACCGACTTGTATCCCCACAAACCGGTTGGCTTTAGCCTATCCTTCCCCGGATAAGGCCTCAAGCCGCTCTAGTCAATCCTTCCCTGGATATGGCCTCGAGCACCCCCTAGATCTAATCACCTAGACCTAGTCGCCAATACAAGGCGAATTCCTCCATAAGTCCTACCCAGACCTAGTCACCAGCACAAGGTGAATTCTTTAAACGGTTACAAAAATTAAATGGAATGAAAGTAAAATATAATAAAAACTACCTATGAGATCTTCTGAAATTGGAGATGAAGGATCGCTGTAATATGAGAGAGGTCGAAGCGATCGTTCTTCGGATGTAGCGTGACGTAGTCCTCCTCCTGAATTCTCCTTAAGCTTTTTGTGGGAGATCCTTCTTTGGCAGCATAACAACAATGGAGTTTTTGGCACAAATATTCTCTCTGGAAGCTCTCTCAAATTTCTGGAATCAAGCCTTCAATAATCCTCCCAGCAATGAGCAAAAACGAAATCAGGTCTTTTTAAATAACCACTGGAGCTAACGCGTGGCGTTAAGGTTAACGCCAGCGTTAGAGAACGTGTATGGCAGTTGCTGAGATCGTGTGAAGCGTCAGGAGCGTGACAGAACCAAATTTCGTCGAACGAGACTAATTTCGTCGAACGCGCCTTCGTCGAACGGAAACCCACTTCGTCAACAGCAACTATCAGGATCGTGGCAGAAACCAAGTTCGTCGAACGGAATCAATTTCGTCGAACGGAACTCCAAGTTCGTCGAACGAAGTTTGTCGGGCGCAATGTCGTCGAGCGCAGGCTCATTTCGTCTAACGGAACTCCAAGTTCGTCGAACGCAGCTTGTCGAGCGCAATTTCGTCCAGCGCAGGCAATTTCGTCGAACGCAGCTTGTCGGGCGCAATGTCGTCGAGCGCAGGCAATTTCGTCGAACGGAACTCCAAGTTCGTCGAACGCTCCAATTCGTCGAGCCCAGTTCAGTTCAGATTTCGTCGAACGCAGGTTCCTTCAGGTTTCATCGAACGCAGGTTCCTTCAGGTTTCGTTGAATGCCATCTCAGCGATTTCCTTCTCAGCGGTTGTTAACGTTGGGCATTAACAACTAACGCGAGCGTTAGCACACTTTCCAGAGAGTCATCTCCAATCTGTTTTCTACCTGTGGAGTATTGCATCTATAGTTCCTGCACACTCTAAATACACGACAAGCAAGATCAAATACAAATTGGGA
The DNA here is from genome assembly GCA_033032865.1 of Dactylorhiza incarnata. Taxonomy (NCBI): domain Eukaryota; kingdom Viridiplantae; phylum Streptophyta; class Magnoliopsida; order Asparagales; family Orchidaceae; genus Dactylorhiza; species Dactylorhiza incarnata. The sequence goes on from JAWHQI010000450.1 coordinate 1,341,958, forward strand.
TTTGTTATTCTCAAACAAAAGGATGTGACACACATGTCCAATCCCCCCCCCCCCCCCCGTGGCAGGGTCGCGTGCCCCCCGCTCCCTTTACGCGTCTTTCGGGCCCACCGCGCCATTTTGAGGTGCGGAGTGTTCATGTGCGATCCCCTGCGCCCTTTGCGCGTGCTCCATCGCAAGCGAGCTCCTGCGTGGATTTTTTTTCAAAATGTGCAAAGTATAAAAAAAAAACTTTACCTCCTCTCTCGCGTCCATGGAATTTGCTCCCGTCTAAGTAGTGGCGATCCTCTCTCGCGAATGCTCTAAGAAATTTTTCACTTCAATATTCTCATAAGTGTGGCTTTAAATGGGTATTTCAATACATGAAAATTAAAATATTATAAATAAAGTCTTTAATATTTTACTATTTAGTATATTTTGAATTAAGTATCTAATTTCTTAAGCGCTCCCGAACAAGCTGAAGGGTTCGTATCCAAGTGAGCACCTAGTTAGCATGATAACGTGAGGCGGTAATTTTCCCACTGCAAAGCGCGGGGGCCACCATAACGAAACACACTTCCGCAGACTCATGATGAGCAGTAGAAATTTTTGGACTATCGATTGCAAATCTCAGCCTCCGAAAATTGGGGGGCAATTGATGGCGTTCCCCTAAAAGTCGTAGATTAAACTTTCAAAATGGGCAAAGTATAAAAAAAATAAAACTTTATCTCCTCTCTTGCGGCCATGGATTTTGCTCCCGTTTAAGCAGTGACTATCCTCTCTTGCAGCCATGGAATTTGCTCCCGTTTAAGTAGTGACTATCCTCTCTCGCAAATGCTCTAAGAAATATTTTTCACTTCAACTCTATGCCCTCTAGTATAATTTATAGGAGGGTTGAAAGTTCCATCTATGTAAACACCACGAGTAAAGGAAAGGGGAAAATAAAGGAATCAAATATTCTCATTAATGCGCCCTTTAATAACCAAATCTCATTAAGGAAGAATCAATATTCCTATAAGTGCAGCTTTAATGGGTATTTTTTATTCATGAAAATTAAAATATTATAAATAAAGGCTTTAATATTTTAATATTTAGTATATTTTGAATTAAGTATCTAGTTTCTTAAGCGCTCCCGAATAAGCTGAAGGGATCGTGTCCGAGTGAGCACCTAGTTAGCCTGATAGCGTGAGGCGGTAATTTTCCCGCTGCAAAGCGTGAGGGCCGCCATAACGAAACACACTCACGCGGACACATGATGAGTGGTAGAAATATTCAGACTATCAATTGCAAATCTCGGGCTCCGAAAACTGGGGGACAATTGATAGGGTTCCCCCAAAAGTGTTCGGTTTGAGCCGGACCGCGAGTGTTTCTCATTGCGGCCTCGCCCGAACCTGCAGAGCGGCACCAACATTTATGGCTGGTCTTAATCCCGCTGCTAAGCACCTTCACGATACCGCTCCCGCCTGTTCGATCCAAGGGAAGCGCTCCCGCCCGCTCCTGCTCCTCGGGAAGCGCTCTCGCTCGCTCCTGCTCCGCAGAGAGCGCTACCGCTCCCGCATGTTCCACAGGAAGTGCTCCCGGTCGCTCTTGTTTTGCAGAGAGCGCTTCTGCTCCATCCTGTTCCACGGGACGTGCTCGCACTCGCTCCTGTTCTACGGAAAGCGCTCCCGCTCGCTCTTGCTCCACGTAAAGCGCACCCGCTCGCTCCACCTCTGCACGGAGCGCTCCTGCTCTGCACGGAGCGCTCCCGCTCGCTTCGGCTCTAAAGGGAGCGCTCCCGCTCGCTCCTGTTCCTCATAGAGCGCTCCCGCTCCTGCATGTTCCACGGGATGTGCTCCTGCTCACTCCTGCTCCGCAGAGAGCTCTTCCGCTCCCACCTGTTCCGCGGGAATTGCTCGTGCTCGCTCCTATTCCGCGGGAAGCACTCCCACTTGCTCTTGCTCTAGGGAAGCGCTCCCGCTCGCTCTTGCTCCGCAGGGAGCGCTCTCGCTCGCTCCTATTCCACAAAGAGCGCTTTCGCTCCCGCCTGCTCCCCAAGAGCGCTTTCGCTCCCACCTGCTCCACAAGAGCGCTTCCTCTTGCACTTGCTCCGCTGAAGGCGCTCTCGTGCTCCCGAACGTTCCTGCTCCGTAGGAATCATTCACGTGCTCTCGCTCGCTCCTGCTCCGCGGGAAGCGCTCCCTCTCGTTCATGCTCTGCGGGAAGCGTTCTTGCGCTCCCGCTCGCTCCTGATCCACGGGAGGCGCTCTCGGTCACTCCTGCTTTGCAGGGAGTGCATCCGTTCCCGATTGCACCACGGGAAGTGCTTCCGCTCTCATACGGTCTGCAAGAGGCGCTTCCGCTCATCCCCGTTCCGCAGAAGGCCCTCTCGCTCATCCATGCTTCCTGGAGCGTGCCACTATCATCCATCGTCGGCGGCGATCGCCGACCACCACCACCACCAGGCGGGGAGGCTTCCCAGTGTGACCGAGGGGGCAAACTCGTCATAACCTCAAAATTGGTGATTTGTGTGCCCCGAATCAAGCATTCTCATTCGCTCATCCAGGAATTAGTATGGCGCAATTACCAGAACGCCCTCCTCAAAAACTATAAGAGGGGGTGTCAAACCTCCACTTGAAGATACTTTTTGGCATTGGGAGGAAAAAGAGCTCTTAAGTTTTCCGGCGAGGATTTTTAGAAGATCTTCATCATCCTTCAAGCTCCTCACAAAGATCTCCCTCAGCGTTCCAGTTTTACTTCAAGAACTTGGGGAGGACCTCAGCGACTTGGATCTAGACTGCTCCAGAATGTTCAGCTCCAGGCTGCTCCGCAACGCTCTATTCGAGATAGCACTACCAAGTTCCGCACTTAAGGTGGACCATGAGCACGCTTCTCCGGGCTCGACTCCTGAGTGTGGAGAGGACTTAGCCAAATCTTTCTAACGAGCGGTGGCATGTCACCCTCGAAAATCAATTCTCTCTGTAACTCACAAAACTAGTGGATCGTTTAGAACTGGGCTAGGCCCAGTGGTTTTTTCCCTTTCTGCATTTTCCACGTAAAAATCTCATTCTCTGTTGTTGGTTCTCACTTTTGACTATTTGCGCGTTCGACTTACTCTCGAGCTAAGACGGTTCAGCTCGACCGATCTAGGAGAGCGTTGAACGACCCGCAACAAACCTTATTTCAACAATCAAACAACAATGATAAGTAGTTAACCAGATCAATCTTGATTCTCTCTCGTTTTATGGTAGGATATCAGGATTAAGAAGTCTTAGCATGCTTTCCATGTATACAAGGTCGTCTCTCAGGATCTGTTTGTTTCGTCGATGAGAATCAGAGCGTTGGAAATGAGAGCATTGACAATGGAGAGATTGGAATGAGAACGTTGACAATGGAACAGTGGAAATGGAGGTGGGTGTCTACGGTTTTAAAACAGGACAAAAATGGAGATTTGGAGCGCGCCTTAATGTTATCAATGTTCGACATGGGTCCCGAATTGAATGTCGGTTTTGGACATGCACACTCGAGATTATTGTCAAAATAGTAGAATTTGGTACTCAAAAAAGCGGACCTTCAAATCACATGACAACTGATCCTACAATCTTGACCTAAGCTCAAACTTATTATAATGTAGACCATGTATGGTTGGCAATGGTTACAATATTGGCTCATGCATAGTTTGTTGGGAAAAACACCCTCATGATTAACCTTACAAATTATGTAAAAGTGATTTCATTCTCTAGGAATTATTACTCAAGTTGTATAGTGAGGGTAAGTTGGTCTTTAGAAGTCCTAGGATGTCATATTCACCTTAGGGTGTCAAAGTCTAGTCAAAAAGAGACAAAAAATCAGTTGAGTTAAACCTGCGTCGAAAAGCAGTCGACGAAACTTTGATTGTAAGTCGAAGCAACTTCAAAAGAAAGTAAAAGGTAACTCAAACTGGCAGTCGACGCTTAATTTGATTGGTAGCCGACACAACGTCGACTATGTATCGACAGAGTGACAGAAGTCTAACTCGATGTATGCCTTGATTTGTTCTAAATCAAATAGCGTCGGGGAGATTGAAATATAGTGTCGAGAAGGATTTGAAGGACTGATGAAAGTTGAACTCAACGTAATATATAGAATGATATTCGACGCAAAAGTCAGAAGTTTAAGTCTACGTTCTTTATCTCGATGGATGCGTCGATAGTGAATCGACGCAACGTCGATGACAGAGTTCTTTACAAAACTAAAGTTTTCTGAAGCAGATCTCGACGTAGCTTCTAATGGAATTCAAAGGTGCGTCGATATGAAGTCAAAAGATATTCGACGCAACATTGAATACAGTCAAAGAATTAGAAACTTCTTGGAATGAATTCTGAGTATTATTCAGAATGTATATATGAAAGATATTTGAGAATCCTAACGGGTCGCAGAAGTACAAATAGAGAAAGAAATTCTCTTGTGATTCAGAGGTGGTAAAATTTGAAAGTTATATTAAAGGTCATTGACGGGATGTCAACACAAATAGAATTTCAAAAGGGAGATTACAGCCCTCCGTCTCCAGACCTCTTCATCTCTCTCTCTCTTTCTCTCTTATCCTACCAGACAGAATTCTGGACGAAAGTTCTTCTTCCTCAATCTGCAAAAGCTTCTTCTTCATTTTCTCCATGAAAGAAGCTTATCAAAGAATAGATCATCTGATCAACAACTGTGAAGAAGAACAATCTTTGACCTTCTGCTTATCAAGAATTCATCAGATCTAAAGAGAGATCATCCACTTAGTGCTCAAAGATCATCAGTGTTGCTGAAAGAGGATCTTGATCAGAAGAATTCTCCTCTTATAATTCTTCGGATTACTTCTTACTCTTATTCTTATTCTGGTTCATTCAATTATATTGTAAAAGAGTTTTAAAAATCCCTCTTCAAAGGATTCAGAACTGGTTCTAAGAGTCTCTTTATCAAAAGACTCAGTAGTTCTAAGAGTCTCTTGATCAAAAAACTCAGTGATTCTAAGAGCCTCTTTATCAAAAGACTCAGTGATTCTAAGAGTCTCCTTATCAAAAGACTCAACACTGTGATAGTGGATTCCTACCAAGGGGTAGAAGAGTGGATACACTCATAAGTTTTGGGGAACCACTATAAATTCTTGTGTCTTTTGTGATTGTGAATTTTCTGTGATTGTCTCTTGTTTATTATTATTTTTCTGTGATTGCTTTAATTCTGGTTGGAATCTTGAATGCCTAGAAATTATGATTAATTTTAAGTGCACTTTTTATTAAAGAATTTTAAATCTCTATTCACCCCCCCCCCCCCCCCCCCCCCCTTCATAGAATTCTTAGGGGAACAACCGTGCACTTTCTTAATTCATTATTTAACATTGTATGTCACTCAACATAATAATAGAAGAAGAGAGGTATAATATGCACATAAATCTTTTCTTCGCTACTCATATTCGACTAAACTTTTTATCCCTAACAAAGTTTTGAGCTTTCTTTTTTGCTTGGTGGGAAGTTTAAAACAGTAAACATAAATTCTTACACAACTTCTTCTTCATTTACTTCAATCATATCACTAGAAATTTATTCACTAATGATGTTGTGGAAAATGAGAGTAGAACGTGAGACAAACATAAAATCAAAACACAGATGGGCTACGTTCATTGCAGCAACAATCAATGTTTTTCACTAGATCAAGTACATAGGAGGTTACAGAAAAGTGAGCGGATTTTCAGATTGCTGAATTCCCTAACCCTAGAATGAGAAGTTTATATAACACTACATACATTTACATAATACCCAAAATATCCCTGATAACTACCCCGGATCCCGCGGGTCGAGATCAACCCAATGTCATCTTTGCGTTAGGATTCAAGATATATAATTAACAAACGATAATTCTTATTCCGGTGAATTTTTTTCTCTGGAATGTCTCATCAAAAGACCTAACGGAGGATAACGGTAGTCTCGAGTGAACCACTCTTTTTTGTATTTCATATAGCATGTCTAAAATCATTTCGCTTCCTCTTGTATCTTCTTGAAAATGTTGAACCCGTGTCTTAGAAATAATTCACATGCACAGACACACAGATATAGTAAATTTGTGTCGTCTCTGAATGTTTATGTGCTTTTTCATTTTTCATTATTCTCAAATTTACACAGCATGCTGAGTTTGAACAAAAACATCACAATCATAAAATGCCCGGATTGGCATGACACTGTTTTGACCGCCAACATGAAAAAGAAAACTAGTCTTGAACATAAAAGTGGATGAAGTTTATTCACTTTGGTCGGGCATTCACAAACGACGATTCATAATCACCACATTCGCGATTGCCAAACAGAGTCTTGGTCATCCTACATGTCATGTAATAATATAATATTGTAAGTTTTCAAAGTAATGGAAGCAATTACTTTCAATTTTTCAAAGTAATAGTGGCCGTTACTTTCCAAGAATTTCGATATTGCATCACTGGAAACATTATATATTATTCATCAAGTCAAATTGCTTTATACCCAGGACAAGTATTTCTATGTTATTAAACACACTAATTTTAGGCTGGTGTTATGTGCAAATTGGTTTTGGCTACGTGCATATCATCAAAACTCGTGCTTTTTGAAAATATACCTTATAGGTGCATTTATAGGAAAAGTGCTCAGCATCAAAGTTGTAGATCTCGTCGAGATCTACAACTTTCGTGTTGAACATTTTGCTTAAATATGCACCTATAAGACGTATTTTCAAAAGGCGCGAAACATTTCACAATAGTCTCGCGCATTTTGAAAATACACCATATAGGTGCATTTTTAGGCAAAATGTTCAGCACAAAAGTTGTAGATCTCGACGAGATCTACAACGTTGATGTTGAACACTTTTCCTAAAAATGCACCTATAAGACGTATTTTCAAAAAGCGCGAGTTTTGATGATTTGCACATAGCCAAAACCGAATTGCATATAACATCAGCCTAATTTTAATACAAATACACGTTTACTTCTGCATTTATTATACTCTAAAATGAATATATAAAACACAAAGCAAACGTCAGAAAGAGTTGCTTACAAGCAATGTGGGAATCTGAAGTACGAACACGTAAATTTAGTACTGCATGCACCAATATAATAATATCTACTTCGCATTCAACGCTAGCAAGTAACAAGATTCTATTATTCCTTCGTGATTTTGGTGTATTTTGTGTATTTTTATTTGTTTCTATAAATAATAAATATTAGTTGCTTAGGCTCTCTTTGCGTAGTATTTATTAGATTTGAGAGAAAACAAGTAATTGTATTTCTTCAAGAAAATGGAGGACCCAAGGGGTCTTACATATAGGAGAAGAGGGGAGTCCGAAAACACCACAGGCGGTGTGGGACTAAACAGAATGTACACAATAATAAATACATTTATTATTAACATTTCCCCTCAAACTCACGGTGGATCATGAACCTAGAGTTTGCTAATTAGATATCGGAATCTTGCAGATGTGAGAGGCTTGGTGAGAAAGTCTGCAACTTGTTCTTCAGAAGCAATGAACGGTAGAGAGATAGTGTTGGCGAGGAACTCCTGGCGAGTGAAGTGACAATCAATTTCAATGTGTTTCGTCCGTTCATGAAATACTGGATTGGAAGCAATATGTATAGCACTTCTATTATCACAGAATAGCGGGGTAGGTCCGGATATCGATGCACCAAGGTCACAGAGAAGTCGGCGAAGCCAAACGATCTCAGCAGTGGTGGAAGTCATGGCACGATACTCGGCTTCGGTGCTGGAGCGCGCAATGAAGTTATGTTTCTTGCTCCGTCATGAGATAAGAGAGTCACCCAGGAAGATACAGAAGCCAGTGGTAGAGCGACGAGTGGCAACATCTCCCGCCCAATCCGCACTGGAGAATGCTCGGAGGGTGAGAGGAGACGTGGCGGAGAGAAACAGTGAGCGGTTGACGGATGTGCGAAGGTAACGGAGAATCCGAAGGACAGCGACGTAATGAGCTTAGCGAGGAGCTTGGACAAACTGACTGACAAAGCTGACGACATAGGCAATGTCAGGCCTAGTCATAGTAAGATAAACCAGCATTCCGACGAGGCGCCGATAGCGGGAGACATCCGGGAGAGGTTCACCGTCAGTTGGAAGAAGTTTTAGGTTGAGCTCAATGGGAGTATCAACTGTCCGGGTGTCATTAAGAGCGGCAACAGAGAGGATGTCAGAGATGTACTTCTGTTGAGAAACAAGGATGCCACGTTTGGACCGAGAGATTTCCAGCCCAAGGAAATAGCGAAGGGGGCCAATATCCTTCATCTCGAACTGTCTGTAGAGGTGTTGTTGAAGAGAGGCAATGGTTGCATGGTCATCGCCAGTGATAATCATATCATCCACATATTGTAGTAGGATGACACATCCCTGATCCGAAGTGCGAGTGAACAGAGCATGATCAGTCTGGCGTTCAATAAATCTGACCTTGAGAACAGCAGATCGAAAGCGCTCAAACCAGGCACGGGGGGCCTGCTTGAGACCATAGAGAGCCCGACGGAGATGACAGACGTGGCCGGTGGGAACTGAGAGACCTAGGGGAGGAGTCATGTAGACGACCTCTGTAAGATCACCATGAAGAAAAGCATTAGTAACGTCCATCTGATGGAGAGGCCAATTGCGGGCATCAGCCACGGCAAGTAAGGTGCGCACGTATGTCATACGAGCAACTGGTGCAAATGTCTCATCGTAGTCGATTTCATGTTCCTGCAGGAACCCACGGGCAACTAAGCGGGCTTTGTGTCGGTCAATAGACCCGTCTGAGCGAGTTTTGATCTTGAATATCCATTTGCAGCTGATGGGAGTGACGTCAGGAGGGCAGGGGACGAGGTCCCATGTATGAGTGCGGTGAAAAGCTTGAAGTTCAGCTGTCATGGCTTCCTGCCATTCAGGATGTGCAACTGCTTCTCGGTGGGAGTGGAGAGTGGTGAGGAAGGCCTGAAATGCAGGGGAGTAGGAGATAGCTGTGGTGAGAGCAGAGGGTTTATACCTGTCAGGGCTGTGGCCGTAGCGAGCAGGTGGGTGGCGCGGGCGAGCAGGGTTGCGCTGAGGAGGTGCAGGATCCACGTGCGGAGAGGTGGACGAAGGAGCGTCAGCCAAGACCGTATCAGAAGGAGCTTGAGCAGAAGGCTGAGTTGTAGTGGAAGGGGGTTCAGTGGACATAGTAGTAACTGAAGTGGGCGTGGAGTCGTCGGTCAGAGGGTGAGGTGGTACTGGGATAGGAGGGGCAATTTGAGTTCGGGGACGAGTGGGGATAGGAGGAAGTAACGGAAGGGAGAGTGGTGGAGTAGAGGTAGTTTGGGGAGGTGTTGTTGGAATTGGCTTGGAAAAAAACATCTCAGTTTCAAGGAAGGAGACATGGCGAGAGATGCGGATGCGGCGAGTCACCGGTTCGTAGCAACGATATCCTTTATGGTGAGCACTGAGGCCTAAGTGAACGCATCGGACCGAGCGAGCGGAGAGTTTTGTGCGTTCAGTAACAGGGAGTATGACAAAACAGGTGCACCCAAACTTTGCAGAAAGAGTTATAGGTTGGTGGTCGGGAGTGAAGTTTCTCATACGGAGTGACTCCAGAGAGGGACGAAGAGGGAGTGATGTTGATGAGGTGAACAATGGTGAGAACAGCTTCAGCCCAGAAGGAGTGAGGAGCAGAGGCAGGTATTAGAAGAGCACGAGCAGTTTCAATTATGCGACGATGTTTGCGTTCAGCGACCCCATTTTGTTCGTGGGTGTGTGGGCAAGACTGTTGATGAATTGTGTCATGAGAATGAGTGAGTTCGCGCATGGTGGAGGAGAGAAACTACTGAGCATAATCAGAACGGAAATTTTTTATTCGACACCCGAACTGGGTGTGAAGCATTGCGGTGAACGTACGATAAACATTTGGTATTTCAGACCGTTGTCGGAGAAGATAAACCCAAGAGCATCTGGAGAAATCATCAATAAAACTCACATAATATAAATAGCCAGAGTGAGAAGCAATCGGGGCCGGGCCCCAAACATCAGAATGAACTAAGTCAAAGAGGGCTGTTGTTTGGGAAACACTGCTTAAAAATGGTAGAGCAAGGTGTTTTGCCAAACGACGTCCCGTACAAACAGAGAGGGGGGTAGAGGAGACATGACCCAAAGCTCCTGAACGGATAACACTTCGGAGTCGGTCATGAGACAAATGACCTAAACGTCTATGCCACAAGTCGGCATTAAAGGTAACAGATAAAGCAGAAACTGACGAAGATGAAGAGGGTGGAACGTGAAGGTACTCCATCTAATACAGGCCACCAGTCCTACGACCCTGTCCAATCCTCTGAGCCGTCCGTGAATCCTGCACAACACAAGCAGAGGAAGAAAATAAAACAGTTAGGTCAAGGTCACAAAGAGAGTTGACCGAAATAAGATTCATATGTAGGCGAGGTGCATAGTGAATGTTTGAGAGGGTAAGGTGACCGGGAGGGCCAGATGTCGGGGTGATTGATCCAGACTGCTCAATAGGGATAGAATTTCCATCAGCAGTGGTGACCTGAAGGTGAGTGGGGGCGGAGGTGCAGTTCGTGAGGGCACTGGAGTCGGAGGTGAGATGGCAGGAGGCCCCTGAGTCATAATACCAAGGCGCAGTTGGTGAAACCGGAGTAACAGTAGTACCGTAGGAGGCTGACAGGCAAGTGGCGTCAAAAGAGCTGGTGGGAGTAGTAGCTTGAAGCATAGGAGAGTGGAGAAGTAAGTCCTCTAGACGCTGAAGACGATCTGCAGCAGCAGCAGCAGCAGCAGCAGTGGGATGAGGAGGTGTGGCAGGTGATCCGGGGCCACGACCACGTCCCCGACCACGGCCGTCGCGGCGGTTGTCACGTTGTCTGTGCTCATCAGGGCGAGGTGGACGAGTAGGGCAATCGAACTTCATGTGCCCCGCCTTCTTACAGTAGTTGCAGGTAACAGAGCCGTCGCGTGGTCGAATAGCCAGAGCAGTATCGATCCCAGGAGCGGGTGGGAGGACCACGGGAGGAAGGAGACGGGTCTCCTCATCCAGCAGGGCAATCAAGGCTTCATCTAAGCTAGGAAGGGGAACTCATTGAAGGAGCTGGGCGGCAAGAGGAGCAAACTCGGGACGCAGAGCAGCGAGGAACTGATGGAGATGGCCCTCAGAGAGGTGGCGCTGAAACTCGAAGGAACGAGGACAGCCACAGGGGAGGGGAATCATGGTGTCCAAGTCGTGCCAGAGAGTGCTCATCATGGTGAAAAAGTCCTGAATGGGTCGTCCTTCCTGTCGAGCAGTTTGAGAGTCACAGATGAGGCGATGACGCCGAGCTCCACCACGGGGGACAAACCGGTCCCGAAGATATTCCCGCATGGCGCGGGCTGAGGGGAGACGGTCGATGGAGGTGAGGAGCGGACGAGCAACAGACTCCAGGATGTAAGCCCGAATGGCTTGATCGCGACGCCGCCAAAGAGTGTCGTCATCCGGAGTGGTGGTAGGTATGGTGGTCTTGTCAGTGGTCTTGTCAGAGCTGACGGTGGTGGTGGAGGTTGCAGCGGTGGTGGGAGGAGCACCAATGATGTGATCCCAGAGATCACGGGAGGAGAGGGCAGCTTCGACAGTGAGAGCCCAGTCCGACCAGTCACTGGCAGTGGCGAGTTGGAAGGAGGTGGCCGTCAGAGGTGGCGTGATCAACGGGGTTGCCATGGATCCGGGGCGTACTTGCGATTGGAGGAATGGCGGTCAGGTCACAGAAGCAGGAGCGGCAGATCTGGCGGACCGTTGCTGGCGGTCTAGTGATTTGGCGGTCTTGGAGGTCGCCTGCAGACTGGCGAAAGGAGAACTGGCAAAAGGGAGGGGCGAGCTGGCTGAGATCGCTGGAACTGCGGGCAAGACGTGCGGGGCGGGGAGAGCGCTGGAGCAGGTCGCGCGGGCAGGAACTCTTGAGGTCGCTGATAGGAGTTCGCGGAAGGGCGCGGACAGAACTTGCGGACAGGAGGTCGGTCGGGCAGATCTTGCGGTCTGGAGATCGCGGCCAGGAGAGCGCGGTCTTGCGGTCTGGATAGGAGGTCGGTCGGACAGGAGGTCGGGCAGAGCTTGCGGTCTTGCGGTTTGGAGATCGCGGACCGAGCGCGAGGTCGGGCAGGACTCACGTACAGAGCTCGGAGAGGAGGTCGCAGCAGGAGGTTGCAGACAGGCGGACTGGCTCCGCGAGGGCAGGTCGCACGAGCAGGGCCGACGGGCAGGTTGCGCGAGCAAGTAGCAGAACGCGAGGTCGGGCAGGACTTGCGGGCAGAGCGGTCAGCGGGCAGAGCGGGCAGCAGGCCGAGCGGGCAGCGGTCAGAGCGGGCAAAATTTTTCTCTAAAAAAAAGGCAGAACCTGGCTCTGATACCATATTAGATTTGAGAGAAAACAAGTAATTGTATTTCTTCAAGGAAAGGGAGGACCCGAGGGGTCTCACATATAGGAGAAGAGGGGAGTCCGAAAACACCACAGGCGGTGTGAGACTAAACAGAATGTACACAATAATAAATACAATAATAAATACATTTATTATTAACATGGTATCAGAGGTTCTGTCCGTCTTTCCGTCCGGTTCCGCCCGGTCCGCCCATGAGCTATGAATCCCGGTTCCGTCCGGTCAACCCATGCTATGGGCGAGGGGGGATGTTAATAATAGTCTCACATTGCCAATCCTCTCCTCTCTGGTCCGTTTATATGGTTCAACAACCCTCACCTGCTAAGCCGGTTTTCCAGGTGAGTTAGGCTAATTCTATCAGTATTTTTGCTCCAGTGCGTTAATTATGTGCATCGGATCCTAACCCAAGGCGACGATTGATGCTGAACCTGACCCGTGGGGTTCAGTGCCGCGGTTCCGGCTGAAATTTTTCGAGGCACACGGGCGTGTGCCGATGTCATATAGCAGTTTGGACCGTTCCAAAAATCAGTGGACACATGCAGAAGTAGGAGACGCGATGTTTCGATTCACACGGCCATGTGCCGTTCCGAAGATTCCATGGTGGCTGCTAGACGGTTGTTGATGAAAAGAAGCACTGATTGGGGCACACTCCCAAGGCACAGGGGTGTGTGCCAATTGGGCGTGTCAATTTATTTTCTTGTGCGAAGTGTTATATATATAAACTTTTGGTCGTTCAGTTTTGGGGGTTTGAGATTTCTTTTGAATTCGGAAATCCGTCATATGTATGTAACCACCTCTGTTCTTGGTAGTGATAATACGACTACTGCTGCCCGTGTGCGTAATTCATCTTGGGTTGAACCACGTAAATATGTGTCGCATGTGTTTGTTCTGTTACATTTTTCATTCTACTCGTAAATTTGGACAAAAACATCACCATCATTGAATGCCCTACTTGCGTGAATTTGGACAAAAACATCACAATGCCCTACTGGCATAACAACGGTGAAAAAGAAAATTACTCTTGAACATAAAAGTGGACGAAGTTCATAGGGTGGGTGAGGTCGGATGTTCACGAACGATAGTTCATAACCACCGCGTTCGCGACTGCCACTACTGTGCCAAACGGAGTCTTGATCATACTACATGTGCCAATATAATATTTTAAATTTTCAAAGTAATCGAAGCAATTACTTCCAAATTAATGTACGAGTATAATATTCAATTTCTCCAAGAATTTCGGGATTGCATCGCTGGAAACATTATATATTTATTTCATCTAGTCAATTTGTTTAATACTCCTAGACAAGGATTTCTAAGTTATTAAACAAACTAATTTTAATACAAATAAGCGGTTACTTCTGCATTTATTATGCTCTAAAATGTAAAATCTATACTATATTAAAAAGGCGACTGTTATCCGCACTACAGTTTTGGCTATCCGCACTCTTTTTGTATCAGTTATTACACGCCGTTTGGAAATACGTCATGTACATGCATATTTAGGAAAAGTGTTCAACACCAAAGTTGTAGATCTCGTCGAGATCTACAACTTTAGTGTTGAACACTTTTCCTAAAAATGCACGTAAATGAGGTATTTCCAAAAATTCGCTATAGTTACACACATGCTTCAATCAGGGCGACAATACGTCTTGTGCGTGCATTTTTAGGAAAAATGTTCAACACCAAAGTTGTGTGTTGAACATTTTTCCTAAAAATTCACACACAAGACGTATTTTCAAAAAGTGCGTAACAACTAATACAAAAGGAGTGCGGATAGCCAAAACTGTAATGCGGATAACAATTACCTATTAAAAGGAAAAAGAGGTCTTTCATTGAAATTCAATATTCTCATTTTATCTTTTAGTTTAAAAAAAAATGTAGGGACACAGAGAGTAGAGGGGCCGCATCTATTTAAGATTAAAGAAATAAAGAGAGAGAATGTCACGAGTGAGAGGAAAATAGAGGAGAGAGAAAAAGAGCGGAGAGAGACATTAAATAAAATATAAATAAAAAGTGGAGGGGGCCGATCTATTTAATATTAAAGAAAAAGAAATATATAGAGAGAGATTGCCGTGAGTGAGGGGAAGATATAGGAGAGAAAGTGAGGGAGAGAGAGACATTAAATAAAAATATAAATTTAAAACAAGACATTAAATAAAAATATAAATAGATGTGGGTGTAGCCTGGATGCGGGCGCAGCTCGCCCGAGAGCATCGGGCAATGTCGTGCCCGGAGTACTGTCATGATCGGTGTGCTGTCGCGGTTGGCCATTGGGGCGGAGCTCCGTATCTGTCACTAGTGAATATATAAAACATAAAGCAAACGTCCAAAAGAGTTGCTTATATGGAATGTGGGTATCTAAGGGGAAGAATAGTCATCAGATTCCTCTGCTGGCTGTAATTTTGTGAATGATGCTATAAATTGACATTTAGAAGATCTTAGCTCATCAATGGCTATCTATCTTCGCCTTCTCCCGCTTCCATGCTTCAAGGAGCATCCATCGTTGAGGCCTTCATTCTCGCCATCTCTTTCAGGCTTCGGTCGCATTCACTGTTGCAGGAGTTCTAATCCCGCGAAGTCTGCTCCGCTTGTCCGCCGAACGGCTAATTTCCATCCATCTATTTGGGATTATGATGACATACAGTCGCTACCCAACGGCATCATGGTGAGATTACTATCCAAGTTTTTGTTTCCAACAAGAAGTGTATGATCATGTGGGCCAACGTATTTTTCCCGTTCCGTATGGTCCCGCGCACAAAATTCTCTTCAAGTTGATTGCTTTGTGATGAACAGGAAGAAGATCAGTTGAATAGATGGGATGAGTTGAAGGATGAAGCGAGGCATTTGATTGGACAAAAGAAAGGTCTCATCGAGCAGCTCGAACTTGTGGATAGTCTGCGGCAACTCGGGATTTCATATCATTTTAAGTTGGAGATTAAAGATGTATTAACTTCTATAATGGGCTCATCTATGGAAAGCATAAACAATGAGTTAGAAAACAATCTCCACGGCACTGCGTTGCTCTTCAGGCTTTTAAGGGAGCATGGCCTCGATGCCACGCAACTAAGGTACTTCCCTATTCAATAATCTTCATGTCAAGAATCATAACGACCCCCTTCTTTTCTTTGGTACTATGAACTCCAAATGATTCTTGGAGCATCGAATTCATACTCAATTATCATTTTCAGATTGTGCGGGGATATTCTGCAGGGACTTTGGCTTCCATCACATGATTTGTTTCTTTTAATTGAGTGATCGTACCTTAATATCAATTGACCAATTGGATCGATGTAGGTGGACAGGGTTAGGATCTATGTTAAGCGCAAAAGACAACTTGATACACAAAATGCTATAATACTCAATAACTCTTTATATCTCAATTAGTATCTTATATAATTAATCTAACAAAAATTCTCCAGTTATCGACTAATAGACTATTCATCTTCCAGCACGAGTCTAGTTAACAGCTTCAAAAGTGAGAAAGATTGGTCAAAGATGAAATTAGTGCATGAGATCAAAAGAATGTTGAGTCTCTATGAAGCTTCTTATCTTGCTATGGAAGGAGAGGAAGCCCTTGGTGAAGCAGGTGACTTTGCAGCTAAGTACTTAGGTGAAGTAAGAGGATCTTCACTGACTCCTCAACTTATAGAGCAAATAGATCATGCCTTGGAGCTTCCCTTGCATTGGAGGATGTCAAGGCTACACAGTAGGTGGTTCATTGATGCTTATGAGACACAAGAGAATAAGTATCTGATTTTGCTTGAGTTGGCTAAATTGGATTTCAACATCGTGCAAAGTCTACATAGGAACGAACTCAAGGAAATGTCGAGGTAAAACATCACCATATACATATAAGCTATTATTAATCTTGTTGAATAATCTCCAACAAAAAAGTTTCAATCATTACATCCCTTGTTAAAAATTTATATCTTTCTTAGGTGGTGGAAAAGGCTTGGTATTGTTTGTGATGAGCTCAGCTTTGCAAGAGATCGACTTGTGGAGCACTACCTATGGGGCATGGCTTTCAGTTTTGAGCCAAAGTTTTGGCGATGCAGGAAAGGGATCACAAAGATATTTTGTTTCATAACAACAATTGATGATATTTATGATGTTTATGGTACCTTGGATGAGTTAGAACTCTTTACCAAAGCCGTAGACAAGTAAGAAAAATAACAGTGAAAACATGGTTTACATCATAATTTTTTATGCATATTTTGTATAAGTAAAACTCTTCTTTTGGGGGGAATAATTTGGATCTTTAGATGGGAATTCAGTTCACTCCAACCGCTTCCAGATTATATGAAGATATGTTTGACATCATTATACAAAACGATGAATGAGATCGCAGACACATCCTCAGCAATGCGTGGATTAGATGTCCTTTCATATCTTAAACGATCAGTAAACTTTTAATCATAAGTCAACACCACTAAACATTTATATTTAATGTTTTTTTTATAAATACATCTTTCTAATCAAAATAGCATGTAATTATTTAGTGGGCAGATTTATGCAATGCATACTTAACTGAAGCAAGGTGGTACCACAATGGATACACGCCCACCTTGAATGAGTACTTAGAGAATGCATGGGTTTCAATATCAGGCAGTCTGATACTAACTTCTTCTTATTACCTAAGCGATGACTTGACGTTGGAATCTCTTGGGAGACTTGAGTTATATTGTGATATTGTTCGTGCTTCCTCTACGCTTTTTCGGCTATATGGTGATTTGGCAACAGCCAATGTATGTAACATATTTTTTTTACTTTTAATCTAATAATGTAAATGGTACAATATGTAACATTAATTCAAACATTTACCTTTAGAAAAAATCTCACATGAAATTTATGTACTAATGGAATAGAGCTTCTTTGCATTAATGCAGGCTGAGATGCAGAGAGGTGATGTCCCGACATCCATCCAATGCCACATGAATGAGAAAAATGTTTCAGAATCAATCGCTCGAGACTACATCAAATTTTTAATTAAGAGATATTGGAAAGCACTAAACAAAGAATTTGCTTCTAATTCCATATGTTTGGAGTCATTTGAGAAGGTTGTAGTAGGCCTTCCAAGAATGGCACAATGCATGTACCAACATGGAGATGGACATGGAGTGTCGGGTCTTGAAACCAGGGATAGAATAATTTCAATGTTGATTGAGCCAATAACACTTTAAAGTTATTGCATGCCTTCAAAAATTTTAATGCTTTTCTCATTGTAGATACCAAAAATAATATCTGTGTCGTATTCACTGACTAATAAGTAATTAACTAGTTTGTATATTATTCACTCCCAGTTATTAATATGTTTTGTGAAAATTTTGGGCAGTAGTAAATTTGTAAATGTTGATCCAAATGTATGTTTAGTTGCATGTAACAGCATAGTATCTACTTTTTTTCAAGTGATATTTGCAATTGTTTTCCAACTATTTTAGATTAGATCATTAGAGACAGTGTGGAGGAGACCGCCGCGCTGCAGAGGATATGCGCATGTTTAGAATCCAACCAAGACCAATCCTCTTATTCACACCAAAGTGATGACTAACATCACTCCACCTTTAACTGACAACTCACACTATTTGTCCCAACTGATTACTCCAACTCCCCCCCCCCCCCCTCCTTCCCACTCTCAGTTTGGCTTCCAGTCTTTATAATATTGTAATAAAAGTAACCATCATGTCTTGTAATAATCGGTGATTAATAAAGGAGCTCTAAGGAAGGAGAAGGTGGTAAGATGAAAAACTATGCATGCTTCTATCGACTCGATTGTTTCATTGTTATTATTCTTCTCAAAGCTTATTATTCTGAATCCTGTGTTTGTAAGAAATAGTTCTAGGTGGTTAAAAACATTATTTGATACCTTGACATTCTTGGACTCTGCCTGTAAAATAAAACTAAAGAATAATAATTCATTAGATGTACCTGATCTAGTTCTTACACATTCCACCAAATTCCCAATTACTTGATGAATGAGATGGTCTTTCATAGAGTGATATGCTCTAGATAGAACTTGTACAACCCTGTATTCACCGAGTGGACCCCCGTGACCCAGGGGCCCTTTAGAACATTGTTTTTTAAGTATGGTCACAGGCGTGGAGAGGGGAGAGAGCGGTGGAGGCGGAGGTATCCCGCTCGCCCAGCCCGCAAGGGGGCGAGAGGAAGAGGCCCAACCCCTCTCGCCCCCGCCCCTTGTAAGGGGGGCGAGAGGAGGAGGCTCAACGCCTCTCGCCCTCACCCCTTGTAAAGGGGGCGAGAGGAGGAGGATCAACCCCTCTCGCCCCCGCCCCTTGTAAGAGGGGCGAGAGGAGGAGGCTCAGCCCCTCTCGCCCCTACCCCTTGTAAAGGGGGCGAGAGGAGGAGGCTCAGCCCCTCTCGCCCCCGCCCCTTGTTAGGGGGGCGAGAGGAGGAGGCTCAGACCCTCTCGCGCCTGCCCCTTGTAAGGGAGGCGAGAGGAGGAGGCTCAGCCCCTCTCGCCCCCGCCCCTTGTAAGGGGGCAAGAGGAGGAGGCTCAGCCCCTCTCACCCCCGCATCTTGTAAGGGGGGCGAGAGTAGGAGGCTCATCCCCTCTCGCCCCCGCCTCTTGTAAGTGGGGCGAGAGGAGGAGGCTCGGCCCCTCTCGCCCCCGCCCCTTGTAAAGGGGGCAAAAGGAGGAGGCTCAGCCCCTCTCGCCCCCGCCCCTTGTTAGGGGGGCGAGAGGAGGAGGCTCAGCCCCTCTCGCCCCCGCCCCTTGTTAGGGGGGCGAGAGGAGGAGGCTCAGCCCCTCTAGCCGCCACCCCTTGTAAGGGGGCAAGAGGAGGAGGCTCAGCCCCTCTCTCCCCCGCCCTTTGTAAGGGGGAGAGAGGAGGAGGCTCAGCCCCTCTCGCCCCCGCCCCTTATAAAGGGGGCGAGAGGAGGAGGCTCAGCCCCTCTCGCCCCCCGCCCCTTGTAAGGGGGGCGAGCCCAGGAGGGACGATCTCCCGGCTCGCCCATCCCAGTAAGGGGGGGGGGGGGGGGGGGGGGGGCGAGCAAGGGAGGAGGCCTGCCTCCCTCGCCCCAGCTCCAGTAAGGAGGTTTGGTCTGCGTTTAGCATCGTAGAACAGTGGGATTTGGCTATTCACAGACCAAATCCGGGTGTATTTTTGTAATCTCGTAGGCCAGATTGTGGCTATTTGCAGACCCGGTTCTAATAACTATAAATAAGCCCAAGGGGGCACCATTTGGAGGCACTTCTCTCTTGGCCTTCTCTTCCCCTATGTTCTTTTGTTGGGTGGAGAGAGCCTCCAAGGGTGCCCAAGCTTAGCATTGGCTTGGGAGAGGAAGCGCTATACGATCTTCCGGGTGTGTGGTTGGACCTCCTCGCTAAGCCGCCCTTGGCCTTGTTCCTAGTTCCTTGGCATCTTAGCCTAGAGCTCTCCCTTGGGAGGAGTAAGTTTTGGTCACCCCTCAACTTGTTGAGGGTCCGAACTCCTCGAGGGGCCAATTTATTGGTTTCAACATTATGGTGCGGTGAGCATAGAGAGTGACCAACTCAAGAAACTCTCAAGCTGAGCTCCATGGCTGGAGGTGGAGGATCCGACCCAAGCCACTCGCAGCCCCCGGTGGTTGGAGTGTTGTTGGAGATGTTTGAAAATTTCAAGCGGGAGGTCCTGCAGACCTTGTAGGTAGCTTTTGCCTTGATAGGTGATGGCAGGAGAGGAAGTGGTCTGGAGGTCTCGCCTCAGAGGTGGGCGAGAGCACTCTCGGCCAGCAATCCAGGAAGGAGGTTCCAGCGGGGGGGGGGGGGGGGGGGAGTGGGGGGCATTCGGTCCCCACTCGCCCGGACCCCTAGGAGGGGGCGAGTGGGGAGGTGACAGGACCCCACTCGCCCACCCCCAAGGGGGCGGGTGGGGAGGTGTCAGGCCCCCACTCGCCCAGCCCCAAGGGGGCGAGTGGGGAGGTGCCAGGCCCCCACTTGCCCAGCCCCAAGGGGGCGAGTGGGGAGGTGCTAGGCCCCCACTCGCCCAGCCCCAAGAAGGCGAGTGGGGAGGCGACCAGCACCCACTCGCCCAGCACCAAAGGGGGGCGAGCAAAGGAAGTCCTTTGTGTGAGCTGATCCTCTCGGCCCTGGTTCCAGAGGGTTTCGGGGGGCAGGAGATGTCTCAATACTCCGGCAATGATGACCCCGTCCTGCACCTGCAGTGGTTTGAGGACATGGTCTCCATCAGGCCCATGTCGGACACTTTCAAGTGCCGACTCTTCGCGACAACTCTGAAGGAGAAGGCTAGGGATTGGTTCCACCAGCTCCCTGCGGGATCTATCTATGCCTTCGAAGACTTGCGTCGAGTTTTCCTGCTACGCTTCTCGACATCAAGGAAGAGGAAGAAAGATGCTGAAGCACTTTTCAAGATCAAGCAAGAGCCAGGGGAGTCACTGGCTCACTATGTTGACCGGTTCCAGGAGGAGGTTCTCCTCACCCAAGAGGCGCTAGGCTACACCCTTCAACTCGCTTTTATCGTGGGGCTGCAGGGGGGATTCTTCAAGATAGACCTCAAGAGGAGAGCTCCTTCTTTTGAGGAGTTGATGGTGATAGTTTATATAGGTGTAGTCAATAATACCTAGAGGTGGAGGGGTGAATAGGTTTTACTTATTTTCTTTGTTTAAACCTAATGTTTCTAGCTGCAGAAAACACAAGCACAGAAAACACACAAGGATGTATAGAGGTTCCTCAAGACAGGGTGTCTTGAGTAGTCCTCTTTCCTCCTTCACCTTTCTAACAATGAGTTAGACAAGGCCACAAACTCCAATCTCGGCTCCTTGAGCTTACACCACAAGTTCCTCAGAACTTCTCAGATCAACAGTGATCCTACCTCAGGCACAGCAACCCTACACTCAGGCTCAACATCCCTACTCCTCAGGCTCAACAACCCTACTCCTCAGGCTCAACAGCCCTACTCCTCGGGCTCAACAGCCCTACACCTCAGGCTCAACAGCCCTACACCTCAGAGTTATGAAACTCCTACCACTCAGAAATCCCACAGATTTCCTACCTCAGACCTATCAAGAAGTCCTACCACTCAAGCTGTCAACACAGCTTTACACACAGGCTCAACAACCTTTTACTCAGGCAACAATGCCTTACAAAGATATAATAGAGTTTGATCTAGATACAAAAGACAAAAGGTTTTACTCTTGGGTCTTCTGAATCCTTTCTTCAGATCTGAAAACAACAGCTTCAGATTTGTATCACCTTGATCTTCTCCTTCAACAAAGCAGAAGATCAACTTGCCCTTCTTGAGTTTGTACAGGAAGAGCTAAATAATCTCCCTTGGAAGATTAACTTCAGCTGCAGAGAACGACTTCAACTGGCTGAAACGAGAGTGCTCGATTGCGGCGTACAGCAAAGGCTTTCTTAATAGAACCGTTCTTGTTGTTGTGCCCTAGCTTCTTCTTTTATACCTCCAGAAGGCTTCAACGGCTATATCGATCCTCCTGACACAGTATGGGGCAGATTGGACTTGTTTTTCCTTCTCAAATGTCATTTGCGCCAAAAGCAGATCCCGTCAACACATTTGGATCTGTCTCAGCGGTTGGGCTGAGACGGCATCCAGTCTCAGCAGTTGGGCTGAGACAGCTTCCAGTCTCAGCGGCAGCTCCAGTCCCCTTCTCAGCGGTTGCTCCAGTCTCCTTCTCAGTGGATCCGCTGAGACGGCTCCTCGTCTCAGCGGTTCTGACCCATCTTCTCAGCGGTTATGCTGAGACAGATCTCCATCTCCTTGTAGATGATTTCTTCTTATATAAGGCCATGTTTGGCCCTTCCTTTTGAGACACCCGTGCCTGTATATCCTACACAAGTATAGCTTTGTTAAATACAATATGTCCTTAGCATTGGGAGTGATGCCTCTTCAAATCAAGGTAATATTGGGGGCAATATTCCCAACAATCTCCCCCTATTTGAAGAAGGCAGAACATCCCCAATGCTAAGGTACATTAACAATAAAAATCTTATCACAGAAAAAAATGATCTTATAGAGCAATTATCTGTGAAACATAGGACCTAACACCCTAGACATGTGCACTGGCCCTTTCTCCCCTTTCTACAGCATTGGTACAGGCCCTATGCATTGGTACTGGCCCTATCTCCCCCTTTCTGGTTTCTTCATCCTTAACCTGCTATGGATAGAGGGACAACATCTATAGATCCCTTTGGATCAACCTATAGGCTAACCTATATAGTCTGAGCATTTGCTAACTTCCCCTCATCCTGAGCAAGGAATTTACTCCCCCTCAATTGGAGAGCTATTTTGTGTAATAGCTGATCCATTTCAATTTGAACATGCCATTTAAGATACTGAATACTAAAGGTAGTAAGTACAGAGTACATATATCAATAGTAACAAACACAATATTATGATCAGAATATGAAATTTCATTTCATTGTAAATGTTCAGTACAAAAAAAGATTCAACTTATAGTTGTACATTCAATCCTTAAGAAAAAAAATTCAAGGCTGGTTCTTCTAAGAGAGACCCTGGGAAGAGCTTTCTCCATCTGTAGACTTTCTTTTCCTAGCTTCAGCAGCAGCCTTGATCTTCTCCTTTACTTTGAAGTACAGAAGTGGCTTGGGAAGATATCTGGAGGGAATTCTTAAAGGAGTTTCCCTTCTTACCATGTTTTCTTTGAGAATCATTTCCCTTAAAGATTCCCTTTCAAGGTGTTTGATCCACTCAGCAGCTGAATAGACATAGTCAATGTCCTTCATTGGATTTCCATGGCTCACCCAGGTATTGACAACAATTGTGTCCAACTCCAGATTGTCATCTTCCTGGAGTGGATCCTCTAATCTTTCCATTCTTTTCTGTGCCATGTATTCTTCAGCAGTTTGAATACCCTCTACCCTTCTCCTCTTTGCTGCTCTCTCATCAGCAATCAGATTTGATTGACTTTGGAAGTCAAAGTCTTCATCTCTGCTAGGGTTCAAGATTGGCAGATTCAATGCAATTCTTGTTCCTTGCAGCACTTTTAAGCTTGAGTCCCATTGATTATTAGTGACCTTTCTGGCCATGGTAAGGATATTTTCTTTAATAGCACTGGAAGCATTGTTGACCACTTCCACCATTTGCTTGCTGGTTTCTTCTTGATTGGAGAATATCGGTTTGTGGGAGGACTCCATGTTGTTATACAGCTGTATGTGAGCTCCTTTCAGCTTAGCATGTAGGTTGAGTATCTTCTCCTCTCCTTCTTTGCTATGTTCCACTATCTTCTTCTCAATTTCAGAGTGTTGATCCAATATGGATTGAGAGAGAGTTTGTAAGGAGCTGTCCACATCATCCAAAATGCATTCCTTTGCCTTGTCAATGTGGGACTTGACTTGGCTACTTGAGGTGTTGACCACTTGTGCCATTCTGGCAACAGCTTTTTCCCAGACATTTTCATTTTTGTAGAGGTGATTCTTTACATATGTGATGTCCTTTGTGGAATCCCCTTGATGGTCTGCAATATCCTTCAGAACTGTGTGCTGGGCAGCAACAGTATTTTTGGCCATTTCAAACCATCTTGTCATCTGCAGAAGGATATGATCTGATGCAGTTTTGGCATCATTAACTTGGGCATTCAGTTCAGTTCTCACTTCAGCCACTCTTGACTCCATTCTTTGCTCACTAGCCTGGATCTCCTGAGTCAATGCAGCTCTTGTTGTATGCAATTCATTCCTTATCTGGGTAGATACATCATGAACTTTTTCAGCAACAATCTCTTTCATAGATAACATCTGACCCTCAATCATTGTTTGTATTGAGTTTATCAGGTCAGATGTGTCCAGAACTACAACTGGCCTTTCCTGGAGTAATTCCTTTTCAACCATCACTTCAGCTCCACTTTGAGCATTAGCCCTCCCATCATCAGGGATCTGCTCCCCCTCAGATGGGGCATTAGGTGTACCTTGTAGATTTGGATGGATTTATTCCTGCTCATGTTCTCCCCCACTAGCATACCCACCTTCTGCTTCATAGGCTGGGCTATGCTCCCCCTCACTTGGGGCATCATTAGGAGGAGAATTTTATCTAAGGTCACCTAAAAAATGATTGATGAGTTAGACCCTAGACTATACTATTGATAGAGAAAAGAGGCCTAACTGAAATCCTAATTTACCATGGATAGGTGAGTTGGGAAATTCATCTTCAGCTTGATGAACAGCTGGATCAGCATTCATCTGGGTTGGCTCAGGATTGGGCACAACACTTCCTTGGGGCTCCTCATTTGTCCTGGGGACCTCTTCATTATCAATGTTCATTGGGTTGCTGCCAGATCTATGATCAGACCCATGACTATCTTCATTTTCAGACCCATTTGACTTTGAGGATGAGTCTGATTTGTGATGAGATGAATCTTTCTTCTTTTCCTTTGCCATAGATGGCTGGCTCATAGGGAGCACTCTGGAGAATCTATCCAGAGTCTTAATGTCCATTCTTTTCAGATAATGGAGATTTGAGCCCTTGGAGTTTGCAAAGGTCTCTGAATGACTATTCTGTAGGTACAGAGATAGTATTCTTCCCATATTGGGGGCTTGTAGAGATTCCTTTATCCTTTGAAAGATAACTTCTCTTCAGTTTTACTACATGGAGTTAATTTCAGCCCCTTCTCCAACCTCTTAGCTGTAATCTTTATCTTCTCACTCCCTATCTTGGACTTTAGGATGGTTTTGGAAGGAGATAATTTGACATTGTTGAACCATTCCAGAACTTCAGTTCTGAGAATGCAGCACGGTTCAGACAGCATGTGCTCCAGACCTTGAGCTTCCAATAGATGAATCACGTGTCGTATTTCTTCTGAGGCATGAGAGAATCCATCTCTTACTATTTCATAGCCCTCCAGGAGATCTTTTGAGCTCTTTGGCGCCATGGAATCAGAAAATCGAGGCGCTGAGATGGGAGAGAAGATGAATCGTCTCGACGGCTAGGGGTTTAGCTTTGTGGTGTGGTTTTAGGTTACAGTGTGTCTATTTATAGAATTTTAGTTTCGTTTTTAATAGCCCTAGGCTTTTTAGACTTAATTACTTTATTGTATTAAGGAGTTTTTGGGTTAAATATCAGATTTCATATTGAACATACCTCGTCTCAGCGGTTCAGCTGAGACGGAGACCTAGGCCGCTGGGATAGTAAACTGTCAACCGCTGGGACAGTTTGCTCATCTCAGCGGTTCAGCTGGGACAGTGAACTGTCAACCGCTGGGACAGTTTCCTCATCTCAGCGGTTCAGCTGGGATTTTTCTCAGCTGATTCAGCTGAATATACTCCTGCATTCTAGCTGATCATAGGGTTTAGATCTAATATAAATATTTTGGCTTAAGATGGGTCCTAGTCATGTCACTAAGTTGTAGTGTACAGTAATGTAAAGTTTGAAAATTCATCATTCATAATCAACAATAGTGATAGTTATTACTCATACATTTAGGACTATTCTATACTAAGCATGCCAAGATCAATTTTGAAAGCATTGATTTTAGATTCATCCAGTGGCTTTGTAAAGATATCAGCTACTTGTTTGTCAGTGGGGACAAATTCAAGACAGATATCTTTACTTTCTACATGTTCTCTAATAAAATGATATCTAATCTCTATGTGCTTAGTCCTGCTATGAGAGACAGGATTTTTAGCAATAGATATTGCACTGGATGAATCACAATACAAAGGAGATTCCCTTACCTTGAGGTTGTAATCCTCCAACTGATGCTGTGTCCAAAGGAGTTGTGCACAACAGCTACCTACAGCAATGTATTCAGACTCAGATGTGGATATTGTCACACTGGTTTGTTTCTTGCTGCTCCAAGATATCAATCTTCTCCCTAGGAACTGACAAGTACCACTTGTACTCTTCCTGTCTTCTTTGCAACCTGCAAAATCTGCATCTGAAAATCCTGTTAATTCAAAGTCATTGTTCTTAGGGTACCAAAGGCCAAGATGCAAGCTGCCCTTAAGGTATCTCAGAATCCTCTTCACAGAGGTGTAGTGAGATTCCTTAAGGCATGCTTGATACCTAGCACAAACACATGTAGAATACATAATGTCTGGCCTACTAGCAGTCTAGTATAATAGGGATCCAATGATGCATCTGTACATGGACTCATCAAAGGCCTTTCCTTTTTCATCCTTGTCTAATGATACATTAGACCCCATGGGTGTTCTCATGGTGGAGCTGATTCCATCCCAAATTTCTTGATGAGCTCCTTAGTGTACTTAGTCTGGGAGATGAAAATTCCATCATCAGACTGTTTCACTTGGAGCCCAAGGAAATATTTGAGCTCACCCATACTGCTCATTTCAAACTCCCCCTGCATTAGATTGGCAAATCTCTTGCAGAGGTTGTCATCAGTAGACCCAAAGATTATGTCATCAACATAGATTTGGACTAAGAGACACTTGCCCCTTGTTTCCCTAAGAAACAACGTGCTATCAATCTTTCCCCTCATGAACTTGTTCTTGAGGAGAAAGTTGGACAAAGTCTCATACCAAGCTCTTGGAGCTTGCTTGAGACCATATAGTGCTTTCCTAAGAAGATAAACATGAGAAGTTAGGGTTGGATGCACAAAACCTGAAGGTTGTTCAACATATACCTCCTCCTTCAAGTCTCCATTGAGAAAGGCTGATTTGACATCCATCTGGTAGACTTTGAACCCCTTGTGGGCAGCATAGGCAAGGAATAGCCTAATTGTTTCCAACCTTGCAACTGGTGCAAAGGTTTGATCAAAGTCTATACCTTCCTCTTGCCTGTATCCTTTGGCTACTAATCTGGCCTTGTTCTTGATGATTGTACCATTCTCATCAAGCTTGTTCCTGTATACCCATTTAGTGCCAATCACATTGTGTCCCTGAGGTCTTGGCACCAGCTTCCATACTTTGCATCTCTTGAATTGTAGGAGCTCTTCTTGCATTGCTTCAATCCAGAAGGTGTCTTGATTGGCCTCTTCAAACTTCTTGGGCTCCATTTGAGAAAGGAAGCTCAAGAATAGTGCTTCATTATGAGCTCTGCTTCTAGTCAATATGCCTTGGGTATGATCCCCAATTATTAGATCTCTTGGATGATCTCTCAGGTGCCTTGCAGCAGTAGGAAGAGGGTCCTCTGGTGGCTGTGTTTGTTCCACTGGCTCAGCTATGACTTCATCTTGTATCTCTTCTTCTTCAGGAATTGCAGCAGCTGTCTGTGTGTTGTTGCTGCTGGGCTTGTCTTGGACAGTCAGCTCATGCATCCCTTCTTCATTTCCTATCACAATAGAAGAACTAGACCATTCTTTGTAGAGAAGGCTGGTCTCATCAAATACAACATGCATAGATTCTTCTACAACATGGGTTTTCTTGTTATAAACTCTATAAGCTCTACTATGTGAGCTATATCCAACAAGAACCCCCACATTGCATTTTTCTGCAAACTTTGTTAATTGAGATTTTCCATTATTTAGAATGTAGCATTTGCAACCAAAGATTCTAAAGTAGGAAATTGTAGGTTGTTTGCCTTTCAGAATCTCATAAGGGGTTTTTCCAAGGACCTTATTGATGGAGGCTCTATTGAGAACATAACAGGCTGTATTGACTGCCTCAGCCCAGAAGTATTCTGGGAGTGAGGAGTCACTAAGCAATGTTCTCCCAACTTCTATCAAGGTCCTATTCCTCCTCTCAGCCACACCATTTTGCTGTGGAGTCCTTGGGGAGGAGAACTCTTGGGTGATACCAAATTCTTGACAAAATTTTGTCATGGCTTCAGATTGAAATTCTGTGCCATGGTCAGTTCTTGTCCTGACCACAGTACATTGTAGATCATTCTGAATAGCCTTGACATAATTTATAAAGACATGTAAGTTATCCGACTTCTTCTTAAGGAAGAATACCCATGTATACTTTGAATGATCATCTACAATTACCAAAGTATACAACTTCCTACCTAGGCTCTGAATTGGCAAAGGACCAAACAAGTCCATGTGCAATAGGTAAAAACACCTTTCAGTATCCTTGGAGCCAATACTTTTAAAGGTGGTCCTAGTTTGCTTACCCATTTGGCAAGAATGACAGGGACCACTTTTAACACATTTTAGATTAGGACTATTTCTAACAAGATTTTTAGAAAATAATCTATACATTGTCTTATAGTTAATGTGGGCAAGTCTCTTGTGCCATTGGACACAGAGAGACTCACTTTCATTAGCTACAAGACACACAGAGGAGATAGAATAATTGCAAATAAAGTCTAAGCAATAAACATTCCCACTCCTAGTGCCTGAGAGAATGGTCTCCAAGTCTTTAGACTTTTTGATCAAACACTTGTCATTGTGGAATTCAATGACATAGCCTAAGTCACATAGTTGGCTTATGTTTACAAGGTTGTGTTGCAACCCTTCAACATAAGCTACCCTTGTAATTGAGACTATGCCATTTGAAATCATACCATATCCTTTGGTGACTCCTTTTTCAGATCCACCAAAGATAACTTTGGGTCCATTCTTCACTGGATGGTAATCCTTTAGAAGATTCTTAGTTCCTGTCATGTGCCTTGAGCACCCACTGTCCAAGTACCATATCTGGTTGAGACTGTTACTTGAACTAACCTGCAACACAAAATTTAATGTACCTTAGGACCCCAACTGACTTTGGGTCCTAGGTTCATGTTAACACCATAGGAAATATTCCTAGAGAGGGCTGGTTTGGCTTGAGGTTCAGTCCTTGCCTTTGGCACATTGGGGTTGTGCCAACAATCAATTGCAAAGTGTCCCACCTTTCCACAGCACCAACAATCATGAATATTGTATCTCCTTTTCTGAATAGTTTTTTGAATTGGTACAACACTTTGTACATGTTCAGCAGAAGAGATATCAGCATTCTTCCTATTTCTTTCAGCAATAATCTGACTGAAGGATAATCTGTGGACAGTCTTGCTGCTCTTTGTCCTGATGGCCTCAGTTTGCATTGACTTGGCAGTCATACAAGATCTGATGGAATCAGACACTGGGCAGCAGGTCTTGTCAACAGATTTGACAGCAGTCTTGCTTTTTGCTGAAGCAGATTTGGAAGAGCTTGCTTCCATGTTCTTGACTGAAGGTGCTGAGACACCAAACACAAATGGTCCAGGTTGGACCATTTGTATTTCCTCATGTGGAGCTTTCATTGCACTCAATCCCATGCCCTTTCTATTTCCATAGCTGTGAGCATTCTTGCTCAAGTTATAGGAACTTCCATTTAGTAAGTGACCATGAATACTTTCTTGGTCATAC
This sequence comes from Dactylorhiza incarnata, assembly GCA_033032865.1. Taxonomy (NCBI): domain Eukaryota; kingdom Viridiplantae; phylum Streptophyta; class Magnoliopsida; order Asparagales; family Orchidaceae; genus Dactylorhiza; species Dactylorhiza incarnata. The sequence goes on from JAWHQI010000450.1 coordinate 1,371,522, forward strand.
TTGTTTGAGGGCATCAAGACCTTCACAAAGGAGGTCTTAGATTCTCTTGAGTCCTTGACCTTTCCCTTAGTGTTGCTAGTAGCTGCCTCTTTGTTGAAACCAACACCTCTCATGTCATGGGAGTTGAAGGTGTCAATAATAGGCAGCACTGTCTTGGGCTTGGAGAACTTAGCCACCAACATCCTCTCCATGAGAAGCTTTTCTTCAAGATCCTTAATGATCTTGTTCTTGTGGCTTATGGTGCCCACATGGATGATTGACATTCCCCTTAGCTTACCAATCTCCTTGCTCATTAGAGCTAGCTGGGTATCATGCTCAATGCACTCAGATTTTGATTGCTTTAAGGATGCAATTTCTTGGGCTTGTCTCTTGGCTAGCTTTTTGCTCTTTTTCAGAGCTTCCAGGAGTGCACCATATTCATCAATCAATTGATTGACATCCTCCACAGAATCTGATCCACTGCCAACTTTAGATGGAGGGGATTCAGATTCTGGACCTGTTTCATAATCAGAGGAAGAAGAAATGCCGTGTATCAATACCTGCTCATGTTCTGAATTGCTGTGGCTGTCCTCATCTTCAGTTATAGACATCAACCCATGGTCATCTAGAGTGACCTCATCCTCCTCTTCATCACTATCTGAATGTGATAGAGGGGCCCTGATTCCTATTCTGGCAGTAGAATAGTCTTCTTCTTCCTGATCAGCAAACAACCCCAAGTAGGCTTCCTCCTCACCATCTGAATCTGAAGATGAAGATTCAGATTCACTCCAGCTCTTGCCTTTCTTAGCTAGGAAGGATTTTTCTCCCTTCCTCTCCTTCTGGTGATGAGGCTTCTTGTCACCTCTCTCCTTTCTCTTGATTGGGCAGTCAGCAATGACATGTCCAGGTTTACTACAGCAATAGCAAATTATGTTAGTTGAAACATGTTTACTAGTTTTAGAGTCATACTTGTCCCCTTTGGGATGTTGCCTCTCAGATCTGTAATGATCCTTCTTGGGATGAGAAGAGGAGGAAGGTTTGTTCTTCCATTGTTTCCTCTTGATCATCTTCTTGAACTGCCTTGTGAAGGCAGCAAACTCCTCATCAGAAAAGGAGCTGTCTGATTTGCTGCTCTCAGATTTCTCAGATTCAGCAGCCTTTCTTGGAGGTGACTGCACTCTAACCTTGTTCCACTTAGAGCTTTCAGCCTTGAGAGCAACATATCTCTCCTTTGTGTGAGCCCTGGAGGAAGAGTCATCCTCCTTTCTTGCAGAAAGCTGCATCTCATATGAGAGCAGTTTCCCAAACAGTGTATGAGTGGGGGTTTCTCCAAGTCTTGCCCCTTCCCTGATTGCACAGATTTTAGTGTCTCATTCTCTAGTTAGAGATCTAAGGAACTTGTCATTAAGTTCATAATCTGTGAACACCCTTCCATAGGTTCTTAGTTCATTTACAATCCTAAAGAACCCTTCATAGCACATGGAGATATTCTCCTGGCTCAGCTGTCTGAAGGCTTCATACTCCTGATTGAGGAGTGACTTTTTATCATCCCTTACTTCAGCTGTTCCTTCCATATAGACAACCAATGTGTCCCACATTTCCCTGGCAGTTTGGCAGTGTACCAAGTTCTGAAATGTAGTGTCATCAATGGCATTTACTATTATGTTTTGGGCTCACTTGTCCATAGTGTACAGTGCTATCTCATCATTGGTCAGTTCAGAGAATACCTTAAGTACTTATCTGGTAGGGTCAATAGTGGAGACTTTCTCAAAGGTATAAGGACCATTTTTGACAGTCAAAAAGATCCTTGGGTCTGAGGCTTCCATGAATAGTCTTACCCTTTGCTTCCATATCCCAAAGTTTTCTTTGGAGCATATGGGCAACTTCATTGACCCCAACTCCTTCTTCATTCCACTGTAGGCCATTTGATTTCAGATTTGACTACTCCTTTATAGGATCTGATCAGACTATTAAGTCTTTTTGATCAACCTAGCTCAGATACCACTTGATAGTTTATATAGGTGTAGTCAATAATACCTAGAGGGGGGGGTGAATAGGTTTTACTTATTTTCTTTGTTTAAACCTAATGTTTCTAGCTACAGAAAACACAAGCACAGAAAACACACAAGGATGTATAGAGGTTCCTCAAGACAGGGTGTCTTGAGTAGTCCTCTTTCCCCCTTCACCTTTCTAACAATGAGTTAGACAAGGCCACAAACTCCAATCTCGGCTCCTTGAGCTTACACCACAAGTTCCTCAGAACTTCTCAGATCAACAGTGATCCTACCTCAGGCGCAGCATCCCTACACTCAGGCTCAACAACCCTACTCCTCATGCTCAACAGCCCTACTCCTCAGGCTCAACAACCCTACACCTCAGGCTCAACAGCCCTACACCTCAGAGTTATGAAACTCCTACCACTCAGAAATCCCACAGATTTCCTACCTCAGACCTATCAAGAAGTCCTACCACTCAAGCTGTCAACACAGCTTTACACACAGGCTCAACAGCCTTTTACTCAGGCAACAAAGCCTTACAAAGATATAATAGATTTTGAGCTAGATACAAAAGACAAAAGGTTTTACTCTTGGGTATTCTTAATCCTTTCTTCAGATCTGAAAACAACAGCTTCAGATTTGTATCACCTTGATCTTCTCCTTCAACAAAGCAGAAGATCAACTTGCCCTTCTTGAGTTTGTACAGGAATAGCTAACTAATCTCCCTTGGAAGATTAACTTCAGCTGCAGAGAACGACTTCAACTGGCTGAAACGAGAGTGCTCGATTGCGGCGTACAACAAAGGCTTTCTTAATAGAACCGTTCTTGTTGTTGTGCCCTAGCTTCTTCTTTTATACCTCCAGAAGGCTTCAACGGCTATATCGATCCTCCTGACACAGTATGGGGCAGATTGGACTTACTTTTCCTTCTCAAATGTCATTTGCGCCAAAAGCAGATCCCGTCAACACATTTGGATCTGTCTCAGCGATTGGGCTGAGACGGCATCCAGTCTCAGCAGTTGGGCTGAGACAGCTTCCAGTCTCAGCGGCAGCTCCAGTCCCCTTCTCAGCGGTTGCTCCAGTCTCCTTCTCAGTGGATCCGCTGAGACGGCTCCTCGTCTCAGCAGTTCTGACCCATCGTCTCAACGGTTATGCTGAGACAGATCTTCATCTCCCTGTAGATGATTTCTTCTTATATAAGGCCATGTTTGGCCCTTCCTTTTGAGACACCTGTGCCTGTATATCCTACACAAGTATAGCTTTGTTAAATACAATATGTCCTTAGCATTGAGAGTGATGCCTCTTCAAATCAAAGTAATATTGAGGGCAATATTCCCAACAGATGGAAAGGGTGGCGGAAGAAGTTGAGAGTGAGGAGGCCAACACGGAGTTCGCAAGAAGGTTGGCCAAGCTAAGTGAGCCAGAGGCAAGGCAGCAGGGGGGAGGGTAGGGGTTCCCAAGAGGAAGTTCGACCAAGAGGAGGACAACTTCCAGGGAAAGGGGCCCGACCTCCCAGGATGGAGACAGGGACCGAAGGCACCCTCTCCACCACCCCAGCAAACCATGGCGATCGGCCACAAAAGAAGAAGAAATCGTACGGGAGGAAGAGGGGGCGTCCGGGTGGAGTTACCTTACTGTGACTTCCATGATGAGGAGGGTCACGCGACATCCGCCTACCCTGAGTTCTTGGAAATGAAGGAGGCGAGGGGTCCGAAGCCGCAACGTCAGCAACCAGAGGAGGTCGAGGAGGACCATGCCTGGGAGTAGAAGTCCAAGTCCCGGTCTCCGTGCTTAGCCTTTTCTTTAAATCCATGTAGTATGATTGTTTATTTCCATACTTAGTTTTTCTTGCATGTAACCGGATGACTAATGTAATGAAAGTTTTTCAAAGTATTTTTTTCCCTCGGATGGTTCCGCTGACCGGGATCTCTCTAGTCGGCAGGGCAGGTTGAAATCCCAGGGAGGCTAAGTATTTTTCCCCTCGGATGGCTCTGCTGACCGGGCTCCCTCTAGCCGGCAGGGCAGGTTGACCTCCCAGGGAGGCTAAGTATTTTTCCCCTCGGATGGATCCGCTGACTGGGCTCTCTCTAGCCGGCAGGGCAGGTTGACCTCCCAGGGAGGCTAAGTATTTTTCCCCTCGGATGGTTCCGCCGACCGGGCTCTCTCTAGCCGGCAGGGCAGGTTGACCTCCCAGGGAGGCTAAGTATTTTTCCCCTCGGATGGTTCCGCTGACCGGGCTCTCTCTATCCGGCAGGGCAGGTTGACCTCCCAGGGAAGCCTAGTATTTTTCCCCTCGGATGGTTCCGCTGACCGGGCTCTCTGTAGCCGTCAGGGCAGGTTGACCTCCCAGAGAGGCTAAGTATTTTTCCCCTCGGATGGTTCTGATGACCGGGCTCTCTCTAGCCGGCAGGGCAGGTTGACCTCCCAGGGAGGCTAAGTGTTTTTCCCCTCAGATGGTTCCACTGACCAGGCTCTCTCTAGCCGGCAGGGCAGGTTGACCTCCCAGGGAGGCTAAGTGTTTTTCCCCTCGGATGGTTCCGCTGACCGGCCTCTCTCTAGCCGGTAGGGCAGGTTGACCTTGTTGGAGTTACCATTGTGATCTAGAAGTGGTCAAACATGTAATGTCACTTCCAACGCGATATGAGCCTGCAGGGTCGCACATAAGAGCATGTGGAGAAGTTGGAAGATTGAATATGTTGGTAAAGGTTACCAATCACCATATAGAATGGGGGAAGTCCAGCAAATGTTGTTGTTTTAATTCGTCGGGTTTACACGGATAGAATTCGTCGGATTCGTCGGATTCGTCGGATTCGTCGGATTGTTCCGTGGAATCCCGACGAATTGTTACAGAGATCCTTAACTCGGCAAATGTTGCCGTCTGACATGATTCGTCGGGATTCGTCGGATTGTTCCGTGGAATCTCGACGAATTGTTACAGAGATCCTTAACTCGGCAAATGTTGCCGTCTGACATGATTCGTCGGGATTCGTCGGGATTCGTCGGATTGTTCCGTGGAATCTCGACGAATTATTACAGAGATCCTTAACTCGGCAAATGTTGCCGTCTGACATGATTCGTCGGGATTCGTCGGATTGTTCCGTGGAATCTCGACGAATTGTAACAGAAGCCCCTATTCTGCTATGTGGTCTGCGGATAACGATTCTTCTAGAAGTATGTTTATCCTTTGGGTATAAATATAACTTCTTTTAGGGTTCTCATAACTTACGAAATAGAAGCCGACGGAAGGAGTTCCGCTCGAACCCTAGACGGAAGGAGTTCCGTCTGAATCGCCTCCACCGACTTCCTCTCCGACGATTGTCGTCGGTGTTGTTCTTCCTGAAGCGGATCTAGCAATCCGTGGAAGCGCAAGGTGTAGTCTTCTTCTCCCAGCTCGTGTGGACTGCTGTAGAGACGTAGACATTATTCTACGTGAGAACTCTTGCAAAGCCGACGAAGGCAATCTTCTTCTTGGAGCATCTTGGTTGGATTTGATCCAATCCCGCAAAGGTAATTTCATACCTAGTTTTGATTTACTTCTTGATTCAATATTCATGGCCGATCCAAGTCTTTTTGGGTTGTTTCTCTTCATTTCCGCTGCGCCTACATTTGATGTATGGTTCTAGAAAAACCCAACAGTGGTATCAGAGCCAGGTTGCGGTCATGAATGTTGTTTCAGAAGTTAGGTTATTCCAGTACGTGCAAATCTAGGTATTTGGAAGCGTTCTAAATGTCAAGATTTCTTCTTGGAATATCACATTTGATGTGATTTTGTGTGGTTTCTGGTGGTGGGATTTCAAAAAATTTGGTCGGGGCTCTGCCCCGCACCCCGCAAGGGGCGCGGCCCCTTGGAACCCCGCCAGGAACGTCTGGGATTTCGTGGTTATTTCTAATTGTTAGAAATTATTGTCTCCTTAGCAGTAACCGTCCCTCAAGTAGTTAATAAACCCTTGTATTGTTTTGGATTTTGAATCCAACAATGAGAGATGAGCTTGTCTACTGCTTTAAGTCGAGTTGTCTTTGCCTTTGTCCAATGCATGTAAATCTGAAGATTTGGAAGAGTTCTAAATGTCCAGATTTAGCCCTTCCGTCTATCAAAGGTTGATAGTCTTATGTTGTACACATAAGGGATGCATGTGGATTTTAGAAAGCTTGTTTTTTTTCTGTTGATGTGCACTTGATCAAATGTTGATCATGGTTAAGTGTTAACTTATTATTAAAAATTAAAATCCCTTCATAAAATATTAAGTGTTCGGATGCCTTCCGATGGATGACACTCTTCCTGCCTCGATCGATGAAGTGTGGGCTTGCCAAAGCAAGGTGCATCAATCTATCTTGGTAAGGGTGCGAGCGGATAATTGTGATATCCCACTGTCGACATCGGGTCTAGCTTAACTAGGTGACCTCAAAGGTTGAGTGCCTAGAGGCATAGGGTTGGCATGCACCATACGATGGATGCGAATAAGGAGTTATTCACCAGCCATACAAGAGTTGCATGAGGATGCAATTGGCAAGCGTTGCCTACCTAAATAACCGCATTATGAGAGGAACGCCAAAGCGGACTCGTGGTGTTGGTGAAATACGGATCTTGTCCACTAAGAGAGTAGCTCGCATGGACTCTCCGAATTGATAGTGAGGGCTATCAATTTGAATAAAATAGTGGGACCTGGTATAGGAACCTGAGAATTGTTCTCAGGAAAGAGCGAAAGCTCTACGTCTTGGAAGAAGAAGCCCCCGAGGTGCCGACCGGGAACTCGTCCCGTGTTGATAAGGATGCTTATAAGAAGTATACCGATGACGCCTTAGACGTCGAGTGCCTTATGCTTGCCACCATGAACTCTGAGCTTCAGAAGCAACACGAGAACATGGGGTGCAAGGAGATTGACGAGCACCTAAAGAAAATGTTTCAAGGGCAAGCTCGTCAAGAGAGGTTCGATGTCACGAAGGCCTTATTTCAGTGCAAAATGGGAGCTCGAGACTCAGTTGGTACTCACGTACTCAAGATGATTGGGTATATAGAGAACCTGGAGAGACTGGGTTTTCCTCTGGGTCAAGAGTTGGCCACAGATCTTATCCTGCAATCGTTGCCGGATAGTTATGAGCAGTTTGTCTTGAACTACAACATGAATGAAATAGACAAGACACTGCCCGAGCTCCTAGGCATGTTGCGAACTGCCGAGATAAACATGAAGAAGGCCAAGCCTGCTAGTCCCATATTGATGGTACATAAAGGCAAGGGTAAGGCCAAGGGCTTCAAGAAGACGAAGGTGGGACCTAAGTCACATCTTGAGCCCAAATCTTCTACGCTGAAAAAGAAGAGCACCGTGAAGGAAGGGAAATGCCACCACTGTGGCAAGGCTGGTCATTGGAGGAGGAATTGTCCTTCGTACATTGACGGTCTGCGGAAAATGAAGGGAGGTATGACTTCCGCTTCGAATATTTACGTTATAGAGATAAACCTTTCTGCTCCTTCATCTTGGGTATTGGATACCGGATGTGGTTCTCACATTTGTACAAATGTGCAGGAACTGGGAAGGAGGAGATTGCTGAGTAAAGGAGAGGTGGACCTGCGCGTCGGCAATGGAGCAAGAGTTGCTGCTGTAGCCGTAGGGGTTTACCGTCTTTCTTTGCCCAGTGGGCTTGTAATAGAACTTAATAATTGTTATTATGTTCCGGCTATAACTAGAAACATTATATCCATTTCATGCTTAGACATGATTGGATTTTCTTTTATAATTAAGAACAATTGTTGTTCTATATTTAAGAATGATGTTTGTTATGCTGTAGCTCAATTGTTTAATGGTCTTTATGTTTTGAACCTGGACCATCCGATCTATAATGTAGATAATAATAAAAGACTAAGAACAAATGACTCAAATCCTACATATCTCTGGCATTGTCGTTTGGGCCATATAAATGAGAAGCGCATATCCAAGCTCCATAAAGATGGACTATTGGACTCATTTGATTATGAATCATTTGAGCGATGCGAGTCTTGTTTGTTAGGCAAGATGACTAAAGCCCCTTTCACTGGTTATACTGAGAGGGCTGGGGATCTTTTGGGTATAGTACATAGTGATGTATGCGGACCCATGAGTTCTATGGCTAGAGGTGGGTATTTCTACTTCGTTACATTTACTGATGATTTTAGTAGATACGGATACGTGTATCTTATGAAGTGCAAATCCGAAACTTTTGAAAAGTTCAAAGAGTTTAAGAATGAAGTGGAAAACCAATTGGGTAAAAGGGTTAAAGAACTCCGATCTGATCGAGGTGGCGAATACCTGAGTCATGAGTTCCGTGATCATCTGAAAGAGTGTGGTATTGTATCACAGCTCACTCCACCTAGGACACCGCAGCATAATGGTGTGTCTGAGAGGAGAAATCATACTCTGTTAGACATGGTACGGTCGATGATGAATCATGCAGACTTGCCTGCTTCCTTTTGGGGTTTTGCTTTAGAGACTGCTGCAATAACATTGAATCGCGCTCCAACGAAAACGGTTCTAAAGACACCATATGAGATATGGACTGGGAAGCGTCCTAGTATGTCATTCATTAAAATTTGGGGCTGTGAGGCATACGTACGACGTCAAATGTCTGACAAGCTGGAACCCAAATCAGATAAGTGTTATCTGGTGGGATATCCTAAGGAAACGAAAGGATATTACTTTTACCTACCGTCTGAGGGCAAAGTGTTTGTCGCAAGGACGGGTGTCTTCTTGGAGAAAGAGTTCTTGTCAAGAAAGACGCAAAAGGTAGAACTTGAAGAAGTTCAAGAACCACAAGTAGTGAATGAACCAGAGTTGGATTCTGAGCCAGGACTACAAGATGTTGTAGCTGGAGAACCTGCTCAAGAGACACAAGTCCTACGTAGATCTGGTAGACCAAGATTTGAGCCTGAGAGATATGGATTTCTCGTGTCTCAAATAGGTAATGTGTTGCTTATGGATCATGATGATGAACCAGCGACCTACCAAGAGGCTATGAATGGACCGGACTCCGACAAATGGCTTGAGGCTATGAAATCCGAAATGGACTCCATGTATACAAACCAAGTTTGGAACTTGGTGGAACCACCTGAAGGGGTACGACCCATAGGGTGCAAGTGGGTCTTCAAGAAGAAGACCGACATGGATGGGAATGTACAGACATTCAAAGGGCGACTGGTGGCTAAGGGTTTCAAGCAAATTCATGGTGTTGACTATGATGAGACCTTTTCCCCTGTTGCCATGAAAGTCCATTAGGATATTGCTTGCTATTGCTGCGTATTATGACTACGATATCTGGCAGATGGATGTCAAAACGGCTTTCCTAAATGGAAACCTCCTTGAGGAAGTGTACATGACACAACCCGAGGGTTTTGTATCCCCAAATGAAGCCACTAAAATATGCAAGCTGAATAGGTCCATCTATGGATTGAAACAGGCCTCTAGAAGTTGGAATCTTCGTTTTGATGAGAAGATCAAAGAGTTTAGTTTTGTCAAGAACGAGGATGAACCGTGTGTTTACAAGCGAATCAGTGGGAGCATTGTTGTCTTCCTGATATTGTATGTAGATGACATACTGTTAATCGGGAATGACATACCTACCCTGAAAGTTGTTAAGAACAACCTAGGGAACTGCTTTTCTATGAAGGACTTGGGTGAAGCGACTTACATACTCGATATTAAGATCTATAGAGATAGATCGAAGAAGTTGCTGGGTTTGACCCAGAGTACGTACATTGAAAAGGTGTTGAAGCGGTTCAACATGCTTGAGTCCAAGAAAGGATTTTTGCCCATGTCTCATGGTGTGAATCTCTCTAAGGACCAGTGTCCAAAATCTTGTGAAGATAAGGACCGCATGAAGTTGATTCCATATGCTTCGGCAATTGGGTCAATCATGTATGCAATGTTATGTACTCGACCCGATGTCTCTTTTGCTTTGAGCATGACTAGCAGGTATCAGTTTGATCCTGGTGAATGTCACTGGATAGCCATAAAGAATGTCCCGAAGTACTTGAGAAGGACTAAGGATGTATTCTTGGTGTATGGTGGAGAGGAAGAGCTCGTTGTAAGTGGTTACACGGATGCCAGCTTCCAAACTGATAGGGATGATTCGAAGTCTCAGTCAGGGTTTGTGTTTTGCCTGAATGGAGGAGCTGTGAGCTGGAAGAGTTCCAAGCAAGAGACAGTTGTTGATTCTACAACTGAGGCCGAGTATATCGCTGCGGCAAATGCAGCGAAGGAGGCTTTATGGATTAGTAAATTCATCGGCGAGCTAGATGTAGTTCCTAGCATTGTTGGTCCCGTAGTTCTCTACTGTGATAACAATGGTGCAATAGCACAATCTAAGGAACCTAGATCCCATCAGCGCTCCAAGCACATACTTCGGCGGTTTCATCTTATTCGTGAGATTGTCGAACGAGGAGATGTGAACATTTGAAGAGTGCCGACTGAGGAGAATATTGTAGATCCACTGACAAAGCCTCTCGCGCAGAGAAAGCATGATGGTCATACTAGATCAATGGGTATACGATACCTGAGTGATCAACTCTAGTGGGAGTCTTGTGGGTTGCATGTAAAATATATATTCTATTGGCTGTTTAATATTTATTCATATGATGAATTGTGTACCAATTATTTCTTTTTACAATTAATGGCAAGTTCTTTTATTACGATATACTGTTTCTATATGATAGAATAAAATTCGTGATAAATACCCTTAGAATGTTCGCTTCCATAGGACATCAAGTACGTGACTTGAATGTGAGAGCCTATGATTTCGAAGCTTCATTCTTAAAAGGTCCCTGGTCGAGGTATCATCGTAGAAGCTAAGGGTGATGATGATACATTAAGACTAGCATGTGTGTTGACTGATGACCGGTTCTCACAGGTCATGATATTGTGATATCAAGTCATCACGTGGGTACTTGTTAGTGAACAAGTTGTACTGGACAGACCCAACCTGAGACTACTTTGTGGGTTGTTACTTAAAAGTGTCACAAGTAGGTCTTATTTGACAATGGTGTTGTGGTCCTTTGACCTGAAGTCACAGCATTCATCGAGTGAGGAAGAGTGTGCTTTGATGTCATCTAAAGTCTTCCTTGAAGAAGGTTGATGATAAGGGTGGTCGTTGGGTACGTTACGAATCATTTGGGTGTTTGGGTGTGAGCAGATATGGGATTTGTCCTCCTATATAACAGGAGTTGCATCCATGGGCCCCTTGATGGAATTGGACTGAGAAATGCATGGTCATGCTTGGTTGAGTCAATATGTGATATTGAGCTCACCATTCTCTGGAAGTCCATTCTAGATCAAGAAGCTTGGATTGAGCTATTAAGAGGGTGACACGGTCCATGCCTCTAGTTCTTTCCGGATGTAAGGGACAAAGGGACAAAGACAACGCTGGAACATTGGTCATAAAGGCTTATGAGTTATGAACTCTTATTGCTTGGGGAGCAATGATGCATTGCTAGATGCCGCTCATTGTTTGTGAGGTTTTTGTTTGATACTTTCAAGATCAAGTGGGAGACTGTTGGAGTTACCATTGTGATCTAGAAGTGGTCAAACATGTAATGTCACTGCCAACGCGATATGAGCCTGCAGGGTCGCACATAAGAGCATGTGGAGAAGTTGGAAGATTGACTATGTTGGTAAAGGTTACCAATCACCATATAGAATGGGGGAAGTCCAACAAATGTTGTTGTCTGAATTCGTCGGGTTTACACGGATAGAATTCGTCGGATTCGTCGGATTCGTCGGATTCGTCGGATTGTTCCGTGGAATCCCGACGAATTGTTACAGAGATCCTTAACTCGGCAAATGTTGTCGTCTGACATGATTCGTCGGGATTCGTCGGGATTCGTCGGGATTCGTCGGATTGTTCCATGGAATCTCGACGAATTGTTACAGAGATCCTTAACTCGGCAAATGTTGCCGTCTGACATGATTCGTCGGGATTCGTCGGGATTCGTCGGATTGTTCCGTGGAATCTCGACAAATTGTTACAGAGATCCTTAACTCGGCAAATGTTGCCGTCTGACATGATTCGTCGGGATTCGTCGGATTGTTCCGTGGAATCTCGACGAATTGTAACAGAAGCCCCTATTCTGCTGTGTGGTCTGCGGATAACGATTCTTCTAGAAGTATGTTTATCCTTTGGGTATAAATATAACTTCTTTTAGGGTTCTCATAACTTACGAAATAGAAGCCGACGGAAGGAGTTCCGCTCGAACCCTAGACGGAAGGAGTTCCGTCTGAATCGCCTCCGCCGACTTCCTCTCCGACGATTATCGCCGGTGTTGTTCTTCCTGAAGCGGATCTAGCAATCCGTGGAAGCGCAAGGTGTAGTCTTCTTCTCCCGGCTCGTGTGGACTGCTGTAGAGACGTAGACATTATTCTACGTGAGAACTCTTGCAAAGCCGACGAAGGCAATCTTCTTCTTGGAGCATCTTGGTTGGATTTGATCCAATCCCGCAAAGGTAATTTCATACCTAGTTTTGATTTACTTCTTGATTCAATATTCATGGCCGATCCAAGTCTTTTTGGGTTGTTTTACTTCATTTCCGCTGCGCCTCAGATGGTTCCGCTGACCGGGCTCTCTCTAGCCGGCAGGGCAGGTTGACCTCCCAGGGAGGCCAAGTATTTTTCCCCTCAGATGGTTCCGCTGACCGGGCTCTCTCTAGCCGGCAGGGCAGGTTGACCTCCCAGAGAGGCCAAGTATTTTTCCCCTCGGATGGTTCTGCTGACCGGGCTCTCTCTAGCCGTCAGGGCAGGTTGACCTCCCAGAGAGACTAAGTATTTTTCCCCTCGGATGGTTCTGATGACCGGGCTCTCTCTAGCCGGCAGGGCAGGTTGACCTCCTAGGGAGGCTAAGTGTTTTCCCCTCGGATGGTTCCGCTGACCGGGCTCTCTCTAGCCGGTAGGGCAGGTTGACCTCCCAGGGAGGCTAAGTGTTTTTCCCCTCAGATGGTTCTAGTGGCCGGGCTCTCTCTAGCCGGCAGGGCAGGTTGACCTCCTAGGGAGGCTAAGTGTTTTTCCCCTCGGATGGTTCCGCTGACCGGGCTCTCTCTAGCCGGCAGGGCAGGTTGACCTCCCAGGGAGGCCAAGTGTTTTTCCCCTCGGATGGTTCCGCTGACCGGGCTCTCTCTAGCCGGCAGAGCAGGTTGACCTTGCAGGGAGGCTAAGTGTTTTTACCCTTGGATGGTTTCGCTGACCGGGCTCTCTCTAGCCGGCAGGACAGGTTGACCTCCCAGGGAGGCTAAGTGTTTTCCCCCGAGGTCGCTCCGCTAGCAGGGCTCTCGCTAGCTGGCGAGGTCGGAAGGCCACTCGGGGAGGCTGAGTGTTTTTCCCCCGAGGTCGCTCCGCTAGCCGGGCTCTCGCTAGCCGTCGAGGTCGGAAGGCCCCTCGGGGAGGCTAAGTGTTTTTCCCATCAGATGGTTCCGCTGACCGGGCTTTCTCTAGCCGGCAGGGCAGGTTGACCTCCCAGGGAGGCTAAGTGTTTTTCCCCTCAGATGGTTCAGCTGACCGTGCTCTCTCTAGCCGGCAGGGCAGGTTGATCTCCCAGGGAGGCTAAGTGTTTTTCCCCTTGGATGGTTCTGCTGTCCGGGCTCTCTCTAGCCGGCAGGGCAGGTTGACCTCCCAGGGAGGCCAATTGTTTTTCCCCTTGGATGGTTCCACTGACCGGGCTCTCTCTAGCCGGCAGGGCAGGTTGACCTCGCAGGGAGGCTAAGTGTTTTTCCCCTCGGATGGTTCCGCTGACTGGGCTCTCTCTAGTCGGCAGGGCAGGTTGACCTCCCAGGGAGGCTAAGTGTTTTCCCCCGAGGTCGCTCCGCTAGCCGGGCACTCACTAGCCGGCGAGGTCGGAAGGCCCCCGGGGAGGCTGAGTGTTTTTCCCCCGAGGTCGCTCCGCTAGCCGGGCTCTCGTTAGTCGGCGAGGTCGGAATGTCCCTCGGGGAGGCTAAGTGTTTTTCCCCTCAGATGGTTCTGCTGACCGGGCTCTCTCTAGCCGGCAAAGCAGTTTGACCCCCCTGGGAGGCCAAGTGTTTTCCCCTTGGATGGTTCCGCTGACCGGGCTCTCTCTAGCCGGCAGGGCAGGTTGACCTCGCAGAGAGGCTAAGTGTTTTTCCCCTCAGATGGTTCCGTTGACCGGGCTCTCTCTAGCCGGCAGGGCAGGTTGACCTCCCAGGGAGGCTAAGTGTTTTCCCCCGAGGTCGCTCTGCTAGCCGGGCTCTCGCTAGCCGGCGATGTCGGAAGGCCCCTCGGGGAGGCTGAGTGTTTTCCCCCGAGGTCGCTCCGCTAGCCGGGCTCTCGCTAGCCGGCGAGGTCGGAAGGCCCCTCGGGGAGGCTAAGTATTTTTCCCCTCATATGGTTCCGCTGACCGGGCTCTCTCTAGCCGGCAGGGCATGTTGACCTCCCAGGGAGGCCAAGTGTTTTTCCCCTCGGATGGTTTTGCTGACCGGGCTCTCTCTAGCCGGCAGGGCAGGTTGACCTCCCAGGGAGGCCACATGTTTTTCCCCTCGGATGGTTCTGCTGACCGGGCTCTCTCTAGCCGGTAGGGCAGGTTGACCTCTCAGGGAGGCTAAGTGTTTTTCCCCTCGGATGGTACTGCTGATCGGGCTCTCTCTAGCCGACAGGGCAGGTTGACCTCCCAGGGAGGCTAGGTGTTTTTCCCCCGAGGTATCTCCGCTAGCCGGGCTCTCGCTTGCCGGCGAGGTCGAAAGGCCCCTCGGGGAGGCTAAGTGTATTTCCCCTCGGATGGTTCCGCTGACCGGGCTCTCTCTAGCCGGCAGGGCAGGTTGACCTCCCAGGTAGGCTAAGTGTTTTTCCACTCGGATGGTTCCGCTGACCGGGCTCTCTCTAGCCGGCAGGGCAGCTTGACCTCCTAGGGAGGCCAAGTGTTTTTCCCCTCGGATGGTTCCGCTGACCGGGCTCTCTCTAGCCGGCAGGGCAGGTTGACCTCTCAGGGAGGCTAAGTGTTTTTCCCCTCGGATGGTTCCGCTGACTGGGCTCTCTCTAGCCGGCAGGGCAGGTTGACCTCCCAGGGAGGCTAAGTGTTTTTCCCCGAGGTCGCTCCGCTAGCCGGGCTCTCGCTAGTCGGCGAGGTCGGAAGGCTCCTCGGGGAGGCTGAGTGTTTTTTCCCCGAGGTCGCTCTGCTAGCCGGGCTCTCGCTAGCCGGCGAGGTCGGAAGTCCCCTCGAGGAGGCTAAGTATTTTTTCCCCCGACGTGATATAGAGTTCTCAATTTCACGCAGCGCCACTCGCCGAATAGGCATGGTTGGACTTTTCTTTCCGAGCGTGTACCCCGCTCGAAAGGTTTCGAGCAGGGATTGTGTACAACCCTGTATTCGCCGAGTGGACCCCCGGGACCCAGGGGCCCTTTAGAACATTGTTTTTTAAGCATGGTCACAGGCATTGAGAGGGGGTCGAGTGGTGGAGGCGGAGGTCTCCCGCTCACCCAGCCCGCAAGGGGGTGAGAGGAGGAGGCCCAGCCCCTCTCGCCCCCGCCCCTTGTAAGGGGGGGGGGGGCGAGAGGAGGAGGCTCAGCCCCTCTCGCCCCCGCCCCTTGTAAAGGGTGCGAGAGGAGGAGGCTCAGCCCCTCTCGCCCCCTCCCCTTGTAAGGGGGCGAGAGGAGGAGGCTCAGTGCCTCTCGCCCCCACCCCTTGTAAAGGGTGCGAGAGGAGGAGGCTCAGACCCTCTCGCCCCGCCCCTTGTAAGGGGGCGAGAGGAGGAGGCTCATCAACTCTCGCCCCCGCCCCTTGTAAAGGTGGGCGAGAGGAGGAGGCTCAACCCCTATCGCCCCCGCCCCTTGTAAGGGGGGCGAGAGGAGGAGGCTCAGCCCATATCGCCCCCGCCCCTTGTAAGGGGGGTGAGAGGAGGAGGCTCGGCACCTATCGCCCCCGCCCCTTGTAAGGGGGCGAGAGGAGGAGGCTCAACCCCTCTCTCCCCCGCCCCTTGTAAGGGGGGCGAGAGGAGGATGCTCAGCCCCTCTCGCCCCCGCCCCTTGTAAGGGGGCGAGCCTAGGAGGGACGACCTCCCGGCTCGCACAGCCCAGTAAGGGGGGCGATCAAGGGAGGTGGCCTACCTCGCTCGCCCCAGCTCCAGTAAGGAGGTTTGATCTGCATTTAGCGTCGTAGAACAGCAGGATTTGGCTATTCACAGACCAAATCCTGGGGTATTTTCGTAATCTCCTAGGCCAGATTGTGGCTATTTGCAGACCCGGTTCTAAAAACTATAAATAAGCCCAAGGGGGCACCATTTGGAGGCACTTCTCTCTTGGCCTTCTCTTCCCCTATGTTCTTTTGTTGGGTGGAGAGAGCCTCCAAGGGTGCCCAAGCTTAGCATTGGTTTGGGAGAGGAAGCGCTCTACGATCTTCCGGGTGTGTGGTGGGACCTTCTCACTAAGCCCTTGGCCTTGTTCCTAGTTCCTTGGCCTCTTAGCCTAGAGCTCTCCCTTGGGAGGAGTAAGTGTTGGTCACCCCTCAACTTGTTGAGTGTCCGAACTCCTCGAGGGGCCAATTTATTGGTTTCAACAGAACTGGTTGCTAAATTATAGATTCTACCTCCTGAGCTTCAAGTTCTCCATCGAAAGCATCTTTAGTAATCCTTGACATGTGTTCTTTTGGAGTATTATATATTGGAGCATCTTTATCACCATAACTCTCCTCTTGAATGGATGGGATTATCTGATTTGAGACATTCCCACCTTCCATTACAATAGAGAGTCCATCAAGATGCAAATTCAAATCAGAAGAATTCTCTTCATAGAAAATGTTAGTTTCCTCAAATGTGATTTGAATGGATTCTTTTACACATAAAGTTCTCTGATTATAACATCTATAGACACTCATGTTGGAAGAATATTCAAGAAATATATATTCATCAGTTTTGACTTCAAACTTAATCAAAGTAGAGTTACCAATATTCAAGATATTAGTAAATGCACCTAAATAATTTGAAATGGGAAATGTTTAGTTTTCTTCCATTCCCCAACTCATATGAAGTTTTCTCATACAATTTGTTGATTAAAGATTGATTCAACACCTAACATGCAATATTTTCTACTTCAGCCCAAAAGTACATATATATATATTATCCTCATCAAGCAATGTCATGCATGCCTCCATGAGTGTTATATATTTCTCTCAACAACTTCATTTTATTGTGGAGTTCGAAGAGATAAAAAATATATTATTAGATAGCTTTAGATTCACAGAACTCACTCATTCTATGAAATTGAAATTAAGTGTCATACATTTGATCATGATCATTGAATAAATCATCTCATTTTAAATTTGCCTGGAAAAGTTGGTTAGAATATTGAAGTTATCAGACTTGCTTTTCAAAAAAAATCTTGTGAATCTGGAGTAATCATCAACAATTATAAGAGTATTTTTCATCTTAAGCTAGTAATAGCAAATGGGCAAAATAACTCCATATGCAGCAAGTACAAGCATCTAGTGGCAGCATTTGAGATTTTACTCTTAAGGAAGACTTTGTTTACTTTTCTAATTGGTAATCCATATAAAAGCTTTCCTTAGCATATCTTGAGTTAGGTGAGCCTCTTACGATATTTTCTCTATAAGGTTTTAATATTCATATATTTGTCTTATATGCCACAAGTCACAAAAATTAGGAGAATAAGTCATAAGACATACACGAGATTGCACCTTACTAAAATCAATAAGGTAAATCCTGTCAACTCTAGTGCGAGTAAAAATTATTGTGCAGACCTACTTTCTTTCACAAGAAAGATTAAAATTGAAAAATAAATTGATAGTCTTTATCATAAAGTTGACTTATGTTTATCATATTGTATTCCAATCCTTCCACATAAGCAACAGTTGTAAGGTTAAATCAGTTGATTTGAATGGTGTCAAAGACCAGTCCAAAAGAGTGCAAAATTCAGTTGAGTTAAATCTGCGTCGAATAGAAGTCGATGCAGCTTCGAATGCAAGTCGAAGTAACTTCGAATAAAAGTAAGGATAACTCATATTGGTAGTCGATGCATCAGTTAAAGTCGACGCAACGTCGAAATGTACTCGACATAGAAGGCAGAGCCAATCAAAACAACATTGAAGTTGACGCAACTTATAATTATATTCGACGCAGAAGGAAGAGCTCAGAGTTTAGGTCTTCATCTCGACGGATACGTCGATAAGTATTCGACAAAATGTCAACATCGAAGTTCATTTCTCAGCTGAGGAGGATATCGAAGTAGCTTCTATTAGAACTCAGAGGTGTGTCGATAAGAAGGAAAATGTATTCTACGCAATGTCAAATACATGCACAAAATTGGAATATTTTTTGTATTCTTTTCTAAAGGCGATTCAGAAGTCATAAATGGAAATGATTTGAATTCTAACGGGTCGTTTATAACCAAGAATGGAAAGAATGACTCCAGAGACACAACAAAGATATTTTTGGAAGTTATTCAAAAAGAGATTGACGGGTTGTCAACTAAAATAGAAATAGAACATTATTATCCCTTGAATATTCCTACTAAGGATACACTAGAAGAGGAAATTAATTCAAACATTATTCGACAGAAGAATAAGTATACTAAAAAAGATTGAGAACAATAACGATTCTATTATTCTGTCTTCTTCTTCCTCAAGCTTTCTTTTAGACAGAACTACATAACAAATCTCTGTACAGGAAATACTCAAGGCTTCTTCTTCTTCTCTCACAGCAAGAAGCCTACAGATATAAAGAGATATCAGGATCAGAGCTTAACAATCCTTGCATTATATATACTCTCTCTCGCAAGCATGAATTCATCTACTGAACAGAGATCCATCAAAAATACTAAGTGCCTGAATCCTTAGTGACTGCTGCAGGAAGATTCAATCAGAAGAATAATCTTCATTTCTCTTCTTCTCCTTTACTCTTTCTCTCTCTCTCTCTTGTAAACTGAGTAAATAGTCCTTAGAATCCCTCTCCAAAGGATTCAGTGATTCAAGATCTCCTTATCAAAGATCTAGTTTGGTTCTAAGAGTCTTCTCGATAAAAGACTCAGATTTGGTTCTAAGAGTTTCCTTATCAAGAGACTCAGCGGTTGGTTATAAGAGTCTCCTTAACAAAAGACTCGGACCTTGGTTCTAAGAGTCTCCTTATCAAAAGACCCAGGCACTAGATATTGTATTACTACTAAGGTGGTAGAAGAGTGGATTACCCATATTTTGGGGAATCACTATAGATCTTGTCTAATCTGTGTCGTGAAATTTCTATGATGTCCATTCTTTATTTCTGCATCTCTGTGTTTATTTTATTTTGGATTGGAAATCTGAATGCATAGTTGTTAGTTTAATTTATTGTTTTGTGCATAATTTGTAGAACGGTTTTTAAACTTTATTCACCCTCCCCCTCTAAAGAATACTCAGAGGACTCATTGTGCACTTTCAATCATGGAGTTCCAAGAAACAACAAATTGCGGTCTTATCATCAACAGAGGCTAAATATATAGCAAGCAGTTTCTCCATGCAAAGCCTTATGGATGCATTAAGTTGAAAAATATATAAGAGGAGAATTAAATAGGCCGGAAGGAAGATCTGAATCAACCCTAATTCGGTGTGATAACTCATCGATGATTGCTTTAGCCAAAGTTCTTGTTTTTTTTCACAATAAAAGCAAAACATGGAGATGCATCATCATTTTATTAGAGGGCAAGTCAAAAAAGGGAAAATTTGCATAGAACACTGCAGAATAAAGGAACAATTTATTGATCTAATGATGAAACTGAATCGAGACAAATTTGTCGAGATGAAATTGAATATCAATGTGAAAATAAAAAATTGAGATCTTTCACCTCTTTTTATTTAATTCTTTTTTTTTCACTTTTGTTTAGACCACTTAAGAAGCTCTAAACTTCATTCATATATTGCATGGTAACAGAGTTTAACATCTTTTTTTAGCCTCCACTTGTAGAATTTTTAAATCCTAAAAAAGACATCCTCGATTACTTTCAATATCTTTACATTAGACCAGCTCTTCATCGCCACTTTCTAATTTTAGGAGGCATACATGTGAGGAAAAGTTGAAGAAAAATGGCTTGATACTTCACCTCTCCATGAGAAACAGAAGTGCGCATCTGTTTTTTTATTGTTTGATTAGTCACCATTTGTAACCACTGATCCCCCAAAACGTCGTTTCAATGTCTGATTCCAACTACATGGAGGGATCTCCATTTAAGAACATTGTCTTATCTTCAGCTCCGTTTGGTGCGGCGTTTTAGCTCTGGTGAGTTTTGAAAAAAACGATGTCGTCATATAATGTATGTTTGGCATGACAAGGGTTCTGAACGCCACCAATAAAAGAAAACTAGTTTTGAACATAAAAGTAGATGAAGTTCCTTAGGTGAGGTCGGACGTTCACGAACGACAGTTCATAACCACCACCGCTGTGTCAAGCGGAGCCCATCTTCAATCGCCCCACCGCCAACCGCAACCGCCTACCCAAACGGCCCCTAATGGAGGAAAGCGATGTTACTATTACTTTTTTTGGGCGGAGTACTCCCAATAATTCTTCAAACGTGCATTTGATACCCCTTTAGGTCGCATTGATGGTGGATCGTTTACAACGCTTTTGTCTTTGTAGTTATAGGCTTCGTTTGGTTCGGCTTATTTGCTCCGGTGAGTTTGGACAAAAATGTCATTGTCATACCAATCATTTTATGCTTATAACTAATTTCTTTTTTTGATAATGGTAGTAACATTTGTCATACCAAACATACATTCTATGACAATGACGATTTTGTCCAAACTCACCGGAGCAAATAAGCCGAGCCAAACGAAGCCATAATCAAGGATTCCCTTCTTAATCTTCTAATCGTGGTCCACTATATCTTCTAGACTTTTACTCACATCGTTCATCACATTCACAAGATAGTCATTCGCTTGTTGGAATTTTTATTTTGATGGCATAAGCCATAAGTGTATCCCTATCATTTAGTTTCTGTAAAGTAGATTGGTATCACATTCATTCGAGGTTGTGGACTGGCAAAGATAGATTCTCTTCTTGGTCTGCAAAGTAAATTTCTTTAGAATGTATTTTGGTGGAATATGTTTGCATTCCGAATATTGTACACTCACAAAACATGTTTACATAGTAACCCTTTGTTTGAAGACCCGCTACAAGTGCATTCTGCATCATAATTATTTGTATCGACTTTAACAATCCATTGTTTATCAACAACGGCTCCTTCGCAGTGTCATGTGTTGTATACAACCTGATCTTGGTTGTACCTTACCTCCTCTGCAACCATCATACCAACTACACCTTCCATAAAAGCCTTCTCAAAGATTGAATATATTTTTCTTATATAGATATTGGATATTTGCTTAAGTAATATGCAGTTTTGAATTTTAGGGTGATATTATCTTGTTTACATTTGAAGTCTTCATCATGTTCACTCCTATGCCAATCTGAAATCATTTTTTCGTTCTAATAAACTATTCAACAAGTGAACTTGTAGCTTTGGAGCATTCATGCAAGTCATTATTAGCTTATTCACTTCATTGGATTAATAAAATGCCAAGATCTAATTGTTCTTTATTAAATCTAGTAGACAATTTCATTCTAATCTTATAAAGATCAAGTAGCTATCAGTTCTCATGCAAATTTCACTTTATTGTTATCTCTCTTCAATGCCTCTGAAACTCCATTTCACTATTACATTTGCTCATGCAATTATAAAATAAGGATCTAATATGTTTGTCACGGTTGAAAGTTGGTATCTTAGATGAGTTTTTTTAGAAATATGTTATTGGCACAAATGATGTCGAGTGGTGGTGAAAACTCTCTCGATAGTGATTGTCGTCACCTGATCTTGGTCCGAAAAATGGTGGTTTGGTTGTTTACCGCCAACAAGCCTTTAAAAGGTATCAAAAACCCAACAAAAAGATTCGATCATCTCCTCTGCTACAAATGCACCACCAACCAAAAACATTCTTCCAGTGGTGGTTCACCGCAATGAAGGGAACAAATGCAAAATTGTACTTGTTCATCCTATAAGCGGTGTCAAAATGATGACATCACCAAAGCAATCATAATCTAATTTTTCATGCCCATCAATCTAAAGGAAGTTGTGCAGCCTATTTATCATTTCATATGTTTTCACATCAAAAGAAAATATGTTGTGCAACAACTGTCTCTCTTTAAATATTTCCAACAACCCTGCGGAGTCTCCATTTTCTATTACCACTCTTTTTTCTTGATATATGAAGTTGTATGCATCTGTCTTAGAGAACCCAACATTTTGAACACCGTCAACTTCCGCTAAGAAGTTAAATACGTCAACGGTTCTAATTCTACTCTCGTCATATTCTTGATAAGTGCAGCTTGGCCATCAGATATATGATGTTGCGATCTCAACAAATGGGTATCTTTCTGTAATACAATCGGATGATTGTGCTCTTCAATAAATTTTGAGACCGCTCAATTCTTCCCCTCTTGATTAGTAGTGAAGTGTATGCATGCCAAACATCTAGTGCGGGTATCCAGTTTGTGAAACTTCTTTTGCACATCAGTCATCGGCTTGTAAATCTTATGACCTGATTTGACACAAGAATACTCTCTTCCCTTGATGATCCTTGTGTGCGTCCAATAGTGAATATGTTGTTCTCGGATACTGAAATGACTGTTGCGAGACTACTCAGAGTACATTGCATATGCTTCTTCATTGGAATGAGCAATAGGGAAAACGACAGCCTCCTTATTGGCCTGCAAAAAAGGTGTAAAAAGAAGATGTAATTGTCTGTAACTGAATATCAAATTAATTTATCTTCATTCATTTATGATTCATGAAAAGTTTAGCATGGTTAGCCGACAAATACGACTGGTTTAGCTAAATACTCGGTCATCTTGTAACAAATACGATTGTTTTATCAACAATTCCGGTCATTTTTTCAAACATCTGGCTGCTCTTCCCCTATACAAACTAACAAGAGAGACCAGCCCAACAAGCAACAAAGAGAACGCAGAAAAAGAAATTAGTAAGTAGCTTACAATATCCATCACCTCCTTAGCATTCCCGGCTAGCAGTTCGTCTGTGGACATACTACAGAGATTTGTCCACTGATAGGTGATTTCCTTATTTCGGAGAGAAATGAGAAATGGTTATTATGATCACCTATGTAGGTGATTTGGTTTTTGCAGTGAGATGCCGAGAAGTTGTTGGACAACCATTAGACGAATGGGGTACGCAAAACTCGTCTGCTATGTATTCTGGCGAAGATGGACTGTAAATTTCCTTGTTCCTGCGGGCAAATGAGGCGTACTTCAGCCCCGAATGTGCAGTGACCGCATAAGTTAAGTTTGTCTTGTATGTGCATTCGGCTGGCTGGACACGAAATTTTCGAGTGGAGCTGGAGAGAATGGGGTGTGGGCTACGGCGAAAAAACCCAATTTATTATCGCATGTAGATAACAGTACGTTAATGATTTTGAAGTTCATTATAGAGTAGACTGTCCGCATAGACTTGATGGTTCTTTGTGGGAGAGATATTTAGGTGCGTAACGCACGATGATAAAAAAGGATCACCGTGCGGGAGCAAATAGAGTCGTATGATCATGATTCTTGTTGCGGGTCGCTTAGGGCTCTTGGTAGACCGGTTTACTTGAACCACCTTAGCTCTGGAGCGAACCAAGCGCGCAAACAGTCAATTTGAGAATCGTTGATTACACTTGGACTTTTTAGCGTGGAAAAACCCGGAAAGAGTAAAAAATCACGTGGCCGGAGTTGTGCCGACCAAACTTACACTATCTTCTGGGGGTTACAATTAGAGATTTAGAAGTCGAGCGCGACAGGCCGCTGCTCGTTACAATATCAGAGAGAGAGAAAGAGAGAGAGAGAGAACGTTCCGAGGGCGACAGGCCACCTCTCGGAAAAAACTAAGTCCTTTCCTTCTGAGAACGGTAGAGTACGAAAGTGAGAATGCCTTGTTCGCTTTCGTGAAGACGAAAGTGAGAAAGCCTTGTCCGCTTTCGTGGAATCGAAAGTGAGAAAGCCTTGTCCGCTTTCGTGGAGACGAAAGTGAGAAAGCCTTGTCCGCTTTCGTGGAGACGAAAGTGAGAAAGCCTTGTCCGCTTTCGTGGGGACGAAAGTGAGAAAGCCTCGTCCGCTTTTGTGGAGACGAAAGTGAGAAAGCCTTGTCCGCTTTCGTGGGGACGAAAGTGAGAAAGCCTTGCCGCTTTCGTGAAGACGGAAAACTTCAAGTCCACGAAGGAGATCTTCAAGCGCCGAAGGAGAAATCCGTGGAAATCTTCAAGGAGCTCTTTCGGGCCACCAAGGCGGGATCCTCTCAAATGAAGCTTAGGGGGTCCTTTTATAGTTTTGGTCGGGGGTAGCCCGGTAATTTTGCCGTTGTAACCACCATAACCACCTGAGAGGACGAATCATATTTTTCGGTTCAGAGCCCACGGATCACCATTTTTCGTAAATGACCATGCTGCCCTTCGAGGAAAGGCGACAAGCTGTTCCTGAAAAGTGAGAAACTGAAAAGACAAAATGTGAGCTAGCTGAGTCGGAAAAGTGAGCGAGTCGGAAATGTGAGCATGCTAGAAAGACAAAAAGTGAGCGAGTCGAGTCGGAAAAGTGAGCGTGCTCTGAGCGCGCTCAAAAGCGTTCTGAGCGCGCAACGAACATTGAAACGCTTTGGTCACGTTGTGAGGCGTTCTGAGTGAACGGTGGAACGGAGAGTCGTGCCCCCTAAGGAGAAAGCGAACTCCGACCACACCCGGCAAGGGGATGCGGTTTCGTCCGCATCCCCCGCGGAAGGAGACTCAGCCGCATCCCCCCATGGGGGTGCGGTTTGGCCGCACCCCCCATGGGGGGGTGCGGTTTGGCCGCACCCCCCATGGGGGGGTGCGGTTTGGCCGCACCCCCCATGGGGGGGTGCGGTTTGGCCGCACCCCCCATGGGGGGGTGCGGTTTGGCCGCACCCCCCATGGGGGGGTGCGGTTTGGCCGCACCCCCTATGGGGGGCGCGGTTTGGCCGCACCCCCTATGGGGGGCGCCTAGGGGGGGGGGGCGGATTGGCCGTACCCCCCCCCCCCCATGGGGGGTGCGGCTTGGCCGACCTGGCCGCACCGCACGTGAGTGGGGGGCGGGCTATCCGCACCCCACTTAGTGGGGTGCGGACGCACCTCGGTAGCGGGGCGCGGCTCCGTGCACTCCCGGCGCCGTTTACGGTGTGACGTGCTTGCGCGACGGATCCTCCACTTCCGCGATCATAGGCTTGACTGCTGGCCCCACCTCTCTTTAGCGGGATTTTCTCTATACGCACCCCAAGGCCTTTATGGATATGTAACATAAGCCCCCCAAACCTTCGGAGTCCGAATCTCTGTGCGACGAGTTCGGAGGTTTTGATTTTTCCGTGGCGGATTTATCCACTGCTCTATTCACGACGCCTTGGGTAGGAATTGTTGTCGAAGGGTGAGTGTGTGGTTGACTTTGTTTCTTTGTTCTGGTTAGGCGTTTTTCGCTCTACGCTGAGTTGTGATAGCCCCCTGACGGTCCTGCTGCCCTGGTTGCTGACGAAGTGTTGATTGAGGGAAGACGCTTTAAGTTGGCCGGTGAAGGGCGTTGGTTCCCTGAGATTGTTGCCGGCTTGCTGCCTAGCATTGATATCTGAATAGGTTGGGTGCTTTCTGCAAAATAACAGATGAACTTGCGCGGTTCTGAGCCCGCGGCTTTTATAGAAAATTAGCTTGTGCAAGTCTGTGCTTGCGGCGTTTTTGCACCAGTCTGTGCTCGCGGCTTTTTTGCACGAGTCTGTGCTCGCGGCTTGGCTGGTGAATAGCGGGTGTATACAAACCGAGGGTGAACTCAAGAGGGCAGGCCCCTACGACACCGGGACTCGACGGCGGAGGAGAAGGGCGAACCTTTAATCGACGGCGGTGCAAAGTCCCCGGGGCAAGGCCCCGAAGTGGCCGGTGAATAGCGGGTATATTCAAACCGAGGGTGAACGCAAGGGGGGTAGGCCCCTACGACACCGGGACTCGACGGCGGAGGAGAAGGGCAAACCTTCAATCGACGGCGGTGCAAAGTCCCCGGGGCAAGGCCCCGAAGTGGCCGGTGGATAGCGGGTGTATTCAAACCGGGGGCGAACGTAAGGGGGGCAGGCCCCTACGACGCCGGGACTCGATGGCGGAGGAGAAGGGCGAACCTTCAATCGACGGCGGTGCAAAGTCCCCGGGGCAGGGCCCCGAAGTAAAAAATTTTCTTTATTTAATATAGGTGGCAAAGTATATGCATATTTTCATAGTAAGAAGTTGTTTTACACATAGTTTTTTCAATATAGGATGGGTTCGCACGAGTCTGAGCTCGCGTCTTAGTACATAACATGAGATAAGATAGATTTGCACAAGTCTGAGCTCGCGGCTTTGCATACATAATATAGGATAGATTTGCACGAGTCTGAGCTCGCGGCTTTGCATACATAATATAACATAGATTTGCACGAGTCTGAGCTCACGGCTTTCTTCTTGATAGAAGACTTGATGTTACTGATAGAAGCGGCGCAGGTTCTGGGCGTTCCAGGTGCGTGGTAGAGTCTTTCCTTCCGCTGTTCTGAGCCTGTATGTTCCGTGTTTTACGATCGCAGTGACAACGTACGGACCTTCCCAGGTGGGTGAGAGTTTATCTCGTTGGGGGCCCTTTCCAGCCGCCTCGATGCTGCCCAGGACGAGATATCCTATGTTGATTGGTCTGGGCTTCACCCTTCTGTCATAGAGCCGGGCTACGCGCCTTTGGTAAGAGGCGGTACGCTGGGCGGCGTTGTCCCGGACTTCGGGGATTAGGTCAAGGTTTTCCCGAAGCAGTCCGTCATTCTTGTTGGGATCGAAGGTTAGCACTCGAGTGCTCGGAATGCCGATGTCGATGGGGATGACCGCTTCAGTACCGTAACAGAGGTTATATGGCGTCTCTCCTATGGGAGTCCTCTCTGTTGTTCGATATGCCCATGGTACGTTTGGGAGTGCGTCTACCCATTGTCCCCCGGCTTCTTCCAGGCGCGTCTTCAATCCTTTGAGGATGATGCGGTTCGTAACTTCTACTTGTCTGTTGGTTTGCGGATGTGCTACGGCGGTATGACGGAGGTTGATCTTCAGGTCCTCGCACATCTTAGTGAAGGACTTCCCGGTGAATTGACTGCCGTTATCGGCAATGATTGTTGTGGGGATACCGAAGCGGCAGACGATATTTTTCCAGACAAATTGTTTAGCGTTCTCTTCTGTGATTTTGGCTAGGGGTTCCGCTTCTATCCACTTGGTGAAGTAATCGATGGCTAGAATGATGAACTTCCTCTGTCCGGAAGCCAGAGGTAGGGGGCCGAGGAGGTCGATTCCCCATTGCGCGAATGGCCACGCGCTTTGGAGTGTGGAGAGCGCGACCGGGGGATGATGAGGCACGTTGGCATGCAGCTGACAGCTCCTGCATTTTTGGACCAGCTCGGCCGCGTCCTTCTTCATTGTCGGCCAATAGAAGCCTTAGCGCAGAATCTTTTGTGCCAACGCCTTTCCGCCTATATGTTCTCCGCAGACTCCCCCATGCACTTCTCTGAGGGCGTAGTCTGACTCGCCCGCCGGTAGGCACTTTAGATATGGTCCTGAGAGTGCCCGCTTGTAGATCTCCCCGTCCACGATAGTAAACGATGTCGCCCGCATCCGTAATCTGCGTGCTTCTAGGCGGTCTTCAGGGAGGTGTCCGTGCTCGAGGTAAGCTCGTAAGGGGGTCATCCAGGATGACTCTTCCTGGTGGATGGTCGCGACCTCCCACGGTCCTTGAATACTCGGAATCACGATCTCTTCTATTCGGCGTCTTCGAGACTGGTAGCTGGAGGGTGAAGTGGCGAGCTTGGAAAGAGCATCAGCCCTGGAATTCTGCTCCCGGGGAATGTGCAGAATTTGATATGACGGGATCTTCTGGAGGAGTAATTTTGCGAATGCGAGGTATTTCGCCATCTGGTCGCTCTTGGCCCCGTAGTCTCCTTCGACTTGTGAGACTACGAGTTGAGAGTCTGCGTAGATAGTTAGGTTCTCTACTTTGCAATTGATGGCGAGTCGAAGACCGGCGATCAGCGCCTCGTACTCTGCAATGTTGTTTGTCGCGGGGAATTTTTACCGGAGTCCATAATCCAAGGTGATCCCATCGGGACTTATGAGGAGCAGTCCTGCTCCGGCCCCTTCAGCTTCAGAGGCACCGTCGACATAGAGAGTCCAACGGGGGCCAGTGGTGCCTTCGACAGGTGCTGCTTCTGGTGGGATGGTGTATTCCACGACAAAGTCAGCGAGTACTTGCGACTTGATGTCTGGTCGGGGCAGGAATTGAATGTCAAACTCGCCGAGTTCCACGGCCCACTTCACTAGTCTTCCTGAGACTTCTGGTTTCTAGAGGATTGCTCGTAGTGGGAGTTGTGTCAACACTTTTACTGTATGAGCCTGGAAGTAGGGCCGAATCTTCCTCGCCGAAAAGACAAGGGCCAAGGCTGTCTTGTCCGCTGCTGGATATATGGTTTCGGTGTCGGAGAGGACTTTGTTGAGGTAGTAGAATGGTCGTTGCACCCCTCCCTCATCTTTTACGAGCACCGAGCTAAGTGTCGTAGGCGACACAGCCAGGTATAAGAATAGAGTTTCTCCGAGGGTGGGCTTTGACAGAAGCGGTGGTGAAGCCAGGTATTGTTTGAGTAGTTCGAACGCACCTGGCACTCGTCGGTCCACTGGAAGCCGGAGTGGCGTGCTCCCCGGAGGATTTTGAAGAAGGGGAGGTACTTGTCTCCCGTTCGTGACAAGAAACGGGATAGCGCAACGATCCTCCCGTTCAGGTGTTGCACTTCCTTAATTGAGCGAGGTGGCGACATATCCTCCAACGCCTTGATCTTCTCGGGGTTGGCCTCGATCCCCCGATAGGTTAACATGAAACCCAAGAAATTTCCCGCCGTCACACCAAATGCACATTTGCTGGGGTTGAGCCGCATCTGGAAGTGACGGAGAAGCTGAAAGCACTTTCCCAAGTCTCTCAAGTGGTCGCAACGGTGGACGCTTTTGACTAACATGTTGTCCACGTACACCTCCATTGTTTCTCCAATGACGCTCTTGAAGTTCTTGTTCATCAGTCTTTGGTAGGTGGCTCCGTCGTTCTTAAGGCCGAACGACATCACTTTGTAGCAGTAGACTCCTCTGTCGGTGCGGAAGGCGGTATGTTCCTCGTCCGCGGGATTCATCCTTATCTGGTTGTAGCCGGAATAAGCATCCATGAAGCTAAGTAGCTCGTGTCCGGCAGTCGCGTCGACGAGCTGGTCGATCCTCGGGAGGGGGAAGCTGTCCTTTGGACATGCCTGGTTCAGATTGCTGTAGTCGACGCACATTCGCCATTTCCCGGAGGCCTTTTCACCATGACCACGTTGGAAAGCCACGTTGGGTATTCCGCTTCGCGTATGAATCGTGCTTCTAGGAGTTTGTCTACTTCCTCTTTAATTGCCTTTAACCACTCGGGGGCAAAGTTCCTCTTCTTTTGGATTACAGGCCGGCAGGCGGGGTTGATATTTAGAGAGTGATAAATGACTTTGGGATCTACCCCGGGCATGTCTTCTGGGATCCAAGGGAAAATGTCTTCGTTCTCCTGCAGAAAGGTTGTGAACTCTTCCCGCACTTCTTGTGACAAGAGCGACCCGACCTGAACAGTCCGAGTCGGGTCTCGTTGGGAGAGCGGTACTTCTACTAGCCCTTCGACGGGCGCTCCTCGCTGCAGAGTATCTTCGTCTCGCAGATCGAAGTTATTGATGTTGAGAGCGGTTGCCTTTGCTGGTTGAGCTTGCTTCAGATAACAGGTTCTGGCTGCCTCCTGGTTCCCTCTCACGACCCCTATGCCGGCGGTGGTCGGGAACTTCAAGGCCAGATGCGGAATTGATGGAACTGCTCCAAAGATAGACTAGAGTGGTCTCCCGAAGATGACATTGTAGGTGGAAGTGGATTCCACCACCACGAACTGGATGTTGTATGTTGACTGTTTCGGAAACTCGCCCAATTTGAATGGGAGAGTGATCATGCCTTGAACAGGGACAGGTCGATTGTCGAAGCCGTAGACGGGCCCGGCTGCAGGGCTGAGCTGGTCCTTTGTGAGCTTCATACTTTACAAGGTAGAAAGGAACAGAACATCAACTGAGCTTCCGTTATCGACCAATATCCTCCTTACGTTAAAGCAGGGGTCCCCGATCCCTGCGCTGATTACGAGGGGATCCTGGTGCGGTAGTCGTAATCCTTGCAGGTCTTCTTCTCCGAAGGCGATCGTAGTGTCCTGTTTGAGCTTCTTGTCTTCGTGTTCTCTCGGGGGTTTGGCAATCGAGAGGATTTGCGCCGCTAGGACGGGAGGTCCAGCGATCATTTCGATTTCCCCCACCATCGGTCTTCCTCCTTCCGCGCCCCGGGGAGCGGGAGGCTGCTCCCTTGCATCCCTAGGCTGTTGATGCTGATTGGGGACCTGGCCTTGTAGGAATTTCCCTAGGAGTCCCTGACGGACGAGACGTTCGATTTCGGCTTTAAGTCTGGTACATTCTTCGGTGGTATGCCCGGTCCCCCGATGGAACTCGCAATACCTGGACTGATCGCCCCTTGGGTTTGGGGCTAACGCCCGAGGTGCGCGGAGCTCTGGGTTGTTCTGAATGGCATAGAGTACGTTTGTTCTTGTAGTATTCAACGGAGTGTAGCCCCTGGGAGGCTGCAGACCCAGGTCTCTTTGGGGGTCGCGACGATGTTCGTCGTTACGGCGTCCCTCGTCACGCCGCTCTTCTCGTCGGCGAGGGGCTTGATCTGACCCCTCTTTCTTCCTTGGCCACCTTCGAACTGCCGACGGTGCGCTTCGATGGCCTCGTCAGCAGCTATCTGAGCTTCAACCCGATGAACGAGGTCAGGGTAACTTGGCACGGTTTCTCTCATTAGGGCCGAGTAGAAACCACTCGGGCGGAGGCCTCCGAGGAAAACTCCTTGCAGGAGTTCGGGGTCAACTCCCGGAATTTGTGGAGCCTCAGAGGTGAAGCGTTGGAAAAAGTCCTTCAAAGTTTCTCCGTCGTTCTGGCGGATTCCCGAGAGATGGGAGGGATCTCGGACAATCCTACGATTGGCTATGAACTGGTCCACGAACTGCTACGCCATTTCTGCGAAGTTGTTGATGGCCCCATCTCGCAGGGAGTGGAACCAAGTGCGTGCTTGTCCCTTCAGGGTTGCTGGGAACACTTGACAAAGGAGTTGATCAGGGGCGATGTAAATCCTCATAACGGTGGTGAAGTGATTGACGTGTTCCAGGGGATCGTCCGTCCCATCGAACGTTTCGATGTTGGGAAGCTTGAAGCCGTTCGGAATTGGATGAGCCAAGACTTGAGGCGATAGGGGGGAGTCGCGGTGTGGGGGACGGCGGGCGAGAGTCGCGCGTCGTCCTGCTTGGGCGTACTCTTATTATATCATGTCGCGTATTTCCTCTCGCGTGGTTCTTTCCACTGCTCGGACGGGAGCAGCTCTTCCGTGGCGGGGGTGATGAGGGCCAGCCTCCGGTCCTCTGACCGGCGGAGCAGGTTGTGCGGAGCTTGCAGCGTCAGAGAAATCTTCAGAGACTTCATCTTCCCGAAGGGCTCCCTCGACCGGAGCATGATTCGGAACTGGGGGTGGCGGAGCGTTTGATGCTGGAGGCTGAATGGGAACTCGAGGTTCCCATTGGTTTCTCACGAGAGTCAGCATCTCGGCTTGTTGCTCTTCCATTTGCCGAATGCGACCTTTCAGAACCGTCGCAGGCATAAGCACTGCCTCTTCTGCGAGAGGCGCATTGATGAGCGAGTGGGAGGGAGCTGGGTCGATGCGTCCTTCCGGCATTGATCCTTCAGTAGTGCGAGCACTCTTCCTTGCCATTGCAGTTGGCCTTCACAGAGTTCTGGGAATGTTCCCACAGACGGCGCCAAACTGTTGCGGGTCTCTTAGGGCTCTTGGTAGACCGGTTTACTTGAACCACCTTAGCTCGGGAGCGAACCAAGCGCGCAAACAGCCAATTTGAGATTCGTTGATTACACTTGGACTTTTTAGCGTGGAAAAACCCGGAAAGGGTAAAAAACCACGTGGCCGGAGCTGTGCCGACCAAACTTCCACTATCTTCTGGGGGGTTACAATTAGAGATTTAGAAGTCGAGCGCGACAGGCCGCTGCTCATTACAATATCAGAGAGAGAGAGAAAGAGAGAGAGAGAACGTTCCGAGGGCGATAGGACACCTCTCGGAAAAAACTAAGTCTTTTCCTTCTGAGAACGGTAGAGAACGAAAGTGAGAATGCCTTGTCCACTTTCGTGAGGACAAAAGTGAGAAAGCCTTGTCCGCTTTCGTGAAATCGAAAGTGAGAAAGCCTTGTCCGCTTTCGTGGAGACGAAAGTGAGAAAGCCTTGTCCGCTTTCGTGTGGACGAAAGTGAGAAAGTCGTGTCCGCTTTCGTGGAGACGAAAGTGAGAAAGCCTTGTCCGCTTTCGTGGGGACGAAAGTGAGAAAGCCTTGTCCGCTTTCGTGAAGACGGAAAACTTCAAGTCCGCGAAGGAGATCTTCAAGCGCTGAAGGAGAAATCCGTGGAAATCTTCAAGGAGCTCTCTCTGGCCACCAAGGCGGGATCCTCTCAAATGAAGCCTAGGGGGTCCTTTTATAGTTTTGGCCGGGGGTAGCCCGGTAATTTTGCCGCTGTAACCACCATACCCACCTGAGAGGACGAATCATATTTTCCGGTTCAGAGCCCACGGATCACCATTTTTCGTAAATGACCATGCTGCCCTTCGAGGAAAGGCGATAAGATGTTCCTGAAAAATAAGAAACTGAAAAAACAAAAAGTGAGCGAGCCGAGTCGGAAAAGTGAGCGAGTCGGAAATGTGAGCGTGCTAGAAAGACAAAAAGTGAGCGAGCCGAGTCGGAAAAGTGAGCGTGCTCTGAGCGCGCTCAGAAGCGTTCTGAGCGCGTAACGAACATTGAAACACTTTGGTCACGTTGCGAGGCGTTCTGAGCGAACGGTGGAACGGAGAGTCGCGCCCCCTAAGGAGAAAGCGAACTCCGACCACACCCGGCGAGGGGATGCGGTTTCGGCCGCATCCCCCGCGGAAGGAGACTCGGCCGCATCCCCCCATGGGGGGTGCGGTTTGGCCGCACCGGTTTGGCCGCACCCCCCATGGGGAGCCGCACCCCCCAATGGGGGGGCGCGGTTTGGCCGCACCCCCCTATGGGGGGCGCGGTTTGGCCGCACCCCCCATGGGGGGGGGGGGGGGGGGGGGGGCGGATTGGCCGAACCCCCCCATGGGGGGTGCGGATTGGCCGAACTGGCCGCACCCCACGTGAGTGGGGGCGGGCTATCCGCACCCCACTTGGTGGGGTGCGGACGCACCTCGGTAGCGGGGCGCGGCTCCATGCACTCCCGGCGCCGTTTACGGTGTGACGTGCTTGCGCGACGGATCCTCCACTTCCGCGATCATGGGCTTGACTGCTGGCCCCACCTCTCTTTAGCGGGATTTTCTCTATACGCACCCCAAGATCTTTATGGATATGTAACAATTCTAATGGTGGAGATGATCTGTGAAAATATACGGTCGTATTTGTCTATTACGATCGTATTTTAGAACAATCACGCGCGAAAAATCGTGCTGGCAGAAATAGTCGGCGGGATCAAAGGTTCCGCACCGTGATCTTAAGTGCACCACAATTTTTCTCTTTGCAGACCACAAAAACTTCAAAAATATTTATTTTTAAATTAGTATAGACACAAATAGCTATAGAGGTCCCGTGTGCATAATTCACAGTATCAACCACATTCGGTGTAACCTCCAACGAAGGTCAGAGCTCTTCTCCTAATATTCGTTAATGTGCGGTTTAATAATTCATTAATTTAATAAAATATTAAATATTTTAATATTAAATATTTATTTATTATAAATTGTATTGAAATATGATTCGAAAATCAAAATTGAACGGATAATATATTTAGTAAATATTAATTAGTTGTCTAAGATATAAAGTAGATAATAATATAATATAATCAAATAATAAATTTCAGCTTAATTATATAAATTTAAAAATTCTAAAAATAAGGTTGTAGCATAGTGTAATTTATATAATTAAGCTAGAATTTATTTTTTCAAAACAACTTTTTGGACAGCTTTAATGCCACCAATAATTTTCTACCATCATTTTTTCCACCGCCACCGGCATCCCAAACAGCTCCTACTTGAGGGAATTTTTTTTATATGTGTAGTGTTCGTACAAGAAAGTGCGAAATTGATTTTGTATGCTAAAATGTATATTTCTTTACAAAATAAAAATCGTAATATCGATTCATATTTTTTATGCTCATTTAAAGATCTCATATGCATATATTTTTATTAAAGATTGTAAATTATTACTGTAAAGATATTTTTGTTAGTGTTAAATACAATTTTATTTTTGCAAACATAGTTTTTTGAAACTGTATTTTAGATACAACTGTAGTTAATGGGAAAAACATTGTCCCGCGCCTAGAGCATGAAACGCTACACATATAAAAGTAGGACATTGTTAAAGGCAAAAATGGATATCCGCACACAATTAATAACAACAAACATACTTTTTGGAAATTACCCGGTGCAAACAAATCTATTAACGACAAACTGATATTGTTAACAGCAAATCGAATTTAAAATTAGAAAATTTGTAATTATTTTTCAATCATTGAGAGGGTTTTGAAGATAGTTGTTAATCAAAGTGACTCAAAAGAAAAAAAAAACAGAAAGTAAATGGTGAGTTCTTGCTTCTATAAAGACATAAAAAATTGTTTACCTAGTTTAACTTTTTGAATAGTCAAGGTCTGATCCAGAAAGAAATGAAAATTTTGATTTCAGCATTCATGCTTTAACCACAGAAGTTAACTGACAATCTCAATTTAAGTACAATTTTTATTTTTATTTTTTGACACTGTAGTCTCAAGAATCTTTTGTTATGTTATATTAACTTTTGGAAATTTCTGAAAGATATGAGGATGATTATATACATCTTATTGCACTTCTTTGTCGATTAACATTTATTGTGCATGCACATACTGAAAAACAAATCATTATAGAATGCGAGAAGGTTTCGACCGAGCGTGAGAGAGAATCATGGTGGGTTTTCGGCGCTGGCGTGCGGCTTATGGTTTGCCCGTAGAAAATTTCTGAATTAATTTTAGATGAGAATTTTAAGTTATGTTGGTGTAAGCCTGGGCATATTATTCGAAACTCGAAAATCGCTAGAATATTGAGCCGAATCGGAATCGGTTACAATTGATTCAACTCAATTTGATTCGAATCTGATTTCGTGTCGATTTCGAGTCAACCCTGAATCGCTCGAAATATGATTCGAATCCGCTCGAATTAATTAAAAATATTATGTATTTATTAATATATTATTATTTTAAAATTAAAAAACACTAAATTTTAAACACAAATACAAATATTCAAGACTTTAAGTATTTCATTTACTAAATTTAAATTTTTCCCAATTTAATTTCGACCCAACCAGGAATAATGAGAAAATTTGCTCAATTTCGAGCCAGATCGATTCGATTTTGAGCTAGTTAAATTCGATTTCGAGCCAGCTCATTTCTATTTCGAGCCGGCTCGAAATTGAGCCATTTCGAGTCAAGCTGCCTCGACTCGAAATCGATTTCGAGACGAGTTTAACTCGAAAATTTCGATTTCGTGCCGAGCCCAAATCGCCCGTACTCGACTCGATATCAGCCGTAATTTGTGTGCGGATGACAGTTCGGAATGAAAATTTTAAGTTATATTGGTGTACGAATAACCGTTTTTGATTTGCCTTTAACAATGCCACGCGCTTCCGATCTTGTCGAACGGTGTCTCATTGTTTGGACAAACCACGTAAATAGGCTTTCAAATCAATGCCGGTTTGCGGCAGCTATAATATGCCTAATTTCATATTTAATTAAACAACGTGCTAATCACAATAAAAAAATATTTTGGGAATTTTGAGGGTATTTTAAGAATATAATCTCATAATTTTAATCGTTTTATTAATTTAGAAATTGGTATTTCTTTAATCTTCTTACCAACACATCTAAAATACTTAATGATTTACACAAATTGACAAGAGAATAATACAGGTTTGTCTTAGGCTCTGTTTGGCGGAGCAGCAGCGTAGGTGTGCCGCTGATTTTTTCGCCGACTCCAGTATGAACAACCACCGCTTCCAGTCGCGAAAATACCGCGATTTGGAGTCGTGAAATTGTTTTAACGACTCCAAATTGCGCGGGCTGCGATTAATGGATTAGACTCTTCTTCCGACCAATGGCCGGTGTAATAGTCATCGTTTCGGAGAAGGCGCTCAGTTGTTGAGATCGTGCCCCCTCACCGATCCGTGTGCCTATGTGATTCCTAAAATAGGGAGAATCCTATTTTAGAATATCATTATGCGGAGATATATATTATTCCTATTCACGTAATTTGGAGAAAAATATATACATAGCAATCCGAGGGAGATCCAGGGTGAGTGAGGAAGAGTTCATTCCACCAGCGGCTTCTTGCATCCGGTAGTGCTAGCGGCGACAACTCCGGTCGGTCCAGGCGGGATCGACATCCGTCCGAGCTAGCGGCGACAACTCCGGTCGGTCCAGGCGGGATCGACATCTGGCCGGGCTAGCGGCGGCAACTCCTGTCGGTCCAGGCGGGATCGGCATCCAGTCGAACTAGCGACATCTGGTCGGGCTCTGTTCCAACGACCGTGATTCTGTCTCTGTGTAACCTCTCTGTAACTCTTCAGTTTATTAGTGGATCTTTTCGGGCGCGCTCTCCCCGTGGACGTAGGAGCTTCTCTCCGAACCACGTAATTTTGTTTGTCGTCTGTGTGCTTGAAATCTCGTTCCGTATCTTTTATTTTGCGCGATTGCTTGTGCTCGATTGCTTGTGCTCGATTTATTCCGTTGCGCTACTGCGGTACTCGATCCGATTGCATAACACTCAGCGTGGTGGAGCTCGCCGGCGAAGTCGTCTGCGTCGTGATCTTTGGAATGGGCCGGCGGAGTCGTCCCACGCCTTCACGCGCCGGTTGTTTCTCTCCATGTACATTCTCTGCGCTATCTGATTCGGCGGTCATCTTCCTCTGGTTTCATCTTCGCCATTAACGAATGGGTCAGAGACTGAAGAAAGAGACCGGGCTCTGCAACGTTCAGGAAAAACTGTTTTTTTTTTCGTGATTCAAGTTCTGTTCTTCCTTCTTTCTTCTTTCTTTTTTAAGAGAAGTAGATAATTTTAACATGTATGGATTCAAGTTCTGTTCTTCAATCATATCAAATATTACATACAGAAAATAATCATGGCTATAACTGTGTATGGATGCAGAAAAGTGAGGAATGGATCAGAGAAAGGGTGCAAGAATTGGTGAGACATTTTTTTTGGAGAATATGTTAACGAGGAAGTCGATCATGGCTTCAGACATTTTGGATTGAGGATTACAGGATTACAGGATTACTGTTTTCTTTTTTAAATTATTGCACTTCGAATGATGTTCTTCCAAACAGTTTCACAAATACTATCATCACGCTACAAAACATCTGATTATTCCACCAGTGCTTCACACCACTGTTTCTCCAGTCGTTGCAGTTGAGTCAAACAGGGCCTTAAGCTCTGTTTGATTGGGATTTTTTTAGAGGGGTGCACTGCAAATTTTTGAATAGGTGAAACACATGGGAATTTGAGAGCCCGCTTCTCCCGCCGCCCACCACCATTTTCCTCTTTTTGAGCTATTTTCCCACAGCGGGCTGCTAGGCACTACACGCCGCTGAAAAATGATTTTCCCCCTCTTCAGATCGCACGTCCAAGTATCGACGACTCCTTCAAGGTCCTCCAAGCATCTAGGTTTCGCCGCCTTTATATGCTCCGCCGGGATTCGACGCCGCGTGCATTAAACTGGCTGCAGCAATCCTTGTGTAGGGATTTTCTTTCAAATCGTCGGCTCGCCGCCTGATTCTAGGCCAATTCAATTGTTATTATTAAAGGCAATTGTTATAAGCACATCAGTTTTGGCTATTCGCACACCAATTTCTATGAGTTATTACGCGTCTTTTGAAAATATGTCTTGTACTTGCATTTTTAGGAAAAGTGTTCAACACGAAAATTGTAGATCTCGTCGAGATCTACAACTTTCGTGTTGAACAATTTTCCTAAAAATGCACGCACAAAGCGTATTGTCGCCCTGATCGTAACTATAGCGAATTTTTAGCGAATTTTTGAAAATACGCATTTTATATGCATTTTTACGAAAAGTGTTCAACACGAAAGTTGTAGATCTCAACTAGATCTACAATTTTCGTGTTGAACAATGTTCCTAAAAATGCATGTACAAAGTGTATTTTCAAAACGCGTGTAATAACTCATAGAAATGTGTGTGCGTATAGCCAAAACTGGTGTGCCGATAACAATTGCCTTATTAAATTATATCACAATATTAATATTATTTTAATGAAAAAATCTGTAAAACATTTCAAAATTCATGTATTTTTTTAACATTTTGACAAAAATAGCTTTATTTATGTCACATAATTAATTTTTAATTAGCATGTAATCAAAAATCACCCACCACAGCTATTTTGTCAAAAGTAGTAGTAATCCATTTCTTTGTTCAAACTCTCTGAAAAAGCAGATCTTTCGAACCGTTTAACTAATTTTTTCACCACACTCTGCAAATCAACTGATTTTTCCACCACACAACAAATTAGCTGCTTCTTGAGTCGCTGTAGCTGAGTTTGAAAGTCAATCAAGTGCACACATAGTTAAATTAAAGTCGACATCAAAATTTTTACGTAGAAAACCCCCAAAAAAGGAAAAATCGTGGGGCTAAACCCAGTTCAGAAAAAACCCACTAGCAATTTTTATTAACGTCACAACTATTTTAGCGAGGGTAGCTTGCCACCGATCTTCATACAATGATAGCTAGGAGTCTCTTCATCGGACTCGTGTTTGGAGCACATTCTAGGGAATGTTAAGGTATATTTAGCATTTATGTCGGGTCTTTAACTGAACCCTAACGAGGCCGTTAAAGCACCCATAACGGGTCGTCGGGGATTTAGGGTTACGCATATAAATATCTCTGCTGGGGGCAACGGGTAGAGACGTTCCAAACTTGACGCTCACTCGGAT
Source organism: Dactylorhiza incarnata (assembly GCA_033032865.1). Taxonomy (NCBI): domain Eukaryota; kingdom Viridiplantae; phylum Streptophyta; class Magnoliopsida; order Asparagales; family Orchidaceae; genus Dactylorhiza; species Dactylorhiza incarnata. The sequence continues at coordinate 1,410,636 of JAWHQI010000450.1, forward strand.
GCTTCGAGCGCTCTATCATTCTCGATGTGTTTTCTCTCGTGTGCGCCCTTGCCCCCTCTCGCTCTCGAGCGGTTACGCCTCTCTCCCGTTCTCCTTGTCCGGTGCTGTCGTAACCGCCGTTGTGCGCATCTCACCTCGTCGATCTCTCTGTGCGAGAGATAGCCCGCAAGGAAGAACGACGCCTGTCGTTGAGCCCTAGCCGTCACCGCTTCCGTGCGTGCGCTGCTAGCCAAGGATCTGTCGCCGCCTGCCGTCGATCGACCGAAGGAGGAGTGCGGCGCCGCCCGTGTCCCTGCAGCGAGGAAGATGACGCCGCCTGTGTCCCTGTTCGCGTCTCTTCCCGAACGCATCCAGGCCGCTCGTCTCCCTGCGACACAGGAGGAACCGCCGCTGCTTTGCCGACCCCCATCGACGAAGGAGGAAGCCAACCTCCATCGTTCGTTGAACTCCCTGTGCGAGGAGTAAGACCGTTCGTCGATCGGAGGCCGCCCGTTCGTCGATCTCCCGCCAGTTCGTCGATCTCCTGCCAGTTCGTCGATCGGAGCCCGTGTTCGTCGAACAGAGCCCGTGTTCGTCGAACGGAGCCCGTGTTCGTCGAACGGAGCCCGTGTTCGTCGAACGGAGCCCGTGTTCGTCGAACGGAGCCCGTGTTCGTCGAACGGAGCCCGTGTTCGTGGATCGAAGCCTGTTCGTCGAACGGAGCCCGTGTTCGTCGATCGAAGCTTGTTCGTCGATCGGAGCCCGTGTTCGTCGAACGGAGCCCGTGTTCGTCGAACGGAGCCCGTGTTCGTCGAACGGAGCCCGTGTTCGTCGAACGGAGCCCGTGTTCGTCGATCGAAGCCTATTCGTTGTTCGCAGCCCGTGTTCTTCGTCGATCGGAGCCGTTCGTCGATCTCTCTTGTTCTTGGTCGATAGGAGATCGTCGATCTGTGCCATCCCTGTCGCTATAGCCAGAGCTCCCGCAAGGCGATAGCTTCCCTTTTGCTGGTGAAGGTCCCCTCTTCCGTGACTCTGTCGACACCTTCAGATGGATTCTCTTCCGAAGAACAGCAGTCTCTCCTCTCCTGTGCCGATGATCAAACTGGAGAAGTTCTCTCATTCCGAGTTCAGTGTCTGGAAGCGTAACACCAAGTTCGGTATGAAATATCTGAATGTATTTTATACACTGCAGACTGATTTCGTAGAATTCAAAGGAGGAGACGAAGAGGCTCAGTGGACCAGCGATGAAGATTTCTGTCATGATTATCTTTTCAACTGTCTCTCCAATTCGCTGGCCGAGACGTTTGGGAAGCTGAAGACAGCGAAGGAGATCTGGAATGCGCTGGAAGATCAGTTCAAAGAGGAGGAGAACATGTCCAAGACGCATCTGGTGGACAAGTTCATGGGATTCACCTTCTCTGAGGACAGGGAAATCCTACCCCAGATTGCAGACCTGGAGAATCTGGTGGCCAAGCTCAATAGTGAAAGTGTCCCTCTGCCAGATGGGTTCGTTGCTGGAGCCATCATTTACAAGCTCCCCTCAGCATGGTGCTCTTTCAAGACGGAGATGTATCGAAAGAAGACTCAGGTCAGTCTGAAAGGCCTCAAGCGGTTCATCTGCATTGAGGACGAGAATCGGACAAGGCATGTGAAGGAGGTGGTGAGCAAGCAGCAATCTGCTGCTAACATGATCACACACCCAAAAAGGAAGCCTAAGTCTGATCGGACTCAACCTTCCTCTAGTGCACCCGCAGTAGTAGAGACGAGCAAGAAAATCAAGAAGTTCAAGGGCAGGTGCTACAACTGCAACAAGTGGGGTCACTGCGCTTCTGACTGTAGGCAACCCAAGAAGCCCGATGCCAACCCACCAAAGCCTGATAATAGAGCTCATATGCTCCATCAGACTGCACCCTCCCACTTTGTTGTCATGGTTGGGAAAGGTCAGGCCAGTACTAATTGGTGGTTGGATTCGGGGGCGACCTGCCACGTCTGCAACAATTTCGCTCTGCTGAAGGATGCCACTCCAGTCTCTGAGTCAGTTACAGTTGCAAATGGAGCCACTGCTGAGGTACTCTAGACAGGGACTGTGGATCTGCTACTCTCGTCAGGTATGCATTTAATTTTAAAAGATGTTAAATTCATTTCTACATTACCTGCTAATTTAATTTCGATTAGTTTGTTAAGTGATGCGGGTATGTCTTTTAACATTAGTGGTGGTAGGGTGACCCTTACGATCAACTCTCATTATTTTGGTTGCGCATACGTTCTAAATGGGATGTATAGGTTGAGTCTAGCGAACGAAGTAGTCAATCAGGTTAGTTCAAATCTCATAGATCCTAAGACTTTAAATGCAAGACTAGGACACGTGAACTATAGAAAACTACTTCTGCTAGCTAAAACTCACAAGATACCTTTAGACACTAAAACCAAAATTGACAAATGTGAGATATGTGCTCAAACTAAGATAACTAGAACATCATTCAGTCAGGTGTCTAGGAGTACACGTTTACTAGAGTTGATACACTCCGACATTTGTGACTATAAAAGTTTTGTCACACGTGGTGGTCGGAAGTACCTGATAACTTTTATCGATGACTTATCTAGATATACTCACATTTATCTCTTAAATTCTAAAGATGAAGCTTTTGAAAAATTTCAAATTTTCAAAAATAGGGTTAAGAATCAATTGGATTTGAAAATTAAGAGACTTAGGAGTGATCGAGGAGGCGAGTACGTCTCGGGTGAGTTTAGAGATTTTCTTGCCAGCAATGGCATAATTCCTGAAACCACTGCCCCTTATTCGCCCCAGTCCAACGGTATTGCCGAGAGGAAAAATATAATTTTAACAAAAATGTTGAATTCTATGGTGTTGACTGCCGGTATGCCTGCTGCTTATTGGGGAGAAGCAGACCTCGCGTCGAATCACATCCTGAATTTGGTTCCTCATGCTAAATTAAAGCAAACCCCGTATGAGCTTTGGTTTAAGAGACCGCACAGATTTGATCATCTAAAAACCTGGGTCTGTATCGCCTATGTTAGGATACCTGACATAAGGAGGTCTAAGTTAGGACCTAAGACGAACACTTGTGTCTACTTAGGATATGCGGTGGATAGTGTTGCAGACCGATTTCTAGATCTCTCTACCAACTCGGTCATTGAGTCTAGAGATGTTGTGTTCTTTGAGGACAAGTTTCCTAGAGATAAGAACCTGACTCTTCCGGGTCTGCCAGACACCGGTTCTGATACCCTCGTTGGGACGGAACTACGACTCCCTGACATTGAGCCAGTTCACACTAGTGCCCTAGAGTCCACTAGGCCATCTAATAGGGAACGAGTTCCTAAAAGCTTCAGTACAGACTTTGTGACTTACCACATTGAAGCTGATCCATCCACCTATAAGGAAGTGATGCGATCCAGGGATTCCCTATTATGGAGAGAAGCCATTAATGATGAGATGAACTCTATCATGGAGAACCAAACTTGGACATTAGTTGACCTGCCCAAAGGAGCTAAAACCATTGGGAACAAGTGGGTTCTTAAGAAGAAACTGAATCCAGATGGGAGTATCGCTAAGTACAAAGCACGTCTAGTTGCAAAAGGCTTCACTCAAGTGAGTGGAATATACTACTTTGATACATACTCACCAGTTTGTCACATTGCAACGATCAGGGTTCTTCTCATTATCGCATCTATTGAATGTTTCGTCGTTCATCAGATGGATGTAAAGACTGCATTTTTAAATGGAGATTTTTCTGAGGAGATCTACATGCACCAACCTGAAGGGTTCGTCATAGAAGGTCTAGAAACCAAGGTCTGTAAGTTGATTAAGTCACTCTACAGATTGAAGCAAGCACTGAAGCTATGGCACGCGAAGTTTGACACTTGCGTAAAAGGCCTGAATTTTAAATCCAGCCTTTCAGATAAATGTCTATACATACGGACAAGTCCAAATTCCGCCGCTATAATCTGCTTGTATGTTGATGACATGCTAATTCTGGGTACCGATCACTCTGAGGTGGAAGACGTTAAGGTTACCTTGAAGTCAAAATTTAGCATGACTGATTTAGGAGTGGTGAAAACCATCATAGGAATGGAAGTGAACTTTACGAATAAGGGTATCACCCTTAGCCAAAGTCACTACATCCGAACTCTACTAAAAAAGTGGGGTTATGATAAGTGCAGGAAGATTGAGACTCCATACGACTATAATAATAAACTGAAACCTCACAACAGTTCACCTATTAAACAGTTGGATTACTCCAAACTTATTGGCAGTCTAATGTATGCTACTACCTGCACTAGACCCGGCATAGCCTTTACGGTCGGCATATTGAGTAGATTCACTAGTAAACCTGGAAAGTACCACTGAGATGCCTTGGAAAGGCTAATGCGATACTTAAAGTATACTGAGCAGTATGCTTTATGTTACAGTAGACACCCTCTTGTGCTTGAAGGGTACTCTGACGCCTCCTGGTGCTCAGACATTAGTGATAGTAGTCCACTAGTGGTTATGTGTTTACCCTAGGAGGAGCCGCAGTAGCTAGGAAATCTAAGAGGCAAACGTGTTTAACACTATCCTCTATGGAATCCGAACTCTATGCTCTTGCTTCGGTTGCCGAAGAAGCAGAGTGGGTTAGAGATTTGGTTATGGATATTCCAATGACGAGTCTAACAATGAACTCTATCTCGATATTTTGTGACAATCAAGCAACAAAAAACCATTGCAACTAACTCACTTGTTGGGAAATTGATCCTCAATGTCCCTTTAATTTGAAGAGGCCTCGCACTCAAATACAAAGTACAAGTTGTATTTTATAAACCCTATTTGTATCTTATAAGCATGCAAGGTTAGGTTATTCCAAGACAAGGAATAGTATTGGTAACAGTCTGCACAAAACCGCAGAGACGACATCTCTGTCTCAGTCCAGCCGCTGAGATGGAGTCTGGGCTTGCAGAGCTGCAGATAGAGGAAAACCGATGAGACTTGTGTCTGTCCGAGCGGAACTGCTGAGAAGGAGACTGGAGCTCCCGCTGAGACTGGAAGCTGTCTCAGCCCAACCGCTGAGACAGATTCAAATGTGTTGACGGGATCTGCTTTTGGCGCAAACGAAAGTAAAAAGGGAAAAGCAACTCCAATCTGCCTCATACTGTGTCAGGAGGATTGAAATAGCCGTTGAAGACTATTGGAGGTATAAAAGCAAAAGCTAGGGCACAACAACAACTACTGTTCGATTGAAAAGCTTTTGCTGCAAGCCGCACTCGAGCTTTCACGTTCCAGCCAGTTGAAGTGGTTCTCTGAAGCTGGAGTTAATCTTCTGAAGGAGATTAGTTAGCTCTTCCTGTACCAACTCAAGAAGAGCAAGTTGATCTTCTACTTTGCTGAACGAGAAGATCAAGGTGATTTAAATCTGAAGCTGCTGTCTTTCAGATCTGAAGAAAGAAATCAGAAGACCTGAGAGTAAACCTTTTGTCTTCTGTATTTATTACAAACTCTCTTATATCTTTGTAAGACATTGTTGCCTGAGTGAAAGGCTGTTGAGCATGTGTGTAAAGCTGTGTTGACAGCTTGAGTGGTAGGACTTCTTGATATGTCTGAGGTAGGAAATCTGTGTGATTTCTGAGTGGTAGGAGTTACAGAACTCTGAGCTGTAGGGCTGTTGAGCCTAAGTGTAGGGCTGCTGTGCCTGAGGTGTAGGGCTGCTGAGCCTGAGTGTAGGGCTACTGTGCCTAAGGTAGGATCACTCTTGATCTGAGATGTTCTGAGGAACTTGTGGTGTAAGCTCAAGGAGCTGAGATTGGAGTTTGTGGCCTTGTCTAACTCACTGTTAGAAAGGTGAAGGGGGAAAGAGGACTACTCAAGACACCCTGTCTTTAGGAACCTCTATACATCCTTGCGTGCTTTCTGTGATTGAGTTTTCTGCAGCTAGATACATTAGGATTATATAAAGAAATTAAGTAAAACCTATTCACCCCCCCCCCCCCCTCTAGGTAATATTGACTACACCTGACAAACTATCAAGTGGTATCAGAGGCAGGTTGATCAAAAGGACTTAACAGTCTGATCAGATCCTATACAGGAGTAGTCAAATCTTAAATCCAATGGCCAACAGTGGAATGAAGAAGGAGTTGGGGTCAATGAAGTTGCCCATATGCTCCAAAGAAAACTTTGGTATATGGAAGCAAAGGGTAAGGCTATTCATGGAAGCCTCAGACTCAAGAATCTTTTTGACTGTCAAAAATGGTCCTTATACCTTTGAGAAAATCTCCACTATTGACCCTGCTAGAAAAGTACTTAAGGTATTTTCTGAGCTGACCAATGATGAGATAGCATTGTACACTATGGACAAGAGAGCCCAAAACATAATAGTAAATGCCATTGATGACACTACATTTCAGAACTTGGTACACTGCACAACTGCCAAGGAAATGTGGGACACGTTGGTTGTTTATATGGAGGGAACAGCTGAAGTGAGGGATGATAGAAAGTCACTCCTCAATCAGGAGTATGAAGCCTTCAGACAGCTGAGCCAGGAGAATATCTCCATGTGCTATGAAAGGTTCTTTAGGATTGTAAATGAACTAAGAACCTATGGAAGGGTGTTCACAGATTATGAACTCAATGACAAGTTCCTTAGATCTCTAACTAGAGATTGGGACACTAAAATATGTGCAATCAGGGAAGGGGCAAGACTTGGAGAAACCCCTACCCATACACTATTTGGGAAACTGCTCTCATATGAGATGCAGCTTTCTGCAAGAAAGGAGGAGGACACTTCCTCCAGGGCTCACACAAGGGAGAGATCTGTTGCTCTCAAAGCTGAAAGCTCTAAGAAGAACAAGGGTAGAGTGCAGTCACCTCCAAGAAAGGCTGCTGAATCTGAGAAATCTGAGAGCTGCAATTCAGACAGCTCCTCTTCTGATGAGGAGTTTGCTGCCTTCATAAGGCAGTTCAAGAAGATGATCAGGAGGAAACAATGGAAGAACAAACCTTCCTCCTCTTCTCATCCCAAGAAGGATCATTACAGATCTGAGAGGCAACATCCCAAAGGGGACAGGTATGACTCTAAATCTAGTAAACATGTTTCAACTAACATAATTTGCTATTGCTGTAGTAAGCCTGGACATGTCATTGCTGACTGTCTAGTCAAGAGAAAGGAAAGAGGTGACAAGAAGCCTCATCACCAGAAGGAGAGGAAGGGAGAAAAATCCTTCCTAGCTAAGAAAGGCAAGAGCTGGAGTGAATCTGAATCTTCATCTTCAGATTCAGATGGTGAGGAGGAAGCCTACTTGGGGTTGTTTGCTGATCAGGAGGAAGAAGACTATCCTGCTGCCGGGATAGGAATCAGGGCCCCTCTATCACATTCAGATAGTGATGTAGAGGAGGATGAGGTCACTCTAGAAGACCACGGGCTGATGGCTATAACTGAAAATGAGGACAGCCACAACAATTCAGAACATGAGCAAGTATTGATACACTGCATTTCTTGTTCTTCTGATTATGAAACAGGTCCAGAATCTGAATCTCCTCCATCTAAAGTTGGAAGTGAATCAGATTCTGAGGAGGATGTCAATCAATTGATTGATAGGTATGGTGCACTCCTGGAAGCTCTGAAAAAGAGCAAACTAGCCAAGAGGCATGCCCAAGAAATTGCTTCCCTAAAGCAATCAAAATCTGAGTGCATTGAGCATGCTACCCAACTAGCTCTAATGAGCAAGGAGATTGGCAAGCTAAGGGGAATGCTAATCATCCATGTGGGCACCATAAGCCACAAGAACAAGATCATTAAGGATCTTGAAGAAAAGCTCCTCAAGGAGAGGATGCTAGTGGCTAAGTTCTCCAAGCCCAAGACAGTGCTGCCTATTATTGACACCTTCAACTCCCATGACATGAGAGGTGTTGGTTTCAACAAGGAGGCAGCTACTAGCAACACTAAGGGAAAGGTCAAGGACTCAAAAGAATCTAAGACCTCCTTTGTGAAAATCTTGATGCCCTCAAACAAGTATGACCAAGAAAGTGTTCATGGTCACTTATTAAATGGAAATTCCTATAACTTGAGCAAGAATGCTCACAGCTATGGAAATAGAAAGGAGTTAGGCTTGAGTGCCTTCAAGGCTCTGCATGAGGAAATTCAAATGGCCCATTATGGACCCTTTGTTTTTGGAACCTCAGCCCCTTCACTCAAGATAACTAAGGCTGTCAATTTAAACATTGTTCAGCAAAGTCCATGGTTGTTGACTGTCCTGTAACCAAGCCAAAAAGCCCAGTTTCTGTTGCCATCCACAGATGTTTAGCTGCTAAGCTAAAGGGTGTTGATGTCAAACAAAAACAGGCTGCCTTGACTAATTATAGGAAGGTAAAAAGCCATGCCTTTACTGATAAGAAAAAGAAAACAGTAGCTGCATCCCCTACTAAACAGAAACAGGAAGCTTCATCTTCTAGGACTGTTCAGAAGAGAAGATATAATATATATGAGTGTTGGTGCTGTGGCAAAGTGAGACACTTTGCAATTGATTGTTGGCACAACCCCAATGTGCCAAAGGCAAGGATTGAACCTCAAGCCAAACCAGCCCTTTCTAGGAATATGCCCTATGGTGTTAACCTGAGCCTAGGACCCAAAATCAGTTGGGGTCCTAAGGTACATTAAATTCTATGTTGCAGGTTAGTTCAAGTACCAGTATCAACCAAATATGGTACTTGGACAGTGGGTGCTCAAGGCACATGACAGGAACTAAGGATCTTCTAAAGGATTACCATCCAGTGAAGAATGGACCCAAAGTTATCTTTGGTGGATCTGAAAAGGGAGTCACCAAAGGATATGGTATGATTTCAAATGGCATAGTCTCAATCACAATGGTAGCTTATGTTGAAGGGTTACAACACAACCTTGTAAGCATAAGCCAACTATGTGACTTAGGCTATGTCATTGAATTCCACAATGACAAGTGCTTGATCAAAAAGTCTAATGACTTGGAGACCATTCTCTCAGGCACTAGGAGTGGAAATGTTTATTGCTTAGACTTCATTTGCAATTATTCTATCTCTTATGTGTGTCTTGTAGCTAATGAAAGTGAGTCTCTTTGTGTCCAATGGCACAAGAGACTTGCCCACATTAACTATAAGACAATGTATAGATTATTTTCTAAAAAACTTGTTAGAAATAGTCCTAAACTAAAATGTGTTAAAAGTGGTCCCTATCATGCTTGCCAAATAGGTAAGCAAACTAGGACCACCTTTAAAAGTATTGGCTCCAAGGATACTGAGAGGTGTTTATACCTATTGCACATGGACTTGTTTGGTCCTTTGCCAATTCAAAGCCTAGGTGGGAAGTTGTATACCTTGGTAATTGTAGATGATTATTCAAAGTATACATGGGTATTCTTCCTTAAGAAGAAGTCTGATACCTTACATGTCTTTATAAATTATGTCAAGGCTATTCAGAATGATCTATTATGTACTGTGGTCAGGACTAGAACTGACCATGGCACAGAATTTCAATCTAAAGCCATGACAAAATTTTGTCAAGAATTTGGTATCACCTAAGAGTTCTCCTCCCCAAGGACTCCACAGCAAAATGGTGTGGCTGAGAGGAGGAATAGGACCTTGATAGAAGCTGGGAGAACACTGCTTAGTGATTCCTCACTCCCAGAGTAATTCTGGGCTGAGGCAGTCAATACAGCCTGTTATGTTCTCAATAGAGCTCCATCAATAAGGTCCTTGGGAAAACCCCTTATAAGATTCTGAAAGGCAAACAACCTACAATTTCTTACTTTAGAATCTTTGGTTGCAAATGCTACATTCTAAATAATGGAAAATCTCAATTAACAAAGTTTGCAGAAAAATGCAATGTGGGGGTTCTTGTTGGGTATATCTCACATAGTAGAGCTTATAGAGTTTATAATAAGAAAACTCATGTTGTAGAAGAATCTATGCATGTTGTGTTTGATGAGACCAGCCTTCTCTACAAAGAATGGTCTAGCTCTTCTATTTTGACAGGAAATGAAGAAGGGTTGCATGAGCTGACTGTCCAAGACAAGACAAGAAGCAGCAAAACACAAACAGCTGCTGCAATTCCTGAAGAAGAAGAGGTACAAGATGGTGAAGTCACAGCTGAACCAGTGGAATGAACACAGCCACCAGAGGACCCTCTTCCAGCTGCTGCAAGGCACCTGAGAGATCATCCAAGAGATCTAATAATTGGAGATCATACCCAAGGCATATTGACAAGAAATAGAGCTCATAATGAAGCACTATTCTTGAGCTTCCTTTCTCAAATGGAGCCCAAGAAGTTTGAAGAGGCCAATCAAGACACCTTCTGGATTGAAGCCATGCAAGAAGAGCTCCTACAACTCAAGAGATGCAAAGTATGGAAGCTGGTGCCAAGACCTCAGGGACACAATGTGATTGGCACCAAATGGGTATACAGGAACAAGCTTGATGAGAATTGTACAATCATCAAGAACAAGGCCAGATTATTAGCCGAAGGATACAGGCAAGAGGAAGGTATAGACTTTGATCAAACCTTTGCACCAGTTGCAAGGTTGGAAGAAATTAGGTTATTCCTTGCCTATGCTGCCCACAAGGGGTTCAAAGTCTACCAGATGGATGTCAAATCATCCTTCCTCAATGGAGACTTGAAAGAAGAGGTATATGTTGAACAACCTTCAGGTTTTGTGCATCCAACCCTAACTTCTCATGTTTACTTTCTTAGGAAAGCATTATACGGTCTCAAGCAAGCTCCAAGAGCTTGGTATGAAACTTTGTCTAACTTTCTCCTCAAGAACAAGTTCATGAGGGGAAAGATTGATAGCACATTGTTTCTTAGGGAAACAAGGGGCAAGTGTCTCTTAGTCCAAATTTATGTTGATGACATAATCTTTGGGTCTACTGATGACAACCTCTGCAAGAGATTTGCCAATCTAATGCAGGGGGAGTTTGAAATGAGCAGTATGGGTGAGCTCAAATATTTCCTTGGGCTCCAAGTGAAACAGTCTAATGATGGAATTTTCATCTCCCAGACCAAGTACACTAAGGAGCTCATCAAGAAATTTGGGATGGAATCAGCCTCCGCCATGAAAACACCCATGGGGTCTAATGTATCATTAGACAAGGATGAAAAGGGAAAGGCCTTTGATGAGTCCATATACAGATGTATCATTGGATCCCTATTGTATTTGACTGCTAGTAGGCCAGACATTATGTATTCTACATGTGTTTGTGCTAGGTATCAAGCCTGTCCTAAGGAATCTCACTACACCTCTGCGAAGAGGATTTTGAGATACCTTAAGGGCAGCTTGCATCTTGGCATGTAGTACCCTAAGAACAATGACTTTGAACTAACAGGCTTTTCAGATGCAGATTTTGCAGGTTGCAAAGAAGACAGCAAGAGTACAAGTGGTACTTGTCAATTCCTAGGGAGAAGATTGATATCTTGGAGCAGCAAGAAACAAACCAGTGTGACAATATCCGCAGCTGAGTCTGAATACATTGTTGCAGGTAGCTGTTGTGCACACTCCTTTGGACACAGCATCAGTTGGAGGATTACAACCTCAAGGTAAGGGAATCTCCTTTGTATTGTGATTCATCCAGTGCAATCTCTATTGCTAAAAATCATGTCTCTCATAGTAGGACTAAGCACATAGAGATTAGATATCATTTTATTAGAGAACATGTAGAATGTAAGGATATCTGTCTTGAATTTGTCCCCACTGACAAAGAAGTAGTTGATATCTTTACAAAGCCACTGGATGAATCTAAATTCAATGCTTTCAAAATTGATCTTGGCATGCTTAGTATGGAATAGTCCTAAATGTATGAGTAGTAGCTGTCACTGTTGTTGATTCTGAATGGTGAATTATTAAACTTTATTATTATACACTACAACTTAGTGACATGACTAGGACATTTCTTCAGCCAAAATATCTACATTAGGTATAAACCTTATGATCAGCTAAACTGCAGAAGTATGTTCAGCTGAATCAGCTGGGAAAAATCCCAGCTGAACCGCTGAGACGAGCAAACTGTCCCAGCAGTTAACAGTTCACTGTCCCAACGGCCTAGGTCTCCGTCTCAGCTGAACCGCTGAGACGGGTTGTGTTCAATATAAAATCTTATGATCAATCCTTAATTAACCCAAAATTTCTTAACACAATAAGGTAATTAAGTCTAAAAACCTAGGGTTAATAAAAACAAAATTGAAACCCTATAAATAGATACACTGTAACTTAAAACACACCACAAAGTCAAACCCTTAGCCGCCGAGACGATTCATCTTCTCTCCCGTCTTAGCGCCTCGATTTTCTGCTTCCATGGCGCCAAAAGGTTCAAAAGATCTCCTGGAGGGCTATGAAATCGTCAGAGATGGATTCTCTCATGCCTCAGAAGAAATAAGACAAGTGTTTCATCTGATGGAAGCTCAAGGTCTGGAGCATATGCTGTCTGAACCCTACTGCATTCTCAGAACTGAAGTTCTGGAATGGTTCAGCAATGTCAAATTATCTCCTTCCAAAACCATCCTGAAGTCCAAGATAGGAACTGAGAAGATAAAGATAACAGCCAAAAGGCTGGAGAAGGGACTGAAATTAACTCCCTGCAGTAAAAATGAAGAGGAGGAGATATCTGAAAAGGATAAGAAGACTGCCCTAAAATGGATAGGTTACAGTGATGCTAAAACTAGTTGTATAAGGAGGAAGTTCTTCAATCAACAGGGGAAGCTATTGTCTGATATAGTGGGCAAAGCCATCCTATGCAAGCCAGGTTCACATGACACTGTATCACAGTTCATGTTTGAACTAATAACTAGGATAATTTTGTCCAAGAAAACCTCATGGGGAGAAGTTGTTTTTCAAAGGATAAAGGAATGTCTACATGCCCCCAATATGGGAAGGATACTATCTCTGTACCTACAGAATAGTTATTCAGAGACTTTTGCAAATTCAAAGGGGTCAAATCTCCATTATCTCAAAAGAATGGACATTAAGACTCTGGATAGATTCTCCAGAGTGCTCCCTATGAGCCAGCCATCTGTGGCAAAGGAAAAGAAGAAAAAGTCATCCCAGCAGAAATCCGATTCATCCTCAAAATCAGATGGGTCTAACAATGAGGATATTCATGGGTCTAATCTTGGATCTGCCAACTGCCCAATGAATATAGATAATGAGGATGTCCCCATCAACAAAGGTAAGAATATAAAATCAATTAAGAACAACAACATTATTCTTACCTATCCTAACTTAGTGAAAATTCAGATAATGCAGATGCACACACTGTGCCTGCTGAGACTGAGAAAGACAAGGTCATGGAGGAACCTGATTCTTTTGTGATCCTATCCAAAGCCTGTGAAGATATGTTGGATGCTCCAACTGAGGGGGAGCAGCTGCATAAGGATGGAGTCACTGATCCAACTGAATCACCAAAATCACCTACCATTGAAGATCTACAAAGAGAGGTTGACACTGTCATCTTAAATCTTGAAAGAAGAATCTCACAGATTCCTGGTAACATCCCTGCTCTCTGGAATTCAGGAGATCTAGGTCTCCCTACTGCTCAATCTGAGGGGGAGCAGAATAGTGAGTCTGAGGAGAAAGATGCTGATGATGTGGATGTCAATGATGATGATGGACTGCATCCAGATCATATAGATGATATTGCAACATATGCTGAACATCAAGAGGGTGAAGAACCAAAGGAACTGGATCAAGTGATCCATACTGCTGTGGTGTCTGAACCAATCATCATCACACCACCTGTAGATGTTGTTCTTCCACCTAGTCCTCCTCAAAGGCTAAAACAGGCAATGATAGTGGAACATCAAGCCCCTGCCTCATCTTCACAGTCCAATGAGCACATCTTGGGAGCCATACAGTCTATGCTAGATGCACACCTTGCATCTATGCAAGTGTATGTTGATAGGTCCACTGCCTCAGTAATAGATTATGTCAACCAATCTGTCTCTGCAGTAAGAAATGAAATGATGAATGAACTGAACATCATCAAAGAGGACTCAACATTCCTAAACAAGCAAATGACCACATGGTTTGACCTAGCCAAGAAGACTGTGGATTCCCAAGGACAGATATTCAAGTCCATTTAGAATGACCTGGTCATGTCTACAAAAGACATGAGCTATGTCAAAAACTATGTCTATAAAACAGATGAAGTCATAAAAGAGTCAGCAAATCATCTTCAAGAGTATGTCTACTCCAATGCAATGCAGTTAAATGAAGCTGCTGACAGCTACAAGGAAGAGCTGAGAGGAGAACTTGCAACTCTATCACAAGCTCTTGATGCAAAAGCCACTTCTTCCCATCGGAATGAAGAAGTTGGCAGATTAAAAAGTGACCTTCAAGCTGATCTTGAGAATGTCTTCCAAACTCTCTCTGGCACAATCATAACAGTTAAGCAAGACCTCAATCAACAAATATATGAAGAAGCCAGAAAGGGGGAGAATACAAATGCACACATCAATTCTGACCTCACACTGAAAGTTCTACAAGGCACTAGGATTGCTCTGAACCTGCCATTACTAGATGTTAATAGGGCAGAAGACTGGGATTTTTCTCATCAAGAAGCAACAGCACAAAATCAGAGATTGAAAGAGCAAAGAGAAAGAGAGCATGTATTGCTCACTGAGGAATTCATGGCCAACCAAAGGGATGAAAACAGGAGAGACCCTGACTTTGAATACCGGAGTGATGATTCCAAGACAATAATCCTGAATGCTTGGATAAGCCATGGTCAGATGTGCAAAGATATTAATAAGTTATATCCAGCTGAGGAATGGATAAGACATCTTGAAAGGAACACTAAAAGAGATAAGGTATTCAAAGAAAACCTAGTCAAGAAAGATAACCCACAAAGAATGCCATCTAGGTACATCACAAAACCTTTTATGTACTTTAGAAGGCAAGAGCTCAAGAGGAAGATTGTTGAGATTAAGGCAACCAATGCTGAAAAGAACTCAGCTACAAATCTGAATGAAGACACTGCTGTACCTGATGAAGACAAGGAGCCTGCAGTACAAGAAGATGCTGCTGCTGAGATTCCTGAATGTTCTTCCTCTAAGAAAAGAAAATATTGATTTAATGTATAAAACTCCTAGGAATGGTTGAATGGTGATTGAACTAGAATCTGTCTAAAATATCTTGTGCAAACTGAGGTTAATTAAATACTGCTTTATCTGAAACACTACTCTGAGATTTAGCTAAGCTTTTACCTTGGTATTATTGGCTATGTTATTATGAGATGCATTGTCATATCTTTCAACTCACAGTGATTGATTATCTGCTGTGGATATATATTTCTGATCATCTTATAAAATCTGTTTGATTAATATGATGAACTCATTGCATCATTGATATACATCAAAAATTTATAAGTCATGTACTCTTGCATTTGAAGTGTTCTGCCTTCTTCATATTGGGGGAGATTGTTGAGAAATTGATCCTCAATGTCCCTTTAATTTGAAGAGGCCTCACACTCAAATACAAAGTATAAGTTGTATTTGATAAACCCTATTTGTTTCTTATAAGCATGCAGGGTTAGGTTATTCCAAGACAAGGAATAGTATTGGTAACAGTCTGCCCAAAACCGCAGAGACGACATCTCTGTCTCAGTCCAGCCGCTGAGATGGATTCTGGGCTTGCAGAGCTGCAGATAGAGGAAAACCGCTGAGACTTGTGTCTGTCCCAGCGGAACCGCTGAGAAGGAGACTGGAGCTGTCGCTGAGACTGGAAGCTGTCTCAGCCCAACCGCTTAGACAGATTCAAATGTGCTGACGGGATTTGCTTTTGGCGCAAACGAAAGTAAAAAGGGAAAAGCAACTCCAATCTGCCCCATACTGTGTCAGGAGGATTGAAATAGCCGTTGAAGCCTACTGGAGGTATAAAAGCAAAAGCTAGGGCACAACAACAACTACTGTTCGATTGAAAAGCTTTTGTTGCAAGCCGCACTCGAGCTTTCACGTTCCAGCCAGTTGAAGTTGTTCTCTGAAGCTGGAGTTAATCTTCTGAAGGAGATTAGTTAGCTCTTCTTGTACCAACTCAAGAAGAGCAAGTTGATCTTATACTTTGCTTAAGGAGAAGATCAAGGTGATTTAAATCTGAAGCTGCTGTCTTTCAGATCTGAAGAAAGAAATCAGAAGACCTAAGAGTAAACCTTTTGTCTTCTGTATTGATTACAAACTCTCTTATATCTTTGTAAGGCATTGTTACCTGAGTGTAAGGCTGTTGAGCCTGTGTGTAAAGCTGTGTTGACAGCTTGAGTGGTAGGACTTCTTGATAGGTCTGAGGTAGGAAATCTGTGTGATTTCTGAGTGGTAGGAGTTACAGAACTCTGAGTTGTAGGGCTATTGAGCCTGAGTGTAGGGCTGCTGTGCCTGAGGTGTAGGGCTGCTGAGCCTGAGTGTAGGGCTGCAGTGCCTGAGGTAGGATCACTCTTGATCTGAGAAGTTCTGAGGAACTTATGGTGTAAGCTCAAGGAGCTGAGATTGGAGTTTGTGGCCTTGTCTAACTCACTGTTAGAAAGGTGAAGGGGGAAAGAGGACTACTCAAGACACCCTGTCTTGAGGAACCTCTATACATCATTGTGTGCTTTCTGTGATTGAGTTTTCTGCAGTTAGATACATTAGGATTATATAAAGAAAATAAGTAAAACCTATTCACCCCTTTCCCCCCTCTAGGTAATATTGACTACACCTGACAAACTATTCAATGGTAAGCGAAGGCAATTACGGATGAAACAAGCCTGGTTGACCTATCTCACTAGTTAAGGGATCATTTTCCTCTTGGACGTGAGATCAAAAGATAATGTAGCAGATGTCCTTACCGAGGGCTTATGCAAGGTTCTTACATCTAAAACATTGGGGGCTATGGGATTAAAGTCTATTTAGTGGGACTTAATACCTATGTTATGTTTAAGATTTTAGAACTGAGTTTGCCTACATTCACGCATCTAGACTGAGTACACTGAAGTGTTCTAAATGTTACTTGATGAAAGCCTGAGATTGTTTAGTTGCTAGTCATTCCAAACTTAATGACTTACACAACAATTTCTTTTTAAAGGCTGAATTGGGTATCATTCCAAAAGAAATACTGAAGTTACTGTTTTTGCCCTGATATCAGGATTATTCATCATATCATTCCAAATCTGATGATATAATGGTCATAGGTTGTTGTATCATTCCAAACATGATGGTATGACACACTTGTGAAATGTTTTGATAATAATTCTAATAATCGAAGAAACATAGCTTGGTTCTATGAAACCAAATCTTCTAATTTTGTGTAAATTAGATAGAGATGCGAACATATGAGTCTTTCTTCCTAGTTAGAGTATTATGTTCTAAATTGTTAGAACTAATCACTTTACTTTTGATATGCATATGTATGGATTCATTGAGTTTTGTTCTCAAGACATTCTAATGTTTAAATGCAGATCAATTGAAGTCTGGAGGAGAGAAAGTGGATTTCGACATGGATGGAGATGATCTGATGTTTGAGTAGACCGATCCATCACCAGTTTTGAGTTTTGCTTCAGATTACTGTTCTTGCTTCTGCTTTTGCTTTTGCATGTTTGGAACCTGTTTGAGTTTAGACGTTTGCTCTAAAACTCTTGTTGTTTTAATCTGAAACTCATTTTGTCGTTATCTATTATATGTTTTGTTTTAACCTGTTATGTGATACAATTGCTACAATATAGGAGGAGAATATTAAAGTATATTTAGCATTTATGTCGGGTCTTTAACGGAACCCTAACGGGGCTGTTAAAGCACCCATAATGGGTCGTCGAGGATTTAGGGTTACGCCTATAAATACCCCTACTGGGGGCAACGGGTAGAGACATTCCAAACTTGACGCTCACTCGGATGCTTCGAGCGCTCTATCAAGAAACAACTTGTAACGACCCGATTCGCGCTAGACCCCCTTCAGCGTGTGTTTAGTGAGCTGACTCGGGCTCGGGGTGCACTGATGGCCAGGCTGCACTTGAGCGAGGAAAAATGTCGGGCGACAAAAGGTTTGACTCGACGATTCGTCAAGTGGACTCGACGATTCATCGAGATGACTCGACGATCCATCGAGTGGATTCGACGGCCTCGAAGACTCCATGAGAGGACTCGACGATCATCGTGAGTGTAACGATCCAGGCCCTCCAACACGGGACCCAGCTGGACCGCCAACACCCTCCCAGCCCAGGCCCGTCAAAACGGGACCCAGCTGGCACCAGAAGGGTTCAGCCTAACCAGATGGTATGCAGACCATGCACCCCAACCCCTCTCTATTCCACCACAGGGCCCAACGGGTTGTTGGAGACCGTAGTCCCCCTTTGATGAGAATTGAGCCAGTTAAGCGGCAGCGCGTGGACTTCCCAGGAGGTCACCCATCCCAGAATTGCTCCAGCCCGAGCATGCTTAACTATGAAGTACTTTCACTTCTCATAGCTCAATTGGTGATGAGAAGTGAAAGTACTTCATAGTTAAGCGTGCTCAGGCTGGAGCAATTCTGGGATGGGTGGCCTCTTGGGAAGTCCACGCGCTGCCGCTTAACTGGCTCAATTCTCATCAAAGGGGGACTACGGTCTCCAACAACCCGTTGGGCCCTGTGGTGGGATAGAGAGGGGTTGGGGTGCATGGTCTGCATACCATCTGGTTAGGCTGAACCCTTCCGGTGCCAGCTGGGTCCCGTGTTGGCGGGCCTGGGCCGGGAGGGTGCTGGCCGTCCATCTGGGTCTCGTGTTGGCGGGCCTGGACCATTACAGTGAGGACTCGGCAATCCGTCGAGTGGATTCGACGGTCCCGACGACTCGTCGAGAGGACTCGGCGATCGTCGAGAGGACTCGGCGATCGTTGAGTGGATTCGACGGTCTCGACGACTCATCGAGAGGACTCGGCGACTCGTAGAGAGAACTCTGCGACTCGTCGAGAGGACTCGGCGACTCGTCGAGAGGACTCGGCGACTCGTCGAGAGGACTCGGCGACTCGTCGAGAGGACTCGGCGACTCGTCGAGAGGACTCGGCGACTCGTCGAGAGGACTCGGCGACTCGTCGAGAGGACTCGGCGATCGTCGAGAGGAATTCACGATCCGTCGAGTGGATTCGACGGTCTCGACGACTCGTCGAGTGGACTCAATGATCGTCGAGAGGACTCGACGATCCGTCGAGTGGATTCGATGGTCTCGACGACTAGTCGAGAGGACTCGACGATTCGTCGAGACCACTCCACGAATTCGTCGACTATCGATCATGTATCATTTTATTTCAACTGAATCAATGTTTCGGGATGTGTGCCGACCGGATAAGAGACTTCTGCGTTGTTTAAAGTTTATTTTGTGTCTTGTAATCAAGGTTGTCCTATAGAATACTGACACGTAGCGGTGTTGTCAAATCCAAAGCATGGGAAGTATCTTTCTCATTAATAAAAGTCAAACCAACCTCCATATTCTCTCTCCTCCCTTAACCTTGAACTTCATTCCCTCATTCCAAGAGCAGATCACTTTTCTTCATCTTCCCTACGGAATAATTTTTTATGAGCGTGTCGTTGCCTCCCCTAGCTGCGCGAATAAATACCGCATCTTTAGACCGGGCCCACCTATTTCTTTCCCCCCTTCGCGACGAATTCATTTCGAGGTCCTTTTCGACGCCTCTTCACGAACGACTTCTCCGGCGAATTCATCGCAAGGCGGTAGCTAGCAGCCGACCCGCTGGGAGCGCTTCATCTTCTCCGTCGACGAAGGGCGGACCTCTTACTCAGTGCACAACGGTATGTAACCTTCTTCTGGGGTTTGTATTTTGTTCTAAACCAGCATCCGACTGGCTCCGCCCCTCCGCTTTTGTTCTGTGCTTATCCTAGTCTGTGTGTTTGCTCCGAAATTTTCGTTCCAATACAGTTGTACTTAACAGGAAATACAGTCGAATGAAAACACAGTTGTGGTTAACTCTAGTAATACAGTTGAATGTCAGATACAGTCGTGGTTAACTCTAAAAATGCAGTTAAAATAGCAGATACAGTTGTGGTTGATCAACCCAAAAATTGTTTAGTTGTGGTTACCTCTAAAACAATTGTGATGCATAAGTTGGACCTAGGGTTTGTATCCAAATGATTTTTCGCAGGGGGAGATAATGCATGAGATTGAGATGAGGTTTAGGCTTGTTTGGAACCAATTTAACATTTGGGACATCCTATTTTGGGTCTACTTATTTATTTCCACAACCTTCTATGATATTTATGACAATCATATTGGCTTAAGCTTACCAAAAAATTTATCTCTATCAATATATAATATCATTATGACTCTGATTTATCATGATGCCTGGGATATTCTTTATATTTATACTTACATTGCTAAATTCATATCACAAAGAGAAAGAAATGAAAACAGTAGTGCTGGAACATATTCTAATATATTAGTTATGGATTAATTTAATTTCCTTATTTCCTGTTGTTTCCTCAGATGTCAGGTAGCAATTATCTGAGTTGTAGGTGTGCAGTCTCCACCTTTGTCTCAAATGCCCGTCCACTATTGAATGTTATCTCTGAGGAGTCCAAGAAAGTTCTTAGAGTTGCAAAAGTTTTGTCATTGTTTGATATGCCGACACTTCTGCAGAATATCCCTCTGCTGTATATGCTTGTTAGGTTTTATAGCAGGGAGAAAAATGCTTTCTTAATAAGTAATGTGTACTTGAGGATGTCCGTTAATGAAATAGCTTTGATACTGGGGCTACCCAACCGTGGTCGCGACTTTACATTGGTTAGACTTCCCTGTTTAGAGTTAACTCATATTAACTTGCATAATGAAATACGAAGCCTTGTCGATGAGGATTGGTCACCCACATTGGAGTCTAGACGAGTGAACATCTTAATTAGGTATTTGTTGACAGTTTTTTTTCCCGTTGAAGACGCTTAAGATTCCAAGTTGTTTGGCCGCCGTGAACTGTGTTAGTGCTTTCAAAGAGTACAATTGGTCGAAGGTCATACATACATTCTTGCATTCATAGCTGGACAGTCTTAGTCATGTCACTGCAATTCGAGACGTAGGCACATGTTTGGGTTATCTTGAAGGCTGCTCCACGATCTTATTGGTATGACATACATTTATATCTCTTCTTTTGCACTGAATTGTATATTTATAATTAACATGTGTTTTTTGTAGGTGTGATTTTATGAGCACACCAATGTTCAGAGAGTAGTTCATTATCTAGTCCGGCCTCGGATATGTCGATGGTCCGAGAAGATCAGATATAGTGCGAAGTTTTGTTTTGAGTTGCGAACTGAACTGAGGAAACCTAACCAGGTGCCTACAGATAATTCAATGTGGCAGACTTTTATTTCTTTTAATAAATCTATAATTGTTTGTGTTTTATTTTGTAGGTTAGAAGTAAGTTTGGAAGTATAACCGAGGATGAGAAGCAACTCCTTGGTTCGGAGGAGGTGAAGTCTGATTTTGAAGATGTTAAGCAAACAAAGAAAAAGAGAGGTATAAATGTGAAGGAGATTGAGGAAGACTCGAATTTTGAGGCTATTGATAAGGTGAAATTTAAGGAGGAGAAGAAGAAGGTTGTTAGGACAAATGAGAAGAGATTACTTAGGAGAGCGATGAAGGATAAGGAGAAGAGAAGAAAGAAAGATGCTCTCCAATATGCTGAAGGTTGGAGAGCAATGGAGTCTCGGCTGTGGGTGTTTATAGGAGATGAAATTGGAAGGGTGGAAAGATCTTTGAAGAGTTTCTGTGAGAGTTGGTTTGAGAGATTGCAAGCAACCACATCTCAATCAATGCCTCATAGTGTAACACCTCCCCTGTAATGACCATATAATATGGGTCCGGCCGGGACCCCACAGCATATAACTGCCACAGGTTTAGTATTAAAAGATGATATTAACTACCCAATCTCATAACTCAGACAACACAGCGAAAACAAACTAAGCCACAGAGATTGTCCATACTACAAAGGAGTCCGACTGGCCTTAAGGCCTTACAAAACAATGTCCAAAACATCAAACATTCCATAATAAAAGACATCCCAACAAAAGGGGAAGGATAGTTTTTCCCTATACTACCTCGGCATGCAAGCCGGATATAACAAAGTACGAAGAAAGTAATGCAGGAAATCAACTAAGCACTTCGTGAAGCTTTAGGCCTTTTTGGCTGGCGCGCTGGGTCCAGCCTGCGATTCTTGCCCTGCAACCAAATCACAAAGAGCGGTAAACGAGGGTCAGCTATGGCTGACCACAAGCGGTGTAACAACATCCCTCCTCCCGGCCGTCCTAGCGGACCCCGGGGAACTACTTCACCCTGCAAGTCAGCACTTCGTATGCAAAAGTACATAAAGGAAAGCAACATAAATACTGGCATGAGTGTCGCAAGCATCATCCACGTTTCTATGTTGAGCAGGTAATAAAAGGGGCCTAACAATGCAAAATGAGTGCAAGCCCGGGTTTCACCCAAGGCGCCCTAAAGCGTATGAATCTAACACATCATCATACATCACCAACACAAGGGTACTCATTACTTCCCCACAAGGGCATCAAAACCCAAGGCCAAGCGCTCTCGCTGAGACCCACCTCGCCTGGCCCACCATGCCATCGGGCTTGTCTGACAGCTCACACGCTCGGGCCGCCAACAACGCACCAAGACCGATTCTAAGAATTCTGGCCAACCAAAATGTCCCAAGGCCCTGGGCTTACTTTCGGGACAACGTCCACCGATTGCCTCGCCTGGCGACCGTCAACGGACTCAACCGTAGCACAGACATTCTCGTTAGTCAACAATCGAAGGGAATAATCTTGCCGGGACACTCTTCACACGTGAATCTCAGTCTTCACGGGATAGCCAGCCGACCACAAAGACCAATCGCGCCTTCGCACAACACTAGGCATCACAAGCCCCAAAATCCGCACATTATTTCTCCGCCCTAAACCCAACATTCGTTACCACACGAAGCTACAAAGGCATCACAACGACGAGTTCGCCGTAATCGGATTTCTAACAAAACCCCTAAAATGCGCGTAAATCAACATCACCGGATCGGACCAACGGCCACAAATCCGGCTTCACCCACAATGCCTAATCCGCTAACGAAGCGGATCTCTAGTGCAAAACATGCCGGGGACGGACACAATCAACCCGGTGGTTTATCTTGAACCAAGGCGACCCGGATCCCTCTCACTCGACGGATCCGGTGCCAAAATGCAGAAAAAGAAGGGATGCCAAACACGCATCCTAAAGACCGGGAGGAGAAATGTCGTTACCTTTTGAGATCTCCTCCTAGACATGAGAAGCTTGCAACCACACGGTGGAGAAGAAGCGCCTTGATGCCCTCTACGCACTGCTGGTCTCGGATCGGCGAACGGAGCTCCGAAGCTCCGGCAATGGCGGATTCCCCTTCTTCTTCCTCCTTGCCTCCTCCTCCTTTCTCCAACCTAAGAGAGAGAAAGCCTTGGAAATAATGAGGGTTTAACTCCTCTACCAAGCCCTAAAACCCCCCAGCCAACCATCGCAGCCGTTGGATCAATTTCCAATAGATTTGGACGGACCGATCTCCTTCTCCGCTCAAAATCGCGGAGCAGAATAAACAGGGCGCACGATCACATGCGCACGGTCACTGGTCGTGCGCGAAGAGGACACTGGTCGTGCACACTGTTCGAGACAGAACTCCGAATCCTTGCGAATTAACGCACGATCACATGCGCACGGTCACTGGTCGTGCACGAAGAGGACACTGGTCGTGCGCACTGTTCGAGACAGAACTCCGAATCCTTGCGAATTAACGCACGATCACATGCGCACGGTCACTGGTCGTGCGCGAAGAGGACACTGGTCGTGCGCAGAGAACAACTATGGAATTTTAGCCTATCCCGAACGCAGCACTACCACTCCGCCTACCTCGCTGAACTACGATTTTTGGGGTGTTACAACTCCACCCCCCCTTAAACGAATTTTGTCCCGAAATTTCAGATTTTAAACAGGGAATTCATAACGCATACCTGGAGTGAAAAGTTCCGGGAAATCCTCCCGCATCGCTTGCTCACGCTCCCAAGAGAATTCGTCTCGCCCGTAGTTGTCCCATCGCACCTTTACAAGTTTGACTTGCTTGTTACGCAACTGCCGGACTTCTGAATCCTCCACGCACACCGGGCGAACCCTCGCCCCCAAGTTCTCCATCACCGGCACCGCCGCCGCTTCGACCACGACGCTCGGCTCCACCAAAGCTTTCCTCAGTACGGAGACATGAAAAACGTCATGTAATCCACTCAGCTCTGCGGACAACGCCAAACGATAGGCTGCTTCGCCTATACGCTCCGTAACCTCGAACGGACCCAAATATCTCGGACTCAACTTCTTGAGTCGCCGCACCCGCGAAACACCCTTGAACGGCTTGATCTTCAAGTAGACCATGTCGCCCACTACAAACTCCACATTTCTGTGGCGCGCATTAAAATACTTCGCTTGTCGATCCTGAGCAACCTTCATGCGCTCCTGAATCGTCCGCACAATCTCGCAAGCATCTTCCACCACTTGCTTTCCCAAAAGCTTAGTGTCTCCCACCTCTGCCCAAGACATCGGCGTTCGACACTTCCTTCCATACAAAGCTTCGTATGGCGCCATCTTGATACTCGCCTGGAAGCTATTATTATAGGCGAACTCCACCATGAAAAGGTGGTCCTCCCAACCTTTGCCAAAGTCGAGAGCACACATCCTCAACATGTCTTCCAACGTACGGTTCGTTCGCTCCGTCTGACCATCGGTCTGCAGATGGAACGCGGTGCTAAACTTGAGCTTCGTGCCTAGACTTTTCTGCACTAATCTCCAGTCCTTCGATGTGAATCGCCCATCGCGATCACTAACGATGCTCTTCGGAATCCCGTGCAACCGCACAATGTTTCGAACATAAAGCTCCACGAGCTTCTCCACGCCATCGCTTTTCTGATTCGGAATGAAGTGGGCCACCTTCGTCAGGCGATCCACTATCACCCAAATCGCATCGTTACCCTGCTGCGATCGAGGCAAACCATGCACAAAATCCATAGAGATGTCATCAAATTTCCATTCGGGGATGGGAAGAGGCTTCAAGAACCCGTCGGGCCTTTGGCACTCAGCCTTCACCAAGGCACAAGTCTGACATCGGCTCACGTACTCGGCTACATCCCGCTTCATCCCAGGCCACCAAAAAGATTTCTTCAAATCCGCGTACATCTTTGTACTTCCTGGATGAACGGAGTACTTCGTAAAGTGAGCTTCAAACATCAACTCCTCGCGAAGCTTGCCGAAGCGCGGAACACAGATCCTCCCGTCTCTCCTCAGAATTCCACCAACCATCTCCAAGGCAGTGCCTTCGCTTTGCTGAGCCTCCAACACCAACTGTTGGCACTCTTCGTCCGCACTGGTCGCCTCTCGGATTTGATCCGTTATATCACACTGCATTTCAATCCAGTTCAAACGAGCTATGCTAGACTCACCTCTAGCCACACAAGAAATGTCAAGAGACTCCAAGTCTCGAATCAAACGCTCGCTATGCGCCTCCATCCAATTACCTTGCCCGGAGTACTTCCTACTCAAAGCATCCGCCACCACGTTGGCTTTACCCGGCGTATACTGAATCTCCACGTCGTAGTCCCCAAGGAACTCGACCCACCTACGCTGCCGCATATTCAGATCTTTTTGGTCTAGGAGATACCTCAGGCTTTTGTGATCCGTGAAGATCTCCACCTTCGCACCATAAACATAGTGTCTCCACAGTTTTAGCGCAAAGATTACCGCCGCCAACTCCAGATCATGGACGGGATAATTCCTCTCATGAGTCTTTAACTGCCTTGACCCATACGCTATCACCTTGCCGTGCTGCACCAGCACGCAACCCAACCCGCAACCTGACGCGTCGCTAAAGATCTGAAATCCTTCCGTCCCACTAGGAAGACTAAGGATTGGGGCAGACATCAATCTTTCCTTCAAATTCTCGAATGCCTGGGCACACTCCGGTGTCCAAACAAACCTCTGGTCCTTGCGAGTGAGTGTGGTGAGGGGCAACGCCATCCGCGAAAAGTTCTCCACGAATCTTCTGTAATAACCGGCTAGTCCAAGGAAGCTCCGGACTTCCGCCACGGTTCTCAATACAGGCCAACCCTTAATGGCTTCAATCTTCGCTGGATCTACCGCCACCCCATCTCCACTAATTATGTGCCCCAAGAAAGCCACCTTCTCGATCCAAAACTCACATTTTGAGAACTTAGCATAAAGCTGATTCTCCCTTAGAGTCTGCAATACTTGCCTCAAGTGAGACTCATGCTCTGCCTCCGATTTTGAATACACCAAAATATCATCAATAAACACCACCACGAACGAATCTAAGAACGGGCGAAAAACCCTGTTCATCAAATCCATGAACACAGATGGCGCGTTCGTCAGTCCGAACGGCATCACCGAAAACTCGTAGTGTCCATAACGAGTCCCAAACGCTGTCTTGGCAACGTCCTCTTCTCGAATCTTCAACTGGTAGTACCCCGATTTCAAATCCAACTTGGAGTACACCACCGACCCCACTAACTGGTCGAACAAATCATCGATTCGGGGAATCGGATATTTATTCTTGACGGTCAACTTATTTAGCTCACGGTAATCAATGCACAACCGCATACTTCCGTCCTTTTTCTTCACAAACAAAACCGGTGCGCTCCACGGCGAAGAGCTGGGCCTAATGTACCCTTGCTCTAACAACTCTTGCAACTGAACCCTTAGCTCGGCCAGTTCCTTCGGTGCCATCCTAAATGGAGGACGCGACACCGGCCTCGCACCCGGTACCAACTCTATCGAGAAATCGATTTCACGCTGAGGAGGTGCTCCCGGAAGCTCCTCGGGGAATACATCCTCAAATTCTTCCACCACCGGAACTTCTCTAATAGCCAACTTTGTGGAGTGAGCCTCCAACAAAGCTAAAAACGCCTCGCCTCCTTGATTCACCGCACGCCTCATTTGCATAGCGGAAATCAGGGAGCAAGCCACTCCGCTTAGGCCTTCAAACTTGACCTCTGCTCTACCTTCAGCTCTCAGGGTTACCACCTTCAACTGGCAGTCGATACTAGCTCGCTGCTCTGCAAGCCAGTCCATTCCCAAGATAACATCGAATTCGGCTAGTGGCAGAATCGCTGCTACCAACACGAAATCACAATCGCCAATTTGCATCACAATGCGTCCCTTCCTCATGGTAGTCATGAAAGACCCATTCGGCATACGCACACTCAGCTCCACTCCTGCCACTACGGGCTCAGCACCAATCTTCCGGATAAAACTTTCCGCAAGAAAAGAGTGTGACGCCCCCATGTCGAACAACACTCGAGAGGGGTAGCCCGAAACTAGCACGAAACCTAACCACGTGCAAAACAAACATGAAAGGCCGCAAACTACATTATAGTAACAAACGAAACTTAAACCTTTCGTACCTGTCACCACATCGGGTTGACGTATCGCTTCCTGTTGCCCAAGATTATAGGCCCTAGGCTGCACTGGAGGGAACCACGAAGCACTCGACTCCGCCGCTTTCCCCTTCTCTGCAACACTGGGACCCGAACGCACCGATTGATCTTGTCTCGGCTCTGGCCCAGCTCCGCCCTCGGTACAAAAACGACTAATGTGACCCACCTTGCCACACTGGTAACAAGTAACCGGACCTTTGGAACGGAAATCTCCCGAAGGTGCGCCACTTCTCTCCCCAGGCCTATTAGGACGGGGCTTCTTCTTCCATCGGCTGCCCTCGGACTTCCACTGGGACTGAGACTTAGA
This sequence comes from Dactylorhiza incarnata, assembly GCA_033032865.1. Taxonomy (NCBI): domain Eukaryota; kingdom Viridiplantae; phylum Streptophyta; class Magnoliopsida; order Asparagales; family Orchidaceae; genus Dactylorhiza; species Dactylorhiza incarnata. Next base: position 1,438,378 of record JAWHQI010000450.1, read on the forward strand.
AGGCTTTCCATCTCCCTGCCTTGCCGCAACACCCTTTCGACGTTGAGTTCGCTCCAAGTCGCTCTCCAGCGTGCGAGCGGCTTCGACCAACTCATTGAATCCCGCATTCTTCAAGGCTATGAGTGGTTGCCTTAAATTTTCCCTCAACCCTTGATAAAAGAGGTTATCTCTCTCTTCATCATCTGCCATTGTCGTGCCCGCATACCGACCCAACCGAGTGAACTCTTGCAGATATTCATCCACCGTCTTCTCCCGCTGCACCAAATGCAGAAACTGCCACTGCAGTGCTAACCTTGTTGAAGCCGGAATGTAACGCTTTAGGAAAGCGTTTCCGAACTCCTCCATGGACGGAACACGCCCAACAAAAAGTCGACCGTTATGGTTCACCCACCACAACTTCGCATCGCCCTCTAACATGAAGCTCGCAAAGTGAGACTGCCTCTCAGCTGGGGTCTCAGCTGCCTTCAAGAGCTCCTGGATCCTCGAAAGCCAATCCTCGGCATCCGTTGGAGTGCCCACTCCCTTGAATGTCGGAGGGTGGAAACTCAAGAAATACTTCATGAATCGATCACCCATCGGAATAGCTCTCTCCGCTAGAGGCTCTGCTTGCCTTACTTCGACATCCGGTGTATCCGGCGTAGCCGCCGGAGTGACAGGGGTCGCAACTTGCACCACCGGCGTAGGAACCCGTGGCATCGCTCCAGCTTGAGCCGCTACCATTGCCTCCGCTAGCATGCGACAGAAATCAGCCGGGGACATGCCCACATTCATGAGGCCTGGAGCAGTATCACTACTCCCCGAAGGCTCCTCTTGCCTCCTCGATGTCCCCGCATCGTCGCCAACATCCTTTCATAAGCAAGGAAACAAATAAACGCTCATCAGGATCTAAACGCAAGACCCGAACGCAGGGATACTCATGATCCCGCACAATACTCCTATGTGAACAATCTCTTACGCGATCCAAAAACACTAGACCTCGCAAGAATACTAGAACCAACCTAGCTCTGATACCAAATTGTAACACCTCCCCTGTAATGACCATATAATATGGGTCCGGCCGGGACCCCACAGCATATAACCGCCACAGGTTTAGTATTAAAAGATGATATTAACTACCCAATCTCATAACTCAGACAACACAGCGGAAACAAACTAAGCCACAGAGATTGTCCATACTACAAAGGAGTCCGACTGGCCTTAAGGCCTTACAAAACAATGTCCAAAACATCAAACATTCCATAATAAAAGACATCCCAACAAAAGGGGAAGGATAGTTTTTCCCTATACTACCTCGGCATGCAAGCCGGATATAACAAAGTACGAAGAAAGTAATGCAGGAAATCAACTAAGCACTTCGTGAAGCTTTAGGCCTTTTTGGCCGGCGCGCTGGGTCCAGCCTGCGATTCTTGCCCTGCAACCAAATCACAAAGAGCGGTAAACGAGGGTCAGCTATGGCTGACCACAAGCGGTGTAACAACATCCCTCCTCCCGGCCGTCCTAACGGACCCCGGGGAACTACTTCACCCTGCAAGTCAGCACTTCGTATGCAAAAGTACATAAAGGAAAGCAACATAAATACTGGCATGAGTGTCACAAGCATCATCCACGTTTCTATGTTGAGCAGGTAATAAAAGGGGCCTAACAATGCAAAATGAGTGCAAGCCCGGGTTTCACCCAAGGCGCCCTAAAGCGTATGAATCTAACACATCATCATACATCACCAACACAAGGGTACTCATTACTTCCCCACAAGGGCATCAAAACCCAAGGCCAAGCGCTCTCGCTGAGACCCACCTCGCCTGGCCCACCATGCCATCGGGCTTGTCTGACAGCTCACACGCTCGGGCCGCCAACAACGCACCAAGACCGATTCTAAGAATTCTGGCCAACCAAAACGTCCCAAGGCCCTGGGCTTACTTTCGGGACAACGTCCACCGATTGCCTCGCCTGGCGACCGTCAACGGACTCAACCGTAGCACAGACATTCTCGTCAGTCAACAATCGAAGGGACTAATCTTGTCGGGACACTCTTCACACGTGAATCTCAATCTTCACGGGATAGCCAGCCGACCACAAAGACCAATCGCGCCTTCGCACAACACTAGGCATCACAAGCCCCAAAATCCGCACATTATTTCTCCGCCCTAAACCCAACATTCGTTACCACACGAAGCTACAAAGGCATCACAACGACGAGTTCGCCGTAATCGGATTTCTAACAAAACCCCTAAAATGCGCGTAAATCAACATCACCGGATCGGACCAACGGCCACAAATCCGGCTTCACCCACAATGCCTAATCCGCTAACGGAGCGGATCTCTAGTGCAAAACATGTCGGGGACGGACACAATCAACCCGGTGGTTTATCTTGAACCAAGGCGACCCGGATCCCTCTCACTCGACGGATCCGGTGCCAAAATGCAGAAAAAGAAGGGATGCCAAACACGCATCCTAAAGACCGGGAGGAGAAATGTCGTTACCTTTTGAGATCTCCTCCTAGCCATGAGAAGCTTGCAACCACACGGTGGAGAAGAAGCGCCTTGATGCCCTCTACGCACTGCCGGTCTCGGATCGGCGAACGGAGCTCCGAAGCTCCGGCAATGGCGGATTCCCCTTCTTCTTCCTCCTTGCCTCCTCCTCCTTTCTCCAACCTAAGAGAGAGAAAGCCTTGGAAATAATGAGGGTTTAACTCCTCTACCAAGCCCTAAAACCCCCCAGCCAACCATCGCAGCCGTTGGATCAATTTCCAATAGATTTGGACGGACCGATCTCCTTCTCCGCTCAAAATCGCGGAGCAGAATAAACAGGGCGCACGATCACATGAGCACGGTCACTGGTCGTGCGCGAAGAGGACACTGGTCGTGCGCACTATTCGAGACAGAACTCCGAATCCTTGCGAATTAATGCACGATCACATGCGCACGGTCACTGGTCGTGCGCGAAGAGGACACTGATCGTGCGCACTGTTCGAGACAGAACTCCGAATCCTTGCGAATTAACGCACGATCACATGCGCACGGTCACTGGTCGTGCGCGAATAGGACACTGGTCGTGCGCAGAGAACAGCTATGGAATTTTAGCCTATCCCGAACGCAGCACTACCACTCCGCCTACCTCGCTGAACTACGATTTTTGGGGTGTTACACATAGGCCATCAAGCACGCCATCCCCTCCCCATGATAAAGTTCCCCGAACATAGACTTTACCTCCCCCACTTCACCCGAAGTCACCCTTGTCCCCCCAACTCAAATTGTTACACTGACTGAAGAAGCATCTGAGAGTCTTGTTAAAGTGCGAAGCATTATTCGTCATGTGAAGCAGAGGGTCTACCAGAAGAAGAAGGTACTTGGCACCCCTCTTGTCGACAAAGAGGTTATTTTGGAGCCTAGCTTTCCCGGTAGACCATATATTACCCCTCGGATCCTAGAGACTATTGATTTTGTTCTTATGCGGTTCCCAAACAGGTAAATCGTACTTACCATGCTCAAATTTTCATAGCAAATCTCTCGTAGACTTATTTTACATTTTTTATTCCAGGTCCCAAGTAATTTTTGAGAGTGGGAACATCGTACTAACTAGAGGTGGAGTAGACGACCTTTTGGGCAATGGTTGGTTAACGTACACTCACCTGAATGCATATGCAGTGGTCCTTAGTGCCAAGAGGAAAAGATCAAAGATATGGTTCAAAAGTTTTCTGTCCGTTTCACCGGATCATGCAGTACGTGCTTCAACACAATATTTCATTTGTTTTCAATATTTCTTTTATGTTAATCACCTACTTAAATTTGTAGTACTATAAAAAGAACAAAGTTCGAAATTGCAAAAACATGTTGAGCCATATAACACCGGCCAATGTGGAGTCTTCAGATATAATTGTAATGTCATGCCACCTGGAGAGTCAATGGGCATTGTTAGTTTGTCGCCTCAAGGAAAATCATTGGGATTTTTATCATGCCAACCCATCAATAATAGAAAAACAACAGAAGCCGTGAATTCACAATTAAGTAAAGATGTCCCATCAAGTACAAAAGGACAGGCAGCTACAAACCTCCTGCAATCCATCAGAGTACAAAATTTTCCCTATGGCAACATCTCAAAACACTCACTCACATCTGTCACTAATGGTAATGAAGGTATCGTAGTCTCAGGCCCTGTGGCCCTGGCCTGGCTGTCCTCCTGCGTCGTACGCTGTTTCTCCACCTGTCATTGGGTGTCCTCCTAAAAATAGTGACGTAGCAACCGTTAGTCATAAAGACTAAGTGGTTTCACATCCTCTCCCCCGACGACTCTTTGGTACTGGGCGGAAGGAAAGAGGGAGAACGCTGCAATATAATCAGTAATATACAATATAGCAAATTGCAAGGACATATAAATCACAGTAGAGAGTCAAGAGTATAAAAGTACATTTACACTAGCAGTATAGTCAGCAACAGAGTATAATAGTACATCTACTCTAGCAGTATAGTCAGCAACAGAGTATAATGGTACATCTACTCTAGCAATATAGTCAACAACAGAGTATAATAGAGCAAGTATATACAAAACTGAATTAAACTTAACGTATAAGAATGCTCAGACAAGCTTATAAGTTAAGGGACTTTTGCAATAATAAGAAACTCATCATATAAAGGTGCGCATACAAGTTTATATGATGAGGATCTTTATGCGGTGCGATGCAACGAAATACAATGAATGTATGTATGATGACTCACACATGATTTACTCACGCACTCTAATTTGATATGTCAACATATACTTGTACTTCTCGCTTTTCGAGGGTAGCTAACCACTCAGGTACCTCACGTCATGGCCAGACGGAGATAGTGGAACGGGCTTCTCCATTATTATGTGGGTATGCACACTACCAGACCTAGGCCTTATGTATGCCTCAATGCTAAGAACACAACAACAGAGACCCTGCGTAATCTTGCTCTCTAAACCACCTGAGTCTTATGACGCGGAAGGGGTCTTTGGGAAGTAAAGACTAAGAGCCCAGCCCAACCGGTCAAGATTTATCTGCCAGCTGCCGTCAGTGTGACAACTAGTGAGGCCGTAGATCTGCCACAAGCAATCCTCTAATAAGGATCATTATGCAATTGTGTGAATACACACACCCAAGTAATTCCCATGCTCAACTCATGATATCAAGCACCCAAGGACTCCTAACCAAGTCCATAACATAATTACTATTACAAGTTCAATCGATGCTAATTAGCATACAAGGACCTACCAACAGAGTCCTTAACTAATACCTTAGGATATAACTACCAACTGGGTCCTTAACAAAACACCTTAGGATATAACTATATCCTATAATCCACACCAACCATCACTGCTCCTCATACCGAGTTGGCATAACTCTCGTGCAGTGGCATGTGTGTATATGAGAAATACTCTATTTGATCCTATAGGACTACTTGTGTGTTTAATGCCAGGTTCAAGTTTACTTTATAAATCTGCCCAAACGTACTAACCATACCAATCCTCATGCTCGATTCACAACATGCTTGAACACAATCGAATTCATAATCTCTATTCGATCACGCTTAGTCAGTACCAATCATCCCGTGCCCGTTCTCCTAAAGGGTCATCGATCATAATCTCTGCTAAGCGGTTATCACAAATCTAACTCTCTGATAGATTCTCAAGTGATATAGATACGGATTCATACATGTTTCCAAAATCCTTGTCTAAATAAGCATCTTAAATTATAACAACACATTTAATTAAGGACTCATTTCAAAGCCAAATCCTCTAAAACTTCTACCATAGGTCATAATTGTACAACCCCGTATTCGCCGAGTGGGTCCCAAAGACCCCGTGGGGGGTCAAGATGCAGAATAGGAGTCCAAGGGCCCTTGGGCGAGTGAGGCCCCACTCGCGGGGCACTCGCTTGGTGTCAGAGCAGATAGGCGAGAGCGGGTACCCAAGATCTCGCCCGCCAAGCGAGTCGAGCGCCTGGCGAATGGTGTCCTCATGGGCCATTCGCCCGGTGAAATATGGCAAGCAAGGAGCCTGGCGAGTGGTGCCTTCACGGACCACTCGCCCAAAAGTCTTTGGGGGAAAATTACCTAGGTACCCTTTGTGGGTTGCCAATAGCCCTCCAGAACAGCGGAGTTAGGCTGTTAGCATACCAATTTGGGGTGCGATTAGTAAAACCAAAAGGCGGATTTACGCTATTTGCAGTCGAAGACTAGAAAATCTATAAATAGACCCTTAAGGGCACCTTGGAGGAGATCAGATCTTTTGAGCTCTCTCCTCCAGGCTATTTTCGGAGTTGGCTGCTAGTGTCCTCCAAGGTGCCCGGCTAAGCATTGGTTTGGGAGGGGAAGATCTCTAAGATCTTCTGGGTGTGTGGCGGGACCTCCTCGCTACAGCCTTGGGTCTTTTCCAGATTTTTCATCCACGGTCAGGAGAGTTTAGTGAGGGAGAAGTAGGCACGGGCTATACCCCCAAGTAGGTCCGAACTCTAGAGTCTGGTTGCCGGTTTCAATATTTTTGGTATGGTGAGCGTGGACCGTAGCCAGTGCAAGAAAATCTCAGGCTGAGCTTGATGGCAAGAGATGGAAGAGATGGTTCCAACCCAGGTCACTCGCAGTCGCCGAAAGCAATGGAGTGGCTAGAGATGTTCGAGAACTTCAAGCGGGAGGTCAAGCAGACCATGCATGTGGCTCTCGCCGGGAGAGGCAAGTGTGAGATGCCTGTGGTTCCGCCCCAGCAGATTGGCGAGAACGCTCTGGGCCAGCGGCTTGAGAAGGAGGTAGCGGCGGAAGCAAGCGCGAGAGATCTCCTTGGGCGGCAGCTGTTTAGCTGCCCGGCGAGTGCGGAGGTGTGCGAGCTGGCTCCGCGCGAAAGGACCACTCGCCGAGCAGGGGAAGGGAGCCCCTTCTGTGAGCTGATCCTCTCGGCCCCGGTTCTAGAGGGGTTCAGAGGGCCGGAGATGTCTTACTATACCGACAAAGATGATCCAGTCCTGCACCTGCAATGGTTTGAGGACATGGTCTCGATCCTTCCAATGACAGATGCCTTCAAGTGTCGGCTCTTTGCCACCACTTTGAAGGAGAAGGCGAGGGACTGGTTCCACCAGCTCCCCGTGGGTTCTATCTACGCCTTTGAGGACTTGCGCCGAAGCTTCAGGTTGCGTTTCTCAACGTCAAAGAAGAGGAAGAAGGATGCAGAGGCGCTTTTCAAGATCAAGCAAGGGTCTGGGGAGTCATTGGCCCATTACGTGGATAGGTTCCAAGAATAGGTCCTGGAAGTCCAGGAGAGTTTACCCTCCAGCTAGCCTTCATAGTGAGGCTCCAGGAGGAGTTCTTCAAAATGGACTTGAAGCGGAAGGCCCCTCTGTCCTTCGAGGTGCTGATGGAGTTGGCGGCGGAAGAGATCGAGGGAGTGGCCGCCAACCCCGAGTTTGCAAAGAGGTTGGCAAGGCTGAGCGAGCCAGAGGTGAGGCAGCAGGAGGGAAGAATAAGGGATGCCCCCAGAGGCCAGGGGTTCCGGGGGCAGCAACGGGATTGGGAGTATCATGAGCCCAATAATCGGCTGGCTTGGAGGCCCCAGGAGGGACCGACGAGAGGTCAGGAAAGAGATCACCAGCAAAGGGGGGAGGTGAGGGACAATCATCCGGGATGGAGGAAAGGTCCTAGACCACCTCACCCCCTCGATAGCAAGCCATGGCGGTAGGTCGAGGAAGAGGAGGAAGAGGAAGAGGAGGAAGAGGGGGCAGGGTGGCATTGCCCTATTGCGACATCCATCAGGAGGAAGGTCACGCGACGGCCACCTGGCCGGAGTTTCTGGAGATGAGGGGAAGAGGTCAGCAGCAGCAGCGACCTGTAAGGATTGAAGAAGTGCTACCCGGAGAAGAAGAAGATGGATGCGAAGATAGGACGGATGTAGGAGCCAGGGGAAGGATCAGAGTGATCCATGGTGGGGTGGGAATAGAGGTGACTCGCAAGAGAAGCTTCCAGACAATGTCCCGGAGGAGCGTCGCGTCGACCTCCCGAACCCCACCCCCTTCGGAGAAGCTCACCTTTTCATCAGAAGATATGCCAGACTTCGAAGACCCGTTCTGTGATGCCTTGGTGATCCAGACGGCGATCGAAAACTTCACAGTCTCCCGAATCTTGGTCGACAATGAGAGCTCCGTGAATGTGATTTTCAAGAAAGCCTTTGACGCGTTGGAGGTGGAAGCAAAGAGAGTGCAGGACTCAGATGGACCCCTGTTTGGGTTTTAAGGGGAGAGGAAAGAGGTCGAGGGAGGAGTTGGCCTCCAGGTAACATTGGGAGGGGTCCCCAGGAACTGTCAGTTCGTCATCGTTGACGCTCCAAGCAGCTACAATGCCATATTCAGATGCCCTCTCATCAGCACCTTCAGGTGCGTTCCCTCGTCCTTTCACCAGTGATTGAAGTTCCGCAGTGGAGGAGTCCAGGTCCGGATCCAGAGGGATGCAAAGGTGGCGAGGCAGTGCTACGTGACTGTCGTCAACACCATCTCCTGGATGGCGGCGGCTGGAAGGGTGGACAAAGAGATGAAGGGGCTAGAGGGGCCAGGAGGAGAAAGGAAGGAAGGAGAAGGAGGGAGCAATATCCCAGGAGAAGGGAGGAAAGTGGCTCTGGAGGAGCGTGACGAGCCGATGGAGGAGGAGGCTGCGGTGGAAGAGGAGACCATGCCCGAGGGAAGGGAGGCAAGGGGCAGATGGGAAGAGCCGGCCCGTCTTGAGGCGGCTGAAGAAGTGGTCGAGATGGAGGTCACCACCCAGGAGGGGAGAGTGGAGAAGGTGCGGATCAGCGGGGTCCTTGGCCCAGAGGACAGGAAGAGGATGCTGGAATGCATCCAGAGGAGCGTGGACATCTTCGCATGGGGCGCGACTGTCATGCCGGGCATCGATGCAGACGTGGCCTGCCACCAACTCAACCTCGAACCAGGGGCCCGCCCCATCAGGCAGAAGAGGAGGGTCATCGCCGACAAGCTGGAGGGGCCGATCCGCGAGGAGGTGGAGAAGCTCCTCAAAGCAGGTTTTGTATCGGAGATCCAATATCCAGGCTAGGTCTCCAATGTCGTCATGGTGAAAAAGGGAAATGGACACTGGCGTATGTGTATCGATTTTTCTCTGTTAAACAAAGTCTGTCCTAAGGATTGTTACTATTTGCCTTGAATCAACGCGCTGGTTGACTCAGCCGTTGGTTTCTCTGTAATGTCTTTCTTAGATGCTTTTTCAGGTTATCATCAGATTAGGATGCATCCTCCGTACATCAAAGACGTCTCCTTCATCACAAGAGAAGGGTGCTATAGCTACAAGATGATGCCATTCAGACTGAAGAATGTGGGGGCGACATACCAAAGAATGATGGACCGGGTATTCTGGGAGCAGAGAGGAAGAAACTTGGAGGTTTACGTGGATGACCTCATGGTTAAGAGTAAGAGTGTGAGCTCTCACCTCCAGGATCTCGAGGAGACCTTCGCCACTCTGTGCAAGTACAAGATGCGGCTGAACCCCCTGAAGTCTGTATTTGAGGCCAGCAAGGTGAAGTTTCTGGGTCACCTTCTTACCCCAGCAGGGGTGGAACCAAACCCGGACAAGGTTAAAGCCATAATGGAGTTGGGATCGCCGTGAAGCACTAAGGAAGTCCAGCGCCTAACTGGGAAGCTCACGGGGTTGAGTAGGTTTCTCTCCCGAGCCTCCTCCTCCACAACACTTCGCGCGATCTTCGACATCTACCACGCCGGGAGACCAAAAGCTGCTCTTCGCCTCTTCACCTCCTATATCGGCCTCCATTCCTCTCCTCCACTCGCAAACAGGATTCCGGCAACTTCAGATGTTACATTTTCGATCCATCCTCTACTGATCCAGGTGAACGCTGCCTCCTTTGCATCCTTCTTCAACACCATTCCTAAAGGCCATTGCAGAACATCTTTACCAGGTATAGCTACTATTTCTTTCTCTTTCCTGAAATTTTATAAATTTTGTTTTGCTTGCTCTGCTTTTGGGAGGATTCACGTCCGCGCCTATACAAACGTCCTTCCTTCAACTTTTCCATTTCTTCCTCCTCAAATCTCCCAGCAAATCCATTCACACGCTCACCTAAACTCTGCGACGAAGAAGGATGCAGCCAGTCGAAAGCTCCTCAGATTTCTCGTCGGTCCTCTACCTCTGTAAGCATTTTCGATTCCAGTCAAAATTTATTCTCAGTTTTTTTGGCTTTCGTTTGAGTTCTCTTTTGATTCCTGCATTTACCTCACCGATCTATCATTTCTTTTCTAATTCCAGTCACTTTTTCCCAGCAACGGCTAAAGCTTTATCTTCCCGGTCATCCAACATCAAACTGTAGGAAAAAGGAACAACAAGTGGGGGAAAGTAGACGGTACTACTCAGATTGCATTCATACAAAAATCAGGTTTACAAAAGGTTACAATGGCTGAGTGCAGATAGCAAAATGCATACATGGATCTTACTTCCTTACTTCCACTCTGAAAACACAAAACACAACAGTCCCTTATATATATAGGACTTTACAAACATATATCATGATAACTTAACAGTACATATTTATGATAGCAGGAATGGGAGCTGACTCATGGCTCGAGGTGGAGTGGCCCTTCTCTGTCTGGCCATCCTGAGGCGCCTTCTCCTTCTTCCTTTGCGTGTGGTTCTTTGTCGGCGCCTGTATCCTTTGAAGCTTGATTAAGGCTGCTTTGATTATCTCCTAACACCCTCTCATAATCAAAGCAGTTGGTAATGCTCATCTTCTTCCTCAATTCTTCGAAGTTTTTGCTGGTGAGGGGTTTGGTCAGGAGATCTGCAAGTTGGTTCTTGGATTCACAGTATTTGAGTTCTAACTCTCCATTAGTGACTAGATCTCGAATATGATGAAGCTTTAGCTCCATATGTTTTGACTTCTTGTGGAAGATAGGATTCTTGGCTAGGGCAATGGCAGAGGTGTTGTCCACATGAATTTCTGTAGGAATTTTTTCTCCTAACAGTTCAAAAATGAGATTGCGTAGCCAAATCCCTTCTCTAGCTGCTTCACTCAGTGCTGTATACTCTGCTTCAGTGGACGATAGGGTGACACAACCCTGTTTTCTGGAACTCCAGGAGACAGGTTTGTGGCCGATGAAGAAGATGTGGCCAGATGTGCTTCTTCTGTCGTCGACACACCCGCCCCAATCACTGTCTGAGTAGCCAGTCAGAACTTCTCCTTTCTCCTTTTCATATTTTAGGCCGTAATTTCTGGTACCATTGATGTAGCGCAGGATTCTCTTTGCTGCTGATAGATGCTTTGTGCTAGGAGAGTTCATGTACCAAGATACAATACTTACTGAATTCTCTATATCAGGTCTAGTATTAGTTAAGTAGATCAATGATCCAACCAGGCTACGGAATTCCTCTGGATTGGCCTTTTCCTCATCATCATTTAGCTTGAGCTTTTCTCCAACAGTCATGGGCGTAGTGGCTGGCTTAGAGTTTTCCATACCGAATCGATTTAACAGATCTTCTGCATACTTAGTTTGAGTAATAAGGGTTGAGTGAGGAGTTTGGTATATCTGGAGACTGAGAAAATACCTGGTTAGACCCAAATCAGTCATTTTGAACTGAGTTTTGATATGAGTCTTGAACTTTGCTACTGAGCTTTCATCTGATCCTGTTACAAGCAGATCGTCAACATAAAGACATAATAAGATTAGATTTCTATCTCCTTCTTTCTTGAAGTACATGGCTGGTTCACTGATAGTTCTGGAGAATCCTATTTCCAGAAGATTGGAGTCGATTTTGCTGTTCCAGGCCCTTGGTGCCTGCTTTAGCCCATAAAGAGCTTTTTTCAGCTTATAGCACTTTCCTTCTTCTCCCTTTACCACATATCCCTCTGGCTGCATTACATATATTTCCTCTTTTATGTCTCCATTTAAAAACGCCGATTTTACATCCATTTGGTACACCGGATAATTATTTTGAACAGCATGAGCAAGGAGAAATCTAATGGATTCAAAACGAGCCACGGGAGAAAATGTTTCTAAGTAATCGATAGCTGGTCTTTGGGCATAGCCCTTGGCAACTAGACGGGCTTTATATTTCTGGACTTCACCTTCTTCATTATATTTAACTTTGTAGAGCCACTTTAATCCTATGGCTTTCATATTAACTGGTTTACTAACTAGTTCCCAGGTGGAGTTATCTTGTATGGATTGCAATTCCTCCTCCATGGCTGTAATCCATCTTGAATCACTGGCTGCTTCTTGATAGTTGATAGGTTCTTTGACAAGGAAGGCATATTGACATTGGTTATAGATATCAACTACAGATTTATACCTGCGTGGTGATGATGGAGAAGATGAGCCTTCAGAGCTGTGGTCTGATCTTGCCTGCTCAGGATTGGCCGTCTCCTGAGAGGAAGGCATAACCTCACTTTGTTCTTCAAGGGTGATGAGAGGACTTGCAACCCCTGGAGATAGGCTCGGATTCTGAACCATGCTCCAGTCCCAGCTTCATGTCTCATCAATAATGACATTTCTGGTGATAATTAATTTTTGAGAATTTGGATTGTAGACCCTATACCCTTTTGACTGATTACTGTAACCCAAGAGTATTGTCTTCTCTCCTTTTTCTGATAGTTTATCTCTTTGAGGCTCAGATTTTAAAGTATAGGCAATGCTGCCAAATACTTTTAAGTGTTCTATGTTGGGTTTTCTTCCAGTCCAAGCTTCATAAGGAGTTAATTGCTCCAGAGCACGGCATGGAGCTTTGTTGAGCAGGTAAACTGCTGTGCTGACTGCTACACCCCAGTAAGATAGAGGAAGGTTCTTTTCTTGTAACATACATCTGGCCATCTCTATAATTGTTCTATTACGCCTCTCTGCTATTCCATTCTGTTCTGGAGAGTTTCTGGTAGTTAGTTCCCTGTGGATCCCTTGAGATTGACAGTAGTTGATGAATTCATTGCTCATGAATTCACCTCCCCTGTCTGTTCTTAAGGTTTTTATATTGGAGCTGACTTCTTTTTCAACCAGGGCTTTAAACACCAGGAATTTACTGAAGGCTTCTGATTTTGAATTTAACATATATATCCACATCATTCTTGAGTTGTCATCAACTATTAGGAGAAAATACCTTTTGTTGGATATAGAGGGAGTCCTGCTTGGACCCCAGACATCGGCATGGATAAGATCTAATTGCTTAGTAGATCTGTTAGAGGCATGTTGAGGAAAAGGTTGTTTGTGGATTTTGCTTATAGCACAATTCTCACATATACTGATTTTTTCTCCAAGGCTTGGTAACCCAATTACCATGTTTTTGTTACTTAACTTCTTCAAATCACTGAAGTTTAGATGCCCAAATCGTAAGTGTCACTTTACAATATTGCTAACAGATTAACATTTCACATTCCTAGCCTCCTCATATGGCAGATTTAAGGGGAACATCTTATTTTTGCTCATCTTGACTTTGGCTATAATATGAGTATTTTTGTCATATATACTGCACTGCCAATTTTCAAATACAAGTTTGTAACCCTTTTGCACCAGTTGGCTTACACTTAAAAGATTTTGAGTGAGACACGGGACAAAATGGACATCAGAAATATGCTTGTAGGTGCCATTTCTTGTTTTGACAGCAATAGTGCCTTTTCCTTCTATGCATTTGGATGTTCCATCACCAAGAATTACTTGGGATTTGTCTGATTCATCAAGATACACAAAGGCTTGTTTGTTATGGGTCATATGATTGGAACACCCACTATCTAAGTACCATCCATCCTCTTTTTTTCCTTCATTACTGCTGTTAGTGTAAAACACCAGATCTTCTTCCTCTTCTTCACAGATAAAAGCTTCAGTTTTGGTTTGTTCCTCAGTTTTTTTTCCTATGTTTTGTTTGAACCAACAATCCTTCTCAAAGTGAGTTGGTTTCTTACATCTTTTACATTTATAGAAGCAATCATTGGCTTCATGATTGTTCCTTTTACATAGGGTGCAGAATAAGTTGGAGACCATGTGAGATTTCTCTTTATCTAACTTCTCACTGTTTTTCTTATCAGTTTTATATGAGATTAGGAGATGGCTTTGGAATGCATGCTCTAAAGACTGATTTTCATATCTTTTTAGTCTTTCCTCATGAGCTTGCAGGGAGCCCATGAGTTCAGAAATGGTGAGGACATTTAAGTCCTTGGCTTCTTCTATAGCAGTAACCACTTGAGCATATCTAACTGTGAGGGTTCTTAAGATTTTGAGCACTACCTTTTTCTCATCAAGGGTATCCCCATAGCTCCTGATTTGGTTTAAAATAGTGGTGATTTTTGAGAAATATGAGTGAGTGGTATCTTCCTCTTTCATAATTAGAGTATCAAACTCCTGCCATAAGTTCTGAAGTTTTAATGAGATTACCTTGGAGGTTCCTTGGAATTCAGTTTTGAGGATTTCCCATGCTTCTTTTGCAGTGAGGGCCCCCATAATTCTTGGAAATATACTCCTACCAACTCCTTGCTGGATGAATAGAAGAGCCTTTGCATCCTTTTTCTGGTTTCTGCATAGGTTCTAATATCTCCTTCCTCCCAGGTTGTAAGGGGATTTGCAGCAGTCGGCTGAGGATATCCATTGTTAATGAATTCCCCCAACCCTTGAGATAGGAACAGGGTGTGCATTTGAACAAACCAAAAATCAAACCCATCTCCTTCAAATATGGGAACTCCACTTGGAGAATAGAGGAAATTTTGGGTGGTATTACTAAGGGAAGCCATATGATGAAGGGGGAGAAAATGAGACCAAAATGAAGGAACACTCAGAACTACACACAGAGAACTCCCCAATCTGATGGTGGATAGCAGCAATACCCTCTCAATACATACGACCGCTTACAACCTCGGGCTCTGATACCATGTAGGAAAAAGGAACAACAAGTGGGGGAAAGTAGACGGTACTACTCAGATTGCATTCATACAAAAATCAGGTTTACAAAAGGTTACAATGGCTGAGTGCAGATAGCAAAATGCATACATGGATCTTACTTCCTTACTTCCACTCTGAAAACACAAAACACAACAGTCCCTTATATATATAGGACTTTACACACATATATCATGATAACTTAACAGTACATATTTATGATAGCAGGAATGGGAGTTGACTCATGGCTCGAAGTGGAGTGGCCCTTCTCTGTCTGGCCATCCTGAGGCGCCTTCTCCTTCTTCCTTTGCGTGTGGTTCTTTGTCGGCGCCTGTATCCTTTGAAGCTTGATTAAGGCTGCTTTGATTATCTCCTAACACAAACCTCTGAGTTTTACTTTGCCGGTCCTCTACCACTATAAGCATTTCTGATTCCAGTCGAAATTTATTCAGTTTTTTTTCTTTAAATCTACAGTTTTTTTCTCAAAGTATTAAAGGGATTCTTTCACACCGACAGATGGAGATTCGAGTGGATGGAAGAAGAGAGTGAGTGTGTGAGACTTCGACGTTCACTGAAGCTGAAGCTTTTTCCTGCGCTCCTTCTCTGAGCTCCGACAGGAGGAGGTAACATATCATTTTTGATCATCTTCTTATGTATGCAGATCTGACCATTTTTTATCCTTTTATTATGTACTTACAGTTATATTGAAAAGACTAATGATAGTTATGTTGTTCTTCACATTATGTTTGCTACACTGAGATTTTATGCAATCTCAAACCATGGTGATGAAGATTAAAGGTTGATGTTAGATTTGAAATAGTGGGGTAAATCATGTTTCTTCACTTGCATGTTTTAGAGTTAAATTTGCTATGTGCCGAGCAGGATGTAAATGAAGGAATTGATTATAAAGTTCACAATAAAGGTATGTGCATTTGTAGCATACATGTTGTTCGATACAATATCTAAGTGAAAGTTGTGAGAGATATTGTCATTGTAAATGTTAATCCATTTATATCTTACACTAATATGTATTGAAGCAGATCCAGTTTGTGTAAGTCATGAATTCATCCTGAAAATATTGGGATTTGTTTGAGGTGTGTTAGTTCTCTTTTTTCCTCTAATAGTTTCGGGCTTGGATTGATCTGTTGGTGTGTGGTAGTAAAATCAGTATTTTACTCTTCTTTTCATGAATACTGAGATCCCTTTAGTGCTCAAGGTGAAGGCTATGAGTCATGCAGACTGCCCTGCAAAGGAAAGACACTTAAAAAGTGAGTTAATTCTGTTTGTTATTGATTGGAAATAAATTCTCTTTTGCTATCTCAAGGGAGTTAATTCTGTTTGATCAAAATGTAATATAGAAAAGAGTGCCTTGAAAATAACATATTTGTATTTTTAACGACTTATTGGGTTGACGATAGCAACATAACCTTGATAATATACTTTTAAGATGCATGCAGCCGGTTTTAAATTGATGGAATGAGAGAGACTTGAACATGATGGATTCATACGAGGAATTGAAAGTTTTCTGTGAGTTTTTACCGCTCTATTATCATATGTAATTTTCCATCACGATCACGCCACTAAGTCTGCATATCATTTTGAATTGGAACTGTTCCGAAAAAAACTGCTTATGGAGAGTGTTAATCCATTTATATCTTACACTAACATGTATTACGCCACTAAAGTTGTAATAATTTTGGATATGCATATTGCTTAGTTTATTTCCAAGATTAAAAAGTCCTTGAATTCAATCTGTTTTTCAAGATAAAAACTCCTTGAGTTGGGGCTGCAGCCCGCTCGAATGCGGCTGCTAGAATGCGGCTGCTCGAATGCGGGCGAAGAAGAAGAACGGGTCGTCACCTCCTCCCGATCACAGGCGATGACGGCCCTGTTCTTCCTCCTCCCGTTAGTTTGTGGGCGCAATCCGCATCGCCGCATCGAGAACATGCTTGCACAAACCTGACAAATCCTCATTGGGTACGAACGGGCGAAGCTCGTGAGCACCCAATGCAATTGGGAGAATCGAGCACGGCCGGTAGGCCGTGCGAAAATGCTAATATTATATAAACCAATATGCATATCTCAAGCACACCAAAAATTAGACTTGGACCGTACGATCAAGCAGTCTCTAAAACTGGACATCAGATTCAAGGAATCGGGCCTGCAAATAGCCAAACCTCCTAAAAGAACCCTCCCTCAACTCCAGAAAATCCCGATCCCCCTTCCGCACAAATTTCGCCCTGGAGGGCTGCCCCTCCTCCCTCCGTCGGCGGCCTGCCTGGTGCCCACTGGAGGGTTCGCCGGCCTCCAACGAACCCGTCGGGGGTTGTCCGGTCGCGAGCGGGCAGGGCCACTTCCGGGCGAACCCTCCGGTGGGCGCCGGGCAGGCCACCGACGGCAAAGGGTGGAGGGGGCAGCCCTGCTTGGCGGAAGCTGAAATCGTGTGGGGTGGATTTGGATTTTTTATATTTAGGGTTTATTTTTTGATTTTTTTATTTTTATTAAGAAATTTAATTATTTAATTAATTATTAAAATAGAAAATAAAAAATAGGAATAAATAATAAAAAATATTGGTGTGCATTGCTCGCGGTCGGACAACCCCCGGGGGTTCGCTGAGGGTGTGGGGGAGAGCGAAGCCCGCCTTGAATGCCAAATGGCCGAAGCCCGCTTGGTTGCTGGTGAAGAACGCAGCGACGCATCAAGAACGGCGAAGCCCATTCGAAGCTGCTAGTATATATATATATATATGTATGTACACACACACACACAGACGCACACGAGTGACAGTGCACGGGGGACCCCCGTGCCCCGCGCGAATGTACCCTGCGCACCCCCGGCGGGCTTCCCCCCCCCCCCCCCCCCCCCACCACCTCCCGGCGGGCTTCGCCCCCACCCTCACCCCCCCCCCCCCCCCCCCCCCCCGACAGATTTCGCGAGGCCCCGGCACGTGCCCACTTTTTTCTTTAAAAAAAATCCTTTTTTTTAAATTATTAAAAAAAATAGAAATTTTAAAGAAATTTTTTTCCTGTATTATATATTATATCTTTATTATCTTTATTATATAAGTGAATATAGCATTCTTGATGCTCTTACCGTGCTTTCATTTCCCACCGTTGGATCTTTCACATGTTTTATTTGAAACATCTTTAATATATAAAAAAATAAAAATAAACTTCCCGGGAGAGAGAGAAAGAGAGGAGAGAGGGGGAGAGTGCGGCGGAGAAGGAAAGAGAGAAGAAAAAAAATAATCTTTTTAAGTATATACGTATTTTTTTTTACAAAATAAATATTGTAATACTGGTGTATATTTTTTATCGGTCATTTCGAGTACTCATATGAATATGTTGCGGGCGCAGCCTGCAGACGCGTCTAGCACGGGCGAAGCCCGTGCGGAAGCGGGCGAATGCCGCTAGACATCATCGCGCCGGTGGCGGGCGAAGCCCGCCATTGCCGGCCGGGTACTGTTGCGCTTGGCCGTAGGGGCGGAGCCCCGTGTCGGGCACTCGTATTATATACATACATATATATATGTATATATATATATATATTTTTAACTACTATAAGGAAGTAGTTTGAAGGGGTAAGAAAAATCTTAGCCATTCAAAATGAGACAAGCTTTTGATCTCATCCTTACAATGGAGAGAGAGAAAGAAAGAAAGAAGAGAGAGGAGGAGAGAGGTAGAGGGAATATTTATAGCCCTCCTATACCTACTGTACAACCCCGATGTTCGCCTGGAAGGGTCCCTGGTTCGCATACCCAGGGGAGCGAGCCAGGGATGGGCGAACCAGGCGGGGCGAGCCCAAGAAGAGCGAGAGGCCCTAGAGGCGGGCGAGCCAGCCGGTCGAGGGAGTTCGCTAGGAAGGCCCGGGACCTTGGGGTACAAATAGCCATTTTTGGGGTACAGTTAGCCATTTTGGCGAGCCCGACTCGCTAAAGAGCAGTTCGGCAGGCGAGTCCTAGAAGCAGGCAAGCCAGCCGGTCGAGGGAGTTCGCTAGGAAGGCCCGGGACCTTGGGGTACAAATAGCCGTTTTTGGGGTACAGTTAGCCATTTTGACGAGCCCGACTCGCTAAAGAGCGGTTCGGCAGACGAGCCAGCCGGTCGAGGGAGTTCGCTAGGAAGGCCCGGGACCTTGGGGTACAAATAGCCGTTTTGGGGTACAGTTAGCCATTTTGGCGAGCCCGACTCGCTAAAGAGCGGTTCGGCAGGCGAGTCCTAGAAGCAGGCGAGCCAGCCGGTCGAGGGAGTTCGCTAGGAAGGCCCGGGACCTTGGGGTACAAATAGCCGTTTCTGGGGTACAGTTAGCCATTTTGGCGAGCCCGACCCGCTAAGGAGCGGTTCGGCAGGCGAGCCATAGAGACAGGTGAGCCAGCCGATCGAAGGAGTTCGCTAGGCCGGCGAGCCAGCCAGTCATTTTGGCGAGACCCGTGTTCGCTGAACAGGTCAAGGGTCTCTGGTTCGCCGGTGCCTGGGGTGGTCTTTTACCAGAAGACCCCTGGTGGTCTGCGGTTAGCCCCTCCGAACAGCGGAGTTTGGCTGTTAGCAGACCAATTTGGGGTGCGGATAGCAAGAATGGACAGCGGGAGTTGGCTATTGACAGACCACAAAACCAAAATCTATAAATAGACCTTAAAGGGCACCTTGGAAGTGGACGGGTTTCAGAATCTTTGAGCCTTCTTCTCTCCATAGGTCGCTTTGGTTTGGGCTCTCTAGCTCTCCAAGGTGCCCGAGTCTTAGCTTTGGCTTGGGAGGGGAAGCGCTCAACGATCTTCCGGGTTAGTGGAGGGACCTCCTTGCTGAGACCAGGGTCTTTGTTCTTTGTCCGAGTTACCTGCCTATCTCTTCCGAGGGACCGGTAAGGGCTAGTCGCCCCTCAATTCGTTGAGGGCCCCGAGCTCCACGAGAGACCGAGAAATCGGTTTTAACATTTTGGTGCGGTAAGCGTGGAGCGTGGCTGGTTCAAGAAAGTTCCAGAGAAGGGTTATGGCGGGAGATGAGGAGCAGGGCGAGGAGTTCGGCGAGACTCCTCAGGAGGCGATGGCCAGGATGCTCGCGGATTTCAGAAAGGAGGTGCTCGACACTTTGGGGTTCACGGTCACAGCTCTGCGAAGTGAGTTTGCGACCCCAGCACCTCAGGCGACCCCTCCCCAAACAGCAGTCGGCGAGAAGGCACCAGGGGGAAGGGCTGGAAAGGAAGTTGTCGTTGGTTTAGGTCAGAGCCAGGAAGGGCGAGTGTTGTTCGCCAGTCCGGCGAGCTCCGTGCCTGCAAGCTCAGTGATGGCGAGCTCCGTCCCAGCGAGCACGACGCAGGCGAGTGCGCGCCAAGAGGAAGCGGCGACGGTCGGGGTGGTTCAGGCGAGCACCGCCCTCGCGAGCACAGTCCCGGCGAGCTCAAGTTTAGCGAGCGAGCTCGGGGGACGAGTGGAGCCAGGGAAAGCAACAGGAGGGGGAAGCCCCTTTTGCGAGCTGGTGCTTTCCGCACCCGTCCCTGGGGGATTTGGAGAATGGGACCGGGTGTACTACAACGGTAGAGATGACCCTGTCCAGCACCTGCAGAGTTTCGAAGACTCGGTCTCCATCAGGCCGATGTCAGATGCCTTCAAGTGTCGGCTCTTTGCCGTCACCCTCAAGGAGAAGGCCAGGGACTGGTTCCACCATCTCCCTGCAGGGTCGATCTACTCGTTCGAGGTTTTGCGCCGAAGTTTTTTGCTGAGGTTCTCGACCTCAAAAAAGAGGAAGAAGGACGCTGATTCCCTCTTCGCAGTGAAGAAGGGACCCCGGGAGTCGCTGGCTCAGTATGCCGATCGGTTCCAGGAGGAAGTGCAGCTCACTCAGGAGATGCCTGGGTTTGCACTCCAACTCGCCTTCACGGTCGGGTTGAAAGAGAATTTCTTCAAGATGGCGTTGAAGAGAAAAGCCCCCGTCTCCTATGAAGAGCTGATCGAGAGGGTGTCGGAGGAAGTCGCGAGTGAGGAAGCCAATCCAGAGCTCACCAAGAGGCTAGCAAAGCTCAGTGAGCCGGAGGTGAGGCAGCAGGAGGTCAGGAGAAGGGAAGAGTCCCGGGCCCCGGAGGGGGAATGGAGGCCGCAAGGTGGAGGAATGCAAGGGCAGGGAAGGGGTTACGGCCCAGGAAGGGGTAACCATGTCGGAGGTCAATGGAGGCCCCCCCAGTTAGGGTGGAGGCAAGGTCCGATGCAAATGCCTCCCCCTCCCCAACAGGCCATGGCAATTGGACGGGGAAGAGGTAGAGGAAGAGGAAGGGGAGGAGAGGTGGAAACGGCAGCCGCTAGGAGGAGAAGGAATAGGGTGGCAGAGGCCGAGGCAAGGGAAGTGGCGTTGCCATATTGTATCTTCCATGATGTGGAAGGTCACTCGACGGACACCTGTCCGGAGTTCCTGGAAGTAAAGAGGGGCAGAGCGCCCGCGCCACCACAGCAGCAGCCAGTAAGGATCGTGGAGGTCGAACCTCGAGAGGAGGATGAGGAAAGGTGTGAGGATAGAACCGATATGGGAAGTAGAGGAGGGATCGGGGTGATCCATGGGGGGTAGGGGTAGAGGCGACCCGCAAGGCTAGCCTCCATACCATCTACCGCCGGAGCGTGGCTTCGACCTCCACCACTCCGCCCCCGGCCGAAAAAATCATTTTCACCCAGAAGGACATGCCGGGCTACGAGGACCCGTTCTGCGATGCGCTGGTCATCCAGACGGCGATCGAGAACTTCACCGTCTCCCGGATCCTAGTGGACAACGGAAGTTTGGTCAACGTCATTGTTGACGCCAGGAAAATCCTGACCTCAAAATTTGGACCGATGCAGCCGGAGGCTACTGATCCTGCGGTACAACTTCACGGCTCTGATAGCTAAAATAGGAGAGAGAAAATGACTAAGCACACCCCAGGTGCTCCAGCAGGGAGGTCCCACCACATACCCGGAAGTTTGGGAGAAACTTCCCCTCCGCAACCAAAAGCTGGGCGAGGTACTAGACGGGCATGGATTTGGCGAGTATCCAACTTGGGGGGACCTCGACCACTTCCAAAAGTGCCATTTCTAGTACCCCTGGGGGTCTATTTATAGAGAAATCCTAGGGGGGTACAAGCGAGTATACTGCCTCTGCTCGCGAGTTACAAGGGCTACTCGCCCATACTCGCGAGATACTCGCCCATACTCGCGAGATACTCGCCCATACTCGCGAGATACTCGCCCAAGCTCGCCTCTGCTCGCCCCTTGCTCGCCATACTCGCCCCTTGCTCGCCCAGCTCGCATCTTGCTCGCCCAGCTCGCCTCTTGCTCCTGCTGGCTGAGTTGCCTTGTGTCTTGGATTGCCGGCTCCTGTGCTGACCCTTTGACCTTGACTTCAGCCTACGTGGCTTTGAATGGGCCTACCTCGGAGAATGAGGGTTGTACACAATCCCCGCTCTTTGCGAGTAACGTAGTTGCTCAGAAAGAATCATCCAACCCTTATTCGACGAGCTGTCTTTCTGGCGAGAAAAGGTCGACACCTCATAGGAGCCGAGCTCAACAGGAGGCGGATACAAGGTCGACACCTTCTAGGAGCCGAGCTCAACTAGAGGCGGAGAGAAGGTCGACACCTTCTAGGAGCCGAGCTCAACTAGAGGCGGATAAAAGGTCGACACCTTCTGGGAGCCGAGCTCAACTAGAGGCGGATATAAGGTCGACACCTTCTAGGAGCCGAGCTCAACTAGAGGCGGATAAAAGGTCGACACCTTCTAGGAGCCGAGCTCAACTTGAGGCGGATAAAAGGTCGACACCTTCTAGGAGCCGAGCTCAACTAGAGGCGGATATAAGGTCGACACCTTCTAGGAGCCGAGCTCAACTAGAGGCGGATATAAGGTCGACACCTTCTAGGAGCCGAGCTCAACTAGAGGCGGAGAGAAGGTCGACACCTTCTAGGAGCCGAGCTCAACTAGAGGCGGAGAGAAGGTCGACACCTCGCAGGAGCCGAGCTCAACTGGAGGCGGAGAGAAGGTCGACACCTTCTAGGAGCCGAGCTCAACTAGAGGCGGAGAGAAGGTCGACACCTCGCAGGAGCCGAGCTCAACTAGAGGTGGAGAGGTCCAAGGGGACAAACCATCCCGAGGCCTCCATCCTATTTCGTTTGCTGAATGCTGATCGGTCAAATCGATCATCTCTTCGTCAAGCTGGGGGGTTGGCGTCCGGACTCTCCTCTGATAACCTCTCCAGCCGGATGGGAAGTGCAGTCAGGGGGTAACTCGGCCAACGTGCAAGGGGGGAGCTGATCTCGACCGTCAATGCAGAGGCTTGGTCTTAGGAGGACTCTCTCCCGAGGCGCTATCCCACCACCCGACTTGGGTTTTTACGAGAGTCGAGTCGGAGACCTAGCCCCCAATCGACCGCCAGGTTGCAGAAGAGTCTTCATACTATCACTCAACAATCAGAGGGGATTAACCGCACCAACCCATATGATTGGAATAAAATACAAGAGATATTAGGCTTTGTCGCAAGAGGTCAAATGACACCTTTATACAAGGGTCCCTCAGTCAGGTAAATCGATCATCGCTTCGACGAGTTGGGAGGTCGGCGTCCAGACTTTCTCCTGATAATCTCACCAGTCGGATGAGAAATGCAGTCGGTGGGAACCGCGGCCAACGTGCAAGGGGGGAGCTGATCTCGGCCGTCATTGCAGAGGCTTGGACTTAGGGGGACGTATACCGAGGCATTGTCCCATCACCTGTTCTGGGTTTTACGAGAATCAAGTCGGAGGCTCGTTTCCCAACCTGTCGTGGAGATCGGTTTCACCTACTTCAAAAAGCTCTTGCCAGAAGAGAAAAACAACTCTCGCGGCCCATGTTTCAGGGGGCGAGGAATTTTTATTTAAATGGAATAAACACAAGGAGGGGGAGAATAGACCTTCCCGCTCAGGGATAGTACCTTTTCAGGTCATTGCCGCTCCAGGTATTCCCAAGCGATTCCCCTTCATGATTCTACAGGCGGTCTCTGCCAGTCTCGAATGCCTCTTGAACGATGAAAGATCCCTCCTAGTTCAGTTCGAGCTTCTCGATGACAAGTGATCTCCTTGTTGAGCCTTTAGGTACTTCTGAGCAGTTCTTCATCTCATAGAACACACCATGAAGGGGACTGACAGTCGGGGAGGTTCCAAAGGAACACACCATCCCCAGGTCTCCATCCCACTTGGGTGTTGAATGCCGACCCAACCTGTTTCACCTTATGAGTAAGACCTCTCATGGATCATAGCCGACGGAAGGAGATCATCGGTGATAAGAAGCTTGCAGAATACCAAGCTTGGAGACGTCATGAGTAAGCATTCTCATGGAACATAAGTCCTTCATGAAGATCATCGCGAGTAGAAGCTCGCGGAACACCAGCTTTGAGATGTCACGAGTCAGCATCCTTGTGGAATATACGCCCTTGATGAAGATCATCGCGAGTAGGAACTCGCAGAACACCAGCTTTGAGACGTCACGAGTCAGCATCCTTGTGGAATATACGCCCTTGATGAAGATCATCGCGAGTAGGAACTCGCAGAACACCAGCTTTGAGACGTCACGAGTCAGCATCCTCGTGGAATATACGCCCTTGATGAAGATCATCGCGAGTAGGAACTCGCGGAACACCAGCTTTGAGACGTCACGAGTCAGCATCCTCGTGGAATATACGCCCTTGATGAAGATCATCGCGAGTAGGAACTCGCGGAACACCAGCTTTGAGACGTCACGAGTCAGCATCCTCGTGGAATATACGCCCTTGATGAAGATCATCGCGAGTAGGAACTCGCGGAACACCAGCATTGAGACGTCACGAGTCAGCATCCTCGTGGAATATACGCCCTTGATGAAGATCATCGCGAGTAGGAACTCGCGGAACACCATCTTTGAGACGTCACGAGTCAGCATCCTTGTGGAATATACGCCCTTGATGAAGATCATCGCGAGTAGGAACTCGCGGAACACCAGCTTTGAGACGTCACGAGTCAGCATCCTTGTGGAATATACGCCCTTGATGAAGATCATCGCGAGTAGGAACTCGCGGAACACCAGCTTTGAGACGTCACGAGTCAGCATCCTCGTGGAATATACGCCCTTGATGAAGATCATCGCGAGTAGGAACTCGTGGAACACCAGCTTTGAGACGTCACGAGTCAGCATCCTCGTGGAATGTAAGCCCTTGATGAAGATCATCGCGATTAGGAGGTCACCGAGCATCAACTTGGAGACCTCGCGAGCAGCTTATATGCTTTCCCTGGGTGGCGAACTCGTCATGAATCATCCTGTTTGTTAGTCAGACAAAAGCACTCGCGGGCTTTTACCAAAGCACCCGTAAGTATGATCATGTGTGGAAATCATTGACATTGAAGAAGGAGGAAACTGAGGGGAGGAGTGTCCCTTTTTACATAAGACCCCCTACGCAGAGGGTTCGGGGGTTCCGCTGCCCGGTCAGCGGACGGGGGTCAAGGGGGCAGCGCCCCTTGCGGGGTCGGGGGCAGCGCCCCGGGAAATTTTTTATTTTCCATACTCGCCAGACCTTGAAATCGCCCTTCAGGAACTCGCCACTCTTGAACTAGGCACCAGGTTCTCACCACCTTGCGAGTAGAAAACTCAACCTCGCGAGTAGAGAACTCGCTTATGGGCGAGTATAGAAGAATCTTGCTCGCCTGCCTGAAGTCGCCTCATTTGATGCTGCTTGCCTATGTGCGAGTAAGGAAGAAGTTCGCCTATGGGCGAGTATTGAAGGAGCTCGCTTATGGCCGAGTATTGAAGAAGCTCGCTCGCCTGCACGAAGTCGCCTATGCCGAGTAACAAGGAAGCTCGCCTATAGGCGAGTAGGGATGGCGAGTAAGGAAGGATCTCGCCACTACCCAGGAAGCTCGCCTCTCTTCCGAGTAAAGTCGCTGGTCTGAACTTATCTCTGGATCTCGCCTGCAGGAACTCGCCTATGGGCGAGTATGGAACTCGCCTATGAGCGAGTATGGAACTCGCCTATGAGCGAGTATGGAGCTCGCCTGACGATGTCTTTATCTGGAACTCGCCTGCAAGAAGTTGCCTCTGGAACTCGCCTTCAGGATGTCGCCATCTGGAACTCGCCCAACTTGTCGAATGCTCGCGAGTTGCTGCCTTTGGCCTCCATCTCGCCACTTTAAGCCATGAAGCCTTCTCGCAAAAATTTCTTCCTCCGACTACGATCCATGCTCACCGCACCAAAGTGTTGACGCCAGGAAAATCCTGACCTCAAAATTCGGACCGATGCAGCCGGAGGCTACTGATCCTGCGGTCCAACTTCACGGCTCTGATAGCTAAAATAGGAGAGAGAAAATGACTAAGCACACCCCAGGTGCTCCAGCAGGGAGGTCCCACCACATACCCGGAAGTTTGGGAGAAACTTCCCCTCCGCAACCAAAAGCTGGGCGAGGTACTAGACGGGCATGGATTTGGCGAGTATCCAACTTGGGGGGACCTCGACCACTTCCAAAAGTGCCATTTCTAGTACCCCTGGGGGTCTATTTATAGAGAAATCCTAGGGGGGGTACAGGCGAGTATACTGCCTCTGCTCGCGAGTTACAAGGGCTACTCGCCCATACTCGCGAGATACTCGCCCATACTCGCGAGATACTCGCCCATACTCGCGAGATACTCGCCCAAGCTCGCCTCTGCTCGCCCCTTGCTCGCCATACTCGCCCCTTGCTCGCCCAGCTCGCCTCTTGCTCGCCCAACTCGCCTCTTGCTCCTGCTGGCTGAGTTGTCTTGTGTCTTGGATTGCCGGCTCCTGTGCTGACCCTTTGACCTTGACTTCAGCCTACGTGGCTTTGAATGGGCCTACCTCGGAGAATGAGGGTTGTACAGTCATCTTCAAGAAGGCGTTTGACAAGATGGAGGTGGAGCCCAGAAGGGTGTTGGCCTCAGATGGCCCTCTGTTCGGATTCTCGGGGGAGAGGAAGGAAGTAGAAGGGGGAGTGGGGCTTCATGTGACCCTGGGTGGGCAGTCCAGAAACTGCCGTTTTGTCATAGTGGACGCCCCAAGAAGTTACAGCGCCATCTTCGGACGTCCACTCATCAGCGTGTTCCGCTGTGTCCCTTCCACCTTTCACCAATGCCTTAAGTTCAACGACGGAGGGGTTCAGGTGCGGATCAGGGGGGATCCCAAGGTGGCGAGACAGTGCTACGTAACGTCTGTCAACACCATCTCCTGGATGGGAGAAGCCGAGGAATGGGATAGGATGATGGAGGAGGCAGCCGAAGCCGAAGGTATGGAGGTAGCCGAGGAAAAGATGGAGGGAGATGAAGTCCATGCCCAGGAAGGGGTAGTTGAGGGACCCCGGGCGGAGGGAGAGGTGGAAGAAGAGAAGGCCCAGGAGGGAAGGGCGGAAGAGCAGATGGTGGTAGAAAAGGAGGTCGAGGAGGGAACCCAGGCTCCCACTTGTGTCGAGGAGGAGAGGGCTTGGGGAGAGCAATCCAGGCTGGAGGCCGTGGATGAGGTCGTGGAACTTGAAGTCACCACTCGGCTCGGGGTGGTGGAAAAGGTCCGAATCAGCGGAGAGCTCAACCCGAAGGAGCAGGCCGAGATCCTGGCCTGCGTGCAGAAAAATGTAGACATCTTCGCATGGAGCGCCGCGGAAATGCCCGGGATCGACGCGGATGTGGCTTGTCATCGCCTCAACCTCGACCCCGGCACCCGCCCCATCCGCCAGAAGAGGAGGGCTATCGCCGACAAGCTGGAAGGACCCATCCGAGAGGAGGTGGGTAAACTCCTGCAGGCAGGTTTTGTATCAGAGATCCAGTACCCAGGCTGGGTCTCCAACGTAGTTATGGTAAAAAAGGGAGGAGGTAAGTGGCGTATGTGTATCGACTTTTCGCTTCTTAATAAATCATGCCCGAAAGATTGCTACCCCCTGCCCAGAATCGACGCGCTGGTTGACTCAGTCGTTGGTTTTTCTGTAATGTCTTTCTTAGATGCTTTTTCAGGTTACCATCAAATCCGCATGCACCCCCCGGACATCAAGGATTTTTCCTTCATCACGGGGGATGGATGTTATTGCTATAAGATGATGCCCTTCGGGCTCAAGAACGCAGGGGCTACGTACCAAAGGATGATGGATAGGGTCTTCCGCGAGCAGAAAGGAAGAAATTTAGAAGTCTATGTTGACGACCTCATGGTGAAGAGCCGAGACCTTGGGTCTCACCTCCAAGACCTTGAGGAGACGTTCGGGACCCTGCGGCGGTACAAGATGAAGCTCAACCCCTTGAAGTGTGTCTTCGGGGCTAGCCGAGGAAAGTTCCTAGGCCACTTACTCACCCCCGCGGGGGTGGAGCCCAACCCGGACAAGGTTAAGGAGGTAATGGAGTTGGGGTCACCAAAGAATCCAAAGGAGGTTCAGAGCCTTACAGGGAAGTTGGCTAGGCTCAGCAGGTTCCTCTCCAAAGCGGGAGAAAAGTGTGCACCTTTTTTCAAGGTGTTGCGGGGCAACAAGAAGTCTGAATGGACCCGGGAGTGCGAGGAAGCCTTCCAGGCTCTGAAAGAACAACTCACCCAAACCCCTCTGCTCCAGGGACCGAGGCCAGGAGAAGACCTATCCCTGTACCTGGGGGTAGGGTCCGAAGCAGTAAGTTCCGTGTTGATCCGGGAGGAGGGGAAGAAACAGTTTCCTATCTACTACGTCAGCCGAGTGCTGAAGAAGGCAGAGCTCCGGTACCCGATCTTGGAAAAGTTGGCATTCGCATTGGTGGTGTCAGCCCGGAGGCTCCGACCTTACTTTCAAGCCCATTCAATCAAGGTGGTGACGGACCACCCGCTCCGTAAAATCATGGAAGGAGTGGAGCACTCAGGGAGATTGGCAAAGTGGTCCGTGGAGCTAAGTGAATTCAATATCACGTTCGTGCCCAGGACATCCATCAGGGCTCAGGCGGTGGTAGACTTCATGACCGACTATGCAGCCAAAGTGGGGGAGCACGAGCCACCTTCCCCAGAGGCATGGAAGATGTTGGTGGACGGAGCGTCGGGAAAATACTCCTATGGAGGGGGAATGGTCCTGGTAAGTCCTCAGGGGACTCGGATTGAGCAAGCCTTAAACATCCATTTCCCAATTACCAACAACCAGGCTGAGTACGAAGCAGTGATAGCGGGCCTTCGGCTGGCCCGGGAACTAGGTGTGCAGGATGTGGAGGTCTCCACGGACTCCATGGTGGTAGCAAGCGAGATCAAGGGAGAATTTGAAGCAAAGGACCCGACCCTCCTACTATACCTGGAGAAGGTTAAGGGGGTCATAGGGCAGTTCCGCACCTTCTCCATCAAGCACGTGCCGAGGGAGGAGAGCACCCAGGCGGACCTCTTAGCCAAGTTCGGTCCCCGAGCGGGAGGGACGACTTCGGAGCTCTTCCGGCCCTCCATCGAGGAAGGAGAGTTGATGGAGGTGGATCAACGGGCCTCGTGGATGGATCCGTTCATCACCTTCCTATCCTCCGGGCAGTTCCCTGGAGAGGACGTGGACAAGAGGCGCTTCAGGTATAAGTCCGCTTATTACTCCTTGCATGCAGGAGGGCTATATAGGAAAACTCTCTCGGGACTCCTGGCCCATTGTGTTATCGAGGAGGAGGTTCCGAGAGTCCTGGAAGAAATCCACTCCGGGGAGTGCGGCAGCCACTCCGGGAGTCGGACCCTGGAAGGGAGGGTGTTGAGGCAAGACTACTTCTGGCCCACTCTCAGCAAGGATGCGGCAGAGTTCGCGAGAAAGTGTCCGAAGTGCCAGCTCTATGCTCCGCTCCAACTCCTCCCAGCTCAAAGGCTCTGAACCATCACGGCTCCCCTGGCCCTTCGCCATATGGGGGCTGGACCTGGTCGGTCCCTTTCCCCAAGCCAGCGGCCAGAGGAAGTTCCTGCTGGTCATGATTGACTACTTCTCCAAGTGGGTAGAAGTGAAAGCACTCGCTAAGGTAACCTCTCAGGTTGTAAGGAATTTTGTATGGGGAGAGATAATTTGCAGGCACGGGTTACCTCTAGCAATAGTGACGGACAATGGGTCGCAGTTTGCTAGTGAAGAGTTTGTTGGCTTCTGCACTCAGCTCGGCATCGACCTCAGGTTCGCGTCGGTCCACCACCCGAGGAGCAATGGGCAGGTGGAGGCCGCGAACAAAATAATCGTTAATCTATTAAAAAAGAAAGTAAAAAACCTCTGAGGAAACTGGGTAGAACAGCTACCCTCCGTCCTCTGGGCCATGAGGACCACCCCGAATACCGCCACCGGGGAGACCCCGTTCAAGCTCTCTCACGGATCCGAGGCCGTTCTCCCCATAGAGTTCGAGGTAAAGACACCCCGGGTGATCGCTGCGAGCGAGGGGGATGAAGAGTGGCTGGAAGATAAGAATGCAGAGCAGAGGCTATCTTTAGACCTGGTGGAAGAACTCTGGGACTTGGCCACCATCAGGCAGGAAGAGGTCAAGCGGCGGATGGCTCGATATTTTGACAAACATATCCGGATAAAGCACTTTCAGAAAGGGGACCTGGTCCTGAAGAAGGTCGATGCGGCCGGCAGAGGGGCCGCGGTGGGTAAGCTTAACCCCAACTGGGAGGGTCCATATATTGTAAGCGGGGTGCTCAAGTCGGGGGGATATCACCTCCAGGATGTGGAGGGGGTGCCCCTCGACCGAGCCAGGAGTGGGGATGATTTGAAATGATTTTACCCTTAAAAGCTTTATTATATTGTTTACCGAATGTCTTACTCCTTTTTTATAATGCTTATGACTACTGCCGTGCCGACATGACAGTCTGGATATATTGGTGCTGGAAATCCCCAGATCGATTCCGCTCCCGGGCTCTCACCTAGACGGGGGGTTCAGGTTGATCTCTGGAGAGGCTGGCAAGGTTGGATATGTTGGTGCTGGAATGCCCCAGATCGATTCCGCTCCCGGGCTCTCACCTAGACGGGGGGTTCAGGTTGATCTCTGGAGAGGCTGGCAAGGTTGGATATGTTGGTGCTGGAATGCCCCAGATCGATTCCGCTCCCGGGCTCTCACCTAGACGGGGGGTTCAGGTTGATCTCTGGAGAGGCTGGCAAGGTTGGATATGTTGGTGCTGGAATGCCCCAGATCGATTCCGCTCCCGGGCTCTCACCTAGACGGGGGGTTCAGGTTGATCTCTGGAGAGGCTGGCAAGGTTGGATATGTTGGTGCTGGAATGCCCCAGATCGATTCCGCTCCCGGGCTCTCACCTAGACGGGGGGTTCAGGTTGATCTCTGGAGAGGCTGGCAAGGTTGGATATGTTGGTGCTGAAATGCCCCAGATTGATTCCGCTCCCGGGCTCTCACCTAGACGGGGGGTTCAGGTTGATCTCTGGAGAGGCTGGCAAGGTTGGATACGTTGGTGCTGAAATGCCCCAGATCGATTCCGCTCCCGGGCTCTCACTTAGACGGGGGGGGGGGGGGGGGGGGGGGGGGGGGGGGGGGGGGGGGGGGGGGGGGGGGGGGGGGGGGGGGGGGGGGGGGGGGGGGGGG